>CM056722.1:122847425-124097425 GCA_029844215.1 Przewalskia tangutica
TTCAATTACAAAAGTAAAATGAAGGTTATACCTCAATTAGCCCAAATATGATCCAAGATCACAAGTCGATCCTTAGCAACTTTAGCTCCTCCTTTCGACGTTCCAATCCACTCCAAGCAACCCTTAGAAGCTTATGAATAACTCATCTTCAAGTTCCAACTTCAAAGTTGAATAACCCCTTAGGTTTTCGCCTTGCGACTAATACGAAAACACCATTTTCCCGGGATATTTCTATTGAGATAACCTTACAATACTCTTAGGAACCTTGGTTTAAAGTGGGGAGATTATTGGACAAAAATTTAAAAAAATTCTTGTCCCTAGAACCTCAAACCCGAGAGCCCTCATAGTTGAAGAACATGTTTCTTGAAAATTTTCTAAGTGTGGGAACTAGTCTTGCTACTAGTATACATATATAACATAATGGAGGGTCAAGATTAGAACAAATGGGTGACCTAGATGAGTTTCACATGGATCCTAGCCAAGTGGCCTTGACTAAGTCAACAATATCAAGCTATTAGTCTTTGCAAGACTTGGTCATTTAAATTATGGTCAAATGACCATCCTATCCATGTATTTTTCGTCCAAGACCAAGTAAGGGGGATGACACGTGTCGCCCTCCCGTTCGTCGCAATAATTCGTTTTCCGACAATTCCATAATTCCGATAAATTTTTACTCGTCTCAAATCTTAACATTTTTGAGTTCTTACGTACGTTCTTATAAACATATCTTGGAATTTCCGGGGTGTAACATTCTTCCCCCCTTAGAAACATTCGTCCCCGAATGTTCTTTCGGGAGTCAAACTTAAAGATAGCGACATAGTCTTCTTTTACAACCCCTACATACCAATAATACCACACGAGGCCACATAACAATACTCATACTAAAATATCAAGCTGAACCTCATGTGTCAACGTCGGTTATCTGCATAAAGCTTCTGCTGACTCTAAGCTTACTAATAATCTTTCCTGGATAAGCTTCACCTTATCCACAGCCCGCTGAATCAAGTCTGGACCAAAAAACTGAACCTCGCCTATGTCGAACCATCCAACCGGCGATCTACACTTTCTTACCTACAAGGCCTCATACATGGACATCTGAATACTGGAAGGGTATTTGTTATCGTACGTAACACAACAAGAGGCAATTAACCCTCCCAGCTATTTCTGAAATCAAGAACACAGGCCCGCAACCTATCCTCAAGTGCCTGGATAGTACGTTCTGCCTGTCCGTCGGTCTGAGGGTGTAATGCAACACTGAGACTCACCTGTGTCCCAAAAATCCCTTCTGAAAAACCTCCAGAAGTTATCTATAATCGAGCTCATCTGTCTGACATCATAAATATAGGAACCCCGTGCAGTCTCACAATCCCCCTGCTATAAAAGCTAGCACGAACCTCAGCCGAGTAAGTGGTCCTAACCGAAAAAACACGGCTGGTTTCGTCAGCCTATTTACCATGACCCCCAGGGAGTCGCACTTCCTCTGAGTACGATGCCACCCTGTAACAAGATCCATTTAAATTACCTCCCATGTCTAAGTCGGGGTCTAAATCGCCTGTAATAGCCCACTGGGCTTCTGGTGTTCAACCATGACCTGCTACTAATTCGGATATTAAGCAACAACTCTGCTATGCCCCTTTTTCGGTCATCTTACCCATACATACATCTGAGGTCACGACACAACTTAGTCGACCCCCAACAATTTGAGCAATAAGCACTGTATGCCTCCCCTAAAACCTGCTGACTAGTCCTGCAGCACCGGGTACACACAATATATCCTCATATCATAGCACCTCATCCGGTGCTACTCAAACAGGCTCTTCTCCTCTCGGAGAGCCGTATCTCGATACCGTATCATAACTGGATCCTTATAATGTCGCCTCTTTACCTCCTCAACGACGGAAGACTCGGCAACCTCTCTGATCTAAACTTCATTAACCTTGGAAACAAATAATCGAACCCCTAGGCTCGGTAACTGAAGAATCTCACGGACCACGCCGATCTATCTCGCCTAATCGAATACTACCCTTAGATCTGCGACTAAGAGTATTTTTAACTGTCTTGGCTTTCCCTGGGTGGTATAGGATATCGATATCACAATCCTTGAATAACTCTAACCATCGTCATTGTCGCAAATTCTACTGCCTCAGTCTGCAGATATACCGGAGTCTTTTGTGGTCTGCACAAATATCCACATGAAGTCTAAATATACGTCAAGCCCCCAAATCTTCAAGGCATGGTTTAACTTCCGCCAGCTCTAAATCGGAAGTGGCGTAATTTCTTTTCCTGCTTCCCTAACTACCGGGAAAACATAGGCTCTATCCTTATCGGGTTGCGTCAGCACACAACCTAGCCCAACACCCAACGTGCTATCATAATAACCTAACCCTCTAGTCTTTCAGGAGGAGTTAGAACTGTAGTCGAGTCAACTTATCTTCCAATAACTGGAAGCCTTTCTCATTCCTGTGAAATATTCGGGTATCCTTAATCTCACCTATGGTTCCTGTTTCCCTTTCTCTGTTGCAACCAAACTTGGTCACTAAACTTAGATTTGATTCCTTTGCTTGCCTCCTGGCTAAGACTTCCTGTCAATCACAATTTAGTGGGGGTGGAGGTTTCCTTGATCTCGTCAAGTAGTAACCCGATGCTACCACCTTTCCTCAAGGTGTTCTTACTGCCCATTACTTACTAATGGTCTTACACTAGTCTGGGGTCATCATATCTCGTGCAACATACATAACAATACTGGTCAGAACCTTACCTTAGGCTTACTATTAGCAAAAGTATTTCTATCTTGATTCATAATCGTACAGTTTCATACATGCGTACAACCTGCATTTATATCTTTACGATACTTCCTCGACCAATTCGTACGTCGTTCTTAATTACCCCAACACAACACTTTTCCCACGGTTATCTACAACTGTAACCTATGGCATGACGATACCGAAGACCTTACCAGTCTCATATCCTGCGTCTAACAACATGGGTACACGCAACCCCATAATACGTAAAACTGTCCTTTTACGTGGGGGAGAGAACTTATCTCCCTTTCTTAAACTTTCCTTGGAGTCACAACCCTAATCACAGGGTCCTCTTGCGGTGCAGTAATTATCTAATCATCACGCACCGCCTTTAAGTTCGTGTAGATTTTCTAACCTACCAAAGATGCCCCCAGCTTTCCGCCGGCAGCACTCGTACTTATTTTATTCTTGCCTTGTACCTTTTCTTGAAATTATCCGGAAGGTCGTGGCCTGACCGCCACACCACACCAACTCCAAGTACCTCCACGGGCACTTAACATAAATTCCTTCAAATTCAATTATTACTTATTTTCTGCGTCAATTTACCTCAAGTGAACAAGTCACACAGACTTAAAGAGAAAAACAATGATGCCAAGGAAGGAAGGATAATTCACTGGTTACTACCACTTCTCTTCCTTTACACTGGATAATCGACTTACGAAACGGAATCGAGCCAATCTCTCTCATACCAGCGTTGGCATAACAAGAGGCCAACTAGCCCGCACTCATAATGACCTCATATGCTCACATAACAGCTCGCTAGGTGCGCTAGGGTCCAACGATCGATCGTTACCGGCAACTATTAACTACCCGCTCAGCTACCACCCAACACTCTCGGTGTAGTCACCTCGAAAGGTTCTCATAGATTCAGGCTTTATTTCTTTACACTTGGTTGCTCTCTTTTCACCGGTCGTATTTCTTCCGTACTTCCAAACTTATACTAGCATACGTACATAAATTCCATACTAATTCTGGCCTCCACTCTTTGGAGTTACTAAATTAAACAATATAAGGCCCATTCCGGCTCTCACAACCTGGTTCCGGTGGAACACGTCCACGAACCCGTAAAATGATTAGCTAAACTTGGGCCTTGCACCCTCGTGACCCTGTCACGTAGAGGGACTACTACCAACTGATCCCATTTCATTTCAAGCTATGGGGCGACCCTTAATAGGTCCCCAACCCGACTCGGCGTCGTATTTAACTCTTTTCCTTGGTCTGTCTTAACTTTTTACTACCCGAGAAGGCCTTATATACCTAAGGTCTCGGTGGTTATCACATTCTTAGGCTCGCAATTTCCATGCTCCATGCCTACCTTATCAGTCCCCCCGTAAACGGGTACAAAACTTATCGTAATACCATAATCGTGTTGTCTTGACCACAACAACCATACTTACTCCATACGGATCTCACCCGTACCATTCTCGAAATCCTACTACGTAGCTCAATCTATTAACATAGTCTTCCATTAATTCCCTTAATAATAACTTCTTAAGGGTCCATTTCCTTCTCAGACAGCTCATCATTTCCTAATTATCTCAAATTAGTACGTAAAACCTTGATGAGAATTCATTAAACTGTTTCATACCTTCCCGGTATTTATTTAGTCCTTACCAAATCCTGGTAATCTAAAATCATTCTAGGCAACACGCGTCTGACCCTCATACATAAATCCATATAGTTGTATGTCACAATACCAACTACAAACATTACCAACCTGGATACGCAATCCACATAATCTTTCTCGGTCATCACGCTTTCTCGTAGCAGCAAACAATCATAACTTGTTAGGGAGAGACGACCCTAACCATACAGCTCTATCGCACGATCTTAGAGTGAGAAGAATGGAAACCAATCCTAAATTTCCTGCAGCCTCCTGATTATAGATGTGGTGCACAACACACCGATAATCAAGACTCTACTAGACACGGTCTGTAGACACTTTCCGAGGACTAACTGCTTTGATACCACTTTTGTCACGACCGACCAAGCTCGCGATCGTGCCCTACACAGGCACCCCTTTCGTGATACATCACGTAATAGCGGTGAACATACACAACTGATAAAATTCTTAAACATAAAATAACAACAGGCTAGCCGATAAGACCACCTTCCGTAAACTATACAAATAAAACAATACATTTTTTTTTCTTTACAACCCAAACCACACTGTGACTACAGACCTCTAAGAATAACAACTCTGGCGGGACAGGGCCCCGCTATACCCCTGAATGTACAACAACCAACAATACAAGGGATAAGCCTCCGGAATAAAGGAGCTTCTCAACAACTGAACAGTGATCCTAAGAGCGAGGATCAGCAACCTGTACTCTACCTGCGGTATGAACGCAACCCCGGCGAGGTCGATAACATGTACCAAATATGTGAAACTGAAAGTACTGTAATGAAATCATAAGTCTATAATAAAACCGAGACTGTATGACAATTCAATTAACGATGACGACTGCCTTACTAACAATGAGAGTAATCAAGAGTATACTTACAACATAAAAATAGGAAGCTCACGATCAAAGCAGGACTACCCGCCCGTAGTATCATTAAGCAATCCTACTCCTGGGACTATTTCACCCGCATAGGTCGTGTGGACCCGCATGAGGTATTCCTCGCATAGGTTGTACCCGCCCGCATGGGACTATTTCACCCGCATAAGCCCATAAGGACTCGCATGAGGTATTCCTCGCATCATGGGTAGCAAATCCACGGAAACAGTTGGTATAAAGTCTTGGGGGTTTACCCCTCATTTATACTCTTACCCTGAAGCAGGTGGTATAACGTCTTGATGGTTTACCCCTCATTTATACTCTTACCCTGGAGAAGGTGGTATAACGTCTTGGGGGTTTACCCCTCATTTATACTCTTACCCTGGATAATGTGGTATAACGTCTTGGGGGTTTACCCCTCATTTATACTCTTACCCTATCTCAACCGGCCATCATACATAACATAAGCCCTACCGGCTTATCATACATAACATAAGCACTACCGGCTTATCATACAATAAATAAGCAAGTTAAGAAATCCCCCTAACTTCTTATTAGTCTTATTCATATACACTCTCATTTTAGTTTACTTAATGTACTAACATGTCATTATAAATCCGGGAGTTTAACCCAAAGTACTACGTACTTCTATTCTTTTAAAATGACTCATTTTCATATAAAACTTCCAAGATACTAATAACCGTAGTATCAAGTCATAACTACATTTTAAGACAAGTCACAATACCTTTTTAGAAAATACATTTTCGGGCTTCTAAATCAAGTGACTTCTTTCTTTTAAAACCTTAAGCAATTGATGCCTTTAAATCAATTTGCCTTTCGTTATTTCAAGTCATTTAACATACTTAAATTACTTAGAGTAAACCACTCTTTAATCATTCCATAAAGCTATTATAACCAACTTCCCATAAAGCCGTTATACTAGCTTTATACATTAGCAACTACATACTTCTTTATAACCAAGAGACTTAAACTTTCCAACAAAACAAGTATCAATAATACTTTCAACATACTTAAAGTCTCTTAACTTTTGAAAACCAAGATATCCTTAATATTTAAACAAGTGAGTTAATTCTCTAACTCAATCAACTTGGACATTCTTAAAATAAGCCAAGGATATCAAATGGACCTAGATTGTCAAAATCTTGTACGTCTACCGTACTATACATTTACAACTTATTCATGCTCAAGAGATAAGAAAGTTCAACATACCTCTTCGGTTTAATCCACTTGCTAAGTCCAATTCGCCGTACGTAGTATGTCAACCTATAATGACCATAGTACGTCTATTAACTTCTAGTTTCAAACGTAGAATATTCCAAGTGCAAAGTTCCTAAACTCTACGGAAAATCGGACAACACTTCCTTTGTTTCTACATATTTTGCCACCTTTTTCAAGGCCGAATTCAATAACCAAACACGCCACATTTAAGGCCCAACAAAGTAGCTAACAATAGGGGATTACACGCTTAATCAAGACATGTAAAATTCCGCCCCACAATATATAACAAACTAGTCTAAACTACAATGTCAATTCGGCAATTTGGGCAACAATACCAATTCTTATCCAATTTCCATTTCAATCCAAGTTGTTAGCATAACATGATATCAAGTCGCAATCGATTATAACTACTATAATCTTCAAGTAAGTAACATGCGACGATTCTAATAAACGACCAAATTGTAATTCAATTTCAAATGACTCAACATGTCATTTTCGGATTTTGAGCTTCCAAATTTCCATAACACTTATCAAACTTCATAACACATATCACATGATCACTTATAACTTATCATAACATGAAATCTTCAATTACAAAAGTAAAATGAAGGTTATACCTCAATTAGCCCAAATATGATCCAAGATCACAAGTCGATCCTTAGCAACTTTAGCTCCTCCTTTCGACGTTCCAATCCACTCCAAGCAACCCTTAGAAGCTTATGAATAACTCATCTTCAAGTTCCAACTTCAAAGTTGAATAACCCCTTAGGTTTTCGCCTTGCGACTAATACGAAAACACCATTTTTCCGGGATCTTTCTATTGAGATAACCTTACAATACTCTTAGGAACCTTGGTTTAAAGTGGGGAGATTATTGGACAAAAATTAAAAAAAATTCTTGTCCCTAGAACCTCAAACCCGAGAGCCCTCATAGTTGAAGAACAAGTTTCTTGAAAATTTTCTAAGTGTGGGAACTAGTCTTGCTACTAGTATACATATATAACATAATGGAGGGTCAAGATTAGAACAAATGGGTGGCCTAGATGAGTTTCACATGGATCCTAGCCAAGTGGCCTTGACTAAGTCAACAATATCAAGCTATTAGTCTTTGCAAGACTTGGTCATTTAAATTATGGTCAAATGACCATCCTATCCATGTATTTTTCATCCAAGACCAAGTAAGGGGGGTGACACGTGTCGCCCTCCCGTTCGTCGCAATAATTCGTTTTCCTACAATTCCATAATTCCGATAAATTTTTACTCGACTCAAATATTAACATTTTTGAGTTCTTACGTACGTTCTTATAAACATATCCTGGAATTTCCGGGGTGTAACAGTCGCCCTCCCATTCGTCCATAAAATTCCGTAACCCTCGTAGGTCCCACAAAACGTAAAATTTCCTCGGGTGGGCCCCACGTGACCAAATCCGTAAGATTAAATTTCCATAATGATAATAAGTTCCATACTCTTTGTCACGACCCGAACCCGGGCCCGTGACTGGTGCCTTACCCCGGGCACCCAAGTAGACATACATCAGAGTAATCAGCGGAATATAAAACAAAACATGGAATAACAACAGTTTATCTGAGAAAAGTTGTCTTTCGGCATATATATATATAAACATGAACAGTTACATCCCCTTTTACAAACTCTGCCCACAACGATTTACTGCACTTCTAAGAATGATATAACAACAATGGCGGGACAGGGCCCCGCCATACCCCTGAATGTAAATACCTACAACGACAGGGGACTATACCACTGATAAGCCTCCAGAGAAACGGAGCTTCCCAATACGCTGAACTGTGATCCTAAGAGCGAGGATCGACGACTGGTGTACTTCTACCTGCGGCATGAACGCACTTCAAGCGAGGTCGATAACAGTACCAAGTATTTGAAATCAAAATACTGTAAATGAAATCATAGTAGTCTATATAAAGCAGGAGACATGTATGATAACCAAACTACAGTTCACGATAAATAAGCAGTCATGTCAAGTCAGGGACTCACGCCCTCAAAGTCATCACTCAAATATAACTATGGGTCTCACGCCCACAATACCAATCATGCCCGTGGAATACCTTCCTCACTGCCGGCAGTCTATGATATAAAAGCACCAAGGAATACACATGAACACCAGGTCCCACCTGTGTCATAATAAAACCGTACGGGGTAAGTACGAAGGCATAGCCGACTACTAAGACCCACGCATCAACAAGGTCATAAATCGTATCATGAGATCTGTCTGAACCGCCACATGATCGGCCGCCACTCGCGCGCAGATCTAATGTCGCGCGTCTAGTCCAGAACTTCCCGCATCTCCGCATAGGCCACTCGCATAGGCTCGCGTGAGGTATTCCCGCGTCGAGGGTAGCTACTCCCGCAACGTCCCGACTCGCATCGCGTGGCCACATAGACCGCATGACCATAAAGGCCGCACACTAACCTGGAACTCTCGTAGATCCGCATAGGCCACCTGGACCCGCATGAGGTATCTCGAATCATAGTCACACAGACTGCCTGAGGCTACCCCGCATCGGAGGGCAGCTTAACCCCCGGGATCATGTCAAGGTGAGTGATATAATACTAACATAACAGCTTATCGTTAAACAACATAAGCACAATCTAGGGAAACCCCTTTACACAAACATCACAAGATACTAACACACGTAGCATCCTAACATGTTTACTTATCAAATCAACAAGAAAGTATTACAAGGCTATCACAAACTAATACAATCAAGTTAATCACACAAGGTACTTTCTACTTTATGTTAACAAGTTCGGGTTTTTATCCCCAAAGTACTTCATACATTAACTCCTTAAAAGATCCGTTTCTTTCACAAAAGTCACACAATACCCGTAGTATAAAAATAGAGTGACTATCTTTTTAAGTAAACCAAAACACTTCCCTTTGTAAAACCAAGTAACAACATTATTTTCCAAACGTTCAAGTTTGCCTAATTTCAAATGCTCAAGTTTCTCATTTTCGAAAGGTTTCGTAGTTCATAGTCTTAATCACTTAATAATGTAATTCTCTTTTAAAACCATTTGAGAAACATATGTCTTATATGTGAGTAGGTTATTCTTGTTCATAACAATCTTATTAAAGCAGTCATGATCTATGAAATGTAATATCATTTTGTCTCATCTTAGCTTCTATGCAGATTGAGGTTTCTACTGGTTTTAATAATACTTAATTAGTCAAAACATTTACCTTTATTAGCGCTGCTGTGGTTTGTTCGATACTTATTCTGATTTCCGAAATCAGTAAAACATTATCCCTTTTTTGAAAAACCAAGTACTCATTACTCACAAATGAGGTTTCACACCTTTTTAACAAAATTCATATTAATTAAGTCAAGTCTCTTATCTATTAAGATCAAGTCTCTTAACTTATAAAATCAATAAACCATTCTTTTTATCTCTCTTAAGTCGTTATACCTAACTTCCCATAAAGCTAGTATAACTCTTAAGCTTTTAAAACCAAGTATTACTCTTCTTTCAAAAACGGTTCTTAATTCTTTTGAAATACTTCAAGATTCTTATTATTTAGACTCAAGTCAAAAGACATCGGAGTAAAACCACGTTCAGTTAACACACGTACGTCTAACGTACTATATATATTCTTTTAAAATATCATGCTCAAGAGGATAGGAAGAATCACATACCTCGCGACGATTATCGACTATTAGCAAATAGCTCCAAAGTACTGTAATCCGGCTAGCCTTTTCCTCCCTTCGAGTAGAATACGCTACTCGCAGTACTTCAACCTATAACGGTTGTACAAGTCTATCAACGTCTAGACTACTCTGTAGAATATTCTAAGCAGTAGATTCTCTATTTTACGGAAAATCGGGCAGCACTTCCCTACCCGTTAAACTACACAAGTCTACTGTAAATACAGTCCTATGTAAGTACAGTTCAATCTTCTACTTTAATATTCTTCTAATGTGATTTCAGTTCAAGTCTTTTCTGTAATATCCTTCTATTACAGTTCAAATCTCTTCTATGAATCTTATATTCATTTCTATACTACCACAGTATGTAATTTCCAATTACAATATAAGGACAAGAGTATTTACCTCGATAAGCCCAAAATTATCCAAGTTTAAATGTCGATCCTGAGCAACGTTTAACTCCTACGCCGGGTGCTCCAACCCGCTCCAAACAACCCTTAGAAGTTCTACGCAACTTCTACTTAACACTTCAATCGACTATGAAGGTTTTCCTTAGGGTTTCGTTTGTGTGACTGAAGGGAAGTATAGTAGTATTTCTGGGCTTTTAGTATAGGTGTAACCTTGGAATACTACAAGGTATTTGGGCCAAGGTATTTTGGAATAGTAACAATACTAGGAGAATACTTTTCTACCAAGGGGGGGGGGTATTTATACGAGACAACACTCAAGAGAGGGGTACTCTACCGAAAGGCCTCACAAAGGGGAGGGAGGACTTGGGCGAGAACCTCTCCAAAGGGGAAGGGTTTTCAAGACTTAGAAATTTTTGTGGATGAAGAAGTCTTCAACTAAGGGGGGTATTTATAGGCCAACCAATGGCCAAGATCAAGACAAGTGGTGGGCAAGTGTAGGGTCAAGATTTGGACAAGTGTTTGTGTGTCCCACTTGCTCATCTACTACAAAAAATATCTACAAAAATATCCTACCAACTCCTTGACCAAAAATCAACACAAAAAAACGTGCCAAGAACTCCCATGGCTTGCCGTCCACTTGAGGGACAAGTGTCGCCCTCTCGTTGGTCGAAAATATTTCATCGCTCGGAAAAATCCGCAAAAATTATAAATGACATAGCCGTAATTTTCCCTTCGCAAAGTCCGGAAAACGTTTCGTCGGAAAACAATTCTTTTCGGGGGTTGTGCACAAAATTTCGACCCTTGCCTACTTAAGGCTTAAACTTTTCTACGTACGCCCTCACGTACATACTCTGGAAATACGGGGTATAACATTCTCCCCTCCTTAGTAACATTCGTCCCGAATGTTCCTTCTAAGTCTCAAAACAAACATGCGCCAGTATAGTCTTCACTGATGTACTTACGAAAACAATCACGCCACACCTGGCCATATAATAACACATGCGCAAGTACTTAATCCAAGTCCACGAGGAATCACCTCCATTATTACACAAGCTCCCACCCGAGGTCTAAAATATACTCCCTTCGCACCTTCACTTTATAAAAGAAATGATCACATCTATGTTCTTAATACATGCTCGCTTCTTCCCTTACTCGTCGTACCCTGCTCGTACACTCGAACTCTTTCTCATAACTTACCACATTTCTATTATCGCTCGTTTCCAAAATCTGCGGGTTACTACCTCAACTTGATCATCATTAATCGGGAATACTGGATGGATCTCCGATACTTTTCCGAACATAACAACATGAAAGACCGGACATACTGCCTCCTAAGTCGGACGGCAAATGCTAACATATAGGCAACCTGGCCTATTCTTCACATGATCTAAAAAGGCCCAAAGTAACTCGGGCTAAGTTTCCTCTGTTTTCCAAAACTCGTCACACCCTTTTTCCGGGGTGGTACCTTCAAGAAGACCCACCGTCAACCTGAACTCCAAGCGTCGTCGCCGATTATCCGCACGACTTACGGTGACTCGAGCTGCGATAACCTCTTCTGGATAAGCTTCACCCTATCCACATCCTGCCGAAACAAGTATGAACCAACTATCTGAACTTTGCCAACATCGAACCAATCGACCGGCAACTTACACTTCCGCCCCTACAAGGCGTCATAAGGCGATATCCGAATACTGATATGGTAGTTTATTATAATACACACTCAACCAAAAGGCGAATAATCCTTACAGCTACCTCTGAAATCAAAAACACCGGCCCGAGGGTGAATGCGATACTGAGACTCACCTGAGTTCCTAACCCTGCCTGGTAAAACTTCCAGAAAACGAAATAGCCGTAACCTGGGCTCCACTGCCTGTCATAAGGTGAAAGTAGGCACCTCGTGCAACCTTACAACCTTCCTGATATAATATCTCGCATAACCCTTTGCCGAGTAAACGGTCCTGACTGAAAGACAAGATGGGCTGACCTCATCGGCCCGACTATTGGTCGAACGCATCCACGAACTCGTACGCTGGTTAACTAAACTTGGGCCTAACACCCCCGTGACCCCACCACCTGGCGGGACCACCTCGAACTGACCCCACCACAATGCAGTCCGCGGTTTGACCCGTAATCGGTCCGCAACCCGCCCCGCTATCGCGCAAAACTCTTGTTCCCCGATCCGGAACAATCTCCTCATCGAGTCACGAAAACCTAGTGGTCTTCTTAGCTCCACTACCCTCTTTTATTTCATACCACTCAGGGACTTATCACACAAACATATCTCATGTGTACTATGCACTCCGATAAGGGTCAAACATAAAAATACATCTTTTACTCGAGATGGCCTTACCTCTAAGGTCTCTACGTATAAAACTCTAAGGCTCACACTTTTCCTATCCCCAATCTTACCCTTTTAACTAACCATGATTTCTGATCACAATTAACACAATGCTATCTGTACATAGCACTTAAGATACACTTATCTTATCACACATACAATCTCTAGAGGGTTAAGGATATACCTGAATCTACTGTTTCACTCCCCTCTGTTGTTTCAATCAATCCTGCCCGGCTGGGCGCATAGAAAAACAAGCTATCGAAGAAGTACGACACTCCCCACCATGACATCTACCACAACGGCCACACCGAGGTGGGGGTGGCCTCCTCTGGCTAACAACCCTTCCTCTCCGAGCCACTAAATCCGCAACTGATCTGGTAAGCTGAGTCCTCCTACTTGAATCCCTCCTACTAGGACATCTTTTCGACACATGGCCTTGATGGCCGCAGGTAAAACAAGCACCATCAATAAGATGACATTCCCCGGGATGACGCCTGCCACACTGTGAACACTGAGGAAAAACTGAACTCGGCTGGCTAGAACCTACGTGTATCGCGGAACCGGAAGCCCCGAGCTCGACCAACTCCGCATACTCAACGTCACGAACCACGTGGAGGACCACTGCACCGTGGAGGTGCATATCTAATTCGCCGAGGCGGTTCGCCTGAAAGTTACCAAAGGATCCTGCCGATCGCCTCTTACATTGTCCTTGATTAATGCCGATCTACGTCTCTCGGCTTCTGCGCGTAAGCCCGTCACGCAGCCATGCTCATGCTCGATGAAGAGATACTCTTACACAACCTCTCTCGGATAGTCATCAAGACTCGTGATAAATCGATACATAATATGCTCTCGTTGCTAAATCCCTAGCTAGTAACAAGGCGTCTCTTGCAACCCATACTTTCGCTCTGGTTGTGGCGAAGGTCCAGATATCATGGCCGCAGAGGAATCGCCGCCGGGCTAAACTCTTTGATGGCGTCGTCGCAGAACTCCCGAATGAAGCACCACCCAGGTGATGATTGGGCACTGTGCCTCGTAACCCTCTCTGCTTTACTCGCGGCTCCTCGCCGCTTGCCCTTCAGGCGGGTTGCCTTGCGGAGGCATAAGCGTGCGGAAAGAAATACGTTAGAGGTCCAACTTATAACACGGCTCTAAGCACGATCTCGAGTGAGAAGAATGGAAACCAATCCTAAATATCCTATAGCCTCGATTATTGGTGTGGTGCACAACACACCGATAATCAAGACTTACTAGATACGGTCTGTAGACACTTTCCGAGGATTAAGCGCTCACGATACCACTTTTGTCACGACCAACTCGGGCGTGGATCGTACCTACCCCGGGCACCCAAGTAGACATACATCAGAGTAATCAGCGGAATATAAAACAAGACATGGAATAACAACAGTTTATCTGAGAAAAGTTGTCTTTCGGCATATATATATATAAACATGAACAGTTACATCCCCTTTTACAAACTCTGCCCACAACAGTACTACATACCTCTAAGAATGATATAACAACAATGGCGGGACAGGACCCCGCCATACCCCAGAATGTAAATACCTACAACGACATGGGACTATACCACTGATAAGCCTCCGGAGAAATGGAGCTTCCCAATACGCTGAACTGTGATCCTAAGAGCGAGGATCGACGACTGGTGTACTTCTACCTGCGGCATGAACGCAGCCCCCCGAAGGAGGTCAGTACAACAGGTACCAAGTATTTGAAACTGAAAATACTGTAAATGAAATCATAGTTGTTATACCCCGTATTTCCAGAGTATGTACGTGGGGGACGTACGTAGAAATTTTCGAACTTCTTTAGGCTTGGCCGAATTCTTTTTGTGCACAACACCCGGTTAGAGTCGTGTTTCGACGAAAACTTTTAACAGCTTTAGTAGGGGAATTTACGGCGATGTCATTTATAATTTTTGCGGATTTTTACGAGAGACGAAACAATTTTGACCAACCGGAGGGTGACATGTCACCCTCACATTGGAAGGCTTGGACGGCAACCATGGCTTGACTTGGACGATTTGGACCACTTTAGTTGGTAGGATATTTTGTGCAAGTTGTGTGGTAGATGGATAAGGTCCACATGGTTGAAATCTAGCCCTACACTTGCCTTACACTTGGTTGAATCTTGGCCATTGGTTGGCCATTTCTTGACCTATAAATACCCCACCCTTTGGAAGACTTCTTCATCCAAAAATCTTCCTAAGTCTTGAAGTTCTCTTCCTCCCTCCCTTGTGTAGTTCGTCCACCACCCCCCCTCTTCCCCTTGTGAGGCCTTGTGGCCGAGAAACCCCTACCCCTTTGTGAGTACTAGCCGAGAGCACCACCCCCCCTCCTAGTGGTGCTAGCCGTGGGGTACCCCCCCCCTAGCCTAGTTGTTTTCGTATAATACCCTTTGTTATGGTATAGAAATACTCTCCTAGTATCGTTATAATGTCCAAATACTTTAGCCCAAATACCTTGTAGTACTTTCCAAAGTACCTTTGTCTAAAAACCCGAAAATACGATTATACTTTCCTTTAGCCTCTAAACGAAACCCTAAGGAAATCTTCACCCGTAGTTGAAGTTGTAAGTAGAAGTTGGTTAGAACTTCTAAGGGTTGTTTGGAGCACTCGGAGTAGGAGCTAAACCTTGCTCAGGAGCGACATTAAACTCGGATAATTTTGGGCTTATCGAGGTAAACACTACTGTCCTTCTATTGTAATTGGAAATTACCTGTTGTTAGAATATATAGTTGAAGTATACTATATATAGAACTGAACTTAGTATTGTGGCAATGTCTTTTGACTTAAGCCTGAAGAATCTGGAATCGAATCAGTAATTACATATCAGACATACAGAGACTTGTATAGCATAGCGTGTAGTAGAATTGTACACGTCAGGTTAGGCGTAACCCCACTGGTTGGCTTGGTAGCCGCCGATAGAGGAGGAGATTTACGCTGCGGGGAGGTGCTGCCGAATTTTCTGTAGAATATGGAACGTTGAGATCTAGATGTTAATAGACGTTTGTGGCCTTTATAGGTGAAAGTACTAAGAGTAGCATATTCTACTCGAGGAGTGGAAAGGGCTAGCAAGGTTGTAGTACTTGGAGCTTTTTGCTTATTGTCGATAATCGTCGCGAGGTATGTGAACCTCTTCCTATCTCTTCTAGCATGATATGTGTGAACTATGTAGTGCGGTAGACGCGTACGTGTTAATTGTGTTTGATTGTTTTTAAAACATAAAGTGTTATAACGGCTTTATGGGAAGTTGGTTATAACAGCTTTATGTAGGTAAGAAAATACTTTGTGGTTTTAAAAGGTAACTGATGTGAATTATAACTGGCTTGTTATAATAAAGAACTTGCTGTATTTCAAAAGATTTATAAATCGTTTTGAAGGGAGAGTAACACTTGGTTTTAAAGGTTTTAAAAAGAGTTATACTAGCTTTATGGGGAGTTAGGTATAATGTCTTAAGAGAGGTAAAGAAAATGGTTTACTGATGTTAGAAGTTAAGAGACTTGATCTTATAAAATAAGAGACTTAACTTATTTGTTTTAATGTGAATGTTTGTGTGAAACCTCATTCGTGAGTAATGAGTACTTGGTTTTTTTTTAAAAGGGATAATGTTTTACTGATTTCGGAAATCAGAATGTGTATCGACAGACCACTGCAGCGTTAATAAAGGAAAATGTACTGACTAATGAATTGTATTATTAAAACCAGTAGAAACCTCCATCTGCATAGAAACTAAGATAAGACAAAATGATATTACGTTTTCTAGATCATGGCTGCTGTAATAAGAATGTTGTAAACAAGAATAACCTACTCTCACGTGAGACATATATTACTCAATTGTTCTAAAAAGGAATCAAGTGATTAAGTTTGGGAACTATGAAACCCTTTGAAAATGAGAAGCTTGAGTAATTGAAACTAGGCAAACTGGAACTTAGGAAAAGAATGTTGTCACTCGATTTTGAAAAGGAATGTGGGTTGGTCATTCTAATACTACGGGTATCGGGTGACTTTGATAAAGGTAATGGATCTCTTTTAAAGAATTTAACGTACGTAGTACTTTAGGGTTAAAACCCGGACTTTGGCATAAAATGAAAGTACTTTGAGTTGTGTGAAACTTGCCTATGCTTGTGGTTGTGAAACTTGCCTATGCTTGTGATGATAGCCTTTGTTGTGCAAGTGTGGTATTTCTGTGTTACCGCGTCTCTCGATAGAGGGCCGGTTGACTTGTTGAGAACTTACTTGGACGTGCTGGCAGTGATGGAGAATTCCACGGGTATGTTTCCATTTTGATTACTGTCTTGTTGTTGATGTCACATGGACATGTCTACACCGATGCAGTATTCCGGGGGCATGCGGCCATGCGGCCGGGTTGATTACCCGATATATGGTTATCGCCACATGGGCGTGTCTACACCGACGCAGATTCCGGGCATGTGGCCATGCGGCGTTGACCACACGATATATTGTTATTGAGGTTACATGGGCATGTCTACACCGTCGCGATTCCGGGCATGTGGCCATGCGCCTTGTTATTATTGTTGCATCATGGACATGTCTACACCGTCACAGATTCCGGCATGCGGCCATGATGCGAACATGATGAATGTTGTGGGCGTGAGACCCATAGTTATATTTGAGTGGTGACTTTGAGGGCGTGAGTCCCTGACTTGACTGCTTTTATGTTGCGTACTGTATTTTGGTTATCATACATGTCTCCTGCTTTTTAGGCTATTATGATTTCATTTACAGTATTTGACAGTTTCACATACTTGGTACCTGTTGTACTGACCTCCTTCGGGGGGCTGCGTTCATGCCGCGCAGTAGGTACATCGATCGTGGATCCCCGCTCTTAGGATCTCATTTCAGTGTTGAAAGCTCTGTTCCTTCGGAGGCTTATCTTTGGTATGTTTCCCTGAGTTGTAGGTTCTTGTACATTCAGGGGTATGGCGGGGCCCTGTCCCGTCATAGTTGTTGGAAATCTTAAGTGCAGCATCACTTTGTAGGCGTGGTTTGTAAAAGGATAACTGCTCGTGTTTTTATGTATATACCAAGGCAATCGCTTTGGTTGGCCTGTTTATTTATTATATCTCTTGTTTCATGACTCGTGTTTTATTTTTTCCGCTGGTTTTCTCTGATGTTGTATCACTAGGGTGCCCGGGGTAAGGCACCAGTAACGGGCCCGGGTTCGGGGCGTTACAAAGTGGTATCAAAGCAGTTAGTCCTCGGAAAGTGTCTGACGCACGTGTCTAGTAGAGTCTTGATTATCGGTGTGTTGTGCACCACATCTATAATCAGGAGGCTATAGGACATGTAGGATTGGTTTCTATTCTTCTCATTCTGAGATCGTGCCTTAGAGCTGAGTTGTAAGTTGGACCCCTCTGATGTGTTTCATTTTACCAGTTATGCCTCCGCGATGGCGACCGGCCCGAAGGGCAAGGCAGCGAGGAGTCGCTAGTGGGATACAGAGGAGTACGAGGGCGCAGGCCCGGTCAGTACCTGAGACAGTGCTTCCGACGGCGAGTTTCGCGACGCCAGACCAAAGAGGAGTTTAGAGCCGCAGCCGTGGGCGATGAGACTACAAGACTGAGCCTCGGTCCCACACCGAGCGGGAGATGGGTCAGCGAGATGGCGATTATTGGCGGTGGTCAGGCGAGATATGAGCGATAGGCCGGACGCAGCAGCCTAGCTCCAGAAGACCGTGGTGCACCCGAGAGCGAATAGTTTGAGGCTACGAGATTTTACGAGTTGTAGCCCGCCGAGTTCTACGGTCGAGGCACGAGGATGATCCGCAGGAGTTCATCCGTCGATTCTGAAGGATCACGCGGTGATCAAGGCTTCAGAGACCGAGTCTGCGGACTTCGGTTCGCGTCGGCTGCGTGATACCGCAGTCGATTGGATTGATTCGTGGGAACTTTCCCGGGGAGAGCATGCACCTCCAGCAGTATGGGATGAGTTTTCGGAGGCTTTTCTCACTCACTTCTTGCCTCCGCAGATGAGGAGGGCACGGGCCGACAAATTTTTATTCTTGAGATGCAGAGCGACCGCCGGGAGTACAATGTCGAGTTCGATTCTTTGGCGCGATATGTCCCTGCGCTTGTTGCAGATATGGAGGAGAGGTGCATCGCTACGTCACCGGCTAGATGATTATATGGCCGAGTCTTGTGCGGTGTTTCTCTTCACCGCATGGACATTGTCGCGTTCGAGCTCATGCACTTGGGTGCGAGCGCAGAGATCGACGCAGGTGGACCGCCACAGGAAGGCCAAGACGGCCGGATATTTTAGCGACTTTCGAGGCGGACCGCCTCGGCAGACTAGTTATGTACCTCCGCCATTGCAGAGTGGTCCTCCGCACTTTCGGGACCCTTGGGATATTCAGGAAGCGGTCGGGGCTCCTGTGTTTCGATGTTCGGGAGTAGGGTGTTGGCGGATCTGCCACCCTACCTCGGTGTGGTCGATCTGGTAGACCGCATTTCGGGGAGTGTCGTAGTACCAAGGGAGCTTGTTATTCTTGCGCCAACAGGCCATATGACGAGACTGTCCACCGTGGTAGCGCTGGTAGGATAGCATGACTACTAGAGCGATTGCGGGCCACGGTAGGTCGCGGTGGAAGTTCGATTTAGCGGTCCTTGAACCGCCTAGTTTGTATATCCTTAACCTCAGATACTTGTATGTATTGATGTTAATGATGTGTTAAGTGTTATGTTCGGATAGCTTTGTGCTATAGTGTGATTTAAAAATCTGGTTAGTGTGAGATGGAAGTGGTAGCTTCCATGATGTGTTCCGTGTCGAGGAGCGGAAGTTGGCGCTACAGTGGGTCGGGTTGGGGCCATGTTGCGGGCCAACCCGCGTCCCGCTTCGGAGGCGGTCAGCTGGGTGGTCCCGCCAGGTGGCAGGGTCACGAGGGTGTTAGGCCCAAGTTTAGATGACCATCGTATGAGTTCATAGATATGTTCGACCAGAATCGGTTCGTGAAGGCCGAGAATGGCCTTAGAGGAAATCGAGGGTAGTAAGATGACCAAGTTTGGAGGTAGTAACTCCAAGGGTTGGAAACAGAAACGTTGACGGAAGTGTGGTACGGATACTAGAAAGAGCTCGAGTGTTCGAGAAGGGTACGACGAGATAGGGGAGAAGTGAACGTGTGTGATCGTTTCTTTTGTGAAATGTAGGTGCGAAGGGAGTATATTTTAGACCTTGGTGGGGACTTTTGTGCTAACTGAGGTGGTTCCTCGTTGGCGTGGATTTGGGTTTTGCGCGCATGTTATTTTGTGGCCAGGTGTGGCATGTTTGTTTCTCGTAAGTATAGTAGTGAAGACTATACTGACGCACGTTTGTTTTGAGACTTAGAAGGAACATTCGGGACGAATGTTTCTAAGAGGAGAATGTTATACCCGTATTTCCAGTATGTACGTGGGGGCGTCGTAGAAATTTTCGAACTTCTTGAGGCTTGGCCGAATTCATTTTGTGCACAACACCCGGGTAGCGTCGTTTTTCGACGACACGTTTTCACAGCTTTCGTAGGGGAATTTCCGGCTATGTCATTTATGATTTTTGCGGATTTTTCCGAGAGAAACATTTTGGACCAACGGGAGGGTGACATGTGTCACCTCACATTCGAAGGCTTGACGGCAACCATGGCTTGACTTGGACGATTTGGACCACTTTAGTTGGTAGGATATTTTGTGCAAGTTGTGTGGTAGATGGATAAGGTCCACATGGTTGAAATCTAGCCCTACACTTGCCTTACACTTGGTTGAATCTTGGCCATTGGTTGGCCATTTCTTGACCTATAAATACCCCACCCTTTGGAAGACTTCTTCATCCAAAAATCTTCCTAAGTCTTGAAGTTCTCTTCCTCCCTCCTTGTAGTTCGTCCACCACCCCTCTTCCCCTTGTGAGGCCTTGTGGTAGAAACCCTACCCCTTTGTGAGTACTAGCCGAGAGCACCACCCCCTCCTAGTGGTGCTAGCTGGGTACCCCCTAGCCTAGTTGTTGTCGTATAAGACCCTGTGTTATGGTATAGAAATCCTCTCCTAGTATCGTTATAATGTCCAAATACTTGAGCCCAAATACCTTGTAGTACGTTCCAAAGTACCCTTTGTACGAAAAACCCTAAAATACGATTATACTTTCCTTTAGCCTCTAAACGAAACCCTAAGGAAATCTTCACCGTAGTTGAAGTTGTAAGTAGAAGTTGGTTAGAACTTCTAAGGGTTGTTTGGAGCACTCGAGTAGAGCTAAACCTTGCTCGGGAGCGACATTAAACTCGGATAATTTTGGGCTTATCGAGGTAAACACTCATCGTCCTTCTATTGTAATTGGAAATTACATTGTTAGAATATATAGTTGAAGTATACTATATATAGAATCAACTTAGTATTATGGCAATGTCTTTTGACTTAAGCTGAAGAATCTGATCCGAATCGAATCAGAATTACATAGGGTGTATCAGACATGAGACTTGTATAGCATAGCTGTGTAGTAGAATTGTACACGTCCGGTTAGACGTGTAAACCCCCCCTGGTTGGCTTGGTAGCCGGCCTCGATAGAGGAGGAGATTTACGCTGTTGCGGGGGGGGAGGTGCTGCCGAATTTTCTGTAGAATATGAAACGTTGAGATCTAGATGTTAATAGACGTTTGTGGCCTTTATAGGTGAAAGTACTAAGAGTAGCATATTCTACTCGAGGAGTGGAAAGGGCTAGCAAGGTTGTAGTACTTGGAGCTTTTTGCTTATTGTCGATAATCGTCGCGAGGTATGTGAACCTCTTCCTATCTCTTCTAGCATGATATGTGTGAACTATGTAGTACGGTAGACGCGTACGTGTTAAGCGTGTTTGATTGTTTTTAAAACATAAAGTGTTATAACGGCTTTATGGGAAGTTGGTTATAACAGCTTTATGTAGGTAAGAAAATACTTTGTGGTTTTAAAAGGTAACTGATGTGAATTATAACTGGCTTGTTATAATAAAGAACTTGCTGTATTTCAAAAGATTTATAAATCGTTTTGAAGAGAGAGTAACACTTGGTTTTAAAGGTTTTAAAAAGAGTTATACTAGCTTTATGGGGAGTTAGGTATAATGTCTTAAGAGAGGTAAAGAAAATGGTTTACTGATGTTAGAAGTTAAGAGACTTGATCTTATAAAATAAGAGACTTAACTTATTTGTTTTAATGTGAATGTTTGTGTGAAACCTCATTCGTGAGTAATGAGTACTTGGTTTTTTTTAAAAGGGATAATGTTTTACTGATTTCGGAAATCAGAATGTGTATCGACAGACCACTGCAGCGTTAATAAAGGAAAATGTACTGACTAATGAATTGTATTATTAAAACCAGTAGAAACCTCCATCTGCATAGAAACTAAGATAAGACAAAATGATATTACATTTTCTAGATCATGGTCAGTAATAAGAATGTTGTAAACAAGAATAACCTACTCACGTGAGACATATATTACTCAATTGTTCTAAAAGGAATCAAGTGATTAAGTTTGGGAACTATGAACCCTTTGAAAATGAGAAGCTTGAGTAATTGAAACTAGGCAAACTGGAACTTAGGAAAAGAATGTTGTCACTCGATTTTGAAAAGGAATGTGGGTTGGTCATTCTAATACTACGGGTATCGGGTGACTTTGATAAAGGTAATGGATCTCTTTTAAAGAATTTAACGTACGTAGTACTTTAGGGTTAAAACCCGGACTTTGGCATAAAATGAAAGTACTTTGAGTTGTGTGAAACTTGCCTATGCTTGTGGTTGTGAAACTTGCCTATGCTTGTGATGATAGCCTTTGTTGTGCAAGTGTGGTATTTCTGTGTTACCGCGTCTCTCGATAGAGGGCCGGTTGACTTGTTAAGAACTTACTTGGACGCGTCTTGCGTGATGGAGAATTCCACGTATGTTTCCATTTTGATTATTGTCTTGTTGTTGATGTCACGTGGACATGTCTACACCGACGCAGATTCGGGCACGCGGCCACGCGCCGGGTTGATTACCGATATATGGTTATTACCGCCACGTGGGCGTGTCTACACCGTCTGATTCCGGGGCATGTGGCCACGCGGCGGGGTTGACCACCCAAGATATTGTTATTGAGGTTACATGGGCATGTCTACACCGTCGCGATTCGGGGCATGTGGCCACGCGCCTTGTTATTATTGTTGCATCATGGACATGTCTACACCGATGCGATTCCGGGCATGCGCCATGATGCGAACATGATGAATGTTGTGGGCGTGAGACCCATAGTTATATTTAAGTGGTGACTTTGAGGCGTGAGTCCACGACTTTGATCGCTTTTATGTTGCGTCGTATTTTGGTTATCATACATGT
This sequence comes from Przewalskia tangutica, assembly GCA_029844215.1. NCBI lineage: Eukaryota > Viridiplantae > Streptophyta > Magnoliopsida > Solanales > Solanaceae > Przewalskia > Przewalskia tangutica. The sequence continues at coordinate 122,870,736 of CM056722.1, forward strand.
CTCCGCTTTTTTAGGCTATTATGATTTCATTTACTGATTGTGATTTCACATACTTGGTACTGTTATCGACCTCCTTCGAGGCTGCGTTCATCCGCAGTAGAGGTACATCGGTCGTGGATCCCCTCTTAGGATCTCATTTCACGTGTTGAAAGCTCCGTTCCTTGAGGCTTATCTTTGGTATGTTTCCACGAGTTGTAGGTTCTTGTACATTCGGGGTATGGCGGGCCTGTCCGTCATAGTTGTTGTAAATCTTAAGTGCATGCCTTTGTTGTAAGGGGGTTTGTAAAAGGATAACTGTCGAGTTTTTATGTATATACCAAGGCAAATCGCTTGGTTGGCCTGTTTATTTATTATATCTCTTGTTTCATGACTCGTGTTTTATTTTTTCCGCTGGTTTTCTCTGATGTTGTATCACTAGGGTGCCCGGGGTAAGGCACCAGTAACGGGCCCGGGTTCGGGGCGTTACAATAGTAGTCTATATAAAGCAGGAGACATGTATGATAACCAAACTACAGTTCACGATAAATAAGCAGTCATGTCAAGTTAGGGACTCACGCCCTCAAAGTCATCACTCAAATATAACTATGGGTCTCATGCCCACAATACCAATCATGCCCGTGGAATACCTTCCTCACTGCCGGCAGTCTATGATATAAAAGCACCAAGGAATACACATGAACACCAGGTCCCACCTGTGTCATAATAAAATCAGACGGGTAAGTCTGAAGGCATAGCCGACTACTAAAACCCACAGTACCAACAAGGTCATAAACTGTATCATGAGATCTGTCTAGACCGCCACATGATCGAAGCTGGCCACTCGCCCGCAATATCTAATGTGCGCGTCTAGTCCTGGAACTTCCCGCAGCTCCGCATAGGCCACTCACATAGGCTCGCATGAGGTATTCCCCGCATCGAGGGTAGCTACTCCCCGGCAATGTCCTGGACTCGCAGTCCGCATGGCCACATAGACCGCATGACCATAAAGGTTGCACACTAACCAGGAACTCTCGTAGCTCCGCATAGGCCACCTAGACCCGCATGAGGTATCTCGAATCATAGTCACACAGACTGCCTGAGGCTACCCCGCATCGGAGGGCAGCTTAACCCCCGAGATCAAGTCAAGGTGAGTGATATAATACTAACATAACAGCTTATCGTTAAACAACATAAGCACAATCAAGGGAAACCCCTTTACACAAACATCACAAGATACTAACACACGTAGCATCCTAACATGTTTACTTATCAAATCAACAAGAAAGTATTACAAGGCTATCACAAACCAACACAATCAAGTTAATCACACAAGGTACTTTCTACTTTATGTTAACAAGTTCGGGTTTTTATCCCCAAAGTACTTCATACATTAACTCCTTAAAAGATCCGTTTCTTTCACAAAAGTCACACAATACCCGTAGTATAAAAATAGAGTGACTATCTTTTTAAGTAAACCAAAACACTTCCCTTTGTAAAACCAAGTAACAACATTATTTTCCAAACGTTCAAGTTTGCCTAATTTCAAATGCTCAAGTTTCTCATTTTCGAAAGGTTTCGTAGTTCATAGTCTTAATCACTTAATAATGTAATTCTCTTTTAAAACCATTTGAGAAACATATGTCTTATATGTGAGTAGGTTATTCTTGTTCATAACAATCTTATTAAAGCAGCCATGATCTAGGAAATGTAATATCATTTTGTCTCATCTTAGCTTCTATGCAGATTGAGGTTTCTACTGGTTTTAATAATACTTAATTAGTCAAAACATTTACCTTTATTAGCGCTGCTGTGGTTTGTTCGATACTTATTCTGATTTCCGAAATCAGTAAAACATTATCCCTTTTTTTAAAAACCAAGTACTCATTACTCACAAATGAGGTTTCACACCTTTTTAACAAAATTCATATTAATTAAGTCAAGTCTCTTATCTATTAAGATCAAGTCTCTTAACTTCTAAAATCAACAAACCATTCTTTTTATCTCTCTTAAGTCGTTATACCTAACTTCCCATAAAGCTAGTATAACTCTTAAGCTTTTAAAATCAAGTATTACTCTTCTTTCAAAAACGGTTCTTAATTCTTTTGAAATACTTCAAGATTCTTATTATTTAGACTCAAGTCAAAAGACATCGGAGTAAAACCACGTTCAGTTAACACACGTACGTCTAACGTACTATATATATTCTTTTAAAATATCATGCTCAAGAGGATAGGAAGAATCACATACCTCGCGACGATTATCGACTATTAGCAAATAGCTCCAAAGTACTGTAATCCGGCTAGCCTTTTCCTCCCTTCGAGTAGAATACGCTACTCGCAGTACTTCAACCTATAACGGTTGTACAAGTATATCAACGTCTAGACTACTCTGTAGAATATTCTAAGCAGTAGGTTCTCTATTTTACGGAAAATCGGGCAGCACTTCCCTACCCGTTAAACTACACAAGTCTACTGTAAATACAGTCCTATGTAAGTACAGTTCAATCTTCTACTTTAATATTCTTCTGATGTGATTTCAGTTCAAGTCTTTTCTGTAATATCCTTCTATTACAGTTCAAATCTTTTCTATGAATCTTATATTCATTTCTATACTACCACAATATGTAATTTCCAATTACAATATAAGGACAAGAGTATTTACCTCGATAAGCCCAAAATTATCCAAGTTTAAATGTCGATCCTGAGCAACGTTTAGCTCCTACTCCGGGTGCTCCAACCCGCTCCAAAAAACCCTTAGAAGTTCTACGCAACTTCTACTTAACACTTTAACCGACTATGAAGGTCTTCCTTAGGGTTTCGTTTGTGTGACTGAAGGGAAGTATAGTAGTATTTCTGGGCTTTTAGTATAGGTGTAACCGTGGAATACTACAAGGTATTTGGGCCAAGGTATTTTGGAATAGTAACAATACTAGGAGAATACTTTTCTACCAAGGGGGGGGGGGGTATTTATACGAGACAACACTCAAGAGAAGGGGGGGTACTCTCAGCCGAAAGGCCTCACAAAGGGGGAGGGGGAGGACTTGGACGAGAACCTCTCCAAAGGGGGGGGGGGGCAAGGGTTTTCAAGACTTAGAAATTTTTGTGGATGAAGAAGTCTTCAACTAAGGGGGGTATTTATAGGCCAACCAATGGCCAAGATCAAGACAAGTGGTGGGCAAGTGTAGGGTCAAGATTTGGACAAGTGTTTGTGGGTCCCACTTGCTCATCTACTACACAAAATATCTACAAAAATATCCTACCAACTCCTTGACCAAAAATCAACACAAAAAACGTGCCAAGAACTCCCGTGGCTTGCCGTCCACTTGAGGGACAAGTGTCGCCCTCTCGTTGGTCCAAAATATTTCATCGCTCGGAAAAATCCGCAAAAATTATAAATGACATAGCCGTAATTATCCCTTCGCAAAGTCCGGAAAACATTTCGTCGGAAAACAATTCTTTTCGGGGGTTGTGCACAAAATTTCGACCCTTGCCTACTTAAGGCTTAAACTTTTCTACGTACGCCCTCACGTACATACTCTAGAAATACGGGGTATAACACTTCAATTAATGCATTTTGAGAATCTAATTCTCACCAACGAACATTTCTCCTTCCCGACGTTCGGAAGATTTTCCGTCGGAAAAACAATTCTTCCTTTCGTTCCCTATTCAAGTCTTGAGTTCCTTACGTACATTCTCTTAAACATGTTCTGGAGTTACGGGGTGTAACACGTTATTTGAAAAGAATGAGTTACTTGAGTTAAAGTAATAATTGCCTAAATGTTGAAAGTAGAATTTACTTGATTTAAAGCCTTGTGTTGAAGTTAAAAATGTGTAGTAACTTGATTTGAAAAGTATATGTTACTTGATTCTAAGAGAATAAGTAATTTGATTTGAAAAGTATATGTTACTTAATATAAAGAGTAGAAGTAACTTGATATAAAGGTATAGGTTACTTGATTTTGAAAAAGGGAGTTTACTTGATTTAAAAGTAAGTTACTTGAGTTTAAAAGGGTAAGTAACTTGGTTTTAATAGTGAAAGTGCTTTTGGGTTCAACTCCCTAAATATTGCATGAAACGATTCTTTTATAAAGAATAGACGTACATAGTACTTTGGGTTCAAATCCCTTACATGACATGATAGTGTCGTGGTTGTAGTAAAAGGAAAGATGTGGTAGTGCTTTAGTTTTCTAAAAATGAAAGTGTTATAACAACTTTATGGGAAGTTTGTTATAACAAGGTTCGTGGAAAGTCAAGAGAGGGTTTAAAAATGTTGAAAGGAAATCATGTGAGAATGTCTATGATTAAGTCCTTAATATAGTATATGATATGTGACACTTTCATTTTCAAAGATGTTTTAAAGTAATATGTGACGTCTATTACCTTGATTTGCCAAACCATGTCTTAGAAAGATACTTGGTGTGATAAGTGTCCTGATGATGCTTTCAAAATGATACATGTGTTGGATTCTACTTCATAGTGATACATGTAGTACTTGGGCTTTTCAAAAATGGAAATTTGGTTTATAAAGTGAATGTACGGCGGACGTACAATTGTTGTAATGGATCTTAATCCTTAATGAACTATGTGATAGTGCCTTGGTGTTATAAAATGAAAGACTTTTTAGTGTCTTGGTGTTACACCCCGTAATTCCAGGGCATGTTTATAAAAACGTACGTAAGAACTAAAAAATGTTAAGATTTGAGACTAGTAAAAAAATATCGGAATTATGAAATTGTCGGAAAACGAAATATTGCGACGAATGGGAGGGCGACACGTGTCACCCCCATTGGTTGGATATGGTCGATTGGACCAAGGATGAAAGGGTCATTTGACCATAATAAAAATGAGCAAGTCTTGCTAAGGCTAGAGCTTGATATTGTTGACTAAGTCCAAGGGCCACTTGGCTAGATTTTTAAGTGAAATAGATCCAAGCCACACAATTGTTCTCATCTTGACCCTCCATAGTGTTATATATGTATACTAGTAGCAAGACAAGGCTCTTAACACTTAGAAAAATTTCAAGAAAAACTTGAAGAACAAGAGGAGCTCTCGGGTTCATAGGGTTTCAAAGGAGAATTTTTTTCGTTTGTTGTTCAATAAGCTCCACACTTTAAACCAAGGTTCCTAAGGGTATTGTAAGGGTATCTCAATAGAAATATCCCGGAAAAGTGGCGTTTTCGTATTAGTCGCAAGGTGAAAACCTAAGTCACTTTCATAGGTTTGGATTGGAAATTAAAGGAAAGTTGTTTGTGATCTTCTAAGGGATTAAAGTGGCGGATTGGAGTGTCAATGAGAGGCTCTAACTTGCTAGGGAGCGACTTCGGATCCTGAAGTTGGATTAAGGCTCGTCGAGGTAACAATTTTGTTCTCTTAAGTGTTATAAGATTACATATTGTTGTAGCCTTACATTTTAACTAGCATGAAGTTTATGTATTGAAGTTTGATAATAATATGGATAGTGGAAGCCTATAGCCGAAATGACATTGTGAGCCACTTGAAATTGAAATACAATTTGGTCGATAACTAGAATCGTCGCATGTTATCTACTTGAAGATTGTAGTTGTTATAATCGATTGCGGCTTTATAGCATGTTATACTAAACAACTTGTATTGAAAAGGAATTAGAAAGGATGGTATGTTGTTACACCTTTTGGCCGAGAATGGCATTGCCTTTTTGGACTAGTTTGATATAAATTGTGGGGCGGAATTTTACACGTCTTGTTAGGCGTGTAATCCCCTATTGTTAACTACATTGTTGAGCCTTAAATGTGGCGTGTTTGGTTATTGAATTCGGGCCTTGAAAAAGGTGGAAAAGTATGTAGAAACAAAGGAAGTGTTGTCCGATTTTCCGTAGAATTTAGTGACTTTACACTTAGAATATTCTACGTTTGAAGTAAGAAGTTAATAGACGTATTATGGTCATTATAGATTGACATACTACGTACGACATTTTGGACTTAGCAAGTGGATTGAACCGAAGAGGTATGTGGAACTTTCCTATCTCTTGAGCATGAGTAGTTGCAAATATATAGTACAGTAGACGTACGAGATTTTGATGAATCAAATTTCATTTGATATCCTTGAGTTGTTTTAAGAATGTCCAAGTTGGTTGAGTTAGAGAATTAACTCACTTGTTAAAAATATTAAGGATGTCTTAGTTTTTAAAGTTAAGGGACTTGAAATATTTTTGAAAGTATAAGATACTTGTCTTGTTTGAATGTATAAGTCCCTTGGATATAAGGAAGAATGTAATTGCCTAAAGTATAAAGTTAATACAACGACCTTATGGGAAGTTGGTTATAATAGCTTTATGGAAAGTTGAAAGAGTGGTTTACTCTAAGTAATGTAAATAATGATAAATGACTTCAAATGAGGAAAGACAAATTGATTTGAAGGCATCAATTGCTTAAAGTTTTAAAGTAAATAGTCACTTCATTTAGAAGTCTTTAAATGTATTTCTAAAAGGTATTGTGATTTGTCTTGAAAAGTAGATATGACTTGATACTACCGTTATTAGTATCTTGGAAGTTTTATATGAAAAAAGTCATTTTAAAGGAATAGAAGTACGTAGTACTTTGGGTTAAATTCCCGGATTTTTAAAATGACATGTTAGTGCCTTAAGTAAACTAAAATGAGAGGGTGTATAAATAAGGTTAATAAGAAGTTAGGAGATTTTCTTAACTTGCTTATGTTATGATAAGACGGTAGCGCTTATGTTATGTATGATAAGCTGGTAGTGCTTATGTTATGTATGATATTCGGTTGAGCTAGTTTATGTTATTCTTATGGGGTAAAGCCCCGGATTACTACTAATTCCATGGATTTTCTACCCATAATGCGAGTGCAGCGTTTGTACTCATTGCGGGCCCACCGGGCCTAAGCGGGTGAAATAGTCCTGTGCGGAGCGCATTGCTCCATTGTGGGTGCGTAGGACCTATGCGGGTGAAATAGTCCTATGCGGAGCGCATTGCTCCATTGCAGGTCCGCAGGACCTATGCGGGTGAAATAGTCCCAGGAGTAGGATTGCTTAATGATACTACGGGCGGGTGACCCTACTTTGATCATGAGCCTCCTATTTTTACGCAGTAAAGTATATACTTGGTTACTCTTATTGTTAGTAAGGCACAGTGTATTGTAATTTGATTATCATACATGTCTCCAGCTTTATTTTAGACTTATGATGTAAATTGCAGTATTTTTCTAATTTTACATACTTGGTACATCTGTTGTACTGACCCCCTTTCCTCGGGGGATGCGTTCATGCCGCAGATAGGGGTAAGCATGTGGTGGATCCTCATTCCTAGGATCACTGATCAGGTGTCAGAAGCTCCATTTCTCCGGAGGCTTGTCTTTTGGTACGGTCTCCCTGATGTTGTAGATTTATGTACATTCAGGGGTATGGCGGGGCCCTGTCCCGTCACAGTTGTAATTCTTAGAGGTCTGTAGTCATATTTGTGGATTGGGTTTTAAGAACAGGGATGTACTGATTTATTTTTGTTTATGTAAATTTTACGGAAGGTGGCCTTATCGGCTAGCCTGTTGATGTTTATTGTCTAAGTATTTATGTCACGACCCGACCCCGGCACATCGGTGCCCTACACAGGCACCCTTTCTGTATACATCGAGAGAATAGCAATGAACATACACAACTTATAAAATGCTTAAACATAAAATAACAACAGGCTAGCCGATAAGGCCACCTTCCGTACAATATACGTAATAAAACAGTACATTTTTTTTTCTTTACAACCCAATCCACAAATGTGACTACAGACCTCTAAGAATAACAACTTTGGCGGGACAGGGCCCCGCCATACCCCTGAATGTACAACAACCGACAATACCAGGGATAAGCCTCCGAAATAAAGAAGCTTCTCGACAGCTGAACAGTGATCCTAAGAGTGAGGATCAGCAACCTGTACTCTACCTGCGGCATGAACGCAGCCCCCCGAAGGAGGTCAGTACAACATGTACCAAATATGTGAAACTGAAAGTACTGTAATGAAATCATAAGTCTATAATAAAACCGAGATGTATGATAACTCAATTAACGATAATCGTGCCTTACTAACAATGAGAGTAAATAAGAGTATACTTACAACATAAAAATAGGAAGCTCACGATCAAAGCGGGACCACCCGCCACGATCATTAAGCAATCCTACTCCTGGGACTATTTCACCCGCATAGGTCGTGTGGACCCGCATGAGGTATTCCTCGCATAGGCTGTACCAGCCCGCATGGGACTATTTCACCCGCATAAGCTCATAAGGACTCGCATGAGGTATTCCTCGCACCATGGGTAGCAAATCCACGGAAACAGGTGGTATAACGTCTTGGGGGTTTACCCCTCATTTATACTCTTACCCTGAAGCAGGTGGTATAACGTCTTGGGGGTTTACCCCTCATTTATACTCTTACCCTGAATGGAGAAGGTGGTATAACGTCTTGGGGGTTTACCCCTCATTTATACTCTTACCCTAGCTCAACTGGCCATCATACATAACATAAGCACTACCGGCTTATCATACATAACATAAGCACTACCGGCTTATCATACATTACATAAGCAAGTTAAGAAATCCCCCTAACTTCTTATTAGTCTTATTCATATACACTCTCATTTTAGTTTACTTTAGGCACTAACATGTCATAATAAAATCCGGGAATTTAACCCAAAGTACTATGTACTTCATTTCTTTTAAAATGACTCTTTTTCATATAAAACTTCCAAGATACTAACAACCGTAGTATCAAGTCATAACTACTTTTCAAGACAAGTCACAATACCTTTTAGAAATACATTTAGGCTTCTAAATCAAGTGACTTCTTTCTTTTAAAACTTTAAGCAATTGATGCCTTTAAATCAATTTGCCTTTCATTATTTAAAGTCATTTATCATGCTTAAATTACTTAGAGTAAACCACTCTTTTTAACTTCCCATAAAACTATTATAACCAACTTTCCATAAAGCCGCTATACTAGCTTTATACTTTAGAAACTTACATTCTTCTTTATAACCGAGAGACTTAAACTTTCCAAACAAAACAAGTGTCAAAATACTTTCAAAAATACATTAAGTCTCTTAACATTTAGAAAGTAAGATATCCTTAATATTTTAAACAAGTGTGTTAATTCCCTAACTCAACCAACTTGGACATTCTTATAATAAACCAAGGATATCAAAGTAACTAAATTCGTCAAAATCTCGTGACGCTCACCGTACTATACATTTACAACTTATTCATGCTCAAGAGATAAGAAAGTTCCACATACCTCTTCGGTTTAATCCACTTGCTAAGTCCAATACGCCGTACGTAGTATGTCAACCTAAAATGACCATAGTACGTCTATTAACTTCTTACTTCAAACGTAGAATATTCCAAGTGCAAAGTAACTAAATTCTACGGAAAATCGGACAACACTTCCTTTGTTTCTACATACTTTGCCACCTTTTTCAAGGCCGAATTCTATAACCAAACACGCCACATTTAAGGCTCAACAAAGTAGTTAACAATAGGGGATTACACGCTTAATCAAGACGTGTAAAATTCCGCCCCACAATAAATATCAAACTAGTCCAACATATAATGTCAATTCGGCAAAATAGGGGCAACAGTACAAATTCGTTTCCAATCCCTTTTCAATCCAAGTGGTTTAATATAACATGTTATCTAGCCAAAATTGATTATAACTACTACAATCCTCAAGTAGGTAAACATGCGACGATTCTAATTATTGACCAAATTGTATTTCAATTTCAAATGGCTTAACATGTCATTTTCGGATTTGAGCTTCCAAATTTCCATAACACTTAACAATCTTCATAACACATATCACATGATCATTTCTAACTTATAATAACATGGAATCTTCAATTACAAAAGTAAGATGAAGATTATACCTCATTTAGCCCAAATATGATCCAAGATTACAAGTCGATCCTTAGCAACTTTAACTCCTCCTTTTGACGTTCCAATCCACTCCAAGCAACCCTTAGAAGCTTATGAAGAACTCCTCTTCAAGTTCCAACTTCAAAGTTGAAGAACTCCTTAGGTTTTCGCCTTGCGACTAATACGAAAACACCATTTTTCCGAGATCTTTCTATTGAGATACACTTACAATACTCTTAGGTACCTTGGTTTAAAGTATGGGGAGTATTGGACAAAAATTGAAAAAAATTCTTCTTGGAACCCCTCAAAGCCGAGAGCAATACCTAGAGCTCTTCAAGATTTTTTTGAAAATTTTGCTAAGTGTGGATCTTTTCTTGCACTAGTATACATATATAACAAGATGGAGGGTCAATATTAGTACAATTGTGTGGCTTGGATGAGTTTCACATGGATCTAGCCCAAGTGGCCCTTGGACTTAGTCAACTTTGTCAAGCTTCAAGACTTTAGCAAGACTTACTCATCTATTTAATGGTCAAATGATCCTTTTTCCCATGGTTCAATTCGTCCACTACCAATAAGGGGGGTGACACGTGTTGCCCTCCCATTCGTCGTAACTTGTTGTTTTCCGACAATTCCATAATTCTGATAAATTTTTACTCGTCTCTAATCTTAACATCTTTGAGTTCTTACGTACGTTCTTATAAATATATCCTGGAATTCCGGGGTGTAACATTCTTCCCTCGTTAGAAACATTCGTCCCCGAATGTTCTTTCGGGAGTCAAACTTAAAGATAGCGGCATAGCCTCCTTACAACCCCTACATACCAATAATGCCACACGTTTCCACATAACAATACTCATACCAAAATGTCAACCTGAACCCCATGTGTCAACGTCGGTTATCTGCCTAAAGCTTCTGCTGACTCTGAGCTTACTAATAATCTTTCCTGGATAAGCTTCGCCTTATCCATAGCCCGCTGAATCAAGTCTGGACCAAATAACTGAACCTCGCCTATGTCGAACCAACCAACCGGCGATCTACACTTTCTTACATACAAGGCCTCATACAGGGCCATCCGAATACTGAAAGGGTATCTGTTATCGTACGCAACTCAACAAGAGGCAAATAACCTTCCCGGCTATCTCTGAAATCAAGAACATCGGCCCACGACCTATCCTCAAGTGCCTGGATAGTACGCTCTGTCTGCCCGTCGGTCTGAGGGTGCAAGGCAATACTGAGACTCACCTGTGTTCCTAATCCCTTCTGAAGAACCTCCAGAAGTTATCCGTAACCGAGCTCGTCTACCTGACATCATAACGTAGGAACCCCGTGCAGTCTCACAATCCCCCTGCTACACAAGCTAGAATAAACCTCAGTCGAGTAAGTGGTCCCAATCCGGAAGAACACGGCTGGTTTCGCCAACCTATTTACCATGACCCCCAGGGAGTCGCACTTCCTCTGAGTACGATGCCACCCTGTATCAAGATCCATTTTAATTACCTCTCATATCTAAGTCGGGGTCTAAATCGCCTGTAATAGCCCACTGGCTTCTGGTGTTCAACCATGACCTACTACTAATTCGGATATTAAGCAACAACTCTGCTATGTCCCTCTTCAGGCTACCTTACCAATACATACATCTGAGGTCACTACACAACATAGTCGACCCCGAACAATTAGAGCAACAAGCACTGCGTGCCTCCCCTAAGACCTGCTGACTAGTTCTGCAGTATCGGGTACACACAATCTATCCTCGTATTGTCACGACCCGTTCCGGGGCCAGTGACTGGTGCCTTACCCGGGCACCCAAGTAGTCGTACATCAGAGAAAATCAACGGAATATAAAAACAAGACATGAAACAATGTAAATTGAGACACAGTTTATCTGAGAAAAGTCGCCTTTCGGCATATATATAAAAACCAAAATCTGGCAGTTACATCCCAACTGTACAATAGGACTACAGACCTCTAAGGAAGTAAACAACTATGGCGGGATAGGGCCCCGCCATACCCTGAATGTACATATATCTACAACATCAGGGAGAACCATACCAAAAGTCGAGCCTCCGGAGAAGAAGGAGCTCCTGACACCAAAGCAAAAGATCCTAAGGATGCGGATCTAGCACCTGCTTTCCCTTACCTGCGGCATGAACGCAGCCCCCCGAAGGAGGTCGATAACAGTACCAAGTATGTGAAATCAGAAAGTACTTAAATGAAATCATATCATTTTAAAGCCAATTTTACAAATATGTATGAAATAATCAATGTAACCGCACATAGTGCCACATCACAAACAGGAGTAACAATGTAAATCAGAATGTGTCTTTTCTAGGCTGCGAATGATCAAGCAAGGCCAATCGCCCATAGTATCATTATGCATGCCTAATCTCGGACTCGCATCCGCATAGGCCACCTAGGCCCGCATGAGGTATTCCCGCATCGAGGTAGCTACTCACCGGCATCGCCCCGACTCTCGTAGTCTGCATGGCCACATAGACCGCATGAGGTAATCCCCCGCACACTAACCTGGAACTCTCGTAGCTCCGCATAGGTCCCCTGGACCCGCATGAGGTATTCTCCAATCATAGTCACACAGACTGCCTGAGGTATACCCCGCATCGGAGGGCAACTTAACCCCCGGTATATCATGTCAAGAGGTGAGTGATGTAATACTAACATAATGGCTTATCATTAAACAACATAAGCACAAACAAGAATAACCTTTTTACACAAACGTTACAGGATACTAACACACATAGCATCACAATATGTCTACTCAACAAACCATCTTACTGTACCTTCCATAAATCAATACAAGTCTTTTATAATTACATAAGTAAACCGTTCCTTTTATCTTTCTTAAGTCGTTGTACCTAACTTCCCATAAAGCTAGTATAACTCTTAAGCTTTTGTTTAAACACCAAGTATTACTCTTCTTTCAAAAATGATTCATAATTCTTTTGAAATACTTCAAGATTCTTATTATTTAGACTCAAGTCAAAAGACGTCAAGTAAAACCATGTTCAGTTAACACACGTACGTCTATCGTACTATATATATATACTTTAAAATATCATGCTTAATAGTATAGGAAGAATCACATACCTTCTTGGCGAAATCCACCTGCCAAGTCGAATATGTCGCGCGCAGAGTATCAACCTATAATAGTCAAATACGTCTATCAACGTCTAGACTACTCTGTAGGATTAATCTAAGCAGAGGGTTCTCTATTCTACGGAAAATCGAGCAGCACTTCCCTACCCGGTAAACTATTCAAGTCTACTGTAAATACAGTCCTATGTAAGTACAGTTCAATCTTCTTTAATATTCTTCTGATGTGATTACAGTTCAATTCTCTTCTGTAATACCCTTATATGTATTTTATACTTATTTTTATACTTCTACAGTATGTATTCTCCAATTACAATAGAAGGATAAGATTATTTACCTCGATAAGCCCAATATTATCCAAGATATAAGTCGATCCTGAGCAAGGTTTAGCTCCTAATCTGTACGCTCCAATCCGCTCCAAGAAACCCTTAGAAGTTTCTACACAACTTCTACCTTCTACTTCAACCAACTATGAAGTTTCTCTTAGGGTTTCGTTTAGTGACTATAGGAATATAAGGTAGTATTTCCGGACTCTACGTATAGAGGTAACTTTTGGAAATACTATAAGGGATTGGCTAAGGTATTTGGGGATAGTGACAATACTTGGAGAGTATTTCTACCAAGAGGGTGGGGGGGGGGGGGGGGGTACTTGCCGAGACCACTAGGGAAGGGGGAGGGGGGGGGGAGAGGGTGTTTCGGCTTAGCTCTCTAGAGGGGGGGGGAGAAGTGAGGCTTGGACGAGAAGCTCACAAGGGGGAAGGGAGATTTCAAGACTTGGAAAATATTTGTGGATGAAGAATTCTTCAACTAAGGGGGGGGGGGGTATTTATAGGACCACCAATGGTCAAGATGAAGGCAAGTGGAGGGCAAGTGGAGGGTGTGGATTCACCCATGTGTTCTTATCCATCTACTACACAAAAATATCCTACCTAACCTTGACTAAAGCAAGGCCACAAATCGTGCCAACCTTGCCCATGTTGTCGTCCACTTGAGGGTGACAAGTGTCACCCTCTCGTTCGTCGGAAAATAATTCGTTTCGTGGGTTGTGCACAAATTTCGTCATATGCCTAACTTTAAGTTTGAATTTTTGTACGTACGCCCTCATGTACATACTCTGGAAATACGGGGTATAACATTCTCCCTTCCTTAGAAACATTTGTCCTGAATGTTCTTTCCCAAGATACACAACGATAAGGTTCCTCATAACTTAAACAGTTTGCAAATGTCTCACATGGCCACAATACAACACTTAAGAAAATACATCAATGAAAAATGTACAAGTAGGAAAGCGAGTTACCTGTAGGTGTGGGGAATAGGTGAGGATACTTCTGCCTCATGTCCTCCTCAGCTTCCCACGTCATCTCTTCCCTGAGCTCGTTCCGCCACAAGACTTTGACGGAAGCCACGTCCTTGGTCCGCAGACGCCTAACCTGACGATCGATTATCGCTATGGGAATCTCCTCATACGATAACCCCTCGGTCACCTGGACATCGTCAATCGGGTGCACCCTGGATGGATCCCCGATACATCTTCTCAGCATAGAAACATGAAAAACCGGATGCACTGCCTCAAGATCGGACGGCAGATCCAACTCATAGGTAACCTTGCCTACCCTGCGGACAATCTGATACGGCCCAATGTACCTTGGGCTGAGTTTCCCTTTCTTCCCGAATCTCATCACACCCTTCATTGGTGACACCTTCAGGAAAACCCAATCATCAACCTCAAACTCTAGATGCCGACGACGATGATCTGCATATGACTTCTGTCGACTCGAGTCGCCAAGAATCGCTCTGGATAAGCTTCACCTTATCCACTGCCTGCTGCACCAAATATGGTCCCACTAACTGCACCTCGCCAAATCAAACCAGCCTATCGGCGATCTGCACTTCCTCCCATACAAGGCCTCATAAGGCGTCATCTGAATACTGGAGTGGTAGCTATTATTATACGCAAACTCAACTAGAGGAAAATGATCCTCCCAACTACCCCTGAAGTCAATAACACAGGCTCGCAGCATATTCTCAAGAGTCTGGATAGTGCGCTCTGCCTGTCCGTCTGTCTGAGGATGGAATGCGATTCGTGCTCACCGCCCCTAGACCCTTCTGGAAAGACCTCCAGAAGTTAGCCGTAAACTGGGCTCCTCTGTCAGATATGATCGAAATAGGGACTCCATGCAGTCCGACGATCTCTCGGATGTAAAGTCTGGCATAATCCTCAGCCGAAAAAGTCATCCTGACGGGAAAAAAGTGGGCTGATTTCGTCAGCCTGTCGACAATAACCCAAATAGAATCATGTTTCCTCTGATTGTGAGGTAATCCTGTGATAAAGTCCATGTTGATCACCTCCCACTTCCAGGTCGGGATCTCTATCGTCTGCAACAAACCACCAGGCCTCTGGTGCTCTACCTTCACCTGCTGACAACATGGGCACTGAGCTACAAACTCTGCAATGTCCCACTTCAAGCCATCCCACCAATACACAGATCTAAGGTCGTGGTACATTTTGGTCGACCCCGGATGGATAGAGTAACGTGCGCTGTGTGCTTCCCCTAGAACCTGCTGCCGAAGTCCTGCAATATCTGGGACACACAACCTGCCCTCAAACCTTAGCACCCCATCAGGTGCTACCTCAAAAGGACCCTTCTCCTCACGAAGAGTCGTATCACGGTACCGCGTCAAAACCGGATCCTCAAACTGTTGCCTCTTCACCTCCTCGACGATGGAAGACTCGACAACCTCTCGAACTCGAACCCCACTGCTATCAGAATCAATCAATCGGACTCCAAGGCTCGCTAACTGATGCAAATCGCGAACCATGCCCCTCCTCTCTGGCTGCACATCTGATAGACTCCCCATCGACCTACGACTAAGGGCATCTGCCACAACATTGGCCTTCCCTGGGTGGTACAGGATGTCGACATCGTAATCCTTGAGTAACTCTAACCACCGTCTCTGTCGTAAGTTCAGCTCCCTCTGGCTGAAGATATACTGGAGGCTCTTGTGGTCTGTATAAATATCCACATGAACCCCATACAAATAGTGCCTCCAGATCTTCAAGGCGTGAATTACCGCTGCCAACTCCAAATCATGGGTGGGGTAGTTCCTCTCATGCTTCTTAAGCTGTCGGGATGCGTACGCTATAACCTTACCCAGCTGCATCAACACACATCCGAGCCCGATGCCTGACGCATCACAATACACTACATAACCGTCTGGACCCTCTGGAAGAGTAAGAACGGGGTTGTCGCCGCCTCCTTCAATAATCGAAACCGTGCTCACAAGCATCACCATCAAACTTAGCCGCTTTCCGAGTCACCTAGTCAATGGTGCGAGATAGAAGCAAACTTCTCCACGAACCCGATAATAACTGCAAGGCCCGAAAAGTCGCGCACTCTGGAGTAGTAGGTCTAGGCCAACTCGATCGCTCGATCTTGGCCGTATCCACCCGAATACCATCGGCCCCGACAATATGCCCAAGAAAAGCCACCGAAGCCAACCGAAACTCACATTTGGAAAACTTGGCGTATAACTGCTGGTCCTGGAGAACTCTCAGCACAGTCCTCAAATGCTCCGCATGCTCCTGCTCTGAGCGGGAATAAACCAAGATGTCATCAATGAACACTATCACAAACGTGTCCAAAAATGGCTTGAACACTCGGTTCATCAAATCCATAAATACCGCCGGAGCATTGGTCAACCCGAAAGACATAACCCTGAACTCATAGTGCCCGTACCGGGTCCGGAATGCAGTCCTAGGGACATCCGCCTCTCTAACACGCACCTGATGATAGCCCGATCGCAGATCAATCTTGGAGAAACATCTCGCACCCTGCAACTGGTCGAACAAATCATCAATCCTGGGAAGGGGGTATCTGTTCTTAATGGTCACCTTGTTCAGCTGCCTGTAATCAACACACATGCGCAGCGTCCCGTCCTTCTTCTTTACGAACAATACCGGCGCTCCCCAGGGAGAAACACTAGGCCTGATGAAGCCCTTCTCCAGCAAATCTCTCAGCTGGTCCTTCAACTCTCTCAACTCGGCAGGTGCCATTCTGTATGGCGGAATGGAAATAGGCCGAGTGTCTGGCAGCACATCGATACAAAACTCTATCTCCCTCTCAGGAGGGATACCCGGGAGGTCGTCTGGAAACACATCTGGGAACTCTCTGACTACTGGAACTGACTGAAAATCTGGTACCACTGTTATACCCCGTATTTCCAGAGTATGTACGTGGGGACGTACGTAGAAAAGTTTGTGCCTTAAAGTGCTTGGCCGAATTTTATTTGTGCATAACATCCGGTTAGAGTCGTTTTTCGGCGAAACGTTTTCACAGCTTTCGTAGGGGAATTTCCGGCTATGTCATTTTTAATTTTTGCGGATTTTTCCGAGAGACGAAACATTTTTGGCCAACGAGAGGGCGACACTTGTCACCCTCCCATTGGAGCACGTTGGGCGGTAAAAGAGGTGGACGAATTGGCCATTGTTGGTCAAGGGGTTGGTAGGATATTTTGTGGTAGATGGATAAGGTGCACTTGGCAAGATCTTGGCCCTACACTTGCCTTGCACTTGGCAAGATCTTGGCCATTGGTTGGCCTTTGCTAGGCCTATAAATACCCACCCCTTTGGAAGACTTATTCATCCTAAAATGTTCTAAGTCTTAGAAATCCTCCCCCTCCCCTCTTGTTTGACTCTCGTCCAAGAGCCCCCCCTCCCTAGATAGGCCCTTGTGGCCGAGAGCCTCCCCCTCCCCCCTTTGTGGTGTGGCCGTGGGGTACCCCCCCCTAGCCTAGTTGTTTTCGTATAATAACCCCCCCCCGGTTGGCTTGGTAGCCGGCCTCGATAGAGGAGGAGATTTACGCTGTTGCGGGGAAGGTGTCGAATTTTACGTAGAATGTTCTCTGAAGAGACCTTATGTTAATAAGCGCCTTGTGGCCTTATAGGTGGAAGTACTATGCGTGGCGCGATCTACTTGGCTTAGGGAGGAGCCGGTTTGAGGTACTTGGAACGTTTTGCTATTAGTCGATAATCGTCGCGAGGTATGTGAACCTCTTCCTATCTCTTCTAGCATGATATGTGTGAACTATGTAGTACGGTAGACGTACATGTGCTAAATGTATGTGATTGGTTTAAAACATAAAGTGTTATAACGACTTTATGGGAAGTTGATTATAATGACTTTATGTGGGTAAGAAAATGCATGTGGTTTTAAAAGTGCGATTTGAACTATAAGCGGCTTGTTATGTGTTAATAAAGAACTTGAAGTATTTCAAAAGATTTTGAATCATTTTGAAAGAAGAAGAAATACTTGGTCTTTGAAAACTTAAGAGTTATACTAGCTTTATGGGAAGTTAGGTATAACGGCTTAAGAATGTTTTACTGATTTCGGAAATCAGAATGTGTATCGATAAACCATCGCGTTAATAAAAGGAAATGTTTTGAATAACTAAGTATTATTAAAACCAGAGAAACCTCCATCTGCATGAAGCTAAGATGAGACAAAATGATATTTCCTAGATCATGGCTGCTGTAATAAGATTGTAATAAACAAGAATATCCTACTCACATATAAGGCTTAGGTTTCTCAGATTGTTTAAAGGAGAATTATATTCTTAAATGAATAAGACTATGAACTACGAAACCTTTCTAAAATGAGAAACTTGAACATTGGAAATTAGGCAAACTTGAACATTGGAAAAGAATGTTGCTACTTGATTTTACAAAGAGGAGTAATTGATTTACTTAAGAAAATAATCACTCTATTTTCATATACTACGTATTGTGTGACTTTTGTGAAAGTAACGTATCTTTTAAAGAGTTAATGTATGAAGTACTTTGGGGATAAAAACCCGATCTTGTTAATCATATAGTAGGAAGTACCTTGTGTGAACAACTTGATTGTATTGGTTTGTGATAGCCTTATAATACTTTCTTGTTGCTTTGATAAGTAAACGTGTTAGGATGCTACGTGTGTTAGTATCTTGTGATGTTTGTGTAAAGGGTTTCCTTGATTGTGCTTATTAACTATCGATCGTTATGATAGTATTGTGGCATTCATCTCTTGAGATGATTCCGGGTTAAGCCGCCTCCGACGCGGGTAGACTCAAAGTGGTCGATGGACCTATGATTCGAGAATACCTCACGCAGTCCCGGCCTATGCGGAGCTACGAGTTCCGTGTTAGTGTCGTCCTTTATGGGCATGCGGTCCTTGTGGCCGTGCGGACTCGGAAGTCGGGGCGATGCCGGAGTAGCTACCCTCGACGCGGGAATGCCTCATGCGGGCGAAGAGATTGGCCTACGCGAGTGCGGAAGTTCGGACTAGACGCCAAGCATTAGATCTGCGGGCAAGTGGCGGCTTTGATCATGTGACGGTCAGACAGATCTTATGATACGATTCATGACCTTGTTGGTGCGTAGGTGTTAGTAGTCGGCTATGCCTTCGTACTTACCGTCACGGTGTTATTATGGCACGTGGGACTCGTGTTCATGTGTGTTCCTTGGTGCTTTTATATCATAAACCGCCGGATGAGAATGTGTCCCACGCACGATTGATGTTGTGGGCGTGAGACCCATCTGTTATGTTCTTTTGTGATGACTTGAGGCGTGAGTCACGACTTGATATATTTGCTTAGTTATTGTAAAGCGTAGCTTGGTTATCATACATGTCTCTGCTTTGTATAGACTACTATGATTTCATTTACGTGATTTATTTTCGGGCCACATACTGCATTTTGTTATCGACCTCCTTCGGGGCTGCGTCATGCCGCAGTTGAGGTACACCATCGTTGATCCTAGCTCTCGTGGTCACGCTTCAGCGTTTGGAAAGCTCCGTTTCTCGGAGGCTTATCGATGGTATAGTCCGTCGTAGTAAGTGTTTACATTCAGGGGTTTGGCGGGGCCCTGTCCCGCCATGGTTGTCGTATCATTCTTAGAGGTCTGTAGTACTGTTGTGGGCAGGGTTTGTAAAAAGGATTAAACTGTTCATGTTAAAAGTTGTCATTTATACATATGCCGAAAGACAAGTTCTTCTCATATTATTGTTTCATATTTCATAATATGTCTTGTATCGTTTTATGTTCCGCTGATTACTCTGATGTTGTGTCACTAGGGTGCCCGGTAAGGCACGATCACGCCCGCTTTCGGTCGTGACAAAAGTGGTATCGAGCGATTAATCCTCGGAAAGTGTCTACTGCATCAGATCCATGAGTCTTGATTATCGGTGTGTTGTGCACCACACCAATAATCAGGAGGCTATAGGATATTTTAGGATTGGTTTCTATTCTTCTCACTCTGAGATCGTGCCTTAGAGCTGTGTTGTAAGTTGGACCCTCTAACGTATTTCTTTCCTTACCGCTATGCCTCGCGTAGGCAACCCGCCCGGGAGGGCAAAGCGACGAGGATCTGCGAGTAGAGTTCAGAGGGTTGCGAGGGCACAGGCCCAATCCTTACCTAGGGTAGTGCTTCATTCGGGGATTTCTGCGACGTCACTAGCCCCAGCAGAGTTTGGCACGGCAGCGGCAGCCCCTACTGCGGCCATGATATATGAACCTTCAGTTCCACGACCGGGAACAGAGAATTTAGATTGCAAAGAGGCGACTGCATTAGCTATAGATTTGGCTACCAGGGAGTATACCGATGTACCGCGAGTCTTGAGGACTATCTAAAAGAGGGTTGTGCAAGAGTAATTCTTCAGTTAGGCTTGAGCATGGCCTGTGTACGGGCTTATGCGCAGCAGGCCGAGACGTGTAGAGATCGACAGGTTAACGAAGGACACCAGAAGAGGGCCAGAGCGGCAAGGTCCTTTAGTAACTTTTGAGGCGAGTCGCCTCACCAGCAGATTAGATTATGCACATCCACCAGTGCAGCGAGGTCCTCCACGAATTTCAGGACGTTCGGGGTATGCGGGAGTTGGTCAGAGCTCCAGAGCTTCCGGTTCACAGCTACACGTAGGTTCCAGCCATCCGGATTCAGTTTTTCTCAGTGTTCACAATGTGGCGTGCGCCATCCCGAGGAATGTCGTCTTTTAGTTGGTACGTGTTGTACCTATGACCGCCGTGGTCATTGTCGAAAGAGTGTCCTTGCGGGAGGACTTAGCCTTCAGGATCGGTGGGTAGTTTGTCACCTCCCTTAGCTATGCGCCCTACGGGGCAGGTTTGATTAGAACGACTAAGGGGAGTGAAGCAGTAGATATAGATATATCTTTAACCCTCTAGAGTTTTGTTTATGTGATAAGGTGAGTATACCTTAAGTGCTATGTTCTGATAGCAGTGTGTTAGTTGTGATTAGAAATCTTGGTTAGTTAACCGAGTAAGATTTTGGGGGATAGAGAAGGTGTGAGCCTTAGAATGTTTTACGTAAAGACCTTAGAGGTAAGGCCATCTCGGGTAAAGGTGTAGTGTTATGTTTTACCCTTATAGGAGTGCATAGTGCACGTGAGCTATGTTACGGGATAAGTCCCTGAGTAGTGTGGCATGAAAGAGGATAGTTGAGCTAAGAAGACCGCTAGGTTTTCGTAACGTGATTAGTGAGAGTTTTCCTTCAGGGAGCTAGCGTTTCGCGCGATGCCGGGTCGGGTTGAGGCCACGTTGCGGGTCAACCCGCGGCATGTTTGGTGGTGGGGTCAGTTTGTGGTGGTCCCGCCTTGTGATAGGGTCACGAGGGTGTTAGGCCCGAGTTTAGTTAACCAACGTACGATTTCATGAATGCATTCGACCAGTAGTTGGGCCGAGGAGGTCAGCCGTGTTGTCTTCTAGCAAAGACCGTTTACTCGGCAGAGGGTTATGCGGGATGATATATCAGAAAAGTTGTAAGGCTACACGAGGTGCCTACCTTCACCTTATGACAGACAGTGGAGCCCAGGGAACGGCTGTTTTTGTTTCTGGAAGTTTTGCCAAGCATGTGTTAAGAACTCAGGTGAGTCTCAGACCGCGTTCGCCTCGGGCGGTGTTTGGATTTCGAGGATGGTTGTGGGATTGTTGTCTCTGTGGAGGTAGTGTTTAAGCTACCGCTTTGGTGTTCGATGTCGCCTTTTTAAAGACTTGTAGGGGCTGAAGTGTAAATTGACTGTCGATTTGTTCGATGTTGGCAAGGTTGATTAGTTGGTTCAGCTTGTTCCACAGACGTGGATAGTGCGGCTTGTCTAGAAGAAGTTCTGGCAGCTCAGAGGAATTGTGCGGATAATCGGCGACGACGCTTAGAGTTCAGGTTGACGTTCGGTCTTCTTGAAGGTACCACCCCGGGTTGGGTGTGACGAGTTTGGAATACAGAGGGAACTTAGCCCGAGTTACTTTGGGCCCTTTTGAGTTCATGTGAAGAATAGGCCAGGTTGCCTATATGTTAGCTTTTGCCGTCCGACTTAGGAGGCTGTACGTCCGGTCTTTCGTATTGTTATGATCGGGAAAAGTATCGGAGATCCATCCAGAGTGTTCCCACTTAATGATGACCACGTTAGAGATAGTAGCCCCGAGTTTTGGAAACTGAAGCAGTATCAGAAATGTGGAAAGAGTTCGAGTATACGACATCCTCAGGGATCGCATGCAGCCCGGTACCATTTGTTGGGTCGTCGGAGCAAGGCTCGCGACAAAGTGACAAAAGTGGTACCATTTGTTGGGTCGCCTGAGAAGGTTAATGCCTCAGGCAAAGTGACAAAGTGGTATCTACGACGAGTAAAGAGAGAAGCGAGCATGTATGGCGAGCATAGATGTGATCATTTCTTTTTGTAAAGAGAAGGTGCGAAGGAAGTATATTTTAGACCCCGGTGAGAAGTGTTTTGTGGTGATGATTAGAGGTGTTTTCCTCGTGGACTTAGATAGAAGTGTGTGCGCGGGTGTTTCTGTGGCCAGGTGTGGCAGGATTGTTCTCGTAAGTATAGTAGTGAAGACTATACTGGCGCGCGTTTGTTTTGAGACTTAGAAGGAACATTCGGGACGAATGTTTCTAAGAGAGGAGAATGTTATACCGTATTTCCAGAGTATGCGTGGGACGACGTAGAAAAGTTTGTGCCTTAAAGTGCTTGGCGAATTTTATTTGCATAACACGGTTAGAGTCGTTTTTAGTAAACGCTTTTCACACTTTCGTAGGGAATTTCCGCTATGTCATTTTTAATTTTTGCGGATTTTTCCGAGAGAAAACATTTTTGAACGAGAGGCGACACTTGTCACCCTCCCATTGGAGCACGTTGGCGGTAAAAGAGGTGGGACGACTTGGCCCTTGTTGGTCAAGGGGTTGGTAGGATATTTTGTGGTAGATGGATAAGGTGCACTTGGCAAGATCTTGGCCCTACACTTGCCTTGCACTTGGCAAGATCTTGGCCATTGGTTGGCCTTTGCTAGGCCTATCAATACCCACCCCTTTGGAAGTCTTATTCATGCTAAAATTTTGTAAGTCTTAGAAATCCTCCCCTCCTCTTGTTTGACTCTCGTCCAAGAGCCCCCCGCGCTAGATAGGCCCGTGTGGCCGAGAGCCTCCCCCCCTTTGTGGTGTGGCCGGGTACCCACTAGCCTAGTTGTTTCAGATAATAACCCATGGTTGGCTTGGTAGCCGGCCTCGATAGAGGAGGAGATTTACGCTGTTGCGGGGGGGGGGGGATGTGCTGCCGAATTTTCTGTAGAATGTTCTACGAAGAGACCTTATGTTAATAAGCGCCTTGTGGCCTTATAGGTGGAAGTACTATGCGTGGCGCGATCTACTTGGCTTAGGGAGTAGCCGGCGGTTTGAGGTACTTGGAGCGTTTTGCTATTAGTCGATAATCGTCGCGAGGTATGTGAACCTCTTCCTATCTCTTCTAGCATGATATGTGTGAACTATGTAGTACGGTGAGCGTCATGTGCTAAATGTATGTGATTGGTTTAAAACATAAAGTGTTATAACGACTTTATGGGAAGTTGATTATAACAGCTTTATGTGGGTAAGAAAATGCATGTGGTTTTTAAAAGGTACTGATTTGAACTATAACTGGCTTGTTATGTGTTAATAAAGAACTTGAAGTATTTCAAAAGATTTTTGAATCATTTTGAAAGAAGAAGAAATACTTGGTCTTTGAAAACTTAAGAGTTATACTAGCTTTATGGGAAGTTAGGTATAACGGCTTAAGAATGTTTCTTGATTTGAAATCGAATGTGTATCGACAAACCATCTGCGTTAATAAAAGGAAATGTTTTGAATAACTAAGTATTATTAAAACCAGTAGAAACCTCCATCTGCATAGAAGCTAAGATGAGACAAAATGATATTTCCTAGATCATGGCTGCTGTAATAAGATTGTAATAAACAAGAATATCCTACTCACATATAAGGCTTAGGTTTCTCAGATTGTTTAAAGGAGAATTATATTCTTAAATGAATAAGACTATGAACTACTGAAACCTTTCTAAAATGAGAAACTTGAACATTGGAAATTAGGCAAACTTGAACATTGGAAAAGAATGTTGCTACTTGATTTTACAAAGAGGAGTAATTGATTTACTTAAGAAAATAATCACTCTATTTTCATATACTACGGGTATTGTGTGACTTTTGTGAAAGTAACGTATCTTTTAAAGAGTTAATGTATGAAGTACTTTGGGGATAAAAAAAAACCCGATCTTGTTAATCATATAGTAGGAAGTACCTTGTGTGAACAACTTGATTGTATTGGTTTGTGATAGCCTTATAATACTTTCTTGTTGCTTTGATAAGTAAACGTGTTAGGATGCTACGTGTGTTAGTATCTTGTGATGTTTGTGTAAAGGGGTTTCTTGATTGTGCTTATTAACTATCGATCGTTATGATAGTATTGTGGCATTCATCTCTTGAGATGATTCCGGTTAAGCGCCTCCGACGCGGGTAGACTTCAGCGGTCGATGGACCTATGATTCGAGAATACCTCATGCAGGTCCCGGGGGCCTATGCGGAGCTACGAGAGTTCCAGGTTAGTGTGCGTCCTTTATGGGCATGCGGTCCTTGTGGCCATGCGGACTCGGAAGTCCAGGACGATGCCGGGGAGTAGCTACCCTCGATGCGGGGAATGCCTCATGCGGGCCGAAGAGATTGGCCTATGCGGAGCTGCGGGAAGTTCCAGGACTAGACGCGCACATTAGATACTGCGGGCAAGTGGCCAGCTTTGATCATGTGACGGTCTAGACAGATCTTATGATACAGTTCATGACCTTGTTGGTACTGTGGGTGTTAGTAGTCGGCTATGCCTTCGTACTTACCCCGTACGGTGTTATTATGGCACAGGTGGGACCTGGTGTTCATGTGTGTTCCTTGGTGCTTTTATATCATAAACTGCCGATGAGGAATGTGTCCCACGGGCACGATTGATGTTGTGGGCGTGAGACCCACTGTTATGTTCTTTTGTGATGACTTGAGGGCGTGAGTCCCTGACTTGATATGACTGCTTAGTTATTGTAAAACTGTAGCTTGGTTATCATACATGTCTCCTGCTTTGTATAGACTACTATGATTTCATTTACGATTTATTTTCGCCACATACTCGGTTTTGTTATGCCGACCTCCTTGGGCTGCGTTCATGCCGCAGTTGAGGTACACCGCCGTTGATCCTAGCTCGTGGTCACAGTTTCAGCGTTTGGGAAGCTCCGTTTCTCCGGAGGCTTATCAGTGGTATAGTCCCCTGTCGTAGTAAGTGTTTACATTCAGGGGTTTGGCGGGGCCCTGTCCCGCCATGGTTGTCGTATCATTCTTAGAGGTCTGTAGTAATCACTACGGCGGTGGTTTGTAAAAAGGATTAAACTGTTCATGTTAAAAGTTGTCATTTATACATATGCCGAAAGACAAGTTCTTCTCATATTATTGTTTCATATTTCATAATATGTCTTGTATCGTTTTATGTTCCGCTGATTACTCTGATGTTGTGTCACTAGGGTGCGGTAAGGCACGATCACGGGCCCGCTGGTCGTGACAACCACAAATTTCAAGATTTAACACCCGAATGAGATGGTAGATATAACCCTTCTGCACCATCTTCCTAGCCTTGAGGTAGGAAATAAACCTACCCCTCGGCGACACAGTGTTCCCCTCCCACTCAACAATCGACTCCTCAGGAAACTGGAACCGTACTACTCTCTCTCTGCAGTCTACATTGGCGTAGCAAGAAGCTAGCCAATCCATACCCATGATCATATCGAAATCAGTCATATCCAACTCTATCAAGTCGACTAGGGTCTGACGACTGCATATGGCCACTGGAAAAGCCCTATATACCCGCCGAGCTACCACCGAATCACCCACTGGCGTAGCTACCTCGAAAGGGTCTATGGACTCAGGCTCTATCCCTATCCTACTAGCAATAAGGGGAGATATATAGGACAGAGTAGAACCCGGATCTATCAAGGCATACACATCACAACCAGAAACTGATAAAGTACCTGTGACGACATCAGGCGAGGCCTCCTGGTCCTGCCGGCTGGACAAGGCATATATGCGGTTCTGAGGACCGCTAGAACTGGGACCCGCGCCACGACCTCTGCCGCGACCTGCTGGCCCATGAGTGCCCTGCCCTCCGGGGCGAGTAACTGTAGGAGATGAAGAAGACCCGGCGAAAGACCCTGTAGGCTGACCCCTACCCTCTGCGCTGCCCTTGGTCGGACAGGCTCTCGCAAAGTGACCCGACTGGCCGCAACTGTAACAAACTCTCGGAGCAGTACCACAATTCCCGTAATGGGATCTACCGCATCGGCCACACTGAGGGGGTGGTCCCGATCGGCTAGCACCTCTGCTACCCTGGACGTCTGAAGTCCCGGCCCCGTGCGCCTCGAATATCTCCGGTACCCCGAGGACGGTGTAGGAGTCCTCAGAGCTGGCGGTGGTGCAAATCGAGACAGCTGCTGAGGCCGTCCACCCCGATAGCTACCAAAAGACCGCTGCCCCGGCCTTCTCGCCGTCACAACCCGTCGGCCTCTACGCCTCGCATCCAAGTGCGTGAGCTCGCACGCGGTAATGTCCATGCTCGTGAAGAGCTACACCAGCACAAGACTCGGCCATATAATCATCTAGACCGGTAACGTAGCGGTGCACCCTGTCCTCCATATCTGCTACCAACGCAGGGACATATCGAGCCAACGAATCGAACTCAACGTTGTACTCTAATCGGCGTCCTCTCTGCCTCAAAGAACAAAAATCGCTTACCGTGCCTCCTCATCCGCGAGGCGAAGTGAGTGAGTAAAGCCTCGAGAACTCGTCCCAGTAGCCGGGGACGCGTGCTCTCACACGACCCAAACCGGGCCGTGATCGTGCCTTACCCCGGGCACCCAAGTAGACATACATCAGAGTAATCAGCGGAAAAATAAAACAAGACATGAAATAAAAACAGTTCATCTGAGAAAACTTGCCTTGCGGCATATACATATATCAACTAGAACAGTTATATCCCTTTTTACAATTCTGCCCACAACATTACTACAGACCTCTAAGAATGATACGACAACAATGGCGGGACAGGGCCCCGCCATACCCCTGAATGTAAATACCTACTACGACAGGGGACTATACCACTGATAAGCCTCCGGAGGAACGGAGCTTCCCAAAACGCTGAACTGTGATCCTAAGAGCGAGGATCGATGACTGGTGTACCTCTACCTGCGGCATGAACGCAGCCCCCCGAAGGTGGTCAGTACAACAGGTACCAAGTATGTGAAACTGAAAATACTGTAAATGAAATCATAGTAGTCTATATAAAGCAGGAGACATGTATGATAACCAAACTACAGTTCACAATAAATAAGCAGACATGTCAAGTCAGGGACTCATGCCCTCAAAGTCATCACTCAAATACAACTATGGGTCTCACGCCCACCATATCAATCATACCCGTGGAATACCTTCCTCACTGCCGGCAGTCTATGATATAAAAAACACCAAGGAATACACATGAACACCAGGTCCCACCTGTGTCATAATAAAATAGTACGGGGTAAGTACGAAGGCATAGCCGACTACTAAAACCCACAGTACCAACAAGGTCATAAACTGTATCATGAGATCTGTCTAGACCGTCACATGATCAAAGCTGGCCACTCGCCCGCAGTATCTAATGTGCGCGTCTAGCCCTGGAACTTCCCGCAGCTCCGCATAGGCCACTCCAATGGCCCGCATGAGGTATTCCCCGCATCGAGGGTAGCTACTCCCCGGCATCGTCCTGGACTCGCAGTCCGCATGGCCACATAGACCGCATGAGGTATAACCCCGCACACTAACCTGGAACTCTCGTAGTTCCGCATAGGTCCCCTGGACCCGCATGAGGTATTCTCGAATCATGGTCCCAGACCGCCTGAGATATACCCCGCATCGGAGGGAAGCTTAACCCCCGGGATCATGTCAAGGTGAGTGGTACAATACCAACATAACGGTTGATCGTTAAACAACATAAGCGCGATCGAGGGAAACCCCTTTACACAAACATCACAAGATACTAACACACGTAGCATCCTAACATGTTTACTTATCAAACCAACAAGAAAGTATTACAAGGCTATCACAAACCAACACAATCAAGTTATTCACACAAAGTACTTTCTACTTTATGTTAAACAAGTTCGGGTTTTTATCCCCAAAGTACTTCATACATTAACTCTTTAAAGATCCGTTTCTTTCACAAAAGTCACACAATACCCGTAGTATAAAAATAGAGTGACTATCTTTTTAAGTAAACCAAAACACTTCTCTTTGTAAAATCAAGTAAGAACATTCTTTTTCAAACGTTCAAGTTTGCCTAATTTTAAATACTCAAGTTTCTCATTTTCGAAATGTTTCGTAGTTCATAGTTTTAATCCTTTAAAACAATTTGAGAAACATATGTCTTATGCGTGAGTAGGTTATTCTTGTTTATAACCATCTTGTTACAGCAGCCATGATCTAGGAAATGTAATATCATTTTGTCTCATCTTAGCTTCTATGCAGATGGAGGTTTCTACTGGTTTTAATAATACTTTATTAGTCAATATATTTCCCTTTATTAGCGCTGCTGTGGTTTGTTCGATACTTATTCTGATTTCCGAAATCAGTAAAACATTATTCCTTTTAAAAACTAAATACTCATTACTCACGAATGAGGTTTCACACTTTTTAACAAAATTCAGATTACTTCAATTAAGTCAAGTCTCTTAACTTTTAAGATCAAGTCTCTTAACTTCTAAAATCAATAAACCATTCTTTTTATCTCTCTTAAGTCGTTATACCTAACTTCCCATAAAGCTAGTATAACGCTTAAGCTTTTTATAAAACAAGTATTATTCTTCTTTCAAAAAGGATTCTTAATTCTTTTGAAATACTTCAAGATTCTTATTATTCAGGCTTAAGTCAAAAGACATTGCCATAAAACTACGTTCAGTTAACACACGTACGTCTACCGTACTATATATATATTCTTTAAAATATCATTCTCAAGAGGATAGGAAGAATCACATACCTCGCGGCGATTATCGACTATTAGCAAAACGCTCCACCGCTATTACCCGGCTAGTCTTGTCCACCTTCCAAGTAGATCACGCTACTCGCAGTACTTCAACCTATAACGGTTATCCAAGTCTATCAATGTCTAGACCACTCTGTAGAACATTTCTAGATACAAGATTCTACGGAAAATTGGGCAGCACTTCCCTACCCACAAACTTCACAAGTTCATCAGAATACAAATTCCTATGTAAGTACAGTTCAATTCTCTTCTTATATACTTTCCTTGTATATACCTTATACTTAATTCTTATACTTCAATAGTATATACTCAATTACAAAAGAGAGACAAGATATTTACCTCGATAAGCCCAAAATTATCCAAGTTTAAATGTCGATCCTGAGCAACGTTTAGCTCCTACTTTGGTGCTCCAACCCGCTCCAAACAACCCTTAGAAGTTCTATGCAACTTCTACTTAATACTTCAACCGGCTATGAAGATTTTCCTTAGGGTTTCGGTGTCACGACCCGACCCCGGGACCGCGACTGGTGCCCTACCTGGGCACCCTTACAGGTAAACATCAGAGATAATCAGCGGAACATACATGAAACTTATAAATAAAACAACGGAAGTAAAACAACAGGTCAGCCGATAGGGCTACCTTCCTGGACGTACATACATAAACGAAGCAGTTGCCTCATTTCTTTACAAACAGACCCACAATATGTGACTACAGACCTCTAAGAATTACAACTGTGGCGGGACAGGGCCCCGCCATACCCCTGAATATACATAGCCATGACAACTCCGGAACATCGGAGCCATCTAAAACGTGAACCGAGATCCTAAGCTCGCGGATCCACACTGCGTACCTAAACTGCGGACATGAACGCAGCGGCGGCCGAAGAAACAACAAATTTAATATGGAACGAAATAACGTGCAAGAATCAAATCATAATCGTACAAAAGAATGTCATTTTTAACTCCGAAATCACTCGTATATTAACCGCTCCATTCCTTCTTTCCATAAGATTTAACATCATATTCTTACATACATACTTAAGAGGTTAATCAAGTTTTTCCACATAACTTACTTATCTTACATAACATAATCCGCCCATTTATGGACACGGTGTCTTGACGAATCATGTGACATAATCCGCCCGCTGTGGGGCTCGTGTCTTGTGGAATCATGTAGCATAATCCGCCCTCCCGGAGCTCGGTGTCTTGTGGAATCATGTAGCATAATCCGCCCGCCTGTGGAGCTCGGTGTCTTGTGGAATCATGTAGCATAATCCCTCCTGTGGAGCTCGATTGTCTTGTGACGTAACCCTACATGTGTAGGCTCTGGTAATATGGCGTAATCCGGCCTATATGTAGGCTCGGTGTATCTCATAACGTAATCCGGCCTATTTGTAGGCTCGGTGTATTTCATAACGTAATCCGACCTATTTGTAGGCTCGGTGTATTTCATAACGTAATCCGGCCTATTTGTAGGCTCGGTGTATTTCATAACGTAATCCGGCCTATTTGTAGGCTCGGTGTATTTTCCTTACATAACATTTTAAAACGTATTGTTACCACTTCTTAAGTCGTTATAACAACTTCCCATAAAGCTATTATAACACCTTTCATTTTAGAGAACTTAAGGCACTTTTATTCTTACAACATTAGGAAACTAGACTAAAATACTACGTACATACGCACTTAAAATAATCATAAACTTCTTCTTTTAAAACTCAAGTAACATACTCTTTTAGAAATCAAGTCCACAACTTGAAAAATAAAGTTTCATAATCCTTAGAAGACAACCAAAGTTCATAGTCTTAAAACCTTATATCATACATTCTTTAAAGTCCACTTACTTATATTATACAAAAAAAATATAAAGTTCCATACACTTCCAAAACCAAGTAACTTATTCTCTTAAAACCATATAACTTTCACTTTTAAAATCAATCCCAATTTCGCATATAAATTCAAGTCATTCTTGAACGTAAAATCCACTTACTTACTTTAAATAAATCAAGACACATAGCCTTTAAATCAAATCTCATAATTTCCTAACCATTCTTACCAACATCTCCCATAAGACTTGGTAAGGACTTAGGACAATTTAACATACTTTTAACTTAGGATAACTTAGACATAACCCTTACGTAGAGTAAATCAACATACATACTTCTTAACTTCTAAGAGTAGAAGGAATCATGAAATAATACCACATGTATATTCCATACATAGAACCATGTCTAAAGAAGGAAGAGGTTCACATACCTCGCGACGCTTATCGACAAGTAGCAAAATGCTCCAACGCATTTCAACCTATAATGGTCACAATCGTCCATTAATCCTCTTACTTCAAACGTAGAGTATTCTAAGTGCTAAGTCGCTAATTTCTACGGAAAATCGGACAGACCTCCTTTGTTTCTACTAACTTTGCCACCTTTTCAAGGCCGAATACAATAACCAAACAGCCTCAATTGGCTCACCACAATTTATAAGGTAGTCCAATACAAATGAATAACAACTAATACAACTACTACTCCAAATTCGGCCACAATGTTTATAACAATACCAATTCTTATTCAATTCCATTTCGATCCAAATTGGTAGCATAATATGATATCAAGCCGCAATCGATTACAACTACTACAATCCTCAAGTAGGTAAACATGCGACGATTCTAATTAACGACCAAAATTGCATTTCAATTTCAAAAGGCTAATCATGCCATTTCGGTTTTGGGCTCCTAAATTCCATAACACTTATCAAACTTCATAACACATATCACATGATCATTTCTAACTTATAACAACATGAAATCTTCAATTACAAAAGTAAAACGAAGATTATACCTCAATTAGCCCAAAATATGATCCAAGAGTACAAGTCGATCCCTAGCACCTTTAGCTCCTCATTTCGACATTCCAATCCACTCCAAGCCACCCTTAGAAGCTTATGAAAAACTCATCTTCAAGTTTCAACTTCAAAGTTGAATAACCCTTTAGGTTTTCGCCTTGCGACTAATACGAAAACACCACATTTCCGGGATCTTTCTATTGAGAAACACTTACAATACCCTTAGGTACCTTGGTTTAAAGTGGGGGAATTATTGGACAACAATTGAAAAAAAATTTCTTCAAACCCTAGCCTATGGCCGAGAGCTTCCCAACGTTTTTCATCAATTTTTCTTGAAAAATTGCTAAGTTTTAAGCCTTGTCTTGCACTAGGGAGCTTATATAAATAAATGGAGGGTCAAGATTAGAACAAATGGGTGGTTTGGATGTTTTTCACATGGATCAAGCCAAGTGGCATTGACCTAGTCAACAATGTCATGCTAAAATGTCTTTGCAAGACTTGATCTTTTAATTTGTGGTCAAAAGACCATTTCCTCCATGTCATTTTCGTCCAAGACCATTAAGGGGGGGGGGGGTGACACGTGTCGCCCTCCCGTTCGTCGCAATATTTCGTTTTTCGACAATTCCATAATTCCGATAAATTTTTACTCGTCTCAAACCTTAACATCTTTGAGTTCTTACGTACGTTCTTATAAACATATCCTGGGAATTCTGGGGTGTAACATTCGGTTTGAGACAAAAAGGACATAAGGTAGTATTTCCGGGCTCTACGTATAGAGGTAACTTTTGGAATACTACAAGGTATAAGGCTAAGGTATTTTGGGTATAGTAACAATACTTGGAGAGTATTTCTACCAAGAGGGGGGGTACCTCTCGGCCACACCACTAGGAGGGGGGGTGTACCCCTCGGCCAAGGCCTCTAGGAGGGGGGTGTACCCCTCGGCCAAGGCCTTCTCGAAGGGGGAGGGGGTGTTCTTGGACGAGAACACAATACCAAGGGGGGGAAGAGGGCTTTCAAGACTTGGAGATTTATGGAATGGATGAAGAAGTCTTCAAAGGGGGGGGGGGGGTATTTATAGGAAGATCAATGGCCAAGATCAAGCCATGTGGGGGGCAAATGGAGGGACAAGATTTGCCCAAGTGCCCCCTATCCCTACACCACAAAACAAGGCACAAAACAAGGCACCAAACAAGGCACCAAATAAGGCACAAAATCGTTCCAAGAACCGGCCACAAGACCGCCCACTTGAGGGTGACAAGTGTCGCCCTCTCGTGGGTCCAAAATATTTCGTCTCTCGGAAAAATCCGCAAAATTTATAAATGACATAGCCGTATTTTTCCCCTCGCAAGCTTTGTAAAACGTTTCGTCGAAAAACGATTATTTTCGGTAGTTGTGAACAAATATTTTCGATCCTTGCCTATCTTAAGGCTAAAACTTCCGTACGTACGTCCTTACGTACATACTCTGGAAATACGGGGTATAACATCCCCGGGACAACTCCCACGAGTCAAACCAGTCGACTGCGGTATCACGCATTCGATGCGAACCGAAGATCACAGACTCGGTCTCCGAAGCCTTGATCACTCGCGACGATCCTCTCAGAATCGGCGGATGAACTCCTGCGGATCATCCTCAGGCCTCGACCCGTAGAACTCTGGTGGGCTACAACTCAGAAAATCCCGTAGCCTTAAACTGTCCGATCTCGGGTGAACCACGTGCACGCTGAATCTGAATCGCCGATCCACTTATCTCATGTTCGCCACGATCACGGCGAATCGCCATCTCTCAGAACCCATCTCATCTCGCTCCAGTGTGGACCGAGTGCGCAGTATCGTGGTCTCATCGCCCATCGCTGCGCCTTAAACTCGCTGGGGCCGGCGTCGTGGAACTCGCCGTCTCGTATAGAATGGGCCCGAGTCCTCGTGACTCGGTGTCCTACTAGCAGCCTCCTGCGCTTGCCCTTCGCGGGCGGGTTGCCTTACGTGGAGGCATAATCAGTAAAGAAAGGAAATACATTAGAGGTCCAACTTATAACACGCCTCTAAGGCACGATCTCGTGAGTGAGAAGAATGGAAACCAATCCTAAATATCCTATAGCCTCACGATTATTGGTGTGCACAACACACCGATAATCAAGACTTACTAGATACGATCAGTAGACACTTTCCGAAGATTAATCGCTCGATACCACTTTTGTCACGACTGCCCGGCTGATCGTGCCTTACCCGCACCCAAGTAGTCGACATCGAGAAAATCGCGGAATATAAAAACAAGACATGAAACAATGTAAATTGAGACACGCTTATCTCGAGAAAAGTCGCTTTTCGCATATATATAAAAACCAAAATCGCGCTACATCCCAATCGCATAATAGACTACTGCACTTAAGGAAGTAAACAACTATAGCGGACAGTGGCCCGCCATACCTGAATGTACATATATCTACAACATCGTGAGAACCATACCAAAAGTCGAGCCTCCTATAGAAGGAGCTCGACACCAAAGCAAAAGATCCTAAGGATGCGGATCTAGCACTGCTTCCTTACTGCATGATGAACGCAGCCTCAAGGAGGTCAGTACAACAGGTACCAAGTATGTGAAACTGTAAAGTACTTAAATGAAATCATATCATTTTAAAGCCAATTTTACAAATATGTATGAAATAACCAATGTAACCGCACATAGTGCCACATCACAAACAGGAGTAACAACAGGTAAACTGTAACAGGTCTTTTCTAGGCTGCGAATGATCGAAGCAAGGCCAATCGCCCATAGTATCATTATGCATGCCTAATCCTGGACTCCCGCAGTCCGCATAGGCCACCTAGGCCCGCATGAGGTATTCCCCGCATCGAGGGTAGCTACTCCTCGGCATCGTCCTGGACTCTCGTAGTCCGCATGGCCACATAGACCGCATGAGGTAATCCCCCGCACACTAACCTGGAACTCTCGTAGCTCCGCATAGGTCCCCTGGACCCGCATGAGGTATTCTCGAATCATAGTCACACAGACTGCCTGAGGTATACCCCGCATCGGAGGGCAGCTTAACCCCCGGTATATCATGTCAAGAGGTGAGTGATGTAATACTAACATAACGGCTTATCGTTAAACAACATAAGCACAAACAAGAATAACCTTTTTACACAAACGTTACAGGATACTAACACACATAGCATCACAATATGTCTACTCAACAAACCATCTTATCGCACTTCCATAAATCAATACAAGTCTTTTATAATTACATAAGTAAACCGTTCCTTTTATCTTTCTTAAGTCGTTGTACCTAACTTCCCATAAAGCTAGTATAACTCTTAAGCTTTTGTTTAAACACCAAGTATTACTCTTCTTTCAAAAATGATTCATAATTCTTTTGAAATACTTCAAGATTCTTATTATTTAGACTCAAGTCAAAAGACGTCAAGTAAAACCATGTTCAGTTAACACACGTACGTCTATCGTACTATATATATATACTTTAAAATATCATGCTTAAGAGTATAGGAAGAATCACATACCTTCTTGGCGAAATCCACCTGCCAAGTCGAATATGTCGCGCGCAGAGTATCAACCTATAATAGTCAAATACGTCTATCAACGTCTAGACTACTCTGTAGAATTAATCTAAGCAGAGGGTTCTCTATTCTACGGAAAATCGGGCAGCACTTCCCTACCCCAGAAACTATTCAAGCTCATCAGAATACAAATTCCTATGTAAGTACATTTCAATCTTCTTTAATATTCTTCTGATGTGATTACAGTTCAATTCTCTTCTGTAATACCCTTCTATGTATTTTATACTTATTTCTATACTTCTAGAATATGTATTCTCCAATTACAATAGAAGGATAAGATTATTTACCTCGATAAGCCCAATATTATCCAAGATATAAGTCGATCCTGAGCAAGGTTTAGCTCCTAATCTGTACGCTCTAATCCGCTCCAAGAAACCCTTAGAAGTTTCTACACAACTTCTACCTTCTACTTCAACCAACTATGAAGTTTCTCTTAGGGTTTCGTTTAGTGACTATAAAAATATAAGGTAGTATTTCCGGACTCTACGTATAGAGGTAACTTTTGGAAATACTATAAGGGATTGGCTAAGGTATTTGGGGATAGTGACAATACTTGGAGTGTATTTCTACCAAGAAGTGTACTTGCCGAGACCACTAGGGAAGGGGAGAGGGTGTTTCGGCTTAGCTCTCTAGAGGGGGGGGGGAGAAGTGAGGCTTGGACGAGAAGCTCACAAGGGGGAAGGGAGATTTCAAGACTTGGAAAATATTTGTGGATGAAGAATTCTTCAACTAAGGGGGGGGGGGGGTATTTATAGGACCACCAATGGTCAAGATGAAGGCAAGTGGAGGGCAAGTGGAGGGTGTGGATTCACCCATGTGTCCTTATCCATCTACTACACAAAGATATCCTACCTAACCTTGACTAAAGCAAGGCCACAAATCGTGCCAACCTTGCCCATGTTGCCGTCCACTTGAGGGTGACAAGTGTCACCCTCTCATTGGTCCAAAATATTTCATCTCTCGGAAAAATCCGCAAAAATTATAAATGACATAGCCGTAATTTTCCCTTCGCAAGTTTTGGAAAACGTTTCGTCGGAAAACAATTCGTTTCGTGGGTTGTGCACAAATTTCGTCCTATGCCTAACTTTAAGTTTGAAGTTTTGTACGTACGCCCTCACGTACATACTCTGAAAATACGGGGTATAACACGTATCACAGCACCCCATACGGTGCTACTTAAACAGGCTCTTTTCTTCTCGGAGAGCCGTATCTCGATACCGTATCATAACTAGATCCTCATATTGTCACCTCTTTACCTCCTCAACGACGGAAGACTCAGCAACCTCTCGGATCTAAACTTCATTAACCTTGGAAGCAAATAATCGAACCCCTAGGCTCGGTAACTGAAGAATTTCACGGACCACGTCCAGTCTATCTGGCTGCCCATCTGGCATACTACCCTTAGATCCATGACTAAGAGTATCTGTAACCTTCCCGGTTTTCCCCAGATGGTATAGGATATCAATATCACAATCCTTTGGTAACTCTAACCACCGTCTCTGTCGCAAATTCAACTGCCTCTGTCTGAAGATATACCGGAGGCTCTTGCGGTCTGCACAAATATCCACATGAAGTCTATATATACGTCATGCCCCCAAATCTTCAAGGTATGATTTAACTGCCGCCAGCTCTAAATCGTGAGTGACGTAATTGTTATACCCCGTATTTCCAGAGTATGTACGTGTGGGCGTACGTAGAGAAGTTTGAGCCTTAAAGTTAGGCAAGATTCGAAATTTGTGCACAACCCCCGTAAAGAATCGTTTTTCGACGAAACGTTTTACAGAACTTGCGGCGGAAAATTCCGCTATGTAATTTATAATTTTTGCGGATTTTTCCGAGAGATGAAATATTTTGGACCAACGAGAGGGCGACACTTGTCACCCTCAAGTGGACGGTTTGTGGTGGCCGATTGGTGCCCATTTTGTGGCATGTTTCATGGCCTAATTCATGGGTCAATGTTTGTGAGGGATTTGTGGAGTAGGGTTAGGGTGCACTTGGCTTGATCTTGACCCTCCACTTGCCCCCCACTTGGCTTGATCTTGGCCCTTGGTTGTCCTATAAATACCCCTCCCTTGTTGAAGACTTCTTCATCCACAAATGTGTTCTAAGTCTTAAAATCCTCCCCTCTTCTTGTCGCTTCTCGTCCAAGAGCCTTCCCCCTCCCCCTTTGTAAGGCCTTGTGGCCGAGAGGGTACCCCCCCTTCCTAGTGGTGCTAAGCCGAGAGGTACCCCCCCTTTGGCTAGTTGTTCTCGTAAAATACACCCCCCCTTGGTAGAAAGTATTCTCCAAGTATTGTTACTATTCCAAAATACCTTAGCCTTATACCTTGTAGTATTCCAAAAGTTACCTCTATACGTAGAGCCCGGAAATACTACCTTTTGTCCTTTTAGTCTCAAACCAAAACCCTAAGGAAAATCTTCATAGCGAGTTGAAGTATTAAGTAGAAGTTGCGTAGAACTTCTAAGGGTTGTTTGGAGCGGGTTGGAGCGCCCAGAGTAGGAGCTAAACGTTGCTCAGGATCGACATTTAAACTTGGATAATTTTGGGCTTATCGAGGTAAATACGCTTGACCTTCTTTTGTAATTAAAGTTTACATACTGTTGAAGTATAAGAATTAAGTATAAGTTATATACAAGGAAGGTATATAAGAAGGGAATTGAACTGTACTTACATAGGACTGTATCTACAGTAGACTTGTGAAGTTTGACGGGTAGGGAAGTGCTGCCCAATTTTCCGTAGAATCTTGTATCTAGAATTATCCTACCGAGTAGTCTAGACATTGATAGACTTGTATAACCATTATAGGTTGAAGTACTGCAAGTAGCGTATTCAACTCGAAGGGTGGAAAAGGCTAGCAGGATTACAGTACTTTGGAGCTATTTGCTAATAGTCGATAATCGTCGCGAGGTATGTGATTCTTCCTATACTCTTGAGCATGATATTTTAAAAGGAATATATATAGTACGGTAGACGTACGTGTGTTAACTGAACGTAGTTTTACGGCAATGTCTTTTGACTTAAGCCTGAATAATAAGAACTTTGAAGTATTTCAAAAGAATTAAGAACAGTTTTTGAAAGAAGAGTAATACTTAGTTTTGAAAGTTTAAGAGTTATACTAGCTTTATGGGAAGTTAGGTATAACAACTTAAGAAGGATAAAAGAATGGTTATTGATTTTAGAAGTTAAGAGACTTAATCTTAAAAGATAAGAGACTTGACTTAATTGAATTGATGTGAAAGTTGTTAAGAAGCGTGAAACCTCATTCGTGAGTAATGAGTACCTGGTTTTTAAAAGAATAATGTTTTACTGATTTCGGAAATGAGAATAAGTAAGGAACTTGATTTCTAAAAGATACTTGAGGAAATTGAAGAGTTTTCGGTTTAAAAGAAGACATTGTTTTGTCTTAAATTGGTTTAAAACATAAAGTGTTATAACAGATTTATGGGAAGTTAGTTATAACGACTTTATGAAAACAAAGGAATGGTTTTATCATTGGTTTTAAAGTGGTAACCTGACTTTAAAAGGAGAAGTGTTTTGGTCTAAGAAGAAGGCATGGTATTGCCTTAATTTGGTTTTAAAAAGGAAAAGTATGGAAGTTGTTTTGGTTTACTTAAAAATGTTAGTCACTCTATTTTAATATCATGTATCGGGTGACTTTTGTAAAAGAAATGGATCCTTTAAAAAGAATTTAACGTACGTAGTACTTTGGGGATAAAAACCTGGACTTTGTCATAAAATGAAAGTACCTTGAGTTGTGTGTAAAATGCCTATGTTTGCGTGAGATAGCCTTGTTGTGCAAGTGTTGTATTCTTATGTTACTGCGGCTCTCGGTGGAGGGCCAGTCGTGTTACTCTTTATCATTTTGGACATACTGACACGATGGGTGGCCCACGGGTATGCTTCCACTATGATAGTCCATGGGCATACTGACTCGATGGATGGTCCACGGGTATGCGGCCATGATGAGGGTTCGTTTCCCTGTTGATAGTGTTATTCCATGGACTAGCCCTCCATGAGGTTTCTTACTGATTCGGCCTTGGTATCTGGTGGTCGGCTTTCGTACTTGCCCCGTCTCGTGGCTGATTCGGCCTTGGTACCTGGTAGTTAGCCCTCGTACTTGCCGGCCGCCACGTGACACGCCTTGGTATCCGTAGTCGGCCAGATTTGCTCAGACGCCTTCGTGGCGAGTCTCGTGACGCGCCTTGGTATCCGTAGTTAGCTCAGACTTGCCCCGGTCACCACGCGTGACACGCCTTGGTATCCGTAGTCGTTGCCAGACTTGCCCCGTGACGCCCCGTGGTTTGATTGTATAGTATTGATTGTATAGTATTGATTGTATAGTATTGATAGTGCGGCTTTGGTATTCGGTAGTTAGCCTTCAGACTTGCCCGCACGGTTTATGACTCGTAGGACTTGGTGTTCATATGTACTCCTTGGTGTTATTATATCATAGATCGCAGCGGAGGAAGGTATTCCACGCATGATTGATGTTGAGGCGTGAGACCCATAGTTATAATTGAGTGATGTCTCGAGGCGCGAGTCCACGACTTACATGATCGCTTGTTTATTGGATCGTAGTTTGGTTATCATGCATGTCTCCCGCTTTATATAGATCGCTATGATTTCATTTACGTATTTTCGGGCCACATACTTGGTACTGTTGTAGATCGACTCTTCGGGCCGCGTTCATGCCGCAGTAGAGGTACACCGATGTTGATCCTCGCCATAGGATCACGCCATTGGGAAGCTCCGCTTTCTCGAGGCTTATCTTTTGTATGTTCCCTCGAGTTGTAGGTTCTTGTACATCTGTGGTATGGCGGGCCCTGTCCGTCATGTTGTATAAAAACTCTTAGAGGTCTGTAGTACTGCCACAAGTGTGGTTTGTAAAAAGGATTAAACTGTTCGGTTTGAAAGATTTGTATATATATTTTATTGGGAGGTAACCGTTTGGTTGGCCTGTTTTATTATCTTATCTCTTGTTCATGTTTAAGTTTTTTTATTTCCGCTGATTTTCTCTGATGTTGTATCACTAGGGTGCCCGGGGTAAGGCACTACCACGGCCCCGAACGGGTCGTGATAATTTCTTTCTCGCTTCCCTAATCACGGAAAACATAGGCTCTATCCTTATCGGGTTGCGTCAACACACAACCTAGCCCAACACCCAACGTGTTATCATAATAACCTAACCCTCTAGTCTTTCAGGAGGAGTTAGAACTGTAGTCGTGGTCAACTTATCTTCCAATAACTGGAAGTCTTTCTCATAACTGCGAAATATTCGGGTATCCTTAATCTCAATCATGGTTCCTGTTTCCCTTTCTCTGTTGCAACCAAACTTGGTCACTAACTTAGATTTGATTCCTTTGCTTGCCCCATGGCTAAGACTTCATGTCAATCATAAATTAGGGGGGGTGGGGTTTCCTTGATCTCGTCAAGTAGTAATCCGATTATTTTCTCCCAGCTCGTAGAGCTTATAGTCAGGTATTCAACCTCAACTCACTGTATTTCCTACTCCTATGACTTTTCAAGATTTCTTATCGTTCGAGTGTCCACTCGTCTTTCCTTTATAAGTTATTTCAAGTTGTCCTGGGGTCCCTCACCTCCCCGTATCTCCTTACTATCTTTCTCGTCAGTACAGATGCTACCACCTTTTCTCGAGGTGTTCTTACTGCCCAATAAACACTAATGGTCTTTACACTAGTCTGGGTAATCATATCTCGTGTAACTTACATAACCATAGTTGTATCCTCTTTTATCATTCTGGTCATAACCTTACCTTATGCTTATTATTAGCAAAAGTATTTCTATATTGATCCATAATCGTACAGTTTCATACATGCGTACAACCTGCATTTATATCTTTACGATACTTCCTCGACCAATTCGTACGTCGTTCTTAATTGCCCCAACACAACACTTTTCCCACGGTTATCTACAGCTGTAACCTATGGCAAGACGATACCGAAGACCTTACCAGTCTCATATCCTTCATCTAACAACATGGGTACACGCAACCCCATAATACGTAAAACTGTCCTTTTACGTGGGGGAGAGAACTTATCTCCCTTTCTTAAACTTTCCTTGGAGTCACAACCCTAATCACAGGGTCCTCTCGCGGTCTAGTAAATATCTAATTATCACGCACCGCCTTAAAGTCATGTAGATTTTCAAAACCTACCAAAGATGCCCTCAGCTCTCCGCCGGCAGCACGAGTACTTATTTTATCCTTGCCTTGCACATTTTCCTGAAATTATCCGGAAGGTCGTGGCCCTGACCGCCACACCAAACCAACTCCAAGTACCTCCAAGTGCACTTAACATAAATTCCTTCAAATTCAATTATTACTTACTTTCTGCGTCAATTTACCTCACATGAACAAGTCACACAGACTTATTAAAATCATCAATGTCAAAGAAGGCAGGATAATTCACTGGTTACCACCACTTCTCTCCCTAACCGCTCGATAACCGACTTACCGGGAAACTGGTACCGAATCAATCTCTCTCTATAGACCACGTTGGCATAACAAGAGGCCAATTAGCCCATACTCATAATGACCTCGATGTCTGTCATAACAACTATGCTAGGTCTGCTAGGGTCCAACGACAGTATCGTTACCGGTAATTATTATCTACCCACTCAGCTACCACCCAACACTCACGGGTGTAGTCACCCCGAAAGGACCTCATGGATTCAGGCTCTATTTATTTACATTTGGTTGCTCTCTTTCTTACTGGTCGTACTCTTCCCGTACTCCCAAACTTATTCTAGCGTACTTACATAGCCTTCATACTGATTCGGGCCTCCAATCCTTGGAGTTACTATTCTAAACAACATAAGGCCATTTCCGCTCACAACTGGCACCCGTGGAACGCGTCCACGAACCCATAAAATGATTAACTAGACTTGGGCCTTGCACCCTCGTGACCCTGTCACGTAGCGGGACTACTACCAACTGATCCCATTCCATTTCAAGCTATGAGGCGACCCTTAATAGGTCCTCAACTCGACTCGGCGTCGCACTTAACTCTTATCCTTGGTCTGTCTTAACCTTTTTCTACCCGAGAAGGCCTTATATACCTAAGGTCTCGGTGGTTATCAACATTCTTAGGCTCTCAATTTCCATGCTCCAAGCATATCTTATCAGTCCCCCCGTAAACGGGTATAAAAACTTATCGTAATACCATAATCGGGTTGTCTTGACCACAACAACCATACTTACTCCATACGGATCTCACCCGTACCATTCCCGTAATCCTACCATGTATCTTAATCTAGTAACATAGTCTTCCATTAATTCCCATAATAACTTCTTAAGGGTCCATTTCCTTCTCAGACATCTCATCATTTCCTAATTATCTCAAATTAGTACGTAAAACCTTGATGAGAATTCATTAAACTGTTTCATACCTTCCCGGTATTTATTTAGTCCTTACCAAATCTTGGTAACCTAAAACCATTCTAGG
This sequence comes from Przewalskia tangutica, assembly GCA_029844215.1. NCBI lineage: Eukaryota > Viridiplantae > Streptophyta > Magnoliopsida > Solanales > Solanaceae > Przewalskia > Przewalskia tangutica. Next base: position 122,914,009 of record CM056722.1, read on the forward strand.
CAACACGCGTCCGACCCTCATACATAATTACGTATAGTTGTATGTCACAATACCAACTATACTACAAACATTACCTACCTGGATACGCAATCCACATCATATTTCCTAGGTCATCACGCTTCTCAGAAATGCAAACAACATAACCTGTTAGGGAGAGACGACCCTAACCACACAGCTCTATCGCACGATCTTAGAGTGAGAAGAATGGAAACAAATCCTAAATGTCATGCAGCCTCCTGATTATAGATGTGGTGCACAACACACCGATAATCAAGACTCTACTAGACATGGTCTGTAGACACTTTCCGAGGACTAACTGCTCTGATACCACTTTTGTCACGACCAACCGCTCACGATCGTGCCCTACCCGCACCCCTTTCGGTATACATCAGAGAATAGCAGTGGAACATACACAACTTATAAAATGCTTAAACATAAAATAACAACAGGCTAGCCGATAAGGCCACCCTTCCGTACAATATACGTAATAAAACAATACATTTTTTTTTCTTTACAACCCAATCCACAAATGTGACTACAGACCTCTAAGAATAACAACTTTGGCGGGACAGGGCCCCGCCATACCCCTGAATTTACAACAATCGATAATACCAGGGATAAGCCTCCGAAATAAAGAAGCTTCTCGACAGCTGAACAGTGATCCTAAGAGTGAGGATCATCAACCTGTACTCTACCTGTGGCATGAACGCAGCCCCCCAAAAGAGGTCAATACAACATGTACCAAATATGTGAAACTGAAAGTACTGTAATGAAATCATAAGTCTATAATAAAATTGGAGACAGGTATGATAACTCAATTAATAAAGATAATCGCGGCCTTACTAACAATGAGAGTAAATAAGAGTATACTTACAACATAAAAATAGGAAGCTCACGATCAAAGCAGGACCACCCGCCCGCAGTATCATTAAGCAATCCTACTCCTTGGACTATTTCACCCGCATAGGTCGTGTGGACCTGCATGAGGTATTACTCGCATAGGCTGTACCCGCCCGCATGGGACTATTTCACCCGCATAAGCCCATAAGGACTAGCATGAGGTATTCCTCGCATCATGGGTAGCAAATCCACGGAAACAGGTGGTATAACGTCTTGGGGGTTTACCCCTCATTTATACTCTTACCCTAGCTCAACTGGCCATCATACATAACATAAGCACTACCGGCTTATCATACATAACATAAGCACTACCGGCTTATCATACATTACATAAGCAAGTTAAGAAATCCCCCTAACTTCCTATTAGTCTTATTCATATACACTCTCATTTTATTTTACTTAAGGCACTAACATGTCATAATAAAATCCGGGAATTTAACCCAAAGTACTACATACTTCATTTCTTTTAAAATGACTCTTTTTCATATAAAACTTCCAAGATACTAACAACCGTAGTATCAAGTCATAACTACTTTTCAAGACAAGTCACAATACCTTTTAGAAATACATTTAGGCTTCTAAATCAAGTGACTTCTTTCTTTTAAAACTTTAAGCAATTGATGCCTTTAAATCAATTTGCCTTTCATTATTTCAAGTCATTTATCATGCTTAAATTACTTAGAGTAAACCACTCTTTTAAACTTCCCATAAAGCTATTATAACCAACTTCCTATAAAGCCGCTATACTAGCTTTATACTTTAGAAACTTACATTCTTCTTTATAACCGAGAGACTCAAAACTTTCCAAACAAAACAAGTGTCAAAATACTTTCAAAAATACATTAAGTGTCTTAACATTTAGAAAGTAAGATATCCTTAATATTTTAAACAAGTGAGTTAATTCCCTAACTCAACCAACTTGGACATTCTTATAATAAACCAAGGATATCAAAGTAACTAAATTCGTCAAAATCTCGTACGTCTACCGTACTATACATTTACAACTTATTCATGCTCAAGAGATAAGAAAGTTCCACATACCTCTTCGGTTTAATCCACATGCTAAGTCCAATACGCCGTACGTAGTATGTCAACCTAAAATGACCATAGTACGTCTATTAACTTCTTACTTCAAACGTAGAATATTCCAAGTGCAAAGTCACTAAAATCTACGGAAAATCGGACAGCACTTCCTTTGTTTCTACATACTTTGCCACCTTTTTCAAGGCCGAATTCAATAACCAAACACGCCACATTTAAGGCTCAACAAAGTAGATAACAATAGGGGATTACACGCTTAATCAAGACGTGTAAAATTTCGCCCCACAATAAATATCAAACTAATCCAACATATAATGTCCATTCGGCAAAATAGGGGCAACAATACAAATTCGTTTCCAATCCCTTTTCAATCCAAGTGGTTTAATATAACATGTTATCTAGCCACAATTGATTATAACTACTACAATCCTCAAGTAGGTAAACATGCGATGATTCTAATTATTGACCAAATTGTATTTCAATTTCAAATGGCTTAACATGTCATTTTCGGATTTGAGCTTCCAAATTTCCATAACACTTAACAATCTTCATAACACATATCACATGATCATTTCTAACTTATAATAACATGGAATCTTCAATTACAAAAGTAAGATGAAGATTATACCTCATTTAGCCCAAATATGATCCAAGATTACAAGTCGATCCTTAGCAACTTTAGCTCCTCCTTTCGACGTTCCAATCCATTCCAAGCAACCCTTAGAAGCTTATGAAGAACTCCTCTTCAAGTTTCAACTTCAAAGTTGAAGAACTCCTTAGGTTTTCGCCTTGCGACTAATACGAAAACACTATTTTTCCGGGATCTTTCTATTGAGATACACTTACAATACCCTTAGGTACCTTGGTTTAAAGTATGGGGAGTATTGGACAAAAATTGAAAATTTTTCTTCTTGGAACCCCTCAAAGCCGAGAGCAATACCTAGAGCTCTTCAAGATTTTTTTGAAAATTTTGCTAAGTGTGGAGCTTGTCTTGCACTAGTATACATATATAACAAGATGGAGGGTCAAGATTAGTACAATTGTGTGGCTTGGATGAGTTTCACATGGATCTAGCCCAAGTGGCCCTTGGACTTAGTCAACTTTGTCAAGCTTCAATAATTTAGCAAGACTTACTCATCTATTTAATGGTCAAATGACCCTTTTCCCATGGTTCAATTCGTCCACTACCAATAAGGGGGGGTGACACGTGTCGCACTCCCATTCGTCGCAATATTCGTTTTCCGACAATTCCATAATTCCGATAAATTTTTACTCGTCTCTAATCTTAACATCTTTGAGTTCTTACATACGTTCTTATAAACATATCCTGGAATTCCGGGGTGTAACAATTTATATGTGTTGTGTATATTCCGCTGCTATTCTCTGATGTATACCTGAAAGGGGTGCCCAGGTAGGGCACCAGTCGCGGGCCCGGGGTCGGGTCGTGACAAAAGTGGTATCAGAGCAGTTAGTCCTCGGAAAGTGTCTACAGACCGTGTCTAGTAGAGTCTTGATTATCGGTGTGTTGTGCACCACATCTATAATCAGGAGGCTGCAGGACATTTAGGATTGGTTTCCATTCTTCTCTCTCTGAGATCGTGCAGTAGAGCTGTCTTATTAGGTTGAATCCTCTCTGACCTATTCTTATGTATCAGTTATGCCTCCACGGAAGGCGACCAGGGCCCAGAAGGGCAAGGCAGCAGCAGGAGCTGCTAGTGGTACGCAGAGGGTTACTAGGACTCAGGCCCAGACTATGCCTGAGGTTGTGGGCGGGTCGGCGAGTTCAGCCACGCCGGCAGTATTAGAGGAGCCGAGAGCGGCAGTAGCTCCAGAGGTTCCGATACCTGAGCCTCCAGTTCCGCAGCCAGGGGCTGAGTATAGAGATTACGGAGAGCAGATCAGGCTATTGACCAGCATAGTGGCAGGGCAGCGCCGACAGGAGCAGGTAGCTAACCCTAGAGCCGACAGTTTGCGGATTCGGGATTTTCTGGGTTGTCATCCACCCGAGTTCTATGGATTGAGATCTGAGGAGGATCCTCAGCAGTTTATTCGTCAGTTACAACGGACTATGCAGGTGCTTAGGGCCTCGGAGACAGATTCAGTTGTGTTAGCCTCTTACCGGTTACGTGATATTGCGTTGAACTGGTTTGTGTCATGGGAGCTGTCTAGAGGTGAGGGTGCTCTTCCAGCTGTTTGGGATGAGTTCACAGAGGCCTTCCTGGATCACTTTTTTCCTCCTGAGATGAGGATAGCCCGCGTGGATAGATTCTTGACATTGAGACAGAATGGGACGACTATCAGAGAGTACAACCTGGAGTTTGACTCATTGGCCAGGTATGCACTCACCATTGTGGTTGACATAGCAGACAGAGTTCATCGCTATGTGATTGGACTAGACCGTCATATGATTACTGCATGCTTGGGAGTGGCACTTCAGCCAGGTGTGGATATTTCCAGGATGCAGACTTATGCACAGGGGATCGAGGACAGAGAGATGGAGGATCAGCCAGACTCGAGCCAGCCAAGAGGCCGGGATGCAGGTTTGGGTGATTTTTAAGCGCATAACCTCAAGAATGTGCCAGTCCACATTTCACCGCACGCAGTGCTCTTTCTCGGTTTTCTGGATGGAGGGTTGATCGGTCGGGTTATTCAGGGGCAGGTCAGGGCTTCGGGTTCTCAGAGGAACCGGGGTTCCAGTCAGATGAGGCCACATATACCTCGGTGTGGTCATTGTGGTGATTTCCATCATGGGGGGTGTCGTGTTCCTCCAGGAGCTTGTTACTCTTGTGGCCAGCAGGGCCATTTGAAGAGAGATTGTCCGACTAGAGGCAGCATGGGTGGTATGGTTCAGCCGACAGGGTCAGTTGATGGGTCTTCTTCTTCTGTGATTATGCGCCCCGGAGGGCAGGGTGTTCACGGACCGACAGGCCGCGGCAGGGGTCGTGGTGGAGGTCCTAGTTCTAGCGGTCCACAGAACCGCATATATTCCTTAGCCAGCCGGCAAGATCAGGAGGCTTCCCCGGATGTCGTCACAGGTACATTATTGATTTCATGTTGTGACGTTTATGCTTTGATAGATCCAGGTTCTACCTTGTCCTATGTGTCCCCTCTTATTGCTGGTAGAATCGGGATAGAGCCGGTGTTGATAGAGCCTTTTGAGGTAGCTACGCTAGTGGGTGATTCAGTGTTAGCTGAGTGGGTATACAAATGTTGCCCGGTGTTTATTTACAGTCGTCAGACCCTAGAAGACTTGATAGAGTTGGAGATGACAGATTTTGACGTCATTATGGGTATGGACTGGTTGGATTCTTGTTATACCAACGTTGACTATAGAGACAGGTTGGTCCGATTCCAGTTTCCTGGTGAGCCATTTATCGAGTGGAAGGGCAACACAGCGTCGCCGAGAGGTAGGTTTATTTCTTACCTCAAGCCTAGGAAGATGGTGCAGAAAGGGTACATCTATCATCTGGTTCGGGTATTCGATACAGAGGCTGAGGTGCCAGTTCTTCAGTCTGTTCCGGTGGTTAGAGTGTTTCCAGATGTATTTCCAGACGATCTCCCGGGTATCCCTCCTGAGAGGGAGATTGATTTTTGTATTGATATGTTGCCGGACACTTGGCCTATATCTATTCCGCCGTACAGGATGGCACCTTCTGAGTTGAGGGAGTTGAAGGACCAGCTGAAAGATTTGCTGGAAAAAGGCTTTATCAGGCCTAGTATTTCTTCCTGGGGAGCGGCGGTTTTGTTTGTAAAGAAGAAGGATGGGACGCTGCGTATGTGTGTTGACTACAGGTAGCTGAATAAGGTAACCATCAAGAACAGATACCCCCTCCCCAGGATTGATGATTTGTTTGACCAGTTACAGGGTGCGAGGTGTTTCTCCAAGATAGACGCGGTCTGGTTATCATCAGGTGGGAGTTAGAGAGACAGATATCCCAAAGACTGCATTCAGGACCCGGTATGGGCACTATGAGTTCAGGGTGATGTCTTTCGGTTTGACCAACGCTCCAGCGGTATTTATGGATTTGATGAACCGGGTATTCAAGACATTTTTGGATACGTTTGTTATAGTATTCATTGATGACATCCTGGTTTATTCGCGCACAGAGCAGGAGCATGCAGATCACTTGAGGACGGTACTTGGGGTCCTCCGGAGCCGACAGTTGTTCGCCAAGTACTCCAAGTGTGAGTTTTGGTTGGCCTCAGTGGAATTCTTGGGGCACATTATTGGGGCTGACGGTGTTCAGGTGGATACGGCAAAGATTGAGGTGGTCAAGTCTTGGCCGATACCTACTACTGCGACGGAGGTGCGCAGTTTCTTAGGGCTGGCAGGTTATTATCGTAGGTTTGTGGAGCAGTTTGCTTCGATATCAACACCGTTGACTAGGCTGACTCAGAAAGCAGCTAAGTTCCAGTGGACAGAAGCTTGTGAGAAGGGCTTCCAGTTACTGAAGGAAAAGTTGACAACGGATCCAGTTCTTACTCTTCCTGAGGGGTTAGAGGGATACGTGATTTATTGTGATGCCTCGGGTATCGGGCTAGGGTGCGTATTGATGCAGCACGACAAGGTTATATAGCCTATGTTTCCCGGCAGTTACAGAAGCATGAGAGCAATTGCCCTACCCACGACTTAGAGTTGGCCGCAGTTATTCATGCCTTGAAGATTTGGAAATATTATTTATATGGGGTTCATGTGGATATTTATACAGACCACAAGAGCCTCCAGTACATCTTCAGGCAGAGGGAGCTGAGCTTGCGGCAGAGACGGTGGTTAGAGTTGTTGAAGAATTATGATGTTGACATCCTATACCACCCGGGAAAAGCCAACGTGGTTGCAGATGCTTTGAGTCGTAGATCGATGGGGAGTCTGTCAGAGGTAAAGCCAGAGAGACAGGACATGGTCCGTCATATCCATCAGCTAGCGTGCCTTGGGGTTCGATTGGTCGATACCGATGATAGTGGGGTACGAGTTCGTGAGATTGCCGAGTATTCCATCGTTGATGAGATGAAGAGGCGACAGTGTCACGACTCGAACTCGGGCCCGTGACTGGTGCCTTACCCGGGCACCCAAGTAGACATACATCAGAGTAACTAGCGGAATATAAAACAAATCATGAAACAGTATGAAGAGAGAAACAGTTTATCTGAGAAATGTTGCCTTTCGGAATATATATATAAAAACTTGAACACGAACAGTTACAACCCTTTTACAAACTCTGCCCACAACAGTACTACAGACCTCTAAGAATATTATAACAACAACAACGGGACAGGGCCCCGCCATACCCCTGAATGTAAGTACCTACAAAAACAGGGGGCTATACCAAAGATAAGCCTCCGGAGAACGGAGCTTCCCAAAACGCTGAACTGTGATCCTAAGAGCGAGGATCGACGACTGGTGTACCTCTACCTGCGGCATGAACGCAGCCCCCCGAAGGAGGTCAGTACAACAGGTACCAAGTATGTGAAACTGAAAATACTGTAAATGAAATCATAATAGTCTATATAAAACATAATACATATATGATAACCAATTTACGATACACCATATGTAAGCAGTCATGTCAAGTCAGGGACTCACGCCCTTAAAGTCATCACTCAAATATAACTATGGGTCTCATGCCCACAATATCAATCATGCCCGTGGAATTCCTTCCTCACTGCCGGCAGTCCATGATATAAAAACACCCAAGGAATACACATGAACACCAGGTCCCACCTGTGTCATAATAAAACCGTACGGGGTAAGTATGAAGGCATAGCCGACTACTAGAACCCACCGTACCAACAGTGCTATCAAACTGCATCACGAGGTCTTTCTATACCGCCACATGATCGGCCGCCACTCGCCTCGATGATCAGCGCGTCTAATCCTGGAACTTACCGCAGCTCCGCATAGGCCACACATAGGCCCGCATGAGGTATTCCTCGCATCGGGGGCAGCTAACCCGCGGCATCCTCCTGGACTCTCGTAGTCCGCATGGCCACATAGACCGCATGAGGTAATTACCCCGCACACTAACCTGGAACTCTCGTAGCTCCGCATAGGTCCCCTGGACCCGCATGAGGCATCCCTCGCATCGGGGGGCAGCTTAACCCCCGGTATATCATGTCAAGAGGTGAGTGGTACAATACTAACATAACGGCTTATCGTTAAACAACATAAGCACAATCAAGGGAAACCCCTTTACACAAACATCACAAGACACTAACACACGTAACATCCTAACTTGTTTACTTATCAAACCAACAAGAAGTATTACAAGGCTATCACAAACCAACATAGTCAAGTTATTTACACAAGGTACTTTTTATGTCAACAAGTTCGGGTTTTTATCCCCAAAGTACTTCATACATTAACTCTTTAAAAACCAAGTACTCATTGCTCACGAATGAGGTTTCACACTTGTTAACAAAATTCATATCAAGTCAATTAAGTCAAGTCTCTTATCTTTTAAGATCAAGTCTCTTATTTTCAAAAGATTCATAGATCATAGTTTTAAACACTTAACAACGTAATCTCCTTTTTAAAACAATTTGAGTAACACATGCCTTATGTGTGAGTAGGTTATTCTTGTTTATAACAATCTTATTAAAGCAGCCATGATCTAGGAAATGTAATACAATTTTGTCTTATCTTAGCTTCTATGCAGATGGAGGTTTCTACTGGTTTTAATAATAATTAATTAGTCAATACATTTTCCTTTATTAGCGCTGCATTGGTTTGTTCGATACTTATTCTCATTTCCGAAATCAATATAAGGCTTTCATAATCAATTAAGTAAACCGTTCCTTTTATCTCTCTTAAGTCGTTATACCTAACTTCCCATAAAGCTAGTATAACACTTAAGCTTTTAAAACCAAGTATTACTCTTCTTTCAAAAACGATTCTTAATTTTTTTGAAATACTTCAAGATTCTTATTATTTAAAACTCAAGTCAAAAGACATCGAAGTAAAACCACGTTCAGTTAACACACGTCGCTCACCGTACTATATATATTCTTTTAAAATATCATGCTCAAGAGGATAGGAAGAATCACATACCTCCTACAAATCCACCTGCCAAGTCGAGTATGTCGCGCGCAGAGTATCAACCTATAATAGTCAAATACGTCTATCAACGTCTAGACTACTCTGTAGTATATTCTAAGCAGAAGGTGTTTATTGCTACGGAAAATCGGGCAGCACTTCCCTACCCGTCAAACTACACAAGTCTACTGCAATACAGTCCTATGTAATTACAGTTCAATTCTCTTCTTTAATATCCTTCTATATATCTTATACTCAATTCTAAACTTCTACAATATGTAATCTCCAATTACAATAGAAGGATAAGATATTTACCTCGATAAGCCCAAAATTATCCAAGTTTAAATATCGATCCTGAGCAAGGTTTAGCTCCTAATTTGCACGCTCCGATAGCTCCAAGAAACCCTTAGAAGTTTCCACACAACTTCTACTTACTACTTCAACCAACTATGAAGTTTCTCCTAGGGTTTCGTTTTGTGACTAACGAAAGTATAGTAGTATTTCCGGGCTCTTAGTATTGAAATAACTTTGGAATACTACAAGGTATTTGGGCTAAGGTATTTTGGAATTGTAACAATACTTGGAGAATACTTTTCTACCAAGGGGGGGTATTTCACGAGAACTATCAAGAGGGGGGGTACTTCGGCCGAGGGCCTTCTCAAGGGGGAGGGGTGGTTTGGACGAGAGCTTCAAGAGGGAGGGGGAGGATTTCAAGACTTGGAAAGTGTTTAAGGGATGAAGAATAAGTCTTGCACTTGAGGGGTATTTATAGGCCAATCAATGGCCAAGATTAAGGCAAGTGGAGGGCAAGTGGAGGGTGAAGATTTGGACAAGTATGTGTGGGTCCCACCTTATCCATCTACCACACAAATATCTAACCAAACATTGACCAAATGTTTTAGGCATTTTACATGAAAAAAACGTGCCAACTTGCCCACAAAAATCGTCCACCAACCGTCCACTTGAGGGTGACACATGTCGCCCTCTCGTTGGTCCAAAATATTTCATCTCTCGGAAAAATTCAAAATAAATTAATTCTTGAAAACGTAAAATTCCCTTACAAGGTTCGGAAAATTTTCCGTCGGAAAAACAAATCTTTCTCGTGGAAGTGCACAATTTCGTCCTTAACATAATTCGGGCTTACACAATTGTACGTACGTCCTCACATACATACTCTGGAAATACGGGGTATAACAGACAGTATGAGGACCCAGTTATGATATGATATCGAGATACGACTCTTCGGGAGAAGAAAAGTCTATTTGAGGTAGCGCCTGATGGGGTGCTAAGATTTGAGGGCAGATTGTATGTTCCCGATGTTGCAGGACTTCGTCAGCAGATTCTAGGAGAGGCACACAGTTCCCGTTATTCTATTCATCCGGGGCCGACTAAGATGTACCTTGACCTCAAATGTATGTATTGGTGGTATGGCCTGAAGAGGGATGTGGTAGGTTTTGTTGCTCAGTGTCCTAATTGTCAGCAGGTCAAGGTTGAGCACCAAAAGCCCGGTGGGCTATTGCAGGCTATTGATATTCCGACATGGAAGTGAGAGGTGATCAACATGGATTTTGTTACAGGGTTACCTCGTACTCAGAGGAAGTGTGATTCCATCTGGGTTATTGTCGACAGGCTGACGAAATCAGCCAACTTTCTTCCAGTCAGGACTACATTTTCGGCTGAGGATTATGCCAGATTGTATATCAGGGAGATTGTGAGACTGCACGGAGTCCCTATATCGATTATATCAGACAGAGGAGCCCAGTTTACGGCTAACTTCTGGAGGTCTTTCCAGAAGGGGTTAGGGACACAGGTGAGTCTCAGCACTGCATTTCATACTCAGACCGACGGACAGGCAGAGCGTACTATCCAGACACTTGAGGATATGCTACGAGCCTGTGTTATTGATTTCAGAGGTAGCTGGGAGGATCATTTGCCTCTTGTGTAGTTTGCTTATAACAACAGCTACCATTCTAGCATTCAGATGGCGCCATATGAGGCTTTGTATGGGCGGAAGTGTAGGTCGGCGATTGGTTGGTTCGACGTGGGCGAGGTTCAGTTAGTTGGGCCAGACTTGATTCAGCACGCTGTGGATAAGGTGAAGCTTATCCAGGAGAGACTGTTAGCAGCTCAGAGTCGGCAGAAGTCTTATGCAGATAATCGGCGTCGACATTTGGAGTTTCAGGTAGACGATTGGGTCTCTTGAAGGTATCACCCATGAAGGGTGTGATGAGGTTCAGAAAGAAGGGAAAACTTAGCCCAAGGTACATTGGGCCTTACCAGATCATCCGTAGAGTAGGCAAGGTTGCCTATAAGTTGGATCTGCCATCAGATTTAGAGGCGGTACATCCGGTCTTCCATGTTTCTATGTTACGGAAGTGTATCAGAGATCCATCAAGAGTTTTCCCAGCTAGCGAGGTCCAGGTGATAGAGGGGTTATCGTATGAGGAGAGTCCCATAGCGATACTCGATCGCCAGGTCAGGCGACTGCGGACCAAGGATGTGGCTTCCGTCAAAGTCTTGTGGCGGAATGATAATAGGGAGAAGATGACTTGGGAAGCGGAGGAGGACATGTTGAGGAGGTATCCTCACTTATTCCCTACACCTTCAGGTAATTCATTTCCCTTACTTGTCAAGTTTTAATTGAAGTATTTTGCTTAAGTGCTATTATGTGGCCCGTGTGGCATATTTGTTTTGTAGGGGTTGTAAAAGGAGAATATGTCGCTATCTATAAGTTTGACTCCGAAAGAACATTCGGGGACGAATGTTTCTAAGGGGGGAAGAATGTTACACCCCGTAATTCCAGGGTATGTTTATAAAAACGTACGTAAGAACTCAAAAATGTTAAGATTTGAGACTAGTAAAAAACATTATCGGAATTATGAAATTGTCGGAAAACGAAATATTGCGACGAATGGGAGGGAGACACGTGTCACCCCCCTTGTTTGGATATGGTCGATTGGACCATGGATGAAAGGGTCATTTTACCATAATAAAGATGAGCAAGTCTTGCTAAGGCTAGAGCTTGATATTGTTGACTAAGTCCAAGGGCCACTTGGCTAGATTTTTAAGTGAAATAGATCCAAGACACACAATTGTTCTCAGCTTGACCCTCCATAGTGTTATGTAGTTATACTAGTAGCAAGACAAGGCTCTTAACAATTAGAAAATTTTCAAGAAAAACTTGAAGAACAAGAGGAGCTCTCGGGTTCATAGGGTTTCAAAGGAGAAATTTTTTCGTTTGTTGTTCAATAAGCTCCACACTTTAAACCAAGGTTCCTAAGGGTATTGTAAGGGTATCTCAATAGAAAGATCCCGGAAAAGTGGCGTTTTCGTATTAGTCGCAAGGTAAAAACCTAAGTCACTTAAATAGGTTTTGATTGGAAATTAAAGGAAAGTTGTTTGTGATCTTCTAAGGGCTTCAAGTGGTGGATTGGAGTGTCAAGGAGAGGCTCTAAGTTTCTAGGGAGTGACTTCGGATCTTGAAGTTGGATTAAGGCTCGTCGAGGTAACAATCTTGTTCTCTTAAGTGTTATAAGATTACATATTGTTGTAGCCTTACATTTTAACTAGCATGAAGTTTATGTATTGAAGTTTGATAAGTAATATGTATAGTGGAATCCTATAGCCGAAATGACATTGTGAGCCACTTGAAATTGAAATACAATTTGGTCGATAACTAGAATCATCGCATGTTATCTACTTGAAGATTGTAGTTGTTATAATTGATTGCGGCTTTATAGCATGTTATACTAAACAACTTGAATTGAAAAGGAATTAGAAAGGATGGTATGTTGTTACACCTTTTGGCTGAGAATGACATTGCCATTTTGGACTAGTTTGATATAAATTGTGGGGCGGAATTTTACACGTCTTGTTAGGCGTGTAATCCCCTATTGTTAACTACATTGTTGAGCCTTAAATGTGGCGTGTTTGGTTATTGAATTCGGGCCTTGAAAAAGGTGGAAAAGTATGTAGAAATAAAGGAAGTGATGTCCGATTTTTCGTAGAATTTAGTGACTTTACACTTAGAATATTCTACGTTTGAAGTAAGAAGTTAATAGACGTATTATGGTCATTATAGGTTGACATACTACGTACGGCATTTTGGACTTAGCAAGTGGATTGAACCGAAGAGGTATGTGGAACTTTCCTATCTCTTGAGCATGAGTAGTTGCAAATATATAGTACGGTAGACGTACGAGATTTTGATGAATCAAATTTCATTTGATATCCTTGACTTGTTTTAAGAATGTCCAAGTTGGTTGAGTTAGGGAATTAACTCACTTGTTAAAAAGATTAAGGATGTCTTAGTTTTTAAAGTTAAGGGACTTAAAATATTTTTGAAAGTATAAGATACTTGTCTTGTTTGAATGTATAAGTCCTTTGGATATAAGGAAGAATGTAATTGCCTAAATTATAAAGTTAATATAACGACTTTATGGGAAGTTGGTTATAATAGCTTTATGGAAAGTTGAAAGAGTGGTTTACTCTAAGTAATGTAAATAATGATAAATGACTTAAAATGAGGAAAGGCAAATTGATTTGAAGGCATCAATTGCTTAAAGTTTTAAAGTAAATAGTCACTTCATTTAGAAGTCTTTAAATGTATTTCTAAAAGGTATTGTGATTTGTCTTGAAAAGTAGATATGACTTGATACTACCGTTATTAGTATCTTGGAAGTTTTATATGAAAAAGAGTCATTTTAAAGGAATAGAAGTACGTAGTACTTTGGGTTAAATTCCCGGATTTTTAAAATGACATGTTAGTGTCTTAAGTAAACTAAAATGAGAGGGTGTATAAATAAGGTTAATAAGAAGTTAGGGGATTTTCTTAACTTGCTTATGTTATGATAAGCCGGTAGCGCTTATGTTATGTATGATAAGCCGGTAGTGCTTATGTTATGTATGATAGCCGGTTGAGCTAGTTTATGTTATTCTTACGGGGTAAAGCCCCGGGTTACTTCTAATTCCATGGATTTGCTACCCATGATGCGAGTACGGCGTTTGTACTCATTGCGGGCCCACCGGGCCTAAGCGGGTGAAATAGTCCTGTGTGGGTGAAATAGTCCCATGCGGAGCGCATTGCTCCATTGCGGGTCCGTAGGACCTATGCGGGTGAAATAGTCCTATGCGGAGCGCATTGCTCCATTGCGGGTCCGCAGGACCTATGCGGGTGAAATAGTCTCAGGAGTAGGATTGCTTAATGATACTACGGACGGGTGACCCTACTTTGATTATGAGCCTCCTATTTTTACGCAGTAAAGTATATACTTGGTTACTCTCATTGTTAGTAAGGCACAGTGTATTGTAATTTGATTATCATACATGTCTCCAACCTTATTTTAGACTTATGATATAAATTGCAGTATTTTTCCAGTTTTACATACTTGGTACATCTGTTGTACTGACCCCCTTTCCTCGGGGGATGCGTTCATGTCGCAGGTAGGGGTAAACAGGTGGTGGATCCTCATTCCTAGGATCACTGATCAGGTGTCAGAAGCTTCATTTCTCCGGAGGCTTGTCTTTTGGTACGGTTTCCCTGATGTTGTAGATTTATGTACATTTAGGGGTATGGCGGGGCCCTATCCCGTCACAATTGTTATTCTTAGAGGTCTGTAGTCATATTTGTGGATTGGGTTTTAAGAACAAGGATGTACTGATTTATTTTGGTTTATGTACATTTTACGGAAGGTGGCCTTATCGGCTAGCCTGTTGATGTTTATTGTCTAAGTATTTATATGTATTGTGTATGTTCCACTGCTATTCTCTGATGTATACCTGAAAGGGGTGCCTATGTAGGGCACCAGTCGCGAGCCCGGGGTCGGGTCGTGACACTTGGTTTTTCAAAGAGAATGATAGTTCATTCTATTTGTGCTAACGAGAGTCAAAATGTGATTTAAAGTGTACATAGTTGCTTGTGATAGCTTTATGTTTACATTCCTTTATATTTACCCCGAGTCCCAGAATGGGCCGGGACATGTTGTACCTCGCATGACAGTATTGTTTGGGTTATTTTAGAAAGGAAGGCATGGTATTTTCTTGAGAATTCTAAAAAGGAAGGCATGGTATTGCCTTGGTTTTTCTAAGGAAGAGATTACCTCCTATTTGATCTAATGAGAGTTAAAGATTACTTAACTTGCATATGTTGTTCATGATAGCCATTGGTGCTAGTGTTATGAGTATAATTGCGGAGTAAACCCCCAAGACATTATACATATCCTGAGTATAATTGCGGGGTAAACCCCCAAGACATTATAGATCTCTTGAGTATAATTGCGGGGTAAACCCCCAAGACATTATACATCTCCGTGGACTATCTCTCCACGATGCGGGTATCCATATATACTCTCATTACTCTCATTGTTAATCAGGCACAGTGTACTGTTATTTTGGTTGTCATAATTGCCTCCCATGTTGTATTTGTACTGTGTGGTTTTACAAAAAAAAAAGGGCATGGTTGACTCTCGGTGTTATAATATTACAGTGTTACAGTGATACAGAGATACAGTAGTACAGTGATACAAGTTACATTTGACTCTGGTTTTATATGACACGGTAGGATCTGGTATTTGATTTTTATACTTGCCCCTGTCATTCTTTTGTACAGTTATGATCTTATTTCATGTACTTCATGTTTACATACCTAGTACCTTGTTGTACTGACCTCCTTCGGGGGGCTGCGTTCATGTCCGCGGGTCTAGGTACTCAGTTGTGGATCTGCGAGCTTAGGATCCTGGTTCAGCATTTTGAGATGGCTCCAATGTTCCGGAGCTTGTCATTATGGCTAAGTATATTCGTGGTACGCGGGCCTTATCCCACGCGCCATCGTCCAAATTCTTAGAGGTTTGTATTCATATGTGGGTTGGACTGGCTAGAGTTGTATTTACATTGTTGAACAGTGTAGATCCTTTCGGTGACTTATATTATGGCAGCCATATCGGCTTTGCCTTTGTTTAAAGAAAAAAAATGAGTGTTATTTATCTTCCGCGTTTTACTTAAGTTATATGGATAGAAGGGTGCCCAGGTAGGGCACCAGTCACGGGCCCGGGGTTCAGAGCGTGACAGAGCACTTTGTCCTCGGAATGTCTACAGGCCGTGTATAGTAGAGTCTTGTTTATTGGTGCGTTGTGCACCACATTTATAAACAGGAGGCTACAGTACATTTAGGATTGGTCTCCCTTATTCTCAGTCTGAGATCGTGCGATAGAGCTATGTTGTTAGGGTAGTCTCTCCCTAACGTATTATTGTGATTGCAACTTTGAGAAAGGCAACAGTGACCCAGAAAGGATTATATGGATTGCGTATTCAGGTTGGTAAAATTATTTTATAGATGGTATTATGATGATGTATATTTGTACGAGCGTATTTACTTGAGGTCATATGTGTGTTGCCTAGAATGATTATGAGTTACCATAAGTTGGTAAAGCCTTGATAAATGCTTGAAAGGTGTGAAACAGTTTATTGAATTCACACCTAGGCTTAATATATGTACTGATTTGGAACGGTCGGGAGGTAATGAACTGTCTAAGATTGTGTTAGACTCTTAGAAGATCAGGTGAATTTTATTTGATAACATACCATGTCGTTAGATTAAGCTGTGTTGTACGCTTAAGTGATTATGTAAAAAATAATGGTATGGAGTAATTAGAGTTGTTGTGAGTAAGACAACATGATTATGAGATATTAAGAAGCTACATTTCCCGTATGTGGGGACTGATAATGTAGGCTTGGGACATAAAATAATTGTGAACTTTAGAATATTGATGACCGCTGAGACCTTAGATGTATAAGGCCTTCTCGGGTAGTAAGATTTATTTCAGACCAAGAATGAGAATTAAGTGCGACAATGGGTTGGGTTGTGTACTGATTACGGGTCAACCCGTAGCCCGAATTAGAGTGGGGTCGGTTGGAGGTGGTCCCGCTATGAGATAGGGTCACGAGGGTGCAAGGCACAGGTCTAGTTAATCGTTGTACGAGTTCGTGGACGCGTTCCATCATAACCGGGACGGAAAGTTAATCTAAGAATAATGACCAAGTTTGGATATATTAACTCTAAGGATTTGAAAACAGAAGCAATGATTGAAATTATGTACGTATACTAGAATGAGTTTGGAAGCGTGATCGGTGTATTTTATATACACCTTTTGAGTCATTTTTAGTTAGTATTTTGCCCATTTTTGTACAAATATGTGTCGTCTTAGGATAGATTTTTTTTCTTATGAGTCATAATGGTTTAATGTGGCTCATTGGCGAAAAGGAGCAAAAAGAGGACAGAAACAGAGGTTCCAGAGCTCAAAAAGCTAGAAAGTTGGCGAACCGGGCAAGAAAGCAGTGTGGCCACACTCCAACCGATAGGATCAGGCCTTGCGCCCAAAATACATAGAACTGCAGGAGTTTCGGCGCCGAGGCGGGAATTCTGCCAAATTCGAATGGGAATGGGCCAAGTCCTAAAAAGAAAAGGTTAAGAACGATTTGGAGGCTATAAAAAGGAGCTTTCTAGGTCAGATTAAGGGTTCCAAACCCTTGCCAATTCATCACAAACTTGGAGATCAAGATTGAGACTACTTTTGTGTAATTTCTTGTTTCTTTGTTTTATTTCTTTATAGTTTATGTTGGATATTAGTTTAGTTCTTGGCATGTCTATGGCTAGGAACTAACTTAATTTAGGGCTTTCCATATCAAATCACTTGAAACTCATTCTTATGAATTAATGCATGTTTTGGTTTCTTCTTATCATTGTTGAGATCTATTCAATATTTGTCTTGAATGTTTGGTAATTAATTGATCACTAATTATCATAATCTATATGATTTCTAATCGAAAGCCGAAAGGGGAAATTGTGAATATGCTATAGTTGAATAAACATAGGTTAAATCGTGGACGAAAGCACCCCGATACTTGTGTAGTTTAATAGATTATTGCTCTTAATCCTCCTTTATAGTCAATCTTATCACCGAAAGGTAGAAGGGTTCTATATTGGGGTTGAGTGTTTATATTACCTTAACAAGAGTATAAAACGGCTTAGTTAACCTGCTATCTCAAAATAGAAGAACCATAATTAATTGCATTAACAAGTAAGATGAACGGATAGTTGAGGAGATTTGGAAGCCCTATTTCCACCATATCTGAAGTAAAAATAAGTAATTTAGTTAGCATTCATAAGTATAATTATAAACAATTCATCAATCATCGGTTAACAAATAGATACCATAGAATAAAGTTTGAGAATTGGACACTAATCTCTGAGGACGATAACTCGGTTTTCTAGACTATATTACTTGTCACGATACGTGCACTTGCGTTTAGTGTGTGCATAAATCGTGCATCAAGTTTTTGGCGTCGTTGCCTGGGATTGGCGTAGTTCAATATCATTTTATCTATTCTTAATTTCTAATTTGGTTTTTATTTTTGTTTTTTTTTTAATTTTTATTACTATATTGTTCTCTTTTATTCGTGAAACCCGTGCGCCGTGATCCGTTTGTTGGTTTTGATTCATCTCAGGGATCCTGAAAACATGGATTACCACTATCAACAGTGTAATCCCCAGGCCCCACAGGAAGAGCAGGATGGGCTACGAGCAGCCATACTCAGGCTAACTAGGAACCAAACTCAGTTCATGGACGAAACGAGAGTATCCTTGAAGAATTTGGAAACGCAAATAGGACAACTCGCGGGCATGCTAAGCAGCAGAATACAAGGGAAGCACCCTGAACACATTGGAGGGAATATAAAAGAGCAATTCCAGGCAATTGACCTAAAAAATGTCGAACCGGTGGAAGCAAAATCACCAACCCCAGGTCCAAAAAGGAAGGACCCAGAAAATTCACAGCAGTTGCAGCGCCGCGGCGCCACTGAGCAGTGCCACGGCGCCGATGATTCTGGGACAGTGCAGAGCTTTAGGCGCCACGACGCCGAATCTCACGGTCGTGGCTCCCAGAGCTCAGAAGGTGAAATGAGGCTGGAAGCTGTGGTGAACGCACCAGTGAAGATACTGCACTTCGGAAGCTAAAAACAAGTGCTCTTGACAAACTGTTCTCTAAATTCTTGGAAATTCTCAAACAATTGCAACTCAACATCCCGTTTGCTGAGGCACTAGAGCAGATGTCGAGTTATGTAAAGTTCATGAAGGATATTCTTAGAAAAAAAAGGAGGATAGATGACTACGAAACAATGGTGTTGACTGAAGAATGCAGTGTCATCCTACAGAGAAAACTACCTCAGAAATTAAAAGATCCTGGGAGCTTCACCATCCCATGCACTATTGTAAAGTTTGAGTGTCAGAAGGCGTTGTGCGATCTGGGGGCAGGCATAAATTTGATGCCCTACCTAGTGTTTTGCAAACTTGTAATGGGAGAAGTCAGACCTACAAACATCACTTTACAGTTAGTTGACCGCTTCATAGTCCATCCTAGAGGAGTCATCGAGGATGTGTTGGTAAAGGTGGACAAGTTCATCTTTCCCGCTGATTTCATCATCTTAGATATGAGAGATAACGACATGATCCCATCATACTTGGCAGACCCTTCCTAGCCACAGGACAGGAACTCATTGTTGTTCGAAAATGGGAGCTGAAACTTCGGGTGGAAGAAGAAAAGGTGATTTTCAATGTTTTTCGGGCAGCAACCTTCCCAGATGAAAGTGACAACTGCTTCGCCATTGACGTAATCGAAGACGCAATTTCGGAAAAAAGGTTCAGAAATGCTGGTGCGCTTGAAGAAGTACTGACCCGATGGGATGATAGTAGTGGCAACGATCCAAGGCTTGTGGAGTATGCCAATTGGATGAATTCTTATGAGAAGTGTGATAAGAAGAGATATGAAGAGCTTGGGCAGATGTCAGAGAGATCAGTACCATCCACAGAAAAGGCTCCAGAGTTAGAGTTGAAAATTCTACCAGATCATTTACAGTACCAATATCTAGGTGAAGATCAATCTTTACCAGTGATCATCTCATGTCATCTATCCACAGTAGAGATTGAGAAGCTGTTGAGAGTACTGAGGGATCACAAGAGGGCCATTGGGTGGACATTAGCAGACATAATGGGGATAAGTCCGTCAACAGTAATGCATAAGATTCGTCTGGATGAGGAAAACAGACCCTCCATTGAGGCGCAGAGGAGACTGAACCCAAACATGAAGGAGGTAGTCAGAAAAGAAATCATGAAATGACTTGATGCTGGAGTAATTTATCCTATATCTGACAGTGCATGGGTGAGTCCGGTACAAGTGGTACCCAAAAAGGGTGGTATGACAGTAGTGACCAACGAAAGGAACGAGCTCATTCCATCTAGAACAGTTACCGGGTGGAGAATTTGCATTGACTATCGCAAGTTGAACAAGGAGACCAGAAAAGACCACTTCCCGTTGCCATTTCTAGATCAGATGTTGGATAGACTTGCGGGGCACAACTACTATGACTTTTTGGATGGTTACTCAGGGTATCATCAGATTGTGATCGCACTAGAAGATCAGGAAAAGACAACATTCACCTGCCCCTTTGGTACGTTTGCATTCAGAAGAATGACATTTGGGCTTTGTAATGCACCTGCGACCTTTCATAGGTGTATGATGGAAATGTTCTCGGACATGGTGGAAAGGACTATAGAGATTTTCATGGATGATTTCTCGGTCTTTGGGGCCTCGTTCGATGAGTGTTTGAGGCACTTGGAAGCAGTGTTGAAGCGATGTGAAGAATCCAACCTTGTGCTGAATTGGGAGAAGTGTCACTTCATGGTAAAAGAGGGGATTATCCTGGGACACAACATATCCAACCAAGGTATTGAGGTGGATAAAGCAAAGATCTCAGTAATTGAAAATCTACCACCTCAAGTATCAACAAAAGGGGTCAGAAGTTTCCTTGGGCATGTCGGTTTTTATAGAAGATTCATCAAGGACTTCTCAAAAGTTTTAAAGCCTCTTTCCACCTTGCTAATGACGGGGGTTGCTTTTGAATTCAATAAGGAATGCATGACCGCTTTTCAGACACTCAAGGAGAAGCTCATCTCAGCACCCATAGTCATTGCACCAAACTGGGAGCTCCCATTTGAACTAATGTGTGATGCAAATGATTATGCAGTGGGAGCGGTGCTTGGGCAGAGGGTCGATAAGGTATTCAGATCCATTTACTATGCTAGTAAAACTCTGAATTACGCGCAGTTAAATTACGCGACTACAGAAAAAAAATTGCTAGCAATAGTATATGCATTCGAGAAATTCAGGCCATACTTGATTGGGAATAAGGTGATAGTATACACTGACCACTCTGCCATAAAGTATTTGATGACAAAGAAGGATGCAAAACCTCACCTCATCCGATGGGTCCTGCTATTACAAGAATTTGACATGGAGATTCGCGACAAGAAGGGGACAGAGAACTCAGTTGCAGACCACTTGTTGAGACTGGAGAACATAGAGAGCCAGAACACCAAGGATGTGCAGATAAATGATCACTTCCCAGATGAGCAATTGTTTCAAGTAAGTGCGGTTTTTAAGTTACCGTGGTACGCTGATTTTGTTAATTTTCTTGCAGCTAAGGTAGTACCCCCAGGATTGACAAGACAGCAAGTAAAGAGGTTTTACTCCGAAGTGAAACACTACTATTGGGAGGAGCCAATGTTATACAAACACTGCGCCGACCAAATCATCAGGTGTTGTATACCAGAGGATGAGATGCACCAGATTCTCACTCATTGTCACACCTTACAATGTGGTGGACACCTTGGGGCATCAAGAACCGCGACAAAGGTATTGCAAAGCGGGTTCTATTGGCCAACCCTCTTCAAGGATGCCCACGCCTTTGTGAAGAAGTGTGATCGTTGTCAAAGAACAGGGAACATATCAAGACGAAATGAAATGCCTTCGCATGGAATCTTGGAGGTGGAACTATTTGATGTGTGGGGGATCGACTTCATGGGTCCATTTCTGTCATCTTTTGGAAATCAGTACATTCTTCTGACAGTGGATTATGTGTCCAAATGGGTAGAATCGGTAGCCACTAAAGAAAATGACAGTAAGACTGTTCAAAGGTTCCTCCAAAAGAATATATTCACAAGGTTTGGTACACCTAGGGCCATCAACAGTGACGAAGGAAGCCACTTTTGCAACAGGCAGCTTTATACATTGCTTTCCCGATATGGAGTCTACAATCGCGCCACACTTCCCTATCACCCTCAAGAGAATGGGCAAGCAGAAGTTTCAAACAGGGAAGTGAAGAGCATATTGGAAAAGACGGTGGATGGCTCAAGGAAGGATTGGTCTATCAAACTGGATGACGCACTGTGGGCATACATAACAGCATTCAAAACCCCCATTGGAATGTCACCATATAAGTTAGTTTTTGGTAAAGCATGTCATCTGCCAGTAGAGTTGGAATACAGAGCTTATTGGGCAATGAGGAAGCTGAACATGGATGCCAAGGCAGTAGGGCAGAAGAGGTTGCTACAATTGAGCGAGTTGGATGAATTCAGACACAATGCCTATGAGAATGCAAAGATCTACAAGGAACGGACTAAAGTATGACATGATAAGATGTTGATCCCGAAAGACTTCCAAGCAGGATAACAAGTGTTTTTATTCAACTCAAGGTTAAGGTTGTTCCCAAGCAAGCTCAAATCGCGTTGGTCAGGACCATACACCGTTGTAAGAGCATTCCCCTATGGAGCAGTTGAAGTAAAAGGGAGAGATGGAGCCCCCTTCAAGGTAAACGAACAGAGGTTGAAACCCTATGTGATCAATGAAACGGAATACATGAGCCTAGTGACCCATCTCATTCCAACATGAGTAAGGAAATTGCGTCCGGCTAAAAGACGTTAAAGACAGCGCTACGTGGGAGGCAACCCAAGGTTATTTTATTTTTTTTAGTTTTTGTAATTTAGTTTTAATTAGAACAGTCTCACGGAAGGTATCGTTTGCATGTTGTGATGACAGGTACAGGGCCAAAAATTTGGAGGACGAAAACTGGAAAATCAAAAGAAAAGAAAAATCGGCTCAGCCACGGGCGAAGTGCAAAAGTGGCAGAAAGCGCCATGCGCCAAATGAGAGCGCCACGGCGCTGGAAGTTCAGAGGATTGTAGAAGTTTGGGCGCTACGACGCCGACTGCAGGGCCGCGGCGCCGCGACGAAAAATCTGAGTTTTTAAAAGGAGCCCTAATCCGATTTTCCTTTCTCCAAACCAAAAATCCAAAACCCTTCCACTCTGATAGGACCTCTGATGCTATCTGCCATGAATTATCCACCGCCACCACTTTAAACCAAGTTTGTAAGTTGTCCTGTTTTCTTTTTTTTCTTTTTTTTTGAGTCTTGCACACATTGGGGACAATGTGTGATTTAAGTTTGGGGGGGTGTCTTATTATTTTTGAGTCTTTTTGATCTGTTTTGTGTATTTTTGAGTATTTTTTTGAGTCAGATTTTTTCTTTAAGATCATGCATGCTATAGTTACTGAAAACGCCTAATGAAGTAAGGTTGAATAATGTAATGGAATTAGAAGCAACCATCTAAACACTTAGGTTAGATATGCCA
Source organism: Przewalskia tangutica (assembly GCA_029844215.1). Lineage (NCBI taxonomy): Eukaryota > Viridiplantae > Streptophyta > Magnoliopsida > Solanales > Solanaceae > Przewalskia > Przewalskia tangutica. Next base: position 122,937,497 of record CM056722.1, read on the forward strand.
ATAATTCATGAAATCGAACTATTTGGAGTATTTTGCTTGATTTGTGTATTGTTTATGATTAAACCTATGTGTATGCTTGCTTGTTATTTGAGGCGAAATAGTTAGGATATGCATGTTAGGGATATGACTCATATATTTCTTTGTTAGCCCTTTCTTACCATTTTTGCCTATCCCTGACATTCAAATTATATCCCTAGTCAGCCCCTTTGAGCCTAAAAATAAGACTTTTCTTTGACACCCTATAATTCCACACTTGTGCCATAAGTGAAAAATGGAGGCGATTGGAATATAAAGTGTTAAAAAGGAGACAAAGAGAGTGAACAATTTTGATGCACCCCAATGAAAAAGAAATAATAAATAGGCAAAAACCTAAGTTTGGGGGTGCCGGCTATTCATAATACACTTCATTCTCTCAAAATAAAAGAGGGGAAAAATAGGTATGAAGTGAAAAAGAGAATCACAAGAAAATGGAAGAATTCAAAGCAAAAGAGCTTATGGTACGTAAATTGAGCCTAAATGCCTATTTTTACCTACCCATGCCTAAGCCTACATTACAACCCTGAAAAGCCCTGAAGATCTCTTATATGTGTACCCATGATTAGTGGAGAATAACAACTAAACATGCCATAGGATTTTGAAATTGACATGCATAGTTAGGTATTCTTACTTCCATTGAGCATGACTAAATTGAATTTGCGAAATATCTGACTTGAAGTGTTTAGAATGCTAAAAATCCATGCTATATATTCCTGCATATTATTCTACTAACCTTCATACTTTTCTAAGTAACAATGATGCAGCAATTTGATCAATGTCTTTGAGTCATTTTATTTTTCTTTCTTTCGTGTCTTTGTTTATATTTTTGATCTTTGCTCGAGGGCTAGCAAAGGTTAAGTTTGGGGGTGTTTGATCGGTGTATTTTATATACACCTTTTGAGTCATTTTTAGTTAGTCTTTTTCCCATTTTTGTACAAATACGTGTCGTCTTAGGATAGATTTTCTTTCTTTTGAGTCATAATGGTTTAAAGTGGCTCATTGGCGAAAAGGAGCAAAAAGAGGGCAGAAACAGAGGTTCCAGAGCTCAAAAAGCTAGAAAGTTAGCGAACCGGACAAGAAAGGCGGCCATGGCGCCCAACCAAGAAGATTTAGGCCATGGCCACTGAAAATACAAAGAATCTGATGAGTTTCAGCCACACAGGCCTGATTCGAACGGCAGGTAGTGAATTCTTCCAAATTCAAATGGGAATTGTTACACCCCGTAGTTCAAGGACATGTTTAAGAGAATGTATGTAAGGAACACAAGACTTGAAAAGGGTACGAAAGGAAGAATTGTTTTTCCGACGGAAAATCTTCCGAACGTCGGAAAGGAGAAATGTTCGTTGGTGAGAATTAGATTCTCAAAATCCATTAATTGAAGAGTATGGAACTTATTATCATTATGTAAATTTAATTTTACAGATTTGGTCACGTGGGGCCCACCCGAGGAATTTTACGTTTTGTGGGACCCACGAGGGTTACGGAATTTTTATGGACGAATGGGAGGGCGACACGTGGAACCCCCCCCCCCCCACATTGGTCTTGGACGAAAATTTCAAGGATAGAATGGTCATTTGACCATTGTATAGATGAGCAAGTCTTGCTAGGCATTGGCTTGATTTTATTGACTAAGTCAAAAGTCAAGAGAGCTTGATAATATTGACCACATCCTAGCCTTCCATTTGGATTTATCCTAGCCTTTGATTTATTTATATATACTACTACTACTACTACTAGTATCAAGACATCCCACACTTAGAAAAATTAGCCAAGAACTTGTGTGTTCTTTTAGGAAGCTCTCGGCTTTGAGGCATCTCCCACACAAAAAATTTTCAATTGTTGTCCATTATTTACAAGACTTTAACCCAAGGTCCCTAAGGGTATTGTAAGGATATCTCAATAGAAATATCCCGGAAAAACCGCATTTTTACGTTAGTCGCAAGGCGAAAACCCAAGGTGTTCTTCAACTTTGAAGTTGGAAATAGAAGAGGAGTTTTTCACAAGCTTCTAAGGGTTGAAAATAGCGGATTGGAACGTCAAGAAAAGGAGTTGGAGTTGCTAAGGATCGACTTAGGGTTTTGGATCATTTTGAGCTTAAGGAGGTAATAATCTCTGTCTTGCTATTAAAATTCAAGATTTCATGTTGTAGTAGTTAGAAATGATCATGTGGATTATATTATGAAGAATGATATGTGTTATGGAATATTTGGATGGAATCCGAAAAGTTGCATGATTTAGCCTTTAAGATTGTAATTCAATTTAGTTACTAGTTTAGTCGTCGCATGTTATCTAAAGAATTGATTAAGGTGGTTATAATTGATAAGTTGTTTATGAATATATATCATGTTAGACCTAAGAAGTTGGATTGAAAAAGAATTGGAAAGGACTTTGTGTTATTGAATAAGTTAGCCGAGAATGGCCTTGATTAAGGACTTAGTTGGTATTAATTGTGGGGTGGAATTTTACACGTATTGTAAGGCGTGTAATCCCCTTTTATTGGTTGTTGTATTGAGCCTTAAATGTGGCGTGTTTGGTTATTGAATTCGGCCTTGAAAAATGTGGCAAAGTATGTAGAAACAAAGGAAGTGTTGTCCGATTTTCCGTAGAATTTAGTGACTTTGCACTTAGAATATTCTACGTTTGAAGCTAGAGGTTTAATGGACGTATTATGGTCATTATAGGTTGAAGTACTAAGTATAGCGTATTCTACTTGAAGGATGGAATAGCTATCAAGGTTGAGGTACTTTGGAGCATTTTGCTATTTGTCGATAATCGTCGCGAGGTATGTGAACCTCTTCCTTCTTTTGACATGATTCTATGTATGGAATGTACGTGTAGTACTATTTCATGATTCCTTCTACTCTTAGAAGTTAAGAGGTATGTATGTTGATTTACTCTACGTAAAGGTTATGTCTAAGTTATCCTAAGTTCTTACCAAGTCTTATGGGGGATGTTGGTAAGAGTCGTTAGGAGGTATTTGGAGCCAAGTTGACTTGGCTAAGTTACGGCACAAATGAGAATAAGTATCGAACAAGCCACTGCAGCGTTAATAAAGGAATATGTAATGACAATAAATTAAGTTAAAATGAGTAGAATTATCCATCTGCATAGAAGCTAAGATAAGACAAAATTGTATTACATTTTCTAGATCATGTCTAATTGATTAAGATCGTTATAAATAAGTATAACTTATTCACAACACACCAAAGTATATGTTACTTAATTTATAAGAATTTACGTATGAAGTTTTAAGACTATGGACCTCAAATTTTTAAAAGGTTAAGGGACTTTATTTTTTCAAGTTATGGGACTTGATTCTTAAAGGGAGAAATGAATTGATTTAAAAGTATAGAATACTTGATTTGGAAAGTATTGATTACTTGTCATTCTAAAGTTAAGAAACTTGTTTTCTTAAAAGTTAAGAGACTTGAAGTATTTTGAAAGCTATGTGATTTGAATTAAAAGTATAAGTTTCTTGGTTATAAAAGGAATGAATTTGTCTAAGACATAAAAAGTTATAACGGTTTTATGGGAAGTTGGTTATAACAACTTTATGGAAGATTAAAAGAATGGTTTTCTTCAGTAATGTAAGCAAAGAAATGATTTGAAATAAAGAAGGGCAAATTGTTTTAAAGGTACCAATTGCTTAAGGTTTTAAAGAAAGAAGTCACTTGATTTAGAAGCCTATAAATGTATTTCTAAAAGGTATTGTGACTTGTCTTGAAAAGTAGATATGACTTGATACTACGGTTATTAGTATCTTGGAAGTTTTATTTGAAAGAGAATCATTTTAAAGGAGTAGAGGCACGTAGTATGTTGGGTTAAATTCCCGGATTTTATAATAACATGTTAGTGCCTTAAGTAAACAAAAATGAGAGTGTATATGAACAAGCTAATAAGAAGTTAGGGGATTTCTTGACTTGCTTATATAATGTATGATAAGCCGGTGGTGCTTATGTTATGTATGATAAGCCGGTGGTACTTATGTTATGTATGGTAGGCCGGCGGTGCTTATGTTATGTATGGTAAGTCGGCGGTGCTTATGTTATGTATGATAAGTCGGTAGTGCTTATGTTATGTATGATAAGCCGGTAAGGCTTATGTTATGTATGATGGCCGGTTGAGTTAGGGTAAGAGTATAAATGAGGGGTAAACCCCCAAGACGTTATACCACCTTCTCCAGGGTAAGAGTATAAATGAGGGGTAAACCCCCAAGACGTTATACCACCGCCTGTGGTAAGAGTATAAATGAGGGGTAAACCCCCAAGACGTTATACCACCTGTTCCGTGGATTTGCTACCCATGATGCGAGGAATACCTCATGCGAGTCCTTATGGGCTTATGCGGGTGAAATAGTCTCATGCGGGCAGGTACGGCCTATGCGAGGAATACCCCATGCGGGTCCACAGGACCTATGCGGGTGAAATAGTCTCAGGAGTAGGATTGCTTATCGATACTGCGGGCGAGGGACCCTTCTTTGATCATGAGCCTCCTATTTTTATGCAGTATACCTTTATGAGCAGACTTATGTGATTTTATCGCGTCCCGTTAGGGGCCGCAAGATACCTTTACGGGCGGACTTATGTGATTTATCGCGTCCCAGTTGGGCCGATATAGGCGTGTTATACCGTATTTCCGCAGTATGTGCGAGGCGTCGTTTACAATTTGAGCCTTAAAGTAGGCATAGGTTCGAATTTGTGCATAACTACCAAAAGGAGTCGTTTTTCGACGAAACGTTTCCACAGCTTTCGTAGGGAAAATTTCGGCTATGTCATTTAAAATTTTTGCGGATTTTTCCGAGAGACGAAACATTTTGGACCAACGAGAGGGCTTACACTTGTCACCCTCTAATTGGAGCACGTTTTTGGCGGATTGAACGAAAGGGTCGGCGGAGTTGGTAGGTATTTTGTGCAAGTTGTGGTAGATGGATAAGGTGCACATGGCTTAATCCTAGCCCTACACTTGCCTAACACTGGCTTGATCTTGGCCATTGGTTGGACTTTGCTTGACCTATAAATACCCCCTTAGTTGATGAACTTTCTTCATCCAAAAATCATTTTCCAAGTCTTGAAATCTCTCCCCCTTTGTGAGTTAAAATCGTCCAAACCTCCCCTTTGAGAAAGGCCTTGGCCGAAAGCTCCTCCCCTTTGTAGTGTTCTAGCTGGGTACCCCTAGCCTAGTTGTTTTCGTATAATACCCCCTTTTTTATGGTATAGAAATACTCTCCTAGTATTGTTATAATGCCCAAATACCTTGGCCCAAATACCTTGTAGTATTCCCAAAGTTACACTTATACAAAAGCCCAGAAAATACTATTATACTTCCTCACCACAAAACGAAACCCTAAGTAAATCTTCATCCGTAGTTGAAGTTATAAGTAGAAGTTGGTTAGAACTTCTAAGGTCGTTGGAGTGGCCTGAGCGCACGGAGTAGGAGCTAAACCTTGCAGATCGACATATAACTTGGATAATTTTGGGCTTATCGAGGTAAACACTCATGACCTTCTGTTGTAATTGGAAATTACATGTTGTAGGAGTATATAGTTAAGTATACTATATATAGAACTGAACTTAGTTGTGCGGCAATGTCTTTTGACTTAAGCTCGAATAATACTTACAGAATGTCTTGCGACTTAAGCCCTGAATTTTAAGAAGAGAATCGAATCAGAATTACATAGATCAGACATGAGACTTGTAGCATTATCGTAGTAGAATTGTACACGTCCATAGGCGTGTTAACCCCCGGTTGGCTTAAGCCGGCCTCGATAGAGAGGAGATTTACGCTGGCGTGGGGAGAGGTGTCGCCGAATTTTCTCGTAGAATATTCTACATTGAGATCTAAAGATATTAATAGCGCCAGTGGCCTCTATAGGTTGTAGTACTACGTGTGGAGTGATCTGCTTGACTGAGAGTGTAGCAGACGGTTTGAGGTACTTGGAGCGTTTTGCTATTAGTCGATACTCATCGCGAGGTATGTGAACCTCTTCCTATCTGTTCTAGCATGATATGTGTATAACTATGTAGTACGGTAGACGTACATGTGTTAAATGTATTTGATTGTCTTTAAACATAAAGTGTTATAACGGCTTTATGGGAAGTCAAGTTATAACAGCTCTATGTAAATGAGAAATGCTTTGTGGTTTTTAAAAGATAACTGATTTGACTTATAACCGACTTGATGTAAAAGAACCTTGAAGTATTCTAAAAGATTAAGAAACCTTTTTGAAAGAAGTGTATACTTGGTTTGAAAACATAAAAGTTATACCAGCTTTATGAGAAGTTAGGTGTAACGCCTTAAGAAAGATAAAAAGAATGGTTTAATGGTTTAGAAGTTAAGAGACTTATTCTTAAAGATAAGAGACTTGACTTAATATGGATGTTTGTGTGAAACCTCATTCGTGAGTAATGAGTACTTGGTTTTTGGAAGGAATAATGTTTTACTGATTTCGGAAATCAGAATGTGTATCGACAAACCACTGCAGCGTTAATAAAGGGAAATGTATTGAATAATTAAGTATTATTAAAACCAGTAGAAACCTCCATCTGCATATAAGCTAAGATGAGACAAAATGATATTACATTTCTAGATCATGGCTGCTAATAAGATTGATTATGAACAAGAATAACCTACTCGCCTAAGGCATATGTTACTCAATTGTTTTAAAAGAGATTAAGACATTGAACTATGAACTTTTCAAAAAAGAGACTTGTGTATTTGAAATTAGGCAAACCGAACTTTAGGAAAAGAAAGGCATTGTGTTGTCTTAAAATGGTTTAAAACATAAGGTGTATAACAACTTTATGGGAAGTTGGTTATAACGACCTTATGAAAACAAAAGAAAGGTTTTATCATTGGTTTTAATGTGGTAACTTAACTTTAAAAAGAAAAGTGTTTTGTCAAAAAGAAGGCATGGTGTTGCCTTAATTTGGTTTTAAAAAAAAAAGGAAAGTATGGAAGTTGTTTTGGTTTACTTAAAAGATATAAGTCACTCTATTTTTATACTACGGGTATCGGGTGACTTTTAGAAAAGGATTAGATCTCTTTAAAAGGAATTTAACGTACGTAGTACTTTAGGGTTAAAACCCGGACTTTGGCATAAAATGAAAGTACTTTGAGTTGTGTGAAACTTGCCTATGCTTGTTGTTGTGAAATTTGCCTATGCTTGTTGTTGTGAAATTTGCCTATGCTTGTTGTGATAGCCTTTGTTGTGCAAAGATTGTGTTTCTATACTACCGCGTCTCTCGATGGAGGGTCGGTTGACTTGTTGAGAACTTACTTGACGCGTCTGCAGCGACGAGAAATTCCACTGCACGCCTCGCTGATAGTGTTACTTTTGTTAAATCACTTTGGACATACTGATCCGATGCGTAGCGCACGGGTATGCTTCCACTTTGATTACCGCTTGTTGTCTTATTGTTTCCTTGGACATACCGACACGACGCGTAGCGCAGGTATGCTTCCATTTGGAATGATGTCTTATTGTTTCCCTTGGACTCATCGACACGATCGTAAGCGCACGTATGCTTCCATTTGGAATGTTGTCTTATTTGTTCCCTTTGGACATACCGACACGACGCGTAGCGCACGTATGCTCCCATTTGGATTTCTATCTTGTTGTTATCATATCATGCATCGGCAGCCGAGGAAGGTACTCCACGCGGGATTAATGTTGGGCGTGAGACCGAATTGATATAATCATATGTGTATGCATCGTAGTTTGGTTATCATACCGCCTCTCGCTTTTATAGACTATTATGATTTCGCCATGATTTTACAGCTTCACATACTTGGTACCGTTGTCGACCTCCTTCTGGCTGCGTTCATCCGCAGTAGAGGTACATCAGTGTCGATCCTCGCTTAGGATCACCTTTCGCGTGTTGGAAGCTCCGTTCCTTCGAGGCTTATCTTTGGTATGTTACCCGAGTGCAGTAGTCCGTGTACATCTGTGGTATGGCGGGGCCCCGTCCCGTCATAGTTGTTGTGTAAATCTTAGAGGTCTCAGAACAATTTGTGTGTGGTTTGTAAAAAGGATAATCGTCGGGTATTTATGTATATATGATGAAGGCAATCGCTTTTGGTTGACCTATTTATTTATTTTGTCTCTAAATTCATGTTCATGTTTTTATTTCCGATTTTCTCGATGTTGTATCACTAGGGTGCCCGGTAGGCACGATCCACAGTGCCCGTTCGGTCGTGACAAAAGTGGTATCGAGCGATTAGTCCTCGGAAAGTGTCTGCACCGTGTCTAGTAAGTCTTGATTATCGGTGTGTTGTGCACCACATCTATAATCAGGAGGCTATAGGACATTTAGGATTGGTTTCCATTCTTCTCATTCTGAGATCGTTCCTTAGAGCTGTGTTGTAAGTTGGACCCCTCTGACGTATCTCGTTTTTACCAGTTATGCCTCCGCGCAAGGCAACCCGGGCCCGGGCAAGGCAAAGCGTGAGAGGAGATACGAGTAGAGCGGCGATCTCTACAGAGACCGCAGCACTGAGCCTCCATCCTACAGCCGCGCAGGAGACGGGTTACGCGAGATGGCCCGATTAATGGCCGTGGTCAGCCGACTTGAGGATAGATCGACGCAGCAGCCCAGCCCGGAGCACCCGTAGTTCACCCCGAGCGCATGATTTGAGATTACGGATTTTCTCGAGTGTAACCCGCCAGAGTTTTATGGGTCGAGGCCTGAGGATGATCCGCAGGAGTTCATCCGGCAGTTGCAGCGGATCATGAGAGTGATCAAGACATCGGAGACCGAGTCGGTGGTCCTAGGTTCGCATCGGCTGCGTGATACCGCAGTCGACTGGTTTGATTCGTGGGAGCTGTCCCGGGGAGAGCATGCACTTCCAGCTTTATGGGACGAGTTCTCAGAGGCCTTTCTTGCACATTTCGTACCTCCACGCATGCGAGGGCTCGCGCAGATTTTTGGTGTTGCGCGAATCCGCGCATTCGGGAGTACAATGTGGAGTTCGACTCATCGCCCAGACGTCCCGCATTAGTAGCTAGTATGGAGGATCGAGTGCACCGATATGTTACAGGCTCGATGATTACCTAGCAGAGTTGTTCGGGTGTAGCTCTTCACCGCATGGACATTTCCCGCATGCAGCTTATGCACTGGAGGTGAGGAGCGGAGAAATCGACGAAATAACCAAGGTCACAGAAGAGGCCGAACAGCAGGTCCTTGGTGACTTTCGAGGCGGACCGCCTCGAAGAGACTAGTTATGCGCCTCCGCCAAGATCTGAGTGGTCCTCCACAATCTTGAGCATCCAGAGTATTCGGGAGCAGTCGGTGGCTCCAAGGGTTCAGATTTTCGAGAGAGCGGGTGTTAGCCACCAAGCCACCCCTACCTCGTTGGATCACGTGGTAGACTCCACGTGGGAGTGTCGTGCTAGTCCGGAGTTTGTTTTACATGCGACAGCAGGCCATTTTGGGAGAAATTGTCCGACCGTGGTAGCGCTGGTAGGATAGCACAGACTACGGATCGGGCGGGTTCTTCACCTCCCATAGTCAGCAGATGTTCATACACCGGCGGGCCACGGTAGAGGTCGCGGTGGAAGTTCCCAGTTTTAGCGGTCCTCTGAATCGCCTATTTTCAGGTATATCCTTAACCCTCTGGAGTTTTGTATGTATTGATGTTGTGATGATGTGTTTAGTGTTATGTTCGGATAGCTTTGTGCTAAAATGTGATTTAGAAACCTGGTTAGTGAAAAAGGGTAAGCCTGGGGGTGAGAAATGATGAACCTTAGAATATTACAGTTGAGACCTTAGATGTAAGGCCGTCTTGAGTACAAGATCTTGCGGGTGATCTTTGTCAGAATGTATAATCATACGTAGAGTAATTGTGGGGAAATTTCCTTGGGTAGTGTAAAAATGGAAGTGGTAGCTTTCATGACCTGTAGAGGTAGAATGTTCGGATCGGGAACAAGAGCGTGATGCGTAAGTGGGTCGGGTTGGGGCCATGTTGAGGGCCAACCCGCCGGTTTCAAAGTGGGTCAGCTCGTGGTCCCGCCAGTGGTAGGTCACGAGGGCGCTAGGCCCATGATTAGATAACCATCGTATGAGTTCGTGGATATGTTCGACCAGAAGCGGATCGTGAAGGCCGGGAATGGCCTTAAGGGAGAGTGAAGCTAGTAAGATGACCAAGTTTGGAGGTTGTGACTCCAAAGTGTTGGGAACCAAGCGATGATCAAGTGTGGTACGATACCGTAAGAGTTCAAGTGTTCAAAAGGGCACGACGAGTAAGGAGGAAGAGAACGTGTTATTACGTGGCGGTGTGGCTTTGACAACTTGTTAGAAGGAACTTCTTCGTTATCTGCTTGAGAAGGAACATTCGGGACGAATGTTTCTAAGGAGGAGAATGTTATACCCGTATTTTCGTATATGCGTGAGGCGACGTTTACAATTTGAGCCTTAAAGTAGGCATAGGTTCGAATTTGTGCATAACTACCAAAAGGAGTCGTTTTTCGACTAAACGTTTCCACATTTTCGTAGGGAAAATTCGGCTATGTCATTTAAAATTTTGCGGATTTTTCCGGAGACGAAACATTTTGGACCAACGAGGGGGACACTTGTCACCCTCTAATTGGAGCACGTTTTGGGCGGATTGGACGAAAGGGTCAAGGGAGTTGGTAGGATATTTTGTGCAAGTTGTGGTAGATGGATAAGGTGCACATGGCTTAATCCTAGCCCTAAACTTGCCTAACACTTGGCTTGATCTTGGCCATTTGTTTGCCTTTGCTTGACCTATAAATACCCCCTTAGTTGATGAACTTTCTTCATCCAAAAATCATTTTCCAAGTCTTGAAATCTCTCCCCCTTTGTGAGTTAAAATCGTCCAAACCCTCCCCCGTTGAGAAAGGCCTTTGGCCGAAAGCTCCCCGCTCCTTTGTAGTGTTCTAGCTGGGTACCCCTAGCCTAGTTGTTTTCGTATAATACCCCCTTTTTTGTGGTATAGAAATACTCTCCTATTATTGTTATAATGCCCAAATACCTTGGCCCAAATACCTTGTAGTATTCCCAAAGTTACACTTATACAAAAGCCCATAAAATACTATTATACTTCCCTCAGTCACAAAAACGAAACCCTAAGTAAATCTTCACCCGTAGTTGAAGTTATAAGTAGAAGTTGGTTAGAACTTCTAAGGGTTGGTTGGAGCGGTCTGAGCGCCTGCAGTAGGAGGTAAACCTTGCTCGGGATCGACATATAACTTGGATAATTTTGGGCTTATCGAGGTAAACACTCATGAACTTATGATGTAATTGGAAATTACATGTTGTAGGAGTATATAGTTAAGTATACTATATATAGAACTGAACTTAGTTGTGCGGCAATGTCTTTTGACTTAAGCCTGAATAATACTTACGGCAATGTCTTGCGACTTAAGCCTGAATTTTAAGAAAAGAATCGAATCAGTAATTACATAGATGTATTACATGAGACTTGTGTAGCATTACCGTAGTAGAATTGTACACGCCCGGTTAGGCGTGTTAACCCCTGGTTGGCTTGGTAGCGGCCTCGATAGAGAGGAGATTTACGCCGCCATGGGAGGTGTCACGAATTTTCGTAGAATATTCTACATTGAGATCTAAAGATATTAATAGCGCTTTGTGGCCTCTATAGGTTGTAGTACTACGTGTGGAGTGATCTGCTTGACTGAGAGTGTAGCAGACGGTTTGAGGTACTTGGAGCGTTTTGCTATTAGTTGATACTCATCGCGAGGTATGTGAACCTCTTCCTATCTGTTCTAGCATGATATGTGTATAACTATGTAGTGCGGTAGACGCATACGTGTTAAATGTATTTGATTGTCTTTAAACATAAAGTGTTATAACGGCTTTATGGGAAGTCAAGTTATAACACTCTATGTAAATGAGAAATGCTTTGTGGTTTTTAAAAGATAACCGATTTGACTTATAACCGACTTGATGTAAAAGAACCTTCAAGTATTCTAAAAGATTAAGAAACCTTTTGAAAGAAGTGTATACTTGGTTTGAAAACATAAAAGTTATACCAGCTTTATGAGAAGTTAGGTGTAACGCCTTAAGAGAGATAAAAAGAATGGTTTAATGGTTTAGAAGTTAAGAGACTTATTCTTAAAGATAAGAGACTTGACTTAATATGGATGTTTGTGTGAAACCTCATTCGTGAGTAATGAGTACTTGGTTTTTGGAAGGAATAATGTTTTACTGATTTCGGAAATCAGATTGTGTATCGACAAACCACTGCAGCGTTAATAAAGGGAAATGTATTGAATAATTAAGTATTATTAAAACCAGTAGAAACCTCCATCTGCATAGAAGCTAAGATGAGACAAAATGATATTACATTTCTAGATCATGGCTGCTAATAAGATTGATTATGAACAAGAATAACCTACTACTTAAGGCATATGTTACTCAATTGTTTTAAAAGAGATTAAGACATTGAACTATGAACTTTTCAAAAAGAGACTTGTGTATTTGAAATTAGGCAAGCTGGAACTTTAGGAAAAGAAAGGCATTGTGTTGTCTTAAAATGGTTTAAAACATAAGGTGTATAACAACTTTATGGGAAGTTGGTTATAACGACCTTATGAAAACAAAAGAAAGGTTTTATCATTGGTTTTAATGTGGTAACTTGACTTTAAAAAGAAAAGTGTTTTGTCAAAAAGAAGGCATGGTGTTGCCTTAATTTGGTTTTAAAAAGGAAAGTATGGAAGTTGTTTTGGTTTACTTAAAAGATATAAGTCACTCTATTTTTATACTACTGTATCGGGTGACTTTTAGAAAAGGATTAGATCTCTTTAAAAGGAATTTAACGTACGTAGTACTTTAGGGTTAAAACCTGGACTTTGGCATAAAATGAAAGTACTTTGAGTTGTGTGAAACTTTCCTATGCTTGTTGTTGTGAAATTTGCCTATGCTTGTTGTTGTGAAATTTGCCTATGCTTGTTGTGATAGCCTTTGTTGTGCAAAGATTGTGTTTCTATACTACCGCGTCTCTCGATGGAGGGTCGGTTGACTTGTTGAGAACTTACTTGGACGTGCCGGCAGTGACGGAGAAATTCCACGCACGCCTCGCTGATAGTGTTACTTTTGTTAAATCACTTTGGACATATCGACACGACGCGTGGCGCACGTATGCTTCCACTTTGATTACCGCTTGTTGTCTTATTGTTTCCTTTGGACATATCGACACGACGCGTAGCGCATCGTATGCTTCCATTTGGAATGCTATCTTATTGTTTCCTTGGACTCATCGACACGACGCGTAGCGCACGGGTATGCTTCCATTTGGAATGTTATCTTATTTGTTCCCTTGGACATACCGACACGATGCGTAGCGCACGTATGCTCCCATTTGGATTTCTATCTTGTTGTTATCATATCATGATCACAGCTGGCGAAGGTACTCCACGCGTGATTAATGTTGTGGGCGTGAGACCGAATTGATATAATCGCATGTGTATGTCTTGTAGTTTGGTTATCATACCGCTCTCGCTTTTATAGACTATTATGATTTCGATTCTGATTTTACGCTTCACATACTTGGTACTGTTAGATCGACCTCCTTCGGGCTGCGTTCACGCCGCAGGCAGGTACATCGGCCGTCGATCCCCGCTTTAGGATCACCTATCGGCGTGTTGAAGCTCCGTTCCTTCTGAGGCTTATCTTTGGTATGTTACCCACGAGTCAGTAGGTCCGTACATTCGTGGTATGGCGGGCCCTTTCCGTCATAGTTGTTGTGTAAATCTTAGAGGTCTCAGAACATGCTACAAGCGGGGTTTGTAAAAAGGATAACTGTTCGGGTATTTATGTATATATGATGAAGGCAACTGTTTTGGTTGACCTGTTTATTTATTTTGTCTCTAAATTTATGTTCATGTTTTTATTTCCGCTGATTTTCTCTGATGTTGTATCACTAGGGTGCCCGGGGTAAGGCACCAGTCACGGGCCCGGGTTCGGGTCGTGACAAGGCGTTCCTCCATAAAGGGACGGATTAGGTTATGCAAGATACGTAAGTTATATGTGTATGAACTTGATGAGTTTTCTTAAGTATGTACGTAAGAATTTGACTATACTCTTATGGAAAAATGGGAAAAGATAATAAGGTACGATTAAGTTCACGAGATAGAAATGACACGGTAGGATCTGGTATTTACCCTTTCTTTATACTTGCCCCTGTCATTCTTTTGTACAGTTATGATTTGTTACTGTACCTTATTTTCCGTTCCATATTCGCACTGTTATCGATTTCTTCGAGGCTGCATTCATGTCCGCATGTTTAGGTACACAGTTGTGGATCCGCGAGCTTAGGATCCTGGTTCAGCATTTTGAGATGGCTCTAATGTTCCGGAGTTGTCATGGCTATGTATATTCGAAGTGCGCGGGCCTTGTCCTGTCATAGTATTTGTTCAAATCTTAGAGGTCTGTATTCATCTGTGGGCTGGACTGGCTAGAGTTATTTTTACATTGTTAAACAGTGTAGACCCTTTCGGGAAATTTTTATGTTATGGCAGCCTTATCGGCTTGGCTTTGGTTTAAAAAAAATGTTATTTATCTTCCGCAGTTTATTATGTTGTATGATTAGAAGGGTGCCCAGGTAGGGCACCAGTCGCGGCCCGGGGTCGGGTCGTGACAGGAATGGGCCAAGGCCTAAAAGGAAAAGGTTAAGAACGTTTTGGAGGCTATAAAAAAGAGCTTTCTAGGTCATATTAAGGGTTCCAAACCCTTGCCAATTCATCACAAACTTGGAGATCAAGATTGGAGACTACTTTTGTGTAATTTCTTGTTTCTTTGTTTTATTTCTTTATAGTTTATGTTAGATATTAGTTTAGTTCTTGGCATGTCTATGGCTAGGAACTAACTTAATTTTAGGGCTTTCCATATCAAATTACTTGAAACTCATTTTTATGAATTAATGCATGTTTTGATTTCTTCTTATCATTGTTGAGATTTATTCAATATTTGTCTTGAATGTTTGGTAATTAATTGATCACTAATTATCATAATCTATATGATTTCTAATCGAAAGCCGAAAGGGGATATTGTGAATATGCTATAGTTGAATAAACATAGGTTAAATCGTGAACGAAAGTACCCCGATACTTGTGTAGTTTAATAGGTTATTGCTCTTAATCCTCCTTTATAGTCAATCTTATCACTGAAAGGTAGAAGGGTTCTATATTTGGGTTGAGTGTTTATATTACCTTAACAGGAGTATAAAACGGCTTAGTTAACCTGCTATCTCAAAATAGAAGAAGAACCATAATTAATTGCATTAACAAGTAAGATGAGCGGATAGTTGAGGAGATTTGAAAGCCCTATTTCCACCATATCTGAAGTAAAACAAAGTAATTTAGTTAGCATTCACAAGTATAGTTATAAACAATTCATCAATCATCGGTTACCAAATAGATACCATAGAATAAAGTTTGAGAATTGGACACTAATCCCTGAGGACGACAACTCGGTCTTCTAGACTATATTACTTGTCACGATACGTGCACTTGCGTTTAGTGTTTGCATAAATCGCGCATCAAAGCGCGAGAAGAGTACGACAAGTAAGAAAAGGAGCGAGCAAGTGTTAAAAGAATTGAAGTGGTTATAGTTATGAATAAATGAAAGTACGAAAGGAAAAATCCTTTTAGGCCATAAATGGGAGTTAATAGTGGTAATGTACACTCTAGATTAGAGATGTATATGCATGTGTGATATATTGTGGCCATATGTGGCATAATCTGTTTCGTTGAGTGTAGTTTAAGGAGACTATACCAAGATATGTTTAGCATGAACCTAGTATGAACATTCAGGACGAATGTTTCTAAGGGGGGAATGATGTTACACCCCGTAATTCCGAAGCAATGAGATGAGAACGTACGTGTGAAAATAAGATTTGAATCTTAGAACGAAAGAAAGATTATTTTTCTTAAGGAAAAATATCGGGAACTTGTGAAGGAAAAGATTTATTAATCGGAATTTGGTTCTCAAATTTGGTATTTGAGACTTTTGAAATATATTGGAATTATGGATTTTAATTTTCGAATTTGGTCACATGGGGCTCGCGGGAAAATTTTACGGTTTTGTGGGGCCCATAATATTTTGAGATATTTTGGCCAATTATGAATTTTTGGGAGATGAAATAATTTTGGACCAATCGGAGGGTGACACGTGTCACCCCTTTGACTATTTGACTTGGTCTTGGAAGACTTGGACTTGTAGATATTTTTTAGACAAGTGGAGGTGGGTCCCACTCCACTTGTCTTGCTACACATAGGCCATACACTTGGCAAGATCTCACTACAAGGGATACATTATATATTCATAGAGGGGTGCAAGACTTGTTCTACACTTAGCCAAATTTCATGAAATATTTTGCTCCTCTTAAGGGCTCTCGGTTTTGGCTACTTTTGGAGACCAAAAATTATTCAATATTTGTTGATAAATCCTCAAACTCAAGGCTAAGCTTCCTAATGAAGTTCTAAGCCTAGCTAAACCCTTAAAACCCCAAGATCATGTGTTGGCCGAAAATAAGGGCGTTAAACCCTAAGGTTCCGTCGACTTTTTGTAAGCGAAATATAAAGTGGAGTTGTGTATAAACTCATAGAGGTCACATATATGTGATTGGATCTTGAAGAAGTGGAGCAAAACAAAAATTGCGGACCAAAACCTATGGGGCTATTTTGGACGTTTTTTGGATCAAAATGAGGTAATAATTCTTCTTCCTCCGCAGTAATTGGATATTACTTATTGTTATGTTTAAGGGATGAACTTATGTTAAGGAAGAAATGTAAAATAAGATGTGTATGTGATAGATTTGTTGTTGACCAATTTGAGGCAATTTTGTGCCATTGGTTTCGTTGGTTATATTGTTGTTGTTATCCACACTTGTCTCATGTTAAAATGAGCTAATATGGTTGTTGATAAGTTGTTGAGACTTGTATTGGAACTTGAATTGGATTAAAAAGGAGTTAAGGAAAATGGATTTGGATTTAATGTATGTTGGCCGAGAATGGCCCTTAATGTTGGTAAATAATGGATTGTTTTAATGTAGATTGTGGGGCAGAATTTTACACGTCCAGTTAGGCTTGTAATCCCCTTTGTCTAACTGTTGGTTGCGCCTTAAATGTGGCTTGTTGGTTGATGAATACGGGCCTTGGAAAAGGTGGAAAATACGTAGAGACAAAGGAAGTGCTGCCCCATTTTCCGTAGAATTAGAGGGCATTATTTGGTATAAGTCTTATACTAGAAAGTATGTTATTGATAGAAGTGCTATCATCATTATAGGTTGAAGTACTACGTGTAGCATATTCTACTTGGAGGGTGGAATAGCTAATAAGGTCGAAGTACATTGGAGCGTATTGCTACTTGTCATTTGGGTTAGTCGCCAACGAGGTATGTGAACTTTTTCCTTCTTTTAACATGATCATTTGGAAAGTCTATGTGACTTGATTTTGGTGATTCTATGTGACTTGATTTATTGAAGTAAGTAAATTGATTTTGAAAGTATATGAGTCTTGATTATGAAAGTATGAGTGACTTGGTTTGAATTGTATAAGTTACTTGAAGTACTTTAAAGTTATGAGACTTAATTTCTTTAAAAATTATGCGACTTTATTTTTCAAGTTATGAGACTTGATTTCTAAAGTTAAGAGACTTGATTCATTTGGAAGTTATGAGACTAAAGTTATTTTAAATTCAGGAGACTAGAATTATTTGTTATACCCCGTATTTCCAGAGTATGTACGTGAGCGCGTACGTATTATAATTTGAGCCTTAAAGTTGGCTAGTTTCGAAATTTGTACACAACACCCGATTAGAGTCGTTTTTGATTTAAACGTTTCCACAGCTTTCGTAGTGAAAATTCCGGCTATGTCATTTATAATTTTTGCGGATTTTTCCGAGAGACGAAACATTTTGGACCAACGAGAGGGCGACACTTGTCACCCTCTAATTGGAAGGAGTGGACGGACGAAAGTGGGAAGGTTGGCACGTTTTTTGTGCATTATTTTTGGTCAAGGAGTTGGTAGGATATTTTGGGTAGATGGATAAGGTTGCACATGGCTTAATCTTGACCTTACACTTGCCTAACACTTGGATGGATCTTGGCCATTGGTTGGCCTTCACTTGACCTATAAATACCCCTCTAGTTGAAGACTTTCTTCATCCAAAAACTTGAGCAATCTAACTAAGTCTCAAAATACTCCTCTCCTCGAGCTGGTCCACCACACCCTCCCCTTTGAGAGCCCTGGCCGAGAGCCACCTCCCTCCTGAGGTGTTTTGCCTGGGTACCCCTAGCCTAGTTGTCTCGTATAAATACCCCTTTTGTGGTATAGAAAGACTCTCCACGTATTGTTAGAATGCCCTAATACCTAGGCCCAAATACCTGGTAGGAGTCCCAAGGTTACACTTTTACAAAAGCCCAGAAAATACTATTATACTTCCCTCAGTAACAAAAACGAAACCCTAAGTAAATCTTCTCCAGTAGTTGAAGTCATAAGTAGAAGTTGTTTAGAACTTCTAAGTGTTGGTTGGAACAGTTGGAGCGCCGGAGTAGAGCTAAACGTTGTTCAGATCGACATATAAACTCGGATAATTTTAGGCTTATCGAGGTAAACATTCTTGACCTTCACAGTAATTGGAAATTACATGTTGTAGGAGTATATAGTTAAGTATACTATATATAGAACTGAACATAGTTGTGCGGCAATGTCTTTTGACTTAAGCTCGAATAATACTTACGCAATGTCTTGCGACTTAAGCCCAATTTAAAGAAGAGAATCGAATCAGAATTACATAGGATCTGACATTAGAGACTTGTGTAACATTATTGTGTAGTAGAATTGTACACGCCCGTTAGACGTGTTAACCCCTCGTTGGCTTCGTAGCCGGCCTCGATAGAGAGGAGATTTATCTTTATTGCGGGGAGGTGCCGCCAATTTTTCGTAGAATATTCTACGTCGGGATCTAAAGATATTAATAGGCGCCAGTGGCCTCTATAGGTTGTAGTACTACGTGTGGAGTGATCCGCTTGACCGAGAGTGTAGCCGACGGTTTGAGGTACTTGGAGCGTTTTGCTATTAGTCGATAATCGTCGCGAGGTATGTGAACCTCTTCCTATTTGTTCTAGCATGATATGTGTATAACTATGTAGTACGGTAGACGCATATATGTTTAATGTATTTGATTGGTTTGAAACATAAAGTGTTATAACGGCTTTATGGGAAGTTGGTTATAACGACTTTATGTAGGTAAGAAAGTACTTGTGGTTTTAAGAGGTAATCGATTTGAACTATAACGTCAAGCTATGTGATAATAAAGAACTTGAAGTATTTCAAAAGATTTTGAATCATTTTGAGAAGAAGTAATACTTGGTTTTGGAAACTTAAGAGTTATACTAGCTTTATGGGAAGTTAGGTATAACGGCTTAAAATGTTTTCTTGATTTGAAATCGAATGTATCGACAAACCATCGCAGCGTTAATAAAAGGAAATGTTTTGGACAGATTTAGTATTATTAAAACCGGAGAAACTTCCATCCGCATAGAAGCTAAGATGAGACAAAATGACATTTCCTAGATCATGGTCGCTTAATAAGATTGATTATAAACAAGAATAACCTACTCACTTATAAGACATAGGTTTCTTAAAACGTTTAAAGGAGAATTATGTTTTAAAGGATTTAAAACTATGAACTACGAAACCTTTTCTAAAATGAGAAACTTGAGCATTGAAATTAGGCAAACTTGAACGTTTGGAAAATAAGGTTGTTACTAGATTTTACAAAGGAAAGCATTTTGGTTTACTTAACAATGTTAGTCACTCAAATTTTATACTACGGGTATCGGGTGACCTTTTTAAAAGAAATGGATCTTAAAGGGAATTTAACTGACTTAGTACTTTAAGGTTAAAATCAGTACTTTGACATAAAATGAAAGTACCTTGAGTCGTGTAACTTGCTTATGCTTGTTGTTATGAAACTTGACCATGTTACGTGTGATAGCCTTGTTGTGCAAGTATCGTGTTCTACTCGACTACCGGTCATCCGAATGTATTTCACTTGACACGGGTCATCCGGGAATGTATTTCACTTGATTACCGGGTCATCCGGGAATGTATTTCACTTGATTACCGGGTCATCCGGGAATGTATTTCACTTGATTACCGGGTCATCCGGGAATGTATTTCACTTGATTACCGGTTCATTCGGGAATGTATATCACTTGACTACCGGTTCATCCGGGAATGTATTTCACTGACTACCGGTTCATCCGGGAATGTATTCCACACGTTTCTATATTGGGTCCATAAGATGGGCCGAGACCTGTTATACGTATCACATGATTTGTACCTAGATCGCCAGCGGTGAAGAAGTTCCACGCATGAGGATGACTTTGAGGGCGTGAGTCCCTGACTTGACATGACTGCTTCTATGTGGTGAACTGTAGTTTGGTTATCATACATGTCTCCTGCTTTATATAGACTATTATGATTTCATTTACGATTTTACGCTTCACATACTTGGTACTGCCAGATCGACCTCCTTCGGGGCCGTTCATGCCGCAGTAAAAGGTACATCGCCGTCGATCCCCGCTTAGGATCACCTTTCCAGATTGGAAGCTCCGTTCTTCGAGGCTTATCTTTGGTATGTTACCTCGAGTCTGTAGATTCTTATACATTCGTGGTATGGCGGGCCCCGTCCCGCCATAGCTGTAAAAAAATCTTAGAGGTCTCAGAGTAATTGTGGCGTGGTTTGTAAAAAGGATAATCGTCGTATTTATGTATATATGATGAAGGCAAATCGCTTTGGTTGGCCTGTTTATTTATCTTTTCTTAATTCATGTTCATGTTTTTATTTCCGCCGATTTTCTCTCGATGTTGTATCACTAGGGTGCCCGGTAGGCACGATCACGCCCGGTTCGGTCGTGACAAAAGTGGTATCAGAGCGATTAGTCCTCGGAAAGTGTCTACGACCGTGTCTAGTAGAGTCTTGATTATCGGTGTGTTGTGCACCACATCTATAATCGTGAGGTCGCAGGACATTTAGGATTAGTTTCTATTCTTCTCATTCCGAGATCGTGCCTTAGAGCCGTGTGATAAATTGGACCCTCCGACGTATTCCTTTCATTTACCGCTTATGCCTCCGCGCAGTGCAACCTGTGCCCGAATGGGCAAGGCAATGAGGAGTCGTTAGTGAGATACGAGGAGTACGAGGCGCAGCCCGGCCAAGACTGAGACAAGATTTCCGACGGCGGTTTCGCGACGCCGCCAAAGACCAAAGAGTTTAGAGCCGCAGCGGTGGTCGCTGAGACTACAAGACTGAGCCTCCACCCCACACCGGAGCCGATGAGACGGGGTACAAGGAGATGGCGATCGCCGTGGTCGTGGCAGATATGAGGATAGGATCGATGCAGCAGCCCAAATTTCAAAGAAGACCGTAGTTCACCCCGAGCGCATAGCTGAGGCTACGGGACTTCCCGAGTTGTAGCCTCCAGGTGTTCTATGGATCGAGCCGAGGACGACCCTCGAGTTTATCCGACAACTACACGGATCATGAGAGTGATCGAGCCTCGCAGGCGTAGTCGGGGTATTGGTTCGCATCACCGCGTGATCTGCAGCTGATCGTTTGATTCGCGAGCTGTCCCGGAAGAGCATGCACTTCCAGCAGATTTGGGGACGAGTTCTCGAGGGCATTTCTTGCACATTTCTTGCCTCCACGGATGAGAGGGCTCGCCGACAGATTTTTGACATTGAGGCGGGGCGCGGACTGCAGAGAGTACAATGTGGAGTTCGACTCATTAGCTCGGTATGTTCCAGCCAGTAGCGGATATGGAGGACGAGTACACCGCTACGCCACCGGGCCGGACGATTACTTGGCGAGGCTTGCACGTGTAGCTCTTCACCGGGCATGGACATTGCCCGCATACAAGCTCATGCACTAGGATGCGAGGCACGGAGAGGTCGACGGAATGACCGAGATCGCAGAAGAGGCCGAGCAGCGAGGTCCTTTGGTAACTTTCGAGGCGGACCGCCAAGAAGCAGCCTAGTTATGTACCTCCGCCAAGATGCAGTGGTCCTCCGCGCCTTGGTCGTTCGGTATTCGAGCTGGTCGAGCTCCGTGGCTTCCGGTTCACGAGTTTACGTGAGTGCTAGCGGCCAGGATTCACGCCCTCAAAGTGCACGATGCGTGGCAAACATCATCCCGAAATGTCGCTTTTTATCGGTGCTTGCTTCACTGCGCGCCGTCGTGGCCATGGACGAGAGATCAGGCTTATAGGAGAGGTACCGCAGCTTAGCGCAGCTCACCGGATCGATGCGTGTTCATCGCTTTCATACGATTATGCAGGCGTACTTATGATTAGAGTGGAGCGGTAGCTTCGTGTATATCCTTAACCATCTAGAGGCTTGTATGTTTTGATGTTATGTTAATGTGTTAAGTGTTATGTTCGGATAGCTTTGTGCTAAAATGTGATTTAGGAACCGTTGGGGAAAAGGGGTAAGCCAGGGTGAGAAAATGATGAACCTTAGAATATTACAATGAGACCTTAGATGCGCCGTCTTGAGTACAAGATTTTGCGAGTGATCTCTGTCGAGTGCATTTTATGCCTAGAATATATTGTGTGATAAGTCTCTGGTTGGGTAAATGAAAGTGGTATCTTTCATGATGTGATTAGCAAGGTTGTTCCGATCGAGAAACGAGAGTCGGCGTGATGAGGCTCGGGTTGAGGGCGTGTTGCGTGTCAACCCGTGGCCGGAACGGTGGGGTCAGCTCAGGTGGTCCCGCCAGCGGTAGGTCACGAGGTGCTAGCCCAAGTTTAGATGACCATCGTATGAGTTCGTGGATATGTTCGACCGGCGGATCGTGAAGGCCTAAGTGGCCTTAAGGAAGATTGAGGCTAGTAAGATAACCAAGTTGGAGGTGGTAACTCCAAGGTTTGGAGAACTAAAGTGATGGTGAAGTGTGACGATATCTTTGGAAGAGTTCAAGAGTTCGAGAAGAGTACGACGAGTAAGGGTAGAGGCGAGCATGTATTGCGAGCATAGATATGATCATTTCTTGTAAAGGAGAAGGTGCGAAGGATGTATATTTTAGACCTCGTGAATCGCACGCATCCGGCACCATTTGTTGGGTCGCCGAGTGACACTAGAACCTCGCGCAAAGTGACAAAAGTTTGTGATGTTAGGAGTTTCCTCGTGGACTTGGATATAAGTATTTGCGTGCACGTGTTGTTTCGTGGCGGTTGTGGCGTTGGCAACTTATTAGAAGAACTTTATCGTTATCCGTCTTGAAGGAACATTCGACGAATGTTTCTAAGGGGAGAATGTTATACCCTCGTATTTCCGGAGTATGTACGAGCGCCAGACGTATTATAATTTGAGCCTTAAAGTTGGCTAGTTTCAAATTTGTACACAACACCCGATTAGAGTCGTTTCGACTAAACGTTTCCACAAATTCGTAGGGAAAATTCGGCTATGTCATTTATAATTTTGCTGATTTTTCCGAGAGAAAACATTTTGGACCAACGAGAGGGCGACACTTGTCACCCTCTAATGGAAGGAGTGGACGGACGAAAGTGGGAAGGTTGGCACGTTTTTTGTGCATTATTTTTGGTCAAGGAGTTGGTAGGATATTTTGGGTAGATGGATAAGGTTGCACATGGCTTAATCTTGACCTTACACTTGCCTAACACTTGGATGGATCTTGGCCATTGGTTGGCCTTCACTTGACCTATAAATACCCTCTAGTTGAAGACTTTCTTCATCCAAAACTTGAGCAATCTAAATTAGTCTCAAAATACTCCGTCTCCTCGAGCTTTCCCACCACACCCCTCCCCTTCGAGAGCCCTCGCCGAGAGCCACCTCCCTCCTTTGAGGTGTTTTGCCGTGGGTACCCCCAGCCTAGTTGTCTCGTATAAATACCCACTTTTGTGGTAGATAAAGACTCTCCCAGTATTGATATAATGCCCAAATACCGTGGCCCAAATACCTTGTAGTATTACCAAGGTTACACTTTGACAACAGCCCAGAACAAAATATAATACTTCCCACAGACACAACAACGAAACCCTAAGTAAATCTTCCCCCGTTGAAGTCATAAGTAGAAGTTGGTTAGAACTTCTAAGGGTTGGTTGGAACGGATTGAGCGCCGAGTAGGAGCTAAACGTTGTTCAGATCGACATATAAACTCGGATAATTTTAGGCTTATCGAGGTAAACATTCTTGACCTTCATTTGTAATTGGAAATTACATGTTGTAGGAGTATATAGTTAAGTATACTATATATAGAACTGAACATAGTTGTGCGGCAATGTCTTTTGACTTAAGCTCGAATAATACTTACAGAATGTCTTGCGACTTAAGCTGAATTTAAAGAAGAGAATCGAATCAGTAATTACATAGGGTATCAGACAGAGACTTGTGTAACATTACCGTAGTAGAATTGTACACGCCCGGTTAGGCGTGTTAACCCCTGGTTGGCTTGGTAGCCTACTCGATAGAGGAGGAGATTTACGCTGTTGCGGGAGGTCTGCCGAATTTTTCTAGAATATTCTACGTCGATCTAAAGATATTAATAGCGCCAGGCCTCTATAGGTTGTAGTACTACGTGTGGAGTGATCCGCTGATCGAGAGTGTAGCCGACGGTTTGAGGTACTGAGCGTTTTGCTATTAGTCGATAATCGCCATGGCGATGTGAACCTCTTCCTATTTGTTCTAGCATGATATGTGTATAACTATGTAGTACGGTAGACGTGCATATGTTTAATGTATTTGATTGGTTTGAAACATAAATTGTTATAACGGCTTTATGGGAAGTTGGTTATAACGACTTTATGTAGGTAAGAAAGTACTTGTGGTTTTTAAGAGGTAACGATTTGAACTATAACTGGTCAAGCTATGTGATAATAAAGAACTTGAAGTATTTCAAAAGATTTTTGAATCATTTTGAGAAGAAGTAATACTTGGTTTTGGAAACTTAAGAGTTATACTAGCTTTATGGGAAGTTAGGTATAACGGCTTAAAATGTTTTCTTGATTTCTAAATCGAATGTGTATCGACAAACCATCGCAGGCGTTAATAAAAGGAAATGTTTTGGACAGATTTAGTATTATTAAAACCGAGAAACTTCCATCCGCATAGAAGCTAAGATGAGACAAAATGACATTTCCTAGATCATGGTCGCTTAATAAGATTGATTATAAACAAGAATAACCTACTCACTTATAAGACATAGGTTTCTCAAAACGTTTAAAGGAGAATTATGTTTTAAATGATTTAAAACTATGAACTACGAAACCTTTTTCTAAAATGAGAAACTTGAGCATTCAAATTAGGCAAACTTGAGCGTTTGGAAAATAAGGTTGTTACTTGATTTTACAAAGGAAAGCATTTTGGTTTACTTAACAATGTTAGTCACTCAAATTTTATACTACTGTATCGGGTGACCTTTGTAAAAGAAATGGATCTTAAAGGGAATTTAACGGACGTATTACTTTAAGGTTAAAATACGGACTTTGACATAAAATGAAAGTAACTTGAGTCGTGTGTAACTTGCTTATGCTTGTTGTTATGAAACTTGACCATGTTACGTGTGATAGCCTTGTTGTGCAAGTATCGCGGTTCTACTCGACTCAAGGTCATCCGAATGTATTTCACTTGATTACACGTCATCCGGAATGTATTTCACTTGATTACCGGGTCATCCGGGAATGTATTTCACTTGAGTACCGGGTCATCCGGGAATGGATTTCACTTGATTACCGGGTCATCCGGGAATGTATGTCACTTGACACGGTTCATTCGAATGTATATCACTTGACTACCGTTCATCCGAATGTATTTCATCGACTACGGTTCATCCGAATGTATTCCACACGCTTCTATATTGGGTCCATAAGATGGGCCGAGACACGATATACGTATCACATGATTTGTACCTAGATCGCCGGCGGTGAGGAAGAAGTTCCACGCACGTGAGGATGACTTTGAGGCGTGAGTCCACGACTTGACATGATCGCTTCTATGTTGTGAATCGTAGTTTGGTTATCATACATGTCTCCCGCTTTATATAGACTATTATGATTTCATTTACTGATTTTACGCTTCACATACTTGGTACTGTTATCGACTCTCTCGGCCGCGTTCATGCCGCAGTAAAAGGTACATCGGCCGCCGATCCCCGCTTAGGATCACCTTTCAACAGATTGGAAGCTCCGTTCTTCTGAGGCTTATCTTTTGTATGTTACTCGAGTCTGTAGATTCTTATACATTCGTGGTATGGCGGGCCCCGTCCTGGCCATAGCCGTTGTAAAAATCTTAGAGGTGCAGAGCACCGTTGTGGCGGGGTTTGTAAAAAGGATAACTGTTCGGTATTTATGTATATATGATGGCAAATCGCTTTGGTTGGCCTGTTTATTTATCTTTTCTCTTAATTCATGTTCATGTTTTTTATTTCCGCTGATTTTCTCTGATGTTGTATCACTAGGGTGCCCGGGGTAAGGCACCAGTCACGGGCCCGGGTTCGGGTCGTGACATTATTTAACATGTATAGATTACTTGGTTTAAGGAGACTGCATGACTTGATTTTAAAAGACAGGAGTAACGTTATTTGAAAAGAATGAGTTACTTGAGTTAAAAGAATAATTTCCTTAATGTTGAAAGTAGAAGTTACTTGATTTAAAGCCTTGTGTTGATGTTAAAAAGGTGTAGTAACTTGATTTGAAAAGTATATGTTACTTGATTCCAAGAGAATAAGTAATTTGATTTGAAAAGTATATGTTACTTAATATAAAGAGTAGAAGTAACTTGATTTAAAGGTATATGTTACTTGATTTTGAAAAAGTGAGTTTACTTGATTTAAAAGTAAGTTACTTGGGTTTAAAAGGGTAAGTAACTTGGTTTTAATAGTGAAAGTGTTTTTGGGTTCAACTCCCTAAATATTGCATGAAACGATTCTTTTTATAAAGAATAAACGTACATAGTACTTTGGGTTCAAATCCCTTACATGACATGATAGTGTCGTGGTTTTATTAAAAGGAAATATGTGGTAGTGCTTCAATTTTCTAAAATTGAAAGTGTTATAACAGCTTTATGGAAAGTTTGTTATAACAAGGTTCGTGGAAAGTCAAGAGAGGGTTTAAAAATGTTGTAAGGAAATCATGTGAGAATGTGTCACGACCCGACCCCGGACCCGCGACTGGTGCCCTACCTGGGCACCCTTACAGGTATACATCAGATAAAATCAGCGGAACATACATGAAACTAATAACGTACATTAACAGGAAAATAAACAACAGGCTAGCCGATAAGGCTACCTCCCTGGACATATATATATATATACAAAGCCAAAAACAGTTACATCCTTTTACTTTTACAAGCTGACCCACAAGATATGACTACAGACCTCTAAGAGTATTGACATAACAACTGTGACGGGACAGGGCCCCGTCATACCTCTGAATAAACCTATCCATAATGACCAGCTCCAGAACATTAGAGCCATCCCAAGATGCTGAACAGGGATCCTAAGCTCACGGATCCACAACTGTGTACCTAGACGTGCGGACATGAACGCAGCCCCCCGAAGGGGGTCCGTACAATAAGGTACCAAGTATGTAAACAAGAAGTACAGTAAGCAAGATCATAGTTGTACACAAAGATGACAGGGGCAAGTATGAAAAGCAAATATCAGATCCTACCGTGTCATATAACAATCAGAGCCAATCAGACTTGTATCATCAGATATCAGAATAACCGTACCACTCCCACATATGAAAGTCATGTCAAAAATCCGGACACCTGCCCTCAGCATACAATATCACAGAAGCATGCTCGTGGAATACAACATCACCGTCAACATGTACAAGTATAATGTACCCTACCAGTACATTGTGCCTTTTTAACAAGGAGAGTGAACAAGAATAAACTTTGTCGGTTTTAAAACAGGAAGCTTATGATTAACCTAGGGCCTTCCGCCCGTAGTATCATTATGCAATCCTACTCCTGCGACTATTTTGTCACGAACCGACCCCGGGCCGCGACTGGTGCCCTACCTGGGCACCCTTCTAATCATACAACATAACAAACTGCGGAAGATAAATAACACTTTTTTTTTTAAACTAAGGCCAAGCCGATAAGGCGGCCATAACATAAAAATTACCCGAAAGGGTCTACACTGTTTAACAATGTAAAAACAACTCTAGCTAGTCCAACCCACAGATGAATACAGACCTCTAAGATTTGAACAAATACTATGACGGGACAAGGCCCCGCCGTACCCCTGTATATACATAACCATGACGACAAGCTCCGGAACATTGGAGCTATCTCAAAATCCAACCAGATCCTAAGCTCGCGGATCCACAATCGTACCTAAACTGCGGACATGAACGCAGCTTCGGCGGGGTCGATAACAAAAATTTAATATGGAACAGAAATAAGGTACAGTAAACCAATCATATCTGTATAAAAGAATGACAGGGGCAAGTATAAAAAGGGTAAATACCAGATCCTACCGTGTCATTACCATCTCGTCAACTTAATCGTACCTTATTATCTTTTCCCATTTTTCAATAAAAGTTATAGCCACATTCTTACGTTCATACTTAGGAAAAATCGTCAAGTTTATTACCATATAACTTACTTACCTTGCATAACATAACCCGACCCTTTATGGAGGGACGCCTATACTATCGGCCCAATCTAGGACGCGATAAAGTCATATAAGTCTGCCCATAAGGTATACTGCCCGGCCCAATCTGGGACACGATAAAATCACATAAGTCTGCCCATAAAGGTATACTGCCCGGCCCAATCTGGGACGCGATAAAATCACATTAGTCTGCCCATAAAGGTATACTGCATAAAAATAAGAAGCTTATGATCCACTTAGGGTCACCTGCCCATAGTATCATTTAGTAATCCTACTCCTGGGACTATTTCACCCGCAAGGGCCGTAGGGGCCCGCATGAGGTATTCCTCGCATCATGGGTAGCAAATCCATGGAGTGGTATAATGTCTTGGGGGTTTACCCCGCAATCATACTCAGAAGGTGGTATAACGTCTTGGGGGTTTACCCCTCACTTATACTCTTACCCCTCAATCATACACAGAAGGTGGTATAACGTCTTGGGGGTTTACCCCTCATTTATACTCTTACCCCTCAATCATACACAGAAGGTGGTATAACGTCTTGGGGGTTTACCCCTCATTTATACTCTTACCCCTCAATCATACACAGAAGGTGGTATAACGTCTTGGGGGTTTACCCCTCATTTATACTCTTACCCCTCAATCATACACAGAAGGTGGTATAACGTCTTGGGGGTTTACCCCTCATTTATACTCTTACCCCTCAAACATACTCATAACCTAACTCAACCGGCTATCACACATAACATAAGCACTACCGGTTTATCATACATAACATAAGCACTACCAGCTTATCATACATAACCTAAGCAAGTTAAGAAAACCGCTAACTTCTTATTAGCTTGTTCATATACACTCTCATTTTAGTTTACTTAAGGCACTAACATGTCATTCTAAAATCCGGGAATTTAACCCCACGTACTACGTACCTCTACTCCTTTAAAATGACTCTTTTTCAAATAAAACTTCCTAGATACTAATAACCGTAGTATCAAGTCATATATACTTTTCAAGACAAGTCACATTACCTTTTAGAAATACAATTATAGGCTTCTAAATCACGTGACTTCTTTCTTTAAAACCTTAAGCAATTGGTACCATTAAAACAATTTGCCCTTCATTATTTCAAGTCATTTCTTTGCTTACATTACTGAAGAAAATCATTCTTTTAATCTTCCATAAAGTTGTTATAACCAACTTCCCATAAAGCCGTTATAACTCTTTATGTCTTAGACAAATTCATTCCTTTTATAACCAAGAGACTTATACTTTCAAATCAAATCACATAGCTTTCAAAATACTTCAAGTCTCTTAACTTTTAAGAAAACAAGTTTCTTAACTTTAAAATGGCAAGAAATCAATACTTTCCAAATCAAGTATTCTATACTTTTAAATCAATTCATTTCTTCCTTTAAGAATCAAGTCCCATAACTTGAAAAATAAAGTCCCTTAACCTTTTAAAAATTTGAGGTTCATAGTCTTAAAACTTCATACGTAAATTCTTATAAATTAAGTAACATATACTTTGGTGCGTTGTGAATAAGTTATACTTATTTATAACGATCTTATTCAAGTAGCCATGATCTAGTAAATGTAATACAATTTTGTCTTATCTTAGCTTCTATGCAGATGGAGAATTCTACTCATTTTAACTTAATTGATTGTCATTACATTTTCCTTTATTAACGCTGCAGTGGCTTGTTCGATACTTATTCTCATTTGTGTCAGAATCTTAGCCAAGTCAACTTGGCTCCAAATACCTCCTAACGACTCTTACCAACATCCCCCATAAGACTTGGTAAGAACTTAGGATAACTTAGACATAACCTTTCCGTAGAGTAAATCAACATACATACCTCTTAACTTCTAAGAGTAGAAGGAATCATGAAATAGTACTACATGTATATTCCATACATAGAATCATGTCAAAAGAAGGAAGAGGTTCACATACCTCTCGACGATTATCGACAAATAGCAAAATGCTCCGAAGTACTTCAACCTTGATAGCTATTCCATCCTTCAAGTAGAATACGTTATTCTTAGTACTTCAACCTATAATGGCTATAATACGTCCATTAAACCTCTAGTTTTAAACGTAGAATATTCTAAGTGCAAAGTCACTAAATGTCACGACAGGCCAAGCTCGCGATCGTGCCCTACACGGGCACCTACAGTATACATCGTAGATAATCACGAACATACATGAAACTTATAAAATAAAACAACAGAAATAAAACAACAGGATAGCCGATAGAGCTACCTTCCTGGACATATATAAACAACCGAAGCAGTTGCCTCCTTCCCTTTACAAACTGACCCACAATATGTGACTACAGACCTCTAAGAGTTTTAACATAACAATCGTATGGACAGGGCCCCGCCATACCCTTGAATATACATGAATCTACAACCTCAGGGGAAACCGTACCAAGAGATAAGCCTCCGGAGCAAATGGAGTTTTTTCCCAAAAACTGAACCGAGATCCTAAGAGCAAGGATCACCAACTGTGCACCTAATACTGCGGGCATTTAACGCACTCGGCGGGGTCGATAACAAAATCGAATATGGAACGGAAATAAGGTACATTAAACAAAACATATCTGTATAAATGCATGACAGAGGTAAGTATAAAAAGGGTAAATACCTGAACCTACCATGTCATTACCATCACGTGAACTTAATCGTACCTTATTATCTTTTCCCAGTTCTCAATAAAAGTTATAGTCACTTTCTCACGTACTTACTTCGGAAAATCATCAAGTTCACTACCATTTAACTTACTTACCTTACATAACCTACTCCTGACCTTTATGGAGGGACGCCTATACTGCCCGGCCCAATCTGGGATGCGATAAGGTCACATAGTCTGCCCATACAGGTATCTTTGCTACCATTTTCGGGACGATAATGTCATATAGTGCGCGTAAGGTATATTGCCGGCCCATTTCTCGGGACGATAATGTCATATAGTCCGCGTAAGGTATACCGCCTCGCCCATTTCTCGACGATAATGTCATATAGTCGCGTAAGGTATATCGCCGCCCATTTCTCGGGACGATAATGTCATATAGTTCGCGTAAGGTATATCGCCTGCCCATTTCTCGGGACGATAATGTCATATAGTCCGCGTGAAGGTATCTTGCCCGCCCATTTCTGGGACGATAATGTCATATAGTCTGCCCGTAAAGGTATACTGCCCGGCCCATTTCTGGGACGATAATGTCATATAAAACCCGGGAATTTAACCCAACGTACTACGCACCTCTACTCCTTTAGAAAGACTCTTTTTCAAATAAAACTTCCCAGATACTAACAACTATAGTATCAAGTCCTATCCACCTTTCAAGACAAGTCACAATACCTTTTTAGAAATACATTAACCGGCTTCTAAATCAAGTGACTTCTTTGTTAAAAACCTTAAGCAATTGGTACCTTTAAAACAATTTGCCCTTCTTTATTTCAAATCATTTCTTTGCTTACATTATTAGAGAAAACCATTCTCTTAACCTTCCATAAAGCCGTTATAACCAACTTCCCATAAAGCCGTTATAACCCTTTATGGTTTTAGACCAACTCATTCCTTTTTATAACTAAGAGACTTCTACTTTTTGAAACCAAGTATTATATACTTTCAAATCAATTCTCTTAACTTTCAAAAATACAATTAGTCTCTTAACCTTTAGAACTCAAGTAACTCCTTTTATTATAAAACCTTAGGCAATTGATGCCTTAAAATCAAGTTGTCTTTTCACTAAAATCAAGTCATTTATCTTTCCATAAAGCAAATATAACCAACTCCCCATAAAGTCGTTATATTCACTTTATGCCTTAGCCAAATACAATTTCCTATCCAAGGGACTTATACGTTTAAAACGGAACAAGTATCACATACTTCAAAACTCTTCAAGTCCCTTAACTTTAATAAAACGTTAGACATCCTTAATACTTTCAAAGAAGTGAGTTAATCTCCTAACTCACCCGACTTGGCTGTTCATAAAACTAGTAAAAGATATCAAGGTGTTGTACGTCTACCGTACTACATACGTGCAACTAGTCATGCTCAAAAGATAGGAGAAGTTCTACATAGATTAAATCACACAACTACCTCTTAACTTCTAAGAGTAGAAGGAAACATGAAATGATACCACAGGTATATTCCATACATAGAATCATGCCAAAGGAAGGAAGAGGTTCACATACCTCGCGACGATTATCGACAAGTAGCAAAATGCTCCAAAGTACTTCAACCTTGATAGCTATTCCATCCTTCAAGTAGGATACGCTATACTTAGTACTTCAACCTATAATGGCCACAATACGTCCATTAATCTCTTACTTCAAACGTAGAATATTCTAAGTGCTAAGTCACTAAATTTTACGGAAAATCGGACAGCACTTCCTTTGTTTCTACTAACTTTGCCACCTTTTTCAAGGCCGAATACAATAACCAAACACGCCACATTTAAGGCCCAAACAATGCAATCAACAATAGGGGATTACACGCCTATTAGACGTGTAAAATTCCGCCCCACAAAAGATATCAAACTAACACAACTACTAGTCCAATTTCGGCCATATTGAGTACCACAATACTAATTCTTATCCAATTTCCATTTCAATCCAAATTGTTAGCATAACATGATATCAAGTCGCAATCGATTATAACTACTATAATCTTCAAGTAAGTAACATGCGACGATTTCTAATAAATGACCAATTAGTAATCCAACTTCAAGTGGCTAATATAACATTTCGGGTTTAAGCTACAAGCAATCCATAATACTTATGAACTTCAACATATCAACTTCATGCTAGCAACATGTAAAGCTAACAACAACAATACATATATAATCTTGTAACACTATTAAGAGACAAGATTATGCCTCACGAATCTCAATCCAACTCCAAATCAGAAGTCGCTCCTTAGAAACTTAGAGCCCCCTCCTTTACACTCCAATCCTCTACTTGAGACCCTTAGCACAATACCAACAACTTTCCTTCAAACTTCCAATCCAAAACCTAGAAAGCAACTAGGTTTTCGCTTTGCGACTAATACGAAAACTCTCTTTTTCCGGGATTTTTCTATTGAGATACACTTACAATACCCTCATGAACCTTGGTTTAAAGTGGGAAGATTATTGGACAACAAACAAAAAAAATTCTCCCTTGTTGGACCCCAAACCCGAGAGCTACATAGTTTGTTCATCCAATTTTTTTGTAATTTTGGCTAAGTGTGGAACTTGCCTCACTACTAGTAGTATTATATAGGGACATGGAGGGTCAATATGTAACCAAATGGGTGGTTTGGATGAAGTCTTACTAAATATCAAGCTTTGTGGGTCCTTGACCAAGTCAACTTTCTCAAGCTTTCAAGTTGCAAGACTTGTCTTGCTAACAAAGGTCCAATGAACCTCTTGCCCTTGCCAATTTCGTCCAAGGCATCATTAAGGGGGGTGACACGTGTCGCCCTCCCATTCGTCACAATAGTACGCTTTCCGACAATTCCATAATTCCGATAAATTTTTACAAGTCTCAAATCTTAACACTGTGAGTTCTTACATACGTTCTTAAAGCATGTCCTGAAGATACGGGGTGTAACATTCTTCCCCCCTTAGAAACATTTGTCCCCGAATGTTCTTTCGGAGTCAAACTTATAATTAGCGACATAGTTTCCTTTCACAACCCCGACATACCAACAATGCCACACATGGCCCTAATACCTCGCACCCGCACATCTGTCCATCATAAGCCCAAAAAGGGATTATCTTTTCGTACTTCCAACTCCTTCTAACTTATACACAGTCTCAATATAATCTGTTCATGACACTTAAACATACCACAACTTTATCATGCATACAAGTTTCTAAAGGGCCAAAGACATACCTGAAATCATATAGGCGGTTCAAAGGACCGCTAAAACTGGGAACTCCCACCACGACTTCGCCACTACCGGTGTATGAACCTCCTGCCTAGCTATTGAAGGCGAAGAACCCGCAACTGATCCAGTAGACGGTGTTGTCCCACCAGGACCCCCACTATAAGGGCACTCTCTTAACATATGGCCTAGACGACCACAAGAAAAACAAGCACCCGTACCGGCGCGACATACCCCAGAATGTAACCTACCACATCATGACGTTGAGGCACGCGTGGCCTCGATCGACCGAACCCCATCTCCCCGAGGACTGAAGCTCTAGAGACTGACCGCCCTCGCATTCCCGGGTTGTAAAACCTCTCGTTGGAAAATCGTGGAGGAGCACTCGGTCGGGCCGCAATGTATACATAGTTCGCCGCTGAGGCCGTCCGCTTCAAGAACCGCTCGAGACCGCTGTCTCAGCCTCGGGCCGGCTCGAGTCAACTGATCCTCCTCTCTATCCTCTATCCTCGCGCATAGGCTGCATCCTAGAAATGTCCATACCGGGCCAAGAGCCACCCCAAGCATGCAGAATCATATGACGGTCTAGCCCCATCACATAACGATGAACTCTATCCGCCATGTCGCCTACAATGGTGTGCGATGCTGGCCAAGGAGTCAAACTCGTGCTATACTCCCGATAGTCCTCTCATTCTCGCCTCAAGGTCAAAAATCTATCTACGCGGCCCTCCTCATCTCGTGAGGCAAAAAGTGATCCATAAAGGCCTCTGTGAACTCCTCCTAAATACTGGAAGAGCATCATCCTCTCGCCAAGACTCCATGACTCAAACCGTTCAACGCAACATCGCAGAACCCAGAAGAGGCTAGCATAACCGACTCTCTCGAAGCCCTAAGAACTCGCATAGTCCGTAGGCGCCGAATGAACTCCTGCGGATCCTCCTCGCACTCGAACCATAAAACTCGGGCGGATGACAACCCGTAAAATCTCGGATCCGCAAACCGCCGCTCTCTAGGGTTAGCCGCTCGCTCTGCTGCCGCTCGCTACTTATATCGGTCAATAACCGGACCGCCTCGTAGTCTCTATACTCGCCTCACGGCCGCGAATCGAGGCTCGCACGAATCCTCGAGCTACCGCCGCCTGGCCTCTAATACCGCCGCGTGGCCGAGTTCGCCGATCCGCCTACTACTCGGGCATAGTGCGTGCTCGAGTCCTAGTAACCCTCTGCGTACTAGCAGCCTCGCTGCTACCTTGCCCTTCCGGGCCCCGTCGCCTCCGCAGGCATAATCGCATAAGAAGGGTCGAGAGGATTCAACCTACTAGATGCTATCGCACGATCTCAAAGAGAGAAGAATGGAAACCAATCCTAAATGTCATGCAGCCTCCTGATTATAGATGTGGTGCACATCACACCGATAACCAAGACTCTACTAGACACGGTCTGTACACTTTTCGAGGACTAACTGCTCTGATACCACTTTTGTCACGACCCGACCCGCTCGCGATCGTGCCCTACCTGGGCACCCTTACAGGTATACATCAGAGATAATCAGCGGAACATACATAAAACTTATAAAATAAAACAACAGAAATAAAACAACAGGATAGCCGATAGGGCTTCCTTCCTGGACATATATAAACAAATCAAGCTTGCCTCCTTCCTTTACAAACCGACCCACAATATGTGACTACGCACTTCTAAGAGTTTTAACATAACAACTGTGGCGGGACAGGGCCCCGCTATACCCCTGAATATACATGAATCTACAACCTCAGGGGAAACCGTACCAAGAGATAAGCCTCCGGAGCAAATGGAGCTTTTTCCCAAAAACTGAACTGAGATCCTAAGAGCAAGGATCACCAATTTGTGCACCTAATACCTGCGGGCATGAACGCAGCTTCGGCTGGTCGATAACAAAAATTTAATATGGAACTAAATAAGGTACATTAAACAAAACATATCTCAGATAAATGCATGACAGGGGTAAGTATAAAAAGGGTAAATACCTGAACCTACCATGTCATTACCATCACGTGAACTTAATCGTACCTTATTATCTTTTCCTAGTTCTCAATAAAAGTTATAGTTACTTTCTCACGTACTTACTTCGGAAAATCATCAAGTTCACTACCATATAACTTACTTACCTTACATAACCTACTCCGGCCCTTTATGGAGGGACGCCTATACTGCCCGGCCCAATCTGGGACGCGATAAGGTCACATAGTCTGCCCATACAGTATACCGCCTGCCCATTTCTCGACGATAATGTCATATAGTCCGCCTGAAGGTATCTGCCCGCCCATTTCTCGGGACGATAATGTCATATAGTCCGCCTGCAGGTATATCGCTCGCCCATTTCGGGACGATAATGTCATATAGTCCGCGTAAGGTATACCGCCGGCCCATTTCGGGACGATAATGTCATATAGTCCGCCTGTAGGTATATCGCTGGCCCATTTCTGGGACGATAATGTCATATAGTCTGCCCGTAAAGGTATACTGCCCAGCCCATTTCTGGGACGATAATGTCATATAAAACCCGGGAATTTAACCCAACGTACTACGCACCTCTACTCCTTTAGAAAGACTCTTTTTCAAATAAAACTTCCCAGATACTAACAACTATAGTATCAAGTCCTATCCACCTTTCAAGACAAGTCACAATACCTTTTTAGCAATACATTTACCGGCTTCTAAATCAAGTGACTTCTTCGTTAAAAACCTTAAGCAATTGGTACCTTTAAAACAATTTGCCCTTCTTTATTTCAAATCATTTCTTTGCTTACATTCGTTAAAAACCTTAAGCAATTGGTACCTTTAAAACAATTTGCCCTTCTTTATTTCAAATCATTTCTTTGCTTACATTATTAGAGAAAACCATTCTCTTAACCTTCCATAAAGCCGTTATAACCAACTTCCCATAAAGCCGTTATAACCCTTTATGGTTTTAGACCAACTCATTACTTTTTATAACCAAGAGACTTCTACTTTTTGAAACCAAGTATTATATACTTTCAAATCAATTCTCTTAACTTTCAAAAATACAATTAGTCTCTTAACCTTTAGAACTCAAGTGACTCCTTTTATTATAAAACCTTAGGCAATTGATGCCTTAAAATCTAGTTGCCTTTTCACTAAAATCAAGTCATTTATCTTTCCATAAAGCAAATATAACCAACTCCCCATAAAGTCGTTATATTCACTTTATGCCTTAGCCAAATACAATTTCCTATCCAAGGGACTTATACGTTTAAAACGGAACAAGTATCACATACTTCAAAACTCTTCAAGTCCCTTAACTTTAATAAAACGTTAGACATCCTTAATACTTTCAAAGAAGTGAGTTAATCTCCTAACTCACCCGACTTGGCTGTTCATAAAACTAGTAAAGGATATCAAGGTGTCAGACGCTCACCGTACTACATACGTGCAACTAGTCATGCTCAAAAGATATGAGAAGTTCTACATAGAGTAAATCACACAACTACCTCTTAACTTCTAAGAGTAGAAGGAAACATGAAATGATACCACAGGTATATTCCATACATAGAATCATGCCAAAGGAAGGAAGAGGTTCACATACCTCACGACGATTATCGACAAGTAGCAAAATGCTCCAAAGTACTTCAACCTTGATAGTTATTCCATCATTCAAGTAGGATACGCTATACTTAGTACTTCAACCTATAATGGCCACAATACGTCCATTAATCTCTTACTTCAAACGTAGAATATTCTACGTGCTAAGTCACTAAATTCTACGGAAAATCGGACAGCACTTCCTTTATTTCTACTAACTTTGCCACCTTTTTCAAGGCCGAATACAATAACCAAACACGCCACATTTAAGGCCCAAACAATGAAATCAACAATAGGGGATTACACGCCTATTAGACGTGTAAAATTCCGCCCCACAAAAGATATCAAACTAACACAACTACTAGTCCAATTTCGGCCATATTGAGTACCACAATACTAATTCTTATCCAATTTCCATTTCAATCCAAATTGTTAGCATAACATGATATCAAGTCGCAATCGATTATAACTACTATAATCTTCAAGTAAGTAACATGCGACGATTTCTAATAAATGTCCAATTAGTAATCCAACTTCAAGTGGCTAATATAACATTTTGGGTTTAAGCTACAAGCAATCCATAATACTTATGAACTTCAACATATCAACTTCATGCTTGCAACATGTAAAGCTAACAACAACAATACATATATAATCTTGTAACACTATTAAGAGACAAGATTATACCTCACGAATCTCAATCCAACTCCAAATCCAAAGTCGCTCCTTAGCAACTTAGAGCCCCCTCCTTTACACTCCAATCCGCTACTTGAGACCCTTAGAACAATACCAACAACTTTCCTTCAAACTTCTAATCCAAAACTTAGAAAACAACTAGGTTTTCGCTTTGCGACTAATACGAAAACTCTTTTTTTCCGGGATTTTTCTATTGAGATACACTTACAATACCCTCATGAACCTTGGTTTAAAGTGGGAAGATTATTGGACAACAAACAAAAAAAATTCTCCCTTGTTGGACCCCAAACCCGAGAGCTTCATAGCTTGCTCATCCAATTTTTTTGTAATTTTGGCTAAGTGTGGAACTTGTCTCACTACTAGTAGTATTATATAGGGACATGGAGGGTCAAGATGTAACCAAATGGGTGGTTTGGATGAAGTCTTATTAAATATCAAGCTTTGTGGGTCCTTGACCAAGTCAACTTTCTCAAGCTTTCAAGTTGCAAGACTTGTCTTGCTAACAAAGGTCCAATGACCCTCTTGCCCTTGCCAATTTCGTCCAAGGCATCATTAAGGGGGGGTGACACGTGTCGCCCTCCCATTCGTCACAATAGTACGCTTTCCGACAATTCCATAATTCCGATAAATTTTTACAAGTCTCAAATCTTAACACTGTGAGTTCTTACGTACGTTCTTAAAGCATGTCCTGAAGATATGGGGTGTAACACTAAATTCTACGGAAAATCGGACAGCACTTCCTTTGTTTCTACATGCTTTGCCACCTTTTTCAAGGCCGAATTCAATAACCAAACACGCCACATTTAAGGCCCAATACAACAACCAATCAAAGGGGATTACACGCCTTACAATACGTGTAAAATTCTGCCCCACAATTAATACCAACTAAGTCCTCAATCAAGGTCATTCTCGGCTAACTTATTCGATAACACAAAGTCCTTTCCAATTCTTTTTATTCAATCCAAGTCCTTAGGTCTAACATGTTATATAGTCATAGACAACTTCAACAACTACAATTTCCTTCTTTAAATAACATGTGACGACTTACACTAATAATCCAATTGAATTGAAATCTTAAGGGTTAAACATGCTAGTTTTCGGATTAGGGTTCCAATAGCCAATACACTTATCAAACTTCATACTAAATACTTCATACTTGCTAATATCCATAGCTACAACAATAAGAAATCTTTAATTGCTAAAACGACAAGATTTTTACCTTTACAAGCCCTTATAAAATCCGAGATTCAAAGTCGCTCCTTAGCAATTCTTAGCCCCTTTTATTATGTTCCAATCCGCTCCAAGCACTCCTTAGAAGCTCATGAAGAACTCCTCTTCATGTTCCATCTTCAAAGTTGAAGAACACCCTAGGGTTTCGCCTTGCGACTAACGTAAAAACGTCGTTTTTCCGAAATCTTTCTATTGAGATATCCTTAAAATACCCTTAGGGACCTTGGGTTAAAGTCTTGTTAATATAGGACAACAATTGCAAAATTTTGTCTTGAAGAGAGACCCAAACCCGAGAGCATGAATAGCTAGAACAAGTGTTCTTCAAATTTTCTAACTGTAAAATAGCCTTGTCTTGCTACTAGTATGTTTATATAACACATTGGAGGGTCTAGATTATAACACATGTTAGATTTGGATGGAAGAGATCAAGCCAAGTGGCCCTTGGACTTAGTCAACAATATCAAGCTCTTTAATTAGCAAGACTTTGTCTTCTATCATGATCAATGACCATACTACCCTTGCATAATTTCGTCCAAGACCAATGTGGGGGGGTGCCACGTGTCGCCCTCCCATTCGTCCATAAATTATGTAACCCTCGTGGGTCCCACAAAACGTAAAATTCCCCGGGTGGGCCCCACATGACCAAATCCGTAAAAATAAATTCCATAATGACAATAAGTTCCATACTCTTCAATTAATGCATTTTGAGAACCTAATTCTCACCAAAGAACATTTTTCCTTTCCGACGTTCGGAAGATTTTCCGTCGGAAAAACAATTCTTCCTTTCGTAGCCTTTTCAAGTTTTGTGTTCCTTACATACATTCTCTTAAACATGTCCTTGAATTACGGGGTGTAACATTCTTCCCCCTTAGAAACATTCGTCCCCGAATGTTTTTTCGGAGTCTAATCTAATTAGATAGCGACATAGTCTCTTTTTACTACACCCTTCATACAACATATGTCACCCATGGCCACATAACAATACTTATACTAAGATGTCAACCTTGGCACTCACGAAGCCAACTAGTCCATACTCATAATGACCTTAAAGTCTATCATAAACATCTCTACAAGGTCTACTAGGGTCTGACGACTGTATCATCACCGGGCAAATCTCATATACCCGCTCAGCTACCACCCCAAACACTCACGGGTGTAGTTACCTCGAAAGGTTCTTATGGGTTCAGGCTCTATTCCTTTACACTTGGTTGCCATCTTCCTTACTGGTCGTACTCTTTCCGTACTTCCAACTCATACTAGCATACATACATAACTTCCATACCGATTCTGGCCCCCAATCTTTTGGAGTCACTCTTTTAAACAACCTAAGGCCATTTTCGGCTTTCACGACCTGGTTCCGGTGGAACATGTCCACGAACCCGTAAAACAATTAACTAGACTTGGGCCTTGCACCCTCGTGACCCTGTCACGTAGAGGAACTATTACCAACTGATCCCACTCTATTTCTGGCTATGGGGCGACCCGTAACAGGTCCTCACCCCGACCCGCCATCGCACTTAACTCTTACCTTAGTCTGAATAAAATCGTATTGCCCGAGAAGGCCTTATATATACCTAAGGTCTCGGCGGTTATTAATACTCTTAGGCTCGAAATTTCCATGCTCCAAGCCTACCTTACCAGTTCCCCCGTAAACGGGTACAAAAACTTCTCATAATACCATCGTGTCGTCTTGATCACAACAACCATTACTTACTCTATACGGACCTCATCCGTACAATTCTCTTAAGCTTACCACGTAGCTTAATATATTAACATGGTATTCCATTAAGTTTCTTAACATGACTTCTTAAGAGTTCACTGCCCTATCAGACAGCTCATCCTTTCCCAATTATCTCAAAATAAAACATAAGACCTTGGCGAGAATTCATTAACTGTTCCATACCTTCCCGATATCTAGTTAGTCATTACCAACTCCTGGTAATCTAAAATCATTCTAGGCAACACGTGTCTGACCCTCATACATAACTCCGTATAGATGTATGTCACAATACCAATCACACGACTGCTCGGCTCCGTGGATCGTGCCTTACTCGCACCCAAGCGCCATACATCGAGAAAATCAGCGGAAATATAAAACAAGACAAGAAACATTATTAAAAAGGAGAAACAGCTTATCTCAAGAAAAGCTTGCCTTTCGCATATATATAAACATAGTTTTGCGCTACATCCCAACTGCATAATAGACTACACTTCTAAGGAAGTAAACAACTATGGCGGGACAGGGCCCCGCCATACCCTGAGTGTACAAACCTATCTACAATACAGGGAGATCATACCCAAAAGTAGAGCCTCCGGAGAAGATGGAGCTCCTGACACCAACGCAAAGATCCTAAGGATGTGGATCTAGCACTGCCGCCCTTACCGCGGCATGAACGCAGCCCCAAGGAGGTCGATAACAGTACTAAGTATGTGAAATCAGAAAGTACTTAAATGAAATCATATCATTTTAAAACCAATTTTATAAATATGCACGAAACAACCAATGTAACCGCACATAGTGCCACATCATAAACAAGAGCAACAATAGGTAAACTGTAACAGGTCTTTTCTAGGCTGTGAATGATCGAAGCAGGGCCAATTGCCCGTAGTATCACCATGCAAGCCTAATCCTGGACTCCCGTAGTCCGCATAGGCCACTCACATAGGCCCGCATAGGGTATAACCCCGCATCGAGGGTAGTTACTCCTCGGCATCGTCCTGGACTCATAGTCCGCATGAGGTATAACCCCGCACACTAACCTGGAACTCTCGTAGCTCCGCATAGGTCCCCTGTACCCGCATGAG
Organism: Przewalskia tangutica; assembly: GCA_029844215.1. Lineage (NCBI taxonomy): Eukaryota > Viridiplantae > Streptophyta > Magnoliopsida > Solanales > Solanaceae > Przewalskia > Przewalskia tangutica. The sequence goes on from CM056722.1 coordinate 122,980,344, forward strand.
GTATTCTCGAATCATGGTCCTGCATCACCGAGTCTACCCCCGCATCGGAGGCGACTTAACCCCTGAACATGTCAAGAGGTGAGTGATATAATACTAACATAACAGCTTATCGTTAAACAACATAAGCACAACAAGAATACCCTCTTATACAAACGTACAAGTCACTACCACACATAGCATCATATCATGTCTACTTATCAAACCATTTTATTATTCTTTCATAAATCAATATAAGTTTGTTATAAACACATAAGTAAACTGTTCCTTTTATCATTCTTAAGTTGTTATACCTAACTTCCCATAAAGCTAGTATAACTCTTAAGCTTGATGTTTAAAAACCAATTAGTTCTCTTCTGTAAGAAAATGATTCAATATTCTTTTGAAATGCTTTAAGATCTTTATTATTCAGGCTTAAGTCGCAAGACATTGCCGTAAGTATTATTCAGGCTTAAGTCAAAAGACATTGCCGTAAGTATTATTCAATTAACACGTGTACGTCTACTGTACTATATATATATTTTAAAATATCATGCTTTAGGAAGAATCACATACCTTCTCAGCGAAAACCACCTGCCAAGTTGAATATGTCGCGTGCAGAGAATCAACCTATAATAGTCAGACACGTCTATCAACGTCTAGACTACTCAGAATGATTCTAAGCGAGGGTCTTTTATTCTACGGAAAATTGGGCAGACTTCCTACCCATGAGCTACTCAAGTCTATCAGGAAAACAAATTCTAAGTAAGTATAGTTTGATTATTCTTCTTTTAAACCCTTCTACTGTGATAACAGTTCAATTCTATTCTGTGATATCCTTCTAAGTATTTAATACTTATTTCTATACTTCTACAGTATGTATTCTCTAATTACAAAAGAAGGACAAGTTTATTTACCTCGATAAGCCCAATAATATCCTAGATATAAGTCGATCCGGAGCAAGGCTTAGCTCCTAAGTTGTACGCTCCGATAGCTCCAAGGAAACCTTAGAAGTTCTTCACAACTTCTACTAAGTACTAAGGGATTTGGGCTAGGGTATTTTGGGCATTATAACAATACTAGAAGGCAACTTTTCTACTAAGGGAGGGGGGGTAGATTTCGGCTAGGCTAGGGGGTAGCCTCGGCTAAGCTTCACCAAGGGGTGTGTTGGACGAAAAGGCTCAAGGGAGAGGAGAGGATTTTAGACTTGGAAAGTTTGTTTGTGGATGAAGAACTCTTCATCACAAGAGGGGTATTTATAGGTCAAGGGATGGCCAACCAATGGCCAAGATTATGCCAAGTGCAAGGCAAGTGTAAGGTCAAGATTTGGGCAAGTGTCCTTAGCCAACTTGCACACAAAATATCCTACCAACTACTTGACAAAAATGGCCATCCAATTCGGCCACTTCGCCACACATCCACCAACGAGGGTGACAAGTGTCGCCCTCTCGTTGGTCCAAAGTGTTTCGTCTCTCGGAAAAATCCGCAAAAATTAGAAATGACATAGCCGGAATTTATCCTACGCGAGTTGTGTAAAACGTTTCGTCGGAAAACGATTCTTTATATGAGTTGTGCCCAAAAAAACGTCCCATTGCCTACTTTAAGGCTAAACTTTCGTACGTACGCCCTCACGTACATACTCTGGAAATACGGGGTATAACACCAACTATACTATAATCATTACCAACCTGGATACGCAATCCACATAGCCCTTCCTGGGTCAATGCTGCATTTCTCGTAGCTGCAATCAACATAACTCGTTAGGGAGAGACGACCCTAACAACACAGCTCTATCGCACGATCTCAGAGTGAGAAGAATGGAAACCAATCCTAAATGTCCTGTATCCTTCTGATTATAGATGTGGTGCACAACACACTGATAATCAAGACTCTACTAGACACGGTCTGTAGACACTTTCCGAGGACTAACTGCTCTGATACCACTTTTGTCACGACCGACTCAAGCCGCGATCGGTGCCCTACCCGCACCCTTCTAATCATACAACATAACAAATCGCAGAAGATAAATAACACTTTTTTTAAACTAAGGCCTGCCGATAAGGCGCCATAACATAAAAATTACCCAAAGTGGTCTACATCGCTTAACAATGTAAAAACAACTCTAGCCAGTCCAGCCCACAGATGAATACAGACCTCTAAGATTTGAAAAAATACTATGACGGGGCAAGGCCCCGCCGTACCCTTGTATATACATAACCATGACGACAAGCTCCGGAACATTGGAGCTATCTCAAAATGCTGAACCAGGATCCTAAGTCATGATCCACAATCTGTACCTAAACTCATGACATGAACACAAAGGCGGGGTCAATACAACAAAATTTAATATGGAACAGAAATAAGGTACAGTAAACCAATCATATCTGTATAAAGAATGACAGGGCAAGTATAAAAAGGGTAAATACCAGATCCTACCGTGTCATTACCATCTCGTCAACATAATCGTACTTTATTATCTTTTTCCATTTTTCAATAAAGGTTATAGCCACATTCTTACGTTCATACTTAGGAAAAATCGTCAAGTTTATTACCATATAACTTACTTACCTTGCATAACATAACCTGGCCCTTTATGGAGGGACGCCTATACTATCGGCCCAATCTAGGATGCGATAAAGTCACATAAGTCTGCCCATAAGGTATACTGCCCGGCCCAATCTGGGACGCGATAAAATCACATAAGTCTGCCCATAAAGGTATACTGCCCGGCCCAATCTGGGACGCGATAAAATCACATTAGTCTGCCCATAAAGGTATACAACATAAAAATAGGAAGCTTATGATCCACTTAGGGTCACCTGCCCATAGTATCATTTAGCAATCCTACTCCTGAGACTATTTCACCCGCAAGGGCCGTAGGGGCCCGCATGAGGTATTCCTCGCATCATGGGTAGCAAATCCATGGAGTGGTATAATGTCTTGGGGGTTTACCCCGCAATCATACTCAGAATGTGGTATAACGTCTTGGGGGTTTACCCCTTACTTATACTCTTACCCCTCTATCATACACATAAGGTGGTATAACGTATTGGGGGTTTACCCCTCATTTATACTCTTACCCCTCAATCATACACAGAAGGTGGTATAAAGACTTGGGGGTTTACCCCTCATTTATACTCTTACCCCTCAATCATACACAGAAGGTGGTATAACGTCTTGGGGGTTTACCCCTCATTTATACTCTTACCCCTCAAACATACTCATAACCTAGCTCAACCGGCTATCACACATAACATAAGCACTACCGGCTTATCATACATAACATAAGCACTACCGGCTTATCATACATAACCTAAGCAAGTTAAGAAATCCCCTAACTTCTTATTAGCTTGTTCATATACACTCTCATTTTAGTTTACTTAAGGCACTAACATGTCATTCTAAAATTCGGGAATTTAACCCCACGTACTACGTACCTGTACTCCTTTAAAATGACTCTTTTTCAAATAAAACTTCCAAGATACTAATAACCGTAGTATCAAGTTATATATACTTTTCAAGACAAGTCACATTACCTTTTAGAAATACAATTATAGGCTTCTAAATCACGTGACTTCTTTCTTTAAAACCTTAAGCAATTGGTACCATTAAAACAAATTGCCCTTCATTATTTCAAGTCATTTCTTTGCTTACATTACTGAAGAAAACCATTCTTTTAATCTTCCATAAAGTTGTTATAACCAACTTCCCATAAAGCCGTTATAACTCTTTATGTCTTAGACAAATTCATTCCTTTTATAACCAAGAAACTTATACTTTTAATTCAAATCACATAGCTTTCAAAATACTTCAAGTCTCTTAACTTTTAAGAAAACAAGTTTCTTAACTTTAGAATGGCAAGTAATCAATACTTTCCAAATCAAGTATTCTATACTTTTAAATCAATTCATTTCTTCCTTTAAGAATCAAGTCCCATAACTTGTAAAATAAAGTCCCTTAACCTTTTAAAAATTTGAGGTTCATAGTCTTAAAACTTCATACGTAAATTCTTATAAATTAAGTAACATATACTTTGGTGCGTTGTGAATAAGTTATACTTATTTATAACGATCTTAATCAAGTAGCCATGATCTAGTAAATGTAATACAATTTTGTCTTATCTTAGCTTCTATGCAGATGGAGAATTCTACTCATTTTAACTTAATTGATTGTCATTACATTTTCCTTTATTAACGCTACAGTGGCTTGTTCGATACTTATTCTCATTTTTGTTGTAACTTAGCCAAGTCAACTTGACTCCAAATACCTCCTAATGACTCTTACCAACATCCCCCATAAGACTTGGTAAGAACTTAGGATAACTTAGACATAACCTTTACGTAGAGTAAATCAACATACATACCTCTTAACTTCTAAGAGTAGAAGGAATCATGAAATAGTACTACATGTATATTCCATACATAGAATCATGTAAAAAGAAGGAAGAGGTTCACATACCTCGCGATGATTATCGACAAATTGCAAAATGCTCCGAAGTACTTCAACCTTGATAGCTATTCCATCCTTCAAGTAGAATACGCTATTCTTAGTACTTCAACCTATAATGGCCATAATACGTCCATTAAACCTCTAGCTTTAAACGTAGAATATTCTAAGTGCAAAGTCACTAAATTCTACGGAAAATCAGACAACACTTCCTTTGTTTCTACATGCTTTGCCACTTTTTTCAAGGCAAAATTCAATAACCAAACACGCCACATTTAAGGCCCAATACAACAACCAATCAAAGTGTCACGACCCGTTCCGGGGCCCGTGACTGGTGCCTTACCCGGGCACCCAAGTAGTCATACATCAAAGTAATCAGCGGAATATAAAACAAGACATGAAACAGTTGTAAAAAGAGACACAGTTTTATGTGAGAAAATGTCGCCTTTCGGCATATATACATAAACATAGTTTTGCAGTTACATTCCAACTGCATAACAGACTACAGCACTTCTGGAAGTAACAACTATGGCGGACAGGCCCGCCATACCTCGAATGTACAAACTATCTACAATACAGGAGATCATACCAAAAGTAGAGCCTCGGGAGAAGATGGAGCTCCCGACACCAATGCAAAGAGATCCTAAGGATGTGGATCTAGCACTGCTTTCCTTACTCGCGCATGAACGCAGCCCCCAAGGAGGAGGTCAAGATAACAGTACTAAGTATGCGAATCGTGAAGTACTTAAATGAAAACATATCATTTTTAAAATCAGTTTACATATATGTATGAAACAACCAAGGTAACCGCACATAGTGCCACATCATAAACAAGAGCAACAGTAGGTAAATCAGAATAGTCTTTTCTAGGTCGCGAATGATCGGCAGGCCAATTGCCCATAGTATCATTAAGCAAGCCTAATCCTGGACTCCCGTAGTCCGCATAGGCCACTCACTTAGCCCCGCATAGGGTATAACCCCGCATCGAGGGTAGCTACTCCTCGCATCGCCCCGACTCGTAGTCCGCATGGCCACATGCATCGCGAGGTATAACCCCGCACACTAACCTCGAACTCTCAGAGCTCCGCATAGGTCCCTGGACCCGCATGAGGTATTCTCGAATCACGGTCCTGCATCACCGAGTCTACCCGCACGGAGGCGCCAACCCCGGTAACATGTCAAGAGGTGAGTGATATAATACTAACACAACAGCTTATCGTTAAACAACATAAGCACAACAAGAATACCCTCTCATACAAACATTTACAAGACACTAACACACTTAGCATCATATCATGTCTACTTATCAAACCATCTTATTATTCTTTTCATAATCAATATAAGTCTGTTATAAACACATAGTTAAACTGTCCCTTTTATCATCTTAAGTGGTTATACCTAACTTCCCATAAAGATAGTATAACTCTTAAGCTTTCTGTTTTAAAAACCAATTAGTTCTCTTCTGTTAAAAAATGATTCAATATTCTTTTGAAATGCTTTAAGATCTTTATTATTCAGGCTTAAGTCGCAAGACATTGCCGTAAGTATTATTCAGGCTTAAGTCAAAAGACATTGCCGTAAGTATTATTCAATTAACACGCACGTCACCGCACTATATATATTTTAAAATATCATGCTTAGGAAGAATCACATACCTTCTCGGCGAAAACCACCTGCCAAGTTGAATATGTCGCGCGCAGAGAATCAACCTATAATAGTCAGACACGTCTATCAACGTCTAGACTACTCTGTAAACAGTTCTAAGCAGATGGTCATTTATTCTACGGAAAATTGGGCAGCACTTCCCTACCCGGTGAGCTACTCAAGTCTACTGTGAAAACAATCCTAAGTAAGTATAGTTTGATTATTCTTCTTTTAAACCCTTCTACTGTGTTAACAGTTTAATTCTATTCTGTGATATCCTTCTAAGTATTTAATACTTATTTCTATACTTCTACAGTATGTATTCTCAATTTACAAAAGAAGGACAAGATTATTTACCTCGGTAAGCCCAATAATATCCTAGATATAAGTCGATCCGGAGCAAGGCTTAGCTCCTAAGTTGTACGCTCCGATAGCTCCAAGGAAACCTTAGAAGTTCTTCACAACTTCTACTAAGTACTAAGGGATTTGGGCTAGGGTATTTTGGGCATTATAACAATACTAGAAGGCAACTTTTCTACCAAGGGAGGGGGGGTAGATTTCGGCTAGGCTAGGGGGGGAATAGCCTCGGCTAAGCTTCTCAAAGGGGGGGGGGGGAGGTGTGTTGGACGAAAAGGCTAAAGGGAGAGGAGAAGGATTTTCAAGACTTGGAAAGGAATTTGTGGATGAAGAACTCTTCATCTTAAGGGGGTATTTATAGGTCAAGCCATGGGCAACCAAGGGCCAAGATTTAGCCAAGTGCTAGGCAAGTGTAAGGTCAATATTAGGGCAAGTGTACCTATCCAACTTGCACACAAAATATCCTACCAACTACTTGACAAAAATGGCTATCCAATTCGTCCAAATGGACGTCTCAAGTCCATCAATTGGAGGGTGACAAGTGTCGCCCTCCCGTTGGCCCAAAGTGTTTCGTCTCTCGGAAAAATCCGCAAAAATTAGAAATGACATAGCCGGAATTTATCCTACGCGAGTTGTGTAAAACGTTTCGTCGGAAAACGATTCTTTTAGTGAGTTGTGCCCAAGTATTTCCGTCCAAGCCTAACTTTTAAGGCTAAACTTTTGTACGTATTCCCTTACGTACATACTCTGGAAATACGGGGTATAACATTCTCCCCTCCTTAGAAACATTCGTCCCGAATGTTCCTTCCCAAGACAGATAATGATAAGGTTCTTCATAACTTAAATACTTGCAAATGCCACACACGCCACAAAACAACACTTAGGCATAAACGATAATGAAAATTTACAAGTAGGAAAGTGAATTACCCGAGGTGTGGGAATAGGTGAGGATACTTCGCCTCATGTCCTCCTCGCCTTCCCACGCCATCTCCTCCCCGAGCTCGTTCCGCCACAAGACTTTGACTAAGCCACGCCCTTCGTCCGCAGACGCTAACTCCGACGATCGATTATCGCTATGGAATCTCTCATACGATAACCCTCGGTCACCTGGACATCGCCAATCGGGTGTACCCTAGATGGATCCCCGATACATCTCTCAAAGATAGATACGTGAAAAACCGGATGCATCGCCTCCGGACGGACGGCAGATCCAACTCATAGGCAACCTTGCCTACCTCGCGACAATCAAACGCCCAATGTACCTTGGGTTGAGTTTCCTTCTTCCCGAATCTCATCACACCTTCATGGGTGACACCTTTAGGAAAACCCAATCATGAACCTCGAACCTGGATGCCGACGACGATGATCTGCATATGACTTCGCCGACTCGAAAGCCAAGAACCTCTCCCGGATAAGCTTCACCTTATCCGCCGTCACTGCACCAAATCTGGTCCCACTAATCGCACTCGCCCACATCGAACCAGCCTATAGGCGATCCGCACTTCTCACATACAAGGCCTCATAAGGCGCCATCCGAATACCGGAGTGGTAGCTATTATTGTATGCAAACTCAACTAGAGACAAATGATCCTTCCGCCTACCCTCGGTCAATAACACAGCTCGCAAAGATATCCTCAAGAGTCGGATAGTGCGCTCGCTCGTCCGTCTGCTCAGGATGGAATGCAGACTGTGCTCACTGCCCCTAAACCCCTCGAAAGACCTCCGAAGTTAGCCATAAACCGCTCTGCGATATGATCGAAATAGGGACTCCATGCACCGACGATCTTCTGATATATAGTCCGCATAATCCTCACCAAAAGTCGTCATGACGGAAGAAAGTGGGCTGATTTCACACTGTCGACGATAACCCATATAGAATCATGTCTCCTCCGAGTGCGAGGTAATCCCGTGATGAAGTCCATGTTGATCACCTCCCACTTCCGTGTCGATCTCTATCGTGCAGAACAAACCACCGGCCTCCGTGCTCTACCTTCACCGCCGACAACACGCACCGAGCTACGAACTCGCAACGTCCTCTTCAAGCCATCCCACCAATACACGATCTAAGGTCGTGGTACATCTTGGCCGACCGACGGATGGAGTAACGCCGCTACCGCTGTGTGCTTCCCCAAGAACTCACAAGTCCTCAAACATCCGAACACACAACCTACCTCAAACCTTAGCACCCCATCAGGTGCTACTCAAAAGGACCCTTCCTCACGAAGAGCCGTATCACGATAACGTGTCAAAATCGATCTCGAATCGTTGCCTCTTCACCTCTCGACGATGGAAGACTCGCAACCTCACGAACTCGAACCTCACCGCTATCGTAATCAATCAAACGGACACCAAGGCTCGCTAATCGATGCAAATCACGAACCATGTCCCTCCTCTCTAGTCGCACATCCGATAGGCTCCCATCGACCTACGACTAAGAGCATCTGCCACGACATCGCCTTCCCGTGGTATAGGATATCAACATCGTAATCCTTAAGCAACTCTAACCACCGCCTTCGCTGTAAGTTCGCCTCCTCCGTGAAGATATACCGAGGCTCTTGTGGTGCAGTATAAATATCCACGTGAACCCCATACAAATAGTGCCTCCGGATCTTCAAGACGTGAATCACCGCCGCTAACCCAAATCATGCGGGTAGTTCCTCTCGTGTTTCTTCACCATCGGATGATACGCTATAACCTTGCCCTCGCTGCATCAACACACATCCCAACCCGATGCTCGACGATCACAATATACGACATAACCGCTCGACCTCCGGAAGAGTAAGAACGGGAGGTCGCCGCCTCCTTCAAGAATCGAAGCCCCGCCACAAGCATCACCATCAAACTTAGCCGCTCGAGTCACCCTAGTCAATGGTGCAGATAGAAGCAAACTTCTACGAACCGATAATAACTCGCAAGGCCCGTAAAATCGCGAACCTCTGTCGGAGTAAGAGTTCAGGCCAAGTCCCGATCGACCGATCTTGGCCGTATTCACCGAATGCCATCACCCCGGACAATATGCCCAAGAAAAGCCACCGGTTAACCAAAACTCACATTTGGAAAACTTGGCGTATAATCACTGGTCTGGAGAATCACAAGACAGCCTCAAATGCTCCGCATGCTCCTCGCCCGAGCGAATAAACCAAGATATCATCAATGAACACTATCACAAACGTGTCAAAATGGTTTGAACACTCGGTTCATCAAATCCATGAATACCGCCGAGCATTGGTCAACCCAAAAGACATGACTCAACTCATAATGCCCGCATCGTCCGAATGCACCCTAGGGACATCCACCTCTCTCGACTCGCACTTTGATGATAGCCCGATCGCAGATCAATCTTGAGAAACATCTCGCGCCTCGCAATCGTCGAACAAATCATCAATCCCGGAAGGGGGTATCTGTTTAATGGTCACCTTGTTCACCTTCCTCAATCAACACATGCGCAGCGTCCCGCCCTTCTTCTTCACGAACAATACCGCGCTTCCTGGGAGAAACACTAGGCCCGATGAAGCCCTTTCTCCAAAGAAATCTCTTAGCCTGGTCCTTCACTTCTCAACTCGGGCAGTGCCATTCTCAGATGGCGGAATGGAAATAGGCCGAGTGTCCGCAACACATTTATACAAAACTCGATCTCCTCTCGGGAGGGATACGCGGAGGTCGCTCGAAACACGCTCGGGAACTCTCGACATCGAATCGATCAAAATCTGCACCGCAGCCTCGTGATCAAACACCCGAACGAGATGATAGATGTACCCCTTCTGTACCATCTTCCTAGCCTTGAGGTAGGAAATAAACCTACCCCTCGGCGATACCGTGCTCCCCTCCCACTCAACAACCGGCCTCAGAAACTGAACCGCACTACTCTCTCCTCAGCCTACATTGGCGTAGCGAAGCTAGCCAATCCATACCCATGATCACGCCGAAATCAATCATATCCAACTCTATCAAGTCGGCTAGGTCCGACGATCAGAATGGTCATCGACAAGCCCTATATACCCGCCGAGCTACCACCGAATCACCCACTGGCGTAGCTACCTCGAAAGGGTCTATGGACTCAGGCTCTATCCCTATCCTACTAGCAATAAGGGGAGATATATAGTACAGAGTAGAATCCGGATCTATCAAGGCATACACATCAAACCCAGAAACTGATAAGGTACCTGTGATGACATCAGGTGAGGCCTCCTGATCCCGCTTACCGACAGCATAAATGCGCTCGAGGACCGCGAATCGACCCGCGCCACGACCTCGCCGCGACTGGCCGTCCATGAGTACCTTGCCCTCCGGGCGAGTAGCCTGGGATGAAGAAGACCGCGAAAGAACTCGTAGGGTGACTTACCATCAAGATCGCTCGTCGCATAGCCGCGATAGTGACTCGCCGCCACAATCAAACAAGCTCCCGTAGCGGCACCACAACTCCCGGCGGATCTACCGACGGCCACACCGGCGGGTGGTCCCGATCGCCGCACTCTCGCCGCTCGACGCTCAAGCCTCGGGCCCCGGTCGCCGAATATCCCGGGCCGGCCGAGGACGGCAGAGTGCTCGAGCCGCCGTGGTGCAAATCTAGATCGCCGAGGCCGCCACCACGATAGCCACCAAAAGACCCTTCCGCCCCGGTCTTCTTCGCTGCCGCACAACCCGCTTGCCTCTACGCCTCGCATCCAAGAGCATGAGCTCGCATTCGTAATGTCCATACCCCAAGAGAAACACCCGCACAAGACTCGCCATATAATCATCTAGCCCGTGACGTGGCGGTGCACCCTATCCTCCATATCGCTACCAACGCTGGGACATATCGAGCCAATGAATCAAACTCGACATTGTACTCCCTAACAAAGGCCCTTCTCTCGCCTCAAGAATAAAATCATCACCGCGCCTCCTCATCCGCGAGGCAAGAAGTGAGTGAGGAAAGCCTCCGAGAACTCATCCTAAGTAGCCGGGACGCGTTTCCCGGATAACTCCCATGAATCAAACCAATCGATCGCGGTATCACGCATTTATGTGAACCGAAGATCACGGACTCGGTCTCCGACGCCCGATCACTCTCATAATCCTTCAGAATGACGGATGAACTCACGCGGATCATCCTCCCGCCACCGTAGAACTCGCGGCTACAACTCAAGAAATCTCATAGCCTCAAACTATCTGCCCTCGGGTGAACCACGGTGCATCGGGCCGAACTCGAATCGCCGTGATCCACCGCCTCATGTCGCCACGATCCCGCCGAATCGCCATCTCTCAGAACCCATCTCATCCGCTTCCAGCCGCGGACCGGAGGTGTAGGTACTGTGGTCTCACTCGCCGCCGCGCCCTAAACCTCTCGGGTCGGGCGTCGTAGAACTCGCCGCTGCCTCGTATCGATCGGCCCGAGCCCTCGTGACTCTAGGTGTCCCACTAGCGCCTCCTCACGCCTTGCCCTTCGGGCCCGGTTGCCTTACGCGAGGCATAATCATACAAAAAGGGATACGTTAGAAGGGTCCGACTTATAACACGCCTCTAAGGCACGATCTCGTAATGAGAAGAATGGAAACCAATCCAAAATATCCTATAGCCTCCAGGATTATGGTGTGGTGCACAACACACCGATAATCAAGACTTACTAGATACGGTCAGAGACACTTTCCGAGGATTAATCGCTTCGATACCACTTTTGTCACGACTGCCCGGTTCGTGATCGTGCCTTACCCGCACCCAAGTAGTCATACATCGAGTAATCACGAATATAAAACAAGACATGAAACGCTTGTAAAAAGAGACACGCTTTATGTGAGAAAATGTCGCTTTCGATATATACATAAACATAGTTTTGCAGCTACATCTCAACTGCATAATAGACTACGCACTTAACGCAGTAACAACTATGGCGGACAGTTCCCGCCATACCCTGAATGTACAAACTATCTACAATACAGGAGATCATACCAAAAAGTAGAGCCTCCTAGAAGATGGAGCTCCGACACCAATGCAAAGAGATCCTAAGGATGTGGATCTAGCACTGCCTTGCCACTGCGGCATGAACGCAGCCTCAAGGAGGTCGACAACAGTACTAAGTATGCGAAATCAGAAAGTACTTAAATGAAAACATATCATTTTTAAAATCAGTTTACATATATGTATGAAACAACCAAGGTAACCGCATATAGTGCCACATCATAAACAAGAGCAACAATAGGTAAACTGTAACAGGTCTTTTCTAGGCTGCGAATGATCGAAGCAGGGCCAATTGCCCATAGTATCATTAAGCAAGCCTAATCCTGGACTCCCGTAGTCCGCATAGGCCACTCACTTAGGCCCGCATAGGGTATAACCCCGCATCGAGGGTAGCTACTCCTGCATCGCCCCGACTCGTGAGTCCGCATGGCCACATAGACCGCGTGAGGTATAACCCCGCACACTAACCCGGAACTCGTAGCTCCGTATAGGTCCCCTGGACCCGCATGAGGTATTCTCGAATCATGGTCCCAGACCGCCTGAGTCTACCCCGCATCGGAGGGCAGCTTAACCCCCGGTAACATGTCAAGAGGTGAGTGATATAATACTAACACAACAGCTTATCGTTAAACAACATAAGCACAACAAGAATACCCTCTCATACAAACGTTTACAAGACACTAACACACTTAGCATCATATCATGTCTACTTATCAAACCATCTTATTATTCTTTCCATAATCAATATAAGTCTGTTATAAACACATAGTTAAACTGTTCCTTTTATCATCTTAAGTGGTTATACCTAACTTCCCATAAAGCTAGTATAACTCTTAAGCTTTCTGTTTTAAAAACCAATTAGTTCTCTTCTGTTAAAAATGATTCAGTATTCTTTTGAAATGCATCAAGATCCTTATTATTCAGGCTTAAGTCAAAAGACATTGCCGTAAGTATTATTCAGGCTTAAGTCAAAAGACATTGCCGTAGTTATTAATCAGTTAACACACGTACGTCTACCGTACTATATATATATATATTTGAAAATATCATGCTTTAGGAAGAATCACATACCTTCTCAGCGAAAACCACCTGCCAAGTTGAATATGTCGCGCGCAGAGAATCAACCTATAATAGTCAGACACGTCTATCAACGTTCAGACTACTCTGAAAACAGTTCTAAGCAGAGGGTTCTCTATCCTACGGAAAATTGGGCAGCACTTCCCTACCCGGTGAGCTACTCAAGTTCATCGTGAAAACAAATTCTAAGTAAGTACAGTTTGATTATTCTTCTTTTAAACCCTTCTACTGTGATAACAGTTCAATTCTATTCTGTAATAATCTTCTAAGTATTCAATACTTATATCTATACTTCTACAGTATGCATTTTCTAATACAAAAGAGGGTTAGGATTATTTTACCTCGGTAAGCCCAATAATATCCTAGATAAAAGTCGCGCCTGAGCATGGTTTAGCTCATAAGTTGTACGCTCCGGTAGCTCCAAGAATCCTTAGAAGTTCTTTCCAACTTCTACTAAGTACTAAGGGATTTGGGCTAGGGTATTTTGGGCATTATAACAATACTAGAAGGCAACTTTTCTACCAAGGGAGGGGGGTAGATTTCGGCTAGGCTAGGGGGGGAATAGCCTCGGCTAAGCTTCTCAAGGGGGGGGGGGGGGGTGTGTGTTGGACGAAAAGGCTTAAGGGAGAGGAGAAGGATTTTCAAGACTTGGAAAGGAATTTGTGGATGAAGAACTCTTCATCTTAAGGGGGTATTTATAGGTCAAGCCATGGGCAACCAAGGGCCAAGATTTAGCCAAGTGCTAGGCAAGTGTAAGGTCAAGATTGGGGCAAGTGTACCTAGCCAACTTGCACACAAAATATCCTACCAACTACTTGACAAAAATGGCTATCCAATTCGTCCAAATGGACGCCTCAAGTCCATCAATTGGAGGGTGACAAGTGTCGCCCTCCCGTTGGCCCAAAGTGTTTCGTCTCTCGGAAAAATCCGCAAAAATTAGAAATGACATAGCCGGAATTTATCCTACGCGAGTTGTGTAAAACGTTTCGTCGGAAAACGATTCTTTTAGTGAGTTGTGCCCAAGTATTTTCGTCCAAGCCTAACTTTTAAGGCTAAACTTTTGTATGTATTCCCTTACGTACATACTCTGGAAATACGGGGTATAACACAAAGGGGATTACACGCCTTACAATACGTGTAAAATTCCGCCCCACAATTAATACCAACTAAGTCCTCAATCAAGGTCCTTCTCGGCTAACTTATTCGATAACACAAAGTCCTTTCCAATTCTTTTTATTCAATCCAAGTCCTTAGGTCTAACATGTTATATAGTCATAGAAAACTTCAACAACTACAATTTCCTTCTTTAAATAACATGTGACGACTTACACTAATAATCCAATTGAATTGAAATCTTAAGGGTTAAACATGCTAGTTTTCGGATTAGGGTTCCAATAGCCAATATACTTATCAAACTTCATACTAAATACTTCATACTTGCTAATATCCATAGCTACAACAATAAGAAATCTTTAATTGCTAAAACGACAAGATTTTTACCTTTACAAGCCCTTATAAAATCCGAAATTCAAAGTCGCTCCTTAGCAATTCTTAGCCCCTTTTATTATGTTCCAATCCGCTCCAAGCACTCCTTAGAATCTCATGAAGAACTCCTCTTCATGTTCCATCTTCAAAGTTGAAGAACACTCTAGGTTTCGCTTATACTAACGTAAAAACGTCGTTTTTCCGAAATCTTTCTATTGAGATATCCTTACAATACCCTTAGGGACCTTGGGTTAAAGTCTTGTGAATATAGGACAACAATTGCAAAATTTTGTCTTGAAGAAAGACCCAAACCCGAGAGCATGAATAGCTAGAACAAGTGTTCTTCAAATTTTCTAAGTGTAAAATAGCCTTGTCTTGCTACTAGTATGTTTATATAACACATTGGAGGGTCTATATTATAACACATGTTTGATTTGGATGGAAGAGATCAAGCCAAGTGGCCCTTGGACTTAGTCAACAATATCAAGCTCTTTAATTAGCAAGACTTGGTCTTCTATCATGGTCAATGACCATACTACCCTTGCATAATTTCTTCCAAGACCAATGGGGGTGCCACATGTCGCCCTCCCATTCGTCCATAAAATTCCGTAACCCTCGTGGGTCCCACAAAACGTAAAATTCCTCGGGTGGGCCCCACATGACCAAATCCGTAAAAATAAATTTCCACAATGATAATAAGTTCCATACTCTTCAATTAATGCATTTTGAGAATCTAATTCTCACCAACGAACATTTTTCCTTTCCGACGTTTCTAAGATTTTCCATTTAAAAACAATTCTTCCTTTCGTACCCTTTTCAAGTTTTGTGTTCCTTACATACATTCTCTTAAACATGTCCTTGAATTACGGGGTGTAACATATTTCACCCGCATAGGCCGTATGGACCCGCATGAGGTAATCTCCTCGCATAGATTGTATCCGCCCGCATAGGCCGCATGGACCCGCATGAGGTAATCTCCTCGCATAGGACTGATCCGCCCCGCATGGGACTATTTCACCCGCATGAGCCCTACGGACTCGCATAAGGTATTCCTCGTATCGTGGGGAGAAAATCCACGGAATATGCAAATGTAACAAGCCCGGGGAATGACCCCGTAATGCATAATATATCACAGGCACAACCGGCTAACATAATCACGTAACATAAGTACAATCGACTATCATAATCACATAGCATAAGCACAACCGTCTATCATAATCTCATAACATAACCCGACATATGTGTAGGCTTGGTGTGTCTCATAACATAACATTTTAAACAGCCTTTTCACTTCTTCTTAAGTCGTTATAACAACTTCCCATAAAGCTATTATAACAACCTTTCATTTTAGAGAACTTAAGACACTTTTATTTCTTATCACATTGGGAAAACTAACCCAAAAGTACTACGTAATACATACTTAAAAAGCATCATGCAACTCCTTTTCCTTAAATCTACAAACGTATACTTTTAAAACTCAAGTTACATACTCTTTTGAATCATTCTTCTTAACTCTTGAAATAAATCAAGTAGCCATACTTTTTAAATCAAATCATTCATTCCTTTAAAAATCAAGTCCCATAACTTGAAAAATAAAGTCTCATAACCTTTTAGGAAATCAAGGTTCATAGTCTTAAAACATCATAACATAAATTCCTTAAAATCAATTCACTTACTTCAATTAAATCAAGTCATTTCTTCCCTTAAGAATCAAGTCCCATAACTTAAAAAATAAAGTCTCATAATCTTTAAAGTAATTCGAGTTACTTATACTTTCATAATCAAGACTTATATATTTTCAAAATCAATTTACTTACTTCAAATAAATCAAGTCACTACATATTTTCGAAATGCAAGTCTCACGTACTTTCCAAATTAATACTTTTATGAGTCTTGAACAGGTTATACTCGTTTATAGAGTAAATCAGCATACGTACCTCTTAACTTCTAAGAGTAGAAGTAATCATGAAATAACACCACATGTATATTTCACACATAGAACATGCCAAAAGAAGGAAGAGGTTCACATACCTCGCGACGACTATCGACAAGTAGCAAAATGCTCCCAAGTACTTCAACCTTGATAGCTATTCCACCCTTCAAGTAGGATACACTATACGTAGTACTTCATCCTATATTAACCATAACATGTCTATCAACTCCTATCTTATCAACGTGGAATAATACTAAGTGCTAGGTCTCTTATTCTACAGAAATTTGGGCAGCACCTCATTTGTTTCTACGTACTTTTCCACCTTTTCTAAGGCCTGTATTCATCAACCAATAAGCCACATTTAAGGCGCAACAAACCAACAATTCAAAGGGGATTACACGCCTTAACATGACGTGTAAAATTCTGCCCCACAATTAATGTAAAGTGGTCCAACAATCTTAAGCCATTCTCGGCAACAACAACATACACCTTCATTAAATCCATTATACTTCAAGTCATACTTTTACACTTATACATAATTCATACCAACATTTAATGACATGACTCCCTTCAACATATAACATGTAATTAACGAAGGTAACAACAACACTAAATTCTAGGCCCTTTCGGCAATCACAAGGACAACAACAACATCTATTCTTTTACATTTCCTTTTCAATCCAAGTTGTTACTCTAACATGTTATATAGCCGCAATCAATTATAACAACTAAAATCCCTTTCTTATACAACATGCGACGATTATAACTATCGATCAAATTGATTTCAAATTTTAATGGCTAACATGTCAATCTCGGATTTAAGCTTCCAAATTCCATAAAACTTATCAATCTTCATAAAATATATCACATGATCATTTCTAACTTATCATGACATGGAATATTCAAATACAATAGTAAGACGAAGATTATTACCTCAATAAGCCCAAATCTAATCCATGATTCAAAGTCGATCCTTAGCAACTTTAGTTCCTCTTCTTGACGTTCCAATCCACTCCAAGCAACCCTTAGAAGTTCATAAACAACTTCTCTTCAATTTCCAACTTCAAAGATGAAGAACACCTTAGGTTTTCATCTTGCGATTTGTCACGACCCGAACCCGGGCCCGTGACTGGTGCCTTACCCCGGGCACCCTAGTGATACAACATCAGAGAAAATCAGCGGAAATAAAAACTTAAACATGAAACAGAGATATGATAATAAAACAGGCCAACCAAACGGTTACCTTCTTGTATATATACTAAAAACTTGAACAGTTACATCCTTACAAACCCTGCCCACAACAGTACTACAGGCCTCTAAGAATGTAACAACAACTATGACGGGACAGGGCCCCGCCATACCCCTGAATGTACAAGAACCTACAACTCAGGGAAACATACCAAATGATAAGCCTCCAGAGAAACGGAGCTTCCCAATACGCTGAACTGTGATCCTATGAGTGAGGATCAACAACCGTGTACTCTACTGCGCAGATGAACGCAGCCCCCCGAAGGAGGTCAGTACAACAGGTACCAAGTATGTGAAACTGAAAAATACTGTAAATGAAATCATAACAGTCTAAAATAAAACAGGAGACATGTATGATAACAAAACTACAGTTCACAACATAAAAAAACAGTCATGTCAAGTCAGGGACTCACGCCCTCAAGGTCATCCCTCATGCCCGTGGAACTCCTTCCTCACTGCCGGTAGTCTAGGTATAACTCGTGTGATACGTATAACATGTCTCGGCCCATCCCATGGGACTCGAGGTGGAATCGTGTGGAATACATGTCTCGGCCCATCTCATGGGACTCGATAGGAATCGTATGGAATACATGTCTCGGCCCATCTCATGGGACTCGATAGGAATCGTACATGTCTCGGCCCATCTCATGGGACTCGATAGGAATCGTACATGTCTCGGCCCATCTCATGGGACTCGATAGGAATCGTACATGTCTCGGCCCATCTCATGGGACTCGATAGGAATCGTACATGTCTCGGCCCATCTCATGGGACTCGATAGGAATCGTACATGTCTCGGCCCATCTCATGGGACTCGATAGGAATCGTATGGAATACATTCTCGGTTCATCCCATGAACGCGGTATAGAATTGGCCATAACATTTAAACGCTCTTTTAAGACAGATTAAGATAATACCATGTTTTCCTTTTTAAAATCAACTAAGGCAATATTATGCCCTTCTTTTTAAACCAAAACACTTTCCTTCTTAAAGTCAAGTAACAACATTCTTTTCCAAAAGTTCAAGTTTCTCATTTACGAAAGGTTTCGTAGTTCATAGTCTTAATCACTTGATAACATAATTCTCTTTTAAAACAATTTGAGTAACATATGCTTTATGTGTGAGTAGGTTATTCTTGTTTATAACAATCCTTATTAAAGCAGCCATGATCTAGGAAATGTAATACAATTTTGTCTTATCTTAGCTTCTATGCAGATGGAGGTTTCTACTGGTTTTAATATAATTACTTATTTGTCAATACATTTTCCTTTATTAACGCTGCAGTGGTTCGTTCGATACTTATTCTCATTTCTGAAATCAGTAAAACACTATTCCTTTTAAAAACCAAGTACTCATTACTCACAAATGAGGTTTCACACTTTTTAACAAAATTCATATCAATTCAATTAAGTCAAGTCGCTTATCTTTCAAGATCAAGTCTCTTAACTTCTAAAGTCAATAAACCATTCTTTTTATCTCTCTTAAGTCGTTATACCTAACTTCCCATAAAGCTAGTATAATTCTTAAGCTTTCAAAACCAAGTATTACTCTTCTTTCAAAAACGATTCTTAATTCTTTTGAAATTCTTCAAGATTCTTATTATTTAAAAACTCAAGTCAAAGACATCGGAGTAAAACCACGTTCAGTTACCACACGTACGTCTACCGTACTATATATATTCTTTTAAAATATCATGCTCAAGAGGATAGGAATAATCACATACCTCGCGACGATTACCGACAATTAGCAAAACGCCCAAAGCATCAGAATCCTGCTAGCCTTTTCCACCCTTCGAGTAGAATACACTACTCGCAGTACTTCAACCTATAAAGGCCATATACGTCTATCAACGTCTAGACTACTCTGTAGAATATTCTAAGCAGGGGGGGGTTCTCTATTCTACGGAAAATCGGGCAGTACTTCCCTATCCGTTAAACTACACAAGTCTACTGTAAATACAGTCCTATGTAAGTACAGTTCAATCTTCTTCTTTAATATTCTTCTGATGTGATTTCAGTTCAATTCTTTTTTCTTATACCATACTTTTATATAACTACCGTATGTAATTTCCAATTACAATATAAGGACAAGAGTATTTACCTCGATAAGCCCAAAATTATCAAAGTTTAAAAGTCGATCCTGAGCAAGGTTTAGCTCCTATTCTGCACGCTTCAATTCGCTCCAAGAAACCCTTAGAAGTTCTACACAACTTCTACTTAACACTTCAACCGACTATGAAGATTTTCCTTAGGGTTTCGTTTAATGACTAAAGGAAGTATAATAGTATTTCTGGGCTTTTAGTATAGGGGTAACCTTGGAATACTACAAGGTATTTGGGCCAAGGTATTTTGGAATAGTAACAATACTTGGAGAATACTTTTCTACCAAGGGGGGGTATTTTACGAGAACAACTCAAGAGGGGGGGGGGGGGGGTTGGTTTCGGCCAAGGCTTCTCAAAGGGGGAGGGATAGCTTGGACGAAAACTACACTTAAGGGGGAGAGAGTTTTGAGACTTGGAAAATGATTTGTGGATGAAGAATAAGTCTTGCATTTGAGGGGTATTTATAGGACATTCAATGGCCAAGATTAAGACAAGTGGTGGGCAAGTGGAGGGTGAAGATTTAGACAAGTGTTGAGTGGGTCCCACTTGCTCATCTACTACACAAAATATCACAAAATATCCTACCTAATCCTTGACCAAAAACGAGGGCCAAAAAACGTGCCAAGTTCGTCCCACTTTTCGCCCACTTGAGGGTGACACTTGTCACCCTCTCGTTGGTCCAAAATATTTCATCTCTCGGAAAAATCCGTAAAAATTATAAATGTTGCAACCGTATTTTTCCCTTCGCAAAGTCCGGAAAACGTTTCGGAAACGATTCTTTCGCTAGTTGTGCACAAATTTCGTCCCTAATGCCTACTTAAGGCTAAAACTTTTGACGTCGTCCTCACGCATATACTGGAAATACGGGTATAACATTCTTGTCACGACCGATCCGGCCCGTGGATCGTGCCTTACCCCGGGCACCCTAGTGATACAACATCAGAGAAAACCAGCGGAAATAAAAACTTAAACATGAACATGAGACAAGATAATGAAACAGGCCAACCAAACGGTTACCTTCCAATAAAATATATATAAACAACTCTTTTTAAAACGAACAGTTTAATCCCTTTTTACAAACCCTGCCCACACAGTGCTACAGACCTCTAAGAGTTTATACAACAACTATGACGGGACAGGGCCCCGCCATACCCCTGAATGTACAAGAACCTACAGACTCAGGGTAACATACCAACAGATAAGCCTCCGAAGGAACGGAGCTTCCCAAAACGCTGAAATGAGATCCTAAACGCGGGGATCGACGGTGATGTACTCCTACTGCAGCATGAACGCAGCCTCAAGGAGGTCGATCTAACAGTACAGTATGTGAAATCAGAAATATCAGAATGAAATCATAATAGTCTATAAAAGCGAGATGTGTATGATAACCAAACTACGATACACACATAATGATTATATCAATTCGTGGTCTCACGCCCACAACATCAATCCCGCCGTGAGTACCTTCCTCACCGGCAGTCTATGATATGATAACAACAAGACAGCAATCCAAATGGGAGCATACCCGTGCGCTACGCATCGTGTCAGAATGTCCAAAGGGAAAAAATAAGACAACATTCCAAATGGAACCATACCCGCAGCGCCACGATCGTGGCGTGTCCAAAGGAAACAATAAGACAACAGACCAAATGTAACCATACCCGTGCGCTACGCATCGTGTCAGTATGTCCAAAGGGAACAAATAAGACAACATTCCAAATGGAAGCATACCCGTGCGCTACGCATCGTGTCAGCATGTCCAAAGGGAAACAATAAGACAACAAGGCGGTAATCAAAGTGGAAGCATACCCGTGCGCTACGCATCGTGTCAGTATGTCCAAAGCGATTAACAAAAATAACACTATCAACGTGAACGCACTGCGGAATTTATCCACCGCCGGTCACGTCCAAGTAAGTTCTCAACAAGTCAACCGACCCTCCATCGAGAGACGCGGTAGTATAGAAACACAATTCTTGCACAACAAAGGCTATCACAACAAACATAGGCAAGTTTCACAACAACAAGCATAGGCAAGTTTATACACAACTCGAAGTACTTCCATTTTATGCCCAAGTTCGGTTTTTAACCCTAAAGTACTACGTACGTTAAATTCCTTTTAAAGAGATTTATCCCTTTTATAAAAGTCACCCGATACCCGTAGTATAAAAATAGAGTGACTTATATCTTTTAAGTAAACCAAAACAATTTCCATTCTTTCTTTTTTAAAGTCAAGTTACCACGTTAAAACCAATGATAAAACCTTTCTTTTGTTTTCATAAGGTCGTTATAACCAACTTACCATAAAGCTGTTATAACACCTTATGCTTTAAACCATTTTAAGACAACACAATGCCTTTCTTTTCCCTAAGGTTCCAGTTTGCCTAATTTTAATTACGCAAGTCTCTTTTTGAAACGTTTCATAGTTCAATGTCTTAATCTCTTTTAAAACAATTGAGTAACATATGCCATAGGCGAGTAGGTTATTCTTGTTCATAATCAATCTTATTAAGCAGCCATGATCTAGAAAATGTAATATCATTTTGTCTCATCTTAGCTTCTATGCAGATGGAGGTTTCTACTGTTTTTAATAATACTTAATTATTCAATACATTTTCCTTTATTAACGCTGCAGTGGTTTGTCGATACACATTCTGATTTCCGAAATCAGTAAAACATTATTCCTTCCAAAAACCAAGTACTCATTACTCACAAATGAGGTTTCACACAAACATCCATATTAAGTCAAGTCTCCTATCCTTTAAGAATAAGTCTCTTAACTTCTAAACCATTAAACCATTCTTTTTATCTCTCTTAAGGTGTTACACCTAACTTCTCATAAAGCTGGTATAACTCTTATGTTTTCAAACCAAGTACACACTTCTTTCAAAAGGTTTCTTAATCTTTTAGAATACTCCAAGGTTCTTTTACATCCGATCGGTTATAAGTCAAATCGCTTATCTTTTAAAACCACAAAGCATTTCTCATGTACATGAGTCGTTATAACTAACTTCCCATAAAGCCGTTATAACACTTTATGTTTAAATACAATCAAATACATTTAACACGTACGCTCACCGTACTA
The DNA here is from genome assembly GCA_029844215.1 of Przewalskia tangutica. Classification (NCBI taxonomy): domain Eukaryota; kingdom Viridiplantae; phylum Streptophyta; class Magnoliopsida; order Solanales; family Solanaceae; genus Przewalskia; species Przewalskia tangutica. Next base: position 123,003,628 of record CM056722.1, read on the forward strand.
CATAGTTATACACATATCATGCTAGAACAGATAGGAAGAGGTTCACATACCTCGCGACGAGTATCGACTAATAGCAAAACGCTCCAAGTACCTCAAACCGTCTGCTACACTCTCAGTCAAGCAGATCACTCCACACGTAGTACTTCAACCTATAAGGCCACAAGGCGCTTATTAACATCTAGATCTCATTGTTCCATATTCTACAGAAAATTGAAGACTCTCCGCAACAGCGTAAATCTCCTCCTCTAACGAGGCCGGCTACCAAGCCAACCAGGGGGGGGGGTTAACACGTCTAACCGGACGTGTACAATTCTACTACAAAGTAATGCTACACAAGTCTACTGTAATACAGTCCTATGTAATTACAGTTCAGTTCTCTTCTTTAAATTCAGGCTTAAGTCGCAAGACATCACTGTAAGTATTATTCAGGCTTAAGTCAAAAGACATTGCCGCACAATTATAATGTTCAGTACTATATATAGTATACTTCAACTATATATTCCTATAACATGTAATTCCCAATTACAATAGAAGGTCAAGAGTGTTTACCTCGATAAGCCCAAAATTATCCGAGTATATATGTCGATCCTGAGCAAGGTTTAGCTCCTACTCCGGGCGCTCCAATCCGCTCCAAACAACCCTTAGAAGTTCTAACCAACTTCTACTTAAATACTTCAACCAACTATGAAGATTTCCTTATGGTTTCGGTTTGAGACTAAAAGGACAAAAGGTAGTATTTCCGGGCTCTACGTATAGAGGTAACTTTGGGAATACTACAAGGTATTTGGGCTAAAGTATTTTGGGCATAACAACAATACTAGGAGAGTATTTCTATACCACAAAGGGGGGGTATTTATACGAGACAACTAGGCAGTGGGTACCCTCGCCAAGGCTTCACAAGGGAGGGTGTGGTGGCTCTCGCCAAGCTCAACTAGGAGGGGAGAGGGACGAAAGCGCAAGCTAAGAGGGAGGAGTTTGAGACTTAGATAGATTGCTCAAGTTTAGGATGAAGAATGTCTTCAACTAGAGGGGTATTTATAGGTCAAGTGAAGGCCAACCAATGGCCAAGATGAAGACAAGTGCATAGCAAGTGTAAGGCCAAGATTTAGCCATGTGCAACCTTATCCATCTACCACAAAATATCCTACCTAACCCTTGACCAAGGGAAAGGCACAAAAAACGTGCTCACCATGCCATTTCGTCCGTCCACTCCTTCCAATTAGAGGGTGACAAGTGTCGCCCTCTCGTTGGTCCAAAATGTTTCGTCTCTCGGAAAAATCCGCAAAAATTATAAATGACATAGCCGGAATTTTCCCTACGAAAGTCAGGAAACGTTTTCGGAAAACGACTCTTTTTGGCACTTGTGCACAAAATTTCGAAACTAGCCAACTTTAAGGCTCAAATTATAATACGTACGCGCTCACGTACATACTCTGGAAAATACGGGGTATAACATTCTCCCCTCCTTAGAAACATTCGTCCCGAATGTTCCTTCTCAAGACGGATAACGATAAAGTTCCTCTTAACTTTAAACAAATTTCCAATGCCACATGGCAACAAAGTAACACACGTTCTCTCCTTCCTTACTCGTCGTGCTTTTGAACACTTGAACTCTTCTAGTATACGTTTCACACTTCGCCATCGCTTGATTAATACTTTGGAGTCACAACCTCCAAACTTGGTCATCCTACTAGCTTCACTCTCCCTAAAGGCCATTCCCGGTCTTCACGATCCGCTTCTGGTCGAACATATCCACGAACTCATACGATGGTTATCTAATCATGGGCCTAGCGCCCTCGTGACCCTACCACCGGGACCACCCAGAGCTGACCCCACTTTGAAACCGGCCGCGGGTTGGCCCTCAACATGGCCCCAACCCGACCCACTTACGCATCACGCTCTTGTTCCCCGATCCGGAACAATCTTACCTCTACAGGTCATGAAAGCTACCACTTCCATTTCACACTACCCAGGGACTTATCACCCAATACATTCTAGGCATAAAATGCACTCGACGATCACTTGCAAAAACTTGTACTCAAGACGGCCTTACATCTAAGGTCTCAACTGTAATATTCTAGGGTTCATCATTTCCTCACCCTCAAGCTTACCCTTCTCACTAACCAGGTTCTACATCACATTTTAGCACAAAGCTATCCGAACATAACACTAATCACAACATCAATACATACAAAACTCTAGAGGGTTAAGGATATACCTGAAAGTAGGCGTTCAGGACCGCTAAAACTGAACTTCCACCGCGACCTGCTATACCCCGTAGTCCTGTGGTATGTATGCGAGGACGACGCATTTGAGAATACGACAGAAAGATTGGAAAGGAAGAAAGAGGCGATTTTTCCACGGAAAAGTTTCCGGTTTTTGTGAAGGAAGAAGGTTCGTTAATGGGAATTGGATTCCCAGATTTGGTATTCGGACTTCCTGGAATATTAGAGAATTATGGAATTTTATTTTCGGAAATGGTCACGTGGGGCCCACGGGAGAAATTTACGGTTTTGTGGGGCCCACTTTGTTTTCGAGATTTTGGCCTTTGTGGATATTTTCGGAAGATTTTTTATTTTGGGCCAATAGGAGGGTGACACGTGTCACCCCCGCCTAGGTGGCTTGGCCGAATTGGCATTTGTGCACAACACCCGGTTAGAGTCGTTTTTCGACGAAACGTTCTACCTAACTTGCGAAGGGTAAATTACGGCTATGTCATTTAGTATTTTTGCGGATTTTTCCGAGAGACGAAACGTTTTGGACCAACGAGAGGGCAACACTTGGCACCCTCTCGTTGGTGGACTTGAAGGGGCGTTAGGGCCGATTGGATGAGCAAGTCTTGGATGATATTTGTGTAGATATTTTGTGAGGGTTTTAAGGAGTAGGGTCTAGGGGGCACTTGGGCATATCTTGGCCTTACACTTGCTATACACTTGGCTAGATCTTGGCCATTGGTTGGCCTTGGCTTGTGCTATAAATACCCCTCTCCTTTGATGAACTTCTTCATCCTAAATATTTCCTAAGTGTTAGAATCCTCCCCCTCCCTTCCTTATGGTTCTCGTCCCTCCCCCTTGTGGCCGAGAGCACCCCCCCCTCTAGGGGTGCTAGCCGAGAGTGTACCCCCCCCCCTAGCCTAGTTGCTTTCGTATAATACCCCCCTTTGTGGTGTAGAAATACTCTCTAGAGTATTGTTATAATGCCCAAATTACCTTAGCCGTATACCTTGTAGTATTCTAAGGTTATACCTATACGAAAAGCCGAAATACTATTATACTTCCGTCACTACAAAACCGAAACCCTAGGAAAATCTCCATAATCCGATTTGGAGTATTGTGTAAGTTGGTTAGAACTTCTAAGGGTGGTTTAGAGCGGGTTGAGCGCTGAGTTGGAGCTAAACGATTGCCCAGGATCGACTTTATACTTGGATAATTATGGGCTTATCGAGGTAAATATCTTGTCCCTCTATTGTAATTGGAAATTACATGTTGTTAGAATATATAGTTAAAGTATACTATATATAGAATCAACGTGGTTAGTTGGCAATGTCTTTTGACTTAAGCCTCAAGAAGCGAATCGAATCTGACATGAGACTTGTGTAGTAATCGTGGAGTAGAATTGTACCCGTCGGGTTAGATGTATAACCCCCTGGTTGGCGGGGTCGCCGGCCGCGTGAGAGGAGGAGGGGTACGCTGTCATGGGGAGGTCTTTGCCAATTTTCGTAGGATGTTCTACGATAAGATCTTAATGTTAATAAGCGCCTTGTGGCCTTATAGGTTGAAGTACTACGTGTGGCGCGCCTACTTGGCTTTAGGAGTAGCCGGCGGTTGGGAGTACTTGAGCGTTTTGCTATTAGTCGATACTCGTCGCGAGGTATGTGAACCTCTTCCTATCTCTTCTAGCATGATATGTGTGAACTATGTAGTACGGTAGACGTACATGTACTAAATGTATTTGATTGGTGTAAAACATAAAGTGTTATAACGGCTTTATGGGAAGTTGGTTATAACGGCTTTATGTTGGTAAGAAAATACATGTGGTTCTTACAAGGTAACTGATTTGAACTATAACTGGCTTGTTATGTGTTAATAAAGAACTTGAAGTATTTCAAAAGAGTTTTGAGTCATTTTGAGAGAAGAAGTAATACTTGATTTGTTTTGAAAACTTAAGAGTTATACTAGCTTTATGGAAAGTTAGGTATAACGTCTTAAGAATGTTTTACTGATTTTGGAAATCAGAATGTGTATCGACAAACCAACTGCGGCGTTAATAAAAGGAAATGTTTTGTGATTAAGTATTATTAAAACCACAAGAAACTTCCATCTGCATAGAAGCTAAGATGAGACAAAATGATATTTCCTAGATCATGGCTGCTGTAATAAGATTGTTGTAAACAAGAATATCCTACTCACATATAAGACTTATGTTTCTCAGTTAGTTTAAAAGAGAATTATATTCTTAAATGAATAAGACTATGAACTACGAAACCTTTCTAAATAAGAAACATGAACATTTGAAATTAGGCAAACTTGGGCGTTTGGAAAATAATGTTATTCTTGGAGTTTTACAAAGAGAAGTGTTTTGATTTACTTCAAAAGATAATCACTATATTTTCATATACTACGGGTATTGTGTGACTTTTGTGAAAGTAACGTATCTTTTAAAGAGTTAATGTATGAAGTACTTTGGGGATAAAACCCCGAACTTGTTAGCATATAGTGGAAAGTACCTGGTGTGTATAACTTGATTTTGTTGGTTGGTGATAGCCTTGTAATACCTTCTTGTTGATTTGATAAGTAAACATGCTAGGATGCTACGTGTGTTAGTATCTTGTGATGTTTGTGTAAAGGGGTTTTTCCTTTGTTGTGCTTATGTTGTTTAACGATAAGCTGTTATGATAGTATTATACAGCACTCATCTCTTGAGATGATTAGGGGTTGCGCCTCCGTCGCGGGGTAGACTTCGGGTCGATGGACCTATGATTCGAGACTACCATGCGGGTCCAGGGGGCCTATGCGGAACTGCGGAAGTTCCAGGTTAGGATGCGGCCCTTGTGGTCATGCGGTCCTTGTGGCCATGCGGACGGCGAGTCCAGGACGCTGCCGGGGAGTAGCTACCCTCGATGCGGGGTTATACCTCATGCGGGCCGATCTGATTGGCCTATGCGGAGCTGCGGGAAGTTCCAGGGCTAGACGCGCACATTAGATACTGCGGGCAAGTGGTCAGCTTTGATCATGTGGCGGTCTAGACAGATCTTATGATACAGTTCATGACCTTGTTGGTACTGTGGGTGTTAGTAGTCGGCTATGCCTTCGTACTTACCCAGTACGTGTTATTATGCGCAGTGGGACCTGGTGTTCGTGTGTGTTCCTTGGTGCTGTTATATCATAAACTGCCGGCAGTGAGGAAGGTATTCCACGGGCATGATTGATGTTGTGGGCGTGAGACCCATTGTTATATTTGAGTGATGACTTGAGGGCGTGAGTCCCTGACTTGACATATCGCTTATTGTGTGAATCGTAGTTTGTTTATCATACATGTCTCTGCTTTATAGACTATTATGATTTCATTTACTGATTTTTAGTTTCACATACTGCACTGTTATCGACCTCCTTCGGGGCCGTTCATGCCGCAGTAAAGGTACACCATCATTGATCCTCGCTCTAGGGTCATTCGGCGTGTGGGAAAGCTCCGTTTCTCCGAGGCTTATCAGGTATAGTCCCTGTTGTTGTAGGTGTTTACATTCGGTATGGCGGGCCCTGTCCGCCATTGTTGTCGTATCATTTCAGAGGTGCGTAATGCTGTTGTGGCGGTGGTTTGTAAAAGGATTAAAACTGCTCATGTTGGAAAAAGTTGTTATATATATATATCGAAAGGCAAGTTTTTCTCGATTATTGTTTCATATTTTATAATATGACTTGTATTGTTTTATGTTCCCCTGATTACTCTGATGTTGTATCACTACGGTGCGGGTAAGGCACGATCACGCCCTAATCGGTCGTGACAAAAGTGGTATCGAGCGATTAATCCTCGGAAAGTGTCTGAGACGCATCGATCCAAAGAGTCTTGATTATCGGTGTGTTGTGCACCACGCCAATAATCAGGAGGCTATAGGATATTTAGGATTGGTTTCTATTCTTCTCACTCTGAGGTCGTGCCTTAGAGCTGTGTTTTAAGTTGGACCCTCTAAACGTATTTCTTTCCCTTACCGTTATGCCTCCGCGTAGGGCAACCCGGGCCCAGGAGGGCAAGGCAGCCGAGGGAGCTGCGAGTAGAATACAGAGGGTTGCGAGGGCACAGGCCCAATCATTACCTAGGGTAGTGCTTCATTCGGGGATTTCTGCGACGTCACTAGCCCCAGCAGAGTTTAGCACGGCGGCGGCCTTCCATCGCGGTCATAATATTTGAACCTTCGCCCACGGCGAGCAGAGAATGTAGATTGCAAAGAGGCGACCCTGTTACTAGCTATGGATTTGGCTACCAGAGATTATACCGATGTACCGCGAGTCTTGATGACTACCTAAGAGAGGGTTGTGCAAGAGTAATTCTTCAGTTGGGCTTGAGCATGGCCTGTGTACGGGCTTATGTACAGCAGGCCGAAAAACGTAGAGATCGACGGGTTAACCAAGGACAGCAGAAGAGGGCCAGAGCAGCAAGGTCCTTCGGTAACTTTCAAGGTGAGTATACCTTAAGTGCTATGTTCTGATAGCAGTGTGTTAGTTGTGATTAGAAATCATGGTGGGTTACCCGAGTAAGATTTTGGAGGATAGAGAAAGTGTGAGCCTTAGAGCTTTATACGTAGAGACCTTAGAGGTAAAGCCATCTCGAGTAAAAGACGTATATTATGTTTGACCCTTATAGGAGTGCATAGTGCACGTGAGCTGTGTTTGGGGATAGGTCCCTAAGTAGTGTGAAATGAAGAGGGTGGTTGAGCTAAGAAGACCGCTAGGTTTTCGTAACGTGATTAGTGAGATTGTTCCGATCGGGAGCTAGTATTGTGCGCGTTGCCGGGTCGGGTTGAGGCCACGTTGCGGGTCAACCCGCGGCATGTATGGCGGTGAGTGCGGTTGTGGTGGTCCCGCCTTGTGGTAGGGTCACGAGGGTGCTAGGCCCAAGTTTAGTTAACCAACGTACGAGTTCGTGGATGCGTTCGACCGGTGGTCGGTCGATGGGGGCAGCCCATCGTGTTCTTCGGTCGGGACCGTTCACTCGGCAGTGTTGATTTATCAGAAAGGTTGTAAGGCTGCACGGTGCCTACCTTCACCTTATGGCGAGCAGTGGAGCCAGTTACGGCTGTTTTGTTTCGAAGTTTTACCAGCAGGTTAAGGACTCGTGAGTCTCGACCGCATTCGCCCTCGGGCCAGTGTGTGGATTTCAGGGGTAGTTGTGAGGATTGTTGTCTCCTGTGGAGGGAGCGTTTGAGCTACCATTTCAGTGTTCGGATGTCGCCTTATGAAGCCTTGCAGGGGCGGAAGTGTAAGTTGCCGGTCGATTGGTTCGATGTTGGCAGGGTTCAGATAGTTGGTTGATCTTGTTCCGGCGGATGTGGATAGTGAAGCTTGTCTAGAAGAAGTTACGGCGGCTCGGAGGAATCGTGCGGATGATCGGTGGCGACGCTTAGAGTTCAGTCGGTCGGTCTTCTTGAAAGTACCACCCCGGACAGGGTGTGACGAGTTTTGGAAACAGAAGGAACTTAGCCCGAGTTACTTTGGGCCTTTAAGAGTTCATATGAAGAATGGGCCAGGTTGCCTATATGTTAGCTTTTGCCGTCCGACTTAGGAGGCAGGACGTCCGTGTCACGACCCGAAACTGGGCCCGTGACTGGTGCCTTACCCCGGGCACCCTAGTGACACAACATCAGAGTAATCAGCGGAACATAAAACATATACATGAAACAAGTGAAGTACAAAACAGTAATCTGAGGAAAACTTGCCTTTCGGCATATATAAATAACAACTTTTACAAATGAACAGTTTAATCCTTTTCACAAACCCTGCCCACGACAGTACTACAGACCTCTAAGAAATGATACGACAACAATGGCGGGACAGGGCCCCGCCATACCCCTGAATGTAAACACCTACAACAACAGGGGACTATACCACTGATAAGCCTCCGGAGAAACGGAGCTTTCCCAAATGCCGAATCGTGACTTAAGAGCGAGGATCAATGACTGGTGTACCTTTACCTGCGGCATGAACGCAGCCCCCCGAAGGAGGTCAGTACAACAGGTACCGAGTATGTGAAACTGAAATAAATACTGTAAATGAAATCATAGTAGTCTATATAAAGCAGGAGACATGTATGATAACCAAACTACAGTTCACAATAACTAAGCAGTCATATCAGGTCAGGGACTCACGCCCTCAAGTCATCACAAAAGAACATAACAGTGGGTCTCACGCACACAACATCAATCGTGCCCGTGGGACACATTCCTCACTGCCGGCAGTTTATGATATAAAAGCACCAAGGAACACACATGAACACCAGGTCCCACCTGTGCCATAATAACACCGTACGGGGTAAGTACGAAGGCATAGCCGACTACTAACACCCACGCACTAACAAGGTCATGAATCAGATTATAAGATCTGTCTGCATCGTCACATGATCAAAGCCGCCACTTGCCCGCAGATCTAATGTGCGCGTCTAGTCTCGAACTTCCCGCACTCCGCGTAGGCCAATCTCATCGCCCGCATGAGGTATTCCCGCGTCGAGGGTAGCTACTCCGCGTCGCCCCGACTTCCGAGTCCGCATGGCCACAAGGACCGCATGCCCATAAAGGACGACACTAACCGGAACTCTCGTAGCTCGCATAGGCCCACAGGACTGCGTGAGGTATTCTCGAATCATAGGTCCATCGACCGCTGAGTCTACCCCGTCGGAGGCGACAACCTAATCATCTCAAGAGATGAATGCCACAATACTATCATAACGACTGATAGTTAATAAGCACAATCAAGGAAAACCCCTTTACACAAACATCACAAGATACTAACACACGTAGCATCCTAACACGTTTACTTATCAAAGCAACAAGAAAGTATTACAAGGCTATCACAAACCAATACAATCAAGTTGTTCACACAAGGTACTTTCTACTATATGATTAACAAGATCGGGTTTTTATCCCCAAAGTACTTCATACATTAACTCTTTAAAAGATACGTTACTTTCACAAAAGTCACACAATACCCGTAGTATATGAAAATAGAGTGATTATCTTTTTTAAAGTAAATCAATTACTTCTCTTGGTAAAATCAAGTAGCAACATTCTTTTCCAATGTTCAAGTTTGCCTAATTTCCAATGTTCAAGTTTCTCATTTTCAGAAAGGTTTCGTAGTTCATAGTCTTATTCATTTAAGAATATAATTCTCCTTTAAACAATCTGAGGAACATAAGTCTTATATGTGAGTAGGATATTCTTGTTTATAACAATCTTATTACAGCAGCCGTGATCTAGGAAATATCATTTTGTCTCATCTTAGCTTCTATGCAGATGGAAGTTTCTACTGGTTTTAATAATACTTAATTAGTCAAAACATTTCCTTTTATTAACGCTGCAGTGGTTTGTCGATACGCATTCTGATTTCCGAAATCAGTAAAACATTCTTAAGCCGTTATACCTAACTTCCCATAAAGCTAGTATAACTCTTAAGTTTTTCAAAAACCAAGTATTACTTCTTCTTTCAAAATGATTCAAAAATCTTTTGAAATACTTCAAGTTCTTTATTAACACATAACAAGCCAGTTATAGTTCAAATCAGTTACCTTTTAAAGACCACAAGTATTTTCTTACCAACATAAAGCTGTTATAACCAACTTCCCATAAAGCCGTTATAACACTTTATGTTTTAAACCAATCAAATACGTTTAGCACATGTACGTCTACCGTACTACATAGTTCACACATATCATGCTAGAAGAGATAGGAAGAGGTTCACATACCTCGCGACGAGTATCGACTAATAGCAAAACGCTCCAACCGTCGGCTACTCCTTAAGCCAAGTAGATCGCGCCATACGTAGTACTTCAACCTATAAGGCCACAAGGCGCTTATTAACATTTAGGTCTAATCGTAGAACATTCTACAGAAAATTCGAAGACTCTCCCGCAACAGCGTAATCTCCTCCTCTATCGAGGCCGGCTACCAAGCCAACCAGGGGGGGGGTTATACGTCTAACCCTGACGGGTACAATTCTACTCCACGGTACTACTCCACAAGTCTACTGTAATACAGCCCTAAGTAATTACAGTTCAGTACTCTTCTTTAAATTCAGGCTTAAGTCGCAAGACATTGCCGTAAGTATTATTCAGGCTTAAGTCAAAAGACATTGCCGATAACTAGGTTCAGTTCTATAAATAGTATACTTCAACTATATATTCAAGCAATCATGTAATTTCCAATTACCATAGAGGGACAAGATATTTACCTCGATAAGCCCATAATTATCCAAGTAAAAAGTCGATCCTGGGCAATCGTTTAGCTCGACTCCGGCGCTCAACCCGCTCTAAACCACCCTTAGAAGTTCTAACCAACTTCTACACAATACTCCAACGGACTAGGGAGATTTTCCTAGGGTTTCGGTTTTGTGACTGACGGAAGTATAATAGTATTTTCTGGACTTTTCGTATAGGTATAACCTTAGAATACAACAAGGTATACGGCTAAGGTAATTTGGGCATTATGACAATACTTTTGAGAGTATTTCTACCAAGAGAGGGGGGTATTATACGAAAGCAACTAGGCTAGGGGGGGTACCCACGCCACACCACAGGGGAGGGGAGGCTCTGCCACCAGGGCCTATCTAGGGAGGGGGGCTCTTGGACGAGAGTCAAACAAGAGGGGAAGGATAACAAGACTTGAAACATATTTGGAATGGATGAAGAAGTCATCCTAAGGGTATTTATAGCACAAGGCCAAGGCCAATGGCCAAGATCTTGCAGTGCATAGCAAGTGTAGGGCGAAGATCTTGCCAAGTGCACACTAGCCAACTAACACAAAAATATCCTACCAACCCTTGACCACAAAAGCCACACTTTCGCCAACACAATTTCCGCCCAGGTGTTCCAATGAGGGTGACAAGTGTCACCCTCTCGTTGGTCCAAAATGTTTCGTCTCTCGGAAAAATCCGCAAAAATTAAAAATGACATAGCCGGAAATTCCCCTACGAAAGCTGTGAAAACGTTTCGTCGAAAAACGACTCTACACGGGTGTTGTGAACAAAATTAATTTCGGCCAAGCCTTACTACAAGTTCAAATTTCTACGCACGCCCCACGCATATACTCAAAATACGGTATAACATTCTCCCCTCCTTAGAAACATTCGTCCCGAATGTTCCTTCTAAGTCTCAAAACGAACGCGCGCCAGTATAGTCTTCACTACCATACTTACGAAACAATCCTGCCACAATGGCCACAGAAACAACTGCGCAAAATACTTACATCCAAGTCCACGAGGAATCACCTCTAACATCACCACAAACACCTCTCTCCGGGGTCTAAAATATACTTCCTTCGCACCTTCTCTTACAAAAAAAGAAATGATCACATCTATGCTCGCGATACCACTGATACCACTTTTGTCCACTTTTGTCACTTTGCCGCGAGGTTCTAGTGTCACTCCGGCGACCCAACAAACGGATGCCGATCGCATGCGATCCCTAAGGTCATGCGTACACTCGAACTCTTACCACATTTCTGACACTGCTTCAGTTTCCAAAACTCGGGGTTACTATCTCTAACGTGGTCATCATTAACTGGGAACACTCTGGATGGATCTTCGATACTTCCCCGAACATCACAATACGAAAGACCAGACGCGACCTTGCTCCTACGTCGGACGCAAATGCTAACATATAGGCAACCCGCCTATCCTTCACATGGACTCACAAAGGCCCAAAGTAACAGGCTAAGTTTCTCTGTTTTCCAAAACTCGTCGCACCCAAACCGGGTGGTACCTTCAAGAAGACCGACCAACTCGAACTCTAAGCGTCGTCGCCGATTATCCGCACAATTTCTCTGAGCTGCCAGAACTTCTTCTAGACAAGCTTCTCACTATCCACAGTCTGCTGGAACAAGCCTGAACCAACTATCTGAATCTTGCCAACATCGAACCAATCGACCGGCAACTTACATGTCACGACCCGTTCCGGGGCCCGTGACTGGTGCCTTACCGGGGCACCCAAGTAGTCATACATCAGAGAAATCAGCGGAAATATAAAACAAGACATGAAACAGTTTATAAAATAAGACACAGTTTATGTGAGAAAAACACCGCCTTTCGGCATATATATATATAATCATAGTTCAAGAAGCTACATCCGAAATCGCATAACATGACTACAGACCTCTAAGAAAATATACAACTATGGCGGACAGGGCCCCGCCATACCCTCGATCGCATAAAACTATCTACAACAGGAGATCATACCAAAAGTAGAGCCTCCAAGAGATGGAGCTCCGACACCAACGTAGAGATCCTAGGAATGCGGATCTAACACTGCTTGCCTCTTACCGGCATGAACGCAGCCCCAAGGAGGTCGATAACAGTACTAAGTATGCGAAATCAGAAGTACTTAAATGAAACATATCATTTTTAAAACCGGTTTACAAATATGTATGAAACAACCAAGGAAACCGCATAGTGCCACATCACAAACAAGAGCAACAATAGGTAATCAGAATGAGTCTTGTCTAGGCTGCGAATGATCGAAACAGGCCACTCGCCCCATCATCATTCTGCAGCCTAATCTCGACTCCCGAGTCCGCATAGGCCACTCACGGGCCCGCATGAGGTATAACCCCGCGTCGAGGGTAGCTACTCCTGCATCGCCCCGACTCGCTGTCCGCATGGCCACTGCATCGCATGAGGTATAACCCCGCATACTAACACGAACTCTCGTAGCTCGCATGGGCCCCCGACCCGCATGAGGTATTCTCGAATCATGGTCCCAGACCGCCTGAGTCTACCCCGCATCGGAGGGCAGCTTAACCCCCGGTATCATCTCAAGAGGTGAGTGATAGTATACTAACATAACAACTTATCTTTAAACAATATAAGCACAACAAGGATACTCACCTATACAAACGTTACAAGATACTAACACACATAGCATCATATCATGTCTACTTATCAAACCATCTTTATTATTCTTTTCACCATATAAGTCTGTTATAAACACATAGGCAAACTTGTTTCTTTTATAAATCTTAAGTGGTTATACTTACTTCCCATAAAGCTAGTATAACTCTTAAGCTTCTGTTTTAAAAACCAATTAGTTCTCTTCTGTTAATATGATTCAGTAGTCTTTTGAAATGTTTTCAGTTCTTTATTATTCAGGCTTAAGCCGTGAGGCATTGCCGTAAGTATTATTCAGGCTTAAGCCGTGAGGCATTGCCGTAAGTATTATTCAGGCTTAAGCCGTGAGGCATTGCCGTAGTTATATTGTAAAATATCATGCTTTAGGAAGAATCACATACCTTCTCAGCGAAAACCACCTGCCAAGTTGAATATGTCGCGCGCAGAGTCAGCCTATAATAGTCACGGATATCTATTAAAGACTACTCAAGGTCATTCTAAACAGGGGTTCATAATTCTACGGTAAGTCGGGCAGCACTTCCCACCCGTGAGCTATATAAGTTCATCAGAAAACAAATCCTATGTAAATCAGATTTGATTATTCTTCTTTTAAACCCTTCTAAGTGATTAACACTTCAATTCTATTCGTGATATACTTCTAAGTATTTATACTAATTCTTATACTATAACAGTAAGTATTATCTAATTCAAAAGAGGGTTTGGATTATTACCTCGGTAAGCCCAATAATATCCTAGAAAAAGTCGCGCCTGAGCAAGGTTTTGCTCCTAAGTAGTATGCTCCAAGAACCTTAGAAGTTCTTCACAACTTCTACAAAGTACTAAGGTATTTGGGCTAGCGTCTTTTGTGCATTATAACGATACACGAAGGTAACTTTTCTACCAAGGGCGGGGGGGTAGATTTTTGGCTAGGCGCGGGGGGGTATTCGGCCTAGGCCCCCTTCACAAGGGGTGGGGGAGGTGTTTGGACGAACTGGCTACAAGGGGGGAGGAGAGGATTTTTAGACTTGGAAGATAACTTTGTGGATGAAGAACTCTTCATCAAAGGGGGTATTTATAGCTCAAGCCTTGGCCAACCAATGGCCAAGATGAAGACAAGTGCAAGGCAAGTGTAGGGTGAGGATTAACTAAACACAAATATCCTACCAACTCCTTGACTTGTGCCATGGCACAAAAAACGTGCCAATGTTTCTCCATTTTCGTCCAATGGACGATTCAAGTCCATCAATGGGAGGGTGCCAAGTGTTGCCCTCCCGTTGGTCCAAAATGTTTCGTCTCTCGGAAAAATCCGCAAAAATAAGAAATGGCATAGCCGGAATTTACTCTACGAAAGCTGTGGAAACGTTTCGTCGGAAAACGATTCTTCTAGTGAGTTGTGTACAAAATGAAACGTCCAAGGCTTATTTTTTAGGCTAGACTTTCGTACGTATTCCCTTACGTACATACTCTGGAAATACGGGGTATAACATTCTCCCCTCCTTAGAAACATTCGTCCCGAATGTTCCTTCCCAAGACAGTTATCGAAGAAGTTTAAACAGTTAGCAAATGCCACACGCGGCCACAAAACAACACTTAGGCATAAATGATAATGGAAATTTACAAGTAGGAAGGTGAATTACCTGGAGGTGTGGGGAATAGGTGAGGATACTTCCGCCTCATGTCCTCCTCGGCTTCCCATGTCAACTCCTCCCTGAGCTCGTTCCGCCACAAGACTTTGACGGAAGCCACGTCCTTCGTCCGCAGACGCCTAACCTGACGATCGACTATCGCTATGGGAATCTCCTCATACGATAGCCCCTCGGTCACCTGGACATCGTCAATCGGGTGCACCCTAGATGGATCCCCGATACATCTCTCAAAGATAGATACGTGAAACACCGGACGATGCACCGCCTCCAGATCGGACGGCAGATCCAACTCGTAGCAACCTTGCCTACCTCGCGACAATCTGAAACGGCCCAATGTACCTTGGGCTGAGCTTCCCCTTCTTCCCGAATCTCATCACACCCTTCATGGGTGACACCTTTAGGAAAACCCAATCATGAACCTCGAACTCAAGATGCCGACGACGATGATCTGCATACGACTTGGCCGACTCGAGTCACAATAGTCGCCTCGGATAAGCTTCACCTTATCCATCGCTGCGTACCAAATCTGGTCCCACTAGCTGTCCCTCGCCCACATCGAACCAACCTATAGGCGATCTGCACTTCCTCCCATACAAGGCCTCATAAGGCGCCATCTGAATACTGGAGTGGTAGCTATTATTATATGCGAACTCAACTAGAGGCAAATGATCCTCCCCACTACCCCTAACGTCAATGACAAAGCTCGCAGATATCCTCAAGAGTCGGATAGTGCGCTCGCCCGTCTGCATGCCTGTGGATGAAATGCGACTCGTGCTCACTGCCCCTAAACCCTCTCGAAGGACCTCCGAGTTAGCCGTAAACCGGGCTCTCATGCGATATGATCGTAGGGACTCCATGTAGTCCGGCGATCTCTGATGTAAAGTCGGCATAATCCTCAGCCGAAAAAGTCTGCCTGACGGGAAGAAAGTGGGCTGATTTCATCAGCCTGTCGACGATAACCCATATAGAATCATGTCTCCTCTGAGTGCGAGGTAATCCTGTGATGAAGTCCATGTTGATCACCTCCCACTTCCGTGTCGGGATCTCTATCGCAGAATAAAACCACCGTGCCTCTCGTGCTCTACCTTCACCGCGACAACACGCACCGAGCTACGAACTCGCAACGCCCTCTTCAAGCCATCCCACCAATACACAGATCTAAGGTCGTGGTACATCTTGGTCGACCGGATGGATAGAGTAACGCCGCGTGTGCTTCCCCAAGAACTCTGCCAAGTCCTGAAACATCCGAACACATACCGCCAAACCTTAGCACCCCATCGTGCTACCTCAAAAGGACCTTGCCTCACGAAGAGTATCACGATATCGAATCAAAGCCGGATCTCGAATCGCCTCTTCACCTCGCCGACGATGGAAGACTCGGCAACCTCACGAACTCTAACCCCATCGCTATCGTAATCAATCAAGCGGACACCAAGGCTCGCTAATCGATGCAAATCACGAACCATGTCCTCCTCTCTAGCCGCACATCCGATAGGCTCCCATCGACCTACGACTAAGAGCATCTGCCACAACATTGGCCTTTCCCGGGTGGTATAGGATATCAACATCATAATCCTTAAGCAACTCTAACCACCGTCTCGCCGTAAGTTCAGCTCCTCCGGTGAAGATATATGGAGGCTCTTGTGGTCTCGTATAAACATCCACGTGAACCCCATACAAATAGTGCCTCCAGATCTTCAAAGCGTGAATCACTACCGCTAACTCCAAATCATGGGGGTAGTTCCTCTCGTGTTTCTTCACCGTCGGGATGCATATGCTATAACCCCGCCATGCTGCATCAATACATCCCAACCCGATGCCCGACGTCACAATACACGACATAACCATCCGACCTCGGAAGAGTAAGAACGGGCGGTCGCCCTCTCTTTCAAAGAATCGAAACCCCGCCACAAGCATCACCATCAAACTTGGCCGCTTACGAGTCACCTAGTCAATGGTGCGTAGATAGAAGCAAACTTCTCCACGAACCGATAATAACTCGCAAGGCCCGTAAAATCGCGAACCTCTGCCGAGTAGTAGGTCTCGCCAAGTCTCGATCGCTTCGATCTTGGCCAGATCAACTCGAATGCCATCACCCCATAATATGCCCAAGAAACGCCATGAAGTCAACCAAAACTCACATTTGGAAAACTTGGCGCATAATCGCTGGTCTCGAGAATCACAAGACAGCCTCAAATGCTCCGCATGCTCCTCGCTCCGAGCGAATAAACCAAGATATCATCAATGAACACTATCACAAACGTGTCCAAAAATGGTTTGAACACTCGGTTCATCAAATCCATGAATACCGCCGAGCATTGGTCAACCCAAAAGACATGACCAACTCATAATGCCTGCACGTCCGAATGCACTAGGGACATCCACCTCTCTCGACTCGCACTGATGATAGCCCGATCGCAGATCAATCTTGAGAAACATCTCGCACTCGCAACGGTCGAACAAATCATCAATCCCGGGAGGGTATACGTTTCTAATGGTCACCTTGTTCACCGTCAGTAATCAACACACATGCGCAGCGTCCCGCCCTTCTTTTTCACGAACAATACCGCGCCCCTGTGGAGAAACACTGGGCCTAATGAAGCCCTTCTCTAGCAAATCCCTAAGCTGATCCTTCAGCTCTCTCAACTCGGCAGGTGCCATTCTGTATGGCGGAATGGAAATAGGCCGAGTATCTGGCAATATGTCAATACAAAACTCAATCTCCCTCTCGGGAGGGATACCTGGGAGGTCATCCGGGAACACGTCTGGGAACTCACGACTACGGAATCGACCGAAAATCGTACCGCACCTCGTGATCAAACACTCGAACTAGATGGTAGATGTACCCTTCTCGCACCATCTTCCTAGCCTTGAGGTAGGAAATAAACCTACCCTCGGCGATACCGTGCTCCTCCCACTCAACAACCGGCCCTCAGAAACCGAACCGTACTACTCTCTCTCTGCAGTCTACATTGGCATAGCAAGAAGCTAGCCAATCCATCCCCATAATCACGTCGAAGTCAATCATCTCCAACTCTATCAAGTCGGCTAGGTCTGACGACTAAATGGTCACAGGACAAGTTCTATATACCCGCCGAGCTACCACCGAATCACCCACTGCGTAGCTACCTCGAAAGGGTCTATGGACTCAGGCTCTATCCCTATCCTACTAGCAACAAGGGGAGATATATAGGACAGAGTAGAACCCGGATCTATCAAGGCATAAACATCAAACCCAGAAACTGATAAGGTACCTGTGACGACATCAGGTGAGGCCTCCTGATCCTGTCGGCTGGACAAAGCATAAATGCGGTTCTGAGGACCGCTAGAACTGGGACCCGCGCCACGACCCCGGCCGCGACTGGCCGACCCACGAGCACTCGCCCTCGGGCGAGTAATCGAGGAGCTGATGGCGCCACGTAACTCGGCGTTGGGCCCTACCACCGCCACGCCGGCCGGATAGCCTCGCAAAGTGACCCTGCCGCTACAATCAGTAATAAGATCAATAAGTAGTACCACACTTCCAGTAATGGTATCTACCGCATAGGCCACACTGGGGGGGTGGTCCCGATCGCCGCACTCGCTACTCGACGCCTCAAGCCCTGGGCCCCGGTCCGCCTCGAAAACTCGTCAGGCCGAGGACGGTGCAGAGTGCTCGAGCCGGCCGTGGTGCGACCCAGATCGCCGAGGCCGCCACCACGATAACCACCGTAAAACCTCCCGCCCCGCCTTCTTCTCTGATGTCCGCCCACTCGCCGACCTGCGCCTCGCATCCAAGGGCGTGAGCCTGCATGCGGGTACTGTCCATACCCGGCTGGAGAGAAACCCCCGCACATGACTCGGCCATGTAGTCATCTAGCCCAGTGACATAGCGGTGTCCCCTATCCTCCATATCTGCTACCAATGCTGGGACATATCGAGCCAATGAATCAAACTCGACATTGTACTCGACAAGGCGTCCTCTCTCGCCGCAGTAAAAATCTATCACCCGCGCCTCCTCATCCGCGAGGCAAGAATTGAGTGAGGAAAGCATCTGAGAACTCGTCCCAAGTAGCTGGGGACGCGTGCTCTCCCCGTGATAACTCCCATGAATCAAACCAATCGACTGAGGTATCACGCAGCCTATGTGAACAAAAGATCACTGACTCGGTCTCCGACGCCCGATCACTCTCAAAATCCTTCAAGGCGACGGATGAACTCCTGCGGATCATCCTCCGCCTCGACCCATAAAACTCCGGCGGATACAACTCAAGAAATCTCGTAGCCTCAAACTATTCGCCTCGTGTACCACGGGTGCGACCGAGCTGAGCCGAATCGCCGCATCCAATCTCTCTCGACGGGCCACAACTTTAGCCAAAAGTGGGCCATCTCTTGTACCTAACTCTCCGCCCCAGCCGCGGGCGAGGTGTGGTACTGTGGTCTGTCTGGGCCGGGCGGCGTCATAGAACTCGCCGTCTCGGTATAGATCGGGCACGAGCCTCGTGACTGGGTGTCTGCTAGCGCCTCCTACGCTTTGCCCTTCCGCCGGGCGGGTTGCCTTACGTGAGGCATAATCACATGAGAAAGGAATACGTTAGAGGGTCCAACCTATAACATGCCTCTACAAAGACGATCTCGTAATGAGAAGAATGGAAACCAATCCTAAATATCCTATAGCCTCACGATTATTGGTGTGGTGCACAACACACCGATAATCAAGACTCTACTAGATACGGTGCAGACACTTTCCGAGGATTAATCGCTCGATACCACTTTTGTCACGACCTGCCCGGTTCGTGGATCGTGCCTTACCGGCACCCAAGTAGTCATACATCGAGAAATCAGCGGAAATATAAAACAAGACATGAAACAGATTTATAAAATAAGACGCTTTATGTGAGAAAACACCGCTTTCTAAGATATATATATATAATCATAGTTCAAGAAGCATCCGACATCGCATAACATGACTCTGCACCTCTAAGAAAATATACAACTATGGCGATGGCCGCCATACCGATCTGTACAAAACTATCTACAACAGGGAGATCATACCAAAAGTAGAGCCTCCGGAAGAGATGGAGCTCCCGACACCAACGTAGAGATCCTAGGAATGCGGATCTAACACCTGCTTGCCCTTACCTGCGGCATGAACGCAGCCCCCCGAAGGAGGTCAGTACAACAGGTACTAAGTATGCGAAACTGTAAAGTACTTAAATGAAACATATCATTTTTAAAACCAGTTTACAAATATGTATGAAACAACCAAGGAAACCGCACATAGTGCCACATCACAAACAAGAGCAACAATAGGTAATCAGAATGAGTCTTGTCTAGGCTGCGAATGATCGAAACAGGCCACTCGCCCCATCATCATTCTCGCAGCCTAATCTCGACTCGAGTCCGCATAGGCCACTCACATGGGCCCGCATGAGGTATAACCCCGCATCGAGGGTAGCTACTCCTCGGCATCGTCCTGGACTCGCTGTCCGCATGGCCACACAGACCGCATGAGGTATAACCCCGCATACTAACCTGGAACTCTCGTAGCTCCGCATGGGCCCCCTGGACCCGCATGAGGTATTCTCGAATCATGGTCCTGCATCACCGAGTCTACCAGCATCGGAGGGCAGCTTAACCCCCGGTATCATCTCAAGAGGTGAGTGATAGTATACTAACATAACAACTTATCTTTAAACAATATAAGCACAACAAGGATACTCACCTATACAAACGTTACAAGATACTAACACACATAGCATCATATCATGTCTACTTATCAAACCATCTTTATTATTCTTTTCACCATATAAGTCTGTTATAAACACATAGGCAAACTTGTTTCTTTTATAAATCTTAAGTGGTTATACTTACTTCCCATAAAGCTAGTATAACTCTTAAGCTTCTGTTTTAAAAACCAATTAGTTCTCTTCTGTTAATATGATTCAGTAGTCTTTTGAAATGTTTTCGCTTCTTATTATTCGAGCTTAAGCCAGAGGCATTCCGTAAGTATTATTCGAGCTTAAGCCGTGAGGCATGGCCGGAAGTATTAGTCAGGCTTAAGCCGAGAGGCATTGCCGGAGTTATATTGTAAAATATCATGCTTTAGGAAGAATCACATACCTTCTCAAAAAAACCACCTGCCAAGTTGAATATGTCGCGCGCAGAGAGTCAGCCTATAATAGTCACAGATATCTATTAAAGACTACTCTGAAGGTCATTCTAAACAGGGGGTTCATAATTCTACGGTAAGTCGGGCAGCACTTCCCCACCCGGTGAGCTATATAAGTCTACTGTGAAAACAGTCCTATGTAAGTCTGATTTGATTATTCTTCTTTAAACCCTTCTAAGTGATTAACACTTCAATTCTATTCTGTGATATACTTCTAAGTATTTATACTAATTCTTATACTATAACAGTAAGTATTCTCTAATTCAAAAGAGGGTTAGGATTATTACCTCGGTAAGCCCAATAATATCCTAGAAAAAGTCGCGCCTGAGCAAGGTTTTGCTCCTAAGTAGTATGCTCCAAGAACCTTAGAAGTTCTTCACAACTTCTACAAAGTACTAAGGTATTTGGGCTAGGGTATTTTGGGCATTATAACGATACAAGAAGGTAACTTTTCTACCAAGGGAGGGGGGGTAGATTTTTGGCTAGGCTAAGGGGGGTATTCGGCCAAGGCCACCTTCACAAGGGGAGGGGGAGGTGTTTGGACGAAATGGCTACAAAGGGAGAGGAGAGGATTTTTAGACTTGGAAGATAACTTTGTGGATGAAGAACTCTTCATCAAAGGGGGTATTTATAGCTCAAGCCTTGGCCAACCAATGGCCAAGATGAAGACAAGTGCAAGGCAAGTGTAGGGTGAGGATTAACTAAACACAAATATCCTACCAACTCCTTGACTTGTGCCATGGCACAAAAAACGTGCCAATGTTTCTCCATTTTCGTCCAATGGACGATTCAAGTCCATCAATGGGAGGGTGCCAAGTGTTGCCCTCCCGTTGGTCCAAAATGTTTCGTCTCTCGGAAAAATCCGCAAAAATAAGAAATGGCATAGCCGGAATTTACTCTACGAAAGCTGTGGAAACGTTTCGTCGGAAAACGATTCTTCTAGTGAGTTGTGTACAAAATGAAACGTCCAAGGCTTATTTTTTAGGCTAGACTTTCGTACGTATTCCCTTACGTACATACTCTGGAAATACGGGGTATAACATTACACTTCCGCCCTTACAAGGCTTCATAAGGCAATATCCGAACACTGAAATGGTAGCTTAAACACTACCTCCACAGGAGACAACAATCCCCACAACTATCCCTGAAATCCAAACAACGCCCGAGGCGAATGCGATTGAGACTCACGAGTTCCTATCCTTGCTGGTAAAACTTTTAGAAAACGAAAATAGCCACAACTGGCTTCATCGACATAAGGTGAAGGTAGGCACCTGCAGCCTTTCAACCTTTCGGATAACTCAACACACCAGTAAACGGTCCCGACCAAGAACACGATGGCTGCCCCATCGCCCGACCATCGGTCGAACGCGTCCACGAACTCGTGACTGGTTAACTAAACTTGGGCCTAACACCCTCACAACCCTAACACAAGGCGGGACCACCACAACCTGACCCCACCACCAAACCTACCGCGGGTTGACCCGCAACGTGGCCTCAACCCGACCCGGTCAACGCGCACAATACTAGCTCCCCGATCCGGAACAATCTCACTACTCACGTTTCGAAAACCTAGCGGTCTTCTTAGCTCAACTACCCCCTTTCATTCCACACTACTAGGGACCTATCCCAACACAACTCACGTGCACTATGCACTTCCGATAAGGGTCAAACATAACACTACACCTTTTCTCGAGATGGTCTCACCTCTAAGGTCTTTACGTAAAAAGCTCTAAGGCTCACACCTTCTCTATCCCCCAAAATCTTACTCGGTTAAACAACCATGATCTAATCACGACTAACACACGGCTATCAGAACATAGCACTTAAGGTATACTCACCTTATCACACATACTGATCTCTAGAGGGTTAAAGATATATCTATATCTACTGCTTCACTCCCCTTAGTCGTTCTAATCAAACCTGCCCCGTAGGGCGCATAGCTAAGGAAGGTGACGAACTACCCACCGGTACTGAAGGCAAAGTCCTCCTACTAGGTCACCCATTCGACACATGGCCCTGACGGCCGCAGGTACAACAAGTACCAACTAAAAGACGACATTCCCCGGGATGACGTCTGTCACACTGTGAACCGGAAGCCCTGGAGTTCTGACCAACTCCTGCATACCCCGAACGTCCTGAACCCTGTGGAGGACCTTTCTGCACTGGTGGATGCGCATAATCTAATCTGCTGGTGAGGCGACTCGCCTCGCAAGTTACCAAAGGACCTTGCTACTCTGGCCCTCTTCTGCTGTCCTTCGTTAACCCGTCGATCTCTACGTTTCTCGGCCTGCTGCGCATAAGCCCGTACACAGGCCATGCTCAAGCCTAACTGAAGAACTTACTCTTGCACAACCTTCTCGTTGATATTCATCAAGACTCGCGGTACATCGGTATACTCTCTGGTAGTCAAATCCATAGTTAGTAACAGGGTCGCCTCTTTGCAATCTATATTCTCTGTTCCCGGTCGTGGAACTGAAGGTTCAAATATCATGGCCGCAGTAGGAACCGCCACGCTGCCAAACTCACTGGGCTAGTGGCGTCGCAAAACTCCCGAATGAAGCACTACCCTAGGTAATGATTTGGGCTCGTGCCTCGCCACCCTCAACTCTACTCGCGCCTCCTCGGCTGCCTTGCCCTCCTGGGCCCGGGTTGCCCTACGCGGAGGCATAACGGTAAAGGAAAGAAATACGTCAGAGGGTCCAACTTACAACACAGCTCTAAGGCACGATCTCAGAGTGAGAAGAATAGAAACCAATCCTAAATACCCTATAGCCTCCTGATTATTGGTGTGGTGCACAACACACCGATAATCAAGACTCTACTGGATACGGTCTGTAGACATTTTTCCGAGGATTAACTGCTCTGATACCACTTTTGTCACGACCCGAAACTGGGCCCGTGACTGGTGCCTTACCCCGGGCACCCTAGTGACACAACATCAGAGTAATCAGCGGAACATAAAACATATACATGAAACAAGTGAAGTACAAAACAAGAATGAGAAAACTTGCCTTTTCGTATATAAATAACAACTTTTACAAATGAGCAGTTTAATCCTTTTCACAAACTCCGCCACGCATGATTTACATGGACCTCTAAGAAATGATACGACAACAATGGCGGACGGGGCCCCGCCATACCACGGAATGTAAACACCTACAACAACAGGGACTATACCATCGATAAGCCTCCGAGAAACGGAGCTTTCCCAAATCTTGAATCGTGACCCTAGGCGAGGATCAATGGCGGTGTACCTTTACTCGCGCATGAACGCAGCCCGGGCGAGGTCGATCAACAGGTACCGAGTATGTGAAACTGAAAATAAATACTGTAAATGAAATCATAGTAGTCTATATAAAGCAGGAGACATGTATGATAACCAAACTACAGTTCACAATAACTAAGCAGTCATATCAGGTCAGGGACTCACGCCCTCAAGTCATCACAAAAGAACATAACAGTGGGTCTCACGCACACAACATCAATCGTGCCCGTGGGACACATTCCTCACTGCCGGCAGTTTATGATATAAAAGCACCAAGGAACACACATGAACACCAGGTCCCACCTGTGCCATAATAACACCGTACGGGGTAAGTACGAAGGCATAGCCGACTACTAACACCACGCACCAACAAGGTCATGAATCGTATCATAAGATCTGTCTGCACCGTCACATGATCAAAGCCGCCACTTGCCCGCATATCTAATGTGCGCGTCTAGTCCTCGAACTTCCCGCAGCTCGCGTAGGCCAATCTCATCGCCCGCGTGAGGTATTCCCGCATCGAGGGTAGCTACTCCCGGCATCGCCCGGACTTCCGAGTCCGCATGGCCACGCGACCGCATGCCCATAAAGGACGCACACTAACACGAACTCTCGTAGCTCCGTAGGCCCTCAGGACTGCGTGAGGTATTCTCGAATCATAGGTCCATCGACCACTGAGTCTACCCGCGTCGGAGGCGGCTTAACGGAATCATCTCAAGAGATGAATGCCACAATACTATCATAACGACTGATAGTTAATAAGCACAATCAAGGAAACCCCTTTACACAAACATCACAAGATACTAACACACGTAGCATCCTAACACGTTTACTTATCAAAGCAACAAGAAAGTATTACAAGGCTATCACAAACCAATACAATCAAGTTGTTCACACAAGGTACTTTCTACTATATGATTAACAAGATCGGGTTTTTATCCCCAAAGTACTTCATACATTAACTCTTTAAAAGATCGTTACTTTACAAAAGTCACACAATACGTAGTATATGAAAATAGAGTGATTATCTTTTTAAAGTAAATCAATTACTTCTCTTGGTAAAATCAAGTAGCAACATTCTTTTCCAATGTTCAAGTTTGCCTAATTTCCAATGTTCAAGTTTCTCATTTTCAGAAAGGTTTCGTAGTTCATAGTCTTATTCATTTAAGAATATAATTCTCCTTTAAACAATCTGAGGAACATAAGTCTTATATGTGAGTAGGATATTCTTGTTTATAACAATCTTATTACAGCAGCCGTGATCTAGGAAATATCATTTTGTCTCATCTTAGCTTCTATGCAGATGGAAGTTTCTACTGGTTTTAATAATACTTAATTAGTCAAAACATTTCCTTTTATTAACGCTGCGGTGGTTTGTCGTCACGCATTCGATTTCCAAATCAAGAAACATTCTTAAGCCGTTATACCTAACTTCCCATAAAGCTAGTATAACTCTTAAGTTTTTCAAAAACCAAGTATTACTTCTTCTTTCAAAATGATTCAAAAATCTTTTGAAATACTTCAAGTTCTTTATTAACACATAACAAGCCAGTTATAGTTCAAATCAGTTACCTTTTAAAGACCACAAGTATTTTCTTACCAACATAAAGCTGTTATAACCAACTTCCCATAAAGCCGTTATAACACTTTATGTTTTAAACCAATCAAATACGTTTAGCACATGTACGTCTACCGTACTACATAGTTCACACATATCATGCTAGAAGAGATAGGAAGAGGTTCACATACCTCGCGACGAGTATCGACTAATAGCAAAACGCTCCAACCGTCGGCTACTCCTTAAGCCAAGTAGATCGCGCCATACGTAGTACTTCAACCTATAAGGCCACAAGGCGCTTATTAACATTTAGGTCTAATCGTAGAACATTCTACAGAAAATTCGGCAAGACCTCTTCCCGCAAGCGTAATCTCCTCCTCTATCGAGGCCGGCTACCAAGCCAACCAGGGGGGGGGGGTTATACGTCTAACCCTGACGGGTACAATTCTACTCCACGGTACTACTCCACAAGTCTACTGTAATACAGCCCTAAGTAATTACAGTTCAGTACTCTTCTTTAAATTCAGGCTTAAGTCGCAAGACATTGCCGTAAGTATTATTCAGGCTTAAGTCGCAAGACATTGCCGTAAGTATTATTCAGGCTTAAGTCAAAAGACATTGCCGATAACTAGGTTCAGTTCTATAAATAGTATACTTCAACTATATATTCAAGCAATCATGTAATTTCCAATTACCATAGAGGGACAAGATATTTACCTCGATAAGCCCATAATTATCCAAGTAAAAAGTCGATCCTGGGCAATCGTTTAGCTCCAACTCCGAGCGCTCCAACCCGCTCTAAACCACCCTTAGAAGTTCTAACCAACTTCTACACAATACTCCAACGGACTATGGAGATTTTCCTAGGGTTTCGGTTTTGTGACTGACGGAAGTATAATAGTATTTTCTGGACTTTTCGTATAGGTATAACCTTAGAATACAACAAGGTATACGGCTAAGGTAATTTGGGCATTATAACAATACTTTTGAGAGTATTTCTACCAAGAGAGGGGGGGGGTATTATACGAAAGCAACTAGGCTAGGGGGGGGGTACCCCACGGCCACACCACAAAGGGGAGAGGGGGAGGCTCTCGGCCACAAGGGCCTATCTAGGGAGGGGGGCTCTTGGACGAGAGTCAAACAAGAGGGGAGGGGAAGGATAACAAGACTTGAAACATATTTGGAATGGATGAAGAAGTCATCCTAAGGGGGGGTATTTATAGCACAAGCCAAGGCCAACCAATGGCCAAGATCTTGCCAAGTGCATAGCAAGTGTAGGGCCAAGATCTTGCCAAGTGCACACTAGCCAACTAACACAAAAATATCCTACCAACCCTTGACCACAAAAGCCACACTTTCGGCCAACACAATTTCCGCCCAAGGTGTTCCAATGAGAGGGTGACAAGTGTCGCCCTCTTGTTGGTCCAAAATGTTTCGTCTCTCGGAAAAATCCGCAAAAATTAAAAATGACATAGCCGGAAATTCCCCTACGAAAGCTGTGAAAACGTTTCGTCGAAAAACGACTCTACACGGGTGTTGTGAACAAAATTAATTTCGGCCAAGCCTTACTACAAGTTCAAATTTCTACGTACGTCCTTACGTACATACTCTGAAAATACGGGGTATAACAGTCCGGTCTTTCGTATTGTTATGTTCGGGAAAGTATCGAAGATCCATCCAGAATGTTCCCAGTTAATGATGCCCACGTAAAGAGATAGTAACCCCGAGTTTTGGAAACTAAAGCAGTATCAGAAATGTGGTAAGGGTTCGAGTGTCACGACAGCCGGTGATCGTGACGCAGCCCGGTACCATTTGTTGGGTCGTGAGCTAGGCTCGCGCAAAGTGACAACGATGGTATTATTTGTGGTGATGTTAGAGGTGTTTCCTCGTAGACTTGGATATAAGTATGTTGCGCAGGTATTTTCTGTGGCCAGGTATGGCAGGATTGTTTCGTAAGTATAGAAGTGAAGACTATACTGGCGCACGTATGTTTTGAGACTTAGAATGAACATTCGGGACGAATGTTTCTAAGGGGGGAAGAATGTTATACCCCGTAGTCCCAGGGTATGTATGCGAGGACGTACGTACGAGAATACGACAGAAAGATTGGAAAGGAAGAAAGAGGCGATTTTTCCACGGAAAAGTTTCCGGTTTTTGTGAAGGAAGAAGGTTCGTTAATGGGAATTGGATTCCCAGATTTGGTATTCGGACTTCCTGGAATATTAGAGAATTATGGAATTTTATTTTCGGAAATGGTCACGTGGGGCCCACGGGAGAAATTTACTGGTTTTGGGCCCACTTTGTTTTCGAGATTTTGGCCATTGTGGATATTTTCGAAGATGTTTTATTTTGGGCCAATAGGAGGGTGACACGTGTCACCCCGCCTAGGTGGCTTGGCGAATTGGCATTTGTGCACAACACCTTGCTAGAGTCGTTTTTGACGAAACGCTCTACCTAACTGCGAAGGGTAAATTACGGCTATGTCATTTAGTATTTTTGGATTTTTCCGAGAGGCGAAACGTTTTGGACCAACGAGAGGCAACACTTGGCACCCTCTCGTTGGTGGACTTGAAGGCGTTAGGGCCGATTGGATGAGCAAGTCTTGGATGATATTTGTGTAGATATTTTGTGAGGTTTTAGGAGTAGGGTCTAGGGGCACTTGGGCATATCTTGGCCTTACACTTGCTATACACTTGGCTAGATCTTGGCCATGGTTGGCCTTGGCTTGTGCTATAAATACCTCTCCTTTGATGAACTTCTTCATCCTAAATATTTCCTAAGTGTTAGAATCCTCCTCCCTTCCTTATGGTTCTCGCCCTCCTTGTGGCCGAGAGCACCCCCTCTAGGGGTGCTAGCCGAGTGTACCCCTAGCCTAGTTGCTTTCGTATAATACCCCTTTGTGGTGTAGAAATACTCTCAGAGTATTGTTATAATGCCCAAATTACCTTAGCCGTATACCTTGTAGTATTCTAAGGTTATACCTATCTAAAAGCCCGGAAATACTATTATACTTCCGTCACTACAAAACCAAACCCTAGGAAAATCTCCATAATCCGTTGGAGTATTGTGTAGAAGTTGGTTAGAACTTCTGGGTGGTTTAGAGCGGGTTGAGCGCCTGAGTTGAGCTAAACGATTGCCCAGATCGACTTTATACTTGGATAATTATGGGCTTATCGAGGTAAATATCTTGTCCTCTATTGTAATTGGAAATTACATGTTGTTAGAATATATAGTTAAAGTATACTATATATAGAATCAACGTGGTTAGTTGGCAATGTCTTTTGACTTAAGCTCAAGAATCGAATCGAATCAGACATTACAGAGACTTGTGTAGTAATCTTGTGGAGTAGAATTGTACCCGTCGGGTTAGATGTATAACCCCCGGTTGGCTTGGTAGGCCCCCAGGAGAGGAGAGTTACTGTTGCCGCGGGGGAGGTGCCGCCAATTTTCTGTAGGATGTTCTGCGATAAGATCTTAATGTTAATAGCGCCTTGTGGCCTTATAGGTTGAAGTACTACGTGTGGCGCTCTACTTGGCTTTAGGAGTAGCCGACGGTTGGGAGTACTGAGCGTTTTGCTATTAGTCGATACTCGTCGCGAGGTATGTGAACCTCTTCCTATCTCTTCTAGCATGATATGTGTGAACTATGTAGTACTGAGACGATACGTGTACTAAATGTATTTGATTGGTGTAAAACATAAAGTGTTATAACGCTTTATGGGAAGTTGGTTATAACGGCTTTATGTTGGTAAGAAAATACATGTGGTTTTTAAAAGGTAATCGATTTGAACTATAAGCGCTTGTTATGTTTTAATAAAGAACTTGAAGTATTTCAAAAGAGTTTTGAGTCATTTTGAGAGAAGAAGTAATACTTTATTTGTTTTGAAAACTTAAGAGTTATAATAGCTTTATGGAAAGTTAGGTATAACGTCTTAAGAATGTTTTCTTGATTTTGGAAATCGAATGTGTATCGACAAACCAACGCAGCGTTAATAAAAGGAAATGTTTTGACAGATTAAGTATTATTAAAACCAGTAGAAACTTCCATCTGCATCTAAGCTAAGATGAGACAAAATGATATTTCCTAGATCATGGCTGCTGTAATAAGATTGTTGTAAACAAGAATATCCTACTCACATATAAGACTTATGTTTCTCAGTTAGTTTAAAAGAGAATTATATTCTTAAATGAATAAGACTATGAACTACGAAACCTTTCTAAATAAGAAACATGAACATTTGAAATTAGGCAAACTTGGACGTTTGGAAAATAATGTTGTTACTGGAGTTTTACAAAGAGAAGTGTTTTGATTTACTTCAAAAGATAATCACTATATTTTCATATACTACGGGTATTGTGTGACTTTTGTGAAAGTAACGTATCTTTTAAAGAGTTAATGTATGAAGTACTTTGGGGATAAAACCCCGAACTTGTTAGCATATAGTGGAAAGTACCTGGTGTGTATAACTTGATTTTGTTGGTTGGTGATAGCCTTGTAATACCTTCTTGTTGATTTGATAAGTAAACATGCTAGGATGCTACGTGTGTTAGTATCTTGTGATGTTTGTGTAAAGGGGTTTTTCCTTTGTTGTGCTTATGTTGTTTAACGATAAGCTGTTATGATAGTATTATACAGCACTCATCTCTTGAGATGATTCCGGGGGTTAAGCTGCCCTCCGATGCGGGGTAGACTCAGGCGGGTCGATGGACCTATGATTCGAGACTACCTCATGCGGGTCCAGGGGGCCTATGCGGAACTGCGGAAGTTCCAGGTTAGGATGCGGCCCTTGTGGTCATGCGGTCCTTGTGGCCATGCGGACGGCGAGTCCAGGACGCTGCCGGGGAGTAGCTACCCTCGATGCGGGGTTATACCTCATGCGGGCCGATCTGATTGGCCTATGCGAGTCGCGGGAAGTTCGAGGCTAGACGCGCACATTAGATATCTGCGGGCAAGTGGTCACTTTGATCATGTGGCGGTGCAGACAGATCTTATGATACGCATGACCTTGTTGATGCTGTAGGTGTTAGTAGTCGGCTATGCCTTCGTACTTACCCAAGACGTGTTATTATGGCACAGTGGGACACGTGTTCGTGTGTGTTCCTTGGTCGTTATATCATAAATCGCCGTGGCGGAAGGTATTCCACGCATGATTGATGTTGTGGGCGTGAGACCCATTGTTATATTTGAGTGATGACTGAGGCGTGAGTCCACGACTTGACATGATCGCTTATTATTGTGGAATCGTAGTTTGTTTATCATACATGTCTCTGCTTTATAGACTATTATGATTTCATTTACGATTTTTAGTTTCACATACTTGCACTGTTAGATCGACCTCCTTCGGGCTGCGTTCATGCCGCAGTAAAGGTACACCGCCATTGATCCTCGCTCTTAGGGTCACATTCAGCGTGGAAAGCTCCGTTTCTCCGAGGCTTATCGATGGTATAGTCCTGTTGTTGTAGGTGTTTACATTCGTGGTATGGCGGGCCCCGTCCCGCCATTGTTGTCGTATCATTTCCTAAGTCTGTAGTAATCTTTGTGTGGGCGGGTTTGTAAAAGGATTAAAACTGTTCATGTTGGAAAAAGTTGTTATATATATATACGCCGAAAGGCAAGTTTTTCTCAGTTATTGTTTCATATTTTATAATATGTCTTGTATTGTTTTATGTTCCATTGATTACTCGATGTTGTATCACTAGGGTGCCCGGTAAGGCACGATCCACGGGCCCGGAATCGGTCGTGACAACCTACCGTGGCCCGGTGTATGAACATCTGCTGCTATGGAAGGTGAAGAACCCACAACTGATCTCGTATTCTGTGCTATCCTACCAGTGCTACCCCTGGTCGGGCAGTTTCTCCCAAAATGGCCCTGCTGGCCGCATGTAAAACAAACTCCCGGACTAGCACGACACTCCACTGTGGAGTCTACCACGGTCACAACGAGGTAGGGTGGCTTCACCGCTAACACCCCGCTCTCCAAAATCTGAACCTCGAGCCACGACCGCCTCGAATACTCGATGCTCAAGATTGTGGAGGACCACTGCATCGGGCGGAGGCGTATAACTAGTCTTCTGCTGAGGCGGTCCGCCTCGAAAGTCACCAAAGGACCCTGCTGTTCTGGCCCTCTTCTGTTGACCTTGATCATTTCGTCGATTTCTCCGCTCCTCACCTCCAAGTGCATAAGCTCGCATGCGGCAATGTCCATGCCCTGAAGAGCTACACCGAACAACTCTCGCTAGGTAATCATCGAGCCCTCAGAACATATCGGTGCACTCGATCCTCCATACTAGCCACTAATGCGGGACGCGTCGCCAATGAGTCGAACTCACATTGTACTCCCGAATCGAGCGCCTGCTTCGCGCAACACCAAAAATCTGTCGGCCCGAGACCTCCTCATCTGTGGAGGCAAGAAGTGTGCAAGAAATGCCTCTGAGAACTCGTCCCATAAAGCTGGAAGTGCATTCTCTCCCGACAGCTCACGAATCAAACCAATCGATCATGGTATCACGCGGCGATGCGAACCTAGGACCACCGACTCGGTCTCCGATGCCTTGATCACTCTCATGATCCAGAATCGCCGGATGAACTCCTGCGGATCATCCTCAGGCCTCGACCCATAAAACTCTGGAGGGTTACATCTTAGAAAATCCCGTAATCTCAAACCGCTCGGGGTGAACTACGGTGCTCTTGGGCTGGAATCACTGCATCCAGTCTATCTCATGTTCGCCACGATCACGGCGATGGCGGGCCATCTCTCAGTAACCCATCTCCTCCGCCTGCATCGTGGACCTGAGGCTCAGTCTTGGGGTCTCTGTAGAGACTAAAAGGACAAAAGGTAGTATTTCCGGGCTCTACGTATAGAGGTAACTTTGGGAATACTACAAGGTATTTGGGCTAAAGTATTTTGGGCATAACAACAATACTAGGAGAGTATTTCTATACCACAAAGGGGGGGTATTTATACGAGACAACTAGGCTGGGGTACCTCGGCAAGGCTTCACAAGGGAGGTGTGGTGGCTCGCCAAGCTCAACTAGGAGGGGAGAGGGACGAAAAGCTCAAGCTAAGAGGAGTAGTTTGAGACTTAGATAGATTGCTCAAGTTTAGGATGAAGAATGTCTTCAACTAGAGGGGTATTTATAGGTCAAGTGAAGGCCAACCAATGGCCAAGATGAAGACAAGTGCATAGCAAGTGTAAGGCCAAGATTTAGCCATGTGCAACCTTATCCATCTACCACAAAATATCCTACCTAACCCTTGACCAAGGGAAAGGCACAAAAAACGTGCTCACCATGCCATTTCGTCCGTCCACTCCTTCCAATTAGAGGGTGACAAGTGTCGCCCTCTCGTTGGCCAAAATGTTTCGTCTCTCGGAAAAATCCGCAAAAATTATAAATGACATAGCCGGAATTTTCCCTACGAAAGCTGTGGAAACGTTTCGTCGGAAAACGACTCTTTTTGGAACTTGTGCACAAAATTTCGAAACTAGCCAACTTTAAGGCTCAAATTATAATACGACGCTCACGCATATACTGAAATACGGGGTATAACATTCTCCCCTCCTTAGAAACATTCGTCCCGAATGTTCCTTCTCAAGACGGATAACGATAAAGTTCTTCTTAACTTAAACAAGTTGCCAATGCCACGCCTGGCCACAAAATATACACGCGCAATTACTTAACCCAAGTCCACGAGAAATCATTCCTACATCACAAAAGCTTCCACCCTGGTCTAAAGGATACTCCCTTCGCATCTTCACTTCACAACAAAATGATCTCTTTTATTTTGTTAACACACGTTCACTTCTTTCCTCACTCGTCGTACTCTTCTCGAACACTTGAACTCTTTCTAGTATACGCATTCATACTTCGTGCATCGCCGCTTCAAAATCTCTGGAGTCGCTACCTCCAAACTTGGTCATCTTACTAGCCTCAATCTCCTTTAAGGCCATTCCCGGCCTTCACGATCCGATTCTGGTCGAACATATCCACGAACTTATACGATGGTTACCTAAACCTGGGCCTAGCACCCTCGTGACCCTACCACCTGGCGGGACCACCTCGAACTGACCCCACCACATTTCAGGCCGCGGGTTGACCCGCGATTGGTCCTCAACCCGACCCGCTATCGTGCTAAACACTTGTTCCCCGATCCGGAACAATCTCACAAATCAAGTCACAAAAACCTAGTGGTCTTCTTAGCTCAACTACCCTCTTTCATTTCATACCACCCAGGGACTTATCACAAAAATATATCCCACGTATACTATGCACTCTGATAAAGGTCAACACAAACATAAATCTTTTACTCAAGATGGCCTCGCATCTAAGGTCTCTACGTATAAAACTCTAAGGCTCACACTTTCCCTGTCCCCAAACTTACCCTTCTAACTAACCATGTTTTCTAAACACAATTTTTAACATAAAGCTATCTGAACATAATATTTAGCATTTCATCATATCATCAACGCATACTAGTCTCTAGAGGGGTAAGAATATACCTGTATCATCTGCTTCATTTTCCCTTCGTCGCTCTAATCATAATCCTCACTGCCGCGCATAGCTATGAAGGCGATGAACCCGCCATCGACCCAGAGGCGCGTCATTCTACATGTATCCTCCTTCTAGGCGATCCCGTCACATGGCCTCGACGGCCGCAGTGAAACAAGCACCGCATGAAGACGACACTCCGGGATGGCGTTTGTCGCATCGTGCACACTGAGGAAAGCATGAACCCGACTGGCTAGAACCCATGTATACCGTGAACGAAGCCACGAGCTCGACCGGCTCGAATACCCTGAACGCCACGGCATCGCGAGGACCACTCTGTACTGGCGGAGGTGCATAACTAACCTGCTGCTGAGGCGGTTCGCCTCGAAAGTTACCAAAGGGCCCTGCTGTTCTGGCCCTCTTCTGCTGATCTCGGTCATTCCGTCGACCTCTCCGCCTCACATACAAGTGCATAAGCCTGCATGCGGGCAATGTCCATGCCCTGAAGAGCTACACCGAACAAGCCTCGCCAAGTAGTCATCGAGCGGTGGCGTGGCGGTGCACTCGTCTTCCATGTCGCTACCAATGCGGGACGCATCGAGCTAATGAGTCAAACTCACATTGTACTCCGAACCGCACGCCCGGCGCCTCAACGTCAAAAATTTGTCACCAACCCTTCTCATCAGAGGCAAGAAATGTGCAAGAAATGCCCCGAACTCGCCCCATACACTGGAAGTGCATACTCTCCCGACAGCTCGCGAATCAAACGATCGACGGCGGATCACGCGGCCGATGCGAACCTAAGACCACCGACTCGGTCTCAAGCCTTGATCACTCTCATGATCCGTCAGAATCGCCGAATGAACTCCTCGGATCATCCTCGTGCCTTGACCGTAGAAATCTGGCGCTACAACTCGTAAAGTCCCGTAGCCTCAAACTATCCCATCTCGGGTGAACCATGGGTACTACTGGGCTGGAATGCGTCGGCCCTATCCTCATGTTCGCCACGATCACGGCGATGAATCGCCATCTCTTTGTACCAACTCTGCGCCTGTGCCGCGGATCGAGGCTCAGTGTATCGTGGTCTCGGCAGCCACCGCTGCGCTTCTAAACTCGCTGGGCCGGGCGTATCGCAAAACTCGCCGTCAAGCACTATCTCGGGTAATGGCCGCTCGCGCTCGTACTCCTCTGTATCCTACTAGCAGCTTCCTCGGCTGCCTTGCCCATCTGGGCCCGGGTTGCCTTGCGCGGAGGCATAACTGGTAAAAATGAAATACGTCAGAAGGGTCCAACTTATAACACAGCTCTAAGGCACGATCTCAGAATGAGAAGAATGGAAACCAATCCTAAATGTCCTGCAGCCTCCTGATTATAGATGTGGTGCACAACACATCGATAATCAAGACCCTACTAGACACGGTCTGTAGACCCTTTCCGAGGATTAACTGCTCTGATACCACTTTTGTCACGACCCGAACCCGGGCCCGTGACTGGTGTCTTACCCCGGGCACCCTAGTGATACAACATCAGAGAAAATCAGCGGAAATAAAAACTTAAACATGAAACAGAGATATGATAATAAAACAGGCCAACCAAACGGTTACCTTCTTGTATATATACTAAAAACTTGAACAGTTACATCCTTACAAACTCTGCCCACAACAGTACTACAAACCTCTAAGAATGTAACAACAACTATGACGGGACAGGGCCCCGCCATACCCCTGAATGTACAAGAACCTACAACTCAGGGAAACATACCAAAAGATAAGCCTCCGGAGAAACGGAGCTTTCAATCTGAATCGTGATCCTATGAGCGAGGATCAACAACCGGTGTACCTCTACCTGTGGCATGAACGCAGCCCCCCGAAGGAGGTCAGTACAACAGGTACCAAGTATGTGAAACTGAAAAATACCGTAAATGAAATCATAACAGTCGAAAATAAAACAGGAGACATGTATGATAACAAAACTACAGTTCACAACATAAAAAAACAGTCATGTCAAGTCAGGGACTCACGCCCTCAAGGTCATCCCTCATGCCCGTGGAACTCCTTCCTCACTGCCGGCAGTCTAGGTATAACTCGTGTGATACATATAACATGTCTCGGCCCATCCCATGAGACTCGAGGTGGAATCGTGTGGAATACATGTCTCGGCCCATCTCATGGGACTCGATAGGAATCGTATGGAATACATTCTCGGCTCATCCCATG
Organism: Przewalskia tangutica; assembly: GCA_029844215.1. Taxonomy (NCBI): domain Eukaryota; kingdom Viridiplantae; phylum Streptophyta; class Magnoliopsida; order Solanales; family Solanaceae; genus Przewalskia; species Przewalskia tangutica. The sequence continues at coordinate 123,040,034 of CM056722.1, forward strand.
AACGCGGTATAGAATTGGCCATAACATTTAAACGCTCTTTTAAGACAGATTAAGATAATACCATGTTTTCCTTTTTAAAATCAACTAAGGCAATATTATGCACTTCTTTTTAAACCAAAACACTTTCCTTCTTAAAGTCAAGTAACAACATTGTTTTCCAAAAGTTCAAGTTTGCCTAATTTCAAATACTCAAGTTTCTCATTTACGAAAGGTTTCGTAGGTCATAGTCTTAATCACTTGATAACATAATTCTCTTTTAAAACAATTTGAGTAACATATGCTTTATGTGTGAGTAGGTTATTCTTGTTTATAACAATCCTTATTAAAGCAGCCATGATCTAGGAAATGTAATACAATTTTGTCTTATCTTAGCTTCTATGCAGATGGAGGTTTCTACTGGTGTTAATATAATTACTTATTTGTCAATACATTTTCCTTTATTAACGCTGCAGTGGTTCGTTCGATACTTAATCTCATTTCCGAAATCAGTAAAACATTATTCCTTTTAAAAACCAAGTACTCATTACTCACGAATGAGGTTTCACACTTTTTAACAAAATTCATATCAATTCAATTAAGTCAAGTCGCTTATCTTTCAAGATCAAGTCTCTTAACTTCTAAAGTCAATAAACCATTCTTTTTATCTCTCTTAAGTCGTTATACCTAACTTCCCATAAAGCTAGTATAATTCTTAAGCTTTCAAAACCAAGTATTACTCTTCTTTAAAAAACGATTCTTAATTCTTTTGAAATTCTTCAAGATTCTTATTATTTAAAAACTCAAGTCAAAGACATCGGAGTAAAACCACGTTCAGTTAACACACATACGTCTACCGTACTATATATATTCTTTTAAAATATCATGCTCAAGAGGATAGGAAGAATCACATACCTCGCGACGATTACCGACAATTAGCAAAACGCTCCAAAGTACTGTAATCCTGCTAGCCTTTTCCACCCTTCGAGTAGAATACGCTACTCGCAGTACTTCAACCTATAAAGGCCATATACGTCTATCAACGTCTAGACTACTCTGTAGAATATTCTAAGCAGGGGGGTTCTCTATTCTACGGAAAATCAGCGATTTCCCACCGTTAAACTACACAAGTCTCATCAGAATACAAATGTAAGTACAGTTCAATCTTCTTCTTTAATATTCTTCTGATGTGATTTCAGTTCAATTCTTTTTTCTTATACCATCCTTTTATATAACTACCGTATGTAATTTCCAATTACAATATAAGGACAAGAGTATTTACCTCGATAAGCCCAAAATTATCCAAGTTTAAAAGTCGATCCTGAGCAAGGTTTAGCTCCTATTCTGCACGCTCCAATTCGCTCCAAGAAACCCTTAGAAGTTCTACACAACTTCTACTTAACACTTCAACCGACTATGAAGATTTTCCTTAGGGTTTCGTTTAGTGACTAAAGGAAGTATAATAGTATTTCTGGGCTTTTAGTATAGGGGTAACCTTGGAATACTACAAGGTATTTGGGCCAAGGTATTTTGGAATAGTAACAATACTTGGAGAATACTTTACTACCAGGGGGGGGGGGTATTTTACGAGAACAACTCAAGAGGGGGGGTTGGTTTCGGCCAAGGCTTCTCAAAGGGGGAGGGATAGCTTGGACGAAAACTACACTTAAGGGGGAGAGAGTTCTGAGACTTGGAAAATGATTTGTGGATGAAGAATAAGTCTTGCATTTGAGGGGTATTTATAGGACATTCAATGGCCAAGATTAAGACAAGTGGTGGGCAAGTGGAGGGTGAAGATTTGGACAAGTGTTGAGTGGGTCTCACTTGCTCATCTACTACACAAAATATCACAAAATATCCTACCTAATCCTTGACCAAAAATGAGGGCCAAAAAACGTGCCAAGTTCGTCCCACTTTCCGCCCACTAGAGGGTGACACTTGTCACCCTCTCGTTGGTCCAAAATATTTCATCTCTCGGAAAAATCCGTAAAAATTATAAATGTTGCAACCGTATTTTTCCCTTCGCAAAGTCCGGAAAATGTTTCGTCGGAAAATGATTCTTTTCGCTAGTTGTGCACAAATTTCGTCCCTAATGCCTACTTAAGGCTAAAACTTTTGTACGTACGTCCTCACGTACATACTCTGGAAATACGAGGTATAACACGATTAACGTAAAAACGTAGTTTTTTCAGGATTTTTGTATTGGGATATCCTTATAATACCTTTAGGGACCTTGGGTTTGAATATCGAGATTTATGAAACAAGATTGCAAAATTTCTTTTCTTTTTTGAGAGCTTGGCCGAGAGCAATATTTCAAGAACTCAAGTTCTTGAATTTTTTCTAAGTGTAGAATTCTAGTCTTGCACTAGTAGTATGTATATATATATATATATATATATATATATATATATATATATATATATATATATATAAAACAACCAATGGCTAGGATTAAAACATATGGATGGCTAAGATTGAGTCAATTATATCAAGCTCCCACTTGTCAAGTTAACTTGGTCCATTTCCTTTCATCCAACAAGCCCATGTGGAGGGTGACACGTGTCGCCCTCTCATTGGTCCATAATATTTCGTTTCCCGAAATTTCCATAATTGGTCAAAATATCGGAAACCTCGTGGGCCCCACAAAACGTAAAATTTCCCGAGTGGGCCCCACGTGACCGAATCCGTAAATAAATTTCCACAATTCCGATAAATTCCATAAGTCTCAAATAACACCTTTTGAGAATCTAATTCCCATCAACGAATATTTTTCCTTCCCGAGGTTCGGAAGATTTTTCCTTCGGAAAAACAATTCTTCCTTTCGTTCATAATTTTTAAAGTCCTGCTTCCTTACGTACATTCTCTTAAACATGTCCTGGAATTACGGGGTTTAAAATTTCCCCCCCCCCCCCCCCTTAGAAACATTCGTCCCCGAATGTTCTTTCGGAGCTCAGTCTAAACATTTCTTAGTATAGTCTCATAAAACTACACTTAATGAAACCTAATTATGCCACATATGTCCCTAATACATCGCACATGCATATCCATCCATCATAAGCCAAACGAGGAAACAAATCCAAAGTGTGCACTATCACTATATACTCTCATTCATGGCCTAAAAGGATTATCTTTTCGTACTTTTCTTTAGTCATAACTATAAGCACTTCAATTCTTTCAACCCTCGTTCTCTCATTTTCTTACTTATAGTATTCTTCTCGTACTTCCAAACTTATTCTAGTACACCTACATAATCTCAATAATTGCTTTTGTTTCCAATTCCTTGGAGTTACTACACCAAAACTTGGTCATTATACTTAGATTCAATTTCTGTTAAGGCCCTTCTCGGTCCTCACGGCCCGGTTCTGGAGGAACGCATCCATGAACTCGTACAACGATTAACTGAACTTGAGCCTTACACCCTCGTGACCCTATCACATAGCGGGACTACCTCCAACTGATCTCATTCTATTACGGACTATGGGTTGACCCGCAACAGCCCATACCCGACCCATAGTCGTACTTAATTCTCATTCTTGGTCCGAAATAAATCTTACTACCCGAGGAGGCATTGCACATCTAAGGTCTCTGAGATTATCAATATTCTAAGGTTCATAATTATTTCATGTTCCAAGCTTACCTTATCAGTCCCCCCGTAAACGAGTAAATAGCTTCTCATAAACTCTCAATCGTGTTGTCTCAATCACCACAACCATAATTACTCCATACAGATCTATCCGTACAATTCTCTTAAGTATACCACGTAGCTTAATTTACTAACATAGTCTTCCATTAAGTCCCCTAAATCATGATTTCTTAAGGGTTCATTACCTTCTCAGACAACTCATCATCTCCTAATTATCTCAAATTAGCATGTAAAACCTTGATGAGAATCTATTAAACGGTTTCATACATTTCCGGTATCTATTTAGTCCTTACCAATTCTTGGTAATCTAAAATTATTCTAGGCAACACACTTCCGACCCTCATACATAAATCTGTTTAGCTGTATGTCATTACACCAACAATACAACAATTATTACCAACCTGGATACGCAATCCACATCATCCTTCCTGGGTCACTGTTGTCTTTCTCATAGCTGCAATCAACATAATACGTTAGGGAGAGACTCCCCTAACGACACAGCTCTATCGCACGATCTCAGAGTGAGAAGAATGGAAACCAATCCTAAATGTCCTGCAGCCTCCTGGTTATAGATGTGGTGCACAACACACCGATAACCAAGACTCTACTAGACACGGTCTGTAGACACTTTCTGAGGACTAACTGCTCTGATACCACTTTTGTCACGACCCGACCTCGGGCCCGCGACTGGTGCCCTACTTGGGCCCCCTTACAGGTATACATCAGAGTAAATCAGCAGAACATACATGAAACTCATAACGTACATTAACAGGAAAATAAAAAACAGGTTAGCCGATAAGGCTACCTCTATGGACATATATATATATACAAAGCCAAAAGCAATTACATCTTTTTTCTTTTACAAGCTGACCAACAAAATATGACTACAAACCTCTAAGTGTATTGACATAACAACTATGACGGGACAGGGCCCCGCCGTACCTCTGAATAAACCTATCCATAATGACCAGCTCCTGAACATTGGAGCCATCCCAAGATGCTGAACAAGGATCCACAACTGTGTCCCTAAACCTGCGGACATGAACGCAGCCCCCCGAAGGGGGTCAGTACAACAAGGTACCAAGCATGTAAACAAGAAGTACAGTAAGCAAGATCATAACTGTACACAAAGATGACAGGGGCAAGTATGAAAAGAAAATACTAGATCCTACCGTGTCATATAACAATCAGAGCCAATCAGACCTTGTATCAGACATCAGAATAATCGCACTCACTCTCACATATGAAAGTCATGTCAAAAATCCGGGACATCTGCCCTCAGCATAAAATATCACAGAAGCATGCTCGTGGAATACAACATCACCGTCAGCATGTACAAGTATAATTACCCTACCAGTACATTGTGCCCTTTTAACAAGGAGAGTGAACAAGAATAAACTTTGCCGGTTTTAAAACAGGAAGCTTATGATTAACCTAGGGCCTTCCGCCCGTAGTATCATTATGTAATCCTATTCCTGGAACTATTTCATCCGCATAGGCCGTATGGACCCGCGTGAGGTAATCTCCTCGCATAGACTGTATCAGCCCGCATAGGCCGCATGGACCCGCATGAGGTAATCTCCTCGCATAGGACTGGCTCGCCCCGCTTGAGACTATTTTACCCGCATGAGCCCTTCGGACTCACATGAGGTATTCCTCGCATCGTGGGGAGCAAATCCACGAAATATGCAAATGTAACAAGCCCGGGGAATGACCCCGTAATGCATAATATATCACAGGCACAACCGACTAACATAATCACGTAACATAAGTACAATCGGCTATCATAATCATATAGCATAAGCACAACCGGCTATCATAATCTCATAACATAAGCACAACCGACTATCATAATCACATAGCATAAGCACAACCGGCTATCATAATCTCATAACATAACCCGACCTATGTGTAGGCTCGGTGTGTCTCATAACATAACATTTTAAACTGTCTTTTCACTTCTTCTTAAGTCGTTATAACAACTTCCCATAAAGCTATTGTTATACCCCGTAGTTCTGGCCATGCGTATGAGAACGTACGAAAGGGATTAGGACTTAAAATTTTAGAAAGATAGGTTGACGGATTGATTCGGGCGGGTTTTTAGTCAACTTTGAGGCGGTTTATGTGAAGTTGCATTATGAGTTCCTAGGTGTTTCAAAGGCCTAGTACGCAGTTCGTTGAGTCTAGTTCCCAACGCAACCAACCGTTCGTCGATAGGACATCAGAGTAGAAAGTTATGGAAGTTACAAGTTCAGTGCGCAGTCGGACAGAAAAATATTTTGGTCAGGAGCACGTGGCCGCGGCAGTTGGAAGTTCCGGAGGTTTGGCGCCAGCGGGTTCTGCGAGGCTGGGTGGAAAAATCTGAACTGTTTTGTTTTAAAAAAGGCCATGGGAGGGTGACAAGTGTCCCCCCATCTGATTTTGCATGTCCTATTTATTGACCAAGTCTTGAAGACTTGGTCATTCTTCAAGCTCTTCTCTCTCTCTAAAAATTAAAAGCTCTCTCTTCTCTCTAGAAAATCAAGAGGAAATCAAGGCTTGAGAAAAATCTGAAAAAGGTGACAAGAAGGAAACTTGTTGGCAAGCTTGTAGGAGCTTTTGTGGTGGTGATTGTGGAAAGGAGGCTAGTGAATTTGTTGGATTAATTTGGGTAAGCTCTAAGGTAACAATCCTTTCTCTTTTTCTAGTTTATTGTGTTGCATGTGAAGAATAAAGGACTTGTAGTTGTCAATATTGCTCTTAGATACATTGCATGTAGGAAATATGGTTTGGATATGAAAGGATTGGATAAGAATGATATGTAAGCATGTTATAGCCTAGATACTACCTTTAGCTTATTGATTTTGTTAAAAATGCATTGTGGGGCAGAATTTTACACATCCAAGATTAGGTGTGTAATCCCCTTTGTATTGATTGAATTGTTGGGCCTTAAAAGTGGCGTTGGATGTTGAATTCGGACCTTGAAAAAGGTGGCAAAGTATGTAGAAACAAAGGAAATGCGGTCCGATTTTCCGTAGAATTTAGTGACTTTACACTTGGAATATTCTACGTTGAAGCTAGAGGTTAATAAACGTATTGTGGTCATTGTAGGTTGACGTACTACGTGCGGTATATATATTGGACTTAGCAAGTGGATTGACCCGAAGAGGTATGTGGAACTTTCCTATCTCTTGAGCATGAATAGCTTTACCTATATAGTACGGTAGACGTACAAGACCTTGGTATCCTTTACTCGTTTTTAAAGTGTCCAAGTCGGTGGAGTTAGGGGATTTACTCACTTCATTAAAAGTAGTAAGGATGTCTTAAGTTTTCAAGGTTAAGGGACTTGGAGTGTTTTTAAGTATATGATACTTGTTCCGTTTTAAATCTACAAGTCCCTTGGATATAGGAAAAGGTAATTTACTTATAGTATGAAGTTAATATAATGACTTTATGGGAAGTTGGTTATATTAGCCTTATGGAAAGTTAAAAAGAGAGATTTACTCTAAGTAAAACAAGTAAGGATAAATGACGTGATTTAATGGAAGGAAAATTGATTTTAAGGCATCAATTGCCTAAGGTTTTAAAAAAGTAGAAGTACATAGTACTTTGGGTTAAATTCCCGGATTTCATAAAGTCATGTTAGTGCCTTAAGTAAGCTAAAATGAGAATGTGTATGAACAAGACTAATAAGAAGTTAGGGGATTTATTAACTTGTTTGTATTATGTATGATAGCCGGTTTGTGCTAGTGATATATTATTATTTATTACGGGGTCATTCCCCGGGTTGTGGCATTTGCATATTCCGTGGATTTGCTACCCACGATGCGAGGAATACCTCATGCGAGTCCGTAGGGCTCATGCGGGTGAAATAGTCCCATGCGGGCGGGTACAGCCTATGCGAGGAATACCTCATGCGGATCCACACGACCCATGCGGGTGAAATAGTCTCAGGAGTAGGATTGCTTAAGGATACTGCGGGTGTTACACCCCGTATTTCCAGAGTATGTACGTAAGGACGTACGTAGAAAAGTTTGTGCCTTAAAGTGTAGGGCCGAAAATTATTTGTTCACAACACCCATTTAAAGTCGTTTTTCGACGAAACGTTTTTCACAACTTGCGAAGGGAAAACTCCGGCTATATCATTTCTAATTTTTGCGGATTTTTCCGAGAGACGGAACATTTTGGGCCAACAAGAGGGCGACACTTGTCACCCTCTCATTGGCGGATGTGGGGCGGTAATTGGATGAAATTGGAGAGTGTAGTTGGTAGGATATTTTGTGTGTTGATTGATAAAGTGGGACCCACACACACTTGTCCCAATCTTGGCCTTACACTTGCTATGCACTTGGCATGATCTTGGCCATTGGTTGGCCTTGGCTTTTCCTATAAATACCCCCCTAAGTTTGAAGACTTCTTCATCCTTTCCTATATTTCCTAAGTCTAAAATTCCTCCCTCCCCTTGTATGGTGTTTCGTCCAACACCCCATCTCCCCACCTTTGTGAGGCCTTGTGGCCGAGAGCTCCTCCCTCGCCGAGAGTACCCCTCGTGGGTTGGCCGAGGGTATACACCCCCCTTGTGGTGTTGTCTCGTATATATACCCCCCCTCTTGGTAGAAATACTCTCAAAAGTATTGTTACTATACCCAAATTTCCTTAGCCGTATACCTTGAAGTATTCTAAGGTTATACCTATACGAAAAGCCCGTTATACTATTATACTTCCCGTCAGTCACAAAACCGAACCCTAAGGAAAATCTCCATAGTTAGTTGGAGTATTACGTAGAAGTTGGTTAGAACTTCTAAGGGTTGTTTGGAGCGGGTTGGAGCGCACGGAGTTGGAGCTAAACGTTGCCCAGGATCGACATCTTTACTTGGATAATTATGGGCTTATCGAGGTAATTATCTTGTCCCCCTATTGTAATTGGAAATTACATGTTGTTAGAATATATAGTTGAAGTATACTATATATAGAATCGAACATAGTTATCGGCAATGTCTTTTGACTTAAGCACGAATTATAAGAAACCTTTTCGAAAGAAGAGTCTTGAATCGTAATTACATGGGATCGTATTACAGAGACTTGTGTAGCCTTTACGTGAGGTAAAATTGTGCACGTCCGATTAAGCGTATAACCCTCGGTTGGCTTGGTAGCCGCCCGATAGAGGAGGAGATTTACGTTGTTGCGGGGAGGTCTTCGAATTTTACGTAGAATGTTCTACGAAGAGACCAAAATTTTAAAAAACCCCTTGTGGCCTTATAGGTGGAAGTACTATGCGTGGCGCGATCTACTTGGCCTAAGGAGTAGCCGGCGGTTTGAGGTACTTGGAGCGTTTTGCTATTAGTCGATAATCGTCGCGAGGTATGTGAACCTCTTCCTATCTCTTCTAGCATGATATGTGTGTAACTATGTAGTACGGTAGACGTACATGTGTTAAATGTATTTGATTGGTCTAAAACATAAAGTGTTATAACGGCTTTATGGGAAGTTGGTTATAACAACTTTATGTATGTAAGAAAATACTTATGGTTTTTAAAAGGTAACTGATTTGAACTATAATCGGTGGTTATGTGATAATAAAGAACTTGAAGTATTTCAAAAGATTTTTTTTGAATCATTTTGAAAGAAGAGTAATACTTAGTTTTTGAAAACTTAAGAGTTATACTAGCTTTATGGGAAGTTAGGTATAACGGCTTAAGAATGTTTTACTGAGTTCGGAAATCAGAATGTGTATCGACAAACCACTGCAGCGTTAATAAAAGGAAATGTTTTGACAGATTAAGTATTATTAAAACCAGTAGAAACTCCCATCTGCATAGAAGCTAAGATGAGACAAAATGATATTTCCTAGATCATGGCTGCTGTAATAAGATTGTTATAAACAAGAATATCCTACTCACATATAAGGCTTATGTTTCTCAGATGGTTTAAAAGAGAATTATATTCTTAAATGAATAAGACTATGAACTACGAAACCTTTCTAAAATAAGAAACGTGAACATTTGAAATTAGGCAAACTTGGACGTGTGGAAAATAATGTTGTTACTTGATTTTACAAGGGTAAGTGTTTTGATTTACTTCAAAAGATAATCACTCTATTTTCATATACTACGGGTATTGTGTGGTTTTTGTGAAAGTAACATATCTTTTAAAGAGTTAATGTATGAAATACTTTGGGGATAAAAACCCGAACTTGTTGACATATAGTAGAAAGTACCTTGTGTGTATAACTTGATTGTGTTGGTTTGTGATAGCCTTGTAATACTTTCTTGTTGATTGATAAGTAAACATGCTAGGATGCTACGTGTGTTAGTATCTGTGATGTTAGTGTAAAGGGGTTTTCCCCTCGACTGCGCTTAAAGTTGTTTGACTATCAACCGTTATGTTGGTATTGTACCACTCACCTTGACTTATTTCCGGAGGTTAAGCTGCCCTCCGATGCGGGGTAGACTCAGGCGATGCAGGACCGTGATTCGAGAATACCTCATGCGGGTCCAAGGGATCCATGCGGAATTACTGAGTTCGGGTTAGTTTGCGGCCCTTGTGGTCATGCGGTCTTTGTGGCTACGCGATCGCGAGTCCAGGACGATGCCGGGGAGTAGCTACCCTCGATGCGAGGAATACCTCATGCGGGCCTATGAGGTTGGCCTATGCGGAGCTACGGAGAGTTCCAGGGCTAGACGCGCACATTTGATACTGCGGGCGAGTGACCAGCTTTGATCATGTGACGGTCTAGACAGATATCATGATACTGTTTATGACCGTTAGTACCGCGTAGGTGTTAGTAGTCGGTTATGCCTTCGCATTACTTACCTGCACTATTTTATTAGGACACAGTGGGACTGGTGTTCATGTGTATTGCTTGGTGCTTTTATATCATAAAGCTAGCGGTGAGGAAGGTATTCCAGGCATGATTGATGTTATGGGCGTGAGACCCATAGTTACATTTGAGTGATGACTTTGAGGCGTGAGTCCACGACTTGACTTATCGCCTATTTATTGTGGAATCGTAGTTTGGTTATCATACATGTCTCCTGCTTTATAGACTATTATGATTTCATTTACTGATTTTCGGGCCACATACTTGGTACTGTTATCTTGACCTCCTTCGGGCCGTTCATGTCGCGAGTTGAGGTACACGATCGTTGATCCTAGTTCTCGGGTCACAGTTCAGATGGGAAGCTCTGTTTCTCGGAGGCTTATCATGGTATAGTCCGTCGTTGTAGGTATTTACATTCAGGGTGTGGCGGGCCCTGTCCCGCCATTGTTGTGTATCATTCTTAAGTGCAGTAGTACCGCCAGGCGAGTTGTAATGGGATGTAATCGCTCGGTTTTAAAATTGATTTATATATATGCCGTAAGGCAAGTTTTCTCCGACATCGTTTCTTACTTCATAATATTTTCATGTCTTGTTTTATGTTCCGTGATTACTCGATGTTGTATCACTAGGGTGCGGGGTAGGCACGATCACGGGCCCGGGTTCGGGTCGTGACAAAAGTGGTATCAGAGCAGTTAATCCTCGGAAAGTGTCTACAGACCTTATCCAGTAGAGTCTTGATTATCGGTGTGTTGTGCACCACACCAATAATCAGGAGGCTATAGGATATTTAGGATTGGTTTCTATTCTTCTCACTCTGAGATCGTGCCTTAGAGCTGTGTTGTAAGTTGGACCCTCTAACGTACTTCTTTCCCTTACCGTTATGCCTCCGCGTAGGCAACCCGCCCGTGAGGGCAAGACCGGCGGGCCGCGGTAGAGTTCGTGAGGGTTACGTGGCTGCACTCCAATCATCACCTGAGTTAGGTGCTTCATTTGGGGAGTTCTGCGACGTCACTAGCCCCAGCAGAGTTTAGCACGGCGGCGGCGGTTCCTACTGCGGCCATGATATTTGAACCTTCAGTTCCACGACCGGGAACAGTGAATTTAGATTGCAAGAAGGCGACCCTGTTACTAGCTATGGATTTGGCTACCAGAGAGTATACCGATGAACCGCGAGTCTTGATGAATATCAACGAGAGGGTTGTGCAAGAGTAGCTCTTCAGTTAGGCTTGAGCATGGCCTGTGTACGGGCTTATGCACAGCAGGCCGAGGAACGTAGAGATCGACGGGTTAACCAAGGACAGCAGAAGAGGGCCAGAACAGCAAGGTCCTTTGGTAACTTTCGAGGCGAGTCACCTCACCAGCGGATTAGATTATGCACATCCACCAGTGCAGAGTGGTCCTCCACAGGGTTCAGGACGTTCGGGGTATGCAGGAGTTGGTCAGAGCTCCAGGACTTCCGGTTCACAATGTGACAGGCGTCATCCCGGGGAATGTCGTCTTTTAGTTTGTACTTGTTGTACCTGCGGCCGTCAGGGCCAGGTGTCGAAATGGTGACCTAGTAGGAGGGTTGTAAGTAGGAAGACTTAGCCTTCAGGATCGACGGGTAGTTCGTCACCTTCCTTAGCTATGCGCCCTGCGGGGCAGGTTTGATTAGAACGATTAAGGGGAGTGAAGCAGTAGATACAGGTATATCCTTAACCCTCTAGAGATCAGTATGTGTGATAAGAGGAGTATATCATAAGTACTATGTTCTGATAGCAGTGTGTTAATTGTGATTAGAAATCATGGTTAGTAACCGGGGAAGATTGGGGGATAGAGAAAGCGTGAGCCTTAGAATGTTATACGTGGAGACCTTAGAGGTAAGGCCATCTTAGGTAAAAGATTTATATTTTTATGTTTAACCCTTGACGGAGTGCATTGTGCACGGGAGATATGTTTTTGGGATAAGTCCCTGAGTAGCGTGATATGAAAGAGGGTAGTTGAGCTAGGAAGACCGCTAGGTTTTCGTAACGTGATTTGTGAAATTGTTCCGGATCGGGGAGCTAGTGTTTTGCGCGATGCCGGGTAGGGTGAGGCCATGTTGCGGGTCAACCCGCGGCCTGTATGGTGGTGGGGTCAGTTTGTGGTGGTCCCGCCTTGTGATAGGGTCACGAGGGTGTTAGGCCCATGTTTAGTTAACCAGCGTACGAGTTCGTGGATGCGTTCAACCAGTAGTCGGGCCGATGGGGGCAGCCCGTCGTGTTTTTCGGTCAGGACCGTGTACTCAGCAGTGTTGATATATCAGAAAGGTTGTAAGGCTGCACGGGGTGCCTACCTTCACCTTATGACAGACAGTGGGGCCCAGGTTACGGCTGTTTCTTTTTCTTTCTGAAAGTTTTACCAGGCAGGGTTAGGAACTCAGGTGAGTCTCAGAATCACATTCGCCCTCGGGCCAGTGTTTGGATTTCAGGGGTAGCTGTAAGGATTGTTGTCTCCTGTTGAAGGAGTGTTTTTAGCTACCATTTCAGTGTTCGGATGTCGCCTTATGAAGCCTTGTAGGGGCGGAAGTGTAAGTTGCCGGTCGTTGGTTTGTTGTTGGCAAGGTTCAGATAGTTGGTTCAGGCTTGTTCCAACAGACTGTGGATAGGGTGAAGCTTATCTAGAGGAGGTTTTTGGCAGCTCAAAGAAATCGTGCGGATTATCGGCGACGACGCTTAGAGTTCAGGTTGACGATCGGTCTTCTTGAAGGTACAACCCCGGTTAGGGTGTGACGAGTTTTGGAAAACAGAGGGAACTTAGCCCGAGTTACTTTGGGCCTTTTTGTGTTCATGTGAAGAGTAGGCCAGGTTGTCTATATGTTAGCATTTGCCGTCCGACTTAGGAGGCAGTACGTCCGGTCTTTCGTATGGTTATGTTCAGGAAAGTATCGGAGATCCATCCAGAGTGTTCCCAGTTAATGTTGACCACGTTAGAGATAGTAACCCCGAGTTTTGGGAACTGAAGCAGTATCAGAAATGTGGTAGGTTATGAGAAAGAGTTCGAGTGTACAAGAAGTGTATGACAGCCTCAGGGACCGCATGCAGCCCGGTACCATTTGTTGGGTCGCCGGAGTGACACTAGAACCTCGCGGCAAAGTGACAAAAGTGGTGTCGGGAAGAAGCGAGCATGTATGGCGAGCATAGATGTGATCAATTCTTTTATAAAGAGAAGGTGCGAAGGAAGGATATTCTAGACCCCGGAGAGAGGTGTTTTGTGGTGATGTTAGAGGTGTTTCCTCGTAGACTTTGATGTAAGTATTTACGCGGGTATTTCTGTGGCCAGGTGTGGCAGGATCGTTCTCGTAAGTATAGTAGTGGAGACTATACTGGCGCACGTTTGTTTTGAGACTTAGAAGGAACATTCGGGACGAATGTTTCTAAGGAGGGGAGAATGTTACACCCCGTATTTCCAGAGTATGTACGTAAGGACGTACGTAGAAAAGTTTGTGCCTTAAAGTGTAGGGCCGAAAATTATTTGTTCACAACACCCGTTTAAAGTCGTTTTTCGACAAAACGTTTTGCACAACTTGCGAAGGGAAAACTCCGGCTATATCATTTCTAATTTTTGCGGATTTTTCCGAGAGACGGAACATTTTGGGCCAACAAGAGGGCGACACTTGTCACCCTCTCATTGGCGGATGTGGGGCGGTAATTGGATGAAATTGGAGAGTGTAGTTGGTAGGATATTTTGTGTGTTGATTGATAAAGTGGGACCCACACACACTTGTCCCAATCTTGGCCTTACACTTGCTATGCACTTGGCATGATCTTGGCCATTGGTTGGCCTTGGCTTGTCCTATAAATACCCCCCTAAGTTTGAAGACTTCTTCATCCTTTCCTATATTTCCTAAGTCTAAAATTCCTCCCTCCCCTTGTATGGTGTTTCGTCCAACACCCCCTCTCCCCCCCTTTGTGAGGCCTTGTGGCCGAGAGCTCCTCCCCCCCCCTTGGCCGAGAGTACCCCCCGTAGTAGGGTTGGCCGAGGGGTATACACCCCCCCTTGTGGTGTTGTCTCGTATATATACCCCCCCTCTTGGTAGAAATACTCTCAAAAGTATTGTTACTATACCCAAGTTTCCTTAGCCGTATACCTTGAAGTATTCTAAGGTTATACCTATACGAAAAGCCCCGTTATACTATTATACTTCCCGTCAGTCACAAAACCGAACCCTAAGGAAAATCTCCATAGTTAGTTGGAGTATTACGTAGAAGTTGGTTAGAACTTCTAAGGGTTGTTTGGAGCGGGTTGGAGTGCACGGAGTTGGAGCTAAACGTTGCCCAGGATCGACATCTTTACTTGGATAATTATGGGCTTATCGAGGTAATTATCTTGTCCCCCTATTGTAATTGGAAATTACATGTTGTTAGAATATATAGTTGAAGTATACTATATATAGAACTGAACATAGTTATCGGCAATGTCTTTTGACTTAAGCCTGAATTATAAGAAACCTTTTCGAAAGAAGAGTACTGAACTGTAATTACATAGGACTGTATTACAGTAGACTTGTGTAGCCTTTCTGTGAGGTAAAATTGTGCACGTCCGGATTAGACGTATAACCCCCCCTGGTTGGCTTGGTAGCCGGCCCCGATAGAGGAGGAGATTTACGCTGTGTGGGGAAATGTCGGGAATTTTACGTAGAATGTTCTACGAAGAGACCTAAATGTTAATAAGCGCCTTGTGGCCTTATAGGTTGAAGTACTATGCGTGGCGCGATCTACTTGGCTTAAGGAGTAGCCGCGGTTTGAGGTACTTGGGCGTTTGCTATTAGTCGATAATCGTCGCGAGGTATGTGAACCTCTTCCTATCTCTTCTAGCATGATATGTGTGTAACTATGTAGTGCGGTAGACGCATACGTGTTAAATGTATTTGATTGGTCTAAAACATAAAGTGTTATAACGGCTTTATGGGAAGTTGGTTATAACAGCTTTATGTATGTAAGAAAATACTTATGGTTTTTAAAAGGTAACTGATTTGAACTATAACTGGCTGGTTATGTAATAATAAATAACTTGAAGTATTTCAAAAGATTTTTGAATCATTTTGAAAGAAGAGTAATACTTAGTTTTTGAAAACTTAAGAGTTATACTAGCTTTATGGGAAGTTAGGTATAACGGCTTAAGAATGTTTTACTGAGTTCGGAAATCAGAATGTGTATCGACAAACCATCGGCGTTAATAAAATGAAATGTTTTGACAGATTAAGTATTATTAAAACCAGTAGAAACTCCCATCTGCATAGAAGCTAAGATGAGACAAAATGATATTTCCTAGATCATGGCTGCTGTAATAAGATTTTTATAACAAGAATATCCTACTCACATATAAGGCTTATGTTTCTCAGATGGTTTAAAAGAGAATTATATTCTTAAATGAATAAGACTATGAACTACGAAACCTTTCTAAAATAAGAAACGTGAACATTTGAAATTAGGCAAACTTGGACGTTTGGAAAATAATGTTGTTACTTGATTTTACAAGGGTAAGTGTTTTGATTTACTTCAAAAGATAATCACTCTATTTTCATATACTACGGGTATTGTGTGGTTTTTGTGAAAGTAACGTATCTTTTAAAGAGTTAATGTATGAAATACTTTGGGGATAAAAACCCGAACTTGTTGACATATAGTAGAAAGTACCTTGTGTGTATAACTTGATTGTGTTGGTTTGTGATAGCCTTGTAATACTTTCTTGTTGATTGATAAGTAAACATGCTAGGATGCTACGTGTGTTAGTATCTTGTGATGTTAGTGTAAAGGGTTTTCCTCATCGCGCTTAAAGTTGTTTGACTATCACCGTTATGTTGGTATTGTACCACTCACCTTGACTTATTTCCGAGGTTGGCGCCTCCGACGCGGGTAGACTCGGTGATGCAGGACCGTGATTCGAGAATACCTCATGCGGGTCCAGGGGATCCATGCAGAACTACGGGAGTTCCAGGTTAGTTTGCGGCCCTTGTGGTCATGCGGTCTTTGTGGCCATGCGGACTGCGAGTCCAGGACGATGCCGGGGAGTAGCTACCCTCGATGCGAGGAATACCTCATGCGGGCCTATGAGGTTGGCCTATGCGGAGCTACGGAGAGTTCCAGGGCTAGACGCGCACATTTGATACTGCGGGCGAGTGACCAGCTTTGATCATGTGACGGTCTAGACAGATATCATGATACAGTTTTTGACCCTGTTAGTACTGTGGGTGTTAGTAGTCGGTTATGCCTTCGTACTTACCCTGTACTGTTTTATTAGGACACAGGTGGGACCTGGTGTTCATGTGTATTGCTTGGTGCTTTTATATCATAAACTGCCGGCAGTGAGGAAGGTATTCCACGGGCATGATTGATGTTATGGGCGTGAGACCCATAGTTACATTTGAGTGATGACTTTGAGGGCGTGAGTCCCTGACTTGACCTGACTGCCTATTTATTGTGAACTGTAGTTTGGTTATCATACATGTCTCCTGCTTTATAGACTATTATGATTTCATTTACTGATTTTCGGGCCACATACTTGGTACTGTTATCGACCTCCTTCTGGCCGCGTTCATGCCGCAGTTGAGGTACACCGCCGTTGATCCTAGTTCTCGGTCACGCTCAGTATGGGAAGCTCCGTTTCTCCGGAGGCTTATCAGTGGTATAGTCCCCTGTCGTTGTAGGTATTTACATTCAGGGGTGTGGCGGGGCCCTGTCCCGCCATTGTTGTCGTATCATTCTTAGAGGTCTGTAGTACTGTTGTGGGCAGAGTTGTAATGGGATGTAACTGTTCGGTTTTAAAATTGATTTATATATATGCCGTAAGGCAAGTTTTCTCCGATTCATCGCTTACTTCATAATATTTTCATGCCTTGTTTTATGTTCCGCTGATTACTCTGATGTTGTATCACTAGGGTGCCCGGGGTAAGGCACCAGTCACGGGCCCGGGTTCGGGTCGTGACATGGGTGACCTTGCTTTGATCATGAGCTTCCTATTTTCATGCAGTATAGTATATGCTTGATATTCTCATTATTAGTAAGGCACAGTGTACTATAAATTGATTATCATACATGTCTCCAGTTATTTTAGACTTATGAGGTATTTTCAGTATTTTCCAGTTTCGCATACTTGGTACATATGTGTCGACCCCTTCTCGGCCGCGTTCATGCCGCAGGTAGGGGTAAGCAGGTGGTGGATCTTCATTCTTAGGATCACTGGTCTGGTGTCAGAAGCTCCATTAATCCGGAGGCTTGTTTTGTTGGTACGGTTTTTCCCTGATGCTATAGGTATTATGTACATTCAGGGGTATGGCGGACCTCGTCCCGCCACATTGTTTCCTGCAGTCTGTAGTCACGTTTGTGGTTTGGGCTGTAAGAACAAAGTTGTACTGTTTTACTTTTGATTAAGTATATTCTATGGAAGGCGGCCTTGTTGTGTTATACCCCGTAGTTCCAGGGTATGTATGCGAGGACGTACGTACGAGAATACGACAGAAAGATTGGAAAGGAAGAAAGAGGTGATTTTTCCACGGAAAAGTTTCCGGTTTTTGTGAAGGAAAAAGGTTCGTTAATGGGAATTGGGTTCCCAGATTTGGTATTCGGACTTCCTGGAATATTAGACAATTATGGAATTTTATTTTCGGAAATGGTCACGTGGGGCCCACGGGAGAAATTTACGGTTTTGTGGGGCCCACTTTGTTTTCGAGATTTTGGCCATTGTGGATATTTTCGGAAGATGTTTTATTTTGGGCCAATAGGAGGGTGACACGTGTCACCCCCGCCAGTGGCTTAGCCGAATGACATTTGTGCACAACACCTTTGTTAGAGTCGTTTTTCGACGAAACGTTTTACATAACTTTCGAGGGGAAAATTACGGCTAGGTCGTTTCTTTTTTTTGCGGATTTTTACGAGAGACGGAACATCTTAGACCAACGGGAGGGTGACATGTGTCACCTCACATCGAAACAAGTGGGCGCACTTGGGCGAATCAGTGTCAGTGGGTAGATATTTTTGGTAGATATTTGTGAGGGTTTTGGAGTAGGGACTAGGGGGAACTTGGGCATATCTTGGCCCTACACTTGCCTAGCACTTGGCTAGATCTTGGCCATTGATTGGCCTTTGCTTGACCTATAAATACCCCTCCCTTGTGAAGACTTCTTCATCCCAAAATCTCTAAGTCTTGAAAGCTTCTTCGTCCCCTTAGTGTAGTGTCTTGGCCGAGAGTCCTCCCCTTTGTGAGGCCTTTGGCCGAGAGCACCCCCTTGGCCGAGAGTTTCCCCAGTGGGGTAGGCCGAGGGGTATACACCCCCCCCTTGTGGTGTTGTCTCGTATAAATACCCCCCCTCTTGGTAGAAATACTCTCAAAAGTATTGTTACTACCCAAATTACCTTAGCCGTATACCTTGTAGTATTCCAAAGAAACCTCTATACGTAGAGCCCGGAAATACTACCGTATGTCCTTTTTGTCTCAAACCGAAACCCTAAGGAAATCTTCATTGATGATTGAAGTATTTAAGTAGAAGTTGGTTAGAACTTCTAAGGGTTGTTTGGAGCGGTCGAGCACCGAGTAGGAGCTAAGCGTTGCTAAGGATCGACATTTATACTTGGATAATTATGGGCTTATCGAGGTAATTATCTTGTCCCTCTAATTGTAATTGGAAATTACATGTTGTTAGAATATATAGTTGAAGCATACTATATATAGAACTAAGCTTAATCTTTGCGGCAATGTTTTTGACTTAAGCTGAAGAATAAAGAAAAGAATCGAAATGTATGTACAGATGCATATGTATTGCGATGAGACTTGTGTAGTATTACTGAGTAGAATTGTACACGTCCGGTTAGACGTGTAAACCCCCCCCCTGGTTGGCTTGGTGGCCGGCCTCGATAGAGGAGGAGATTTACGCTGTTGCGGGGGGGGGGAGGTGCTGCCAAATTTTCTGTAGAGAAATGGAACCTTGTGTTTTGAAGTTAATAGACGTTTGTGACCTTTTTAGGTGAAAGTACTAAGAGTAGCGTATTCTACTTGAGGAGTGGAAAAGGCTAGCAAGGTTGTAGTACTTGGAGCATTTTGCTTATTGTCGATACTCGTCGCGAGGTATGTGAACCTCTTCCTATCTCTTCTAGCATGATATGTGTGAACTATGTAGTACGGTAGACGTACACGTGTTAACTGTGTTTTTAAAACATAAAGTGTTATAATGGCTTTATGGGAAGTTGGTTATAACAGCTTTATGTAGGTAAGAAAATACTTTGTGGTTTTAAAAGGTAACTGATGTGAATTATAACTGGCTTGTTATAATAAAGAACTTGATGTATTTCAAAAGATTTATAAATCGTTTTGAAGGGAGAGTAATACTTGGTTTTTGAAAACTTAAGAGTTATACTAGCTTTATGGGAAGTTAGGTATAACGGCTTAAGAATGTTTACTGATTTCGGAAATCAGAATGTGTATCGCCAAACCACTGCAGCGTTAATAAAGGAAAATGTACTGACTAATGAGTTGTATTATTAAAACCAGTAGAAACCTCCATCTGCATAGAAACTAAGATGAGACAAAATGATATTACATTTTCTAGGTCATGGTCTTGTAGTAAGATTATTATAAACAAGAATAACCTATTCACTCATAAGACTTATGTTACTCAAATGTTTTAAAAAAGATTAAGACTATGAGTTATGAAACCTTTCTAAAATAAGTAACTTGAGCATTTTTGAAATTAGGCAAACTTGGACGTTTGGAAAATAATGTTGTTACTTGATTTTACAAAGGTAAGTGTTTTAGGTTTACTTAAAAGACAATACTCTATTTTATACTACGGGTATTGTGTGACTTATGTGGAAGGAGCGGATCTTTTAAAGATTTAATGTATGAAGTACTTTGGGGATGGATACGAACTTGTTAATAGAAAGTACCTTGTGTGAATAACTTGATTGTATTGGTCGTGATAGCCTTGTAATACTTTCTTGTTGATTTGATAAGTAAACATGTTAGGATGCTACGTGTGTTAGTATCTTGTGATGTTAGTGTAAAGGGGTTTTCCCCTCGACTGCGCTTAAAGTTGTTTGACTATCAGCCGTTATGTTGGTATTGTACCACTCACCTTGACTTGTGTCCGGAGGTTAAGCTGCCTCCGTCGCGGGTAGACTCAGCGATGCAGGACCATGATTCGAGAATACCTCATGCGGGTCCAGGGGATCCATGCGGAACTACGGGAGTTCCAGGTTAGTTTACGGCCCTTGTGGTCATGCGGTCTTTGTGGCCATGCGGACCGCGAGTCCAGGACGATGCCGGGGAGTAGCTACCCTCGATGCGGGGTTATACCTCATGCGGGCCTATGAGGTTGGCCTATCGAGTGCGGAGAGTTCGAGGCTAGACGCGCACATTTGATATCTGCGCAGTGGCCGGCTTTCATCATGTGACGGTGCAGACAGATATCATGACACGATTTATGACCTTGTTGGTAATGCGTAGGTTTTAGTAGTCGGCTATGCCTTCGTACTTACCCGCATTTTATTATAACACAGTGGGACACGGTGTTCATGTGTTCCTTGGTGCTTTCATATCATAGATCGCCGATGAGAATGTGTTCCACGGGCACGATTGATGTTGTGGGCGTGAGACCCATTGTTAAATTTGAGTGATGACTTGAGGGCGTGAGTCCCTGACTTGACATGACTGCTTATTTATTGTGAACTGTAATTTGGTTATCATACATGTCTCCTGCTTTGTATAGACTACTATGATTTCATTTACGATTTATTTTCGCCACATACTTGGTACTGTTATCGACCTCCTTCGCGGGCCTGCGTTCATGCCGCAGGGCAAGGTCCACCAGTCATTGATCCTCGCTCTTAGGGTCACAGTGATTCGTTGGGAAAGCTCCGTTTCTCCGGAGGCTTATCAGTGGTATAGTCCCCTGTTGTTGTAGGTATTTACATTCAGGGGTATGGCGGGGCCCTGTCCCGCCATTGTTGTCGTATCATTTCTTAGAGGTCTGTAGTACTGTTGTGGGCAGGGTTTGTAAAAAGGATTAAACTGTTCATGTTGAAAAAAGTTGTTATTTATATATATGCCGTAAGGCAAGTTTTCCTCAGATTACTGTTTATACTTCATTTGTTTCATGTATGTGTTTTATGTTCCGCTGATTACTCTGATGTTGTATCACTAGGGTGCCCGGGGTAAGGCACCAGTCACGGGCCCCGGAACGGGTCGTGACAAAAGTGGTATCAGAGCAGTTAATCCTCGGAAAGTGTCTACAGACCGTATCCAGTAGAGTCTTGATTATCGGTGTGTTGTGCACCACACCAATAATCAGGAGGCTATAGGATATTTAGGATTGGTTTCTATTCTTCTCACTCTGAGATCGTGCCTTAGAGCTGTGTTGTAAGTTGGACCCTCTGACGAAATTCTTTCCCCTATCGTTATGCCTCCGCGTAGGGCAACCCGGGCCCAGGAGGGCAAGGCAGCCGAGGGAGCTGCGAGTAGAGTTCAGAGGGTTACGTGGGCACAGGCCCAATCATTACCTAGGGTAATGCTTCATTCGGGGATTTCGCGTCGCTAGCTTGATAATGTTTAGCAGCAGCGGCGATTCCTCTGCGGCCATGATATTTGAAGCTTCGCCCACGACCAGGAGCAGAGAATATGGATTACAAAGAGGCGACCACATTAGCTATGGATTTGGCTACCGAGAGTATACCGATGTACTGCGAGTCTTGATGGCTATCTAAGAGAGGTCGTAAGAGTAATTCTTGATTAGGCTTGGCATGGCACGTATGCGGGCTTATGCGCATCAGCCGAGAACATAGAAATCATGGTGGGTTAACCGAGTAAGATTTTGGGGATAGAAGGTGTGAGCCTTAGAGTGTTATACGTAGAGACCTTAGAGGTGAGGCCATCTCAAGAAAAGGTGTAGTGTTATGTTTGATCCTTATCGAAGTGCATAGTGCACGTGAGCTATGTGTGGGATAGGTCCCTAGTAGTGTGGAATGACGGGGTAGTTGAGCTAAGAAGACCGCTAGGTTTTCTGAGCGTGATTAGTGAGATTGATCCTTGGGGAACTAGTGTTTCGGCGTTGCGGGTCGGTTGAGGCCACGTCGGCGGGTCAACCCGCGACTGTTTTATGGTGGGTCGGTTGTGGTGGTCCCGCCTTGTGTTAGGGTCATGAGGTGTTAGGCCCGTGTTTAGTTAACCAGTTGCGAGTTCGTGGATGCGTTCGACCGTGGTCGGGCGATGGGGCAGCCCATCGTGTTCTTGATCGGGATCGTTCACTCGGCGATGTTGATTTTATCGAAAGGTTGTAAGGCTGCGCAGGTGCCTACCTTCACCTTATGGCGCAGTGGAGCCAGTGCGGCTGTTTTTGTTTACGGAAGTTTTACGAGCGGGGTTAAGAACTCGGTAAGTCTCGAATCGCGTTCACCGGGCGGTGCTTGGATTTCGAGGATAGTTGTGGGGATTGTTGTCTCTGTGGAGGAGTGTTTAAGCTACCATTTCGGTGTTCGGATGTCACCTTTTAAAGCCTTGTAGGGCGGAAGTGTAAAGTTGCGGTCGATTGGTTCAATGTTGGCAAGTTGGCATATTAGTTGAGCTTGTTCCGGCAGATGTGGATAGTGAGAACCTTGTCTAGAAGAAGTTCAGCAGCTCGGAGAATCGTGCGGATAATCGGCGGCACGCAGAGTTCAGTTGTGATCGGTCTTCTTGAAAGTACCACCCGGACAGTGTGACGAGCTTTGAAAGCGAGAAACTTAGCGAGTTACTTTGGGCCTTTTTGAGTTCGGTGAGAATAGGCGGGTTGCCTATATGTTAGCATTTGCCGTCCGACGTAGGTGGCGGCGTCCGGTCTTCGTATTGTTATGTTCGAAAGTAGGAGATCCATCAGTATCCCGATTAATGATGACCACGTTAGGGATAGTAACCGAGTTTTGGCGAAGCGATGTCGAATGTGGTAAGAGTTCGAGTGTACGACATCCTCGGGGATCGCATGGCGGCGGTACCATTTGTTGGGTCGTCGGAGCAAGGCTCGCGACAAAGTGACAAAGTGGTATCTACGGCGAGTAAAGAGAGAAGCGAGCATGTATGGCGAGCATAGATGTGATCTTTTCTTTTGTAAAGAGAAGGTGCGAAGGAAGTATATTTTAGACCCCGGTGAGAAGTGATTTGTGGTGATGTAGAGGTGTTTCCTCGTGGACTTGGATGTACGTTTTTGCGCGGTGTTTCCATGGCGGTGTGGCGAGGATTGTTCCGTAAGTATAGTAGTAGAGACTATATCGTGACTTGTATGTTTGGGGACTTAGAAGGAACATTCGGGACGAATGTTTCTAAAGGAAGAATGTTATACCCGTAGTTCGAGGTATGTATGCGAGGGCGTGCGTGCGAGAATCTGACGAAAGATTGGAAAGGAAGAAAGAGGTGATTTTCCACGGAAAAGTTTCCGGTTTTGTGAAGGAAAAAGGTTCGTTAATGGGAATTTGGTTCCCAGTTTGGTATTCGGACTTCTGGAATATTAGAGAATTATGGAATTTTATTTTGGAAATGGTCACGTGGGGCCACGGGAGAAATTCTGATTTTGTAGAACCACTTTGTTTTGAGATTTTGGCCATTGTGGATATTTTGGAAGATGTTTTATTTTGGGCCAATAGGAGGGTGACACGTGTCACCCGCCTAGGTGGCTTAGTAGAATGACATTTGTGCCTGGCACCGGTTAGAGTCGTTTTTAATGAAGCGTTTTACATAACTGCGAGGAAAATTCCGGCTATGTCTTTTCTTATTTTTGCGGATTTTTCCGAGAGGCGGAACATCTTAGACCAACGGGAGGGTGGCGTGTGTCACCTCACATTGAAGCAAGTGAGCGTGACTTGGGCCAATTGGGGTGTCAGTGGGTAGATATTTTTGGTAGATATTTGTGAGGTTTTAAGGAGTAGGGACTAGGGGCACTTGCGCATATCTTGGCCTACACTTGCCTAGCACTTGGCTAGATCTTGGCCATTGATTGGCCTTTGCTTGACCTATAAATACCATAAGCGTGAAGACTTCTTCATCCCAAAATCTCTAAGTCTTGAAAGCTTCTTCCTCCCCCAGTGTAGTGTCTTGGCGAGTCCCTCCCCCTTTGTGAGGCCTTTGGCGAGCACCCACTTGGCGAGAGTTTCCCCACAGTGGGGTGGTAGAGGTATACACCCACTTGTGGTGTTGTCTCGTATAAATACCACTCTTGGTAGAAATACTCTCAAAGTATTGTTACTACCCAATTACCTTAGTAGTATACCTTGTAGTATTCCAAAGAAACCTCTATCATCGTGAGCAGGAAATACTACAGTATGTCCTTTTGTCTCAAACCAAACCACTGAAATCTTCATTGATGATTGAAGTATTTAAGTAGAAGTTGGTTAGAACTTCTAAGGGTTGTTTGGAGCGGGTTGGAGCACCGGAGTAGGAGCTAAGCGTTGCTAAGGATCGACATTTATACTTGGATAATTATGGGCTTATCGAGGTAATTATCTTGTCCTCTAATTGTAATTGGAAATTACATGTTGTTAGAATATATAGTTGAAGCATACTATATATAGAACTAAGCTTAATCTTTGCGGCAATGTCTTTTGACTTAAGCTGAAGAATAAAGAAAAGAAGCGAGTTGTATGTACATAGGGTGTATTGCGATGAACTTGTGTAATATTCGAGTAGAATTGTACACGTCAGGTTAGGCGTATAAACCCCACTGGTTGGCTTGGTGGCGGCCTCGATAGAGGAGGAGATTTCTGTTGTTGCGGGGAATCTTTGAATTTTACGTAGAGAAATGGAACCTTGTGTTTTGAGGTTAATAGACGTTTGTGACCTTTTTAGGTGAAAGTACTAAGAGTAGCGTATTCTGCTTGAGGAGTGGAAAGGGCTAGCAAGGTTGTAGTACTTGGAGCATTTTGCTTATTGTCGATACTCGTCGCGAGGTATGTGAACCTCTTACGATCTTTTCTAGCATGATATGTGTGAACTATGTAGTGCGGTAGGCGTGCGTGTTAAGCGTGTTTTAAAACATAAAGTGTTATAATGGCTTTATGGGAAGTTGGTTATAACGACTTTATGTAGGTAAGAAAATACTTTGTGGTTTTAAAAGGTAAGCGATGTGAATTATAAGCGGCTTGTTATAATAAAGAACTTGATGTATTTCAAAAGATTTATAAATCGTTTTGAAGGAGAGTAATACTTGGTTTTGAAAACTTAAGAGTTATACTAGCTTTATGGGAAGTTAGGTATAACGGCTTAAGAATGTTTCTTGATTTGAAATCGAATGTGTATCGCCAAACCAACTGCAGCGTTAATAAAGGAAAATGTCTTGACTAATGAGTTGTATTATTAAAACCCAGTAGAAACCTCCATCTGCATAGAAACTAAGATGAG
Source organism: Przewalskia tangutica (assembly GCA_029844215.1). Classification (NCBI taxonomy): domain Eukaryota; kingdom Viridiplantae; phylum Streptophyta; class Magnoliopsida; order Solanales; family Solanaceae; genus Przewalskia; species Przewalskia tangutica. The sequence goes on from CM056722.1 coordinate 123,065,824, forward strand.
ACAAAATGATATTACATTTTCTAGGTCATGGTCTTGTAGTAAGATTATTATAAACAAGAATAACCTATTCACTCATAAGACTTATGTTACTCAAATGTTTTAAAAAGATTAAGACTATGAGTTATGAAACCTTTCTAAAATAAGTAACTTGAGCATTTTTGAAATTAGGCAAACTTGGGCGTTTGGAAAATAATGTTGTTACTTGATTTTACAAAGGTAAGTGTTTTGGGTTTACTTAAAAAAGATCACTCTATTTTATACTACGGGTATTGTGTGACTTATGTGGAAGGAACGGATCTTTTAAAGATTTAATGTATGAAGTACTTTGGGGATGGATACGAACTTGTTAATAGAAAGTACCTTATGTGAATAACTTGATTGTATTGATGCGTGATAGCCTTGTAATACTTTCTTGTTGATTTGATAAGTAAACATGTTAGGATGCTACGTGTGTTAGTATCTTGTGATGTTAGTGTAAAGGGTTTTCCTCATTTGCGCTTAAAGTTGTTTGACTATCGGTAGTTATGTTGGTATTGTACCACTCACCTTGACTTGTGTCGGAGGTTAAGCGCCCTCCGTCGCGGGGTAGACTTCGGCGATGCAGGACCGTGATTCGAGAATACCTCATGCGGGTCGGGGATCCATGCGGAACTACGGGAGTTCGAGGTTAGTTCACGGCCGCGTGGTCATGCGGTCTTTGTGGCCATGCGGTGCGAGTCGGGGCGATGCGGGAGTAGCTACCCTCGATGCGGGGTTATACCTCATGCGGGCCTATGAGGTTGGCCTATGCGAGCTGCGGAGAAGTTCGAGGCTAGGCGCACATTTGATCTGCGGCGAGTGGCCGGCTTTCATCATGTGGCAGTGCAGACAGATATCATGACCACGATTTATGACGCTTGTTGATGCGTGGGTTTTAGTAATCGGCTATGCCTTCGTACTTACCGTCTGTTTTATTATAACACAGTGGGACACGGTGTTCATGTGTGTTCCTTGGTGCTTTCATATCATAGGCTGCCGTGATGAGAATGTGTTCCACGCACGATTGATGTTGTGGGCGTGAGACCCATTGTTAAATTTGAGTGATGACTTGAGGCGTGAGTCACGACTTGACATATTTGCTTATTTATTGTGAAGCGTAATTTGGTTATCATACATGTCTCTGCTTTGTATAGACTACTATGATTTCATTTCTGATGTTATTTTGATTTCACATACTTGGTACTGTTGTCTTGACCTCGCCCGAGGCTGCGTTAAATCTGCATGAGTAAAGGTACACGATCATTGATCCTCGCTCTTAGGGTCACGATTGGCGTTTGGGAAAGCTCCGTTTCTCGGAGGCTTATCGATGGTATAGTCCCTATTGTTGTAGGTATTTACATTCGGGGTATGGCGGGGCCACTGTCCCGCCATTGTTGTCGTATCATTTCTTAAGTGCATGTAATCTTGTTGTGGCGGGGTTTGTAAAAGGATTAAAGCTCGTGTTGAAAAAAAGTTGTTATTTATATATATGTCGTAAGCGCAAGTTTTCTCAGTTCTTGTTTATACTTCATTTGTTTCATGTATGTGTTTATGTTCGCTGATTACTCGATGTTGTATCACTAGGGTGCGGGGTAAGGCACGATCCGGGCCGGGCGAAGTCGTGACAACATGTCACGACCGATCTCGGGCGATGCCTGGCAAGTGCGATAACAACATCGTCGAAAATCAGCGGAAATAAAATTGTCGGAAAGAAGAGACAACATATGTTATACCCGTAGTTCCGAGTATGTATGCGAGGGCGTGCGTGCGAGAATACGAGAAAGATTGGAAAGGAAGAAAGAAGGCGATTTTCCACGGAAAAGTTTCCGGTTTTGTGAAGGAAAAGGTTCGTTAATGGGGTGGATTCCCAGTTTGGTATTCGGACTTCTGGAATATTAGAGAATTATGGAATTTTATTTTGGAAATGGTCACGTGGGGCCCACGGGAGAAATTCTGGTTTTGTAGAGCCCACTTTGTTTTGAGATTTTGGCCATTGTGGATATTTTGGAAGATGTTTTATTTTGGGCCAATAGGAGGGTGACACGTGTCACCCCGCCTAGAGTGGCTTAGTAGGAATGGCATTTGTGCCTGACACAGGTTAAGTCGTTTTTCGATGAAGCGTTTTACATAACTTGCGAGGAAAATTCGGCTATGTCTTTTCTTATTTTTGCGGATTTTTAGAGGCGGAACATTTTGGACCAACGAGAGGCGACACTTGGCACCTCATTGGTGGGCAAGGTGGGCGGCACTTGGGCGATTTGGGAAGGCAAGTGGGAGATATTTTTGGTAGATATTTTGTGTGCAAGTTGGCTAGGTACACATGGGTGAATCTTGGCCCTACACTTGCCTAACACTTGGTGTAATCTTGGCCATTGGTTGGCTTTCACTTGACCTATAAATACCCCACTGAAGACTAATTCATTCACAAAATTGCCTAAGTCTTGAAAGCTTCTTCCTTCCCCAGTGTAGTGCCTTGGCGAGAGCCCTCTCCCCCTTGGCGAGAGTTCCCCCAGTGGGGTAGGCGAGGTGGACACCACTCCTAGAGTTGCTAGCAGTGGGGTACCCACTGCCTAGTTGTTTCGTATAATACCCCCTTTTGTGGTGTAGAAATACTCTCAAAGTATTGTTATAATGCCTAAATTACCTTAGCCAAATACCTTGTAGTATTCTAAGGTTATACCTTTACAAAAATAAGCCCGATTATACTATTATACTTCCGTCGGTCCCAACCGAAACCACAGGAAAATCTCCATAGTCAGATTTGGAGTATTGTGTAGAAGTTGGTTAGAACTTCTAAGGGTGGTTTAGAGCGGGTTGGGCGCTCGGAGTTGGAGCTAAGCGATTGCCGGGATCGACTTTAAACTCGGATAATTATGGGCTTATCGAGGTAATTATCTTGTCCCTATTGTAATTGGAAATTACATGTTGTTAGAATATATAGTTGAAGTATACTATATATAGAATCGAGCGTAGTTATCGCAATGTCTTGCGACTTAAGCTGAAGAAGCGATGAGCAGTAATTACATGGGTGTATTACATGAGACTTGTGTAGCTTTCTGTGAGGTAGAATTGTGCGTCCGGATTAGGCGTATAACCCACAGTTGGCTTGATAGCGGCCCAGTTAGAGAGGAGATTTACGCTGTTGCGGGAGAGTCTTTGTCGAATTTTCGGTAGAATGTTCTACGATAAGATCTAGATGTTAATAAAGCGCCTTGTGGCCTTATAGGTTGAAGTACTACGTGTGGCGCGTTCTACTTGGCTTAAGGAGTAGCCGAGCGGCGAGGTACTCGGAGCATTTTGCTATTAGTCGATAATCGTCGCGAGGTATGTGAACCTCTTCCTATCTCTTCTAGCATGATATGTGTGAACTATGTAGTACGGTAGGCGTCATGTGCTAAATGTATTTGATTGGTTTAAAACATAAAGTGTTATAACGGCTTTATGGGAAGTTGGTTATAACGACTTTATGTAGATAAGAAAACACTTTGTGGTTTTAAAGGTAAATGATTTGTTTATAAGCGGCTTGATGTGTGATTATAAAGAACTTGAAGTATTTCAAAGATTTACAAATCGTTTTGAAGAGAAGTAATACTTGGTTTTGAGAACTTAAGAGTTATACTAGCTTTATGGGAAGTTAGGTATAACGGCTTAAACGTTTCTTGATTTTGGAAATCGGGATGTGTATCGACAAACCATCTGCGGCGTTAATAAAGGAAATGTTTTGAATAATTAAGTATTATTAAAACCGGTAGAAACTTCCATCTGCATAGAAGCTAAGATGAGACAAAATGATATTTCCTAGATCATGTTCTTTGTAATAAGATTGTTATAAACAAGAATATCCTACTCATATAAGGCTTATGTTTCTCCGATTGTTTAAAAGAGAATTATATTCTTAAATGAAAAAGCTATGAACTACGAAACCTTTCTAAAATAAGAAACGTGAACATTTGAAATTAGGCAAACTTGGGCGTTTGGAAAATAATGTTGTTACTTGATTTTACAAAGGTAAGAGTTTTAGTTTTCTTAAAAGGATAGTCACTCTATTTTTATACTACGGGTATTGTGTGACTTATGTGAAGAAAGCAGATCTTTTAAAGATTTAATGTGAAGTACTTTGGGGTTAGATACTGAACTTGTTAGTAGAAAGTACCTTGTGTGAATACTTTATTGTATTGGTTTGTGATAGCCTTGTAAATACTTTCTTGTTGATTTGAGAAGTAAACATGTTAGGATGCTACGTGTGTTAGTATCTTGTGATGTTAGTGTAAAGGGTTTTCCTCATTGCGCTTAAAGTTGTTTGACTATCGGTAGTTATGTTGGTATTGTACCACTCGCCTTGACTTGTGTTCGGAGGTTAAGGCGCCCTCCGTGCGGGGTAGACTCGAGGTGATGCAGGACCATGATTCGAGAATACCTCATGCGGGTCGGGGATCCATGCGAGCTCTGGGAGCTCGGGTTAGTGTGCGGCCCTTGTGGTCATGCGGTCGCGTGGCCGTGCGGATGCGAGTCGGGGCGATGTCGGGGAGTAGCTACCCTCGATGCGGGGTTATACCTCATGCGGGCCTATCGGCGGCCTATGCGGGCTGCGGAGAGTTCGAGGCTAGGCGCGCATATTTGATCTGCGAGCGAGTGACCGGCTTTTATCATGTGGCCATGCAGAGCGGATATCATGACCGACTTATGACCTTGTAGATGCGTAGGTGTTAGTAGTCGGCTATGCCTTCGTGCTTACCTGTCTTGTTTTATTAGGACACAGTGGGACACAGTGTTCGTGTGTATTCCTTGGTGCTTGTATATCATAAAGCTGGCGGTGAGGAAGGTATTCCACGCACGATTGATGTTGTGGGCGTGAGACCCGTTGTTAAATTGAGTGATGACTTAAGGCGTGAGTCACGACTTAACATATTTGCTTATTTATGGTGAAGCGTAGTTTGGTTATCATCATGTCTCTGCTTTGTATAGACTACTATGATTTCATTTACTGATTTATTTTTAGTTTCACATACTAAATTTTTGTTATCGACCTCCTTGAGGCTGCGTTCATGCCGCGAGTTGAGGTACACCGATCGTTGATCCTAGCTCTCGAGTCCGCGATTCGGCGTTTGGGAAGCTCCGTTTCTCGGAGGCTTATCGATGGTATAGTCCCTGTCGTAGTCGGTGTTTACATTCGGGGTTGGCGGGGCCACTGTCCCGCCATTGTTGTCGTATCATTCTTAGAAGTGCAGTAATCTTGTTGTGGCGGGGTTTGTAAAAGGATTAAAGCGTTCATGTTAAAAGTTGTCATTTATATATATCTTGAAAGGCAAGTTTTCCTGATTATTGTTTTATACTACATTATCTCATGTTGTTGTGTTTGTTCGTGATTACTCGATGTATGTCTACTTGGGTGCGGGGTAGGCACGATCCACGAACCGGTTGGTCGTGACAAAGTGGTATCGAGCGATTAATCCTCGGAAAGTGTCTACTGACCGTATCGATGAAGTCTTGATTATCGGTGTGTTGTGCACCACATCAATGTCGAGGAGGCTATAGGATATTTAGGATTGGTTTCTATTCTTCTCACTCACGAGATCGTGCCTTAGAGGCGTGTTGTAAGTTAGACCCTCGGCGTATTTCTTTCCTTACCGTTATGCCTCGCGTAGGGCAAACCCGGGCCCGGGAGGCAAGGCGGCCGAGGAGGCTGCGAGTAGAGTTCGAGGGTTGCGAGGGCACGAGCCCGATCATTACCTAGGGTAGTGCTTCATTCGGGATTTCTGCGGCGTCACTAGCCCAAAGAGTTTAAGCCGCGGCGGCGGCGGTTCCTCTGCGGCCATGATATGTGAACCGGTTCCGGCCAAGGAGCAGAGAATATAGATTGCAAAGAGGCAACCTGTTACTAGCCATGGATTTGGCTGCAGGAGTATCTGGATGTCTGCGAGTCTTGATGACTACCTAAGAAAGGGTTGTGCAAGAGTAATTCTTGATTGGGCTTGAGCATGGCACGTATGCGGGCTTATCGCTTGTGGCGAAAGCGTAGAGATCGGCGGGTTAACGAGGGCGAGAAGAGGGCGGGCGTGAGGTCGCCGGTAACTTTCAAGGTGAGTATACCTTAAGTTCTATGTTACGATAGCGATGTGTTAGTTGTGATTAGAAATCATGGTGGGTTAGCAAGTAAGATTTTGGAGGATAGAGAAAGTGTGAGCCTTAGAGCTTTATACGCAAAGGCCTTAGAGGTAAGGCCGTCTCGGGTAGAGGCGTATGTTTATGTTTGACCCTTATAGGAGTGCATAGTGCACGTGGTGTGTTTGGGATAAGTCCTAAGTAGTATGAAATGAAAGAGGGTAGTTGAGCTAAGAAGACCGCTAGGTTTTCGTAACATGTTTAGTAAGATTGTTCCTTCGGAGATGGTATTCTGCGCCTTGCGGGTCGGGTTGAGGCTACGTGCGGAGTCAACCGCGGTAGGTTTGGTGGTGGGGTCGGTTGTGGTGGTCCTCTTTGTGTTAGGGTCATGAGGTGTTAGGCCCATGTTTAGTTAGCCAGTGCAAGTTCGTGGATGCGTTCGACCGGTGGTCGGGCGATGAGGGCGACCTATCGTGTTCTTGATCGAGTCGTTCCTCGGCGGTGTTGATGTTATACGAAAAGGTTGTGAGGTTGCGCAGGTGCCTACCTTCACCTTATGAGACGATGGAGCCAGTGCGGCTGTTTCTCTTCTGGGAGTTTGTACGAGCGGGGCTAGGAACTTCGGGTGAGTCTCCGTATCGCGTTCGCCTCGGGCGGTGTTTTGATTTGAGGTATTGTGAGGATCGTTGTCTCGGTTGAAGTGTTTAAGCTACCATTTCGGTGTTCGGATGTCGTCTTGTGGCGCCTTGTAGAAGCGAAATGCAAGTTGCGGTCGATTGGTTCGATGTTGGCGGGGGTTGAGATAGTTGGTTGAGCTTGTTCCGGTAATTTGTGGATAGTGAAGCTTGTCTAGAAGAAGTTACGGCGGTAAGAGAATCGTGCGGATAATCGGCGGCGCTTAGAGTTGAGTTGATCGGTCTTCTTGAAAGTACCACCGGACGGTGTGGCGAGTTTGGAAGCGAAGGAACTTAGCGAGTTACTTTGGGCCTTTGTGAGTTCATGTGAAGAATAGGCGGGTTGCCTATATGTTAGCATTTGTCGTCCGACTTAGGAGGAAGGGCGTCCGGTCTTCGTATTGTTATGTTGGAAAGTATCGAAGATCCATCGAGAATGTTCCCGATTAATGATGACCACGTTAGAGATAGTAACCGAGTTTTGGATACTAAAGCGATATCGAAATGTGGTAAGAATTGAGTGTCTGACGAACGGTGATCGCGTGCGGCCGGTACCATTTGTTGGAGTCGTTGGAGCAAGGCTCGCGGCAAAGTGACAAAGTGGTATCTCAGGCAAAGTGACAAAAGTAGTATTATTGTGGTGATGTAGAGGTGTTTCCTCGTGGACTTAGATGTAAGTTTTGCGCAGGTGTTTCCATGGCCAGGTATGGCAGGATTGTTCGTAAGTATAGTAGTGAAGACTATATTGGCGCGTTTGTTTTGAGACTTAGAAGGAACATTCGGGACGAATGTTTCTAAGGAGGGAGAATGTTATACCCGTAGTTCGGGGTATGTATGCGAGGGCGTGCGTGCGAGAATCTGACGAGAAAGATTGGAAAGGAAGAAAGAGCGATTTTCCACGGAAAAGTTTCGGTTTTGTGAAGGAAAAAGGTTCGTTAATGGGAATTGGATTCCCAGTTTGGTATTCGGACTTCTGGAATATTAGAGAATTATGGAATTTTATTTTGGAAATGGTCACGTGGGGCCACGGGAGAAATTTACGGTTTTGTAGAACCCCTTTGTTTTGAGATTTTGGCCATTGTGGATATTTTGGAAGATGTTTTATTTTGGGCCAATAGGAGGGTGACACGTGTCACCCACTAGGTGGCTTAAGCCGAATGGCATTGTGCACAACACCGGTTAGAGTCGTTTTTCGGCGAAGCGTTTTACATAACTTGCGAGGAAAATTCCGGCTATGTCTTTTCTTATTTTTGCGGATTTTTAGAGGCGGAACATTTTGGACCAGCGAGAGGCGACACTTGGCACCTCTCATTGGTGGGCAAGGTGGCGGCTTGGGCGATTTGGGAAGGCAAGTGGGAGATATTTTTGGTAGATATTTTGTGTGCAAGTTGGCTAGGTACACATGGGTGAATCTTGGCCCTACACTTGCCTAACACTTGGTGTAATCTTGGCCATTGGTTGGCTTTCACTTGACTATAAATACCCCGCTGAAGACTAATTCATTCACAAAATTGCCTAAGTCTTGAAAGCTTCTTCCTTCCCCCAGTGTAGTGCCTTGGCGAGCCCTCTCTCCCCCTTGGCCGAGTTCCCCCACAGTGGGGTAGGGTAGAGGGTGGACACCACTCCTAGAGTTGCTAACAGTGGGGTACCCCACTGCTAGTTGTTTTCGTATAATACCCCTTTTGTGGTGTAGAAATACTCTCAAAGTATTGTTATAATGCCCAATTACCTTAGCCAAATACCTTGTAGTATTCTAAGGTTATACCTTTACAAAAATAAGCCCGATTATACTATTATACTTCCGTCGGTCCCAAAACCGAAACCACAGGAAAATCTCCATAGTCAGGTTGGAGTATTGTGTAGAAGTTGGTTAGAACTTCTAAGGGTGGTTTAGAGCGGGTTGGGCGCTCGGAGTTGGAGCTAAGCGATTGCCGGGATCGACTTTAAACTCGGATAATTATGGGCTTATCGAGGTAATTATCTTGTCCCCTATTGTAATTGGAAATTACATGTTGTTAGAATATATAGTTGAAGTATACTATATATAGAATCGAGCGTAGTTATCGGCAATGTCTTGCGACTTAAGCTGAAGCCCAGTGAATCGTAATTACATGGACCGTATTCTGATGGACTTGTGTAACTTTCTGTGAGGTAGAATTGTGCGTCCGGATTAGGCGTATAACCCCGCGGTTGGCTTGATAGCGGCCGTTAGAGGAGGAGATTTCTGTGTTGCGGGAAATGTTGTCGAATTTTCGGTAGAATGTTCTACGATAAGATCTAGATGTTAATAAGCGCCTTGTGGCCTTATAGGTTGAAGTACTACGTGTGGCGCGTTCTACTTGGCTTAAGGAGTAGCCGACGGCTTGAGGTACTCGGAGCATTTTGCTATTAGTCGATAATCGTCGCGAGGTATGTGAACCTCTTCCTATCTCTTCTAGCATGATATGTGTGAACTATGTAGTGCGGTGAGCGTCGTGTGCTAAATGTATTTGATTGGTTTAAAACATAAAGTGTTATAACGGCTTTATGGGAAGTTGGTTATAACAGCTTTATGTAGATAAGAAAACACTTTGTGGTTTTTAAAAGGTAAATGATTTGTTTATAACTGGCTTGATGTGTGATTATAAAGAACTTGAAGTATTTCAAAAGATTTAAATCGTTTTGAAAGAAGTAATACTTGGTTTTGAGAACTTAAGAGTTATACTAGCTTTATGGGAAGTTAGGTATAACGGCTTAAACGTTTTCTTGATTTTGGAAATCGGGATGTGTATCGACAAACCAACTGCGGCGTTAATAAAGGAAATGTTTTGAATAATTAAGTATTATTAAAACCGGTAGAAACTTCCATCTGCATAGAAGCTAAGATGAGACAAAATGATATTTCTAGATCATGATTTCTTTGTAATAAGATTGTTATAAACAAGAATATCCTACTCATATAAGGCTTATGTTTCTCAGATTGTTTAAAGAGAATTATATTCTTAAATGAAAAAGCTATGAACTACGAAACCTTTCTAAAATAAGAAAGCGTGAACATTTGAAATTAGGCAAACTTGGGCGTTTGGAAAATAATGTTGTTACTTGATTTTACAAAGGTAAGAGTTTTAGTTTTCTTAAAAGGATAGTCACTCTATTTTTATACTACGGGTATTGTGTGACTTATGTGAAAAAGCAGATCTTTTAAAGATTTAATGTGTGAAGTACTTTGGGGTTAGATACCTGAACTTGTTAGTAGAAAGTACCTTGGGTGAATACTTTATTGTATTGGTTTGTGATAGCCTTGTAAATATTTTCTTGTTGATTTGAGAAGTAAACATGTTAGGATGCTACGTGTGTTAGTATCTTGTGATGTTAGTGTAAAGGGGTTTTCCCCTCGACTGCGCTTAAAGTTGTTTGACTATCAGTCGTTATGTTGGTATTGTACCACTCACCTTGACTTGTGTCCGGAGGTTAAAGTGCCTCCGTCTGGGGGTAGACTTCGGTGATGCAGGACCATGATTCGAGAATACCTCATGCGGGTCGGGGATCCGTGCGGGCTACGGAGCTCGGGTTAGTGTCGCGGCCCTTGTGGTCATGCGGTCGCTTGTGGCGTCGCGGTGCGAGTCGGGGCGATGCCGGAGTAGCTACCCTCGATGCGGGGTTATACCTCATGCGGGCCTATCGGCGGCCTATGCGGGCTGCGGAGAGTTCGAGCTAGACGCGCACATTTGATCTGCGGGCGAGTGACGGCTTTTATCATGTGGCGGTGCAGAGCGGATATCATGACCTGACTTATGACGCGTAGATGCGTGGGTGTTAGTAGTCGGCTATGCGCCGTACTTACCTGTCTTTGTTTTATTAGGACACGGTGGGACACGGTGTTCATGTATGTATTCCTTGGTGCTTGTATATCATAAGCTGGCGGTGAGGAAGGTATTCCACGGGCACGATTGATGTTGTGGGCGTGAGACCCGTTGTTAAATTGAGTGATGACTTAAGGCGTGAGTCCACGACTTAACATATTTGCTTATTTATGGTGAGCGTAGTTTGGTTATCATACATGTCTCCTGCTTTGTATAGACTACTATGATTTCATTTCTGATTTATTTTTAGTTTCACATACTCGGTACTGTTATCTTGACCTCGCCCGAAGTGCGTTCATCTGCGAGTTGAGGTACACGATCGTTGATCCTAGCTCTCGAGTCACTGATTCAGCGTTTGGGAAGCTCCGTTTCTCGGAGGCTTATCGTGGTATAGTCCCCGTCGTAGTCGGTGTTTACATTCGGGGTTGGCGGGGCCTGTCCCGCCATTGTTGTCGTATCATTCTTAAGTGCAGTAATCTTGTTGTGGCGGGGTTTGTAAAAAGGATTAAACTGCTCATGTTAAAAGTTGTCATTTATATATATGCGAAAGGCAAGTTTTCACAGATTATTGTTTTATACTTCTGTTATCTCATGTTGTTGTGTTTGTTCCGCTGATTACTCTGATGTATGTCTACTTGGGTGCCCGGGGTAAGGCACCAGTCACGGGCCCCGGTTCGGGTCGTGACAACATAAGAAAACAGGCTAACCAAAACGGTTACCTTCATGTATATACCTAAAACCGAACAGTTATAATCCTTTACAAACCACGCGCAGCGATTACTACGGACCTCTAGAATGTAACAACAACTATGGCGGACGGGGCCCGCCATACCACGAATGTACAAGTATCTACAATGACAGGACTATACCAAAAGATAAGCCTCCGAGAAATGGAGCTTCCCAACGCTGAAGCGATCTATGGCGAGGATCAACAAGCGGTGTACCTCTACTGCGGCATGAGCGGCCGAAGGAGGTCGATACAGTACCAAGTATGTGAAATTGAAAATCAGTAATGAAATCACATTTCATCATTTTATAAAACCATTTCGCAATAAGTAAGCAGTTAGGTCAAGTAAGGGGCGATATCCCAAAATGATCACTCGCACATAACTATGGGTCTCACGCCCATAATATCAATCATGCGTGGAACTCATTCCTCACCGCGATACATGATGTAAAACCACACCGTATGTGAACACGAACACTAGATCTGCTGCGTCATCAAACCGATCGGGGCAAGTAGAATAGCCAACTACCAGTCCGAAGGCTAGTCATATCCCTTCACGGGCAAGGTACGGAAGCCAACTACCAGTCAAAAAGCTAGCCATGCAACTGGCCGAAGCAAGTATCTTAAGCTAACGTACAATAGCCTACTATCTCACGAGATATGACCGTGGCAAGTATCTTAAGCTATCTACCAGAGCCTGCGATACGAGAAATGACTGAACAAGTATCTAAAGTGTGCCTGTAACCACATGTACAAATCAAGCCCGTGATCGCTCGTCACCGCGGCAAGCTTCATGGATTAGCGGTCCATGGACAAATAACATAAACCTCACAATGACCGCATGCCCCGGCATCTTACCTCGGTATAAGCATGGCCATGAAACCATCCTACTGGACGCATACCCGTGGACCATCCATCGTGTCAGTATGTCCAAAGGAAATAACAAGATAATACTCAAAGTGGACGCATACTCGTGGACCATCCAACGTGTCAGTATGTCCAAACAATCAATCAGATAGCCGGCCCTCCCCGAGAGACACGGTAGCACAGAATCAAAACACTTGCACAACAAAGGCTATCACAACAAGCATAGGCAAGTTCAACGTACTTTCATTTTATATCAACGATCCGGGTTTCAACCCCAAAATACTACATACTTTCATTCTTTCAAAAAGACCTCTTTTTATGTAAAAGCCACACGATACCAATACTCGTAGTATCAAAACACGTTTTCTTTTCAAACCAAATTACTTCACCTTTGTAAAAATCTTTACAAGACTTTTAAAATCAAGTACTCTATACTTTTTAAACCAAGTGCTTTTCTTTTAAAACAACATCAAGTATACTCTTTATAACCCAAATAACTTACTCTTTTCAAAACAAGTAACCTATACTTAAATCAAGTTACTTCTCCTTTTTCCGAAATCAAGTTGTTTATAAGTCAAGTCTCTTATATTTTAAAATCAAGTCGTTTAGCTTTCAAAATCAAATCTTTCTTTTATTTTCATAAAGTCGTTATAACTAACTTCCCATAAATCCATTATAACACTTTATGTTTTAAACAAACAAGATTCATTTCACACACGTACGTCTACCGTACTATATAGTTCACAACAATCATGCTCAAGAGTATAGGAAGAATCACATACCTCTTCGGCTTAATCCACAAGCCAAGTCGAGTATGCCGCGCGTAGAAGAACCACCTATAACAACCACAATATATCTATCAATCTCTAGTTCTCTTCGTAGTATATTCTAAATGCAAAATTCCTTATTCAACTTAAAATTCGGCAGCCCCTCCCCGCATGATCACATAAATAACCTCCCACAACAAGGCCTGCTAAGCCAACAACTCCAAGGAGATTACACGTCTAACCGGGCGTGTACAATTCTGTCTCACAATAATACTACACAAGTCTACTGTAAATACAGTCCAATGTAAATACAGTTCAATCCTTTATAATCATCCTTCCAATATAACTTATACTCAATTCTAAACTACTACAATATGTAATATCCAATTACAATAGGGGGACACAGATCATTACCTCGATAAGCCCAAAATTATCCAAGATTATAAGTCGATCCTGAGCAACGTTTAGCTCCAAATCCTGACGCTCCAACCCGCTCCAAGCAACCCTTAGAAGCTCCTAACCAACTCCTCTTCAAGATCTAACTCCAAAAAGTGAAGAACACTTAGGCTCAACTATGGCAAGTTTCGGCCAAGGTGAAATTCTAAGGCTAGGGGTGTGAAATCTTTTCCAACTCTTGGTACACAATCTTCCTAACACCCTAAGGAAGAATACTTATAAGTTTAAGGATTTTTGGACAACTTTTGGTCAAGGGGAGGCTCCCAAAACCGAGAGCACACAAGAGAAAGGGGAGGGAGTATTTTGCCTTGGAAAGCTTAAGTGTGGATGAAGAATAAGTCTAGCATTAAGGGGGTATTTACAGAGGAATTAAGGGTCAATATCTATGCAAGTGTGTGGTCAAGATTGGGCCATGTGTGTGTGGGTCCCACCACACCACATGGCTAACAAAAAACAAGACAAGTGGCTTGCCACTTGTAAGGCCATTCGGCGAGGACAGTGGCTGAACAACATCCTCACTCGGCCAAGGTGCCACATGGGGGTGACACGTGTCGCCCCCCTACTCGTCCAAAATATTTCGTCTTCCGAAAATATCCAAAATACCGAAAATCTCAAAACAAAGTGGGCCCCACAAAACCGTAAATTTCTCCCGTGGGTCCCACGTGACCATTTCCGAAAATAAAATCTCATAATTCTAATATAATCCAAGAAGTCCAAATACCAAATCTGGTAATCCAATTCCCATTAACGAACCTTTTTCCTTCACACAACCCGGAAACTTTTCCGTCGAAAAATCACATCTTTCTTTCTTTCCAAAATTTCTGTAGTATTCTCGTACGTACGTCCTCACATACATACCCTGGAACTACGGGGTATAACACTTGTCGGATAGCCAGTGATGTTTACTATCTACAGGTTTATGTGTTATGTATGTTCCACTGCTATTCTCTGATGTATACCTGACGGGGTGCCCCGGTAGGGCACCAGTCGCGGCCCCGGGGTCGGGTCGTGACAACTATTATAACAATCTTTCATTTTAGAGAACTTAAGACACTTTTATTTCTTATCACATTGGGGAAACTAACCCAAAAGTACTACGTACATACATACTTAAAAAGAATCATGCAACTCCTTTTCCTTAAATCTACAAACGTATACTTTTAAAACTCAAGTTACATACTCTTTTGAAATCATTCTTCTTAACTCTTGAAATAAATCAAGTAGCCATACTTTTTAAATCAAATCATTCCTTCCTTTAAAAATCAAGTCCCATAACTTAAAAAATAAAGTCTCATAACCTTTTAGGAAATCAAGGTTCATAGTCTTAAAACTTCATAACATAAATTCCTTAAAATCAATTCACTTACTTCAATTAAATCAAGTCATTTCTTCCCTTAAGAATCAAGTCCCATAACTTGAAAAATAAAGTCTCATAATCTTTAAAGTAATTCGAGTTACTTATACTTTCATAATCAAGACTTATATATTTTCAAAATCAATTTACTTACTTCAAATAAATCAAGTCACTACATATTTTCGAAATGCAAGTCTCACGTACTTTCCAAATTAATACTTTTATGAGTCGTGAATAGGTTATACTCGTTTATAACGATCTTGTCCATTGAGCCATGATCTAGAAAATGTAATACAATTTTGTTTCATCTTAGTTTCTATGCAGATGGAAGATTCTACTCATTTCAATGTAATTGATTACCGATACATTTTCATTAGCGCTTCAATGGCTTGTTCGGTCCTTTTTCTTTCATTAGTGAAGTAATTTAGCAAGGTCAACTAGACTCCAATACTCCCTAACGACTCTTACCAACATCCCCCATAAGACTTGGTAAGAACTTAGGAATATTCTAGACATGCCTTTAGCATAAAATCAATAACAGGATTAGTTCTTATGACAAGAAAAGTATACTCAAGAACAAGTCATGTATACCCCTAATAACAAGGCAAGTATACTTCAAATATCAAGGCAAGTATACTCCTAACAACAAGGCAAATATACTTCAAATATCAAGGCAAGTATACTCCTAACAACAAGGCAAGTATACTTGAAATATCAAGGCAAGTGTACTCCCAACAACAAGGCAAGTATACCATAAAAATACTCATGTCTATAGAAAGAAGAAGTTCACATACCTCGCGACGACTATCGACAAGTAGCAAAATGCTCCCAAGTACTTCAACCTTGATAGATATTCCACCCTTCAAGTAGGATACGCTATACGTAGTACTTCATCATATATTAACCATAACATGTCTATCAACTCCTAGCTTATCAACGTGGAATGATACTAAGTGATAGGTCTCTTATTCTACAGAAATTTGGGCAGCACCTCCTTTGTTTCTACGTACTTTTCCACCTTTTCTAAGGCCCGTATTCATCAACCAATAAGCCACATTTAAGGCGCAAAAAACCAACAATTCAAAGGGGATTACACGCCTTAACATGACGTGTAAAATTCTGCCCCACAATTAATGTAAAGTTGTCCAACAATCTTAAGCCATTCTCGGTAACAACAACATACACCTTCATTAAATCCATTATACTTCAAGTCATACTTTTACACTTATACATAATTCATACCAACATTTAATGACATGGCTCCCTTCAACATATAACATGTAATTAACGAAGGTAACAACGACACTAAATTCTAGGCCCTTTCGGCAATCACAAGGACAACAACAACATCTATTCTTTTACATTTACTTTTCAATCCAAGTTGTTACTTTAACATGTTATATAGCCGCAATCAATTATAACAACTAAAATCCCTTTCTTGTACAACATACGACGATTATAACTATCGATCAAATTGATTTCAAATTTTAATGGCTAACATGTCAATCTCGGATTTAAGCTTCCAAATTCTATAACACTTATCAATCTTCATAAAATATATCACATGATCATTTCTAACTTATCATGACATGGAATCTTCAATTACAATAGTAAGACGAATATTATTACCTCAATAAGCTCAAATCTAATCCAAGATTCAAAGTCGATCCTTATCAATTTTAGTTCCTCTTCTTGACGTTTCATTCCACTCCAAGCAACCCTTAGAAGTTCATAAACAACTTCTCTTCAATTTCCAACTTCAAAGTTGAAGAACACCTTAGGTTTTCATCTTGCGACTAACGTAAAAACGTAGTTTTTTCGGGATTTTTATATTGGGATATCCTTATAATACCTTTAGGGACCTTGGGTTTGAATATTGAGATTTATGAAGCAAGATTGCAAAATTTCTTTTCTTTTTGAGAGCTTGGCCGAGAGCAATATTTCAAGAACTCCAAGTTCTTGAATTTTTTCTAAGTGTAGAATTCTAGTCTTGCACTAGTAGTATGTAGATATATATAAAACAACCAATGGCTAGTATTAAAACATATGGATGGCTAAGACTGGGTCAATTATATCAAGCTCCCACTTGTCAAGTTGACTTGGTCCATTTCCTTTCATCCAACAAGCCATGTGGAGGGTGACACGTTTCGCCCTCCCATTGGTCCATAATATTTCGTTTCTCGAAATTTCCATAATTGGTTAAAATATCAGAAATCTCGTGGGCCCCACAAAACGTAAAATTTTCCGGGTGGACCCCACGTGACCGAATCCGTAAATAAATTTCCACAATTTCGATAAATTCCATAAGTCTCAAATAACAGCTTTTGAGAATCTAATTCTCATCAACGAACATTTTTCCTTCTCGAGGTTCGGAAGATTTTTCCTTCGGAAAAACAATTCTTCCTTTCGTTCAAAAATTTTAAAGTCCTGCTTCCTTACGTACATTCTCTTAAACATGTCCTGGAATTACGGGGTGTAACAGAATGTCTATGATTAAGTCCTTAATATAGTACATGATATGTGGAACTTTGATTTTCAAAGATGTTTTAAAGTAATATGTGACGTCTATTACCTTGATTTGCCAAACTATGTCTTAGAAAGATACTTGGTGTGATAAGTGTCTTGATTATGGTTTCAAAATGATATATGTGTTGGATTCTACTTCCTAGTGATACATGTAGTACTTGGGCTTTTCAAAAATGGAAATTTAGTTTATAAAGTGAATGTACGGCGGACGTACAATTGTTGTAATGGATCTTAATTCTTAATGAACTATGTGATAGTGCCTTGGTGTTATAAAATGAAAGACTTGTTAGTGTCTTGGTTTTTCAAAGAGAATGATAGTTCATTCTATTTGTGCTAACGAGAGTGTTAGCGATTTATCCACACGCTCAATTTCTATCCTATGATATCTATTTGGTGATTGATATTTTGATGGTTGTTTGTATCTATGACTACTAAATAATTTTAAAAGTTAACTAAATTACTTTACTTAAATCAGATATTGTGGAAATAGAGCTTCCAATCTCCTCAACTATCCACTCGCTTTAATCTTTAATGCAATGATAAAGGTTTTCTTCTATATTGAGATATCAGGTTAACTAAGCCATTTTATGTTCTGGTTAGGATATATAAACACTCAACCCCGATGCAGAACCCTTCTATCTTTCGATGATAAGATTTACCACAAAGGAGGATTAAGAACAATAACCTATCAAACAACACAAGTATCGGGGTATTTTTGTCCACGATTTTAACTTATGTTTATTCAACTATAGCATATTCACAATCTCTCCTTTCAGATCTCGATTAGAAATCATATATGTGATGATAATTAGTGATCAATTAATTATCAAGCAATCAAAACAATTATTGAATAAATCTCAACTATATAAAGAAGAAACCAAAACCATGCATTAAATCATAAAACGAGGTTCAAGTGATTTGATTGGAAAACCCTAATTAAAGTTTAGCTCCTAGCCATAGACATGCTAAGAACTAAAAGATTATCCAACATAAACTGAAAAATAAATAAAGTAAGAAAAAGAATTACTCAAGAACAAGCCTCCAATCTTGAAGCTTTCAAGAACTATGTGTTATGTAGAGTTAGGGATTGTGGAACCCTTCAAAAATCTGCCCTAAGGCCTTTTTATATCCTCTAAAAATGTTCCCAACTTTTTCCTCTTGGTCTTGGCCCATTCCCATTCGGATTTGGCTGAACACCCGCGTCGACGCCACGGCCCTGAGACCGGCGTCGTGGCGCCGAAATTCCTGCAACTCGTCAGATCTATGGGCGCCGTGGCGCTGCTTTCGCTGATAGAGTGGCACCATAGCACCGCCCTGTCCTTCGTCCGGGGTGCCAACTTTTCATCTCTTTTGGCTCTGGAACCTCTGTTTCTGCCCTCTTTTTGCTTCTTTTCGCCAATGTGCCATTTTAAATCATTGTGACTCAAAAGAAAGAAAATCTATACTAATATGACACGTATTTGTACAAAAATGGGCCAAAGAGTAACTAAAAATGACTCAAAAGGTGTATATAAAATACGTCTAACAAACACCCCCAAACTTAACATTTGCTCGCCCTCGAGTAAAGATCAGAAATAGAGACAAACACACGAAAGAAAAGAAAATAAAAGGACTCAAAGACACTGATCAATCTTCTGCACAATTGTCAGTAGAAAAACATGAAGGTTAGTAGGATAATATGCAGGAACATATAGCATGGATTTTTAGCATTCTAAAACTCTTAAGTCAGATATTTCGCAAATTCAATTCAATCATTCTCAATGGACGTAAGAACACTTAACATATGCATGTCAATATCAAAATTCCATGGCCTGTTTACTTGTTATTCTCCACTAATCATAGGTACACATACCAGAGATGTTCAGGACTTTTCAGGATTGTAATGTAGGCTTAGGCAAGGGTAGGTAAAAAAATAGACATTTAGGCTCAACTTACGTACCATAAGCTCTTTTTCTTTCAACTCTTCCCTTTTCTTTTGATTTCCTCTTTAATCTCGTACCTATCTTTCCCCTCTTTTTGTTTAGAGAGAATGAGGTGCATTGTGAATAACAGGCACCCCCAAACTTAAGTTTTTGCATTTTTTTCATTGGGGTGCATCAATTTTTTTTTTCACTTCTCTTTTTGTCCTTTTTCAACACTTTTCATTCCAAACATCTTAATTTTCCACTTATGGCACAATTATGGAATTATAGGGTGTCAAAGAAAGATCTTATTTTTGGCTCAAATGGCTGACTAGGGATACAAATTTAATGTCAGGGATAGGCAATGAATAGTAAGAAAATGCTAACAAAGAAATGTCTGAGTCATATCCCTAACATGTATATCCTAACTATTTCGCCTCAAATAACAAGTAAGCAGACACATAGACTTAATCATTAACAAATGCATAAATCAAGCAAGATACCCCAAATAATTTGATTTCAAGAATTCTTGGCATTTCTAACTTAAGCGTTCAGATTTTCTGCTTCTAATTCCATTACATTATCTAACTTTACTTCATTAGGCCTTTTAAATAACTACAACATGCATGATCATAAAAAAAAATTAGACTCATATAAGACATAAAAATAAACAATAACAAGACTCAAACACACAAACATAGACTCAAAAATAAACTAAGAACATAAATAAACTAAGAACCCCCCCCCCCCCCAAACATAAATCACACATTGTCCCTAATGTGTGCAAGACTCAAAAATAAAAGAAAGACGGAACAACTTACAAACTTGTGGTTAAAAATGGTGGCGGCGGGTAATGCATGACAAATAATTTCAGGGTGGCGCCGCGGCTCTGCATGTAGGCGCCTTGGCGCCCAAAGTATTGCGAGGTCTGAGAACTCGGCGCCACGACCCTGAGATTAGGGGCCGTGGCGCCCAAACTTCTGCGGCTCTCTGATTTCTCGGCGCCACGGCCCTGAGATTGGGCGCCGTGGTGCTGCTTTTGCTCCATATTTTTGGCCTTGTACCTAGTATCACAACATCAAAAACAATACCAGACGTGAGACTGTTCTAACTAAGCTAACAATGAATAAATTTAAAACCTTGGGTTGCCTCCCAAGTAGCGCTGTCTTTAACGTCTTATAGTCGGACGCAAGTTCCTTATCAAGAGGCCTGGGGTAATTTAATCCCACAGCCTATCCACTTCATGATCATCTTTCTTTTTAGCCTTCTATTTGTATTTTTCTTTTTTTCTCAGGAGGATGTTTAGAAATACTTACCTGTGCTGGCGGACCGCTCTCATTGGTTTTGGCTTGTTTTGGCTCAAATGATGTGTCAGATGTGCTGACTGCGAGACATTTGCTTATGACTGAGGATTCAATGGAGGATTTAAATACTTTAAATATCATCTCCTCATCCTCAACTCTCAGTTTTAGCTCGCTCTTTTCCACATAAATCAATGCTCTCCCAGTGGCGAGGAATGGCCGTCCCAAAATAATGGGAATTTCATCGTCTTCCTCCATGTCGAGGATGATAAAGTCTTCTGGGAAGAAGAACTTCCCCACTCTGATGAGCACGTCTTCAATGATGCCTAAAGGATGCACCACTGATTTGTCCGCTAGCTGTAGATTCACTGTAGTTGGCCTGATGTTACACCCCGTAGTTCCAGGACATATATACGAGAATAGACGTGAGAACACAAGACTTATAAATTTGAACGAAGGAAAGATTTGTTATTCTTAAGAGAAAGTTTTCCGAACCTCGGAAAGGAAATGTTCGTTAATGAGAATTTAGTTCCCGAATTTTGATATTTGAGACTTATAGAATTTATCGAGATTATGGAAATTTCGGGAAACAGAATATTATGGACCAATGGGAGGGAGACACGTGTCACTCTCCACATGTATCATCTTGGACGAAATATATGGCTAAGTGTAGCAAATGGTAGCTTGATAAAATGGACCAAGTCAAAGGGCAAGTTGAGGCTTGACATAGTGAACCAATCTTAGCCATCCAATTGGTTCAATATTAGCCCTTGATGGTGTTAAAAATACATACTACTACTAGTATCAAGACAAGCTCTAAACCCTTAGAAAAAATTTCACAATTTTCTTGCTCTTAAAGAGCTCTCTGCAATAAGGCTTCTCCCACCCAAAACATTTACAATTGTTGTTCATAATTCACAATACTTCAACCCAAGGTTCCTAAGGGTATTACAAGGATATCTCAATAGAAAATTCACGGAAAAACTACATTTTCACGTTAGTCGCAAGGTGAAAACCTAAGGTGTTCTTCAACTTTGAAGTTGGAAATTGAAGAAAAGTTGGTTATGAGCTTCTAAGGAGTTCTTGGAGCGGATTGGAACATAAGAAGAGGAGCTAAAAATTGCTAAGGATCGACTTTTACGCTTGGATATTATTAGGGCTTATTGAGGTAAAAATCTTCATCTTCTTAATGTGATTGAAGATTATATGTTTAGTAGTTGTTAAATGAGCATGTGGTATATATATTGAAGTTTGAAAAGATTCGGATCATGTCGACATGTTGAAAACTGGAATTGGACATATTAGCCATTAAGTTTGTATTCAATTTAATTGTTAGATACAATCGTCGCATATTAAGGAAGAAAGGATTTATAGTTGTTGTAATTGTTATTATGTATATAAAATGTTGGAATAACAACTTGGATTAAAAAGGAATTGAACGGAAATTGACATTGTTGTTGATATTGATGGTAGCCGAGAATGGCTTAAGTTGTTGGACAGTTTTATATTAATTATGGGGCAGAATTTTACACGTCCTGTTAGGCGTGTAATCCCCTTTGAATTGTTGAATTGTTGAGCCTTAAATGTGGCATTTGGTTATTGATTTTCGGGCCTTGAAAAAGGTGGAAAAATACGTAGAAACAAAGGAAGTGTTGTCCGATTTTCCGTAGAATTAAGATTCCTTATACTTAGGAATATTCTATGTTGAAAGCTAGTATTGATGGACGTATTATGGTCATTATAGGTTGACATTCTACGTGCGGCGTATTCAACTTGGCAAGTGGATTGAGCCGGAGAGGTATGTGGAACGTTTCTTATCTCTTGAGCATGAGTAGCTATAAATGTATAGTACGGTAGATGTACGAGATTTAAATGAATTTAGTTTCATTTGATGTCCTTGACTTGTTTTAAGAATGTCTAAGTTGGTTGAGTTAGAGAATTAACTCACTCGTGTTAAAGGATAGAAATGCCTTAGTTTCTAAAGCATAAATGTTACACCCCGTAATTTAGGTCATGCTTATGAGAAAGTACGAAAGTAATTAAGATTTAAATTTTAGAAAGATAGGTGGTCAGAATGATTTGGATGGGTTTTAGTCAACTTTGGGGCGGTTTATGCCCAGTTACCTTAGGAGTTCCTAGATGTTTCAAAAGCCTAGTATGTAGTTCGTTGAGTCTAGTTCCAAACGCAACAAACCGCTCGTCGATAGGACATCGGAGTAGAAAGTTATGAAAGTTACAAGTTCAGTGCACAGTCATGAAGGAGAGTATTTTCAGCCTGATGCCAGTACGCGGCCTTGAATGCGGGCTGCGGCGCATGTACTGAAGTTTTCGGAGGTTTCAGCGCATGGCCAGCCAGGCAGCGGCGGGATTTTTTGGCGAGGGGAAATCGTAAGATATTTTTGTAAAGGCTATGGGAGGGTGACAAGTGTCCTCCCATCCGATTAATGAAGTCCTATTTATTGACCAAGTCTTGAAGACTTGGTCATTCTTCAAGAACTCCCTTCTCTCTAAAAATTCCTCTCCCTTCTCTCTAAAAAATTCCTCTCCCTTCTCTCTAAAAATTCAAGGAAAAACCATGGCCTAGAAAAATTTCGGAAAGGCGGCAAGAAGGAAATATGTTGACAAGCTTGTAGGAGGTTTGTAGAGGTGATGTTAACAAAGAGGAAATTATGGAAAGAGGGCAAGTGAGATTTGTTGGACTGTTTTGGGCAAACTCCAAGGTAACAATCCATTCTCCTTTTAAAGTAAATTGTGTTGCATGTTGAGGAAGAAAGGACTTGTAGTTGTCGATATTGCTTTTAGGTATATATAACATGTAGGAATAACGATTTGGATTTGAAAGGATTGGATAAGGATGATATGTGAGCATGTTATAACTGATATACTACCTTAAACTTATTGGATTATTTAATATTTATTGTGGGGCAGAATTTTACACGTCCGGTTAGGCGTGTAATCCCGTTGTATTACTGAATTGTTTGGCCTTCATTATGGCATATTGGCTATTGATATCAGACCTTGAAAAAAGTGGAAAAGTATGTAGAAACAAAGGAAGTGCTGTCCAATTTTCCGTAGAATAAGGAACTTTATACTTAGAATATTCGACGAAGAAGTCTAGACGTTAATAGACGTATTTGATTATTATAGGTTGATACTCTACGCGCGGCATATTCGACTTGGCAAGTAGATTTAGCCGAGGAGGTATGTGATTCTTCCTATCCTCTTGAGCATGATATTTGTGAAATATATAGTACGGTAGACGTACGTGTGTTAACTGAATTTGGTTTCACTTTGATGTCCTTTGACTTGAGTTCTAAATGTTAAGAATCTTGAAATATTTCAAAAAGAGTTATGAATCATTATTCGGAAGGAAATTAATACTTGGTTTTAAAAGAATAAGTTCTTTTGGTTTTCCAAACAAATGTGAATGTTTTGATTTATTACAAAGTTTAAGAATTATACTAGCTTTATGGGAAGTTAGTTATAACGACGTAAGGAAGATAAAAAGAACGGTTTACTTACTTGTTTATAAAAGCCTTGTAATGATTTTCTGAAGGTGTGGTAAGTTGGTTTGATAATTAATTATGTTATGATGCTACGGGTGTTAGTGTCTTGTGACTTTTGTGTTAAGGGGGTTTCTTGTTGTGCTTATGTTGATTACGATAAGCCGGTTGTGCTGGTGTTATATCACTTACCCCCCCTGACTTGATACATGTGCCGCGGGTTAGCTACCCCCGATGCGAGGAATACCTCATGCGGGTTCATATGACCTATGCGGACTACGGTAGTCCAGGAATCACTCCGGGTGTGTTACGCCGACGCGAGGAATACCTCATGCGGTCCAAGTGGCCATGCGGACTACGGTAGTCCAGGGAAATGTCGCGGGTTAGCTACCCCTGATGCGATGAGTACCTCATGCGGGCCCAGGTGGCCTATGCAGACTACGGAAGTCCAGGATTAGGCTCGCATAATGATACTATGGGCGAATGGCCCTGCTTCGATCATTAGCGGCCTAGAAAAGACCGGTTACATTACACCTATTTGCTCTTGTTTATGATGTGGCACTATGTGCGGCTAATTGGTTTTTCATACATATCTGTGGATTTGTTTTGGAAATGTTATGATTTCATTCTGATGCTTCTGATTTCACATACTTGGTACCTGTTGTACTGACCTCCTTCGGGGGGCTGCGTTCATGCGGCAGGTAGAGGTACATCAGTTGTTGATCCTCGCTCATAGGATCACCGTTCTGCTTTTGGGAAGCCCCGTTCCTCCGGAGGCTTATCTTTTGGTATGATTCCCTATCATTGTAGATTCATGTACATTCAGGGGTATGACGGGGCCCTGTCCCATCATTGTTGTTACAAACTCTTAGAGGTCTGTAGTCCTGTTGTAAATTGGGTTAGGTAAGGGATGTAACTGTTCAGTTGTTGTCATGTATATACAGAAAGGTGACCGTTTTGGTTAGCCTGTGTCTTATTTTATATTGTTTCATGTTTATGAGTTTACTTCCTCTGGTTTTTCACTGAGGTTGTATCACTAGGGTGCCCGGGGTAAGGCACCAGTCACGGGCCCGAGGTCGGGTCGTGACAATAAAGTTGGTTATAATATCTTTATGAGAAGTTAAAAGAATGGTTTATTCTAATAAGGTAAACAAAGATTTCTTGACTTGAAAATGTATAGAATACTTGATTTGGAAAGTATTGTGTCACGACCCGAACCCGGGCCCGTGACTGGTGCCTTACCCGGGCACCCAAGTAGACATACATCAGAGTAATCAGCGGAATATAAAACAAGACATGACATAATATGAAATATGAAACAGTTCATCTGAGAAAACTTGCCTTTCGGCATAAATATATATAACAACTAGAACAGTTACATCCTTTTTTACAACTCTGCCCACAACAGTGTTACAGACCTCTAAGAATGATATGACAACAATGGCGGGACAGGGCCCCGCCATACCCCTGAATGTAAGTACCTACAACGACAGGGGACTATACCACTGATAAGCCTCCGAAGAAACGGAGCTTCCCAAACGCTGAACTGTGACTCTAAGAGCGAGGATCAACGATCGTGTACTCTACTGCGGCATGAACGCAGCCCCGGCGAGGTCGATAATAGGTACCAAGTATGTGAAATCGTAGCATCAAGTAAAATCAAAGTATTTAAAACCATTTGCAAACACAACCAGTTCAACTGCACATAGTGCCACAACATGAACAAGAGCAAGGTAGATAAACTGTAACAGGTCTTTTCTAGGCCGCGAATGATCGAAGCAAGGCCAATCGCCCATAGTATCATTATGCGTGCCTAATCCTGGACTTCTCGCAGCCCGCATAGGTCACACACAGACCCGCATGAGGTATTCCTCGCATCGGGGGTAGCTAACCCCGGTACCCTCCTGGACTCCCGCAGTCCGCATAGTCTCAATAGACCGCATAGTCACACAGACCGCATAGGGCATCCCCCGCATCGGGATATACACCCGGAATGATCAATCCTGGAGCATACCGCTGCTCCGCATAGTCACATAGACCGCATAGGCCATATAGACCCGCATCAAGGGTGGCAAGCCCTCGGTATAACAAGTCAAGGGGGTATGTGATATAATAACATAACAGCTTATCGTTAAACAACATAAGCACAACAAGGGGAACCCCTTTACACAAACATCACCAGATACTAACACACGTAGCATCCTAACATGTTTACTTATCAAATCAACAAGAAAGTATTACAAGGCTATCACAAACCAACACAATCAAGTTATTCACACAAGGTACTTTCTACTTTATGTTAACAATTTCGGGTTTTTATCCCCAAAGTACTTCATACATTAACTCTTTTAAAAGATCCGTTTCTTTCACAAAAGTCACACAATACCCGTAGTATAAAAATAGAGTGACTATCCTTTTAAGTAAACCAAAACACTTCCCTTTGTAAATCAAGTAACAACATTATTTTCCAAACATTCAAGTTTGCCTAATTTCAAATGCTCAAGTTTCTCATTTTCGAAAGGTTTCGTAGTTCATAGTTTTAATCACTTAATGATATAATTCTCCTTTAAAACAATTTGAGATACATATGCCTTCTATGTGAGTAGGTTATTCTTGTTCATAATCAATCTTATTTAAGCAGCCATGATCTAGGAAATGTAATATCATTTTGTCTCATCTTAGCTTCTATGCAGATGGAGGTTTCTACTGGTTTTAATAATACTTTATTAGTCAATACATTTCCCTTTATTAGCGCGGCTGTGGTTTGTTCGATACTTATTCTCAGTTCCAAATCAAGAAACATTATTCCTTTTACATACCAAGTACTCATTACTCACGAATGAGGTTTCACACAAAAACTCATATTAATTTACTTAAGTCAAGTCTCTTATCTTTTAAGATCAAGTCTCTTAACTTCTAAAATTAATAAACCATTCTTTTTATCTCTCTTAAGCCGTTATACCTAACTTCCCATAAAGCTAGTATAACTCTTAAGCTTTTAAAACCAAATATTTCTCTTCTTTCAAAAAGGTTTCTTAATTCTCTTGAAATACTTCAAGATTCTTATTATTCAGGCTTAAGTCAAAAGACATTGTCGTACAACTATGTTCAGTTAACACACGTACGTCTACCGTACTATATATATATTCTTTTAAAATATCATGCTCAAGAGGATAGGAAGGATCACATACCTCACGACGATTATCGACTATTAGCAAAACGCTCCACGGCTATAACCCGGCTAGCCTCGTCCACCTTTCAAGTAGTACATGCTACTCGCAGATCAATCAACCTATAAGGGTTATACAAGTCTATCAATGCCTAGACTACTCTTGTAGAATATTCTTCTGATGTGATTCCAGTTCAAGTCTATTCTGTAATATCCTTCTATTACAGTTCAATTCTCTTCTATGAATCTTATATTCATTTCTATACAACTACAGTATGTAATTTCCAATTACAATAGAAGGATAGGATTATTTACCTCGGTAAGCCCAAAATTATCCAAGTTTAATGTCGATCCTGAGCAACGTTTAGCTCCTACTCCGGGTGCTCCAACCCGCTCCAAACAACCCTTAGAAGTTCTACGAAACTTCTTCCTAATACTTCAACCAACTGTGAAGATTTTCCTTAGGGTTTCGTTTAGTGACTGAAGGGAAGTATAATAGTATTTCTGGGCTTTTCGCATAAGTGTAACCTTGGAACACTACAAGGTATTTGGGCCAAGGTATTTGGAATAGTAACTATACTTGGAGAATAATTTTCTACCAATGGGGGGTGTATTTTACGAAAACAACTCAAGGTAGGGGGAGGGTACCCCTCGGCCAAGGCCACTAGGAGGGGGGGTGTACCCCTCGGCCAAGGCCTTCTCAAAGGGGGAGGGGTGCTCTCGGCTAGAGCTCTCAAGAGAGGGGGGGGGGGGGGGGGGGGGATTTCAAGAATTAGAACAATTTGTGGATGAAGAAGATATTAAAAAAAGGGGGGTATTTATAGGACAACCTTTCACGACCCCACCCCGGGCCATCGTGCCCTACTGGGCACCCCGCTCTGTATACGTCGAGAATAGCAATGAACATACACAACATAAACACATGTGTAGATAATATAACAACACAGGCTAGCCGATAAGGCCGCCTTCCATAATATAAACAAGGTCAAAATACAACTTTACAACACAGTTCTTACAGCCCAACCACATAGGTGAATACAGACCTCTAGGAATAACAACTGTGGCGGGACAGGGCCCCGCCATACCCTGAATGTACATAATCTACAACATCAGGGACAAGACTGTACCAAAAGAAAGACAAGCCTCCGGAGAATGGAGCTTCCGACGTCTGAAGAGTGATCCTAAGAGTGTGGATCCGCAACCTTACCACTTTCTCGCGCATTGAACGCAGCCCAGGAAGGGTCGATACACATATGTACTAAGTATGCAAAGCGGAAATCAGTAATTACAACATAAGTTTAAAAGAAAGCCGGAGACATGTATGCTAACAAAATTACAGTACTCAGTGCCTTACTAACAATGAGAGTATAAATAGGTGTATACTTACAACGAAAAATAGGATTGGAATCCTACTCCTGGGACTATTTCACCCGCATAGGTCCAATGGACCTGCGTGAGGTATTCCTCGCATGGGACTATTTCACCCGCATAAGCCCTTACGGACTCGCATGAGGTATTCCTCGCATAGGCTGAACCCGCCCGCATGGGACTATTTCACCCGCATAAGCCCTTACGGACTCGCATGAGGTATTCCTCGCATCGTGGTTAGCAAATCCACGGAAATATACAATGCCACAATCCCGGGGAATGACCATGCAACGAATAATATATCCCTAGCCCAAACCGCTATCACACATAACATAAGCTCTATCGGCTTATCATACAATATATAAGCAAGTTAAGAAATCCCCTAACTTCTTAATATTCTTGTTCATATACACTCTCATTTTAGTTTACTTAAGGCACTAAAATGTCTTTATGAAAATCCGGGAATTTAACCCAAAGTACTACGTACTTATATTCTTTTAAAATGACTCATTTCATTATAAAACTTCCAAGATACTACTAGCCGTAGTATCAAGTGACAATTTCTTTTCAAGACAAGTCACAATACTTTTAGAAATAAAATATGGCTTCTAAATCAAGTGACTCGTGTCTTATAAAACCTTAGGCAATTGATGCCTTAAAATCGAATTGCCTTCCATTAAATCAAGTCATTTATCTTTCCATAAATTCAATATAACCAACTCCCCATAAAGTCGTTATATTCACTTTATACCTTAGTCATGCACAATTTCCTATCCAAGGGACTTATACGTTTTTAAAACGACCCAAGTATTACATACTTTAAAATTCTTCAAGTCCCTTATCTTTAACAAGACTTAAGACATCTTTAATATTCTCAAAGAAGTGAGTTAATCTCCTAACTCACCCGACTTGGCATTTCATAAAACAAGTAAAGAATGTCAAAGTCTTGTACGTCTACCGTACTATATACGTGAAACTAGTCATGCTCAAAGATATGAAAAGTTCTACATACCTTGTCGGGTCAAACCACTTGCCAAGTATAAAGTCCCGCCCGTAGTATGTCAACCTATAATATTCACAATACGTCTATTAAGGCCTTACTACAATCGTATAATATAATAAGGGTTAAGTCTCTAAATTCTACGGAAAATCGGACATCACCTCCTTTGTTTTTACTTACTTTGCCACCTTTTCCAAGGTCGAAATACAATAACCAAACAGCCCCAATTGGCTCACAACAATATAGTAGATAATCCAATGCAAATGACTAACTAAACAGCCCCAATTGGCTCACAATAATATAGAAGGTAGTCCAATACAAGTGACTAACTAAACAGCCCCAATTGGCTCACAATTACATTTCAACCCAAAATTTGTAGCATAACATGATATCAAGTCGCATTTGATTATAATAACCATAATCCTTAAGTCAAAGACATGCGACGGTTCTAACAACGATTAAATTGTAATTCAACTTAATCATGGCTTACATTACATTTCGGATTTCCAAGGCTATAATCAATCCATAATCCTTAACCTCAACATAACAACTCCATGCTTGCAACATACAAAGCTAACAACAACAAAATAAATAATCTTGTAATACTTTCAAAGAACAAGATTATACCTCAATGATTCTTAATCCAACTCCAATCCGAAGTCGCTCCTTAGTAGTTTATAGCCTCTCCAAGACACTTCAATCCGCTTGTTGAGACCCTTAGAACAACACCAACAATTATCCTTCAAGTCTTCAAATAAAACCTAGAAAGACCCTTAGGTTTTCGTTTGCGACTAACCCGTAAACAATCTTTTTCCAAGATTTTTCTATTGAGATGTGTTTACAATACACCTAGGAACCTTGGTTTAAAGTGGGGAACTAAAAGAACAAGGAACAAATTTTTTTTCTTCTTTTGCCAAGTGAACCCGAGAGCTTAAGCCTAAGTTCTTCCAATTTTTGTGTGAAATTTTCTAAGTGTTGGCTCTCTCTAGCACTACTAGTATTATATAGAGTAAAGGATGGTCAAGATATAACCAAATGTGAGGCTTGGATAAGCTCTTAGTAAGTCAAGACTTATTGACTAATTGACTTGGTCAAGATTGTCATGCTTACAAGTTGCAAGACTTGTCTTGCAACAAAGGTCCAATGACCTTCATGCCCTTGCACATTTCGACCAAGGCATCATCTAAGGGGGGTGACACGTGTCGCCCTCCCATTCGACACAACACAATGTTTTTCCGACAATTTCATAATTTCCGATAAATTTTACAAGTCTCGAATCCTTAACATTTGTGAGTTCTTACTTACGTTCTTAAGGCATGTCCTGTAATTACGGGGTGTAACATTCTTCCCCCCTTAGAAACATTCGTCCCCGAATGTTCTTTCGGAGTCAAACTTAATTAGCGACATAGTTTCCTTTCACAACCCCGACATACCAAAAATGCCACACATGGCCACATAATAGCATTTAAGCAAAAGAGATACTTCAATTTAAAACTTGACCAGTAAGGGAAGCTGAATTACCTGAAGGTATAGGAAATAAGTGAGGATACTTCCTCAACATGTCCTCCTCCGCCTCCCAAGTCATCTCCTCTCAGTTATCATTCCTCCACAGACTTTGTGAAGCTACATCCTTGGTCCGATCGCGACCTAGCGATCGAGTATCGCATGGGACTCTCCTCATACGATAACCCCTGTCACTGGACCTCACTAGTAGGGAAAACTCTCGCTGGATCACCGATACACTTCCGCAACATAGAGACATGGAAGACCGGATGTACCGCCTCTAACTCTGATGGCAGATCCAACTCGTAGGCAACCTTGCCCACCCGACGAATGATCTGGTAGGGCCCAATGTACCTTGGGCTGAGTTTCCCCTTCTTACCGAATCTCATCACACCCTTCATGGGTGACACCTTCAAGAAGACCCAATCGCCTACCTGAAACTCCAAATGCCGACGCCGATTATCCGCATATGACTTCGCGACTCGAGCCGCTAACGCTCTCTTGGATAAGCTTCACCTTATCAACCGCCTGCTGTACCAAGTCTGGGCCAACTAACTGCACCTCGCCCACGTCGAACCAACCGATCGGCGACCTGCATTTCCGCCCATATAAAGCCTCGTATGGCGCCATCTGTATGCTGGAATGGTAGTTGTTGTTGTAAGCAAACTCCACAAGAGGCAAATGATCCTCCCAATACCATCGAATCAATCACGCAGCTCGCAGATATCCTCGTGTGCGGATAGTGCGCTCGCCGCCGTCGATCGAGGATGAAATGTTGTGCTGAGACTCACCTGTGTCCCTAGACCCTTCTGGAAAGATCTCCAGAAGTTAGCTGTAAACTGGGCTCCCCTATCAGAAATAATCGACACCGGGACACCGTGCAGCCTCACTATCTCTCGGATGTACAGTCTGGCATAGTCCTCAGCTGAAAACGTCGTCCTGACTGGAAGGAAATGGGCTGATTTCGTCAGCCTGTCAACAATAACCCAAATGGAGTCGTACTTCCTCTGAGTACGAGGTAACCCTGTAACAAAGTCCATGTTGATCATCTCCCACTTCCAAGTCGGAATCTCAATAGACTGCAACAATCCACTGGGCCTCTGGTGCTCGACCTTGACCTGCTGGCAATTAGGACACTGTGCAACAAAACCTGCCACGTCCCTCTTCAGGCCATCCCACCAATACAAACATCTGAGGTCATGGTACATCTTGGTCGACCCCGGATGAATAGAATATCGAGCGCTGTGTGCCTCCCCCAGAATCTGCTGACGAAGTCCTGATACATCGGGAACACAACCGGCCCTCAAATCTCACCATCGGTATTTACCTCGAATAGACTCTTCTCCTCCCGAAGAGCTGCATCACGATCACGTGCCAATCGGGTCCTCGAACTGTCGCCTCTTCACCTCATCAACGATGGAAGACTCGGCAACCTCACGAACCCGTACCCCACTATCGTCGGTATCGATCAATCGAACCTAGGCTCGCTAACTGATGGATCTGACGGACCATGTCCTGTCTCTCTGGCTGTACCTCTGATAGGCTCCCCATCGACCTACGACTCAAGGCATCAACAACTACGTTGGCCTTCCCCGGATGGTATAGAATATCAACATCATAATTTTTCAGTAACTCTAACCACCGTCTCTGCCTCAAGTTCAGCTCCCTCTGCCTGAAGATATAATGGAGGCTCTTGTGGTCTGTATAAATATCCACATGAACTCCGTACAAATAATGTCTCCAAATCTTCAAGGCATGAATAAATGCGGCCAACTCTAAGTCATGGGTAGGGTAATTCCTCTCATGCTTCCGTAACTGCCGAGAAGCATAGGCTATAACCTTGCCGTGCTGCATCAAAACACACCCTAGCCCGATACCCGAGGCATCACAATAGATCACGTACCCATCTAACCTCCTAAGAGTAAGAACCGAGCCGTAGTCAACCTTTCCTTCAACAACCGGAAACCCTTCTCGCAAGCCTCGCCCATCGGAACTTGGCTGCTCGAGTCACCCTAGTCAACGGTCTTGAAATCGAAGCAACCGCTCCACAAACTCGCGATAATAACTCGCCAATCTGAAATCTGCGCACCTCGGTCGGAGTAGTAGGTCTCGGCCAAGACTTGACTGCCTCAATCTTTGCCGTATCCACGCGAACACCATCAGCCCCAATAATATGCCCCAGGAATGCCACTGAGGCCAACCAAAACTCACACTTGGAGAACTTGGCGAATAACTGCCGGCTCCGGAGAATCCAAAGTACCATCCTCAAGTGATCTGCATGCTCCTGCTCTGTCCGCGAATAAACCAGGATGTCATCAATGAATACAATCACAAATGTATCCAAGAATGACTTGAACACCCGGTTCATCAAATCCATAAATACCGCTGGAGCGTTGGTCAAACCGAAAGACATAACCCTGAACTCATAGTGCCCATACCGGGTCCTGAATGCAGTCTTTGGGATATCTGCCTCTCGAACTCGAACCTGATGATAACCAGACCGCAGGTCTATCTTTGAGAAACACCTCGCACCCTGCAACTG
The DNA here is from genome assembly GCA_029844215.1 of Przewalskia tangutica. Lineage (NCBI taxonomy): Eukaryota > Viridiplantae > Streptophyta > Magnoliopsida > Solanales > Solanaceae > Przewalskia > Przewalskia tangutica. The sequence goes on from CM056722.1 coordinate 123,099,444, forward strand.
GTCAAACAAATCATCAATCACGGGAGGGTACCTATTCTTAATGGTTACCTTATTCACCGCTGTAGTCAACACATACGCAAGGCGTCCCATCCTTCTTCTTCACAAACAACACCGCGCTCCCGGGAGATACACTAGGCTGATAAAGCCTTTCTCCAAAGAAATCTTTCACTGGTCCTTGACTCCTCCTCAACTCGCAGTGCCATCCTCGTAGCGGAATGGAAATAGGTCGAGTGTCGCAACGTGTCAATACAAAACTCGATCTCCTCTCAAGAGGATACCCAAGATCATCCGGGAACACATCCGAAACTCCTAACCATCGGCATCGATCAAGAATCGCACCTCGGCCTGCAGATCGAATACCGGACGGATGATAGATGTACTTCTCGCACCATCTTTCTAGCCTTGAGGTAAGAAATAAACCTACCCTCGGCGATGTTGTGTTGCCCTCCACTCGATAATCGGCTCGCCAGAAACGGAACCGAACCAACTGTCCCTACGATCAACGTTGGCATAACAAGAAGCCAACCACCCATACCCATAATGACATCAAAATCATCATCTCCGGCTCTATCAAGTCTGCGGTCGACGATCGTAAATAAATACGGACAACCTCTATACACCCGCCGGCTAACACCGAATCACCCATGGCGTAGCTACCTCAAACGGCTCTATCGACACCGCTCATCCCGATTCTACCCGTAATAAGAGGACACGTAGGACAAGGTAGAACTGGATCTATCAATGCATAAACATCACACTGAAATCGAATGTACCAGAACGACGTCGGGAAGCCTTCGATCTGGCGGTGGCTAGAGAATATATGCGGTTACGGGATCGCTAGAATCGAACCACCACCACGCCCTCTACCGCGGCCTGCATGTCCGTGAGTACCACGCCTCGGGCGCATAACAGTAAGGAGAAGAAGACCCGGCCCGATCTCGTCGGTGTCTTTGTACCACCCATGCCTCTGAGCGGACAATCTCTCTTCAAATGGCCCGGTGGCCACAAGAGTAACAACCTCCTGCAGAACACGACACTCGCACAGGTGAGATCTGCCGTCGAGCACACCGAGCCGTGGGTGGTCTCGATCGGCGAGATCTCTGCCTCCTCGAAACCCAAGACACTGGAGCCACGACCGCTCTCGATCGACCTGGCTGATCGGACCTCCCGCGTAAAACCGTGACTGAGCACTCTGTCTTTGGCCGGAAAGTGGACCTAGTCTGCCGAGGCCGTCCGCCTCGATAATCGCCACTGAGACCTCGATGTCACAGCCTCTTGGGCTGGCTGCGTCAATCTGGTCCTCCTTTCTATCCTCTATCCACGAGCATAGGCTGCATCCTAGCAATGTCCATACCGGTGAAGAGCCACCCCCAAACATCTTTGTAATCATATGACGGTCTAGCCCCATCACATAACGATGAAATCTATCCGCCATACTAGCTACAATAGTGTGAGCATGCACGCCAGGAGTCAAACTCAGTGTACTCCTGATCCTCCCGGATTACGCAAGGTCAAAAATCTGTCTACCCGGCTCTCCTCATCTCGGGAGGTAAAAAGTGATCCATAAAGGCCTCAGAACTCCTCCCAAACACCGGAAGAGCATCATCACCTCTCGAAAGCAACCACGACTCAAACCAGTTCAACGCAATATCGCGCAACCGGTAAGAGGCTAGTGTAATGCACTGTCTCTCAAGCCCTAAGGACCTGCAGGTCATTGTAGCCCGAACGAACTCCTGCGATCCTCATCGCACCTCGAACCATAAAACTCGGTGGGTGACATCCCGTAAAATCCCTAATCCGCAAACCGGCTCTAGGGTGGTCGCTGCTCTGTCATTTGCCAGACTACTATCTTGGTCAACAATCGAATCTGTTCCTCGTAGTCTCTATACTCGGTGGTGTGGAATCGAGGCTCTCGTGCAGGAACCTCTGGAGCTCTGCCGCCTCGCTCCTCTAAAAGCTGCAGCGTGGCTGAACTCGCCGACCGCCTACTACTTCGGGCATAGTCTGTGCTCGAGCCTGTAACCCTCGAGTACCGCTAGCGCTCCTGCCGCTTTGCCTTGCCTTCGGCTCGCCTTTCGTGGAGGCATAGCTGTTTCATAAGAAGAGGTCAGAGAGGATTCACCCTAATAAGACAAATCTCTTTACGATCTCAAAGTGAGAAGAATGGAAACCAATCATAAATGTCCTGTAGCCTCCTGATTATAGATGTGGTGCACAACACACCGATAATCAAGACTCTACTAGACACGGTCTGTAGACACTTTCTGAGGACTAACTGCTCCGATACCACTTTTGTCACGACCCGACCCCGGGGCCGCGACTGGTGCCCTACCTGGGCACAGGTATACATCAGAGAATAGCAGCGGAACATACACAACATAAAAACATGTGTAAATAATATAACAACACATGCTAGCCGATAAGGCCGCCTTCCATAATATAAACAAGGTCAAAAGTACAACTTTACAACACAGTTCTTATAGCCCAACCACATAGGTGAATACAGACCTGCAGGAATAACAATCGTGGCGGGACAGGGCCGCCATACCCTCGAATGTACATAATCTACAACATCGGGGACAAGATCGTACTAAAGAAAGACAAGCCTCCGAGAATGGAGCTTCCACGTCAAGAGTGATCCTAAGAGTGTGGATCCGCAACTCGCTTACCCTTTCTCGCGATTGAACGCAGCCCAGGAAGGGGGTCGATACAATATGTACTAAGTATGCAAAACTGGAAAGTACTGTAAGTACAACATAAGTTTAAAAGAAAGCCGGAGACATGTATGCTAACAAAATTACAGTACTCAGTGCCTTACTAACAATGAGAGTATAAATAGGTGTATACTTACAACGAAAAATAGGATTGGAATCCTACTCCTGGGACTATTTCACCCGCATAGGTCCAATGGACCTGCGTGAGGTATTCCTCGCATGGGACTATTTCACCCGCATAAGCCCTTACGGACTCGCATTTAGGTATTCTCGCATAGGATGAACCCGCCCGCATGGGACTATTTCACCCGCATAAGCCCTTACGGACTCGCATGAGGTATTCCTCGCATCGTGGTTAGCAAATCCACGGAAATATACAATGCCACAATCCCGGGGAATGACCCCGCAACGAATAATATATCCCTAGCCCAAATCCGGCTATCACACATAACATAAGCTCTATCGGCTTATCATACAATATATAAACAAGTTAAGAAATCCCCTAACTTCTTACTATTCTTGTTCATATACACTCTCATTTTAGTTTACTTAAGGCACTAAAATGTCTTTATGAAAATCCGGGAATTTAACCCAAAGTACTACGTACTTCTATTCTTTTAAAATGACTCATTTCATTATAAAACTTCCAAGATACTACTAGCCGTAGTATCAAGTGACAATTTCTTTTCAAGACAAGTCACAATACTTTTAGAAATAAAATATGGCTTCTAAATCAAGTGACTCGTGTCTTATAAAACCTTAGGCAATTGATGCCTTAAAATCGAATTGCCTTCCATTAAATCAAGTCATTTATCTTTCCATAAAGTCAATATAACCAACTCCCCATAAAGTCGTTATATTCACTTTATACCTTAGTCATGCACAATTTCCTATCCAAGGGACTTATACGTTTTTAAAACGACCCAAGTATTACATACTTTAAAATTCTTCAAGTCCCTTATCTTTAACAAGACTTAAGACATCTTTAATATTCTCAAAGAAGTGAGTTAATCTCCTAACTCACCCGACTTGGCATTTCATAAAACAAGTAAAGAATGTCAAAGTCTTGTACGTCTACCGTACTATATACGTGAAACTAGTCATGCTCAAAGATAGGAAAAGTTCTACATACCTTGTCGGGTCAAACCACTTGCCAAGTACAAAGTCCCGCCCGTAGTATGTCAACCTATAATATTCACAATACGTCTATTAAGGCCTTACTACAATCGTAGAATATAATAAGGGTTAAGTCTCTAAATTCTACGGAAAATCGGACAGCACCTCCTTTGTTTTTACTTACTTTGCCACCTTTTCCAAGGTCGAAATACAATAACCAAACAACCCCAATTGGCTCACAACAATATAGTAGATAATCCAATGCAAATGACTAACTAAACAGCCCCAATAGGCTCACAACAATATAGAAGGTAGTCCAATACAAGTGACTAACTAAACAGCCCTAATTGGCTCACAATTACATTTCAACCCAAAATTTGTAGCATAACATGATATCAAGTCGCATTTGATTATAATAACCATAATCCTTAAGTCAAAGACATGCGACGGTTCTAACAACGATTAAATTGTAATTCAACTTAATCATGGCTTACATTACATTTCGGATTTCCAAGGCTATAATCAATCCATAATCCTTAACCTCAAGATAACAACTCCATGCTTGCAACATACAAAGCTAACAACAACAAAATAAATAATCTTGTAATACTTTCAAAGAACAAGATTATACCTCAATGATTCTTAATCCAACTCCAATCCGAAGTCGCTCCTTAGTAGTTTATAGCCTCTCCAAGACACTTCAATCCGCTTGTTGAGACCCTTAGAACAACACCAACAATTATCCTTCAAGTCTTCAAATAAAACCTAGAAAGACCCTTAGGTTTTCGCTTATGACTAACCCGTAAACAATCTTTTCCAAGATTTTTCTATTGAGATGTGTTTACAATACACCTAGGAACCTTGGTTTAAAGTGGGGAACTAAAAGAACAAGGAACAAATTTTTTTTCTTCTTTTGCCAAGTGAACCCGAGAGCTTAAGCCTAAGTTCTTCCAATTTTTGTGTGAAATTTTCTAAGTGTTGGCTCTCTCTAGCACTACTAGTATTATATAGAGTAAAGGATGGTCAAGATATAACCAAATGTGAGGCTTGGATAAGCTCTTAGTAAGTCAAGACTTATTGACTAATTGACTTGGTCAAGATTGTCATGCTACACAAGTTGCAAGACTTGTCTTGCAACAAAGGTCCAATGACCTTCATGCCCTTGCACATTTCGACCAAGGCATCATCTAAGGGGGGTGACACGTGTCGCCCTCCCATTCGACACAACACAATGTTTTTCCGACAATTTCATAATTTCCGATAAATTTTACAAGTCTCGAATCCTTAACATTTGTGAGTTCTTACTTACGTTCTTAAGGCATGTCCTGTAATTACGGGGTGTAACACAACCAAGGGCCAAGATCAAGCCAAGTGGTAGGCAAGTGTAGGGTGAGGATTTACCCATGTGTACCTTATCCATCTACCACACCAACTAACACAAAATATCCTACCAACTCCCACTCTCCAATCGTCCAAAATGACGCCCATAAGTCCACCAATTAGAGGGTGACAAGTGTCGCCCTCTTGTTGGTCCAAAATATTTCGTCTCTCGGAAAAATCCGCAAAAATAATAAATGACATAGCCGGAATTTTCCCTTCGCAAGTTTTGGAAGACGTTTCGTCGGAAAACGATTCTTTTCGTGTGTTATGCACAAAAAATTTCGGTCCTTGCCTAATCTTAAGGCTTAAATTTTTATACGTACGCCCTCACGTACATACTCTGGAAATACGGGGTATAACATTCTCCCCTCCTTAGAAACATTCGTCCTGAATGTTCCTTCTCAAGACGGATAACGACGAAGTTCCTCATAGCTTAACCAGTTTGCAAATGCCAGACGTGGCCACAGAAAACACCCGCGCAAATACTTACATCCAAGTCCACGAGGAATCACCTCTAACATCACAAAAACTCCCACCCAAGGGCTAAAAGATACTCCCTTCGCACCTTCACTTTACAAAAGAAAAGATCACATCTATGTTCTTAACACATGCTCGCTTCTTCCCTTACCCGTCGTACCCTTCTCATACACTCGAATTCTTTCACATAACTTACCACATTCCTGTTACTGCTTCAGTTTCCAAAACTCTGGATTACTACCTCCCACTTGGTCATCATTAACTGAGAATACTCTGGATGGATCTCCGATACTCTTCTGAACATAGCAACATGAAAGATCGGACGTACTGCCTCATACGTCGGACGGCAATGCTAACTATAGGCAACCTGGCCTATTCTTCACATGACCTGAAAAGGCCTAAAGTAACTCGGGCTAAGTTTCCTCGCTTTCAATCTCGCCACACCTTCCGGTGGTACCTTCAAGAAGACCCACCGTCAACCTGAACTCCAAGCGTCGTCGCCGATTATCCGCACGACTTCTGTTGACTCTGAGCTGCCGATAACCTCTCCTGGATAGGCTTCACCCTATCCACATCCTGCCGAAACAAGTATGAACCAACTATCTGAACCTTGCCAACATCGAACCAGTCGACCGGCAATTTACGCTTCCGCCCCTACAAGGCTTCATAAAGCGACATCCGAATACTGAAATGGTAGCTATAAAACACTCCCTCAACAGGAGACAACAATCCTCACAGCTACCCCTGAAGTCCAAACACTGGCCCGAGGGCGAATGCGATACTGAGACCCACATGAGTTTCTAACCCTACCTGGTAAAACCTCCAGAAAAGAAACAGCCGTAAACTGGGCTCCACTGCCTGCCATAAGGTGAAGGTAGGCACCTCGTGCAGCCTTACAACCTTCCTGATATAACATCTCGCATAACCCTCTGCCGAGTAAAACGATCTTTACTGAAAGACAAGAGGGGCTGACCTCATCGGCCCGACTACTGGTCGAATGCATCCACGAACTCGTACGATGGTTAACTAAACTTGGGCCTAACACCCTCATGACCCTACCACCTGGCGGGACCACCCTGAACTGACCCCACCACAAAACAGGTCGCGGGTTGAACCGTGATTGCTCCTCAACCCGACCCGCTATCGCGCAAAAACTCTTGTTCCCCGATCCGGAACGATCTCACTAATCAAGTCACGAAAACCTAGTGGTCTTCTTAGTTCAACTACCCTCTTTCATTCCACACTACTCAGGGACTTATTATACAACTATATCTCACGTGCACTATGCACTCCGATAAGGGTCAAACACATAAAAAAAAATACATCTTTTACTCGAGATGGCCTTACCTCTAAGGTCCCTACGTATAAAACTCTAAGGCTCACACTTTCTCTGCCCCCCAATCTTACCCGGTTAACTAACCATGATTTCTAATCACAATTAACACTTATGTTATCTGAACATAACACTTAAGATACGCTTATCTTATCACACCTACAATCTCTAGAGGGTTCAAGGATATACATGTATCTACCGCTTCACTTCCCCTTTGTCGTTCTAACCAATCCTGCCCCGTAGGGCGCATAGCTAGGGAAGGTGATTAACTAGCCACTGATCCTGAAGGCTGAGTCTCTACATCCGCGCCACCTCTAGTCGGACAATTCCTCGCAAAATGGCCCTGTTGGCCGTAAGTATAACAAGCTCCAACAAAAAGACGACATTCCCCGAGGTGGCGCTCGCCACATCGCGAACATTGGGAAAACCGTGTATTCGCAGAAACTAAGCCCCGAGCTCACCAACTCCGATACTCGAACGTCCCGAACTCGCGAGGACCACTTCTCGCGGAGGCGCATATCGATCTGCTGAGGCGATTCGCCAAAGTTACCAAAGGACCCTGCCGATCCGCCCTCTTCTCGCTGATTTTGGTTAACCCGTTGATCCCACGCTTTCGACCTCGCGCATAAGCTCGCATACGTGCCATGCTCAAGCTCGATCAAGAGCTACTCTTGCACATCCTTTCTTTAGATAGTCATCAAGACCCGCGATATATCGGTGCACTCTATATTCTCTGGTTGCTAAAATCCTAGCTAGTAACAGGTCCATTCCTTTTAATCCATATTCTTTGTTCCCGGTCGTGGAACTGAAGGCTCATACATCATGGCCGCAGTAGGAACTGTTGCCGCTGTGCTAAACTCTGCTGGGGCTGGCGACGTCGCAGAACTCCCCGAATGAAGCACCACCCCAGGTGATGGTTGGGCCTGTGCCCTCGTAACCCTCTCAGATTTACTCGCAGCCTCCTGCCGCCTTGCCCTTCGCCCGGTCATTTACGCGAGGCATAATGTAGTGGAAAGAAATACGTTAGAGGGTCCAACTTATAACACGACTCTAAGGAACGATCTCTCGAGTGAGAAGAATGGAAACCAATCCTAAATATCCTATAGCCTCCTCGATTATTGGTGTGGTGCACAACACACCGATAATCAAGACTTACTAGATACGGTCAGTAGACACTTTCCGAGGATTAACTTGTTCGATACCACTTTTGTCACGACCGAACCTGCCCATGATCGTGCCTTACCCGGCACCCAAGTAGACATACATCGTAGTAATCAATGGAATATAAAACAAGACATGACATAATATGAAATATGAAACAGTTCATCCGAGAAAACTTATCTTTCGATAAATATATATAACAACTAGAATACATATCCTTTTTTTACAACTCGCCACAACAGTTATGCACTTCTAAGAATGATATAACAACAATCGCGGGACAGTGCCCCGCCATACAACTGAATGTAAGTACCTACAACGACAGGACTATACCATCGATAAGCCTCCAAGAAACGAGCTTCCCAAACGCCGAATCGTGACTCCAAGAGCGAGGATCAACGACGTGTACCTCTACCGCGGCATGAACGCAGCCCGAAGGAGGTCGCATAACAGTACCAAGTATGTGAAATCGTAGCATCAAGTAAAATCAAAGTATTTAAAACCATTTGCAAACACAACCAGTTCAATCGCATATAGTGCCACAAATACGAACAAGAGCAAGGTAGATAAAGCGAATGTGTCTTTTCTAGGCCGCGAATGATCGGGCAAGGCCAATCGCCCATAGTATCATTATGCGTGCCTAATCTCGACTTCCCGCAGCCCGCATAGGTCACACATGCACTGCATGAGGTATTCCTCGCGACGGGGTAGCTAACCCTGCATTCTCCTCGACTCCCGCATCGCATAGTCTCAATAGACCGCATAGTCACACGCATCCGATAGGGCATCCCCGTCGGTATATACACCGAATGATCAATCTCGAGCATACCGCTCCGCATAGTCACATAGACCGAATAGGCCATATTGACCCGCATCGCGTGGCAAGCCCTCAGATAACAAGTCGAGGGTATGTGATATAATAACATAACAGCTTATCGTTAAACAACATAAGCACAACAAGGTGAACCCCTTTACACAAACATCACCAGATACTAACACACGTAGCATCCTAACATGTTTACTTATCAAATCAACAAGAAAGTATTACAAGGCTATCACAAACCAACACAATCAAGTTATTCACACAAGGTACTTTCTACTTTATGTTAACAATTTCGGGTTTTTATCCCCAAAGTACTTCATACATTAACTCTTTTAAAAGATCTGTTTCTTTCACAAAAGTCACACAATACACGTAGTATAAAAATAGAGTGACTATCCTTTTAAGTAAACCAAAACACTTCCCTTTGTAAATCAAGTAACAACATTATTTTCCAAACATTCAAGTTTGCCTAATTTCAAATGCTCAAGTTTCTCATTTTCGAAAGGTTTCGTAGTTCATAGTTTTAATCACTTAATGATATAATTCTCCTTTAAAACAATTTGAGATACATATGCCTTCTATGTGAGTAGGTTATTCCTGTTCATAATCAATCTTATTTAAGCAACCATGATCTAGGAAATGTAATATCATTTTGTCTCATCTTAGCTTCTATGCAGATGGAGGTTTCTACTGGTTTTAATAATACTTTATTAGTCAATACATTTCCCTTTATTAGCGCTGCTGTGGTTTGTTCGATACTTATTCTCATTTCCGAAATCAGTAAAACATTATTCCTTTTACAAACCAAGTACTCATTACTCACGAACGAGGTTTCACACAAAAACTCATATTAATTTACTTAAGTCAAGTCTCTTATCTTTTAAGATCAAGTCTCTTAACTTCTAAAATTAATAAACCATTCTGTTTATCTCTCTTAAGCCGTTATACCTAACTTCCCATAAAGCTAGTATAACTCTTAAGCTTTTAAAACCAAATATTTCTCTTCTTTCAAAAAGGTTTCTTAATTCTCTTGAAATACTTCAAGATTCTTATTATTCAGGCTTAAGTCAAAAGACATTGCCGTACAACTACGTTCAGTTAACACACGACGCTTCACCGTACTATATATATATTCTTTTAAAATATCATGCTCAAGAGGATAGGAAGGATCACATACCTCGCGACGATTATCGACTATTAGCAAAACGCCCACGGCTATAACCCTAGCCTCGCCCACCTTTCAAGTAGTACATGCTACTCGCAGATCAATCAACCTATAAGGGTTATACAAGTCTATCAATGCCTAGACTACTCTTGTAGAATATTCTTCCGATGTGATTCCAGCTCAAGTCTATTCTCAGAATATCCTTCTATTACGCTCAATTCTCTTCTATGAATCTTATATTCATTTCTATACAACTACAAGATGTAATTTCCAATTACAATAGAAGGATAGGATTATTTACCTCGTAAGCCCAAAATTATCCAAGTTTAATGTCGATCCCGAGCAACGTTTAGCTCCTACTCCGTGCTCCAACCCGCTCCAAACAACCCTTAGAAGTTCTACGAAACTTCTTCCTAATACTTCAACCAACCGTGAAGATTTTCCTTAGGGTTTCGTTTAGTGACCAAGGGAAGTATAATAGTATTTCCGGCTTTTCGATAAGTGTAACCTTGGAACACTACAAGGTATTTGGGCAAGGTATTTGGAATAGTAACTATACTTGGAGAATACTTTTCTACCAAGGGGTGTATTTTACTAAAACAACTCAAGGTAGTGGGTACCCTCGCCAAGGCCACTAGGAGGAGTGTACCGGCCAAGGCCACTGGAGGGGAGTGTACACTCGCCGGGGGCCTTCTCAAAGGGAGGGTGCTCTTGGCCAGAGCTCTCAAGAGAGAGGGGAGGGATTTAAAAACTTAAAAAAATTTGTGGATGAAGAAGATCTTCAACTAAGGGGGGTATTTATAGGACAACCAAGGGCCAAGATCAAGCCAAGTGGTAGGCAAGTGTAGGGTTAGGATTTACCCATGTGTACCTTATCCATCTACCATACCAACTAACAGAAAATATCCTACCAACTCCCACTCTGCAATCGTCCAAAATGACGCCCACAAGTCCACCAATTAGAGGGTGACAAGTGTCGCCCTCTTGTTGGTCCAAAATATTTCGTCTCTCGGAAAAATCCGCAAAAATAATAAATGACATAGCCGGAATTTTCCCTTCGCAAGTTTTGGAAGACGTTTCGTCGGAAAACGATTCTTTTCGTGTGTTATGCACAAAAATTTTCGGTCCTTGCCTAATCTTAAGGCTTAAATTTTTATACGTACGCCCTCACGTACATACTCTGGAAATACGGGGTATAACATATTGATTTCTGGACATTCTAAGGTTAAGAAACTTGATATTCTAAGGTTATTTAACTTGATTTCTAAAGTTAAGAGACTTGAAGTATTTTGAAAGTTATGTAACTTGATTTGAAAGTATATGATACTTTGTTTTTAAAAGTATAAGTCTCTTGGTTATAAAAAGAATGAATTTGTCTAAAACATAAAGAGTTATAACGACTTTATGGGAAGTTAGTTATAACGACTTTATGAAAGGTTAAGAGAGTGTCTACTTGATTTATAGGCACGAGTTGCCTAGGTTGTGAAAGTAGAAGTTACTTGGTTTTAAAGCCTTGAAATGAATTTCTAAAGGTGTAGTAACTTGATTTGAAAAATAGACATGCCTTGATACTACGGGTGATAGTATCTTGGGGTTTTTAAATAAAAAGAGTCCCTTTTTAAAGGAATGGAAGTACGTAGCACTTTGGGTTAAATTCCCGGATTTCTAATAACATGTTAGTGTCTTAAGTTAACTAAAATGAGAGTGCATGATAATTAAGGATAATAAGAAGTTAGGGGATATCTTAACTTGCTTATGATAATTATGATAAGCCGGTGGTGCTTATGTTATGTATGATAAGCCGGTGGTGCTTATGTTATGTATGATAGCCGGTTGTGCTAGTGATGTATTGTTCATTATGGGGCGGAACAGTCCAATGCGAGGAGATTACCTCATGCGGGTCCATACGACCTATGCGGGTGGATACAGTCTATGCGAGGAAATTACCTCATGCGGGTCCATACGGCCTATGCGGGTGAAATAGTCCCAGGAGTAGGATTGCAGAATGATACTACGGGCGGATGGCCCTAGGTTAATCATGAGCTTCCTGTTTTAAAACCGACAAAGTTATTCTTGTCCATCTCATTGTTAGTAAGGCATAGTGTACTGTTAATGTGATTATCATACATGTCCCCAGCTTTATTTTATACTATTATGATTTAATTACAGCATTCGCCACATATTGTACTGTTAGATCGACCTCTTCGGCTGCGTTCATGTCGCAGTAAAGTTATACTGAGTTGTCGATCCTCATTCTTAGGATCATCGTCACCGCTGAGAAGCTCCATTACTCCGGAGGCTTATCTTTGGTTCATATCCCTGGTATTGTCGGTTGTTGTACATTCAGGGGTATGGCGGGGCCCTGTGCCATCACAGTTGTTATGTAAAAATTCTTAGGTCAGCTGTAACGCCCAACCCGGCCCGCATCGTGCCTTACCCCGCACCCTAGTGATACAACATCGAGAAAACCAAATGGAAAATAAAACACGAGTCATGAAACAAGAGATATAATAAATAAACAAAGCAACCAAAACAGCTTTCAAGATATACATAAAACCCAACAGCTTATCCTTTTACAAACCCCGCCCACAACAAAGGCATGCACTCTAAGATTTACAACAACTATGACGGACGTGGCCTCGCCATACCCCTCGAATGTACAAGAACCTACAACTCGTGGAAACATACCAAAGATAAGCCTCCAAGGAACTGAGCTTTCCAACACGCTGAAATGAGATCCTAAGAAATGGATCCACGACCAGATGTACTCTACTGCAAGATGAACGCAGCCCCGGCGAGGTCAAGATAACAGTACCAAGTATGTGAAATCAGAAAATATCAGAAATGAAATCATACTAGTCTATAAAAGCCGAGACATGTATGATAGCCAAACTTACGATTCACAACATAAAAACAATATGTCAAGTCGTGACTCACGCCTCAAAGCCACCACTAAATATAACTACGGGTCTCACGCCCACAACATCCATCATTCGCATCACGGCCGCATGCCCCTGAATATCAGACGGTGTAGACATGTCCATGATGCAACACATAATAAGGCCGCATGGCCACATGCCCCGGAATCGCGACGGTGTAGACATACCCATGTAACCTCAATAACAATATACCGGGTGGTCAACCCCGCCGCACGCCACATGTCCCCGAATATCAGACGGCAGACACGCCCATGTTGCGCAAGAATAACCATATATCGGTAATCAACCCGCCGCGTGGCCGCATGCCCCTAATATCGCAGACGGTAGACATGTCCATGTGATATCAACAACAAGACAAGAATCAAAATGGAAACATACCCGTGGAATTCTCTATCACCGCCAAAGACGCCCCAAGAAGTTCTCAATAAGTCAACCGCCTCTATCGAGACGCCAGAACTGTAAATACCACACTTGTACAACAAAGGCTATCATCACAGGCATAGGCAAGTTTCACAACAACAAGCATAGGCAAGTTTCACAACAACAAGCATAGGCAAGTTTCACAACAACACAAAGTACTTCCATTTATACCAAAGTCCGGGTTTTTAACCCCAAAGTACTACATACGTTAAGTTCTTTTAAAAGAGATCCATTACTTCTATAAAAGTCACCCGATACGTAGTATTAGAATGACCAACCCACATTCCTTTTCAAAATCAAGTAACAAAGATTCTTTTCCTAAGTTCCAGCTTGCCTAGTTTCAATTACTCAAGCTTCTCATTTTCAAATGGTTTCATAGTTCCCAAACTTAATCACTGATTCCTTTTAGAACAATTGAGTAATATATGTCTCACGTGAGAGTAGTTATTCTTGTTTACAACATTCTTATTACAAAGAAACCATGATCTAGAAAATGTAATATCATTTTGTCTCATCTTAGTTTCTATGCAGATGGAGGTTTCACTGGTTTTAATACAACACATCATTATTCAATACATTTTCCTTTATTAACGCCGCAGTTGGTCCTGTCGATACACATTCGATTCCCAAATCAAGAAACATTATCCCTTTAAAACCAAGTACTCATTACTCACGAATGAGGTTTCACACAAACATCCACATTAAAACAAATAAGTTAAGTCTCTTATCTTATAAGATCAAGTCTCTTAACTTCTAACATCAAGAAACCATTTTCACTTACATAAGGTCGTTATAACTAACTTCCCATAAAGCTATTATAACACCCTATGTTTTAAACCAACCAAATCACTCAGCACATGTACGCCTACCGTACTACATAGTTCACAACAATCATGCTAGAAAAGATAGGAAGAGGTTCACATACCTCGCGACGATTTATCGACAATAAGCAAAATGCTCCAAGTACTACAACCTTGCTAGCCCTTTCCACTCTCGAATAGAATACGCTACTCTTAGTACTTTCACCTATAAAGGTCACAAACGTCTATTAACCCCAAAACACAAGTTTCTATCTTTCTATAGAAAATTCGCAAGACTTCCCGCAACAACGTAGAAACTCCTCCTCTATCGAGGCCGCTACCAAGCCAACCGTGGGGTTTACACGCCTAACCTGACGTGTACAATTCTACACAAGTCTACTGCAATACACACCCTATGTAAATACAGATTCCAAGATTTTTACTCTTCGGGCTTAAGTCAGAAGACATTGCCGAATACTAAGTATAGTTCCATATATAGTATACTTCAACTATATATTCTAACAAACATGTAATTTCCAATTACAATAGAGGACAAGATAATTACCTCGATATGCCCAAAATTATCCAAGTTATAATGTCGATCCCGAGCAAGGTTTAGCTCCACCCGCGCCCAAACCACTCCAAACAACCCTTAGAAGTTCTAACTAACTTCTACTCAAATACTTCAACCAACTATGAAGATTTCCTCGTGGTTTCTGGCTGAGACTAAAAAGGACAAAAGGTAGTATTTCCTGACTCTACGTAAAGAGGTATCTTTGGAATACTACAAGGTACAAGGCTAAGGTATTTTGGGCATTATAACAATACTAGGGAGTATTTCTATACCACAACAAGGGTATTATACGAAACAACTAGCAGTGGGTACCACTGCTAGACACCACAAGGGGAGTGGAGACCTCTCGCCAAAGGCCACTAGGAGTGGGAGGGGAGAGGCTTAGGACGAGAGCCACAAGAGGAGGAGGGATTTCAAGACTTGGAAACATTTGTGGATGAATGAAGTCTTCACAGCGTGGGTATTTATAGCAAAACCAAAGGCCAACCAACGGCCAAGACTCCAGCCAAGTGCAAGGCAAGTGCCAAGATCAAGCCAAGTGCACCCTAACCCTACTCCACAAAACACTCCACAAAACAAGCCACAAAGCAAGGCACAAAAGAGGAGCCAATCGCCAAGGCCAACCAAGGCCCTCGACGCCCAAATCGCCCAAGCCAAACCATTTGCTTTCCAATGCGAGAGGCGACACGCCACCCTCCCGCTGGTCCGTAATGTTTCACACCCGAAAAATCCGCAAAAATTATAAATGACATAGCCGGAATTTTCTACGAAAGTCGTGGGAAACGCTTTCGCCGTAAAAACGACTTAATCGTGCCGCACAAAGGTAAATTCGCCAAGGTGCCACGGGGTGACACGTGTCGCCCCGATTCGCCTGAATATTTCGCCTTCCAAAATATCCAAAATACCGGAAATCTCAAAAACAAAGCGCCCCTACAAAATCAGAATTTCTCCCGTGGGCCCCACGTGACCATTTCCGAAAATAAAATCTCAAAATTCTAATATAATCTATGAAGTCCAAATACCCAATCTGGGAATCCAATTCCCACTAACGAACCTTTTTCTTCACAAATAACCGCAAACTTTTCCGTCGAAAACTCACATCTTTCTTTCTTTTCAAAATTTTTGTCGTACTCTCGTACGTACGTCCTCACATACATACCCTGCAACTACGGGGTATAACATTCTCCCCTCCTTAGAAACATTCGTCCCGAATGTTCCTTCTCAAGTCGAATAACGATAAAGTTCCTCTAACAAGTTGCCAATGCCACACCGCGAAATAACATACGCCCTCTTCTTTCCTTACTCGTCGTGCCTTCTCGAACGCTTGAACTCTCCCAAGACGTACTATACTTCACCATTACTCGCTCTCGAAAATCTCGGAGCCACTACCTCCAAACTTGGTCATCTTACTAACCTCAAACTTCCTTAAGGCCATTCCCGCCTTTACGAACCGCTCGTCGAACGCGCCCACGAACTCATACGTTGATCATACAAACTTGGGCCTAGCATCCTCGTGACCCTATCACCGCGGGACCACCTAACTGACCCCACCCCAAACCGGGTTACGTGTTGACCCGCAAATGGTCCTCAACCCGACCCCCAACCGCGCCAAACTCTTGTTCCCCGATCCGGAACAATCTTACTAATTCACATCATGAAAGCTACCACTTCCATCTCACACTACCCACGGACTTGTCACACAAATAAATCCCACGTATACTACTACTCTGATAAGGGTCAAAATAAATCTTTAACTCAAGACGACCTTACCCCTAAGGTCTCAGTCGTGACATAGTCTAAGGTTCACACTTACCATGCCCCCATACGTATCCTCCCAACTAAGCATGTTTTCTAACTCATAATTAACACAACGCTATTCGTACATAGCACATAATAATGAGACCATCATAACAAGCATACCAAAACTCTAGAGGGTTAAGGATATACCTGAAACTAGGCGGTTCAAGGACCGCTAAAACTGGGAACTTCCACCGCGACCTCTACCGTGGCCCGCAACTGCTCTAGTAGTCAGGCCGCCCTACCGCTACCCCTAGTCGGACAGTCTCTCGTCATATGGCCTCGTTGGCCGCAAGAGTAACAAGCTCCTTGGTACTACGACACTTCCGAAATGCGGTCTACTACATCGACCACACCGAGGTAGGGTGATCGTGATCCGCCAACACCCTACTCCTCAACATCTCAAACTCGGGAGCCCCGACCGCTTCCCGAATATCCTGGGTCCCGGCTGCGGAGGACCACTCGCAATGGCGGAGGTACATAACTAGTCTCGCCGAGGCGGTCCGCCGAAAGTCGCTAAAATATCCGCCGCCTTGGCCTTCTTCTCGCCGAAAGCCGTCCACCTGCCGATCTTCGCGCCTCGCACTTCGCAGATGAGCTCGAATGCGGCAATGTCCATGCCCGGCTGAAGAGAAACACCAACAACTCGCTAGGTAATCATCGAGCCCGTGACGTAGCGATGCACCCTATCTTCCATATTCGCAACTAGTGCAGGACATATCGAGCCAAAGAATCGAACTCGACATTGTACTCCCGACGCGCTCTCTGCCTCAAGAACAAAAATTTGTCCCGCGTCTCCTCATCCGCGGAGGCAAGAAGTGCGTGAGAAAAGCCCCAAAACTCATCCCATACCGCCGAGTGCATGCTCTCCCGAAAGCTCCCACGATCAAAACCAATCGATCGCGGTATCACGCAATGACGCGAACCGAAGCGTCACGCACTCGGTCTCCAAGCTCGATCACTCGCGATCCGTCAGAATCGCCGGATGAACTCATGCGGATCATCCTCGTGCCTCGACCCATAAAACTCGCGGCTACACTCAGAAGTCCCGTAGCCTCAAACTATCTCGCCTGGGATGAACCATCGGTGCTACTGAATCGAATCGCCAGATTCAAACTATCCTCATATTCGCCATGACTTCGCCAAGAATCGCCATCTCTTGTAACCCATCTCTCTCGCCCTGCATCGCTGGATCGAGGCTCGTGTATCGCGTCTCAGCAGCCATTGCCGCGCTCTAACCTCTCGTTGGGCCGGGCGGCGCTACAAAACCCGCCGTCAAGCACAACTCGTGTATGCTCGCTCGCGCTCGCACTTCTCTCAGATCTCACTAGCAAGACTCGGCTGCTTGCCCTCCGGGCTCGTTGCCTTGGCGCGAGGCATAATCGGTAAAAACGAGATACGCTGAGGGTCCAACTTACAACATGACTCTAAGGCACGATCTCGTAATGAGAAGAATGGAAACCAATCCTAAATGTCCTATAGCCTCCTCGATTATAGATGTGGTGCACAACACACCGATAATCAAGACTCTACTAGACACGGTCGTAGACACTTTCCGAGGATTAATCGCTCGATACCACTTTGTAACGCCCAACCCGGCTCAAGCATCGTGCCTTACCCCGCACCCTAGTGATACAACATCGAGAAAACCAATGGAAAATAAAACACGAGTCATGAAACAAGAGATATAATAAATAAACAGCAACCAAAACAGCTTGCCTTCAGATATACATAAAAACCCGAACAGCTTATCCTTTTTACAAACCCCGCCACAACAAAGGCATGCACTTAAGATTTACAACAACTATGACGGACAGTGGCCTCGCCATACCCCGAATGTACAAGAACCTACAACTCAGTGGAAACATACCAAAGATAAGCCTCCAAGGAACTGAGCTTTCCAACACGCCAAATGAGATCCTAAGAGGGGATCCACGACCGATGTACTTACTCGCGCAGATGAACGCAGCCTCAAGGCGAGGTCGATAACAGTACCAAGTATGTGAAATCAGAAAATATCAGAATGAAATCATACTAGTCTATAAAAGTCTGAGACATGTATGATAGCCAAACTTACGATTCACAACATAAAACAACATGTCACGTCGTGACTCACGCCTCAAAGTCACCACTAAATATAACTATGGGTCTCACGCCCACAACATCCATCATGTTCGCATCATGGCCGCATGCCCTCTAATCGCAGACGGTGTAGACATGTCCATGATGCAACAATAATACAAGGCCGCATGGCCACATGCCCCGAAATATCGACGGTAGACATGCCCATGTAACCTCAATAACAATATACTGGGTGGTCAACCCGCCGCATGGCCACATGTCCCCGAATATCGTGACGGTGTAGACACGCCCATGTTGCGCATAACCATATATCGGTAATCAACCCGCCGCACGGCCGCATGCCCCGAATCTTGCAGACGGTAGACATGTCCATGTGATATCAACAACAAGACAAGAATCAAAATGGAAACATACCCGTGGAATTCTCCATCACCGCCAAGACGTCCCAGTAAGTTCTCAACAAGTCAACCGGCCCTCTATCGAGAGACGCGGTAACCAGAAATACCACACTTGTACAACAAAGGCTATCATCACAAGCATAGGCAAGTTTCACAACAACAAGCATAGGCAAGTTTCACAACAACACAAAGTACTTCCATTTATACCAAAGTCCGGGTTTTTAACCCCAAAGTACTACATACGTTAAGTTCTTTTAAAAGAGATCCATTACTTCTATAAAAGTCACCCGATACCCGTAGTATTAGAATGACCAACCCACATTCCTTTTCAAAATCAAGTAACAGCGTTCTTTTCCTAAGTTCCAGTTTGCCTAGTTTCAATTACTCAAGCTTCTCATTTTCAAATGGTTTCATAGTTCCCAAACTTAATCACTTGATTCCTTTTTAGAACAATTGAGTAATATATGTCTCACGTGAGAGTAGGTTATTCTTGTTTACAACATTCTTATTACAAAGAAATGCATGATCTAGAAAATGTAATATCATTTTGTCTCATCTTAGTTTCTATGCAGATGGAGGTTTCTACGGTTTTAATACAACACATCATTATTCAATACATTTTCCTTTATTAACGCCGCAGCGGTCCTGTCGATACACATTCCGATTCCCAAATCAAGAAACATTATCCCTTTAAAAACCAAGTACTCATTACTCACGAATGAGGTTTCACACAAACATCCACATTAAAACAAATAAGTTAAGTCTCTTATCTTATAAGATCAAGTCTCTTAACTTCTAACATCAGTAAACCATTTTCACTTACATAAGGTCGTTATAACTAACTTCCCATAAAGCTATTATAACACCCTATGTTTTAAACCAACCAAATCACTTAGCACATGTACGCTCACCGCACTACATAGTTCACAACAATCATGCTAGAAAAGATAGGAAGAGGTTCACATACCTCGCGACGATTTATCGACAATAAGCAAAATGCTCCAAGTACTACAACCTTGCTAGCCCTTTCCACTCCTCGAATAGAATACGCTACTCTTAGTACTTTCACCTATAAAGGTCACAAACGTCGATTAACCCCAAAACACAAGTTTTCTCTCTGTCTATAGAAAATTCAAGAAGATCCTCCCGCAACAACAGAAACTCTCCTCTCTCGAGTCCGGCTAACAAGCCAACCAGTGGGGGATTACACGTCTAACCGGACGTGTACAATTCTACACAAGTCTACTGCAATACAGTCCTATGTAAATACAGTTCAGTTCAGTACTTTACTCTTCAGGCTTAAGTCAAAAGACATTGTCGAATACTAAGTATAGTTCCATATATAGTATACTTCAACTATATATTCTAACAAACATGTAATTTCCAATTACAATAGAGGGACAAGATAATTACCTCGATAAGCCCAAAATTATCCAAGTTATAATGTCGATCCCGAGCAAGGTTTAGCTCCACCGTGCGCTCCAAACCACTCCAAACAACCCTTAGAAGTTCTAACTAACTTCTACTCAAATACTTCAACCAACTATGAAGATTTCCTCGTGGTTTCGTTTGAGACTAAAAGGACAAAAGGTAGTATTTCCTGACTCTACGTAAAGAGGTATCTTTGGAATACTACAAGGTACAAGGCTAAGGTATTTTGGGCATTATAACAATACTAGGAGTATTTCTATACCACAACAAGTGGGTATTATACGAAACAACTAGGCAGTGGGTACCCCACTGCTAGACACCACAAGTGAGTGGAGACCTCTCGCCAAAGGCCACTAGGAGTGGAGGGGAGAGGCTTAGGACGAGCCACAAGAGGAGGGAGGGATTTCAAGACTTGGAAACATTTGTGGATGAATGAAGTCTTCACAGCGGGGTATTTATAGCAAAACCAAAGGCCAACCAACGGCCAAGACCTAGCCAAGTGCAAGGCAAGTGTAAGGCCAAGATCAAGCCAAGTGCACCCTAACCCTACTCCACAAAACACTCCACAAAACAAGCCACAAAGCAAGGCACAAAAGAGGAGTCAATCGCCAGGCCAACCAAGGCCCTTGGACGCCCAAATCGTCCAAGCCAAACCATTTGCTTCCAACCCTCCCGTTGGTCCAGAATGTTTCGTCACCCGGAAAAATCCGCAAAAATTATAAATGACATAGCCGGAATTTTCTCTACGAAAGCTGTGGAAACGTTTCGTCGAAACGACTTAATCGGTGTTGTGCACAAAGGTAAATTCGGCCAAGGGTGCCACATGGGGGTGACACGTGTCGCCCCCCGATTCGCCCAGAATATTTCGTCTTCCGAAAATATCCAAAATACCGGAAATCTCAAAAACAAAGCGGGCCCCACAAAACCGTAAAGTTCTCCCGTGGGCCCCACGTGACCATTTCCGAAAATAAAATCTCAAAATTCTAATATAATCTATGAAGTCCAAATACCCAATCTGGGAATCCAATTCCCACTAACGAACCTTTTTCTTCACAAATAACCGCAAACTTTTCCGTCGAAAACTCACATCTTTCTTTCTTTTCAAAATTTCTGCCGTACTCTCGTACGTACGTCCTCACATACATACCCTGCAACTACGGGGTATAACAGTAGTCATATCTTATGGATTGGGTTGTAAAGAAAAAAAGAGGTAACTGCTTTTTGAGTTGTATGTATGTTTCGCTACTATTCTCTGATGTATACTGGCGTGCCGTGTAGGGCACTGGCCGCCCCGGGTCGGGTCGTGACAAAAGTAGTATCAGAGCAGTTAGTCCTCGAAAAGTGTCTACAGACCGTGTTTAGTAGAGTCTTAGTTATCGGTGTGTTGTGGACCACATCTATAACCAGGAGGCTGCAGGACATTTAGGATTGGTTTCCATTCTTCTCACTCTGAGATGGTGCGATAGAGCTGTGTTGTTAGGGTCGTCTCTCCCTAACGAGTTATGTTGATTGCAACTACGAGAAAGGCAGAAGTGACCCAGGAAAGATTATGTGGATTGCGTATCCAGGTTGGTAATAATTGTAGTATAGTTGGTATTATGACATACATCTATACAGAGTTATGTATGAGGGTCAAACGTTTGTTGCCTAGAATGATTTTGGATTACCAAGAATTGGTAAAGACTAAATAGATACTGGAAAGGTATGAAACAATTTAATGAATTCTCATCAAAGTTTTACGTGCTAATTTGAGAAATTAGGAGATGATGAGCCGTCTGAAAGGGTAATGAACCCTTAAGAAGTCATGTTTAAGGGATTTAATGGAAGACTATGTTAGTAAATTAAGCTACGTAGTATGCTTAAGAAAAATTGTACGATGAGATCCGTATAGAGTAAGTAATGGTTGTTGTGATCAAGACAACATGATTATGGTATTATGAGAAGTAGGATCAATTGGTAGTAGTTCCGCAACTTGACAGGGTCACGAGGGTGCACGACCCAATTCTAGTTAATTGTTTTACGGGTTCGTGGATGCGTTCCACCGGAACCGGGTTGTGAGAGCCGGAAATGGCCTTATATTGTTTAGAATAGTAACTCCAAAGATTGGAGGCCAGAATCAATATAGAGGTTATGTACGTATGCTATACTAAGTTTGGGAGTACGGAAAGAGTACGACCAGTAAGAAAGAGAGCAACCAAGTGTAGGAGAATAGAGCCTGAATCCATAAGAACCTTTCGAGGTAGCTACACCAGTGAGTGTTTGGGTTGTATCTGAGCGGGTACATAGGGATTGCCCAGTAATGATATACGATTGACAGACTTGATTTTAGTAAGTCTATGTGACTTGTTCGGTTGAAGTAAATAAATTGATGTTGGAAGTATGTGGTACGAGAATTTGAAAGCTAAGAGACGGAGATAAGACTTTACGATCATTGAAGGATTTTATGTTAAGTGCTCTTGGGGGTGCTTGGAGTTGTTTAGTGTGGCGGTCAGGTCCACTACTTCCCGAATAATTTCAGGAAAATGCGCAAGACAAGAATAAGATAAGTACGAGTGCTGCCTGCGGAAGACCGAGGACTTCATTGATATGTTTTGAGAATCTACACGATCTTTAAGGCGGTGCTTGATGATTTGATTTACAGGACCGCAAGAGGACTGTCACGACCCGACCCCGGGCCCGCAACTGGTGCCCTACCTGGGCACCCTTATAGGTATACATCAGAGATAATCAGAGGAACATACATAAACTTAACAAGAAATAAATAATAGGTTAGCCGATAAGGCCACCTCCCTGGATACATATGAATACGTAAAAACCAAAAGCGATTCTTTTTTTTTTTACACAACCCAATCCACAAGATATGACTACAGACCTCTAAGAGTTTTGACGTAAACAACTGTGACGGGACAGGGCCCCGCCATACCCCTGAATGTACAAAATCTACAACCTCGTGGAATCAGACTAAAATGCAAAGCCTCCAAATAATGGAGCTTCCCAACCAAATAACAAGAATCCTAAGAATGAGGATCGCCAAGCTATGTACCTCAACTCGCGCATGAACGCAGCCCCAAGGAGGTCAAGACGAAATATGTACCAAGTATGTAAAACTGAAAGTAATGTACTGACATCATAATAGTCTAAAATAAAGCTGGAGACATGTATGATAACCACAATACAGTACATTGTGCCTTGCCGAAGTGAAAGTAATGAAAGTCGCTTACCTTTTAAAGACTATTTCAACACATGAACAATATTCACACCAGGGCTATAGACACAAGCCCTCAAATATCATCACACAGTCCAGTAAGGGTCTCAAGCCCACAAATATCAAAGCGTGCCCGTGGAATCCCCCATCACTTCCGACAGTCGTAAGTGTAAAAATATAACCATGTGACGCGGCCGTGGCATCCTACCTCACTATCGGCGTACACATATGAAATACATATATATATATATATATATCTCCTGCCCGTGGAATCCCCCATCACTGCCGACAGTTGTAAGTGTAAAATATAACCATGTGACGCGCCCGTGGCATCCTACCTCACTTTCGACGTACATATATGCAATACATATATATATCTTATGCCCGTGGAATCCCGCATCTCGGGTACATGAATTCATGGAGAGCTAATCCATGGGGTAATAATCGTATATAACATGCCCGTGGAATCCCTCATCTCGGGTACATGTCTTCATGGAGAGCTAGTCCATGGAGTAATAATCGTATGTAACATTCCCGTGGAATCCCTCATCTCGGGTACATGTCTTCATGGAGAGCTAGTCCATGGAGTAATAGAATATAACATGGTCGCATGCCCCGGAATCCCTCATCGTATGAGCATGGCCATGGAGTAATAATAGCATCCGGGAATTTAACCTGCATCCTGGTCGCATGCCCCAGAATCCCTCATCGTATAAGCATGTCCAAGGATCAATCACAATGGAAGCATACCCGTGGAATCCTCCGTCACTGGCGGTATATCCAAGTAAATTTACAACAAGACGGCCGACCCTCCAACTGAGAGTCACGACAGCGTAAAAATATAATACTTGCACTCAAAGGCTATCACAAACAAGCATAGGCAAGTTCATAAAATCTTTAGACTTTCATTTTATCAACTCAAGGCACTTCCACATCACATAAAAATTCGGGAATTTAACCCAAAGTACTACATACTTCCATTCTTTTCAAAAGACTCTTTTTCATACAAAACCCCAAGATACTAACACCCGTAGTATCAAGGCATGTCTATTTTTCAAATTAAGTTACTAAATCTTTAGAAATTCATTTCAAAGACTTTGAAACCAAGTAACTTCTAATTTCACAACCTAGGCAACTCATGCCTATCAATCAAAATAGACAATTCTCTTAACCTTCCATAAAACCGTTATAACTAACTTCCCATAAAGTCGTTATGACTCTTTATGGTTTAGACAGATTCATTCTTTTTATAACCAAAAGACTTATACTTTCAAATCAAGTTGCCTAACTTTCAAAATACTTCAAGTCTCTTATCTTTAGAAATCAAGTTTCTTAACTTTAGAAATCAAGTCTCTTATCTTTAGAATATCAAGAAATCAATACTTTCCAAATCAAGTATTCTATACTTTTAAAACAAGTCATTCTTTCCTTTAAGAATCAAGTCCCATAACTTGAAAAATAAAGTCTCTTAACCTTTTAAGGATTCAAGGTTCATAGTCTTAAAACTTCATAACGTAAACTCTTTAAATTAAGTAACATATACTTTTATGCGTTGTGAATAGGTTATACTCATTTATAACGATCTTATTAAAGCAGTCATGATGTAGAAAATGTAATACAATTTTGTCTTATCTTAGTTTCTATGCAGATGGAGAATTCTACTCATTTTAATATAATTTATTGTCGATACATTTTCTTGTATTAATGCTACAATGGCTTGTTCGATACTTATTCTCATTCGTGCACTAAATTAGTAAAGTCAACTTGACTCCAAATACTTCCTATCGACTCTTACCAACATCTCCCATAAGACTCGGTAAGAACTTAGGATAACTTAGACATAACTTTTACATAGAGTAAATCAACATACATACCTCTTAACTTCTAAGAGTAGAAGGAATCATGAAATAACACCACATGTATATTTCATACATAGAATCATGCCCAAGAAGGAAGAGGTTCACATACCTCGCGACGATTATCGACAAGTAGCAAAATGCTCCAAAGTACTTCAACCTTGATAGTTATTCCATCCTTTAAGTAGAATACGCTACTCGTAGTACTTCAACCTATATTAATCATAACATGTCTATCAACTACTAACTTTTTAACGTAGAATCATACTAAGTGTAAGGTCTCTTATTCTACGGAAAATCGGGCAGCACTTCCTTTGTTTCTACGTACTTTTCCACCTTTTTCAAGGCCCGAAAATCAATAACCAAACACCACATTTAAGGCCCAACAATTCAGCAATACAAAGGGGATTGCACTAGTAGTATGAATATATAACACAACCAAGGGCCTAGATTAAACCAAATGGAAGGTTAGGATGTGGTCAATAATGTCAAGCTCCACTTTTTCCTTTAACTTGGTCCATTTTCTCAAGCCAATTTGGCTAGTCTTTAAAGATAATTTCATCCAAGGATGACCATGTGGAGGGTGACACGTGTCGCCCTCCCATTGGTCCATAATATTTCGTTTCCCGAAATTTCCATAATTGGTCAAAATATCGGAAACCTCATGGGCCCCACAAAAACGTAAAATTTCTCGGGTGGCCCCACGTATCCAACTCTGTAAATAAACTTCCATAATCCCGATAAATACGACAAGTCTCAAATATCAAATTCGGGAACTCAATTCTCATTAACGAACAATTTTTCTTCCCGAGGCTCGGAAAACTTTTCCCTTTGGAAAACAATTCTTTCTTTCGTACCAATTTTTAAGTCTTGTGTTCTCGCGTCTATTCTCTTATACATGTCCTGGAATTACGGGGTGTAACATTCTTCCCCACTTAGAAACATTCATCCCCGAATGTTCTTTCGGAGTCCAATCTACTTAGATAGCGACATAGTCTCCTTTTACTACACCCTTCATACAAAATATGCCACCCTTGGCCATATAACAATACTTATACTAAAACGTCAACCTTAACTCCAAGTACCTCCAAGGCACTTAACATAAAATCCTTCAATAATCGTACGTTCTTATCTCCGTCTCTTAACGTTCAAATTCAAATCAATCATTTCAATAAAATAAGTCACATAGACTCCACAATTTCATGTCAAAGAATGAAGGAATAACTTACATATTACTAACACTTTCTTTCCTTCCCTATCGATAACCGGCTCACCGGGATACTGGAATCGAACCAACATCTCTCAACTGTCAACCTTGGCACTCACGAAGCCAACTAGTCCATACTCATAATGACCTCAAAGTCTGTCGTATTCAGCTCTACTAGGTCTGCTAGGGTCTGACGACTGTATCATCACCGGCAAATCTCATATACCCGCTCAGCTACCACCCAAACACCCACTGGTGTAGCTACCTCGAAAGGTCCTTATGGATTCAGACTTTATTCCTCTACACTTGGTTGCTCTCTTTCTTACTGGTCATACTCCTTCCGTACTTCTAAACTTACTCTAGCATACGTGCATAACCTCCATACTGATTCTGGCCTCAAATATTTGGAGTTACTAAATCGAACAATATAAGGCCATTTTCGGCCCTCACGACCTGGTTCCGGTGGAACGCATCCACGAACCCATAAAACAATTAACTAGACTTGAGCATTGCACCCTCGTGACCCTGTGACGTAGCGGGACTAATTCCAACTAATCCTACTCCATTTCTGGCTATGGGGAGACCCATAATAGGTCCTCAACCCGACCCACCGTCGTACTTAACTCTTACCCTTAGTCTGAATTAAATCTTATTGCCCGAGAAGGCTTTATATACCTAAGGTCTCAGCGGTTATCAATATTCTTAGGCTCGTAATTTCCATGCTCCAAGCCTACCTTATCAGTCCCCCCGTAAACGGCTACCATAACTTCTCATAATACCATAACCATGTTGTCTTGATCATAACAACCATTACTTACTCCATACGGATCTTATCCGTACAATTCTCTTAAGCCTATCACGTAGCTTAATCTATTAACATGGCATTCCATTAAGTTCCTTAACATGACTTTGTCACGCCCCGAACCCCGGGCCCGTGACTGGTGCCCTACCTGGGCACCCTTCTACCTTATCAACACAAGTAAACTGCGGAAATTTAATAGCACCCTTTTTTTTTTTAAAACCAATCGTACGTGCAAGGGCAAAGCCGACAAGGCTGCCATATACTATATATAACAAAAGACACTACACCGTACATGAGTCCAATCCCACATATGAATACAGACCTCTAAGAGTTAAACTGAAATATGACGGGACAAGGCCCCGCCGTACCCATAACCGTACAAAAGCCTGTACTGAAAGAACTATACCAAAAAAGATAAACTCCTGAACAGAGGGAGCTATCCAAAAACTCTGAGCAGGGTCCTACACCTGCCGATCACCAAACAACGTACCTACACCTGCGGCATGAACGCAGCCCCCCGAAGGAGGTTAGTACGAAGAATGTACCAAGTATGTGAGCGATGAAGTATCAGAATGAAATCATAACAGTCTAAACAAAGCAGGAGACATGTATGATAGCCAACCTACAGTACACAATACATAAGCAGTCATATCAAGTCAGGGACGCAGGCCCTCAAAGTCACTACTCAAATATAACTATGAGTCTCACGCCCATAATATCAATCATGCCCGTGGAATCCTTCCTCACTGCCGGCAGTCCATGACGTAATAACACCAATAAGGATACATGAACACCAAGTCCCACCTGTGTCCTAAATACCACGTGGTCTCATGCCCCGGAATCCCACATCGTAAAAGCATGACCATAGGGTAATACAAACAAATCCGGGGACATATATGATAATCAAATTACAACACATTGTGCCTTACTAACAATGAGAGTAAACAGTAGTATCCTTACAATATAAAATAGGAAGCTCATGATCAAACCAGGACCATCCGCCCGCAGTATCATTTAGCCCTCCTACTCCTGGGACTATTTCACCCGCATAGGCCGCGTGGACCCGCGTGAGGTATTCCTCGCATGGGACTATTTCACCCGCATAAGCCCTTACGGACTCGCATGAGGTATTCCTCGCATAGGCTGGACCCGCCCGCATGGGACTATTTCACCCGCATAAGTCCTTACGGACCCGCATGAGGTATTCCTCGCATCGTGGGTAGCAAATCCACGGAATATCCAAATGCCACAAACCCGGGGAATGACCCCGAAACGACTGATATACCAATAGCACACAACCGGCTATTTCCAGCACACATAGGCAATTCTCAACTAAACAAGCCAAAGTACTTATCAAGGCACACATAGAATAATTCTCATTTAGCAAGCCAAAGTACTTATCAAGTCACCCTTAGACTAATTCTCAATTAATCAAGCCAAAGTACTTATCAAGGCACAAACAGAATAATTCTCAATTAACAAGCCAAGGTACTTATCAAGGCACAAATAGAATAATTCTCAATTAACAAGCCAAAGTACTTATCAAGGCACAAATAGAATAATTCTCAATTAACAAGCCAAAGTACTTATCAAGGCACACATAGAATAATTCTCATTTAGCAAGCCAAAGTACTTATCAAGGCACCCTTAGACTAATTCTCAATTAATCAAGCCAAAGTACTTATCAAGGCACAAATAGAATAATTCTCAATTAACAAGCCAAAGTACTTATCAAGGCACACATAGAATAATTCTCATTTAGCAAGCCAAAGTACTTATCAAGGCACCCTTAGACTAATTCTCAATTAATCAAGCCAAAGTACTTATCAAGGCACAAATAGAATAATTCTCAATTAACAAGCCAAAGTACTTATCAAGGCATCACATGGAATAATTCTCAATTAATCAAGCCAAAGTACTACGTACGTACATTCTTTTATAAAAGACTCCCTTCTATGTAAAGCCCCACGATACTAACACCCGTAGTATCAAGGCGTGTCTATTTTTCAAAGTAAGTTACTACACTTTTAAAAAAACTCATTTCAAAGCTTGAAATCAAGTAGCTCCAAATTTTCACAATCTAGGCAACTTATGCCTAATACTCAAAATAGACAACTTTTTAAACCTTCCATAAAGCCGTTATAACCACTTCCCATAAAGCCGTTATAACCCTTTATGGTTTTAGACATATCCATTCCTTTTATAACCAAGAGACTTATACTATTAAAAACCAAGTATCACATACTTACAAATCAAGTTCTTAACTTTCAAAACATTTCAAGTCTCTTAATGTATAGAAAACAAGTTTCTTCTACTTTTAAACCTCAAGTAACTCACACCTTTAAAACAAGTTACTTCTCTTAAATCATGTCATTTCTCCTCTTTTAAAACAATTAAGTAAATCACTCCTTTGACTCCCCTAAAGTCATTATAATGACCTTTAGGATTTTGAGACTAAGGTACTAGCCCAAAATATTTGGAAACCACTTCCTTTTCCAGACTCTATGTACTTTAAGTAAAATACTTTCACTTTTAAGAATCCAACTTCACTAAGGCAATGGATTATACAACTTACAATTTAAACATCAAAGTACAATCAAAGGAAGTACATAGAACAATTTCTACTTTAGGCAATCCAAATACAACCAAGGAATGGATCATTTAAGGAGTAGAACTTACTTTCTTTATCTTAAGGAATCATGCTAAGAGGAGATAGTTCACATACCTTTCGCTAAATCCACAAGCTAAGCCGAATACGCCGTACGTAGAAGTGTCAACCTATAATGGTCACAACAAGACTATCAACTTCTAGTCTCTAACGTAGAATAATACTAAGTATACGGTCTCTAATTCTACGGAAAATTGGGCAGCACTTCCTTTGTTTCTACTCACTTTGCCACCTTTTTCAAGGTCGAATACAATAACCAACAAGCCACATTTAAGGCTCCAAACAACAACCAAACAAAGGGGATTACACGCCTTACAATACGTGTAAAATTCCGCCCCACAATTCATACGAAGTAGTTTAAAGCTCACTAGCCCTTCTCGGCCAACTACAACCAACAAATTCAAAGTCTTCCAATCCTTTTCAAATTCCAAGTTCTAAGGTCAACATGTTATTTAGTCATAAACAACTTCAACAACTACAATTTCCTTCTTTATACAACATGTGACGACTTAACTAATAATCGACTTGAATTGAAATCTTAAAGCTAAACATGCTAGATTTCGGATTAGGGTTCCAATAGCCAAATATACTTATCCAGCTACATAATATAACTCATGTTTGCAATAACCATAGCTACAATCAATAAGTAAACTTAATTTCTAAAACGACAAAATTTATACCTTTCAAAGCCCTTAAAATTTCCAAGAATCAAAGTCGCGCTTTAGCAATTCTTAGCTCATTTCCTTAAGTTTCAATCCGCTCCAAGCACTCCTTAGAGGCCTATGAAGAACCCATCTTCAAGTTCCAACTTCAAAGTTGAAGAACTCCTCTAGTTTCCGCCTTGCGACTAACGTAAAAACTCCGTTTTTCCGAAATATTTCTATTGAGATAACCTTACAATACCCTTGGGGACATTGGGTTAAAGTCTTGTGGCTAATGGATCAAAACTACAAAATTTTCTTTTCCTAAAGTGGCCTTGGCCGAGAGCAACTATAGAGGAACAAGATGTTCTATAATTTTTCTAAGTGTAAATGAGCTAGTCTTGCACTAGTAGTAAGCTTATAACACACAATGGAGGGCTTGGATTATCACAAATGTGAGGCTAGGATGAATTTCACTTGGATCAAGCCTAGGTGGACAAGTTGACTTGTCAACAATATCAAGCTTTGGAAGACTTATCTTCTACCATGGTAAAATGACCATTTTACCCTTGCAACATTTCGACCAAGACCATGTGGGGGTTCCACATGTCGCCCTCTCATTCGTCCATAAAATTCCGTAACCCTCGTGGGTCCCACAAAACGTAAAATTCCCCGGGTGGGCCCCACGTGACCAAATCCGTAAAAAAATAAATTTCTATAATATTACTAAGTCCCATACTCTTCAAATAATGTATTTTGAGAATCCAATTCTCAACAACGAACATTTTTCCTTTCCGACGTCCGGAAGATTTTCCGTCGGAAAAACAATTCTTCCTTTCGTATAAATTTCCAAGTCTTGATTCCTTACGTACATTCTCTTATACATGTCCTGGACTTACGGGGTGTAACAGACTTCTTAAGGGTTCATTACCCTATCATACAGCTCATCATTTCTCAATTATCTCAAAATAAAACATAAGACCTTGGCGAGAATTCATTAATTGTTCCATACCTTCCCGGTATCTATTTAGTCCTTACCAATTTCTGGTAATCTAAAATCATTCTAGGCAACACACGTCTGACCCTCATACATAACTCCGTATAGTTGTATGTCATAATACAAACTATACTACAATTATTACCAACCTGGATACGCAATCCACATAGTCCTTCCTGGGTCACTGCTGCCTTTCTCATAGCTGCAATCAACATAACTCGTTAGGGAGAGATGACCCTAACAACATAGCTATATCGCACGATCTCAGAGTGAGAAGAATGGAAACCAATCCTAAATGTCCTGCAGCCCCCTGGTTATAGATGTGGTTCACAACACACCGATAACCAAGACTCTACTAGACACGGTCTGTAGACACTTTCTGAGGACTAACTGCTCTGATACCACTTTTGTCACGACCCGACCCCGGGCCCGCGACTAGTGCCCTACCTGGCACCCTTACAGGTATACATCAGAGATAATCAGCGGAACATACATAAACTTAACAAGAAATAAATAATAGGTTAGCCGATAAGGCCACCTCCCTGGATACATATGAATACGTAAAAACCAAAAGCAGTTACCTCCTTTTTTTTTTACACAACCCAATCCACAAGATATGACTACAGACCTCTAAGAGTTTTGACGTAAACAACTGTGACGGGACAGGGCTCCGCCATACCCCTGAATGTACAAAATCTACAACCTCAGGGAACTGTACTAAAATGCAAAGCCTCCGAAATAATGGAGCTTCCCAACCAGCTGAACAGTAATCCTAAGAATGAGGATCAGAAAGCTATGTACCTCAACCTGCGGCATGAACGCAGCCCCCGAAAGAGGTCAGTACGAAATATGTACCAAGTATGTAAAACTGAAAGTAATGTAATGAAATCATAATAGTCTAAAATAAAGCTGGAGACATGTATGATAACCAAAATACAGTACATTGTGCCTTGCCGAAGTGAAAGTAATGAAAGTCAGTTTTTACCTTTTTAAAGACTATTTCAACACATGAACAATATTCACACCAGGGCTATAGACACAAACCCTCAAATATCATCACACAGTCCAGTAAGGGTCTCAAGCCCACAAATATCAAAGCGTGCCCGTGGAATCTCCCATCACTTCCGACAGCCGTAAGTGTAAAAATATAACCATGTGACGCGCCCGTGGCATCCTACCTCACTGTCGGCGTACACATATGAAATACATATATATATATATCTCCTGCCCGTGGAATCCCCCATCACTGCCGACAGATGTAAGTGTAAAATATAACCATGTGACGCGCCCGTGGCATCCTACCTCACTTTCGACGTACATAAATGCAATACATATATATATCTCATGCCCGTGGAATCCCTCATCTCGGGTACATGACTTCATGGAGAGCTAATCCATGGGGTAATAATCGTATATAACATGCCCGTGGAATCCCTCATCTCGGGTACATGTCTTCATGGAGAGCTAGTCCATGGAGTAATAATCGTATATAACATTCCCGTGGAATCCCTCATCTCTGGTACATGTCTTCATGGAGAGCTAGTCCATGGAGTAATAAAATATAACATGGTCGCATGCCCCGGAATCCCTCATCGTATGAGCATGGCCTTGGAGTAATAATAGCATCCGGGAATTTAACCTGCATCCTGGTCGCATGCCCCAGAATCCCTCATCGTATAAGCATGTCTAAGGATCAATCACAATGGAAGCATACCCGTGGAATCCTCCGTCACTGCCGGTATATCCAAGTAAATTTACAACAAGACGGCCGAATTCTCCAACCGAGAGTCACGACAACAGAAAATATAATACTTGCACTCAAAGGCTATCACAAGCAAGCATAGGCAAGTTCATAAAATCTTTAGACTTTCATTTTATCAACTCAAGGCACTTCCACATCACATAAAAATTCGGGAATTTAACCCAAAGTACTACATACTTCCATTCTTTTCAAAAGACTCATTTTCATACAAAACCCCAAGAACTAACACCCGTAGTATCAAGGCATGTCTATTTTTCAAATTAAGTTACTAAATCTTTAGAAATTCATTTCAAAGACTTTGAAACCAAGTAACTTCTAATTTCACAACCTAGGCAACTCATGCCTATCAATCAAAATAGACAATTCTCTTAACCTTACATAAAACCGTTATAACTAACTTCCCATAAAGTCGTTATGACTCTTTATGGTTTAGACATATTCATTCTTTTTATAACCAAGAGACTTATACTTTCAAATCAAGTTGCCTAACTTTCAAAATACTTCAAGTCTCTTATCTTTAGAAATCAAGTTTCTTAACTTTAGAAATCAAGTATCTTATCTTTAGAATATCAAGAAATCAATACTTTCCAAATCAAGTATTCTATACTTTTAAAACAAGTCATTCTTTCCTTTAAGAATCAAGTCCCATAACTTGAAAAATAAAGTCTCCTAACCTTTTAAGGATTCAAGGTTCATAGTCTTAAAACTTCATAACGTAAACTCTTTAAATTAAGTAACATATACTTTTATGCGTTGTGAATAGGTTATACTCATTTATAACGATCTTATTAAAGCATTGTTACACCCCGTAATTCAAGAACATGATTATAGAATTAAGATTGGAATGTCGAAAGGAAAGGATTTTTACATTTCCTTATACGGAAAATTTTCGAGTTTAATGTGATGACAAGAATTAATTCTAGTAATGGAATTATTTTTCATTAGAATTATGGACTTAGTGGATTTATTAAGTCTTGGTATACTATGTTACATGTCCATCGAAATGGGATGAAAAATAACTAAGTGTGGATGAAATATTTTGTGAAGAAATACTTGGCCAATAGGAGGTTAGCAAGTGCCCTCCCCACTTGTCTTGTGAAGACTTCACACACCTTTATATAGATAAGTCTTGAAGACTTAGAACAAAAGATATTCATCCATACAAACCCTCATCTCTCCAAAAACCTAGAGCAATTCGAAATCCCCATATCCAAAGACAAGATCAAGATCAAAGTATTTTCTTTCCAAGATTAAGCACCATTAACCCCTAAATCTAGGTTGGGCCGAAAATAGAATGAAACCCTAGGGGTTTTACGTCGACTTTTTGGAAGCGAAACGTGAAGAGAAGTTGATCCTAAGGTTTTAGGGGATACATATATGTGATTGGAACTTGAAGAAGTGGATCGAAACGAAAACTGCGGACCAATAAAGACCGGACTGTTTTGGGGCGTTTTTGGGAAAAACATGAGGTAAAAGTCCTTCTTATTTTAAAGTAATTGGATATTACTTATTTTTATAATGTATGGATGAACTTGTGTTAAAAATAATGAATAATAAAAAGCGTTTGAGCCATTTTTTGGGGCTAAAACCGATTTGGGACAGATTTGGTGTAAATGGAATTCGTTGGTTATTGTCATTGTTATATTCACCTATTGCATGTTATAATGGATTAATATTGTTGTTAATAAGTTGTTATAACTTATGTAGATGTTTTGGAACTCGAATTGGAATAAAAAGGATTAAGGAAAGAGTTATCGGATTTTAGTTGTTGCCGTAGAATCTATAAAACTGTTGGATATTGTCGTGCAGTTTTTAGGGACTGCTTTAGACGTGTTGTATGCTGGAAAATCAGCCCCTATATATCATGTTTAATGTAGTACATTGCTAATGAAAACCCCGAAGGAATAAGGGTGTGGAAAGGCGTTGAAAGGCCTCACATTCCACCCTCGTTATAATAATTATAGACTGTTTTAGGGGCTGTTTTGGTATGGTTTTGGGGCAGAATTTTACACGTCCTGTTAAGGCGTGTAATCCCCTTTGGTTAGCTGAATTGTTGGGCCTTAAATGTGGCGTGTTTGGTTATTGAATTCGGCCTTGAAAAAGGTGGCAAAGTATGTAGAAACAAAGGAAGTGCTGTCCGATTTTCCGTAGAATTTAGTGACTTTGCACTTAGAATATTCTACGTTCGAAGCTAAAGGTTAATGGACGTATTATGGCCATTATAGGTTGAAGTACTAAGTATAGCATATTCTACTTGAAGGATGGAATAGCTATCAAGGTTGAAGTACTTTGGAGCATTTGTCTACTTGTCGATAATCGTCGCGAGGTATGTGAACCTCTTCCTTCTTTTGACATGATTCTATGTATGGAATATACATGTAGTACTATTTCATGATTCCTTCTACTCTTAGAAGTTAAGAGGTATGTATGTTGATTTACTCTACGTAAAGGTTATGTCTAAGTTATCCTAAGTTCTTACCAAGTCTTATGGGGGATGTTGGTAAGAGTCATTAGGAGGTATTTGTAGCCAAGTTGACTTGGCTAAGTTATGGCACAAATGAGAATAAGAATCGAACAAGCCACTGCAGCGTTAATAAAGGAAAATGTAATGACAATCAATTAAGTTAAAATGAGTAGAATTCTCCATCTGCATAGAAGCTAAGATAAGACAAAATTGTATTACATTTTCTAGATCATGGCTACTCGATTAAGATCGTTATAAATAAGTATAACTTATTCACAACGCACCAAAGTATATGTTACTTAATTTATAAGAATTTACGTATGAAGTTTTAAGACTACGAACCTCAAATTTTTAAAAGGTTAAGGGACTTTATTTTTCATGTTATGGGACTTGATTCTTAAAGGAAGAAATGAATTGATTTAAAGTATAGAATACTTGATTTGGAAAGTATTGATTTCTTGCCATTCTAAAGTTAAGAAACTTGCTTTCTTAAAAGTTAAGAGACTTGAAGTATTTTGAAAGCTATGTGATTTGAATTGAAAGTATAAGTTTCTTGGTCATAAAAGGAATAAATTTGTCTAAGACATAAAGAGTTATAACGGCTTTATGGGAAGTTGGTTATAACAACTTTATGGAAGATTAAAAGAATGGTTTTCTTCAGTAATGTAAGCAAAGAAATGATTTGAAATAAAGAAGGGCAAATTGTTTTAAAGGTACCAATTGCTTAAGGTTTTAAAGAAAGAAGTTACTTGATTTAGAAGCCTATAAATGTATTTCTAAAAGGTATTGTGACTTGTCTTGAAAAGTAGATATGACTTGATACTACGGTTATTAGTATCTTGGAAGTTTTATTTGAAAGAGAATCATTTTAAAGGAGTAGAGGCACGTAGTACGTTGGGTTAAATTACCGGATTTTATAATGACATGTTAGTGCCTTAAGTAAACAAAAATGAGAGTGTATATGAACAAGCTAATAAGAAGTTAGGGGATTTCTTAACTTGCTTATGTAATGTATGATAAGCCGGTGGTGCTTATGTTTTGTATGGTAAGCCGGTGGTGCTTATGTTATGTATGATAAGTCGGTAGTGCTTATGTTATGTATGATAAGTCGGTAGTGCTTATGTTATGTATGATAAGCCGGTAGGGCTTATGTTATGTATGATCGCCGGTTGAGTTAGGGTAAGAGTATAAATGAGGGGTAAACCCCCAAGACGTTATACCACCTTCTCTAGGATAAAAATATAAATGAGGGGTAAACCCCCAAGACGTTATACCACCTTCTTCAGGGTAAGAGTATAAATGAGGGGTAAACCCCCAAAACGTTATACCACCTGTTCCGTGGATTTGCTACCCATGATGCGAGGAATACCTCATGCGAGTCCTTATGGGCTTATACGGGTGAAATAGTCCCATGCGGGAGGGTACAGCCTATGCGAGGAATACCTCATGCGGGTCCATAGGACCTATGCGGGTGAAATAGTCCCAGGATTAGGATTGCTTATCGATACTACGGGAGAGGGACCCTGTTTTGATCATGAGCCTTTTATTTTTATGCAGTATACCTTTATGGGCAGACTTATGTGATTTTATCGCGTCCCAGATTAGGCCGGGCAGTATACCTTTATGGGCAGACTTATGTGACTCTATCGCGTCCCAGATTGGGTCGACAGTATAGGCGTTCCTCCATAAAGGGACGGATTAGGTTATGCAAGATACGTAAGTTATATGTTTATGAACTTTATGAGTTTTCTTAAGTATGTACGTAAGAATTTGACTATACTCTTATGGGAAAATGGGAAAAGATAATAAGGTATGATTAAGTTCACGAGATGGAAATGACACGGTAGGATCTGGTATTTACCCTTTCTTCATACTTGCCCCTGTCATTCTTTTGTACAGTTATGATTTGTTACTGTACCTTATTTTTCGTTCCATATTCGAATTGTTGTAATCGACTTCTTCGGGCTGCGTTCATGTCCGCAGGTTTAGGTACACAGTTGTGGATCCGCGAGCTTAGGATCCCGGTTCAGCATTTTGATATGGCTTCAATGTTCCGGAGCTTGTCGTCATGGTTATGTATATTCAGGGGTACGGCGGGGCCCTGTCCCGTCATAGCATTGGTCCAAATCTTAGAGGTCTGTATTAATGTAGGCCGGATCGCTAGAGTTGTTTTTACATTGTTAAGCAGTGTAGACTTTTCGGGTAATTTTTATGTTATGGCAGCCTTATCGGCTTGGCCTTAGTTTTAAAAAAAAGTGTTATTTATCTTCCGCAGTTTATTATGTTGTATGAGTATAAGGGTGCCGGGTAGGGCACGATCGCCCGGCCTGGTCGTGACAAAAGTGGTATCGAGCGATTAGTCCTCGAAAAGTGTCTACGCATCGTGTCTAGTAGTCTTGATTATCGGTGTGTTGTGCACCACATCTATAATCGGGAGGCTGCGAGGCATTTAGGATTAGTTTCCATTTTTCTCACTCTGATATCGTGCGATAGAGCTGTGTTGTTAGGGTCGTCTCTCCCTAACGAGTTATGTTGATTGCAGCTACGATAAAGGCAGCAGTGACCCAGGAAGGACTATGTGGATTGCGTATCCAGGTTGGTAATGATTATAGTATAGTTGGCATTGTGACATACCGCTATACGGAGTTATGTATGAGGGTCAGACGTGTGTTGCCTAGAATGATTTTAGATTACCAGGAGTTGGTAAAGACTAACTAGATACCGGGAAGGTATGGAACAATTAATGAATTCTCGCCAAGGTCTATGTTTTATTTTGGGATAATTGGGAAAGGATGATCTGTCTGATAAGGCAGTGGTGTTATGCCCCGTAGTTCCGGAGTATGTATGTGAGGACGTACGTACAATGTATACGCCCTAATTAGGGTAAGATTGATAGAATTGTTTTCCGACGAAAATTATTCCGAACCTTGTGAAGGAAATTTTACGTTTTCAATAATATTTTTACGATTATGGAATTGTTCCGAGAGATAAAATATTTTGGACCAATAGGAGGGCGACAAGTGTCACCCCTAGATTGGGCCATGTGGGACGAAATGGAGTGGACAAGTGGCCAACAATTCTTGCCTAGTTGGCATGGCTTGGACGGTTTTTGCTTGGTAGTGGGCAAGTCTTGCATGGTCAAGACTTGCATGGCTTTAGTAAGACAAGTGTGGGAAGGAACCTTCACATATGATCTCTACCTTACACATGTGTTAATCTCAACCCTTGGTTGTGCTATATAAACCCCCTTAGTGGATGAAAATCATCCACACTTAACATATTACAAGACTTGAAAACATTTCTTCTCTCCCTCCTTCTAAAGTGTTCTCGTCCAAACCCCCCTCCCCTTAACCAAATGTTGTCCAAAAATTCTTAAACTTATAAGTGTTCTTCCTTAATGTGTTAGGAAGATTAGTAACCAAGAGTTAGACAAGATTTCACACCCTAGCCTCAAAAAAAACCTTCCCTTGGCCGAGAGTAGGCAGATTTTCGAAACTGTTTTGGGCAGATTTTTTAGTCAAGTTTGGAAGGGAATATATCCTAGCATATAAGGAGT
Source organism: Przewalskia tangutica (assembly GCA_029844215.1). NCBI lineage: Eukaryota > Viridiplantae > Streptophyta > Magnoliopsida > Solanales > Solanaceae > Przewalskia > Przewalskia tangutica. Next base: position 123,139,212 of record CM056722.1, read on the forward strand.
TTTTGGGTGTTTGAAAAGCCTAAAATGAATTTCGTCGAGTCTAGTTTCCAACTCAACAAACCACTCGTCGATAGGATACTGGAGTAGAGAGTTATCGACATTGCAAGTTCAGCTGACGAAGCAGTAGCTAAAAATCTGGACAGTCACGTTTTTGGGCTATCTTGAGGTAATGAACCTTAACCTCTTTGTGAAGTTGATTTATTATGTATATATGGAAATTATACATATATTGGAAGTATATTATGTACTATAAGATATAAAGAAAGATTTGGATCTTGCTAAGAAGTTAACAACAAAGAAACTATAACTTATATAAAGATTGGAATATAAGTTGAAGGACTAATGAAGTAATTGGATAAGTATTATTGTAAAAGTTGGCCAAGGACCCCAACTTAAGGACCGTATCTACTTTGGACTTTTACTTTGGACTTCTTTACTTATTGTTATTATGAAGGGAGATAGTAAACCGCGTTACCGTTTGGGCGTGTTATCCCCTTCTTTTACTTATTGTTATTATGAAGGGAGATAGTAAACCGCGTTACCGTTTGGGAGTGTTATCCCCTTCTTTACTTATTATTATTATGAAGGAGAGATTGTTAATCGCGTTCCGTTTGGGCGTGTTATCCCCTTCTTTACTTATTATTATTATGAAGGAGAGATTGTTAATCGCGTTCCGTTTGGGCGTGTTATCCCCTTCTTTACTTATTATTATTATGAAGGAGAGATTGTTAATCGCGTTCCGTTTGGGCGTGTTATCCCCTTCTTTAGATTTCAGTATTATTGCACCTTAATTATAGTAGGTTAATCACGGTTATCAGGCCTTGGAAAAGGTGGGAAATTGAGTAGAAATGGGGGAGGTGCTGCCGAATTTTCCGTAGGTTATGGAACTTGTTCTTAGAAATATCCTACGAAGAGATCTAGAGGTTAATAGACGTTTCGTGGCCATTATAGGTGGAAGTACTACGAGTAGCGTATTCTACTTGAAGGGTGGAAAAAGGCTAGCAAGGTTATAGTACTTTGGAGCGTTTTGCTAATAGTCGATAATCGTCGCGAGGTATGTGAACCTCTTCCTATCTCTTCTAGCATGATCTTTGCGAAATATATATAGTACGGTAGACGTACGTGTGTAAAATGGATTTGGTTTATTTAAAACATAAAGTGTTATAATGGCTTTATGGGAAGTTAATTATAACGACTTTATGTAGGTAAAGGAATGGTTTGTTGATTTTTAAAAAAGATAAGAGACTTGACTTATATTTGACTTGATTTAATATGTGAAGAACTTGAATTGTGTGGAAAGTTGTGAAACCTCATTCGTGAGTAATGAGTACTTGGTTTCGAATGATAATGTTATATTGATTTCGGGAATGAGAATAAGTATCGAACAAACCACTGCAGCGTTAATAAAAGAAACTATATTGACAAATAATTAATCTCCATCTGCATAGAAGCTAAGTTAAGACAAAATTGTATTACATTTCCTAGATCATGGGTACTTTAATAAGATCATCATAAATAAGTACACATTTTCTTAAATTCCAAAGTAAGGAACTTGGCTCATAAAATGGGAGAAATTGAGTTATATAAATGGTAACTTGACTTTAAAAATGAGAAGTGATTTGGTTTAAAAAGAAAGTATGGAAATTGTTTGGTTTACTTAAAATGATACACTCTATTTTGATACTACGGGTATCGTGTGACCTTTGTAAAAGAAATGGATCTTTTGAAAGAATTTAACGTACGTAGTACTTTAGGGTTAAAACCCGGATTGTTGGCATAAAATGGATGTACTTGAGTTTTCATAAATGGTGAATCGAATTACATGTTAATGAAAGTCTAAGCATATGTGGAACTTGCCTATGCTAGTTGTGATAACCTTTGTTGTGCGAGTATTGTATTTCTATACCACCGCGTCTCTCGATGGAGGGTCGGCTGACTTGTTGTGAACTTACTTGGACGTCTTACGTGGACGGAGGATTCCACGGGTATGCTTCCATTGTTATTATCACATGGGCATGTCTACACCGATGAGAGATTCCGGGGGCATGTGACCATTATTGTTATTCCATGGACTAGCCCTCCATGAGGTTTTATTGATTCGGCCTTGGTATCTGGTAGTTGGCGAAGTTTCGTGACTTACGGTTGTGATCTGGTGGTTAGCCTAATTACTTGCCCCCGTCAGCTACATGGCGCAGGTGGATCTGGTAGAGGCTATTACACTTGCCACGTGTCAGCTTCGCGAGTCAGTGTTTGGGCGAAGTCTCGTGACTTACGGTTGTGATCTGGTGGTTAGCCTAATTACTTGCCCCCGTCAGCTACGTGGCGCAGGTGGATCTGGTAGAGGCTATCCCACTTGCCACGTGTCAGCTTCGCGTATCAGTATTTGGACGAAGTATCGTGACTTACGGTTGTGATCTGGTGGTTAGCCTAGTTACTTGCCCCCGTCAGCTACGTGGCGCAGGTGGATCTGGTCGAGGCTATCGCACTTGCCACGTGTCAGCTTCGTGATATAGTTATTTAGTATTATGGGTACGGTTTTATGACACAGGTGGGGACCTGGGGTTCAGGTGTACTCCTTGGTGTTATTATACCATAGACTGCCGGCAGTGAGGAAGGTATTCCACGGGCAGGGTTGTTATTATGGGCATGAGACCCATGGTTATATTTGAGTGATGACTTAGAGGGCGTGAGTCCCTGACTTGACATGACTGCTTACATATTGTGTACTGTAGTTGGTTATCATATATGTCTCCTGTTTCATATAGACTACTATGATTTTATTTACAGTATTTTCAGTTTCACATACTTGGTACCTGTTGATCGACCTCCCCGGGGCTGCGTTCATGCCGCAGGTGGAGGTACGTAGCTTGCTGATCCGCACTCTTAGGATCACTGTTCGGTTCTTGGAAAGCTCCATTTCTCCGGAGGCTTTGTCTTTGGTATAGTCCCCTGTCTTTGTAGGTACTTGTACATTCAGGGGTATGGCGGGCCCCGTCCGTCATAGTTGTGGTTACATTCTTAGAGGTCTCAGTAGTAATCTGTAAGTGTGGTTTGTAAATGATGTAACTGTTCAAGTTTTGGTATATATATTCATGCCGAAAGGCGACTTTTCTTGGTTAGACTGTTCTTACTCTTTATTGTTTCATGTTTGCAAGTTTATATTCCGCTGGTTACTCTGATGTATGCCTACTTGGGTGCCCGGGTAAGGAACCAGTCACGGGCCCGGGATCGGGTCGTGACAAGTGGACCCTTAAGAAGTCATGTTAAGAAACTTAATGGAATGTCGTGTTAATAGATTAAGCTACGTGGTGTGCGTAAGAGGATTGTACGGATGAGATCTGTATAGAGTAAGTAAGGGTTGTGGTGATCAAGACGACACGATTATGGTATTGTGAGAAGTTATTGTACCCGTTTACGGGGGGACTGGTAAGGTAGGCTTGGAGCATGGGAATTGCGAGCCTAAGAATATTGATAACTGCCAAGATCTTAGATATATAAGGCTTTCTCTGGCAATAAGATTTTAAGTCAGACCAAGGATAAGAGTTAAGTGCGACACAGAGTCGGGTTGAGGACCTATTACGGGTCACCTCATAGTTTGAAATGGAGTGGGATCGGTTGGTAGTAGTTCCGCTACGTGATAGAGTCACGAGGGTGCAAGGCCCAAGTCTAGTTAATTGTTTTACGGGTTCGTGGACGTGTTCCACCGGAACCAGGTCGTGAGAGTCGGAAATGGCCTTATGTTGTTTAAAAGAGTGACTCCAAAGATTAGAGGCCAGAATCGGTATGGAAGTTATGTATGTATGCTAGTATGAGTTGGAAGTACGGAAAAAGTACGACCAGTAAGAAAGATAACAACCAAGTGTAAAGGAATAGAGCCTGAATCCATAATAACCTTTCGAGGTAACTACACCCGTGAGTGTGTGGGGTGGTAGCTGAGCGGGAATATGAGATTTTCCCGGTGATGATACAGTCGTCAGACCCTAGTAGACCTAGTAGAGAGGATTATGACAGACTTTGAGGTCATTATGAGTATGGGCTAGTTGGCTTCGTGAGTTCCAAGGTTGACATTTTACTATAAGTATTGTTATGTGGCCATGAGTGGCATATGTTGTATGAATGGTGTAGTAAAGGGAGACTATGTCGCTATCTAATTAAATTGGACTCCGAAAGAACATTCGGGGACGAATGTTTCTAAGGGGGGAAGAATATTACACCCCGTAATTCAAGAACATGATTATAGAATTAAGATTGGAATGTCGAAAGGAAAGGATTTTTACATTTCCTTATACGGAAAGTTTTTGAGTTTAATGTGATGACAAGAATTAATTCTAGTAATGGAATTATTTTTCATTAGAATTATGGACTTAGTGGATTTATTAAGTCTTGGTATACTATGTTACATGTCCATCTAAATGGGATGAAAAATAACTAAGTGTGGATGAAATATTTTGTGAAGAAATACTTGGCAAATAGGAGGTTAGCAAGTGCCCTCCCCACTTGTCTTGTGAAGACTCCACACACCTTTATATAGATAAGTCTTGAAGACTTAGAACAAAAGATATTCATCCATACAAACCCTCATCTCTCCAAAAACCTAGAGCAATTCGAAATCCCCATATCCAAAGACAAGATCAAGATCAAAGTATTTTCTTTCCAAGATTAAGCACCCTTAACCCCTAAATCTAGGTTGGGCCGAAAATAGAATGAAACCCTAGGGGTTTTCCGTCGACTTTTTGGAAGCGAAACGTGAAGAGAAGTTGATCCTAAGGTTGTAGGGGATACATATATGTGATTGGAACTTGAAGAAGTGGAGCGAAACGAAAACTGCGGACCAATAAAGACCGGACTGTTTTGGGGCGTTTTTGGGAAAAAATGAGGTAAAAGTCCTTCTTCTTTTAAAGTAATTGGATATTACTTATTGTTATAATGTATGGATGAACTTGTGTTAAAAATAATGAAGAATAAAAAGCGTTTGAGCCATTCTAAAACCGATTTGGGACAGATTTGGTGTAAATGGAATTCGTTGGTTATTGTCGTTGTTATCTTCACCTATTGCATGTTATAATGGATTAATATTGTTGTTAATAAGTTGTTATAACTTATGTAGATGTTTTGGAACTCGAATTGGAATAAAAAGGATTAAGGAAAGAGTTATCGGATTTTAGTTGTTGCCGTAGAATCTATAAAACTGTTGGATATTGTCGTGCAGTTTTTAGGGACTGCTTTATACGTGTTGTATGCTGGAAAATCAGCCCCTATATTTCATGTTTAATGTAGTACATTGCTAATGAAAACCCCGAAGGAATAAGGGTGTGGAAAGGCGTTGAAAGGCCTAACATTCCACCCTCGTTATAGTAATTATGGACTGTTTTAGGGGCTGTTTTTGTATGGTTTTGCGGCAGAATTTTACACGTCCTGTTAAGGCGTGTAATCCCCTTTGGTTAGCTGAATTGTTGGGCCTTAAATGTGGCGTGTTTGGTTATTGAATTCGTCCTTGAAAAAGGTTGCAAAGTATGTAGAAACAAAGGAAGTGTTGTCCGATTTTCCGTAGAATTTAGTGACTTTGCACTTAGAATATTCTACGTTCGAAGCTAAAGGTTAATGGACGTATTATGGCCATTATAGGTTGAAGTACTAAGTATAGTGTATTCTACTTGAAGGATGGAATAGCTATCAAGGTTGAAGTACTTTGGAGCATTTTTCTATTTGTCGATAATCGTCGCGAGGTATGTGAACCTCTTCCTTCTTTTGACATGATTCTATGTATGGAATATACATGTAGTACTATTTCATGATTCCTTCTACTCTTAGAAATTAAGAGGTATGTATGTTGATTTACTCTACGTAAAGGTTATGTCTAAGTTATCCTAAGTTCTTACCAAGTCTTATGGGGGATGTTGGTAAGAGTCGTTAGGAGGTATTTGGAGCCAAGTTGACTTGGCTAAGTTACGGCACAAATGAGAATAAGAATCGAACAAGCCACTGCAGCGTTAATAAAGGAAAATGTAATGACAATCAATTAAGTTAAAATGAGTAGAATTCTCCATCTGCATAGAAGCTAAGATAAGACAAAATTGTATTACATTTTCTAGATCATGGCTACTCGATTAAGATCGTTATAAATAAGTATAACTTATTCACAACGCACCAAAGTATATGTTACTTAATTTATAAGAATTTACGTATGAAGTTTTAAGACTATGAACCTCAAATTTTTAAAAGGTTAAGGGACTTTATTTTTCAAGTTATGGGACTTGATTCTTAAAGGAAGAAATGAATTGATTTTAAAGTATAGAATACCTGATTTGGAAAGTATTGATTTCTTGTCATTCTAAAGTTAAGAAACTTGAAGTATTTTGAAAGCTATGTGATTTGAATTGAAAGTATAAGTTTCTTGGTCATAAAAGGAATGAATTTGTCTAAGACATAAAGAGTTATAACGGCTTTATGGTAAGTTGGTTATAACAACTTTATGGAAGATTAAAAGAATGGTTTTCCTCAGTAATGTAAGCAAAGAAATGATTTGAAATAAAGAAGGGCAAATTGTTTTAAAGGTACCAATTGCTTAAGGTTTTAAAGAAAGAAGTCACTTGATTTAGAAGCCTATAAATGTATTTCTAAAAGGTATTGTGACTTGTCTTGAAAAGTAGATATGACTTGATACTACGATTATTAGTATCTTGGAAGTTTTATTTGAAAGAGAATCATTTTAAAGGAGTAGAGGCACGTAGTACGTTGGGTTAAATTCCCGGATTTTATAATGACATGTTAGTTCCTTAAGTAAACAAAAATGAGAGTGTATATGAACAAGCTAATAAGAAGTTAGGGGATTTCTTAACTTGCTTATGTAATGTATGATAAGCCGGTGGTGCTTATGTTTTGTATGGTGTTTGGTGCTTATGTTATGTATGATAAGTCGGTAGTGCTTATGTTATGTATGATAAGTCGGTAGTGCTTATGTTATGTATGATAAGCCGGTAGGGCTTATGTTATGTATGATCGCCGGTTGAGTTAGGGTAAGAGTATAAATGAGGGGTAAACCCCCAAGACGTTATACCACCTTCTCCAGGGTAAGAGTATAAATGAGGGGTAAACCCCCAAGACGTTATACCACCTGCTTCAGGGTAAGAGTATAAATGAGGGGTAAACCCCCAAGACGTTATACCACCTGTTCCGTGGATTTGCTACCCATGATGAGAGGAATACCGCATGCCAGTCCTTATGGGCTTATGTGGGTGAAATAGTCCCATGCGGGCGGGTACAACCTATGCGAGGAATACCTCATGCGGGTCCACATGACCTATGCGGGTGAAATAGTCCCAGGAGTAGGATTGCTTATCGATACTACGGGCGAGGGACCCTGTTTTGATCATGAGCCTCCTATTTTTATGCAGTATACCTTTATGGGCAGACTTATGTGATTTTATCGCGTCCCAGATTGGGCCGTCAGTATACCTTTATGGGCAGACTTATGTGACTCTATCGCGTCCCAGATTGGGCAGACAGTATACCCTTTATTTATACTTGCCCCTGTCATTCTTTTGTACAGTTATGATTTGTTACTGTACCTTATTTTTCATTCCATATTCACTTTTGTTATCGACTTTCTGGGCTGCGTTCATGTCCGCAGGTTTAGGTACACAGTTGTGGATCCGCGAGCTTAGGATCCCTGTTCAGCATTTTGAGATGGTTCCAATGTTCTGGAGTTTGTCGTCATGGTTATGTATATTCAGGGGTACGGCGGGGCCCTGTCCCGTCATAGCATTGGTCCAAATCTTAGAGGTCAGTATTCATCTGTGGGCTGGACTGGCTAGAGTTGTTTTTACATTGTTAAACAGTGTAGACCCTTTCGGGTAATTTTTATGTTATGGCAGCCTTATCAGCTTGGCCTTAGTTTTAAAAAAAAGTGTTATTTATCTTCCGCAGTTTATTATGTTGTATGAGTATAAGGGTGCCCAGGTAGGGCACCAGTCGCGGCCCGGGGTCGGGTCGTGACAAGCATGATCTAGAAAATGTAATACAATTTTGCCTTATCTTAGTTTCTATGCAGATGTAGAATTCTACTCATTTTAATATAATTGATTGTCGATACATTTTCTTTTATTAACGCTGCAATGGCTTGTTCGATACTTATTCTCATTCGTGCAATAAATTAGCAAAGTCAACTTGACTCCAAATACTTCCTAACGAATCTTACCAACATCTCCCATAAGACTCGGTAAGAACTTAGGATAACTTAGACATAACTTTTACATAGAGTAAATCAACATACATACCTCTTAACTTCTAAGAGTAGAAGGAATCATGAAATAGTACTACATGTATATTCCATACATAGAATCATGTCAAAAGAAGGAAGAGGTTCACATACCTCGCGACGATTATCGACAAATAGAAAAATGCTCCAAAGTACTTCAACCTTGATAGCTATTCCATCCTTCAAGTACAATACGCTATACTTAGTACTTCAACCTATAATGGCCATAATACGTCCATTAACCTTTAGCTTCGAACGTAGAATATTCTAAGTGCAAAGTCACTAAATTCTACGGAAAATCGGACAACACTTCCTTTGTTTCTACATACTTTGCCACCTTTTTCAAGGCCGAATTCAATAACCAAACACGCCACATTTAAGGCCCAACAATTCAGCAATACAAAGGGGATTACACGCCTAATAGGACGTGTAAAATTCTGCCCCACAATCAATATAAAATTGTCCATTCCTTAAGGCACATTCTCGACAATAACACTATCCATAACAATGTCAATTTCCGTTCAATTCCATTTTCAGTCCAAGTTGTTATTCCAACATGTTATATACATAATAACAATTACAACAACTATAAATCCTTTCTTCCTTAACATGCGACGATTGTAACTATCGACCAAATTGATTACAACATTAATGGCTAACTTGTCCATTTTCAGTTTTAACATGTCGACATGATCCAAATCTTTTCAAACTTCATTCTATATACCACATTCTCATTTCTTAACTATTATAACATGTAATCTTCAATTACATTAAGAAGATGAAGATTTTACCTCAATAAGCTCTAATAATGTCCAAGCGTAAAAGTCGATCCTTAGCAACTTTTAGCTCCTCTTCTTATGTTCCAATCCGCTCCAAGCACTCCTTAGAAGCTCATGAAGAACTCTTCTTCAAGTTCCAACTTCAAAGTTGAAGAACACCTTAGGTTTTCGCCTTGCGACTAACGTGAAAACGGCGTTTTTCCGGAATCTTTCTATTGAGATAACCTTACAATACATCTAGGAACCTTGGGTTAAAGTATTGTGAATTATGGAACAAGATTGCAAAATTTCCTCTTTATTTCTCATCATGGCCGAGAGCTCCCTCTACAAGAACAACTAGTTCTTGATTTTTTTCTAAGTATAGAAGTCATCTTGCACTAGTAGTATGAATATATAACATAACCAAGGGCCTAGATTAAACCAAATGGAAGGTTAGGATGTGGTCAATAATGTCAAGCTCCACTTTTTCCTTTGACTTGGTCCATTTTCTCAAGCCAATTTGGCTAGTCTTTAAAGATAATTTCATCCAAGGATGACCATGTGGAGGGTGACACGTGTCGCCCTCCCATTGGTCCATAACATTTCGTTTCCCGAAATTTCCATAATTGTTCAAAATATCGGAAACCTCATGAGCCCCACAAAAACGTAAAATTTCTCGGGTGGGCCCCACGTATCCAACTCTGTAAATAAACTTCCATAATCCCGATAAATCCTACAAGTCTCAAATATCAAATTCGGGAACTCAATTCTCATTAACGAACAATTTTTCTTCCCGAGGCTCGGAAAACTTTTCCCTTTGGAAAACAATTCTTTCTTTCGTACCAATTTTCAAGTCTTGTGTTCTCGCATCTATTCTCTTATACATGTCCTAGAATTACGGGGTGTAACATTCTTCCCCTCTTAGAAATATTCGTCCACGAATGTTCTTTCGGAGTCCAATCTACTTAGATAGCGACATAGTCTCCTTTTACTACACCCTTCATACAAAATATGCCACCCTTGGCCATATAACAATACTTATACTAAAACGTCAACCTTAACTCCAAGTACCTCCAAGGCACTTAACATAAAATCCTTCAATAATCGTACGTTCTTATCTCCGTCTCTTAACGTTCAAATTCAAATCAATCATTTCAATAAAATAAGTCATATAGACTCCACAATTTCATGTCAAAGAATGAAGGAATAACTTACATATTACTAACACTTTCTTTCCTTCCCTATCGATAACCGGCTCACCGGGATACTTGAATCGAACCAACCTCTCTCTACTGTCAACCCTGGCACCCACGAAGCCAACTAGTCCATACTCATAATGACCTCAAAGTCTGTCGTATTCATCTCTACTAGGTCCGCTAGGGTCTGACGACTGTATCATCATCGGAAAATCTCATATACCCGCTCAGCTACCACCCAAACACCCACTGGTGTAGCTACCTCGAAAGGTCCTTATGGATTCAGACTCTATTCCTCTACACTTGGTTGCTCTCTTTCTTACTAGTCATACTCCTTCCGTACTTCTAAACTTACTCTAGCATACGTACATAACCTCCATACTGATTCTGGCCTCCAATCTTTGGATTTACTAAATCGAACAATATAAGGCCATTCCCGACCCTCACGACCTTGTTCCGGTGGAGCGCGTCCACGAACCCGTAAAATAATTCAAATTGAGGTTGATCTATCCAAGTTCTTCACAAATCAAGCATCTCCTCAACAACAGGCTTCAATTCAATCTTAAACAACTCAAGCACCAGTATTAGATCATGTTATGATAACTAAGTCAAAAGCTAAACACTTACCATTGACTCATACTTTATTATCTGTAGATGTAACTAGGGAGCCTATGTCACTCAAAGAGGCACTTAATACTCCATATTAGGTAATAACCATGAAGGAAGAATTGCAAGCACTGCATAAAAATGAGACTTGGATTCTGGTTCCTAGAACTACTAATATGAATGTAGTGGGGTCAAAATGAGTGTTTAGAACCAATATGAAGCTAGATAGATCAATAGAGAGACACAAGGCAAGGTTAGTTGTAAATGGCTATTCACAACTTGAGGGAATAGATTTTGTGGAAACTTTTAGTCATGTTGTGAAAGTAACTACTATAAGAGTTGTTCTATCTATTAGTCACTCAACACTAGTCTATGAGATAGTTAGATGTTAAAAATGCATTCCTACGTGATCATATTATGGAAGAAGTATACATGAGTTAGCCACTAGGTGTTATTGAAAAAAAATATCCAAAACATGTATGTTTGTTGAAAAAGGCATTGTATGGTCAAGATCCTAGAGCTTGGTTTGAGAATTTAGCTAATATTTGCTTCATCTTGGATTCAATTGCAGCAGAGCTGATTCATCTCTATTCACTTTCCACAGTTTGGAAGGAACAATATTTGTTATTGTTATATGTAGATGACATAATTATGACAGGCAACAACACTAAGCAAATAGATAAAATTGTGAGGAAATTAGGTACTGAATTTGCTATGAAGTATCTTGGACAATTGAGTTTCTTCCTAGGCATAGAGGTGAACTACTTTCTAGGAGGAATTCACTTGAATCAAAGCAAGTATGCAACTGACTTGCTTAAGAAAATAAATATGACAAATGCTAATGATGCATATAAGGAGGGGTTTGTGAGGGTAAGTTGGTCGGAGTTTGATTGGACACGGGTTGACACAAAAATGGGCTCAATTGGGGGTTGTCGGGATGGACGTTTTTTGTCGGGCAGTGTGGTGTTACGAGGCTTGGACGGGTACTTAGTGGTGGATATAGGCTAAGGCATTTTGGGGGGTTGTTATAGACAAGTTGAGGGTTGTGTTGGTGGTAGGTATTTAGTGGTCGGTATTTGGTGGTTAGATGCGGGTAAGGTGGATGAACCTGGTCGGGATAGTGAGGTTATCGGTTAAGGGGTGGTTTGCAGACTATTTGGTTTTGTGGAAGGTGTACTGGTATATGAGGATGGTTTCAGTTATGATCTTTTGGGGTGGGTGTTTGGGAAATGTTGTGGTATATGGTGTTGAAATGAATCAGGTGGTTTGAACAAGGATTGGACACGAGGTTGCTAAGGACAAGGTCGAGTTGAAACCAAGTGAGATATGAGCAATTTGGACAAGGATTGGACACGAGGTTGCTATGGATAAGCTCGGGTCGAAACCAAGTGAGGTAGGCTAATTGGACAAGGATTTTACTAATTTTTATATGGACAAGCTCGGGTACAAACCAAGTGAGGGAGGCCGAAAGACCGTGTGATAGGTAACCACATAGGCCCTTGGCTTGGGTTTGGTTGGGTCACAAAAGTCCCAACTAGACTTACACCGAGGGAACCTTAGCTTGAGTTTAGATAGATAAAAAATGTTCTAACTAGACTTGCACCATGGGTTTGACCCATAAAAGGATCGAGATTCGAACCACAAAAGGACCGATGGCCCACAAAAGGACAACTAAGATAAACAAGACAAAAGTTGAATAACTTGTAAAAATAAGTAAAACTCTAATATTTTTCATAAATATTCAATGTTTATTTACATCAACTGCATGTCCTATTTATACTAGTACTTAGACCTTTTTAGAAGTGTCACGACCCGACCCTGCTCGTGGATCGGTGCCCTACCCGCACTTTCTATACATCGAGAGAATAGCAATGAACATACACAACTGATAAGGACAAGGTCGAGTTGGACAAGGATTTTACTAATTTTTATATGGACAAGCTCGGGTACAAACCAAGTGAGGGAGGCCGAAAGACCGTGTGATAGGTAACCACATAGGCCCTTGGCTTGGGTTTGGTTGGGTCACAAAAGTCCCAACTAGACTTACACCGAGGGAACCTTAGCTTGAGTTTAGATAGATAAAAAATGTTCTAACTAGACTTGCACCATGGATTTGACCCATAAAAGGATCGAGATTCGAACCACCAAAGGGCCGATGGCCCACAAAAGGACAACTAAGATAAACAAGACAAAAGTTGAATAACTTGTAAAAATAAGTAAAACTCTAATATTTTTCATAAATATTCAATGTTTATTTACATCAACTGCATGTCCTATTGATACTAGTACTTAGACCTTTTTAGAAGTGTCACGACCCGACCCTGCTCGTGGATCGTGCCTACACAGGCACCCTTTCTGTATACATCGAGAATAGCAATGAACATACACAACTGATAAAATGCTGAAACATAATATAACAACAGGCTAGCCGATAAGGCCACCTTCCGTAAATTATACAAATAAAACAGTACATTTTTTTTTCCTTTACAACCCAAACCACAATGTGAATACAGACCTCTAAGAATAACAACTCTGGCGGGACAGGGCCCCGCCATACCCCTGAATGTACAACAACCGACAATACCAGGGATAAGCCTCCGGAATAAAGGAGCTTCTCAACCGCTGAACAGTGATCCTAAGAGCGAGGATCAGCAACTTGTACTCTACCTGCGGCATGAACGCAGCCCCCCGAAGGAGGTCAGTACAACATGTACCAAATATGTGAAACTGAAAGTACTGTAGTGAAATCATAAGTCTAAAATAAAACCGGAGACATGTATGATAACTCATATAACAGTACACTATGCCTTACTAACAATGAGAGTAAATAGGAGTATGATTACAACATAAAATAGGAAGCTCACGATCAAGCAGGACCACCCGCCCGCAGTATCATTAAGCAATCCTACTCCTGGGACTATTTCACCCGCATAGGTCGTGCGGACCCGCATGAGGTATTCCTCGCATGGGACTATTTCACCCGCATAAGCCCTTACGGACTCGCATGAGGTATTCCTCGCATAGGCTGTATCCGCCCGCATGGGACTATTTCACCCGCATAAGCCCTTACGGACTCGCATGAGGTATTCCTCGCATCGTGGGTAGCAAATCCACGGAATATGCAAATGCCACAAACCCGGGGAATGACCCCGCAATGAATAATATACCACTAGCACAAACCGGCTATCATACATAACATAAGCACTACCGGCTTATCATACAATATATAAGCAAGTTAAGAAATCCCCTAACTTCTTATTATCCTTGTTCATATACACTCTCATTTAAGTTTACTTAAGGCACTAACATGTCTTTATAAAATCCGGGAATTTAACCCAAAGTACTACGTACTTCTATTCTTTTAAAATGACTCTTTTTCCTATAAAACTTTCAAGATACTAATAACCATAGTATCAAGTCATAACTACTTTTCAAGACAAGTCACAATACCTTTTAGAAAATACATTTTCAGGCTTCTAAATCAAGTGACTTCTTTCTTTTAAAACCTTAAGCAATTGATGCCTTTAAATCAACTTGCCTTTCATTATCAAGTCATTTATCATACTTATATTACTTAGAGTAAACCACCCTTTTATTAACTTTCCATAAAGCTATTATAACCAACTTCCCATAAAGCCGTTATACTAGCGTTATACTTTAGCAACTTACATACTTCTTTATAACCAAGAGACTTAAACTTTCCAACAAAACAAGTATCAAAAATACTTTCAACATACTTAAAGTCTCTTAACTTTTGAAAACCAAGATATCCTTAATATTTAAACAAGTGAGTTAAATCCCTAACTCCACCAACTTGGACATTCTTAAAATAAGCCAAGGATATCAAATAGACTAGATTCGTCAAAAACTCGTACGTCTACCGTACTATACATTTACAACTTATTCATGCTCAAGAGATAAGAAAGTTCCACATACCTCTTCGGTTTAATCCACTTGCTAAGTCCAATTCGCCGTACGTAGTATGTCAACCTATAATGACCATAATACGTCTATTAACTTCTTACTTCAAACGTAGAATATTCCAAGTGCAAAGTCACTAAATTCTACGGAAAATCGGACAGCACTTCCTTTGTTTCTACTCACTTTGCCACCTTTTTCAAGGACGAATTCAATAACCAAACACGCCATATTTAAGGCCCAATCAATGCAATTAACAATAGGGGATTACACGCCTACTAGACGTGTAAAATTCCACCCCACAAAAGATACCAAACTAATACAAACTACTTGTCCAATTCGGCCACATTGAGATGCAACAATACCAATTCTTATCCAATTTCCATTTCAATCCAAGTTGTTAGCATAACATGATATCAAGTCGCAATCGATTATACTACTATAATCTTCAAGTAATTAACATGCGACAATTCTAGTAAACGACCAAATTGTAATCCAACTTCACATGGCTTACATTACATTTCGGATTTAAGGCTACAATCAATCCATAATACTTATAAAACTTCAACACATAAACTTCATGCTAGCAAAATGTAAAGCTAGCAACAATATATATATATATAATCTTGTAATATTTTTAAGGGACAAGATTATACCTCAACGAATCTTAATCCAACTCCAAATCCGAAGTCACTCCTTAGAAACTTAGAGCCTCTTCAAGACACTTCAATTTGCTACTTGAGACCCTTAGAACAACACCAACAAATTTCCTTCAAACCTCCAAACAAAACCTAGAAAGCAACTAGGTTTTCACCTTGCGACTAATACGAAAACTATCTTTTTCCGAGATTTTTCTATTGAGATACACTTACAATACACTCATGAACCTTGGTTTAAAGTGTGGAGCTTAATGGACAAGAAACAATTTTTTTTCCTTTTCTTCTTGAGTGAACCCGAGAGCTAGCATAGTGAGCTCTTCAATTTCTTGAAATTTTTTCTAAGTGTTAAGCTTGTATTTCTACTACTAGTATTATATAGCACAATGAAGGGTCAAGATGTGAACAAATGGGTGGCTTGGATGAGCTCTTATTAAATATCAAGACTTTGTGGACCCTTTGACTTAGTCAATATTCTCAAGCTCACTACTTGCAAGACTTAGTCATCCTACAAAGGTCAAATGACCCTTAAGCCCTTACCCATTTCATCCAAGGCAACCATAAGGGGGGGTGACACGTGTCGCCCTCCTATTCGTCATAATATTTCATTTTCCGACAATTCCATAATTCCGATAAATTTTTACTCGTCTCAAACCTTAACATTTTTGAGTTCTTACGTACGTTCTTAGAAACATATCCTCAAATTCTGGGGTGTATCATTCTTCCCCCCTTAGAAACATTCGTCCCCGAATGTTCCTTTGGGATTCAAACTTAAATATAGCGACATAGTCTTCTTTTACAACCCCTACATACCAATAATGCCACACGTGGCCACATAACAATGCTCATACAAAGATGTCAAGCTGAACCCCATGTGTCAATGTCGGTTATCTACATAAAGCTTCTGCTGACTCTAAGCTTACAAATAATCTTTCCCGGATAAGCTTCGCCTTATCCACAGCCCGTTGAATTAAATCTGGACCAAATAACTGAACCTCGCCTACGTCGAACCAACTAACCGGCGATCTACACTTTCTACATACAAGGCCTCATACAGGGCCATCTAAAAACTGGAAGGGTATCTGTTATCGTACGTAACACAACAAGAGGCAATTAACCCTCCCGGCTATTTCTGAAATCAAGAACACAGGCCCGCAACCTATCCTCAAGTGCCTGGATAGTACTCTCTGCCTGATCGTCGGTCTGAGGGTGTAATGCAACACTGAGACTCACTTGTGTCCCTAAAACCCTTCTGGAAAAAAACCTCCAGAAGTTATCTGTAATCGAGCTCATCTGTCTGACATCATAAACGTAGGAACCCCGTGCAGTCTCACAATCCCCCTGCTATAAAAGCTAGCATAATCCTCAGCCGAGTAAGTGGTCCTAACCGGAAGAACACGACTGGTTTCGCCAGCCCATTTACCATGACCCCCAGGGAGTCGCACTTCCTCCGAGTACGATGCCACCCTGTAACAAGATCCATATTAATTACCTCTCATATCAAGGTTGGGATTTCAATCGCCTGCAATAGCCCACTGGGCTTCTGGTGCTCAACCATGACCTGCTACTAACTCGGACACTAAGTAGTAAACTCCGCTATGTCCCTTTTCCGGTCATCTTACCCATACATACATTTGAGGTCACGACACAACTTAGTCAACCCCGAACAATTAGAACAATAAGCATTGTGTGCCTCCCCTAAGACCTGTTGACTAGTCTGCGCAGCACGGTACACGCAACTGCCCTCATCTCACAAAGACTCCCATCCGGTGCTACTCAAACAGGCTCTTCTCTTCCCGGAGAGCCGTATCTCGATACCGTATCATAACTAGATCCTCCAATTGTCGCCCCTTTACCACCCTCAATAACGGAAGACTCGGAAACCTCTCGGATCTAAACTTCATTAACCTTGGAAACAAATAATCGAACCCCCTCGGCTCGGGAGCTGATGAATCTTACGGACCACGCCCCGTTTATCCGTCGCCCATCCGCACTACCCTTAGATCCACGACAAAGAGTATATGTAACTGTCTTGGCTTTCCCCGGATGGTATAGGATATCAATATCACAATCCTTGAGTAACTCTAACCACCCTCGCTGTCGCAAATTCTACTGCCTCAGTCTACAGATATACCGGAGGCTTTTGTGGTCTGCACAAATATCCACATGAAGTCTATATGTTATACCCCGTATTTACAGAGTATGTACGTGAGGGCGTACGTACAAACATTTTTAGCCTTAAGTAGGCATTAGGGACGAAATTTGTGCACAACTAGCGAAAAGAATCGTTTTCCGACGAAACGTTTTCCGGACTTTGCGAAGGGGAAAAATATGGTTGCAACATTTATAATTTTTGTGGATTTTTCCGAGAGATGAAATTATTTGGACCAACGAGAGGGTGACACTTGTCACCCTCAAGTAGACGGCAAAGTGAGTCATCTTGGCACGTTTTTTGTGCCTTATTTTTGGTCAAGGATTAGGTAGGATATTTTGTGATATTTTGTGTAGTAGATGAGCAAGTGGGACCCACACAACACTTGGCCAAATCTTCACCCTCCACTTGCCCTCCACTTGCCTTAATCTTGGCCATTGATTGGCCTATAAATACCCCTCAAATGCAAGACTTATTCTTCATCCACAAATCATTTTCCAAGTATCAAAACTCTCTCCCCCTTAAGTGTAGTTTTCGTCCAAGCTATCCCTCCCCCTTTGAGAAGCCTTGGCCGAAACCAACCCCCCCCCCCCCTCTTGAGTTGTTCTCGTAAAATACCCCCCCCGGTAGAAAAGTATTCTCCCAGTATTGTTACTATTCCAAAATACCTTGTAGTATTCCAAGGTTACACCTATACTAAAAGCCCAGAAATACTATTATACTTCCCTTCAGTCACAAAACGAAACCCTAAGGAAAATCTTCATAGCGGGTTGAAGTATTAAGAAAAAGTTGCGTAGAACTTCTAAGGGTTGTTTGGAGCGGGTTGGAGCGCCCAGAGTAGGAGCTAAACGTTGCTCAGGATCGACATTAAAACTTGGATAATTTTGGGCTTATCGAGGTAAATACTATTGTTCTTCTATTGTAATTGGAAATTACATACTGTAGTAGTATAGAAATGAGTATAAGACGTATATAAGGATGGTATAAAAGAAGAGAATTGAATTGAAATCACATCAGAAGAATATTAAAGAAGAAGACTGAACTGTACTTACATAGGACTGTATTTACAGTAGACTTGTGTAGTTTGGCGGGTAGGGAAGTGCTGCCCAATTTTCCGTAGAATAAGGAATCTGTATCTAGAATTATTTTACAGAGTAGTCTAGACGTTAATAGACTTATATGACCGATATAGGTTGAAGTACTGCGAGTAGCGTATTCTACTCGAAGGGTGGAAAAGGCTAGCAGGATTACAGTACTTTGGAGCTATTTGCTAATAGTCGATAATCGTCGCGAGGTATGTGATTCTTCCTATCCTCTTGAGCATGATATTTTAAAAGAATATATATAGTACGGTAGACGTACGTGTGTTAACTGAACGTGGTTTTACTTCGATGTCTTTTGACTTGAGTTTTAAATAATAAAGAATCTTGAAGTATTTCAAAAGAATTAAGAATCGTTTTTGAAAGAAGAGTAATACTTGGTTTTGAAAGTTTAAGAGTTATATTAGCTTTATGGGAAGTTAGGTATAACGACTTAAGAGAGATAAAAAGAATGATTTATTGATTTTAGAAATTAAGAGACTTGATCTCAAAAGGTAAGAGACTTGACTTAATTGAATTAATATGAATTTTTGTTAAAAAGTGTGAAACCTCATTTGTGAGTAATGAGTACTTGGTTTTTAAAAGGAATAATGTTTTACTGATTTCGGAATTGAGAATAAGTATCGAACGAACCACTGCAGCGTTAATAAAGGAAAATGTATTGACAAATAAGTAATTATATTAAAACCAGTAGAAACTTCCATCTGCATAGAAGCTAAGATAAGACAAAATTGTATTACATTTCCTAGATCATGGCTGCTTTAATAAGGATTGTTATAAACAAGAATAACCTACTCACACATAAGGCATATGTTACTCAAATTGTTTTAAAAGAGAATTATGTTATTAAGTGATTAAGACTATGAACTACGAAACCTTTCGTAAATGAGAAACTTGAGTATTTGAAATTAGGCAAACTTGAACTTTTGGAAAAGAATGTTATTACTTGACTTTAAGAAGGAAAGTGTTTTGGTTTAAAAAGAAGGGCATAATATTGCCTTAGTTGATTTTAAAAAGGAAAACATGGTATTATCTTAATCTGTCTTAAAAGAGCGTTTAAATGTTATGGCCAATTCTATACCGCGTTCATGGAATGAACCGGGAATGTATTTCACACGACACCGCGTTCATGGGATGAACCGGGAATGTATTTCACACGACACCGCATTCATGGGATGAACCGGGAATGTATTCCATACGATTCCTATCGAGTCCCATGAGATGGGCCGAGACATGTATGATTCCTATCGAGTCCCATGAGATGGGCCGAGACATGTATTCCATACGATTCCTATCGAGTCCCATGAGATGGGCCGAGACATATACGATTCCTATCGAGTCCCATGAGATGGGCCGAGACATGTATTCCATACGATTCCTATCGAGTCCCATGAGATGGGCCGAGACATGTACGATTCCTATCGAGTCCCATGAGATGGGCCGAGATATGTATTCCATACGATTCCTATCGAGTCCCATGAGATGGGCCGAGACATGTATTCCACACGATTCCACCTCGAGTCCCATGGGATGGGCCGAGACATGTTATATGTATCACACGATTTATACCTAGACTGCCGGCAGTGAGGAAGGAGTTCCACGGGCATGAGGGATGACTTTGAGGGCGTGAGTCCCTGACTTGACATGACTGTTTTTTTATGTTGTGAACTGTAGTTTTGTTATCATACATGTCTCCTGTTTTATTTTAGACTGTTATGATTTCATTTACGTGATTTTTCGCCACATACTTGGTACTGTGATCGACCTCGGGGCTGCGTTCATGCCGCAGGTCGAGGTACACCGGTTGTTTATCATCGCTCATAGGATCACAGTTCAGCGGATTGGGAAGCTCCGGTTCTCCGGAGGCGTATCTTGTGGTATGTTTCCCTGAGTTGTAGGGTCTTGTAGATTCGGGGTATGGGCGCCCCTGTCCGTCATAGTTGTTACATTCTTAGGTCCATAGTAATCGTTGTGGGCGGGGTTTGTAAGGATGTAACTGCTCAAGTTTTTTGTTATATATACAAGGTAAACTGCGTTCGGGCCTGTTTTATTATCATATCTCTGTTTCATGTTTAAGTTTTTATTTCCGCTGATTTTCTCTGATGTTGTATCACTAGGGTGCCCGGGGTAAGGCACCAGTCACGGGCCCCGGTTCGGGTCGTGACAAAAGTGGTATCAGAGCAGTTAATCCTCGGAAAGTGTCTACAGACCGTGTCTAGTAGAGTCTTGATTATCGGTGTGTTGTGCACCACATCTATAATCAGGAGGCTGCAGGACATTTAGGATTGGTTTCCATTCTTCTCATTCTGAGATCGTGCCTTAGAGCTGTGTTATAAGTTGGACCCCTCTGACGCATTTCGTTTTTACCAGTTATGCCTCTGCACAAGGCAACCCGGGCCCATATGGGCAAGGCAGCAGAAGAAGCTGCTAGTAGGATACAGAGGAGTACGGGGGCGCAGGCCCAGTCATTACCTGAAATAGTGCTTCAGACGGCGAGTTTTGCGACGCCGCCATTTCAACAGAGTTTAGAGCGCGGCGGTGGCTCACGAGACCACAAGCACGAGCCTCCATCCCACACCGAGCGTAAGAGTTGGGGTACAAAGAGATGGCCCAGTTATTGGCCAGGATAGTGGCAAGACATGAGGATAGGCTGGACGCAGCAGTTCCAGTAGTACCCATGGTTCACCCGAGATCAGATAGTTTGAGGCTACGGGACTTTCTGAGTTGTAGCCCGCCAGAGTTCTACGGGTCGAGGCCTGAGGATGATCCGCAGGAGTTCATTCGAACGTTACAGCGGATCATGAGAGTGATCAAGGCTTCGGAGACCGAGTCGGTGGTCTTAGGTTCGCATCGGCTGCGTGATACTGCCGTCGACTGGTTTGATTCGTGGGAGCTGTCCCGAGGAGAGTATGCACTTCCAGCCGTATGGGACGAGTTCTGGGGGGCATTTCTTGCACATTTCTTGCCTCCACAGATGAGAAGGGCTCGGGCCGACAGATTTTTGACGTTGAGGCAGACCAGGCGTACGGTTCGAGAGTACAATGTGGAGTTTGACTCATTAGCTCGGTACGTGCCCGCATTGGTAGACGACATGGAGGACAGAGTGCACTGCTACGTCACCGGGCTTGATGACTACTTGGCAGAGGCTTGTTCGGGTGTAGCTCTTCAGCCGGGCATGGACATTGCCCGCATACAGGCTTATGCACTTGGATGTGAGGAGCGGAGAGGTCGACGGAATGACCGAGATCGCGAGAAGAGGCCAGACAGCAGGTCCTTTGGTAACTTTCGAGGCGACCGCCAGCCAGCGAGATAGTTATGTACCTCCGCCAAGATGCAGTGGTCCTCCGCGCCTTCGTGACGCTCGGTATTCGAGCTGGTCGAGCTCGGGGCTTCGTTCACGGTATACATGGGTTCTAGCCAATCGGGTTCATATTTTCCTCGGTGCACGACGCGCAAACGCCATCCCGGGAGTGTCGTCTTTCATCGTGCTTGTTTCACTGCGCCGCCGTAGCCATGTGACGAGGACTATCCTAGAAGGAGGATACAGTAGAATGACGCAGCCTACCGGTCGGGCGTGCTCATCGCCTTCTATAGCTATGCGCCCGGCAGGGCAGGATTATGATTAGAGCGACGAAGGGAAAATGAAGCAGATGATACAGGTATATTCTTACCCCTCTAGAGACTAGTATGCGTTGTTGATATTATGGTGAAGTGTTAAGTATTATGTTCAGATAGCATTATGTAGAATTGTGTTTAGAAAACATGGTTAGTTAGAAGGGTAAGTTTGGGGACAGGGAAAATGCGAGCCTTAGAGTTTTATACGTAGAGACCTTAGATGCGAGGCCATCTTGAGTAAAAGATTTATGTTTGTGTTGACCTTTATCAGAATGCGTAGTATACGTGGGATATATTTGTGTGATAAGTCCCTGTGTGGTATGAAATGAAAGAGGGTAGTTGAGCTAAGAAGACCATTAAGTGTAACGCCCCGAACCCGGGCCCGTTACTGGTGCCTTACCCCGGGCACCCTAGTGATACAACATCAGAGAAAACCAGCGGAAAATAAAACATGAATCATGAAACAAGAGATATAATAAATAAACAGGCCAACCAAAACAGTTGCCTTCAGTATATACATAAAACCCGAACAGTTTAATCCTTTTACAACCACACTTGCTGGCGATTACTACAGACCTCTAAGATTTA
The DNA here is from genome assembly GCA_029844215.1 of Przewalskia tangutica. Classification (NCBI taxonomy): domain Eukaryota; kingdom Viridiplantae; phylum Streptophyta; class Magnoliopsida; order Solanales; family Solanaceae; genus Przewalskia; species Przewalskia tangutica. The sequence goes on from CM056722.1 coordinate 123,162,058, forward strand.
CAACAACTATGACGGGACAGGGCCCCGCCATACCCCTGAATGTATAAGCATCTACAGACTCAGGGTAACATACCAAAAGATAAGCCTCCGAAGGAACGGAGCTTTCCAATACGCTGAAAGGTGATCCTAAAAGCGGGGATCGACAGCCGATGTACCTTTTACCTGCGGCATGAACGCAGCCCCCCGAAGGAGGTCGATCTGACAGTACCAAGTATGTGAAATCACAAATCAGAATGAAATCATAATAGTCTATATAAAGCGGGAGACATGTATGATGACCAAACTACAATATATAACATATAACCGATTCATCAAGACAGGACTCACGCCTCCAAATTATCACTCGTGCGTGGAATTTCTTCCTCACCGCCGATTTATGATATAACAATACCAAGGATTATACATGAACACCATGTCCCACTGTGTTATAAAAACCGTCTGAGACAAGTATAACTACCGATCCGACCGTACCAATAATACAATGCAACCAAAACACGGCCGTCACGGGGCAAGTCGAGAGCCGACTCACGGATACCAAGGCGGTCACGCGGTGACCGGGGCAAGTCGAGGGCTGACCACCGGGGACCAAGGCGTATCACGAAACCGTCACTATCTTGAGCAGGGGCAAGTCAGGGTGACTACCGGATACAAGGCCGAATCGGTCACGAGGCAGGCGGTGCGAGCCGACCACCGGATACCCAGGCCGAACAGTAAGAAACCTCAACCAGTCAATCGGCCCTCTATCGAGAGACGCGGTAACACAGAAACACCACACTTGCACAACAAAGGCTATCATCACAAGCATAGGCAAGTTTCACAACAACAAGCATAGGAATGTTTCACCACAACAAGCATAGGCAAGTTTCACATCACTCAAAGTACCTTCATTTTATGCCAAAGTCCGGGTTTCAACCCTAAAGTACTACGTACGTTAAATTCTTTAAAAGAGATCCATTACTTATCAAAGTCACCCGATACCCGTAGTATTAGAATGACCAACCCACATTCCTTTTCAAAATCAAGTAACAACATTCTTTTCCTAAGTTCCAGTTTGCCTAGTTTCAATTACTCAAGCTTCTCATTTTCAAATGGTTTCATAGTTCATAAACTTAATCACTTGGTTCCGTTTTAGAACAATTGAGTAATATAAGTCTCACGTGAGAGTAGGTTATTCTTGTTTACAACATTCTTATTACAGCAGCCATGATCTAGAAAATGTAATATCATTTTGTCTCATCTTAGTTTCTATGCAGATGGAGGTTTCTACTGGTTTTAATACAATTCATCATTATTCAATACATTTTCCTTTATTAACGCTGCAGTGGTCTGTCGATACACATTCTGATTTCCGAAATCAGTAAAACATTATCCTTTAAATAAAACCAAGTACTCATTACTCACGAATGAGGTTTCACACAAACATCCACATTAAAACAAATAAGTTAAGTCTCTTATCTTATAAGATCAAGTCTCTTAACTTCTAACATCAGTAAACCATTTTCTTTACCTTTCTTAAGACATTATACCTAACTCCCCATCAAGCTAGTATAACTCTTTTTAAAACCTTTAAAACCAAGTGTTACTCTCCAAAACGATTTAGAAATCTTTTGAAATACATCAAGTTCTTTATTATAACTAGCCAGTTATAATTCACATCAGTTACCTTTTAAAACCACAAAGTATTTTCTTACCTACATAAAGCTGTTATAACCAACTTCCCATAAAGCCGTTATAACACTTTATGTTTTAAGAACAATCAAACACGATTAACACGTATGCGTCTACCGTACTACATAGTTCACACATATCATGCTAGAAGAGATAGGAAGAGGTTCACATACCTCGCGACGATTTAACGACAATAAGCAAAATGCTCCAAGTACTACAACCTTGCTAGCCCTTTCCACTCCTCGAGTAGAATACGCTACTCTTAGTACTTTCACCTATAAAGGCCACAAACGTCTATTAAATCTTAAACACACGTTCCCATCTTTCTACAGAAAATTCGGCAGCACCTCCCCCCCCGCAACAGCGTAAATCTCCTCCTCTATCGAGGTCGGCTACCAAGCCAACCAGGGGGGGGGGTTAACACGTCTAACCGGACGCGTACAATTCTACTACACAGTAATGCTACATAAGTCTACTGTAATACAACCCTAGGTAATTACATTGATTCTTCTCTTTATTATCCTTCTATGTGATTACTGTTCAATTCTTCATTCTTCAGGCTTAAGTCAAAAGACATTGCCATAATACTAAGTTCAGTTCTATATATAGTATATAACACTATATATTCAACACTTATGTAATTTCCAATTACAATAGGGGGACAAGATATTTACCTCGATAAGCCCAAAAATTATCCGAGTTTAAAGTCGCTCCTGAGCAAGGTTTAGCTCCTCCTCCGAGTGCTCCAATCCGCTCCAAACAACCCTTAGAAGTTCTACGCAACTTCTACTCCATACTTCAACAACGGGTGAAGATTTTCCTTAGGGTTTCGTGTAGAGGCTAAGGAAAGTATAATCGTATTTTCCGGGTTTTTCGTACAAAGGGTACTTTGGAAAGTACTACAAGGTATTTGGGCTAAAGTATTTTGGACATTATAAAAATACTTAGGAGAGTATTTCTATACCACAACAAAGGGTATTATACGAAAACAACTAGGCTAGGGGTACCCCACGGCCAAGGCACCACAAAGGGGAGAAGCTTTGTGAAGGGGAAAGGGGTGTGGTGGGCCAATTTCACAAGGGAGGAGGAAGAGAACTTCAAGACTTAGGCAATTTGTGGATGAAGAAAGTCTTCACAAAGGAGCTATTTATAGGCCAAGCAAAGGCCAACCAATGGCCAAGATCCATCCATGTGTTAGGCAAGTGTAAGGCAAGATCAAGCCAAGTGCACCCACAAAACACTCCACAAAACACTCCAAAACAAGCCACAAAACAAGGCACAAAAGGAGGGACCAATCGGCGAGGCCAAGCCTCCTCTTTGCCGTCAATGAGGTGACAAGTGTCACCCTCCGTTGGTCCAAAAATGTTCCGTCGCTCGGAAAAATCCAAAAATACTAAATGACATAGCCGAATTTTTCCAACGTAAGTAATGGAAAGCGTTTAGTCGAAACGACTCTATTCGGCACTTGTGCCCAAATTTCGAACCAAAGCCAATTCTTAAGGCAAAAAATTTAATACGTACGCCCTCACGTACATACTCTGGAAATACGGGGTATAACATTAAGTTTTCGTGATTTGATTTGTGAGATTGTTCCGGATAGAGAAACAAGAGAGTTCGTCACGACGGAGGGTCGGGTTGAGGGCGTATTGCGGGTCAACCCGTAGCCCGGATTAAGGTGGGGTCAGTTCGGGGTGGTCCCGCCAGGTGGTAGGGTCACGAGGGCGCCAGGCCCAAGTTTAGATGACCGTTGTATGAGTTCGTGGATATGTTCGACCAGAATCGGATCTTGAAGGCCGGGAATGGCCTTAAAAGAGATTGAGGCTAGTAAGATGACCAAGTTTGGAGGTAGTGACTCCAGAGATTTTGGAAACTGAAGTATGGTACGTATACTAGAAGGGTTCAAGTGTTCGAGAAGAGTACGACGAGTGAGGAAAGAAGTGAACGTGTGTTAGCAGAATAAAAGAGATCATTTTGTTGTGAAGTGAAGATGCGAAGGGAGTATCCTTTAGACCAGGGTGGAAGCATTTGTGATGTAGGAATGATTTCTCGTGGACTTGAATTAAGTATTTGCGCGTGTGTTATTTTATGGCCAGGTGTGGCATGATTGCTTTCATAAGTATAGTAGTGAAGACTATACTGGCGCAGGTATGTTTTGAGGCTTAGAAGGAACATTCGGGATGAATGTTTCTAAGGAGGGGAGAATGTTATACCCCGTATTTCCGGTATGTGCGTGAGGCGTGCGTCTGAAACGTTTTTAGCCTTAAGTAGGCATTAGGGACGAAATTTGTGCACAACTAGCGAAAAGAATCGTTTTCCGACGAAACGTTTTCCGGACTTTGCGAAGGGAAAAATACGGTTACAACATTTATAATTTTTGCGGATTTTTCCGAGAGATGAAATATTTTGGACCAACGAGAGGGTGACACTTGTCACACTCAAGTGGACGGCAAAGTGAGTCATCTTGGCACGTTTTTTGTGCCTTATTTTTGGTCAAGGATTAGGTAGGATATTTTGTGATATTTTGTGTAGTAGATGAGCAAGTGGGACCCACACAACACTTGGCCAAATCTCCACCCTCCACTTGCCCTTCACTTGCCTTAATCTTGGCCATTGATTGGCCTATAAATACCCCTCAAATGCAAGACTTATTCTTCATCCACAAATCATTTTCCAAGTCTCAAAACTCTCTCCCCCTTAAGTGTAGTTTTCGTCCAAGCTATCCCTCCCCCTTTGAGAAGCCTTGGCCGAAACCAACCCCCCCCCTCTTGAGTTGTTATCGTAAAATACCCCCCCCCCCCTGGTAGAAAAGTATTCTCCAAGTATTGTTACTATTCCAAAATACCTTGGCCCAAATACCTTGTAGTATTCCAAGGTTACACCTATACTAAAAGCCCAGAAATACTATTATACTTCCCTTCAGTCACAAAATGAAACCCTAAGGAAAATCTTCATAGCGGGTTGAAGTATTAAGAAGAAGTTGCGTAGAACTTCTAAGGGTTGTTTGGAGCGGGTTGGAGCGCCCAGAGTAGGAGCTAAACGTTGCTCAGGATCGACATTAAAACTTGGATAATTTTGGGCTTATCGAGGTAAATACTATTGTCCTTCTATTGTAATTGGAAATTACATACTGTAGTAGTATAGAAATGAGTATAAGACGTATATAAGGATGGTATAAAAGAAGAGAATTGAATTGAAATCACATCAGAAGAATATTAAAGAAGAAGAGTGACAGACTTACATGGGAATTTGTATTCTGATGAACTTGTGTAGTTTGGCGGGTAGGGAAGTGCTGCCCAATTTTCCGTAGAATAAGGAATCTGTATCTAGAATTATTTTACAGAGTAGTCTAGACGCTAATAGACTTATATGACCGATATAGGTTGAAGTACTGCGAGTAGCGTATTCTACTCGAAGGGTGGAAAAGGCTAGCAGGATTACAGTACTTTGGAGCTATTTGCTAATAGTCGATAATCGTCGCGAGGTATGTGATTCTTCCTATCCTCTTGAGCATGATATTTTAAAAGAATATATATAGTACGGTAGACGTACGTGTGTTAACTGAACGTGGTTTTACTTCGATGTCTTTCGACTTGAGTTTTAAATAATAAAGAATCTTGAAGTATTTCAAAAGAATTAAGAATTGTTTTTGAAAGAAGAGTAATACTTGGTTTTGAAAGTTTAAGAGTTATATTAGCTTTATGGGAAGTTAGGCATAACGACTTAAGAGATATAAAAAGAATGGTTTATTGGTTTTAGAAATTAAGAGACTTGATCTCAAAAGGTAAGAGACTTGACTTAATTGAATTAATATGATTTTTTGTTAAAAAGTGTGAAACCTCATTTGTGAGTAATGAGTACTTGGTTTTTAAAAGGAATAATGTTTTACTGATTTCGGAAATGAGAATAAGTATCGAACGAACCACTGCAGCGTTAATAAAGGAAAATGTATTGACAAATAAGTAATTATATTAAAACCAGTAGAAACCTCCATCTGCATAGAAGCTAAGATAAGACAAAATTGTATTACATTTCCTAGATAATGGCTGCTTTAATAAGGATTGTTATAAACAAGAATAACCTACTCACACATAAGGCATATGTTACTCAAATTGTTTTAAAAGAGAATTATGTGATTAAGTGATTAAGACTATGAACTACGAAACCTTTCGTAAATGAGAAACTTGAGTATTTGAAATTAGGCAAACTTGAACTTTTGGAAAAGAATGTTGTTACTTGACTTTAAGAAGGAAAGTGTTTTGGTTTAAAAAGAAGGGCATAATATTGCCTTAGTTTATTTTAAAAAGGAAAACATGGTATTATCTTAATCTGTCTTAAAAGAGCGTTTAAATGTTATGGCCAATTCTATACCGCGTTCATGGGATGAACCGGGAATGTATTTCACACGACACCGCGTTCATGGATGAGCCGAATGTATTTCATACGACACCGCGTTCATGGGATGAACCGGGAATGTATTCCATACGATTCCTATCGAGTCCCATGAGATGGGCCGAGACATGTACGATTCCTATCGAGTCCCATGAGATGGGCCGAGACATGTATTCCATATGATTCCTATCGAGTCTCATGAGATGGGCCGAGACATGTACGATTCCTATCGAGTCCCATGAGATGGGCCGAGACATGTATTCCATACGATTCCTATCGAGTCCCATGAGATGGGCCGAGACATGTACGATTCCTATCGAGTCCCATGAGATGGGCCGAGACATGTATTCCATACGATTTCTATAGAGTCCCATGAGATGGGCCGAGACATGTATTCCACACGATTCCACCTCGAGTCCCATGGGATGGGCCGAGACATGTTATACGTATCACACGATTTATACCTAGACTGCCGGCAGTGAGGAAGGAGTTCCACGGGCATGAGGGATGACTTTGAGGGCGTGAGTCCCTGACTTGACATGACTGTTTTTTTATGTTGTGAACTGTAGTTTTGTTATCATACATGTCTCCTGTTTTATTTTAGACTGTTATGATTTCATTTCTGATATTTTTGATTTCACATACTTGGTACTGTTATCGACCACCTTCGGGGGGTTGCGTTCATGCCGCAGGTAGAGGTACACCAGTTGTTGATCCTCGCTCATAGGATCACAGTTCAGCGTATTGGGAAGCTCCGTTTCTCCGGAGGCTTATCTTTTGGTATGTTTCCCTGAGTTGTAGGTTCTTGTACATTCAGGGGTATGGCGGGGCCCTGTCCCGTCATAGTTGTTGTTACATTCTTAGAGGTGCAGTAATCTTGTTGTGGCAGGGTTTGTAAGGATGTAACTGTTCAAGTTTTTTGTTATATATACAAGAAGGTAACCGTTTGGTTGGCCTGTTTTATTATCATATCTCTGTTTCATGTTTAAGTTTTTATTTCCGCTGATTTTCTCTGATGTTGTATCACTAGGGTGCCCGGGGTAAGGCACCAGTCACGGGCCCGGGTTCGGGTCGTGACACTATATATACGTCATGCTCCCCAAATCTTCAATGCATGATTTAACTGCCGCCAGCTCTAAATCGTGAGTGGCGTAATTTCCTTTCATGTTTCCCTAACTACCGGGAAAACATAGGCTCCATCCTGATCGGGTTGCGTCAGCACACAACCTAGCCCAACACCCAACGTGCTATCATAATAACCTAACCCTCTAGTCTCAAAGGAGGGGTTAGAACTGTAGTCGTGGTCAACTTATCTTCCAATAACTGAAAGCCTTCCTCATTCCTGCGAAATATTCGGGTATTCTTAATCTCACCTATGGTTCCTGTTTCCTTTTCTCTGTTGCAACCAAACTTGGTCATTAACTTAGATTTGATTCTTTTGCTTGCCTCCTGGCTAAGACTTACTGTCAATCACAATTTAGGGGGGGAGGTTTCCTTGATCTCGTCAAGTAACAATCCTATTATTCTCTCCAGCTCGTAGAGACAATAGTCAGGTGTTACCACATTTCCTCGAAATGTTCTTACTTCCCATTGTTTACTAATGGTCTTTACACTAGTCTGGGGTAATCATATCTCGTGCAACTTACATGACCATAGTCGTATTCTCCTTTATTATTCTGGTCATATCCTGCGTCTAACAACATGGGTACATGCAACCCCATAATACGCAAAACTGTCCTTTTACGTGGGGAAGAGAACTTATCTCCCTTTCTTAAACTTTCCTTGAAGTCACAACCCTAATCACAGGGTCCTCTTGCGGTCCAGTAATTAGCTAATCACCACGCACCGCCTTTAAGTTCGTGTAGATTTTCCAACCTACCAAAGATGCCCTCAGCTTTCCGCCGGCAGCACTCGTACTTATTTTTATTTTTGCCTTGTACATTTTCCTGAAATTATCCGGAAGGTCGTGGCCCTGACCGCCACACCAAACCAACTCCAAGTACCTCCAAGGGCACTTAACATAAATTCCTCCAAATTCAATTATTACATACTTTCTGCGTCAATTTACCTCAAGTGAACAAGTCACACAGACTTAAAAAGAAAAACAATGATGCCAAAAAAGGAAGGATAATTCACTGGTTACTACCACTTCTCTTCCTTTTCACTGGATAATCAGCTTACCAGAAAACTGGAATCGAGCCAATCTCTCTTTGCAATCAACGTTGGCATAACAAGGGGCCAACTAGCCCGTACTCATAATGGCCTCAATGTCTGTCATAACAGCTCTGCTAGGGTCCAACGACTGTATCATTACCGACAATTATCTACCCGCTCAGCTACCACCCAACACTCACGGGTGTAGTCACCTCGAAAGGTTCTCATAGATTCAGGCTTTATTTCTTTTCACTTGGTTGCTCTCTTTTTCACTGGTCGTACTCTTTCCATACTTCCAAACTTATTATAGCGTACGTACATAGCCTTCATACTGATTCGGGCCTCCAATCTTTGGAGTTACAATTCTAAACAACTTAAGGCCATTTCCGGCTCTGTCAACCTGGTTCCGGTGGAACGCGTCCACGAACCCATAAAATGATTAACTAAACTTGGGCCCTGCACCCTCGTGACCCTGTCACGTAGCAAGACTACTACCAACTGATCTCATTTCATTTCAAGCTATGGGGCGACCCTTAATAGATCCCCAACCCGACTCGGCATCGTATTTAACTCTTTTCCTTGGTCTGTCTTAACTCTTTACTACCCGAGAAGGCCTTATATATCTAAGGTCTCGGTGGTTATCACATTCTCAGGCTCGCAATTTCCATGCTCCATGCCTACCTTATCAGTCCCTCCGTAAACGGGTACAAAACTTATCGTAATACCATGATCGTGTTGTCTTGACCACAACAACCATACTTACTCCATACGGATCTCACCCGTACCATTCTCGAAATCCTACTACGTAGCTTAATCTATTAACACAGTCTTCCATTAATTCCCTTAATAATAACTTCTTAAGGGTCCATTTCCTTCTCAGACAGCTCATCATTTCCTAATTATCTCAAATTAGTACGTAAAACCTTGATGAGAATTCATTAAACTGTTTCATACCTCCCCGGTATTTATTTAGTCCTTACCAAATCCTGGTAATCTAAAATCATTCTAGGCAACACGCGTCTGACCCTCATACATAAATCTGCATAGTTGTATGTCACAATACCAACTACAAACATTACCAACCTGGATACGCAATCCACATAATCCTTCCTGGGTCACTGTTGCCTTTCTCGTAGCTGCAAACAACATGACTTGTTAGGGAGAAACGACCCTAACCATACCGCTCTATCGCACGATCTTAGAGTGAGAAGAATGGAAACCAATCCTAAATGTCCTGCAGCCTCCTGATTATAGATGTGGTGCACAACACACCGATAATCAAGACTCTACTAGACACGGTCTGTAGACACTTTCCGAGGACTAATCGCTCACGATACCACTTTTGTCACGACCGGCCGGGCGTGGTCGTGCTCTCTACACAGGCACCCCTTTCGGTATACATCAGAGAATAGCAGCGGAACATACACAACTGATAAAATGCTGAAACATAATATAACAACAGGCTAGCCGATAAGGCCACCTTCCGTAAATTATACAAATAAAACAGTACATTTTTTTTCCTTTACAACCCAAACCACAATGTGACTACAGACCTCTAAGAATAACAACTCTGGCGGGACAGGGCCCCGCCATACCCCTGAATGTACAACAACCGACAATACCAGGGATAAGCCTCCGGAATAAAGGAGCTTCTCAACCGCTGAACAGTGATCCTAAGAGCGAGGATCAAGACACAGTACTACTGCGGCATGACGCAGCCCGAAGGAGGTCGATGCAACATGTACCAAATATGTGGCCAGAAATCAGTAGTGAAATCATAAGTCTAAAATAAAATCGGAGACATGTATGATAACTCATATAACAGTACACTGTGCCTTACTAACAATGAGAGTAAATAGGAGTATGATTACAACATAAAATAGGAAGCTCACGATCAAGCAGGACCACCCGCCCGCAGTATCATTAAGCAATCCTACTCCTGGGACTATTTCACCCGCATAGGTCGTGCGGACCCGCATGAGGTATTCCTCGCATGGGACTATTTCACCCGCATAAGCCCTTACGGACTCGCATGAGGTATTCCTCGCATAGGTTGTATCCTCCCGCATGGAACTATTTCACCCGCATAAGCCCTTACGGACTCGCATGAGGTATTCCTCGCATCGTGGGTAGCAAATCCACGGAATATGCAAATGCCACAAACCCGGGGAATGACCCCGCAATGAATAATATACCACTAGCACAAACCGGCTATCATACATAACATAAGCACTACCGGCTTATCATACAATATATAAGCAAGTTAAGAAATCCCCTAACTTCTTATTATCCTTGTTCATATACACTCTCATTTTAGTTTACTTAAGGCACTAACATGTCTTTATAAAATCCGGGAATTTAACCCAAAGTACTACGTACTTCTATTCTTTTAAAATGACTCTTTTTCCTATAAAACTTCCAAGATACTAATAACCATAGTATCAAGTCATAACTACTTTTCAAGACAAGTCACAATACCTTTTAGAAAATACATTTTCAGGCTTCTAAATCAAGTGACTTCTTTCTTTTAAAACCTTAAGCAATTGATGCCTTTAAATCAATTTGCCTTTCATTATCAGGTCATTTATCATACTTATATTACTTAGAGTAAACCACTCTTTTATTAACTTTCCATAAAGCTATTATAACCAACTTCCCATAAAGCCGTTATACTAGCGTTATACTTTAGCAACTTACATACTTCTTTATAACCAAGAGACTTAAACTTTCCAACAAAACAAGTATCAAAAATACTTTCAACATACTTAAAGTCTCTTAACTTTTGAAAACAAAGATATCCTTAATATTTAAACAAGTGAGTTAACTCCCTAACTCCACCAACTTGGACATTCTTAAAATAAGCCAAGGATATCAAATAGACTAGATTCGTCAAAAACTCATACGTCTACCGTACTATACATTTACAACTTATTCATGCTCAAGAGATAAGAAAGTTCCACATACCTCTTCGGTTTAATCCACTTGCTAAGTCCAATTCGCCGTACGTAGTATGTCAACCTATAATGACCATAATACGTCTATTAACTTCTTACTTCAAACGTAGAATATTCCAAGTGCAAAGTCACTAAATTCTACGGAAAATCGGACAGCACTTCCTTTGTTTCTACTCACTTTGCCACCTTTTTCAAGGCCGAATTCAATAACCAAACACGCCACATTTAAGGCCCAATCAATGCAATTAACAATAGGGGATTACACGCCTACTAGACGTGTAAAATTCTGCCCCACAAAAGATACCAAACTAATACAAACTACTAGTCCAATTCGGCCACATTGAGATGCAACAATACCAATTCTTATCCAATTTCCATTTCAATCCAAGTTGTTAGCATAACATGATATCAAGTCGCAATCGATTATACTACTATAATCTTCAAGTAATTAACATGCGACAATTCTAGTAAACGACCAAATTGTAATCCAACTTCACATGGCTTACATTACATTTCGGATTTAAGGCTACAATCAATCCATAATACTTTTAAAACTTCAACACATAAACTTCATTCTAGCAACATGTAAAGCTAACAACAATATATATATATAATCTTGTAATACTTTTAAGGGACAAGATTATACCTCAACGAATCTTAATCCAACTCCAAATCCGAAGTCGCTCCTTAGCAACTTAGAGCCTCTTCAAGACACTTCAATCCGCTACTTGAGACCCTTAGAACAACACCAACAAATTTCCTTCAAACCTCCAAACAAAACCTAGAAAGCAACTAGGTTTTCACCTTGCGAATAATACGAAAACTATCTTTTTCCGAGATTTTTCTATTGAGATACACTTACAATACACTCAAGAACCTTGGTTTAAAGTGTGGAGCTTAATGGACAAGAAACAAAAAAAATTCCTTTTCTTCTTGAGTGAACCCGAGAGCTAGCATAGTGAGCTCTTCAATTTCTTGAAAAATTTTCTAAGTGTTAAGCTTGTCTTGCTACTACTAGTATTATATAGCACAATGGAGGGTCAAGATGTGAACAAATGGGTGGCTTGGATGAGCTCTTATTAAATATCAAGACTTTGTGGACCCTTTGACTTAGTCAATATTCTCAAGCTCACTACTTGCAAGACTTAGTCATCCTACAAAGGTCAAATGACCCTTAAGCCCTTGCCCATTTCGTCCAAGGCAACCATAAGGGGGGTGACACGTGTCGTCCTCCCATTCGTCACAATATTTCGTTTTCCGACAATTCCATAATTCCGATAAATTTTTACTCGTCTCAAACCTTAACATTTTTGAGTTCTTACGTACGTTCTTAGAAACATATCCTGAAATTCCGGGGTGTAACAAGAAGAAAACTAGAACAATACATGAACCATTCGGCCACAATGGGAAAGGGGAAAGGGGAAAGGGGTTCGGCCGACCTTGAGGGAGGGGATGTATCCAACCTTTTATATGTTCTAGACCACCCTTTTGTATTCCCCATGTATATAAGTGCATGAACTAGTTAGTTCACGAATCTCATCCAAATGGAAAAGGGGAAAGGGGTTCGGCCGAATGGAGAATGGAAAAAATAAACCCTTTATATTTTCTAGGCCACACTTTCCTGTCATCTATGCAGATAAGTGCATGAACTAGCTAGTTCATTAACTATCTCCTTGGGGCATAGTTGGAAGCTTTCATTTCTAGATTGTTATTTGACCTAGTCACATTATCCTCTTACATGACCTAGTCATCACGCCCTAGTCATTTCCTTCTAGTAAAATGTCTATTAATTATGTCCTAAGGAGAGCTAGTAGTTAAGCTAAAATAAAAACAAGCTAAAAGAAAATGGTCTCGGTCAAGACTTACATAAAGGCCGAAAATAAACGTGTCTTTCTTGTATCTTCAAGTTATGTCTTCAACTCCACATTCTATTCCATTTTAAGCATATCACCATATGATGGGCGTCAATCTTTGGTATTCCTCGCAAGTCACCTTGCGACTCATGTTGAGAGATTAAGCTCGTGGCCTTTCTTTCATCAATCTCCCCTTCTTTAACAAAATTCGCCCTCAAATTCTCATCATCTAGGTATGATGATAAGTATACACCGTGAAATGAGGAACCTTCATATTCGCCCGGAAGTTCTTCCTTGTAAGTGCTTTCTCGGAACCTAGACAATATCTTGAAAAGGCCACATTTCAAATAGTTTTCCCATTGGATCAAGGAGTCATAGGTAGAAGAATTTAGCCGTGCACTACCCAATTTTTCACTAGAGGAAGCAATTGGTTCTTTGCCTTGAATTATGCCGGTACCAATATCAACTCCTCTAACATCACATTCAACATCAAATAGTATCTCATTATTCAGAATAGGGGCAGCAAAGGCACTACAATATCTGATGAAATGACGATAAAAAGAAGCCAAGCCATGGAAGATTCTTATCATACTTACATTTGTATCCTCGGGCCAACTTCAGATACTCATATGAACGCCCTCAAATGATACCACGTATGGTCGTAGTACCTCGAGCATGATATTCACAGAAGATATTAGGGGGTCACACAATCCAAATGGCATCACAAGTCATTCATACAAACCACATTTGATCTTGAAAATTGTCCTCCATTCATCATCTTCTTGTAACTTCATTTGATGGTATCCACTCCTCAAGTTTGTCTTGGAGAATGACTTGGCCCCACTCATTCAAACAATCATCCATCGGTGGCATATGAGACTTGTACTTCATAGTGATGTTGTATACCACTAGGATATCAATACAAATATACTAAAATTCATTTTCCTTGCCACCAATAAGGAGGGTGTCACATATGGACTAAGTCTCTCTTGGACAAAGCCTTTGTCTAACAATTCTTACTATTGTCCTTGCAACTCCTTAGTCTCTTCTAGGTTGCATCCATAGTTTTGATGATTATTTAATGAACTTCTTAGAAATAAATCAATAGCATGTTCAATATCTCACATTGGGGGTAATTCAGGTTCAAGATCATTCGGAAATACACTTTTCAAGAGTTCGGCACCTTCAACCGTATTTCCCACAAGACTCTCCTTCTCATTGAACACCAATGCATCTATAGAGATCACCTTCTTTGATTCTTCTTCTATCTTCCGTGCAAGTATGAAGGCCTCGGCCTTATGTTTCTTGGCATTCCATATTTTAATTTCTTTCACGTTAATAGGTGACAATGACATCAATCAGATCTCCTTATCTTTTTTGTAAAAAGAATATGTATTCGTCTATCCATCATGTTGTTCTTTCCTATCATATTATCATGGTCGACCCAACAAAATATGGCAAACATCCATAGGTAGGATGTCACACCATATTTTATCTTCGGACTTACCAACTCGAAAGCTAACAAGAGCTTGTTTTACTACCGTGAGCCCATTTTCTTTGTTCACCCATTAGAGAGTATAAGTGTTTGGATGGTTGCTGGTAGGTAATTCTAATTTGTCCATCATTTCTACAAAGGTCATATTGGCACAATTTTCTCCATCAATGATCGCATTACACACCTTATCGCTTACTTTGCACCGAGTGTAAAATAGTTTCCCTTGTTGTGTCTCCTCGTGTTTTTCAAGTTGAATACTCAACACATGTTAGAGTACCAAACTTACACCCTCCTCCGCAAGAGCAACATATTCCTCTTGTTCCTCCTCGATTTTGGGTTCCTCAATAGCAAAGGAATCCGCACACTCTTGATACTATTCAATGGTCATAAACCGAGGGTTAGTACATTCATTTGAAAAGTGCTACACCCCATAATTCCAGGACATGTTTATAAGAACGTACGTAACAACTCAAAAATATTAAGATTGGAGACTAGTAAAAAAAGTCGGAATTATGGAAATGTCGGGAAACAAAATATTGCGACGAATGGGAGGGTGACACGTGTCACCCCCCCTTGGTTGGTATTGGTCGAATTAGACCATGGGTAGAAAGGTCATTTGACCAAAGTAAAGATGATCAAGTCTTGCAAGCTAAGAGCTTGAGTTTATTGACTAAGTCAAAGAGCCCACTTGGCTTGATATTTAAATCTCATGCATCCAAGCCACCCAATTGTTCTAATCTTGACCCTCCATATAGTTATATAACCACACTAGTAGCAATACAAGCTTCCCACACTTAGAAAAATTTCAAGAAAAACTTGTTCATGTCTTAGTGCTCTCGGGTTTGCCCCTCTTTGCAAGACAAAAAATTTCGTTTGTTGTCCACAATTCACAACACTTTAAACCAAGGTTCCTAAGGGTATTGTAAGGGTATCTCAATAGAAAGATCCCGGAAAAGTGTCGTTTTTGCATTAGTCGCAAGGTGAAAACCTAAGTCGCTTTCATAGGTTTAGATTGGAAATTGAAGGAAAGTTGTTTGTGAACTTCTAAGGGCTTCAAGTAGCGGATTGGAGTGTCAAGGAAAGGCGATAAGTTGCTAAGGAGCGACTTCAGATCTTGAAGTTGGATTAAGGTTTGTCAAGGTAACAATCTTGTTCTCTTAGTGTTATAAGATTACATATTGCTGTAGTTATACATTTTTACAAGCATGAGATATATGTATTGGAGATTTATAAGTGTTATGGATATTGGAAGCCTAAATCCGAAATGACCTTGTTAGCCATTTGAAATTGGAATACAATTTGGTCGATAGTTAGAATCATCGCATGTTATCTAATTGAAGATTGTAGTTGTTATAATCGGCTGCGGCTATATAACATGTTAGACTAAACAACTTGGATTGAAAAAGAATTAGAAAAGACTTTGTGTTGTTGTACCTCAAATTGTCGAGAATGACATTGTCTTTTGGACTTGTTTGATATCAATTGTGGGGCAGAATTTTACACGTCTTGTTAGGCGTGTAATCCCCTTTTGTTAGCTACATTGTTGAGCCTTAAATGTGGCATGTTTGGTTATTGAATTCGGTCCTTGAAAAGGATGGAAAAGTACGTAGAAACAAAGGAAGTGTTGTCCGATTTTCCGTAGAATTTGGTGACTTTACACTTAGAATATTCTACGTTTGAAGCTAGAAGTTAATAGACGTATTATAGTCATTATAGGTTGACATACTACATACGGCATATTGGACTTAGCAAGTGGATTGAACCGAAGAGGTATGTTGAACTTTCTTATCTCTTGAGCATGAGTAGTTGTAAATGTATAGTACGGTAGACGTACGAGATTTAAATGAATTTAGTTTCAATTGATATCCTTGACTTGTTTTAAGAATGTCCAAGTTGGTTGAGTTAGAGAATTAACTCACTTGTTTGAAGGTTAAAGATATCTTAGTTTCTAAAGTTAAGAAACTTGATTTCTAAAGTTAAGAGACTTGAAGTAATTTGAAAGTATATGATACTTGGTTTTTGAAAGTATAAGTCTCTTGGTTATAAAAAGAATGTAAGTGTCTAAATCATAAAGTTAGTATAACGGCTTTATGGGAAGTTGGTTATAACAACTTTATGGGAAGTTAAAAAAAATGGTTTATTCTAGTAAAGTAAACAAGGATAAATGACTTGAAATAAAGAATGACAATTTGATTTAAAGGTATCCATTGCTCAAAGTTTAAAGTAAGGGTCACTGGGTTTAGAAGCCTAAAAATGTATTTCTAAAGGTATAGTGACTTGTTTTGAAAATTAGACAAGCCTTGATACTACGGGCGTTACTATCTTGGGGATTTTATACAAGAAAGAGTCAATTTTAAAAGGATAAGGTACATAGTACTTTGGGGTAAATTCCCGGATTTTATAATGACATGTTAGTGCCTTAAGTAAACTAAAATGAGAGTGTATATAAATAAGGTTAATAAGAAGTTAGGGGATTTCTTAACTTACTTATGTTATATATGATAAGCCGGTTGTTCTTATGTTATGTATGATAAGCCGGTAGTGCTTATGTTATGTATGATAGCCGGTTGTACTAGGTTATGTTATTCTTACGGGGTAAACCCCCAGGTTACTACTTATTCCATGGATTTGCTACCCATGATACGAGTGCGGTGTTTGTACTCATTGCGGGCCCACCGGGCCCATGCGGGTGAAATAGTCCTATGCGGGTGAAATAGTCGCATGCGAGGCGGATGACCTCATTGCGGGTCCGTAGGACCTATGCGGGAGTAATAGTCCCAGGAGTAGGATTGCTTAATGATACTACGGGCGGGTGGCCCTACTTTGATCATGAGCCTCTTATTTTTATGCAGTAAAGTACACTCTTGTTTACTCTCATTGTTAGTAAGGCACAGTGTACTGCTATTTGAGTTATCATACATGTCTCCAGCTTTATTTTTAGACTTTATGATTTCATTTCAGTACTTTCAGTTTTACATACTTGGTACATCTGTTATCGACCCCTCTTTGCGTTCATGCATGGTAGGGGAGTAGCAGTGGTGGATCCTCATTCTTAGGATCACTGATCAGTTGTCAGAAGCTCCATTTCTCCGGAGGCTTGTCTTTTGGTTCGGTTTCCCTGATGTTGTAGATTTATGTATATTCAGGGGTATGGTGGGGCCCTGTCCCGTCACAGTTGTTATTCTTAGAGGTCTGTAGTCATATCTTGTGGATTGGGTTGTAAGAACAAAGATGTAACTGTTTTTATTTTTGGGTTATTTATATTTCCCGGAAGGTGGCCTTATCAGCTAGTCTGTTGATATTTTTACTGTCTAAGTATTTTATGAGTTTATGTATGTTTCGCTGCTATTCTCTGATGTATACTTGTAAGGGGTGCCCAGGTAGGGCATCAGTCGCGGGCCCGGGGTCGGGTCGTGACGAAAGTGATATCAGAGCAGTTAGTCCTCAGAAAGTGTCTACAGACCGTGTCTAGTAGAGTCTTGATTATCGTTGTGTTGTGCACCACATCTATAATCAGGAGGTTGTAGGACATTTAGGATTGGTTTCCATTCTTCTCTCTCTGAGATCGTGCAGTAGAGCTGTCTTATTAGGTTGAATCCTCTCTGACCTATTCTTATGTATCAGTTATGCCTCTACGGAAGGCGACCAGGGCCCAGAAGGGCAAGGCAGCAGCAGGAGCTACTAGTGGTACGCAGAGGATTACTAGGACTCAGGCCCAGACTATGCCTGAGGTTGTGGGCGGGTCGGCGAGTTCAGCCACGCCGACAGTATTAGAGGAGCCGAGAGTGGCCGTAGCTCCAGAGGTTCCGATACCTGAGCCTCGATTCGCAGCCGAGGCGAGTATAGAGATTATGGAGAGCAGATCAGGTTATTGACTAGCATAGTGGAAGGGCAGCGCCGACAAGAGTAGGTAGCTAACCCTAGAGCTGACAGCTTGAGGATTCAGGATTTTTTAGGTTGCAACCACCCGAGTTCTATGGTTCGAGATCTGATGCGCGGTAAGATGCACACACTTTAAACGTAAGTGCACATTATCGTGACAAGTAGTATAGTCTTGATAAGACCGAATATCGTCCTCAAGGATTAGGGTTCAAGTACCAACTATCTATTTTTTTGTATCTATTTGGTAGATTGATATTTTGATTTGTTGTTTATAACTAAGAATTATAAAAGCTATTTAGCTATAAGGGTTTACTTTAGTTGTGATGAGAATAGGGCTTCCACATCTCCTCTCTATCCGCTTATGCTACTTATTAATGCAATAACTTATGGTCTTTTTCTTTTGGAGAAAGCAGGTTCACTAAATCGTTTTATACTCCCGTTAGGGTTATATAAACACTCAACCCCAGTATTGCACCTTACCTAACTTTCGGTGATAAGGATAACTCTATATGAGGATTAAGAACAAGAACCTAGTTAACCGTCACGCACAATGCGCAAAATTAGGGTTGTTAAGCCTCTCATTAACGCTACATAAATAATTGAGGTATTTTCATCCCCAATCCAAGAATTTCTATCCAACTTACAACATATTCACAATCCCCCCCTTTCGGAATCTGATTAGAAATCATATAGTGATAATTAGTTGTCAATTAATTACCAAGAATTCAACTCAAATATTGGATAGATCTCACAATAAGAAAAATAACCATAAGCATGCATTAACTCATAACAAAAGTTTCTAGAGATTTAACATGGAAAGCCCTATAGAGGAATTAGTTCTTAGCCATTGACGTGACAAGAACTAATCCCATGTTCATCATACAAAAACTGAAATAAAGAAAAGAAAAGGAAAAGAAATTACTAGACTATGGTCTCCAATCTCTAAGCAAGAAGTCTTGTGTTGTGCAAGAAAGGGAACCCTTAAAAACTGCCTAGGGTTCTCCTTTTATAGGCTGAAAACCGCCTCCCTCTTTTCCTTCAGGCCTGGCCCAGAATTTCATCCAAAAACCTAATTTTTCCGCGTCGGCGCCGGCCGATATCTCTGGCATGCGAGGCGCGCGTACTGGGTCTTCTGCAGCCTCTGAATAGTGGCGCGCGCGCTGATTGCAGGAGGCGCGCGTGCTACTGGATTTCACCCTCATTCGTCATTTTCTCTGTTTTCAGCTCTGGCATCTCCTCTTTTGCCCTCTTTTAGCTCCTTTTCCGTCATTTGGTCATTTTAACCACTTTGACTCAAAAGAAAGGAAAACTATCCTAATACGACACTTATATGTGCAAAACGGGACAAAAGACTAACTAAAACTGACTCAAAAGGTGTATATAAAATACACCGATCAATAACCCCCAAACTTAACATTTGCTCGCCCTCGAGCAAAGATAGAAAGAAAGAAATAAAAGACTCAAAGAAACAAAAAATAAAAGACTCACTGACATTGATCACTTTTGCTGCATTAGTGTTAACTAGAAAAACATGAAGGTTAGCAAAATAATATGCAGGAACATATAGCATGACATTTCAGCACATTAAGCTAGATATTTCGCAAACTCTTATTCATCATGCTTTAATGGAAGTCAATATACTAAATCATGCATATAAATTCAAGAATTCATATGGCATGCTTACTTGCTATTCTCCACTAATTCTGGATATGCATAAAAGAGATCTTCAGGACTTTAAGGGTTGTAATGTAGGCTTAGGTATAGGTAGGTAAAAATAGGCAATTTAGGCTCATTTCGTGTACCATAAGCTCTTCAGCTTTTCAGTATTTCCCTTTTTCTTTTTGTTCTTTTCTTCATTTCGATTCTATCTTTCCCCTCTTTTGTTTTGGGAGAGTGAAGTATATAATAATGACAAGCACCCCCAAACTTAGGTTTTTGCCTATTTCTTATTACTTTTGTATTGGGGTGCAACAGACTTATTCACTTTTTTTGTCTCTTTTTTTAACACAATGTATTCCACTATTTCATATTTTCACTTATGGTACAATTTGTGGGAATATAGGGTGTCACAGAAGAAGTTTCAAATTTAGGCTCAATGGGGCTGACTAGAGATATTTTTAAAGTATGGGATAGAAAAGAATGGTAAGAATTGGCTATCAAAGAAATGTCTGAGTCATCTCCCTAACATGCATATCCTAACTATTTCGCCTCAAATAGCAAGCAATCATAACACATAAGTATTTATCATTTAGCATGCATAACTCAAGCAAGAGACTCCAAATAGACAGATTCTGTGAGTTTTTGGCATATCTAACTTAGGTGTTTAGATAGTTGCTTCAATTCCGTTACATTATTCCACCTTACTTCACTAGGTATTTCTAGCAACTAACAGCAATTATGATCTTTGACAGGCAATTATGACTCAAAAAGAAAAATTTGTGACTCAAAAATAAACATAAAACAATCAAAAAGACTTAAATAAAACATAACATGACACAAAAATAAAACACCCCCAAACTTAAATCACACATTGTCCCCAATGTGTGTAGACTCAAAGACAATAAAAGAAATACGACACTTACAGACTTTGGCTAAAATGGTGGTGGTGGCGGTGGCATGGGATAGTGCGTGGACCACTGACTGAACAAGGAACTCAACTCGTTGATTTGTTGCCTTGTTTCTTGCTGTCCTTGTATCACTGTGTCCAAACTCTGCATCATCCTCATCTGATTTTGAAGCAATTGCTCCATCGTGGGCACTGAAGGTTTTGCTTCTGTGGTTGGCCGGTGGCTAGGTCCTGCCTCATATTGAGCCCCTATTTCAGGCTCATCTTCTTCCATGGCGGTCTCTGCTGCTGCTGCTGCTGGTTGTACTCTCTCCGTCACTTTGGGGGGTTTGGAGTGCAGGAAAGAGTGCACTATCCCACAGGACACCGGCAGTTGGTTTCTCTCATGAGTGTCAGTGGGTAGTTTTGGGACCGCACTCATGTGGCAGAGACTGGTAATAAGTGAACCGTGTCCCAATCCACCTGTTGTCACCAACCTGCTGATTTCTTCAATGCTCTGCACTATTTCTTTCCCCACATCAATCGTCATTCCCCTCATAATTCCATATACCAGTTTAATCCTATCCTCTGGCACTCTGGTGAAGTGCGTGGATGGAATCATGCGGGCGCTGACGAAATATAGCCAACCTTTGGCCACTTTGTTGAATTGGCACCTGTTCAGTGCTCTTGATCCATTTCTTCCAATATCAAAAACAGCCCCATGGTAGCTCACGGTGTCTGCAACGGCATTCCAGTCGATGTGGTCGGTCTTACGAACCATGTTCTAAAGTGATTCCAATCACTTCTTTCTTCAACATCAACCGTCTTCAATTGTGCATTTACATTCTCTGCTGTCACAGACACATAAGCTCCCCTAACAAAGCATCCCCTTTCCACCTTCTCCGGAAAGTTGGCATAAAATTCACGCACCATTGTTGTGTTCACTGGTGCTATCTTCTCCGGATTTACGAATCTCCTCCACCCCCTTAACTCAATCATAGCCCGGATGGGCTCATAAACATCTTCCTCCCCATATGACTCCCTCTGGTAGTCCATTCCCCTTTCTGGTATTATGGGTCTGGTATCAAGCTTTTTGTATCTTTGGAAGGCTTCGTAGCTCACAAACCTAGTATTATCGTAATGTGGGGTTGGGGTGGATGTGGAGCCTCTTCTCTTCCTGGTGGTCATGGTTTAAAATAATTTCTGGAGCTTTCAATTTAGTGGCACAATGTTTCTTACACAATCAACAACTAGCAGCGAACACAACACCCCCAAACTTCAACTTTTCTACCCAATACCCACACTCCTTTTCTACTATTTTCTCCAAACTTCACAATCAACTTTTCAGTACCCAACTACTTCAACTACAATACTCCTTCAAACTACTACCTCCTGTGACTTCAGTAAAGGATTCAAGAACAGAAAAAGATTACCTTTTTATGAGAAGATTCAAGTTGTTCTTCTTTCAATTGGTGGTTTGAGGCTATGGAATGGAGCTTTGTTGGTTGAGATAGCTAAGGGTTTTTAGGAATTTAAGAGTTTTGGTTGTGATTGGTGTCACGACCCGTTCCGGGGCCCGTGACTGGTGCCTTACCCGGGCACCCAAGTAGTCATACATCAGAGAAATCAGCGGAATATAAAACATACATATATGAAACAAGAGATAAGATAATAAAACAGGTCAACCAAAACGGTTGCCTTCTTGCATATATACAGAAATTTTGAACAGTTACATCCCTTTTACAACCCCGCCACAACGATTACTCTGCACCTCTAAGAATGTAACAACATGACGGGGACGGGCGCGCCATACCACAGATGTACAAAACCTACAACTCGGGAAACATACAAAAGATAAGCCTCCGAGAAATGGAGCTTCCATTACGTTGACGTGATCCTATGAGCGAGGATCAACAACCGGTGTACCTCTACTGCGGCATGAACGCGGCCCCGAGGTCGATAACAGTACCAAGTATGTGGCGAAAAATCAGTAAATGAAATCATAGTAGTCTATATAAAGCGGGAGACATGTATGATAACAAAACTACGATTCATAATATAAAAGCGATTATGTCAAGTCGGGACTCACGCCTCAAAGTCATCCTCACGCGTGGAACTCCTTCCTCACTGCCGGCAGTCTAGGTATTAGTTATGTGATACGTGTAACATGTCTCGGCCCATCTCATGGACTCGAGGTGAAATCGTATGAAATACATTTCCGGTCCATCTCATGGACTCGGTATCAAATCAGGTGGTATACATTCCCGGTTCATCCCATGAACGCGGTGTCGCATGAAATACATTCCCGGTCCATCTCATGGACTCGGTATCGTGGTGAAATACATTCCCGGTTCATCCCATGAACGCGGTAGTCGAGTGAAATACATTCCCGGTTCATCTCATGAACGCGGTAGTCGAGTGAAATACATTCCCGGTTCATCTCATGAAAGCGGTAGTCGAGTGAAATACATTCCCGGTTCATCTCATGAACGCGGTAGTCGGGTGAAATACATTCCCGGTTCATCTCATGAACGCGGTAGTCGAGTGAAATACATTCCCGGTTCATCCCATGAACGCGATAGTCGGGTGAAATACATTCCCGGTTCATCTCATGAACGCGGTAGTCGAGTGAAATACATTCCCGGTTCATCCCATGAACGCGGTGTCGTGTGGCCATAACATTTAAACGCTCATTTAAGACAGATTAAGATATTACCATATTTTCCTTTTAAAACAACTAGGTAACATTATGCCCTTCTTTTTAAACCAAAACACCTTCCTTTTTAAAGTCAAGTAACAACATTCTTTTCCAAAAGTTCAAGTTTGCCTAATTTCAAATATTCACATCTCTTATTTTCGAAAGGTTTCATAGTTCATAGTCTTAATCATTTAATAACATAATTCTCTTTTAAAAACAGTTGAGTAATATATGCCTTATGTGTGAGTAGGTTATTCTTGTTTATAACAATCTTATTAAAGAAGCCATGATCTAGGAAATGTAATATCATTTTGTCTCATCTTAGCTTCTATGCAGATGGAGGTTTCTACTGGTTTTAATAATACTTTATTAGTCAATACATTTCCCTTTATTAACGCTGCTGTGGTTTGTTCGATACTTATTCTCATTTCCGAAATCAGTAAAACATTATTCCTTTTACAAACCAAGTACTCATTACTCACGAATGAGGTTTCACGCTTTTTAACAAAATTCATATTAAATCAATTAAGTCAAGTCTCTTATCTTTTAAGATCAAGTCTCTTAACTTCTAAAATCAATAACCCATTCTTTTTATCTTCCTTAAGTCGTTATACCTAACTTCCCATAAAGCTAGTATAACTCTTAAGCTTTTAAAACCAAGTGTTACTCTTCTTTCAAAAAAAAGGTTTCTTAATTCTTATGAAATACTTCAAGATTCTTATTATTCAGGCTTAAGTCAAAAGACATTGTCGTAAAACTACGTTCGCTAACACACGTCGTCTCAGACTATATATATATATATATATATATATACTTTTAAAATATCATGCTCAAGAGTATAGGAAGAATCACATACCTCGCGACGATTATCGACTATAAGCAAATAGCTCCAAAGTACTGTAATCCGGCTAGCCCTTTCCACCCTTCGAGTAGAATACGCTACTTGCAGTACTTCAACCTATAACGGTCATAAAAGTCTATCAACGTCTAGACTACTCTGTAGAATACTTCTAGATACAGATTCCTTATTCTACGGAAAATTGGGCAGCACTTCCTACGTCAAATTATACAAGTCTCAGAAATACAATCTAAGTAAATCTGATTCGATCTTTCTTTAATATTCTTCTGATGCGATTTCAGTTCAATTCTCTTCTGTAATATCCTTCTATGTATCTTATATTTTTTCTATACCACAACAGTATGTAATCTCCAATTACACTAGAAGGATAGGATTATTTACCTCGATAAGCCCAAAATTATCCAAGATTAAATGTCGATCCTGAGCAAAGTTTAGCTCCTACTCCGTGCGCTCCAACCCGCTCCAAACAACCCTAAGAAGTTCTACGCAACTTCTACTTAACACTTCAACCGGCTATGAAGATTTTCCTTAGGGTTTCGTTTAGTGGCTAAAGGAAGTATAATAGTATTTCTGGGCTTTTAGTATAGGTGTAACCTTGGAATACTACAAGGTATTTTGGAATAGTAACAATACTTGGAGAATACTTTTCTACCAAGGGGGGGGGGGGTATTATACGAAAACAACTAGGCAAGGGGGGGTAAACTCTCGGCCAAGGGCCTCTCAAGGGGGAGGGGGGAGGCTTTGGACGAAACTACACTAAAGGGGGAGAGGGATTTTTGCCTTGGAATTAATCAAGTGTGGATGAAGAAATGTCTTGCATTAGAGGGGTATTTATAGGCCAATCAATGGCCAAGATTAAGCCAAGTGGTGGGCAAGTGTAGGGTGAGGATTTGGACAAGTGTTGAGTGGGTCCCACTTGCTCATCTACCACACAAAATATCTACAAAACATTGACCAAATGTTTTAGGCACAAAACATGAAAAAAACGTGCCACCAACTCCCATGGAATGCCGTCCAAGTTGAGGGACAAGTGTCGCCCTCTCGTTGGTCCAAAATATTTCGTCTCTCAGAAAAATCCGCAAAAATTATAAATGAAATAGCCGTATTTTTCCCTTCGCAAAGTCCGGAAAACGTTTCGTCGGAAAACGACTCTTTTCGCTAGTTGTGCACAATTTTTCGTCCCTTAGTCTACCTTAAGGCTTAAACTTTTGTACGTACGCCCTCACGTACATACTCTGGAAATACGGGGTATAACATTCTCCCCTCCTTAGAAACATTCGTCCCGAATGTTCCTTCTCAAGACAGATAACGATAAAGTTCTTCTTAACTGAAACAAGTTGCCAATGCCACGCCTGGCCATAAAATAACACACGCGAAAGTACTTAACCCAAGTCCACGAGAAATCATTTCTACATCACAAAAGCTTCCACCCTGGTCTAAAGGATACTCCCTTCGCATCTTCACTCCACAACAAAATGATCTCCTGTATTCTGCTAACACACGTTCTCTTCTTTCCTCACTCGTCGTACTCTTCTCGAACACTTGAACTCTTTCTAGTATACGTACCATACTTCAGTCAGTGCTTCAGTTTCCAAAATCCCTGGAGCCACTACCTCCAAACTTGGTCATCTTACTAGCCTCAATCTCCTTCAAGGCCATACCCGACCTTCACGATCCGATTCTGGTCGAACATATCCACGAACTCATACGATGGTTACCTAAACCTGGGCCTGGCGCCTTCGTGACCCTACCACCTGGCGGGACCACCCAGAACTGACCCCACCACAAAACAAGTCTCGGGTTGACCCGCGAATGGTCCTCAACCCGACCCGCTATCGTGCCAAACACTTGTTCCCCCGATCCGGAACAATCTCACAAATCAAGTCACGAAAACCTAGTGGTCTTCTTAGCTCGACTACCCTCTCATTTTATACCACTCGGGGACTTATCACGCAAATATATCCCACGTATACAATGCACCCCGACAAAGGTCAACATAAACATAGATCTTACTCAAGATGGCCTCGCATCTAAGGTCTCTACGTAAAAACTCTAAGGCTTACACTTTTCCTGTCCCCAAACTTACCCTTCTAACTAACCATGTTTCTAATCACCATTTTAACATAATGCTATCTGAACATAATACTTAGCACTTCATCATATCATCTACGCATACTAGTCTCTAGAGGGGTAAGAATATACCTGTACCATCTGCTCCACTCTAATCATAGGCACGCCTGCAGTGCATAGTCGTAGAAGGCGATGATCTGCGGACGGTGAGCTGCGTCGATTCGCTTGTACCTCCTATAAGCCACGCTCTCGTCCACATGGCTACGCGGCGCGGTGAAACAAGCACCCGATGAAGACGACATTCCGGGATGACGCCGCCACATCGTGCATCTTGAGGGGACATGAATCCTGGCGGCTAGAACGTGTATATCGTAAACGAAGCCACGGAGCTCGACCAGCTCGAATATCTGAACGTCACGAAGGCGCGGAGGACCACTGCATCTTGGCGGAGGTACATAACTAGCGGTTCTTGGCGGTCCGCCTCGAAAGTTACCAAAGGACCTGCTGTCGACCGCTTTTTGCCGATCTCGGTCATTCCGTCGACCTCTCCGCTCCTCACATCCCGGTGCATAAAGGTGCGTGCGGGCAATGTCCATGCCGGTGAAGAGCTACACCGAACAAGCCTCGCCAAGTAATCATCAAGCCGGTGGCGTAGCGGTGCACTCTGTCCTCCATGTCGGTTACGATGCGGGGGCGTCTGAGCTAATGAGTCAAACTCCACATTGTACTCCCGAGCCGTGCGCGATGCGCACGAGCGTCAAAAATCTGTCGGCCCGAGCCCTTCTCATCTGTGGAGGCAAGAAATGTGCAAGAAATGCCCCTGAGAACTCGCTCCATACGGCTGGAAGTGCATACTCTCCCCGGGACAGTTCCCACGAATCAAACCAGTCGACTGCAGTATCACGCAGCCGATGCGAACCTAAGACCACCGACTCGGTCTCCGAAGCCTTGATCACTCTCATGATCCGCTGTAACTGTCGAATGAACTCCTGCGGATCATCCTCATGCCTCGACCCGTAGAACTCTGGCGGGCTACAACTCAGAAAGTCCCGTAGCCTCAAACTATCTGATCTAGGGTGAACCATGGGTACAACTGGAACTGGAACCGCTGCATCCAGCCTATCCTCATGTCTTGCCACTATCCTGGCCAATAACTGGGTCATCTCCTTGTAACCCATCTCCTCTGCTCCAGGCTGTGGGACTGGAGGCTCAGCTACTGTGGTCTCAGCAGCCACTGCTGCGGCTCTAAACTCTGCTGGGGCTGGCGGCATCGCAAAACTCGCCGTATGGAGCACTATCTTCGGTAATGTCCGGGCCTGCGCCCTGGTACTCCTCTGTATCCTACTAGCAGCTTCCTCGGCTGCCTTGCCCATCTGGGCCCGGGTTGCCTTGCGCGGAGGCATAACTGGTAAAAAACGAAATGCGTCAGAGGGGTCCAACTTATAACACAACTCTAAGGCACGATCTCAGAATGAGAAGAATGGAAACCAATCCTAAATGTCCTGCAGCCTCCTGATTATAGATGTGGTGCACAACACACCGATAATCAAGACTCTACTAGACACGATGCAGAGACACTTTCAGGATTAATCGCTCGATACCACTTTTGTCACGACCCGTTCGGGGCGTGGTCGTGCCTTACCCGGGCACCCAAGTAGTCATACATCAGAGAAATCAACGGAATATAAAACATACAGATATGAAACAAGAGATAAGATAATAAAACAGGTCAACCAAAACGGTTGCCTTCTTGCATATATACAGAAATTTTGAACAGTTACATCCCTTTTACAACCCTGCCCACAACAGTACTACAGACCTCTAAGAATGTAACAACACCTATGACGGACGGGGCCCGCCATACCACAGATATGCAGAACCTACAACTCGAGAAACATACAAAAGATAAGCCTCGAGAAAGCGGAGCTTCCTTCTGTTGGCTTGTGATCCTATGAGCGAGGATCAACAACGGTGTACCTCTACCTGCGGCATGACGCAGCCCCGAAGAGGTCGATAACAAGTACCAAGTATGTGAAACGAAAAATCAGTAAATGAAATCATAGTAGTCTATATAAAGCGGGAGACATGTATGATAACAAAACTACGATTCATAATATAAAGCGATTATGTCAAGTCGTGACTCACGCCTCAAAGTCATCCTCATGCCCGTGGAACTCCTTCCTCACCGCCGATCTAGGTATTAGTTATGTGATACGTGTAACATGTCTCGGCCCATCTCATGGACTCGAGGTGAAATCGTATGGAATACATTCCCGGTCCATCTCATGGATTCGGTATCAAATCAGGTGGTATGCATTCCCGGTTCATCCCATGAACGCGGTGTCGCATGAAATACATTCCCGGTCCATCTCATGGACTCGGTATCGTGGTGAAATACATTCCCGGTTCATCCCATGAACGCGGTAGTCGAGTGAAATACATTCCCGGTTCATCTCATGAACTCGGTAGTCGGGTGAAATACATTCCCGGTTCATCTCATGAACGCGGTAGTCGAGTGAAATACATTCCCGGTTCATCTCATGAACGCGGTAGTCGAGTGAAATACATTCCCGGTTCATCCCATGAACGCGGTAGTCGGGTGAAATACATTCCCGGTTCATCTCATGAACGCGGTAGTCGAGTGAAATACATTCCCGGTTCATCCCATGAACGCGGTGTCGTGTGGCCATAATATTTAAACGCTCATTTAAGACAGATTAAGATATTACCATATTTTCCTTTTAAAACAACTAAGGTAACATTATGCCCTTCTTTTTAAACCAAAACACCTTTCTTTTTAAAGTCAAGTAACAACATTCTTTTCCAAAAGTTCAAGTTTGCCTAATTTCAAATATTCACATCTCTTATTTTCGAAAGGTTTCATAGTTCATAGTCTTAATCATTTAATAACATAATTCTCTTTTAAAAACAGTTGAGTAATATATGCCTTATGTGTGAGTAGGTTATTCTTGTTTATAACAATCTTATTAAAGCAGCCATGATCTAGGAAATGTAATATCATTTTGTCTCATCTTAGCTTCTATGCAGATGGAGGTTTCTACTGGTTTTAATAATACTTTATTAGTCAATACATTTCCCTTTATTAACGTTGCTGTGGTTTGTTCGATACTTATTCTCATTTCCGAAATCAGTAAAACATTTTTCCTTTTACAAACCAAGTACTCATTACTCACGAATGAGGTTTCACGCTTTTTAACAAAATTCATATTAAATCAATT
Source organism: Przewalskia tangutica (assembly GCA_029844215.1). Classification (NCBI taxonomy): domain Eukaryota; kingdom Viridiplantae; phylum Streptophyta; class Magnoliopsida; order Solanales; family Solanaceae; genus Przewalskia; species Przewalskia tangutica. The sequence continues at coordinate 123,191,864 of CM056722.1, forward strand.
AAGTCAAGTCTCTTATCTTTTAAGATCAAGTCTCTTAACTTCTAAAATCAATAACTCATTCTTTTTATCTTCCTTAAGTTGTTATACCTAACTTCCCATAAAGCTAGTATAACTCTTAAGCTTTTAAAACCAAGTGTTACTCTTCTTTCAAAAAAAAGGTTTCTTAATTCTTATGAAATACTTCAAGATTCTTATTATTCAGGCTTAAGTCAAAAGACATTGCCGTAAAACTACGTTCAGTTAACACACGTACGTCTACCGTACTATATATATATATATATACTTTTAAAATATCATGCTCAAGAGTATAGGAAGAATCACATACCTCGCGACGATTATCGACTATAAGCAAATAGCTCCAAAATCAGAATCAGGCTAGCCCTTTCCACCGCCGAGTAGAATACGCTACTTGCGATCTTCAACCTATAACGGTCGTAAAAGTCTATCAACGTCTAGACTACTCTGTAGAATACTTCTAGATCTGATTCCTTATTCTACGGAAAATTGGCGAGACTTCCACTGCAGTCAAATTATACAAGTCTTTGTAAATACAATCACAAGTAAGTACTGATTCTTCTCTTAATATTCTTCGATGCGATTTGATTCAATTCTCTTCTGTAATATCCTTCTATGTATCTTATATTTTTTCTATACCACAACAGTATGTAATCTCCAATTACACTAGAAGGATAGGATTATTTACCTCGATAAGCCCAAAATTATCCAAGAATAAATGTCGATCCTGAGCAAGGTTTAGCTCTACTCCGTGCGCTCAACCGCTCAAACAACCCTAAGAAGTTCTACGCAACTTCTACTTAACACTTCAACCGGCTATGAAGATTTTCCTTAGGGTTTAGTTTAGTGGCTAAAGGAAGTATAATAGTATTTCTGGGCTTTTAGTATAGGTGTAACCTTGGAATACTACAAGGTATTTGGGCCAAGGTATTTTGGAATAGTAACAATACTTGGAGAATACTTTTCTACCAAGGGAGGGGGGGTATTATACGAAAACAACTATGCAAGGGGGGGGGGGGGGGGGTAAAATCTCCCCCAAGGGCCTCTCAAGGGGGAAGGGGAGGCTTTGGACGAAACTACACTAAAGGGGGAGAGGGATTTTTGCCTTGGAATTAATCAAGTGTGGATGAAGAAATGTCTTGCATTAGAGGGGTATTTATAGGCCAATCAATGGCCAAGATTAAGCCAAGTGGTGGGCAAGTGTAGGGTGAGGATTTGGACAAGTGTTGAGTGGGTCCCACTTGCTCATCTACCACACAAAATATCTACAAAACATTGACCAAATGTTTTAGGCACAAAACATGAAAAAAACGTGCCACCAACTCCCATGGAATGCCGTCCAATTGAGGGACAAGTGTCGCCCTCTCGTTGGTCCAAAATATTTCGTCTCTCGGAAAAATCCGCAAAAATTATAAATGACATAGCCGTATTTTTCCCTTCGCAAAGTCCGGAAAACGTTTCGTCGGAAAACGACTCTTTTCGCTAGTTGTGCACAATTTTTCGTCCCTTAGTCTACCTTAAGGCTTAAACTTTTTTACGTACGCCCTCACGTACATACTCTGGAAATACGGGGTGTAACAGTTGGGTTGGATTTATGGAGGATTTGTGGGCAATTTTCGGATTTTCGTGGGTTTTGGAAAGGAAGGGTTAGGTTTTTGAAATTGGATTTGGGGAAAATCGATTTCTGGCGTTTAAGTTTTGGATTCCCGCCGCATGGCCCTACTTTTAGCGCGCCTGATCTTCAAGCGCCTTCGGGACTTTCTGCGCCATGCATTCTGGCGTCGCGCGCTAAACTTGGCAAATTTTTGAAATTCTACCGCGTTTTGCCGCAGCGCTTAAACTTCGCTCTGCGTCGATTCTTTTGCGCCGCGCCTCGCTCCTGGCTCGCGAGCTTGCCCGCTTTTTCCGAAATCACGCCTGCTCACTTTTCGTCTTTCGCTTTGTTTGCACTGTCAATAACAAAAGCACAAGACCCCAAGACCGTGAGACTGTTCTTAGACAAAATAAAATAAACTAAAGACAGAAATTAAAATAACATAATTAAAAACATTGGGTTGCCTCCCAAGTAGCGTTGTCTTTAACGTCTTTTAGCCGGACGCAAGTTCCTTAGCCTTAATAACTCTGGGGTGGATTAAGCCCCCAACCAATCCATTTCCTCCACATTTGGCGCTTTTTCTTTCTTTTCTTCTTAGCATTATCGATGGGGAGTTCAGAATACTTACCTCTTTTAGTGGCATTTCAAAGAAACCATGCTCGCTTTCTTGGGCTCATCGCTCTTTGGTTGACTTGTATTGGCTCGCATGGGGGTTTGATGGTGCTGATTGCAAAGCACCCACTCATTGTTGGTGGCTCAATGACGTGTTTAAAAACTTTAAACACCATTTCTTCATTCTCCACCCTTAATGTTAACTCTCCTCTTTCAACATCAATCAACGCTCTCCCCGTTGCTAGGAATGGCCTCCCTAATATGATAGGGATTTCCGTCTTCTTCCATATCAAGAATGAGGAAGTCTGCGGAAAGAAGAATTTTCCTACTTTCACAATCACGTCCTCGATCTTGCCTCTTGGATGAACCACTGTCCTGTCGGCCAGTTGCAGGCTTACTGTGGTTGGTTTGGCCTCACCCAACTCCAATCTTTTAAATACTGATAAGGGCATGAGATTTATACTTGCCCCTAAATCACATAGAGCTCTGTTGCAGGTTACCCTGCCCACTGTACAAGGTAGTGTAAAGCTCCCTGGATCTTTTAGCTTTGGTGGCAACTTTTTCTGCAAGATAGCACTACACTCTTCTGTTAGTGCTACTATTTCGTACTCTGTCAGCTTTTTCTTCTTCCCCAAGATCTCCTTCATAAACTTGAAATAGGAGGGCATCTGCTCTAATGCCTCTATGAAAGGTATGTTGATATGCAGCTTCCTGAATGTCTCCAAAAATTTGGAGAATTGTTTATCAACCGCCTTTCGCTGTAGTCTCTGGGGGAAAGGGATCTTCTCTGTATACTCCTTCTCCGGAGCTTTCTCTACTACAAGGTTGGGCTCAATCACCTTCTCTTTTTCTAACTCAGCCTTCTTCTCGACTACTGGCTGCGGATCGCCGCTTCCAACCGCTTGCCGCTTCAATTACCGCTTCCTGGCATTGCTCCCTTGGATTTACCTCTGTGTTGCTTGGCAATGTCCCCTGTGGCCTTCTGTTTGCCTGCTTTGCTAGCAGACCCACTTGAGTTTCCAAGTTCCTGAATGAGGATCTAGCTTCTGTCATGGCGAAGTGCAGGCGTTGCGTGTTGTCGCTACCGCCACCATCTGGTTTTTCTTGACAACCGGCATTGATCAATCGCTGAGGCCGGGGCTTGAATGAAGGGCTGTTGATTCTGGTACTGCTGGTTCGCATGCGCCTGTATTTGTTCTCACGCTCAGTATTGATTCTGTTGCCCTTGGTATTGGATTACTGCTGCTGGTTCTGCCGCCTCGGTCTCTCCATGAGAAATTTGGGTTCCTCCACCGATTATAAGTGTTGGAGTAAGGGTTGTTCTGTTGCCTCGATAATTACCTATGGCACGACACTCGCTGCTCCATGGTATATTGTTGGGATCGGTTGAAGGACACCTATCACATGTATGTGGCCCACCACATATCTCACAAATTTCTATGCATCTGCATCGCATTTCTCGACATCGTATGTCACGCAATCGTTTCGCTAAAAAAGCGGCCACTGGGCATTCAAGGCGACAATAGCATCTATTTCGTGGACTCACCGTTTCTTCTCCCATTTGTCGACCTCTCTTCTGTGACATGGTTGTTAGTGGCCATATCTTCTAATAACTCAACACCCTCGTGGCCTGCAATCCTCAACAATGCTCCACCTGCTGCTGCATCTATAATGGTTCTGGTTGTACTGCTCAGCCCGTTGTAGAAGATGTGGACCAAGTTCCACAACTCAATGCAATGGTGTGGGCACTTTCTCTGTAGATCTTTGAACCTTTCCCAAGCTTCATATAAGGACTCTCCATCTGCTTGGTAGAAGTTGTTCAACTCCCCTCTTAGTTTTGCTGCTTTACACGGAGGAAAGAACTTGGCTAAGAATTTCTGTGCCAGCTCGTGCCATGTAAAAATCGAATCGGCCGGCAGGGAATTCAACCATACTTTTGCTCTATCCCTGAGTGAGAAGGGAAAGAGCCTCAATCTGACGGCATCATCAGTAACGTCGTTATATCTGAAAGTTGCACATAGCTCCAAGAAATTAGCTATGTGCATATGTGGATCCTCCGATGGCAGTCCTCCAAATTGCACTGTGTGCTGTACCATGCTCAGAATCGCCGGTTTTATCTCGAAGTTGTTGGCTCCTATTGCAGGGAGCCTAATGCATGTCTGTGCTCCATTCACTCTTGGCAGCACATAGTCCCCCAAACTCCTTTCTGGCTGGATTTGGACTCTCTCCTCCACGTCTATTGGCATTTGCCGAGGCATTCCTGGGTTAGGTTGATTTTCACCTAACCCTTCTCTCATCATGTTATTGTTTTGACCTCCGTCCATTTCTATCAAAGTTGCAATCCGCTGATTCTTTCGCTCGCTTTTGCGTTTTCTTAATCTCTGGATTGAAGGGAACAAGAGTGTTTGTTCCTCTTCTCCTTCGCATAAACTGATTTCCTGAAGTAGATCAAAAACAAACAACCAATCACGGTACCTCGAATTTTCCAAAAATAATAAAAAAACGTAAAAGTTAAAAATTAAAATAAAAATTAAAAACCAAATTAGAAATTAAAAATAGACAAATTTGATATTGAACTATGCCTAATCCCGTGAACGCGCCAAAAACTTGATGCGGTAAGATGCACACACTTTAAACGCAAGTGCACGTTATCGTGACAAGTAGTATAGTCTTGATAAGACCGAATATCGTCCTCAAGGATTAGGGTTCAAGTACCAACTATCTATTTTTTTGTATCTATTTGGTAGATTGATATTTTGATTTGTTGTTTATAACTAAGAATTATAAAAGCTATTTAACTATAAGGGTTTACTTCAGTTGTGATGAGAATAGGGCTTCCACGTCTCCTCTCTATCCGCTTATGCTACTTATTAATGCAATAACTTATGGTCTTTTTCTTTTGGAGAAAGCAGGTTCACTAAATCGTTTTATACTCCCGTTAGGGTTATATAAACACTCAACCCCAGTATTGCACCTTACCTACCTTTCGGTGATAAGGATAACTCTATAGGAGGATTAAGAACAAGAACCTAGTTAACCGTCACGCACAATGCGCAAAATTAGGGTTGTTAAGCCTCTCATTAACGCTACATAAATAATTGAGGTATTTTCATCCCCAATCCAAGAATGTCTATCCAACTTACAAAGATATTCACAATCCCCTTTCTAATCGATTAGAAATCATATAGTGATAATTAGTTGTCAATTAATTACCAAGAATTCAACTCAAATATTGGATAGATCTCACAATAAGAAAAATAACCATAAGCATGCATTAACTCATAACAAAAGTTTCTAGAGATTTAACATGGAAAGCCCTATAGAGGAATTAGTTCCTAGCCATTGACATGACAAGAACTAATCCCATGTTCATCATACAAAAACTGAAATAAAGAAAAGAAAAGGAAAAGAAATTACTAGACTATGGTCTCCAATCTCTAAGCAAGAAGTATTGTGTTGTGCAAGAAAAGGAACCCTTAAAAACTGCCTAGGGTTCTCCTTTTATAGTTGAAACCGCCTCCTCTTTCCTTCGGGCTGGCCTGCATTTCGTCCAAAACCTAATTTTTTCCGCTGCCGCGCGCGATATCTGGCATGCAAGGCACCGCGGAACTGGGTCTTCTGCAGCCTCTTCGAATAGTGGCGACGGCCTGCTGATTGCGTGAGTGGCTACTGGTCTCGATTTCACCCTCATTCGCCATTTTCTCTGTTTTCAGCTCTGGCATCTCCTTTTTTGCCCTCTTTTAGCTCCTTTTCCGCCATTTGGCCATTTTAACCACTTTGACTCAAAAGAAAGGAAAACTATCCTAATACGACACTTATATGTGCAAAACGGGACAAAAGACTAACTAAAACTGACTCAAAAGGTGTATATAAAATACACCGATCAAGATCTGAGGAGGATCCTCAGGAGTTTATTCGGCAGATACAACGGACTATGCAGGTGCTTAGGGCCTCAGAGACAGAGTCAGTTGTGTTAGCTTCTTACCGGTTACGCGATATTGCGTTGAACTGGTTTGAGTCATGGGAGCTGTCTAGAGGTATGGGTGCTCTTCTAGCTGTTTGGGATGAGTTCACAGAGGTCTTCCTTGATCACTTTTTGCCTCCTGAGATGAGAAGAGTCCGCGTGAATAGATTCTTGACATTGAGACAGAATGGGAGGACTATCAGAGAGTACAACCTGGAGTTTGACTCATTGACCAGGTATGCGCTCACCATTGTGGCTGACATGGCGGACAGAGTTCATCGCTATGTGATGGGGATAAACCGTTATATGATTACTGCATGCCTGGGAGTGGCCCTTCAGCCAGGTATGGATATTTCCAGGATGCAGGCTTATGCATAGGGGATAGAGGACAGAGAGAGAAAGGATCAGCCAGACTCAGGCCAGCCCAAGAGGCCGGGGCGAGAGGGTTTCGAGGTAATTTTCGAGGCGACCTCGGCAGACTAGGTCCGCATTTCAGCCGACACAGAGTGCTCCTTCTCGTTTTTCTGGCAGGAGGTTTGATCGGCCGGGTTATTCAGGAGCAGGTCAGGGCTCCAGGGCTTCGGGTTCCCAGGGGAACCGGGATTCCAGTCAGATGATGCCACATTTACCTCGGTATGGTCGATGTGGTGGTTCCCATCGTGGGAGGTGTCGTATTTCTCCAGGAGCTTGTTACTCTTGCGGCCAGCAGGGCCATTTGAAGAGAGATTGTCCGACCAGAGGCAGCATGGGTGGTATGGTTCAGCCTACAGGGTCAGTTGCTGGGTCTTCATCTTCTGTGGTTATGCGCCCCGGAGGGCAGGGTGTTCACGGACCGGCAGGCCGCGGCAGAGGTCGTGGTGGAGGTCCTAGTTCTAGCGGTCCACAGAACCGCATATATTCCTTAGCCAGCCGACAAGATCAGGAGGCTTCCTCGGATGTCGTCACAGGTACATTACTGATTTCATGCTGTGATGTTTATGCTTTGATAGATCCAGGTTCTACCTTGTCCTATGTTTCCCCTCTTATTGCTGGTAGAATAGGGATAGAGCCGGTGTCGATAGAGCCTTTTGAGGTAGCTACGCCAGTGGGTGATTCGGTGTTAGCTGAGCGGGTGTACAAAGATTGCCCGGTGTTTATATACAGTCGTCAGACCCTAGCAGACTTGATAGAGTTGGAGATGACAGATTTTGACGTCATTATGGGTATGGACTGGTTGGCTTCTTGTTATGCCAACGTTGACTGTAGAGACAGGTTAGTCCGATTCCAGTTTTCTGGTGAGCCGGTTATCGAGTGGAAGGGCAACACAACGTCGCCGTGGGGTAGGTTTATTTCTTACCTCAAGGCTAGGAAGATGGTTCAGAAAGGGTACATCTATCATCTGGTTCAGGTATTCGATACAGAGGCTGAGGTGCCAGTTCTTCAGTCAGTTCCGGTGGTTAGAGAGTTTCCGGATGTATTCCCAAATAATCTCTCAGGTATTCATCCAGAGAGGGAGATAGAGTTCTGTATTGACACGTTGCCAGACACTCGGCCTATATCTATTTCGCCGTACAGGATGACACCTGCTGAGTTGAGGAAGTTGAAGGACCAGCCGAAAGATTTGCTGGAAAAAGGCTTTATTAGGCCTAGTATTTCTCCCTGGGGAGCGCCGGTTTTGTTTGTAAAGAAGAAGGATGGGACACTGCGCATGTGTGTTGATTACAGGCAGCTGAATAAGGTAACCATCAAGAATAGATACCCCCTCCTCAGGATTGATGATTTGTTTGACCAGTTGCAGGGTGCGAGGTGTTTCTCCAAGATAGACCTGCGGTCTGGTTATCATCAGGTGCGAGTTAGAGAGGCAGATATCCCAAAGACTACATTCAAGACCCGGTATGGGCACTATGAGTTCAGGGTAATGTCTTTCGGTTTGACCAACGCTCCAGTGGTATTTATGGATTTGATGAACCGGATGTTCAAGCCATTTTTGGATACGTTTGTTATAGTATTCATTGATGACATCCTGGTTTATTCGCGCATGAAGCAGGAACATGCAGATCACTTGAGGACGGTACTTGGGGTCCTCCGGAGCCGGCAGTTGTTCGCCAAGTTCTCCAAGTGTGAGTTTTGGTTGGCCTCAGTGGCATTCTTAGGGAACATTATCGGGGTTGATGGTGTTCAGGTTGATACGACAAAGATTGATGCGGTCAAGTCTTGGCCGAGACCTACTACTCCGACGGAGATGCGCAGCTTCTTGGGGCTTGCAGGTTATTATCGTAGTTTTGTGCAGCAGTTCGCTTCGATATCAGCACCATTGACTAGGCTAACTCAGAAAGCAGCTAAGTTCCAGTGGACAGAAGCTTGTGAGAAGGGCTTCCAGTTACTGAAGGAAAAGTTGACGACGACTCCAGTTCTTACTCTTCCCGAGGGGTTAGAGGGCTACGTAATTTATTGTGATGCCTCGGGTATCGGGCTAGGGTGTGTATTGATGCAGCATGGCAAGGTAATAGCCTATGCTTTCCGGCAGCTACGGAAGCATGAGATGAATTACCCTACTCACGACTTAGAGTTGGCCGCAGTTATTCATGCCTTGAAGATTTGGAGACATTATTTATACGGGGTTCATGTGGATATTTATACAGACCACAAGAGCCTCCAGCACATCTTCAGGCAGAGGGAGCTGAACTTGCGGCAGAGACGGTGGTTAGAGTTGTTGAAAGATTATGATGTTGATATCCTATACCATCCAGGAAAAGACAACGTGGTTGCAAATGTTTTGAGTCGTAGATCGATGGGAGTGCATCGGAGGTGCGGCCCGATAGGCGGACATGGTTCATCGATCCATCACCAATGAGCCTTGGGGTTCGGTTGGTCGATACTGATGATAGTGGGGTACGGGTTCGTGAGGTTGCCGAGTCTTCCATCGTTGAGGAGGTGAAGAGGCGACAGTATGAGGATCCAATTATGATACGATATCGAGATACGACTCTTCGAGAGGAGAAGAGTTTATTTGAGGTAGCGCCTGATGGGGTGCTAAGATTCGAGGGCAGATTGTGTGTTCCCGATGTTGTAGGACTTCGTCAGCAGATTCTGGGGGAGGCACACAGTGCTCGTTACTCTATTCATCCGGGGTCGAATAAGATGCACCATGACCTCAGATGTATGTATTGGTGGGATGGACTGAAGAGCGACGTGGCAGGGTTTGTTGCTCAGTGTCCGGATTGCCAGCAGGTCAAGGTTGAACACCAGAAGCCCGGTAGGCTATTGCAGGCGATTGATATTCCGACATGGAAGTGGGAGGTGATCAACATGGATTTTGTTACAGGGTTACCTCATACTCAGAGGAAGTGTGATTCCATCCGGTTATCAGAGACGGTGATGAAATCAGCCCACTTTCTTCCAGTCAGGACTACGTATTCGGCTGAGGATTAGGCTAGATTGTATATCAGGGAGATTGTGAGACTGCACGGAGTCCCTATATCTATTATATCAGACAGAGGAGCCCAGTTTATGGCTAACTTCTGGAGGTCTTTCCAGAAGGGGTTAGGGACACAGGTGAGTCTCAGTACTGCATTTCATCCTCAGACCGACGGGCAGGCAGAGCGTACTATCCAGACACTTGAGGATATGCTGCGGGCCTGTGTTATTGATTTCAGGGGTAGCTGGGAGGATCATTTGCCTCTTGTGGAGTTTGCTTATAACAACAGCTACCATTCTAGCATTCAGATAGCGCTATATGAGGCTTTGTATGGGCGGAAGTGTAGGTCGCCGATCGGTTGGTTCGACGTGGGAGAGGTTCAGTTGGTTGGCCCAGACTTGATTCAACAGGTTGTGGATAAGGTGAAGCTTATCCAGGAGAGACTGTTAGCAGCTCAGAGTCGGCAGAAGTCTTATGCAGATAATCGGCGTCGACATTTGGAGTTTCAGGTAGACGATTGGGTCTTCTTGAAGGTATCACCCATGAAGGGTGTGATGAGGTTCGGAAAGAAGGGGAAACTTAGCCCAAGGTACATTGGGCCTTACCAGATCATCCGTAGAGTAGGCAAGGTTGCCTATGAGTTGGATCTTCCATCGGATTTAGGGGCGGTACATCCGGTATTCCATGTTTCTATGTTGCGGATGTGTATCAGAGATCCATCGAGTGTTTTCCCAGCTAGAGAGGTCCAGGTATCAGAGGGATTATCGTATGAGGAGAGTCCCATAACGATACTCGATCGCCAGGTCAGGCGACTGCGGACCAATGATGTGGCTTCCGTCAAAGTCTTGTGGCGGAATGATAATAGGGAGGAGATGACTTGGGAAGCAGATGAGGACATGTTGAGGAAGTATCCTCACTTATTCTCTACACCTTCAGGTAATTCATTTCCCTTACTTGTCAAGTTTTAATTGAAGTATTTTTGCTTAAATGCATTTATGTGGCCACGTGTGGCATTATTGGTAAGTAGGGGTTGTAAAAGGAGACTATGTCGCTATCTATAAGATTGCCTCCGAAAGAACATTCGAGGACGAATGTTTCTAAGGGGGGAAGAATGTTACACCCCGTAATTTCAGGACATGTTTATAAGAACGTACGTAAGAACTCAAAAATGTTAAGTTTGGAGACTAGTAAAAATTTGTCGAAATTATGGAAATGTCGGAAAACGAAATATTGCGACGAATAGAAGAGTGACACGTGTAACCCCCCCCCCCCCCCTTCGTTGGTCTTGGTCGAATTAGATCATGGGTAGAAAGGTCATTTGACCAAAGTAAAGATGACCAAGTCTTGCAAGCTAAGAGCTTGAGTTTATTGACTAAGTCAAAGAGCCCACTTGGCTTGATATTTAAATCCCATGCATCCAAGCCACCCAATTGTTCTAATCTTGACCCTCCATATTGTTATATAACCACACTAGTAGCAAGACAAGCTTCCCACACTTAGAAAAATTTCAAGAAAAACTTGTTCATGTCTTAGTGCTCTCGGGTTTGCCCCTCTTTGCAAGACAAAAAATTTCGTTTGTTGTCCATAATTCACAACACTTTAAACCAAGGTTCCTAAGGTATTGTAAGGGTATCTCAATAGAAAGATCCCGAAAAAGTGTCGTTTTTGCATTAGTCGCAATGTGAAAACCTAAGTCGCTTTCATAGGTTTGGATTGGAAATTGAAGGAAAGTTGTTTGTGAACTTCTAAGGGCTTCAAGTAGCGGATTGGAGTGTCAAGTAAAGGCGCTAAGTTGCTAAGGAGCGACTTCGGATCTTGAAGTTGGATTAAGGCTTGTCAAGGTAACAATCTTGTTCTCTTAGTGTTATAAGATTACATATTGTTGTAGTTATACATTTTTACAAGCATGAGATATATGTATTGGAGATTTATAAGTGTTATGGATATTGGAAGCCTAAATCCGAAATGACCTTGTTAGCCATTTGAAATTGGAATACAATTTGGTCGTAAGTTAGAATCGTCGCATGTTATCTAATTGAAGATTGTAGTTGTTATAATCGGTTGCGGCTATATAACATGTTAGACTAAACAACTTGGATTGAAAAAGAATTGGAAAAGACTTTGTGTTGTTGTACCTCAAATTGTCGAGAATGACATTGTCTTTTGGACTTGTTTGATATCAATTGTGGGGCAGAATTTTACACGTCTTGTTAGGCCTGTAATCCCCTTTTGTTATCTACATTGTTAAGCCTTAAATGTGTCATGTTTGGTTATTGAATTCGGGCCTTGAAAAAGGTGGAAAAGTACGTAGAAACAAAGGAAGTGTTGTCCGATATTCCGTAGAATTTGGTGACTTTACACTATATTCTACGTTTGAAGCTAGAAGTTAATAGACGTATTATGGTCATTATAGGTTGACATACTACATATGGCATATTGGACTTAGCAAGTGGATTGAACCGAAGAGGTATGTGGAACTTTGTTATCTCTTGAGCATGAGTAGTTGTAAATGTATAGTACGGTAGACGTACGAGATTTAAATGAATTTAGTTTCATTTGATATCCTTGACTTGTTTTAAGAATGTCCAAGTTGGTTGAGTTAGAGAATTAACTCACTTGTTTAAAGGTTAAAGATATCTTAGTTTCTAAAGTTAAGAAACTTGAAGTAATTTGAAAGTATATGATACTTGGTTTTTGAAAGTATAAGGCTCTTGGTTATAAAAAGAATGTAAGTGTCTAAATAATAAAGTTAGTATAACGGCTTTATGGGAAGTTGGTTATAACAACTTATGGGAAGTTAAAAGAATGGTTTATTCTAGTAAAGTAAACAAGGATAAATGACTTGAAATAAAGAATGACAATTTGATTTAAAGGTATCCATTGCTCAAAGTTTAAAGTAAGGGTCACTGGGTTTAGGAGCCTAAAAATGTATTTCTAAAGGTATAGTGACTTGTTTTGAAAAGTATACAAGCCTTGATACTACGGGCGTTAGTATCTTGGGGATTTTATACAAGAAAGAGTCATTTTTAAAAGGATAAGGTACATAGTACTTTGGGGTAAATTTCCGGATTTTATAATGACATGTTAGTGTCTTTAGTAAACTAAAATGAGAGTGTATATAAATAAGGTTAATAAGAAGTTAGGGGATTTCTTAACTTGCTTATGTTATATATGATAAGTCGGTGGTGCTTATGTTATGTATGATAAGCCGGTAGTGCTTATGTTATGTATGATAGTCGGTTGTACTAGGTTATGTTATTCTTGCGGGATAAACCCCCGGGTTACTACTTATTCCATGGATTTGCTACCCATGATGCGAGTGCGGTGTTTGTACTAATTGCGGGCCCACCGGGCCCATGCGGGTTAAATAGTCCTATACGGGTGAAATAGTCACATGCGAGGCGGATGACCTCATTGCGGGTCCATAGGACCTATGCGGGTGTAATAGTCCCAGGAGTAGGATTGCTTAATGATACTACGGGCGGGTGGCCCTACTTTGATCATGAGCCTCCTATTTTTATGCAGTAAAGTATACTTTTGTTTACTCTCATTGTTAGTAAGGCACATTGTACTGTTATTTAAGTTATCATACATGTCTCCAACTTTATTTTTAGACTTTATGATTTCATTTCAAGATTTCTGGCTTACATACTTGAGTACATTCTGCATCGACCCCTTTCGGGGGCTGCGTTCATGCCGCAGGTAGGGGTAAGCAGGTGGTGGATCCTTATTCTTAGGATTACTGATCAGTTGTCAGAAGCTCCATTTCTCCGGTGGCTTGTATTTTGGTACGGTTTCCCTGATGTAGTAGATTTATGTACATTCAGGGGTATGGCGGGGCCCTGTCCCATCACATTTGTTATTCTTAGAGGTCTATAGTCATATCTTGTGAATTGGGTTGTAAGAACAAAGATGTAACTGTTTTTATTTTTGGGTTATGTATATTTTCCGGAAGGTGGCCTTATCGGCTAGCCTGTTGATATTTTTACTGTCTAAGTATTTTATGAGTTTATGTATGTTTCGCTGCTATTCTCTGATGTATACTTGTAAGGGGTGCCCAGGTAGGGCACCAGTCGCGGGCCCGGGGTCGGGTCGTGACACAAAGTGTCTTGGTTATTAACATTTTAAACACCTCTTTCTACTTCTATTTACCCCTTTCGCAAGCTCTACTTTCTTCCTTTTATCATTTTCTACATTTTCTTGGTTATACAAAGGGCTAGAGTAAGAGGTATATCCTTTTATCTAACACAGCGGGCCTTATATAGGATTTTGGGGTACCATTTTCTTGTTGCCTTTAAAACTTGAATGTTAAGTGGCATACATCTTCAAATATGTTGTAAGTTTCCACTTCAACCTTCTCTTGAATTTGTTATACCCCGTATTTTCCAGAGTATGTACGTGGGGACGTACGTAGAAAAGTTTGAACTTTAAAGTTGGCTTGGCCGATTTTTATTTGTGCACAACACCCGATTAGAGTCGTTTTTCGACGAAACGTTTTCACAGCTTTCGTAGGGAAAATTCCGGCTATGACATTTTTAATTTTTGCGGATTTTTCCGAGAGACGTAACATTTTGGACCAACGAGAGGGTGACAAGTGTCACCCTGCCGGGCGAAGTTGGTGGCGTTTTTGGCTAGCACGTTTTTAACATTTTTGTTGCCAAAAATGTTTGGTCAATGTTGGTTAGATATTTTGTGTAGATGATGACCAAATGGGACCCACACAACACATGGCTAAATCTACACCTTACACTTGCCTTGCACTTGGCATGATCTTGGCCATTGGTTGGCCTTCACTTGACCTATAAATACCCCCCTTGTGATGAACTTCTTCATCCACTCTTCACTTGTTCTAAGTCTTGGAAACCCCTCTCCTCCCTCTTGTTGACTCGCCCAAGAGCCCCTCTCCCTCAGGAAGGCCTTTGGCCGAAACCTCTCCTCATGAGCATTAGCCGAGAACACCCCCTCTTTGAGTGTTGTTCTCGTGTAACACACCCCACCCTTGGTTGAGAAATACTCTCCAAGTATTGTTATAATGCCCAAATTACCTTAGTGTATACCTTGTAGTATTCCAAAGTTACCTCTCTACGTAGAACCCGAAATACTACCGTATGACCTTTTGTCTCAACCCAAACCCTAAGGAAAATCTCCATAGTTGGTTGGAGTATTAAGAAGTTGCGTGGAACTTCTAAGGGTTGTTTGGAGCGGGTTGGAGCACCCGGAGTTGGAGCTAAACGTTGCTAAGGATCGACATTTAACTTGGATAATTATGGGCTTATCGAGGTAATTATCTTGTCCCCCTATTGTAATTGGATATTACATGTTGTAGGAATATATAGTTGAAGTATACTATATATATAACTGAACATAACTTGTGGCAATGTCCTTGGACTTAAGCCTGAATTTAAAGAAGAGAACTGAACTGTAATTACGTAGGACTGTATTACAGTAGACTCGTGTAGTTTGACGGGTAGGGAAGGGCTGCCCAATTTTCCGTAGGATCTTGCATCTAGATTTATTCTACCGAGTAGTCTAGACTTTGATAGACTTGTGTAACCTGTATAGGTTGAATGTTCTGCGAGTAGCATGTGCTACTTGAGAAGGTGGACCAGACTAGCCGGGTTATAGCCGTGGAGCGATTTGCTAATAATCGATAATCGTCGCGAGGTATGTGAACCTCTTCCTATCTCTTCTAGCATGATGTGTGTATAACTATGTAGTACGGTAGACGTACGTGTGTTAATTGAACGTGGTTGTACGACAATGTCTTTTGACTTAAGCCCGAATAATAATAATCTTGAAGTAGTTCAAGAGAATTAAGAAGCTTTTAAAAAGAAGAGTAATACTTGGTTTTAAAAACTTAAGAGTTATACTAGCTTTATGGGAAGTTAGGTATAACGGCTTAAGAGAGATAAAACGAATGATTTATTTTAGAAGTTAAGAGACTTGATCTTGTAAGATAAGAGACTTAACTTAATCAATGAATTTTGTGTGAAACCTCATTCGTGAGTAATGAGTACTTGATTTTTAAAAGGGATAATGTTTTACCGATTTGAAATCGAATGTGTATCGACAAACCATCGCAATTAATAAAGGGAAATGTTTTGATTAATGAAGTATTAATAAAACCAAGAGAAACTTCCATCTGCATGAAGCTAAGATGAGACAAAATGATATTTCCTAGATCATGGTCGTAATAAGATTGTTATAAACAAGAATATCCTACTCACATAAGGCTTATGTTCTTAGATGGTTTAAAAGAGAATTATATTCTTAAATGAATAAGACTATGAACGACGAAACCTTTCTAAAATAAGAAACGTGAACATTTGAAATTAGGCAAACTTGAACGTTTGGAAAATAATATTTTTTCTTGATTTTACAAAAGGAAGTGTTTTGGTTTACTTAAAAAGACATACCACTCTATTTTATACTACGCATTGCGTGACTTATGGGAAAGAAGCGGATCTTTTAAAGATTTAATGTGAAGTACTTTGGGGATAGATACCCAAACTTGTTAGTAGAAAGTACCTTGTGTGAATAACTTGATTGTATTGGTTTGTGATAGTCTTGTAATACTTTCTTGTTGATTTGATAAGTAAACATGTTAGGATGCTACGTGTGTTAGTATCTTGTGGTTGTTATGTAAGAGTCATTCTTGTGCTTACGTTGCTAAACGTAAGTCCATTGTACTATTATTATATCACCTACCCCTTGACTTATTATACCGAGGGCTTGCCACCCTTGATGCGGTCTATACGGCCTATGCGGTCCTTGTGACTATCGCGGAGCACGAGAGCTCGAGGATTGATCATTCCGGTGTTTAGCCCGACGGGGATTCCCTATGCGGTCTGCTGAGACTATGCGGTCTTTTGAGACTATGCGGTTGCGGAGCCTAGGCGGATACCGAAGGTTAAGTCGCCTTCGATGCGGGTGTACTCGAGCGTCTAGGACCATGATTCGAGGAATACCTTATGCGGTCTCGTGTGTGACCTATGCGAGTCGCGAGAGTTCCGAGGATAGACACGCACATTGATATGCGGGCAAATGGCCGCCGATCACGTGGTGCGATAGAAAGACCTCGTGATACGCTTTATGGCATTTGTGGTAATCGAGGTCTTAGTAGTCGGCTATGCCTTCGCATTTACCCCGCACGGTTTTATTGTGATGACTTTGAGGCGTGAGTCCCTAACTTGACATGATCGCTATTTATTGTAAATCGTAGTTTGGTTATCATACATGTCTCCCGCTTTGTATAGACTACTATGATTTCATTTACGATTTATTTTCGCCACATACTCTGCACTGTTAGATCGACCTCCTTCGGGCCGCGTTCATGCCGCAGGTAAAGGTACACCAGTCGTTTATCCTCGCGCTTAGGGTCACAGGTCAGCGTTGGGAAAGCTCCGTTTCTCCGAAGGCTTATCACCAGTATAGTCCTCGCCGTTGTAGGTATTTACATTCGAGGTATGGCGGGCCCCGTCCCGCCATTGTTGTCGTATCATTCTGTGAGGTCCAGTAGTAATCGCCAGGCGTAAATTGTAGCAGGGTTGTAAATCGCTCAAATTACTATTGATATATATACAGAAGGTAACCGTTTTTGGTTAGCTTGTCTTCTTATTTTCACTGTCTTATTACATTGGTTTTATGTATTGTCTTTATATTCCGCTGATTACTCTGATGTTGTATCACTAGGGTGCCCGGGGTAAGGCACCAGTCACGGGCCCCAGAACGGGTCGTGACAGAATTGACACGTTCAAACCTCCAATGAATCGTGAAATTCTTCGTGTCTCCATTTCTTCCAAGCCACAAAGCATGCTGACCTTCTCAAATTCTCGAACATATTCCTCAACCTTAAGTACTCCTTGAAGAAGTTTTGTGAGCTTAAGGTATAGGTCTTGTTCATACTCTTTTGGCAAGAACTTCTTCTTCAAATATTTTTTTAATTTGTCCCAAGAATCAATCTTGGTTTTTCCATTCCCCCTCCGCCTTGTTTTGAGGTTTTCATACCATACAGAAGCGAATTCCTTCAAATTCAATGTAGCAACCTTAAAACATTTGTGATTATCATATTTCTTGAATTCGAAAAGGCTCTCAATGGCCCTTAGCTATTCAAGAAACTCTTCCGGATCCATATTGCCTTCAAATGTTGGAAGTTCAAGCTGTAGGTTTCGGTCATCCTCCCTATCATGCCCCGGGTTGTTTTGGACATCTTCATCAGCATGTCGTGGGTTATTTTGTGTAACCTCATCTCCGGACTCGACATCATTAATCATAACATGTTCCACAAACTCTCTTCTTAATAGTTTCATGTATTCCGCAACAAGGTCACTTATGGCCCTCTGAAGATCTTCATTTAGGTTAGCCATAACGTCAAGACGTGGGACAAAATTGTCTTTCTCTGATACCAAACTGATGTATATAAGGAGGGGTTTGTTAGGGTAAATTGGTCAGATTTTGGTTCGACATGGGTTGATACGAAAATGGTCTCAATTAGGGGTTGTCAGGTGGGATCTTTTTGTCGGGAAGTGTGATATTGCAGGTCTTGGACAGGTAGTTAGGGGTGGAAGTGAGCTAAAGCATTTTGTGGGGTTGTTCTAGATTTGCGGACTATTTGGTTTTGTGGAGGGTGTATGGGTATTTGAGAATAGTTTCAGTTAATGTCCTTTGGGGTGGGTGTTTGGGAAGTGTTGTGGTATATGGTGTTGAAACGAATCAAGTGATTTGAACAAGGAATGGACACGAGGTTGCTAAGGACAAGGTCGGGTCAAAACCAAGTGAGATAGGAGCAATTTGGATAGGGATTGAACACGAGGTTGCTATGGATAAGCTCGGGTCAAAATCAAGTAAGGTAGGTCATTTGGACAAGGATTTTACTAAGGTTTATATGGAAAAGCTCGGGTACAAACCAAGTTAGGGAGGCCGAAAGACCGTGTGACAAGTAACCACATAGGCCCTTGGCTTGGGTTTGGTTGGGTCAAAATAGTCCCAACTAGACTTACACCGAGGGGAACCTTAGCTGAGTTTAGCTAGATCACAAAAGTTCTAACTAGACTTTCAGAAAGGGTTTGACCCACAAAAGGATCGAGGTTTGGATCACAAAAGGATCGATGGCCCACAAAAGGACCAACTAAGATAAACAACACAAAAGCTGAATAACTTAGCAAAATGAGTAAAACTCAAATATTTTTCTTAAATCTTAAATGCTTATTTACATAAACTATATGTCCTATTTATACTAGTACTTAGACCTTTCTAGAAGACAACTAGATAGACATAATACATGAACTATTCGGCCACAATGGGAAAGGGGAAAGGGGTTCGGCCGACCTTGGGGGAGGGGTTGGATCCAACCTTTCATGTGTTATAGACCACCATTTTGTATTACCTATGTAGATAAGTTCATGAACTATTTAGTTCATGAATCTCGTCCAAATTGGGGGAAAGGGGTTTGGCCAAATGAAGAAGGGAAAGAAATAACCCTTTATATTTTCTAGGACACCCTTTCGTGTAATCTATGTAGATAAGTGCATGAACTAGCTAGTTTATGAACTATCTCCTTGGGTCACGGTTGGAAGCTTCCATTTCTAGATTGTTCTTTGGCCTAGTCACATTATCCTCTTACACGGCCTAGTCATTACGACCTAGTCGACTCCTTCTATTACAATGTGTATTAATTATGTCCTAAGGGGTGCTAGTTGTTAAGCTAAAAATAAAAAAAAATCTAAAATAAAGTGGTCTCTGCCAAGACCTGCATAAAGGCCAAAACTAAATGTGTCTTTCTTGGATCTTTAAGTTATGTCTTCAACTCCACTCCATATTCCATTCTATTTTAAGCATATCACCATATAATGGGCGACAATATTTGGTATTACTCGCAAGTCACCTCACATCTCATGTTAGGAGCTTAAGCTCGTGGCCTTTCTTTCATCAACTAAGGTTGTTCATACTGTTTTAGCTCTGAAACTATTACACCCCGTAGTTTTCACGTCGGATAACATTGCTAACTGGTATAATTGTTAAGAGAAGATACTAAATCTCCCATAAGGATAGTAGAGTATTGGGATAAGTTAAGGAAGTTCCGAGAAGTATAAAGGTTAAGAGAACCTAAGGAAGTAAGTTTAATCATTACTTGGAAGACTTTCATGCTCTACGGTTGGAGTTACGACCATAAAAGTGTTTTATGGTCCGTAAACTTCAGGTCCTCTACCGTAAAGCTTAGCAGAATGTTGGTGGAGACAGAGGTATTTTACGGTGGCCTTTTAATACGGTAATAGATTTTAAGGTGGGGGTTGACCAGCATAAAATATTTTACGACCAGAACCTCCACCGTGAAAGTTGAGGCGGTGGCCCACCTTCTCGCGATTTAAAAGGGTTTCAGCCCTCATTTCTCACCATTTTCACTCCAAAACAGTTCCTAAGAATCTCTAAATCCTCTATAAGGGTTCCATTCCCATCCTAGCTAAGTTCAGAAGGAAATAACTTGGATATTACGCCAAGAACCTTATAGTACATGACTATCTCTTATTATTCTCCTTTGTTATTATTTTTAGTGGAATTATCCAACATAAACTTGTGGTTTATGGTGGAAGCTTGGTGTCTAAGGAAATATTTCCCCTTCTCTTTCATATATAAGCTATACAAGCTTTCGGAATTTCATCATGTTAAAGAAGTAAGGTAAAAGGTGTAAAAATTGTAAAGATTGTGTTAAGTTGGACTTGAGCTCATTTGTGGAGATTTCATTTAAGTTTTAAGTGATTAATTTGAAGAGGATGTTGATGATATAGTTGTAGATATGGTTGTAGACTTGGAGGGGAAGGAGATAGGAAGAGAATATAGTTCTTTAACCGAATAGTATGATTATTACTCGCTAAGTCTAAGCTATTAATTCTAGTATTATCCTTTATTATTGTAGATTGACGTGTAGAAAGTTGTAAGCTTGATCTTCCTCAATAGAGCATCGACTTTATGGTATGTAAGGTTTTTCCTTCTTTGGGATGATCTTGTTTTAGACTAAATGTGAAATGAAATATCGTCGAACGATTCCATTCTTGGTAGCTTGGTTATCTTCCGTTTCCTTTCCTTTATTACTTATGATTCTAGTATGTTCCTTGTTGAAACTATTATTCATACTTATGATATTCCTTGTGATACGATTTATTGAGAGAACTATGGTTGGATTATAACATTCGTTGTATATGATTCCACAATAATAATCGGGGATAACGACCATATGTCACTCTGACTTTATTCATGATGTCTCTTAATGTATGTCCTATATTACACTTATATATATGGTGGAAGCTTGGTGTATATATATATATATATATATATATATTTGTGTATATTTTCTTACCATGTTGCGCTATAGTCAGCATACCACTGAGCAGTTGGGTAGATATTACTTCGTCCTATATGGCCGGGAAATTTTTGATGAGATTACCCTATATAGAGACTTGATATTATACTATATGGCCCCATAGAGTGGACCGATTTTACTTACATGCATATATTTATGGTTGCATTAGTTGTATGCCTGTAACGGCCCTTTTTTAAGTTTCAGGTTGATTTTATACCCTTTCCTCTTTCATTATATATCTCATTTACATACTTTACCTGCATTACATAATTAGTATATTTTTCGTATTGATGACCCTTTCTGGGGCGCTGTGTTTATGCCCATAGGTATGGATATATATGGCGGCATACCTCCTTAGTAGGGTACTTATTTCCAGTTGTTGCTGGTCGCACTTCACTTTCTAGAGTTGTTGTACAAAATTGATATTATTGTTGTATATATTGCTAGTGTTTTAGGTATGGTGGTGCCCTGTACCGACCAATTGATGTATTGTAGCACTATTAGAGGATTTCAAACTGGTGGTTAATGTATATTCATTTTGTTTGTCCTTGTCGTCTTCTTTGTTAGTTTGTGGATATTCTTGTTACGGCCTTGTAGGCCATAATTAAGTATATATGAAATTGTTGGGCCACTTCTGCGTCAGGTTGTTGTTGTATTCTTATATTTTTATTGTTAATTGGCAGCCTTGTTGGCCAAAGATTTGCGTTATGGAGTTCAGATGCTATAATTGGTTCTCTTGTGCCTTAGGGTGCCCACTTCCAGCCACCCCCCATCCAAAAGCTAGGGTGTAACAAATATGGTATCAGAGCAGGTCTGTCCTAGGGAGTTTGTAAGTCGTGTCTAGTAGAGTCTTATTTATGGGTTTGTTGTGCACCACACTTATAAACAGGAGGCTACATGACATTTAGGATGGTTACCTTTCTTCTTGATCTAGAACGTGCGATAAAGTCCAAGTCATAAGCGTTCAATTTCTAATATTCATCTTATTTATACTTTCAGCGATGCCTGCTACTACTAGACGATATGAAGTTATTCAGATGTTAGATATGGAGGTAGGATAGGATGCCTCTCAAGTACCTTCCGCTAACACTGGGTTGTAGGAGCATTAGGATGAGGCTGTATCTCGAGCCTCCAGGACTCCACCCCCACTACCTCTGAAGGAGCCTAGGGGAGCTGGTATACCCCCAGTTGCTCTTGATCAGGACTTAGATATGTGGAGTGTTGTACAACTATTGACTTGACTAGTGGCCTCTCAAGCCTAGCGTCATACCCCCAGTTCTTTCGATAGAGCAGTTAACGCGAGAGTTTGGGATTTTATCAACCTGGACACTCTAGTATTCACAGGGACTGATCTGAATGCGGATCCATAGAGTTTTCTAGACCAGCTATAGTAGACCTTGCGGGTTACACATGCCACTGATGCGTGATTTATGCACACACTAACGCAAGTGCACGTGTCGTGACAAGTAATATAGTCTAGAAGACCGAGTTATCGTCCTCAGGGATTAGTATTCAATTCTCAAATTCTATTCTAATGGTATCTATTTGGTAACCGATGATTGATGAATTGTTTATAACTATAATTATGAATGCTAACTAAACTACTTTGTTTTACTTCAGATATGATGAAAATAGGGCTTCCAAATCTCCTCAACTATCCGTTCATCTTACTTGTTAATGCACTTAATTATGGTTCTTCTTCTATTTTGAGATAGCAGGTTAACTAAACCGTTTTATACTCCTGTTAAGGTAATATAAACACTCAACCCCAATATAGAACCCTTCAACCTTTCGGTGATAAGATTGAATATAAAGGAGGATTAAGAGCAATAACCAATTAAACTACACAAGTATCGGGGTACTTTCGTCCACGATTTAACCTATGTTTATTCAACTATAGCATATTCACAATCTCCCCTTTCGGCTTTCGATTAGAAATCATATAGATTATGATAATTAGTGATCAATTAATTACCAAACATTCAAGACAATTATTGAATAAATCTCAACAATGATAAGAAGAAACCAAAACATGCATTATTCATAAGAATAAGTTTCAAGTGAATTGATATGGAAAGCCCTAGATTAAGTTAGTTCCTAGTCATAGACATGACAAAAACTAAACTAATATCCAACATAAACTATAAAGAAATAAAACAAGAAACAAGAAATTACACAAAAAGTGGTCTCCAATCTTGATCTTCAAGGTTGTGATGAATTTCCAAGGGTTTCGAACCCTTACTTCTGACCTAAACTCTCTTTTTTATAGCCTCCAAATCGTATGCACAGTTTTCCTTTCAGGCCTTGGCCCATTCCCATTCGAATTTGATAGCTTTTCACGCGCCATGTTCGCAATCGGGCGCCGCGGTTCAGAATCAGCCGGCGCGCTGCCTCAGAATCAGCGCGCCTGAAACTCCCGCAAGTCTCGAATTTTGGGCGCCGTGGCGCTCGACATCGCTGGGCCGAGGCGCCGTGGCGCCGCCCTGTTTCTTGCCCGGTTCGCCAACTTTCTCGCTTTTTGAGCTCTGGAACCTCTGTTTCTGCCATCTTTTTGCTCCTTTTCGCCAATGAGCCACTTTAAACCATTAAGACTCAAAAGAAAGAAAATCTATCCTAATACGACACGTATTTGTACAAAAATGGGCAAAAGATTAACTAAAAATGACTCAAAAGGTGTATATAAAATACACCGATCAAACACCCCCAAACTTAACCTTTGCTCGCCCTCGTGCAAAGATCAAAAGAAAGAATTAAAGACAAGAGGAAAAAGGAAATAGACTGACTCAAAGACACTGATCACTTTGCTGCATCATTGTTACTTAGAAAAGAATGAATGTTAGCAGAATAATATGCAGGAACATATAGCATGGATTTTTAACATTCTAAATACATTAAGTTAGATATTTCGCAAATTCAATTTAATCATACTCAATGGAAGTAAGAATACCTAACTATGCATGTCAATTTCAAAATCCTATGGCATGTTTACTTGCTATTCTCCACTAATCATGATTACACATGTAAGAGATCTTTAGGGCTTTTTTAGGGTTGTAATGTAGGCTTAGGCATGGATAGGTAAAAATAGACATTTAGGCTCATTATATGTACCATAAGTTCTTTTGCTTTAAATTCTTCCCTTTTCTTTTGATTTTCTTTCTTCACTTCATACCTATCTTTCCCCTCTTTTGTTTTGAGAGAATGAAGTGTATTATGAATAACAGGCACCCCCAAACTTAGGCTTTTGCCTATTTATTACTTTTTCATTGGGGTGCATCAAAATTGTTCACTCTTTTTGTCTTTTTGTTAACACTTTCTATTCCAATCATCTCAAATTTTCACTTATGGCACAAGTGTGGAATCATAGGGTGTTAAAGAAAAGTCTAATTTTTAGGCTCAAAGGGGCTGACTATGGATATTTTGAATGTCAAGGATAGGCAAAAGTGGTAAGAAAGGGCTAACAAAGAAATGTCTGAGTCATCTCTCTAACATGCATATCCTAACTATTTCGCCTCAAATATCAAGAAAGCATACACATAGGTTTAATCATAAACAATGCACAAGTCAAGCAAGATACCCCAAATAATCTGATTTCATGAATTTTTGGCATATCTAACCTAAGTGTTTAGATGGTTGCTTCTAATTACATTACATTATTCAACCTTACTTCACTAGGCGATTCCAGTAACTACAGCATGCATGATCTAAAAAAAAATTAATTATGACTCAAAAATACTTAAAACTGATCAAAAAGACTCAAAAACAATAAGACACCCTCCAAACTTAAATCACACATTGTCCCCAATGTGTGCAAGACTAAAAAAAAAAAAACAGGACAACTTACAAACTTGGTTTAAAGTGGTGGCGGTGGCGGCGGATAATGCATGGATCACTGATTGAACAAGGAACGCATCTCATCAAATCTCTGGTGCAACTGTTGTTGCTCCTGCCTTAATTCTTGTTGTCCTTGCCTCATGTCCTGTTGACCTTGTATCATTATGTCAAAGTTCTGCATCATCCTCATCTGGTTCATGAGCAACTGCTCCATTATAGGCACTGGAGGTTCAAATTCTGGGGGTTGCTGTTGGTCGCTCGCTTCACGCCGAGCCTGCCTCGTGCTCATCTTCATTCATGGCAGCCTCTGCTGCCGCGGCCGCTAAGTGCTTTGGTCTCCTTCGTCCGCCGAGGGAGTGGTCAGGAAGGAATGCACTATCCCATATGACACAGGAGGTTGGAATTTCTCATATGTATCAGTGGGTAGGGTTGGGACCCCATGTCTGGAGCATAAGCTGCTAATAAGTGAGCCATGTCCCAACCCACCTGTCGTTACCAACCTGTTGGTTTCTCCAATGTTTTGCAATATTTCCTTCCCAACGTCAATCGTCTTCCCTGACATGATTTCATATATCATTTTTATTCTATCTGCTGGCACTCTGGTGAAGTGCATTGATGGAATTAAGCCGCATCGATTTAAATATAACCAACCCTTGGCTATTTTGTTGAACTGACATCTGCTCAGTCCTCTTGATCCATTTCTTGCAATATCATACTCACTCTGGTAGCTTATCGTGCTTATGATTTACATCCCAGTTGATGTTGTTGGTATCTCTAGACCAAGTTCTGAAATAGCTCTGATCGTCACCTCTTTCTTCAACATCGGCTGTTTTTAATAGCACATTCACCACTTATGCCGTCACAGGCACATACCGTCCCCTCACAAAGCATCTACCATCCACCCTCTCTGGAAAGTTAGCATAGAATTCTCTCACCATTACTGTGTTCTGCGGTGCTATTCTCTCTGGGTTAACAAATCTCTTCCACCCCATGACTTCTATCATCGCCCGAATAGGCTCATAAGCATCTCCCTCCTCAAATGACTCCCTTTGGTACTCCATTCCTCTTTCAGGGATCAAGGGTCTAGTACTAAGTTTTTGATATCTATCTTCAGCTTTTTGTCTGACAAACCTAGTAGTATCATATTGAGGGACGGAGGTGGATGTGGAAGCTCTCCTCTTTTTGGCAGATATTTTTAGATAAACTTGGCAGCGTTTCTTGTGTTTCAATGATTTTACCCAACACTATCAATCAATAATCAGCAACTACAACACTCTTCAACCCCCACACTTCACTCAAAAGCTCCGGCACAACACCCCACGCTCACTTCGTATAATCTTCCGCGAAATCTCACACCCAACTTCAAGACACCACACACCTTCCACCAATAAAGCACCTCCCCACCTATTACCTCCCCTGATTGTATTGAAGATTTCATGAAAAGTGATAAAGGTTACCTTGGACGGTGTTCTTCAAGATTTTCTTGTTCCTAATGATATATTGAGGCAATGGAATGAGGGTTGTTGTTTGAGAAGGTTAAGGGTTTAAGGAATTTAAGTACTTTGGTTGTGATTGAGTTAAGTTTGTGGAATATTTTTAGGAAAAAGGGTTAATTTCGTGGGTTTTGGAGAGAGGAAAGGTTTGGGTTTTGATTTGGAGAGAGGAAAATCAGATTTAGGGCTCCTTTAAAATTCAGAATTTCCGTCGCGGCGCCACGGCGCCCAAACTTCTGTGACCCACTGAACTTTCAGCGCCGTGGCGCTGGGCCGATTTTTTTTTCTTTTCCTTTGATTTTTTCAGTTTTTGTCCTCCAAATTTTTGGCGCTGCAACTGTCATCACAACATATAAACAATACCCTCCGTGAGACTGTTCTAAGTAAAAACTAAATTGCATTAAATTGAATAAAATAAAATAACCTTGGGTTGCCTCCCAAGTAGCGTTGTCTTTAACGTCTTTTAGTCGGACGCAAGTTCTTTACTCAAGAGGCATGGGGTAGATTAACCCCATAGCCCATCCATTTCATCAACATTTTTTGCTTCCTCCTTCTGTTTTTCTTTTTCTCTTTTTTTTTCAAGAGGAGGTTTAACATTACTTACCTGTTTTGGCGGGCTTATTTCTCTTGCTATTACTTGTGCTGGCTCAACCGATGTGCTGACGGTGCTAACTGCAAAGCACTTGCTCATGACTGGGGGTTCAATGATGTGTTTGAACACTTTTGTCACGACCCGTTCTGGGGCCCGTGACTGGTGCCTTACCCGGGCACCCAAGTAGTCATACATCAGAGAAATCAGCGGAATATAAAACAACCAAGATATGAAACAGTATAAATAAGACACGCTTCGGAAAAAGTTGCCTTTCGGCATATATGTATATCAATACCCCAAAATGAGCGATTATATCCCAACCTTACAACAGTCTGGCACCTCTAAGAGTTTAAAACAACAATGGCGGGACAGGGCCCGCCATACCTGAATGCAAATATCTATAACGACGGGGACCATACCAAAATGCTAAGCCTCGGAGAAACGGAGCTTTTCCAACGTCAAACGGTGATCCTAAGAACGGATCAATAGTAGGAGTACCTTTACTGCGGCATGAACGGCCCGAAGGAGGTCGATGACAACAGTACCAAGTATGTGAAACGAAAATATTGTAAATGAAATCATAGTAGTCTATATAAAGCGGGAGATATGTATGATAACCAAAACTACGATTCACAATAAATAGCGATCATGTCAAGTCGTGACTCACGCCTCAAAGTCATCATAAAACCGCACGGGGTAAATGCGAAGGCATAGCCGACTACTAAAACCCAGTACAAACAAGGTCAAATCAGATCATGAGATCTGTCTGCAGCCGTCACATGATCAAAGCCGCCACTCGCGCGATATCTAATGTGCGCGTCTAGCCACAGAACTTCCGTAGCTCCGCACGGGCCACTCCAATGGCCCACATGAGGTATTCCGCGCATCGGTAGCTACTCCCGGCGGCGTCTGGACTCGCCGTCCGCGTAGCCACAAAGACCGCGTGACCACAAGGCGCGTACTAACACGGAACTCCGCAGATTCGCATGCCATACTGCACTGCATAAGGTATTCTCGAATCATAGGTCACTAGACCCGCCTGAGTCTACCCCGCATCGGAGGGCAGCTTAACCCCCGGAATCATGAGTGATATAATATTAACATAACAGCTTATCGTTAAACAACCTAAGCACAACAAGGGAAAACCCATTTACACAAACATCACAAGATACTAACTCACGTAGCATCCTAACATGTTTACTTATCAAGTCAACAAGAAAGTATTACAAGACTATCACAAATCAATACAATCAAGTTATTCACACAAGGTACTTTCTACATTATGTTAACAAGTTCGGGTTTTTAGCCCCAAAGTACTTCATGTATTACTCTTTTTAAAAGATCCGTTTCTTTCACAAAAGTTACACAATACCCGTAGTATAAAAAATAGAGTGATTATCTTTTGAAGTAAATCAAAACACTTCTCTTTGTAAAATCAAGTAACAACATTCTTTTCCCAACGCTCAAGTTTGCCTAATTTCAATTACTCAAATTTCCCATTTTCGAAAGGTTTCGTAGTTCATAGTTTTAATCCTTTAAAACAATTTGAGAAACATATACCTTATGTGTGAGTAGGTTATTATTGTTCATAACAATCTTATTACAGCAGCCATGATCTAGGAAATGTAATATCATTTTGTCTCATCTTAGCTCCTATGCAGATGGAAGTTTTCTACTGGTTTTAATAATACATTATTAGTCAAAACATTTCCCTTTATTAGCGCTGCTGTGGTTTGTTCGACATTCATTCTGATCGGTAAAACATCATTCCTTTTGAAAACCAAAATACTATTTACTCACGAATGAGGTTTCACACTTTTTAACAAAATTCATATTAGTATAATTAAGTCAAGTCTCTTATTTTCTTAAATCAATAAATCATTCTTTTATCACTCTGCCGTTATACCTAACTTCCCATAAAGCTAGTATAACTCTTAAGCTTTTAAAACCAAGTGTTACTCTTAAAAAGGTTTCTTAATTCTTTTGAACTACTTCAGATTCTTTTTATTCAGGCTTAAGTCAAAAGACATTGCCGTAATTATTATTCAGGCTTAAGTCCAAGACATTGCGTAATTATTATTCGTGCTTAAGTCCAAGACATTGCGTAATTATTATTCGCTTAACACACATACGTCTACCGTACTATATACATATTTTTTAAAATATCATGCTCAAGAGGATAGGAAGAATCACATACCTTCTCGGCGAAATCCACCTGCCAAGTTGAATATGTCGCGCGCAGAGAATCGACCTATAACAGTCAAATACGTCTATCAACGTCTAGACTGTACTGTACAAAGCTCTAAGCAGAGGGTTCGTTATTCTATGGACATTTGGGCAGCACTTACTACCCGGTGAGCTACTCAAGTCTACTATGAAGACAGTCCTATGTAAGTACAGTTCTATTATTCATCTTTTAAACCCTTCTACTGTGATATCAGTTCAATTCTATTCTTTAATATCCTTCTAAGTATTTATACTTATTCCTATACTTCTACAGTATGTATATTCTAATTACAAAAGGAGGATAAGGTTATTTACCTCGGTAAGCCCAATAATATCCTAGATAAAAGTCGCTCTTGAGCAAGGTTTAGCTCCTACTCCGCATGCTCCAATGCGCTCCAAGAACCCTTAGAAGTTCTTCACAACTTCAACTAAGTACTAAGGGGTTTGGGCTAGGGTAATTTGGTCATTATAACAATACTAGAAGGCAATATTTCTACCAAGGGAGGGGGGTAGTGTTTCGGCTAGGGCTTGCTTTAGAGAGGGGGGGGGGCTATCCGCCAAGCCACTAAGGCTAGAGGGGAGATGTTGGACGAAAACTCAACAAGAAAGGGGAGGGATTTTCAAGACTTGGAAAGTGAAATGTGGATGAAGAACTCTTCATCTAAAAGGGGGTATTTATAGGTCAAGCATTGGCCAACCAATGGCCAAGATGATGCCAAGTGCAAGGCAAGTGTAGGGTGAGGATTTAGGCAAGTGTCCATTCTAACTACTACACAAAAATATCCTACCAACTCCATGACAAAATAGGCCACCCATTCGTCCACTGATATCGCGTAACCCCCAATGAGAGGGTGACAAGTGTCGTCCTCTCGTTGGTCCAAAATGTTTCATCTCTCGAAAAAATCCGCAAAAATTAGAAATGACATAGCCGGAATTTATCCTACGCGAGTTGTGTAAAACGTTTCGTCGAAAAACGACTCTAATCGGGTGTTGTGCACAAAGTGAAATTCGGCCAAGCCACCTAGGGGGGGTGACACGTGTCGCCTCCTACTGCCCAAAATATTTCATCTTAGAAAATATCCACAATGGCCAAAATCTCAAAACAAAGTGGGCCCACAAAACCGTAAATTTCTCCGTGGGCCCACGTGACCATTTCCAAAATAAAATTCCATAATTCTCTAATATTCCAAGAAGTCCGAATACCAAATCTGGGAATCCAATTCCCATTAACGAACCTTTTTCCTTCACAAAAACCGGAAACTTTTCCGTGGAAAAATCACCTCTTTCTACCTTTCCAATTTCCATGTCGTATTCTCGTACGTACGTCCTCGCATACATACCCTGGAACTACGGGGTATAACAACTTTGAACACCATCTCTTCACTTTCCACTCTAAGTGTCAGCTCACCCTTCTCCACATCAATCAGGGCTCTCCCGGTTGCCAAGAATGGTCTTCACAATATGATGGGGATCTCATCATCTTCCTCCATATCAAGGGTGAGGAAGTCCGCAAGAAAGAAGAATTTTCCCACCTTAACTAAGACATCTTCAATCATTCCCCTGGGATGCACCACTGTCATATCTGCTAACTGCAAGCTCACAGTGGTTGGTTTGGCTTCACCTAACCGCAACCTCTTCAAAACAGACAAGGGCATAAGATTTATGCTAGCCCCCAAATCACAAAGGACCCTATTACATGTCACTCTGCCAATTGTGCAAGGCAATGTGAAGCTCCCTGGATCCTTGAGTTTGGGGGCAATTTCTTCTGCAAGATGACACTGCATTCCTCTGTCAGTGCCACCGTGTCATACTCCGCCAACTTCTTCTTCTTCCCTATAATTTCCTTCATGAATTTAAAATAAGTAGGCATTTGCTCCAATGCCTCAATGAATGGAATGTTAATGTGTAGCTTTCTGAATATCTCCAAGAACTTGGAGAATTTCTTATCAACCACTTTCTTTTGCAACCTCTGCGGGTAAGGAATCCTCTCAGTGTACTCCTTTACTGGGACTGTTGGAGCTTTCTCTAATATCGGGCGGTCTTCAGTAACCCTCTCCCTCTCTGCATCTACTCTCTGTTCAACCACAGGCTGGGGTGTAAGCTGTTCTAACTGTTTTCCATTCCTCAGCTGCACTGCTTGGCACTGTTCTCTGGGGTTCATCTCTGTATTGCTAGGCAAAGTGCCATGTGGCCTGTTGTTTGTCATCTTCTCTAGTTGTCCCACCTGCATCTCCAGAATCCTGATAGAGGATCTGGTTTCTGCCATGAACTGGGTATGTGAGTTAGTGAGTGTCAACAGGGCTTCTCTCAACTCATCTGGCTTCTCTTGTTTAGCGGTGCACTGAATTGTTGTGAAGATGAGGTCTGAGTGAATGGTTGTTGATTTTTGTACTGGCCTCGAAATTGGTTCTGCTGCCCTTGATCACCCCTCCATGAAAAGCTAGGGTGATTCCTCCACCCTGGATTGTAGGTATTTGAATAGGGGTTGTTCTGAGGCCTTTGATAATTCCCTACTGCTTAGCATTCTGCTTGCTCGATCGAGATGTTGTTAGGATCTGCTGATGGGCACCTATAAAAGGTATGTGGACCTCCACATGTCTCGCAATGCAATGGAATTTGAACTGCATTCACTGACACTGTGTTTTGTTGCAGTTGCTTGGTCAAGAGAGCAACTTGTGCATTCAATGTTATGATGGCATCAATCTTATGAACTCCAATTGTTCTTCTTACACTTACCCATCTGTCCTCTGTTACATGATTATTGGTGGCCATGTCTTCCAATAAATCATGGGCTTCGTGTGCTGTCTTTCTCATGAAAGTTCCACCTGTGGCTGCGTCAATGATAGTTCTGGTGGTCCCGCTTAGCCCATTGTAGAAAATATGGACCAAATTCCACAACTCAATGCTATGATGTGGACACTTCCTTTGCAAATCTTTAAATCTCTCCCAAGCCTCATAGAGTGACTCTCCATCAGCTTGATAAAAATTATTCAACTCCCCTCTCAGTTTAGCGGCTTTGGACGGTGGAAAGAACTTTGCTAAAAACTTATGTGTCAGCTCCTGCCATGTGAATATCGAATCTGTGGGCAAGGAATTCAACCAAACTTCGCTCTATCCCTGAGTGGGAAGGAAAAGAGCCTCAATCGGATGGCGTCGTCAGTAACGCCATTGTACTTGAAAGTTGCACACAACTCCAAGAAGTTCGCTATGTGCATGTGAGGATCTTCCGATGGCAACCTCGGCCCGAGCGATGTCGCACCATACTCAGGATCGCAAACTTGATTTCAAAATTATTTACTCCTATTACTGGGAGCCTGATGCAGGTTTGTGCTCCATTCACCCTTGGCAGCACATAATCTCCCAAGCTTCTCTCAGCTTGGACCTGGACCCTCTCTTCTACATCCATTGGTAATCTCCGGGGCATCATTTGGTTAGGTTGATGATCACCTAACCCTTCGTTCATCTCATTGTTATTCTGCAAGCCCCCCATTGCTATTAATGCCAAACTTCGTTGGTTTCTCCTGTTATGTTTGCAAGTCTTTTCAATTTCCGGGTTGAAGGGAACAAGTGTGTCTGCTCCTCTTCTCCTTCGCATAAACTAGATGCCTGCAACAGATCAAAACCAACAAACGGATCACGACACACTGGTTTTCACAAATAAAATAAAAGCTTAATAAAAAGAAAGAAAAAAAAAACCAAATTAGAAATTAAGAATAGATAAAATGAAATTGAACTACGCCAATCCCCGGCAACGGCGCCAAAAACTTGATGCGCGATTTATGCACACACTAACGCAAGTGCACGTGTCGTGACAAGTAATATAGTCTAGAAGATCGAGTTATCGTCCTCATGAATTAGTGTTCAATTCTCAAATTCTATTCTAATGGTATCTATTTGGTAACCGATGATTGATAAATTGTTTATAACTATAATTATGAATGCTAACTAAACTACTTTGTTTTACTTCAGATATGATGGAAATAGGGCTTCCAAATCTCCTCAACTATTCGCTCATCTTACTTGTTAATGCACTTAATTATGGTTCTTATTCTATTTTAAGATAGTAGGTAAACTAAGCTGTTTTATACTCCTGTTAAGGTAATATAAACACTCAACCCCAATATAGAACCCTTCTACCTTTCGGTGATAAGATTGACTATAAAGGAGGATTATGAGCAATAACCTATTAAACTACACAAGTATCGGGATACTTTCGTCCACGATTTAACCTATGTTTATTCAACTATAGCATATTCACAATCTCCCCTTTCGGCTTTCGATTAGAAATCATATAGATTATGATAATTAGTGATCAATTAATTACCAAACATTCAAGACAATTATTGAATAAATCTCAATAATGATAAGAAGAAACCAAAACATGCATTAATTCATAAGAATAAGTTTCAAGTGAATTGATATGGAAAGCCCTAGATTAAGTTAGTTCCTAGCCATAGACATGACAAGAACTAAACTAATATCCAACATAAACTATAAAGAAATAAAACAAGAAACAAGAAATTACACAAAAAGTGGTCTCCAATCTTGATCTTCAAGGTTGTGATGAATTGTCAAGGGTTTCGAACCCTTAATTCTGACCTAAACTCTCTTTTTATAGCCTCCAAATCGTATGCACAGTTTTCCTTTCAAGCCTTGGCCCATTTCCATTCGAATTTGACAGTTTTCCCGCCTCGGCGCCGCGGCCTGCAACTGGCGCCGCGGCGCCGAAACTCCTGCAAGTCTCTTAATTTTGGGCGCCGTGGCTCGACATCGCTAATTTGGAGCACGCGGCGCCTGCTTTCTTGCCGGTTCGCCAACTTTCTCGCTTTTTGAGCTCTGGAACCTCTGTTTCTGTCCTCTTTTTGCTCATTTTCACCAATGAGCCACTTTAAACCATTATGACTCAAAAGAAAGAAAATATATCCTAAGATGACACGTATTTGTACAAAAATGGGCAAAAGATTAACTAAAAATGACTCAAAAGGTATATATAAAATACACCGATCAGCCACCAATATAGAGCTGGTGGAGCTTGCCTCTTATAGATTGCGGGATGTTGTCGTGACTTCATATGAGATATGGGAGCAGTATAGGGGACACCATGCCCTATAAACTGGATGTAGAGAGTTTTCTAAGGCATTTTTGCAGCAATATTTTCTTGTTGAGCTCTGTCGTTATAGGAAAAACATGTTTCTACAGTTGGAGTAGAGAAATATGAGTGTCCGAGTGAATAACATGTAGTGTAACTCCTTGGCTAGGTATGCTCTTACCATTGTGGCTATGATGAGTAATCGAGTATATCGGTTCATGGGTGGTTTGAGACCTCACATGGTTAATGTATGCACCACAACCTCTTCGAATCCAAATATGGATATCGCTCTCATTCAGGACTATTCTCAAAATATGGAGGATTGTAAGAGGTAGCACACGATTGATCGAGAGCGCAATAGGGGTTAATATAAGAGGGCCCGATCTGTAGGTGATACAAGAGATTTTAGAGGTGGATTCAGGCTGTAGTTCTCTAGGCGTCCATCTTATTCGGAAACTAGTGCACCACTACAGTTCCAGATCTAATATCGTGATTGGACTACTTATTCTGGTCAGGGTAAGAGTTTGCAGACATTAGACCCACATTGTAGAGGTGAATTTAGTCAGATGAAACCTCCATTGCCCTATTGTAATCGGTGTGGTAGATCTCAACTGGGCCAGTGTCATCAGGGTTTGGATGTATATTATTCAAGTGGGCAGTCCAATCACAGTATGATGTTTTGCCCAATAAGAGGCGGTATGGCGCAACCGACAAGTTCTATATTAGCTTCTTCTTCATCTATGCACCCTCCTAATCCATGTACACAAACATCGGCTGGTAGATGTAGAGACAGGGGCAGAACGTTTAGCTCAAGCGGTCATTAGAACATCATTTATGCATTGTCGGGTCGACAAGACCTATAGTTATCTCCAGATGTGGTTACAGGTATATTATCTATTTTTTCTCTTGATGTGTATACCCTGATATATCTAGGTTCTACATTGTCATATATGTTATGGTTCACTTTTACGTGGAGGCATAAAGCTACTAGGAGGTTGTTGGTGCTCTAAGTCAGATAATAATTTTAGAGTCACCATCTAATTTGTAGGGAAATTAGGAAAATCAAGTTGAGAGGGTTTATTCAAAACAATGAAAAAATACATTCTAAACCAGAGTCGAGGTAAGAGTTCTGGTGATCCCCGGGGAAGGTGTTAGACACCCCGGTATTAAGAATATGTAGAATACGGTTGACCTTCAGATTCTATAGCATGTTTAAATTATACAAATTGCTTAAAGCGTTTAAATTCCCGCAAAATTCATCTCATTCATTTCATTACAAACTCAGAGACTTTTTGAAAATCAAGGAGTTAACTTTTGCCTAAAAATAGGTTGCCTAAGGGTGATTTAGTCAATTTACTTTCATGACTAAGAATACTCAAGAATTAACTTGAGTAGAACTCTACAGTTAGTCCAATAAATTATTCATATCACTTCACTCACTTTGAAAAACCTTTTTAAATTTGAAAAGAGTACAACCCATTTAGAGTGATAAGTTTTGATTTAAAATATGTTTTCTTTTTTATTTTCATGCTATAGTTCCAAAGGTCATCACATAGTCCGCAATATACCAAAATCCATATGTTAACCCAAGTCCAAGAAAGTGTTTAGGTCCTTAAAATAATTTGAGTTGGGCTTGGCTCAAAAAATTAGCTTTTAGAGATGTCAGTTTGGCCCAAACTTAGCCCAGAAAATGTGTTCGAAAATCCAGTCATGTTTTCTTCTTAAACAGATCCATTTTTTCTAAAAATATACGGCCCATTTTGAATTATTTTAGCCCATTAAGTTGTAGTCCAAAACAATTCCAATTAATTTCAAATTTAAAATATCACAATTGATTTCATGGTCAGAAATAGTCTAGTCCATGTTTGAAAACCCATTTTTTTCCGATTTCTTTATAAGTACAAAAACAGTACGGTTTCTCTAAATTTGGAAGTTAACACATTTTGAAATTTATTTGTCGCGATTCTATTCTAAACGATGTACGTATCGTTGCCAATCCTAAGTCGTAACAATAAAAAGATTCTAATATTATATATATAAAGTATTTGTATACAAGCAATACATATATATATTACAAATATGAAATGAATGGAAGGGGGATAAGCTTAAACTGGTGGGCCTACCTAAGACCACTGATCGGTGTATTTTATATACACCTTTTGAGTCATTTTTAGTTAGTCTTTTGCCCGTTTTTGTATAAATATGTGTCGTCTTAGGATAGATTTTCTTTCTTTTGAGTCATAATGGTTTAAAGTGGCACATTGGTGAAAAAGAGCGAAAAGAGGACAGAAACAGAGGTTCCAGAGCTCAAAAAGCTAGAAAGTTGGCAACCCGGGCGAGAAACAGGGCGGCGCCGCGGCGCCACCAACCAGCAGCATCAGAGCGCCACGACGCCCAAAGAACAGAGAGCCGCAGGAGTTTCGGCGCCGCGGCGCCAGTTGCAGGGCCGCGGCGCCGAGGCGGGAAATCTGCCAAATCCAAATGGGAATGGGCCAAGGACAAGAAGGAAAAGTTGTTGGACGTTTTATAGGCTATAAAAAGGACCTTTTTAGGTCATATTTAAGGATCCCACTTTGGAGAATTAATCACAACTTGGAGATCAAGATTATAGACTTTCTTTTAAGTAATTTCTTGTTCTTTATTTTATTTCTTTTTAGTTTATGTTAGATATTAGTTTAGTTCTTGGCATGTGTATGGCTAGAAACTAACCTAATTTAGTGTTATATCCCGTATTTCCAGAGTATGTACGTGAGGACGTACGTACAAAAGTTAAAGCCTTAAGTTAGGCAAGGGACGAAATTTGTGCACAACTACCGAAAGGAATTGTTTTCCGACGAAACGTTTTCCAAACTTTGCGAAGGTAAAATTGCGGTTGCAACATTAATAATTTTTGCGGATTTTTCCGAGAGATAAAATATTTTGGACCAACGAGAGGGCGACACTTGTCACCCTCAAGTGGACGGAAATTGTGGGCTTCCTTTGGCACGTTTTTTTCATTTTTTGTGCCTAAAACATTTGGTCAATGTTTGGTAGGATATTTGTGTGGTAGATGACTAAGTGGGACCCACACGACACTTGTCCAAATCCTCACCCTTCACTTGCCCACCACTTGTCTTAATCTTGGCCATTGATTGGCCTATAAATACCCCCCTTTAGTTGAAGACTTCTCCATCCCTAAAACATTTCTAAGTCTTGAAAATCCTCCCCCCTCTTATTAGAAGCTCTCGTCCAAAGAGCAACCCCTCCCCCTTTGAGAAGGCCCTTGGCCGAAACATCCCCCCCCCCCCTCTTGAGAGTTGTTCTCGTAAAATACCCCCCCCCCTCTTGGTAGAAAATACTCTCCAAGTATTGTTACTATTCCAAAATACCTTGGCCCAAATACCTTGTAGTATTCCAAGGTTACCCCTATACTAAAAGCCCAGAAATACTACTATACTTCCCTTCAGTCACAAAACGAAACCCTAAGGAAAATCTTCACAGTTGGTTGAAGTATTAAGAAGAAGTTGCGTAGAACTTCTAAGGGTTGTTTGGAGCGGGTTGGAGCACCCAGAGTAGGAGCTAAACGTTGCTCAGGATCGACATTTAAACTTGGATAATTTTGGGCTTACCGAGGTAAATACTCTTGTCCTTCTATTGTAATTGGAAATTACATACTGTAGTAGTATAGAAATGAATATAAGATACATAGAAGGATATTACAGAAGAGAATTGAACTGTAATAGAAGGATATTACAGAAGAGAATTGAACTGAAATCACATCAGAAGAATATTAAAGAAGAAGATTAAATCAGATTTACATAGGGTGTATTTGCGATGAACTTGTGTAGTTTAACGGGTAGGGAAGTGCTGCCCGATTTTTTTCCGTAGAATAGAGAACCCCCTGCTTAGAATATTCTACAGAGTAGTCTAGACATTGATAGACGTATATGGCCTTTATAGGTTGAATGTTCTGCGAGTAGCATGTTCTACTTGAAAGGTGGACAAGGATAGCCGGGTTATAGCCGGGGAGCGTTTTGCTAATTGTCGATGATCGTCGCGAGGTATGTGATTCTTCCTATCCTCTTGAGCATGATATTTTAAAAGAATATATATAGTACGGTAGACGTACGTGTGTTAACTAAACGTGGTTTTACTGCGATGTCTTTTGACTTGAGTCTGAATAATAAGAATCTTGAAGTATTTCAAAAGAATTAAGAATCGTTTTGAAAGAAGAGTAATACTTGGTTTTAAAAGCTTAAGAGTTATACTAGCTTTATGAGAAGTTAGGTATAACGACTTAAGAGAGATAAAAGGAACGGTTTACTTAATTGTTTATGAACGCCTTATATTGATTTCGGAAAGGAGAATAAGTATCGAACAAACCACAGCAGCGCTAATAAAGGGAAATGTATTGACTAATAAAGTATTATTAAAACCAGTAGAAACCTCCATCTGCATAGAAGCTAAGATGAGACAAAATGATATTACATTTCCTAGATCATGGCTGCTTTAATAAGATTGTTATAAACAAGAATAACCTACTCACACATAAGGCATATGTTTCTCAAATTGTTTTAAAGGAGAATTATATTATTAAGTGATTAAAACTATGAACTACGAAACCTTTCGAAAATGAGAAACTTGAGCATTTGAAATTAGGCAAACTTGAACGTTTGGAAAATAATGTTGTTACTTGATTTTACAAAGGGAAGTGTTTTGGTTTACTTAAAAAGATAGTCACTCTATTTTTATACTACGGGTATTGTGTGACTTTTGTTAAAGAAACAGATCTTTTAAAAGAGTTAATGTATGAAGTACTTTGGGGATAAAAACCCAGAACTTGTTAACATAAAGTAGAAAGTACCTTGTGTGAATAACTTGATTGTGTTGGTTTGTGATAGCCTTGTAATACTTTCTTGTTGATTTGATAAGTAAACATGTTTAGGATGCTACGTGTGTTAGTATCTTGTGATGTTTGTGTAAAGGGGTTTCCCTTGATTGTGCTTATGTTGTTTAACGATAAGCCGTTATGATAGTATTGTACCACTCACCTCTTGACATGATCTGGGGTTAAAGCGCCTCCGTCACGGGGTATACCTCGAGCGATGCAGGACTATGATTCGAGAATACCTCATGCGGGTCGGGGACCTATGCGAGCTACGAGTTCGAGTTAGTATGCGGTCTATATGGCCATGCGGTCTATGTGGCCATGCGGTGCGAGTCGGGGCGATGCCGGGAGTAGCTACCGTCTGGGAATACCTCATGCGGGCCTATGTGTGGCCTATGCGGGCTGCGGGAAGTTCGAGATTAGACGCGCACATTTGATCTGCGAGCGATTGGCGGCTTGATCATGGCGGTCTAGAAAGACCTTGTGATCTGATTTTATGACGGTGTTGGTGCATGGGTTTTAGTAGTCGGCTATGCCTTCGTACTTACCGTCGGTTTTATTATGACACAGGTGGGACACGGTGTTCATGTGTATTCCTTGGTGCTTTTATATCATAGGCTGAAGCGGTGAGGAAGGTATTCCACGGGCATGATTGATGTTGTGGGCGTGAGACTCATAGTTATATTTGAGTGATGACTTTGAGGCGTGAGTCACGACTTGACATGGCCTTATTTATTGTGATCGTAGTTTGGTTATCATACATGTCTCCTTCTTTATATAGACTACTATGATTTCATTTCTGATATTTTGATTTCACATACTTGGTACTGTTATCGACCCCATACGGGGCTGCGTTCATCTGCAGTAGAGGTACACCAGTGTTGATCCTCGCTCATAGGGTCACAGTTCAGCATTTAGGAAGCTCCGTTTCTCCGGAGGCTTATCTTGGGTATAGTCCTCTGTCGTTGTAGGTACTTACATTCAGGGGTATGGCAGAGCCCTGTCCCGCCATTATTGTTATATCATTCTTAGAAGTCATGTAATCTTGTTGTGGCGAGTTTGTAAAAGGGATATGCTGTTCGTTCAAGTTATATATAAGCCGAAAGGAAATTTTCTCAGATAAACTGTCTTTCACTTCATATTATTTCATGTCTTGTTTTATATTCTGCTGATTACTCTGATGTATGTCTACTTGGGTGCCCGGGGTAAGGCACCAGTCACGGGCCCGGGTTCGGGTCGTGACAAAAGTGGTATCAGAGCAGTTAATCCTCGGAAAGTGTCTACAGACCGTATCTAGTAGAGTCTTGATTATCGGTGTGTTGTGCACCACACCAATAATCAGGAGGCTATAGGATATTTAGGATTGGTTTCCATTCTTCTCACTCTGAGATCGTGCTTAGAACCGTGTTATAAGTTCGACCCCTCTAACGTATTTCTTTCCCGTACCAGTTATGCCTCCGCGTAAGACAACCCGGGCCCAGAAGGGCAAAGCGGCCAGGCTGCGAGTAGAAACCTGAGAGGGTTACGAGGGCACAGGCCCAATCATCACCTAGGGTGGTGCTTCATTCGGGGAGTTCTGCGACATCGCCAGCCCCAGCAGAGTTTAGCACGGCGGCAGCAGTTCCTACTGCGGCTATGACATTTACACCTTCAGTTCCACGACCAGTAGCAGAAAGAATAGATTGCAAAGAGACGACCCTATTACTAGCTAGGGAGTTAGCAACCAGAGAGTATATTATGTATCGATTTATCACGGGTCTTGATGACTATCTAAGAGAGGGTTGTGCAAGAGTAGCTCTTCAGTCAGGCTTGAGCATGGCCTGTGTACGGGCTTATGCGCAGCAGGCCGAGAAACGTAGGGATCGACGAGTTAACCAAGATCAGCAGAAGAGGGCCAGATCGGCAGGGCCCTTTGGTAACTTTCGAGGCGAATCACCTCACCAGCAGACTAGATATGCGCCTCCGCCATTGCAGAGTGGTCCTCCACAGGGTTCAGGACGTTCGGAGTATGCAGGAGTTGGTCAGAACTCCAGGGCTTCTGGTTCACAGATACACGTAGGTTCCAGCCAGCCGGATTCAATTTTCCCTCAGTGTTCACAGCGGTGTGGCGTCGTCGGGAATATCATCTTTTGTTGGTGCTTGTTTTACTGCGGCGTCGGGGCCATGTGTGAAATGATGTCCTAGTAGGAGGATGTAGGTAGGAGGACTCACCTACGGATCGATTGCGGATTCATGGTTCGGAGAGGAAGGGTGCTAGCGAGGAGGCCACCCCTCGGTGTGGCGTTGTGGTAAGTGTCATTATGGGAGTGTCGTACTTCTTGGCGACTTGTTATGCTTGCGGCGGTAGGGCCATTTTGCGAAATTGTCCAGGCAGTGGCGCGGATGTAGAGACTCGACGCCGAGGATCAGTGGCTAGTTCATCACCTCCCCTAGCTATGCGCCCAACAGGGCAGGATTGATTAGAACGACAAAGGGGAGTGAAGCAGTAGATACAGGTATATCCTTAACCCTCTAGAGATGGGTATGTGTGATAAAATGAGTATATCTTAAGTGTTATGTTCAAATAGCTGTCACGACCCGAACCCGGGCCCATGACTGGTGCCTTACCCAGGGCACCCTAGTGATACAACATCAGAGAAAATCAGCGGAAATAAAAACATGAACATGAATTAAGAGACATGATAAATAAACAGGCCAACCAAAACAGTTGCCTTCAGTATAAATACATAAAT
Source organism: Przewalskia tangutica (assembly GCA_029844215.1). Classification (NCBI taxonomy): domain Eukaryota; kingdom Viridiplantae; phylum Streptophyta; class Magnoliopsida; order Solanales; family Solanaceae; genus Przewalskia; species Przewalskia tangutica. Next base: position 123,233,632 of record CM056722.1, read on the forward strand.
ACCCGAACAGTTATCCTTTTTACAAACTCTGCCCACAACAGTACTACAGACCTCTAAGAAGTGACAACAACTATGACGGGACAGGGCCCCGCCATACCCCTGAATGTACAAGAACCTACAGACTCAGGGTAACATACCAAAAGATAAGCCTCCGAAGAAACGGGGCTTCCCAACACGCTGAACTTTGATCCTATGAGCGAGGATCCACAACCGATGTACTTCTACCTGCGGCATGAACGCAGCCCCCCGAAGGAGGTCGATCAGTACCAAGTATGTGAAATCAGAAACATCGTAAATGAATTCATAATAGTCTATATAAAGCAGGCGACATGTATGATAACCAAACTACGATTCACAACATAAGCGATCATGTCAAGTCGTGACTCACGCCTCAAGTCATCCTCACGCGTGGAACTTCTTCCTCACCGCGCGATCTAGGTATAAATCGTGTGGAATACGTGTCCCGGCCCATCCCGTGGGACTCGGTAAAGAATCATGTGGAATACGTGTCCCGGCCCATCTCGTGGGACTCGGTAGAGAATCATGTGGAATACGTGTCCCGGCCCATCCCATGGGACTCGGTAGAGAATCAGATGAAATACGTGTCCCGGCCCATCTCGTGGGACTCGGTGAATAATCAGATGGAATACGTGTCCCGGCCCATCTCGTGGGACTCGGTGAATAATCAGATGGAATACGTGTCCCGGCCCATCTCGTGGGACTCGGTGAAGAATCGTTCATAACAAATCAGTCGGCCCTCCATCGAGACGGTGGTATAGAAGTCTGATTTGCACAACAAGGCTATCAAACACAAACATAGGCAAGTTACACACAACTCAAGTTTATTTTAGGCCAAAGTCCAGGTTCTGACCCCAAAGTATTACGTACGTTAAATTCTTTTAAAAAGATCCATTTCTTTTATAAAGGTCACCCGATACCCGTAGTATTAAAATAGAGTGACTCACATTTTTAGGTAAACCAAAACACTTTCCTTTTTAACATCAAGTAACAACATTCTTTTCCAAAAGTTCAAGTTTGCCTAATTTCAAATACTTAAGTCTCTTATTTTAGAAAGGTTTCATAGTCCATAGACTTAATCTCTTAAGAATATAATCCTCTTTTAAACAATTTGAGAAACATATGTCTTATATGTGAGTAGGTTTTTCTTGTTCATAATCAATCTTATTAAAGCGACCATGATCTAGGAAATGTAATATCATTTTGTCTCATCTTAGCTTCTATGCGGATGGAGGTTTCTCTTGGTTTTAATAATACTTAATTAGTCAAAACATTTCCTTTTATTAACGCTGCGGTGGTTTGTCGATACTCATTCGATTTCCAAAATCGATAAAACATTATTCCTTTTAAAAACAAGTACTCATTACTCACGAAGGAGGTTTTACACAAAACTCATATTTAATTCATTCAAGTCAAGTCTCTTATCTTTTAAGATTAAGTCTCTTAACTTCTAAAAATCAGTAAACCATTCTCTTTATCTCTCTTAAGACGTTATACCTAACTTCCCATAAAGCTAGTATAACTCTTATGTTTTCAAAACCAAGTATTACTCTTCTTTCAAAAGGTTTCTTAATTCTTTCAAATACTTCAAGATTCTTATCATCACACATCAAGTCGCTTATAAGTCAAATCGCTTATCTTTAAAAACCACAAAGCATTTCTTACTTACATAAAGTCGTTATAACCAACTTTCCATAAAGCCGTTATAACACTTTATGTTTAAACCAATCAAATACATTGACACGTATGCGTCTACCGCACTACATAGTTATACACATATCATGCTAGAAAAGATAGGAAGAGGTTCACATACCTCGCGACGATTATCGACTAATAGCAAAACGCTCCAAGTACCTCAAACCGTCGGCTACACCTTAAGCCAAGCGGATCACACCACACGTAGTACTTGACCTATAGAGGCCACAAGGCGCCTATTAACATCTAGATCTCAACGTAGAATATTCTCAGAAAATTCGGCGACACCTCCACATCGCGTAAATCTCCTCTCTATCGAGGCACGCTATGAGCCAACAACTCCCTAGAGGGGGTTGTACGTCTAATCGGGCGTGTACAATTCTACTTCACAAAAAGCTACACAAGTCTCATGTCTGATCCCATGTGATTCTGATTCGATTCTCTTCTTTAAATTGGGCTTAAGTCAAAAGACATTGCGCATAATTATGTTGATTCTATATATAGTATACTTAAACTATATAATACAACACATGTAATTTACAAATACAATAGAAGTTAAAGAGTCTGTACCTCGATAAGCCCAAAATTATCCAAGTTTAAATGTCGATCCGAGCAAGGTTTAGCTCTCTTGCCGTGCGCTCCAACCCGCTCCAAACAACCCTTAGAAGTTCTAACCAACTTCTACTCAATTACTTCAACCATCAATGAAGATTTCCTTAGGGTTTCGTTTAGTGGCTAAAGGAAAGTATCATAGTAGTTCTGTGCTTTTCGTATAGGTATAACCTTGGAATACTACACGGTATAAGTTCTAAAGTTTTTGGGCATTATAAAAATACTTGGAGAGTATTTCTATACCACAAAAGGGGTATTATCTGAAAACAACTAGGCTAGGGGTACCCAGCTGCTTATGAGGAGGATACTTTCGGCCAGGGCCTTCTGAGGGAGGGTGGTGGCGGACGAAACACTAGAAGGGAAGGAGTATTTGAGACTTAGAAAGATTGCTCAATTTAGGATGAAATAACTCTTCAACAAGGGGGGTATTTATAGTGTTATACCCCGCATTTCCAGAGTATGTACGTAAGGACGTACGTAGAGAATTTGAGCCTTAAGTTAGGCAAAGGACCGAATTTTGGGCACAAGTGCCGATTGGAGTCGTTTTTCGACGAAGCGTTTCCACGACTACGTTGGGAAAATTCCGCTATCTCATTTAGTATTTTTGCGGATTTTTCCGAGAAACGAAATGTTTTGGACCAACGGGAGGTGACATTTGTCACCCTCATTTTAAGCGATAATGGGTTGGCGGTTGGTCACGGGTTGGAGGCCTAGTGGCGCCTTGTTTTCGCCTTGATTTGGGGCTTGTTTGGTGCCATGTTTTGTGCCTTGTTTTGTGGAGTAGGGGTTAGGGTGCACTTGGCTTGATCAAGGCCATACACTTGCCTTGCACATGGCTTGATCTTGGCCATTGGTTGGCTTTTGGTTTCCTATAAATACCCCCCCTTAGGGATGAACTTCTCCATCCACTCTTCACTTGTCTAAGCCTTGAAAACTCTCCTCCCCCTTTGTGAGCTCTTAGCCGAGAGCCTTCCCCCTTCCCCTTTTCGTGTGGCCTTTGGCCGAGGGGTTCCCCTCCCCCCCTTTTGTGGTGCTAGCCGTGGGGTACCCCCCCCCTAGCCTAGTTGTTTTCGTATAATACCCCTCCCTTGTGGTATTGAAATACTTCTCCTAGTATTGTTATAATGCCCAAAATACCTTAGCCTTGTACCTTGTAGTATTCCAAAGATACCTCTATACGTAGAGACCGGAAATACTACCTTTTGTCCTTTTAGTCTCAAACCGAAACCCTAAGGAAATCTTCATGGTTGGTTGAAGTATTTGAGTAGAAGTTGGTTAGAACTTCTAAGGGTTGTTTGGAGCGGATTGGAGCGCACGGAGTAGGAGCTAAACCTTGCTCAGGATCGACATTATAACTTGGATAATTTTGGGCTTATCGAGGTAATTATCTTGTCCCTCTATTGTAATTGGAGATTACATGTTGTAGGATTATATAGTTGAAGTATACTATATATAGAATCAACATTATTGTGGCAATGTCTTTTGACTTAAGCTGAAGAATAAAGAATCGTATTTACATAGGGACAGTATTGCAAGAGACTTGTGTAGTATTACTGTGTTGAATTGTACACGTCCGGTTAGACGTGTAAACCCCCACTGGTTGGCTTGGTAGCGGCCTCGATAGAGGAGGAGATTTACTGTTGTGGCGGGGAGGTTCTCGAATTTTACGTGAAAAATGGGAACTTGTGTTTTGGGGTTAATAGACGTTTGTGACCTTTATAGGTGAAAGTGCTAAGAGTAGCGTATTCTACTCGAGGAGTGGAAAGGGCTAGCAATGTTGTAGTACTTGGAGCATTTTGCTTATTGTCGATAAATCGCGCGAGGTATGTGAACCTCTTCCTATCTTTTCTAGCATGATTGTTGTGAACTATGTAGTACGGTGAGCGTACATGTGCTAAGTGATTTGGTTGGTTTAAAACATAGGGTGTTATAATAGCTTTATGGGAAGTTAGTTATAACGACCTTATGTAAGTGAAAATGGTTTCTTGATGTTAGAAGTTAAGAGACTTGATCTTATAAGATAAGAGACTTAACTTATTTGTTTTAATGTGGATGTTTGTGTGAAACCTCATTCGTGAGTAATGAGTACTTGGTTTTTAAAGGGATAATGTTTCTTGATTTGGGAATCGTAATGTGTATCGGCAGCACCATTGCAGCGTTAATAAAGGAAAATGTATTGAATAATGATGTATTAAAACCAGTAGAAACCTCCATCCGCATAGAAGCTAAGATGAGACAAAATGATATTACATTTTCTAGATCATGGTCTTTGTAATAAGATCGTTATAAACAAGAATAAACTACTCATATATATGACATATGTTACTCAATTGTTTTAAAAGAGATTAAGACTATGAGTTATGAAACCTTTCTAAAATAAGTGACTTGAGCATTTGAAAATGAGAAGCTTGAGTAATTGAAACTAGGCAAGCCGAACTTAGGAAAAGAATGTTGTTACTTGATTTTGAAAAGGAATGTGGGTTGGTCATTCTAATACTACGTATCGGGTGACTTTTATAAAAGTAATGGATCTCTTTTAAAAGAACTTAATGTATGTAGTACTTTGGGATTAAAAACCCGACTTTGGCATAAAATGAAAGTACTTTGAGTTGTGTGAAACTTGCTATGCTTGTTGGTGTGAAACTTGCCTATGCTTGTTGTTGTGAAACTTGCCTATGCTTGTTGTTGTGAAACTTGCCTATGCTTGTGATGATAGCCTTTGTTGTGCAAGTGTGGTATTTACGTATTCTGGCGTCTCGATAGAGTGGTCGACTTGTTGAGAACTTACTTGGACGTCTTTGGCGGTGATGGAGAATTCCACGGGTATGTTTCCATTTTGATTCTTGTCTTGTTGTTGATGTCACATGGGCGTGTCTACCGACGCATGATTCCGGCACGCGGCCGTGCGGTCGGGTTGATTACCCGATATATTGTTATTGTGGTTACATGGACATGTCTACACCGAGGTAGAATTCCGGGGGCATGTGGCCATGGGGCATTGGTATTATTGTTGAATCTTGGACATGTCTGCCGTCACTGCAATTCGGGCACGCGGCCGTGATCGCGAACATGATTGATGTTGTGGCGTGAGACCCATAGTTATATTTGAGTGATGACTTGAGGCGTGAGTCACATTCGATATATTCGCTTTTATGTTGTGAATCAGAGTTTGGTTATCATACATGTCTCACCTTTTATATAGACTAGTATGATTTCATTCTGATATTTTCTGATTTCACATACTTGGTACTGTTATGCTTGACCTCGCCCGGGCTGCGTTCATCTGCGAGTAGAGGTACATCGATCGTGGATCCCCGCTTAGGATCACGATTGACGTATTGGGAAGCTCCGTTTCTTGGAGGCTTATCTTTTGGTATGTGTTCCACTGAGTTGTAGGTTCTTGTACATTGAGGGTATGGCGGGGCCCTGTCGTCATAGTCGTTGTAAATCTTAAGTGCAGTAATCTTGTTGTGGGCGGGGTTGTAAAGGATTAAAGCTCGTGTTTTATGTATATCCGAAGGCAACCGTTTTGGTTGCTTTGCTTATAATTATATCTCTTGTTTCATGACTCATGTTTTATTTTCCATTGGTTTTCTCGATGTTGTATCACTAGGGTGCCCGGTAAGGCACGATGCAGAATCTGGCAGAACGTCGTTACAAAAGTGGTATCGAGCGATTAATCCTCGGAAAGTGTCTGCACCGTGTCTAGTAGAGTCTTGATTATCGGTGTGTTGTGCACCACATCTATAATCGGAGGCTATAGGACATTTAGGATTGGTTTCCATTCTTCTCATTCCGAGATCGTGCCTTAGAGGCATGTTGTAAGTTGGACCCTCGACGTATCTCGTTTTTACGATTATGCCTCGCGCAAGGCAACGAGCCCAGAGGGCAAGGCGGCCGAGGGTGCCGCTAGTGAGATACTGAGGAGTACGAGCGCGAGCCGGACAAGACTGAGTTGTGCTTGACGGCGGGTTTTGTGGACGCCCGACCCAGCGAGTTTAAGCGCGGCGATGGGCTGCTGAGACCACGATACCGAGCCTCGGTCCACAATGCAGGCGCAGGAGATGGGTTACAAGGAGATGGCCCGATTCTTTGGTGGTCGTGGCGAATATGAGATAAAATTTGAATCAGCGATTCGATTCGATTCGATAGCACCGATGGTTCACCCCGAGCGAATAGTTTGAGGCTACGGGACTTTCTCGAGTTGTAGCCGCGAGTTTTATGGGTCGAGGCACGAGGATGATCCGCAGGAGTTCATCGGCGATTCTGACGGATCGTAAGTGATCAAGGCTTGGAGACCGAGTCGGTGGTCTTAGGTGCGCATCGGTGCGCGATACCGCGATCGGCGGTTTGATTCGTGGGAGTTGTCCGGAGAGCATGCGCTTCAGCAGATGGGACGAGTTCTCGAGGCATTCTCACTCACTTCTTGCCTCCGCGGATGAGAGCACGCGGTAAACAGATTTATGATCTTTGAGGCAGAGGCGTGCGATTCGAGTACAACGTGAGTTTGACTCGTTGGCTCGGTATGTCCCCTTTAGTGGCAACCATGGAGGATAGAGTGCACCGCCACGTCACGGATTAGATGATTACATGTCGAGGCATGTTCGTGAGTAGCTCTCGGTAGGGCATGGACATTGCCCGCACGCAGCTCACGACCGGGATGTGAGGCACGGAGAGGTCGACGGAATGACCAAGATCGCGAAGAGGCCGAACAACAGGTCCTTTGGTGACTTTCGAGGCGGACCGCCTCAAGAAGATACTAGTTTTGTACCTCCGCCGGCAGAGTGGTCCTCCACAACCTTCGAGTATTCGGGAGCGGTCGTGGCTCCGAGGTTCGTGTTTCGGAAGTAAGGTGTTGGCGACGGTCACCCCTACCTCGGTGTGGTCGATGTGGTAGACCGCATTTCGGGAGTGTCGTGGTGCCAGGGAGCTTGTTATTTTTGCGGCCAGCAGGCCATTTTGCGAGGAACCGTCCAGGCGAGGTAGCACGGATGTTACGACTCACCTGGATCGGTGGTTCATCGCCTTCTAGCATGCGCCTGCAGATGTGCCTATGATTAGAGTGGAGCGGTAGCTTCGTATATCCTTAACCTCTAGAGTTTTGGTATGCTTGTTATAATGGTCTCATTATTATGTGCTATGTACGAATAGCGTTGTGTTAATTGTGAGTTAGAAAACATGCTTAGTTGTGAGGATACGTATGGGGCATGGTAAGTATGAACCTTAGACTATGTCACGACCGAGACCTTAGGGTAAGGTCGTCTTGAGTTGAAGATTTATTTTTGACCCTTATCGCAGTAGTAGTATACGTGGGATTTATTTGTGTGATAAGTCAGCGGTAGTGTGAGATGGAAGTGGTAGCTTTCATGATGTGAATTAGTAAGATTGTTCCGATCGGGAACAAGAGTTTGGCGGTTGGGGTCGGGTTGAGGACCATTTGCGGGTCAACCCGTAACCCGGTTTGGGGTGGGGTCAGTTCTGGGTGGTCCCGCCAGGTGGTAGGGTCACGAGGATGCTAGGCCCAAGTTTGTATGATCATCGTATGAGTTCGTGGACGTGTTCGACCAAAAGCGGATCGTGGAGGCCGGGAACGGCCTTAGAGAAGATCGAGGTTAGTAAGATGACCAAGTTTGGAGGTAGTGACTCCAAGAGTTGGAAACAGAAGCGTTGACGGAAGTATGGTACAAATACTAGAAAGAGTTTGAGTGTTCGAGAAGGGTACAACAAGATAGGGGAAAAGTGAACGTGTGTGATCGTTTTTTTTGGGGAAAGGAAGGTGTGACGGGAGTATATTTTAGACCTCAGGTAAGGGGTTTTTGTGATGATTAGAGGTGTTTCCTCATTGACTTGGGTTTAAGTATTGCGCGTTTGTTATTTTTATGGCAGTGTGGCATGATTGTTTTCGTGCGTATAGCAGTGAAGGCTATACTAGCGCATGTTTGTGTTGAGACTTGAGAAGGAACATTCGGGACGAATGTTTCTAAGGAGGGGAGAATGTTATACCCCGCATTTCCAGAGTATGTACGTAAGGACGTACGTAGAGAATTTGAGCCTTAAGTTAGGCAAAGGACCGAATTTTGGGCACAAGTGCCGATTGGAGTCGTTTTTCGACGAAACGTTTCCACAGCTTACGTTGGGAAAATTCCGGCTATCTCATTTAGTATTTTTGCGGATTTTTCCGAGCAACGAAATGTTTTGGACCAACGGGAGGGTGACATTTGTCACCCTCATTTGGGCGATGTGGGTTGGCCGGTTGGTCACGGGTTAGAGGCCTATTGGCTCCTTGTTTTGGCCTTGTTTTGTGGCTTGTTTGGTGCCATGTTTTGTGCCTTGTTTTGTGGAGTAGGGGTTAGGGTGCACTTGTCTTGATCAAGGCCATACACTTGCCTTGCACATGGCTTGATCTTGCCATCGTTGGCTTTTGGTTTCCTATAAATACCCCCCCTTAGGGATGAACTTCTTCATCCACTCTTCACTTGTCTAAGCCTTGAAAACTCTCCTCACCCTTTGTGAGCTCTAGCCGAGAGCCTTCCTCCCCTTTTCGTGGCCTTTGGCCGAGGGGTTCCTCCCCTTTTTGGTGCTAGCCATGGGTACCCCTAGCCTAGTTGTTTTCAGATAATACCCTCCCTCGTGGTATTGAAATACTTCTCCTAGTATTGTTATAATGCCCAAAATACCTTAGCCTTGTACCTTGTAGTATTCCAAAGATACCTCTATACGTAGAGCCCGGAAATACTACCTTTTGTCCTTTTAGTCTCAAACCGAAACCCTAAGGAAATCTTGATGGTTGGTTGAAGTATTTGAGTAGAAGTTGGTTAGAACTTCTAAGGGTTGTTTGGAGCGGATTGGAGCGCACGGAGTAGGAGCTAAACCTTGTTCAGGATCGACATTATAACTTGGATAATTTTGGGCTTATCGAGGTAATTATCTTGTCCCTCTATTGTAATTGGAGATTACATGTTGTAGGATTATATAGTTGAAGTATACTATATATAGAATCAACATTATTGTGGCAATGTCTTTTGACTTAAGCTGAAGAATAAAGAATCGAATCAGATTTACATAGGATCAGATTGCGAGTAGACTTGTGTAGTATTACAGTAGAATTGTACACGCCCGGTTAGGCGTAAACCCCGGTTGGCTTGGTAGCCGCCTCGATAGAGAGGAGATTTACGCCGTGGCGGGAGGTGTCACAATTTTCTGTAGAAAAATGGGAACTTGTGTTTTGGGGGTAATAGACGTTTGTGACCTTTATAGTGAAAGTGCTAAGAGTAGCGTATTCTACTCGAGGAGTGGAAAGGGCTAGCAAGGTTGTAGTACTTGGAGCATTTTGCTTATTGTCGATAAATCGCCGCGAGGTATGTGAACCTCTTCCTATCTTTTCTAGCATGATTGTTGTGAACTATGTAGTACGGTGACGCATACGTGCTAAGTGATTTGGTTGGTTTAAAACATAGGGTGTTATAATAGCTTTATGGGAAGTTAGTTATAACGACCTTATGTAAGTGAAAATGGTTTACTGATGTTAGAAGTTAAGAGACTTGATCTTATAAGATAAGAGACTTAACTTATTTGTTTTAATGTGGATGTTTGTGTGAAACCTCATTCGTGAGTAATGAGTACTTGGTTTTTAAAGGGATAATGTTTTACTGATTTCGTGAATCAGAATGTGTATCGACAGCACCATCAGCGTTAATAAAGGAAAATGTATTGAATAATGATGTATTAAAACCGGAGAAACCTCCATCCGCATGAAGCTAAGATGAGACAAAATGATATTACATTTTCTAGATCATGGCTGCTGTAATAAGATCGTTATAAACAAGAATAAACTACTCATATATATGACATATGTTACTCAATTGTTTTAAAAGAGATTAAGACTATGAGTTATGAAACCTTTCTAAAATAAGTGACTTGAGCATTTGAAAATGAGAAGCTTGAGTAATTGAAACTAGGCAAACTGGAACTTAGGAAAAGAATGTTGTTACTTGATTTTGAAAAGGAACGGTTGGTCATTCTAATACTACTGTATCGGGTGACTTTTATAAAAGTAATGGATCTCTTTAAAAGAACTTAATGTATGTAGTACTTTGGGATTAAAACCCGACTTTGGCATAAAATGAAAGTACTTTGAGTTGTGTGAAACTTGCCTTGTTGTTGGTGTGAAACTTGCCTATGCTTGTTGTTGTGAAACTTGCCTATGCTTGTTGTTGTGAAACTTGCCTATGCTTGTGATGATAGCCTTTGTTGTGCAAGTGTGGTATTTCTGTGTTACCGCGTCTCTCGATAGAGGGCCGGTCGACTTGTTGAGAACTTACTGGACGTCTTTGGCGTGATGGAGAATTCCACGTATGTTTCCATTTTGATTATCGTCTTGTTGTTGATGTCACATGGACATGTCTACACCGACGCAGATTCCGGCACGCGTTACGCGGTCGGGTTGATTACCCGATATATTGTTATTGTGGTTACATGGACATGTCTACACCGAGGTAGAATTCCGGGGGCATGTGGCCATGGGGCATTGGTATTATTGTTGCATCATGGACATGTCTACACTGATGCAGACTCCGGCACGCGCCATGATGCGAACATGATTGATGTTGTGGGCGTGAGACCCATAGTTATATTTGAGTGATGACTTGAGGCGTGAGTCCACGATCGATATGATCGCTTTTATGTTGTGGAATCGTAGTTTGGTTATCATACATGTCTCCCGCTTTATATAGACTAGTATGATTTCATTACATTTTTTTTACGCTTCACATACTGTACTGCCAGATCGACTCCTTCGGGCTGCGTTCATGCCGCAGTGAGGTACATCGGCCGTGGATCCCCGCCTTAGGATCACATTCAACAGATTGGGAAGCTCCGCTTTCTGAGGCTTATCTTTTGTATGTGTTCCCGAGTTGTAGGTTCTTGTACATTCGTGGTATGGCGGGGCCCCGTCCGTCATAGTCGTTGTAAATCTTAAGTCTGTAATCTTTGCCAAGTGTGGTTGTAAAGGATTAAACTGTTCAGGTTTTATGTATATACTGAAGGCAACCGTTTTGGTTGGCCTGTTTATAATTATATCTCTTGTTTCATGACTCATGTTTTATTTTCCGCTGGTTTTCTCTGATGTTGTATCACTAGGGTGCCCGGGGTAAGGCACCAGTAACGGGTCGTTACATATAGGTCAAGAAATGACCAACCAATGGCCAAGATTCATCCAAGTGTAAGGCAAGTGTAGGGCTAGATTTAAGCCAAGTGCACCTTATCCATCTACCACAACAACTTGCACAAAATATCCTACCAACTAAAGTCACCCATTTCGTCCAAACCGCCCACAACGTGCTCCAATTAGAGGGTGACAAGTGTCGCCCTCTCGTTGGTCCAAAATGTTTCGTCTCTCGGAAAAATCCGCAAAAATTATAAATGACATAGCCGTATTTTTCCCTTCGCAAGTTTAGTAAAACGTTTCGTCGAAAAACGACTCCTTTCGGCATTTGTGTACAATTTCGAAACTTGCCAAATCTTTAAGGCTCAAATTATATACGTATGCCCTCACGTACATACTCTGGAAATACGGGGTATAACATTCTCCCCTCCTTAGAAACATTCGTCCTGAATGTTCCTTCTCAAGACGGATAATGATAAAGTTCTTCTAACAAGTTGCCAACGCCATGCCTGGCCATGAAATAACCCATGCGCGCAAATACTTAAATCCAGGCCAACGAGGAACCACCTCGATGATGCAAAACAATACCAACTCTCGCTCTTGGTCCAAGGGACACTCCCTTCGCACATTCATTTCTCAAAAATGATTACTCCAATCTTTCAGCACAAGTTCACTTCCTTCCTTACTCGTCGTGCCCTTCTCGAACACTCGAACTCTTCTTAGTACACGTACCACACTTCAGTCAACGCTTCTGTTCCCAAGACTTTGGAATCACCACCTCCAACTTGGTCATCTTACTAGTCTCAATCTTCCTTAAGGCCATTCCCGACCTTCACGATCCGCTTCTGGTCGAACATATCCACGAACTCATACGATGGTCATCAAAACTTGGGCCTAGCACCCTCGTGACCCTACCACCTGGCGGGACCATCCAGAGCTGACCCCACCTCGAAAGAGGCCGCGGGTTGGCTCGCAACATGGCCCCAACCTGACCTACTTAACGCATCAAGCTCTTGTTTCCCGATCCGGAACAATCTTACCTATACAGGTCATGAAAGCTACCACTTCCATTTTACACTACCCAAGGAATCTTCCCACAATTACTCCACGTAAACTTATACATTCTGACAAGGATCACCCGCAAAATCTTGTACTCAAGACGGCCTTACATCTAAGGTCTCAACTGTAATATTCTAAGGTTCATCATTTTCTCACCCCCAGGCTTACCCTTTTTCACTAACCAGGTTTTCTAACTCATAATCAACATAACGCTATCCGTACATAGCACACAACAATAAGGTCATCATATCATGCAATGGGTTAAGTGGGACCACAAGAACCATCATTGACGCAGTAGCAGGTGGAACCTTCATGAGGAAGACAGCACATGAGGCCCATGATTTGCTAGAAGGCATGGCCACTAATAACCATGTGACCGACGACAGAGGGGTAAGTGGAAGGAGAGCGATAAGAGTTCATGAGATCGATGTCATCACAGCATTAAATGCACAGGTTGCTCTCTTGACCAAGCAACAGCAGCAGAACAACCCCTATTCAAATACCTACAATCCAGGGTGGAGAAATCACCCTAACTTTTCATGGAGGGGTAATCAAGGGCAACAGAACCAGTTTCGAGGACAATACCAAAATCAGCAACCATTCACTCAGACCTCATCTTCACAACAATTCAGTGCACCTGCTCAACAAGAAAAGCCAGATGAGTTGAGAGCAGCCCTGTTGACACTCACCAACTCACAGATCCAGTTCATGGCAGAGACAAGATCCTCTATAAGTAATTTGGAGACGCAGGTGGGTCAACTAGCAAAGATGGAAAATAACAGGCCACATGGCACTCTTCTTAGTAATACAGAGATGAACCCCAGAGAACAGTGTTAGGCGGTGCAGTTGAGAAATGGAAAGCAGCAAGAACAACCTATACCCTAACCTGTGGTAGAACAGAGAGTAGATGCAGAGAAGGAGGGGGTTACTGAAGACCGCCCTATGTTAGAGAAATTTCCAACAGTCCCAGTGAGGGAATACACAGAGAAGATTCCTTACCCTCCGAGGTTGCAAAGGAAAGCAGTTGATAAGCAATTTTCCAAGTTCTTGGAGGTATTCAGAAAGATTCACATTAACATTCTGTTCATTGAGGCATTGGAGCAAATGCCTACTTATTTTAAATTCATGAAGGAAATTCTTGGGAAGAAGAAGAATCTAGCTGAGTATGAGACAGTGGCATCGACAGAGGAATGCAGTGCCATCTTGCAGAAGAAATTGCCCCCCAAACTCAAGGATCCAGGGTGCTTCACATTTTCTTGCACAATTGGCAGGGTGACATGTAATAGGGCCCTGTGTGATTTGGGGGCCAACATAAATCTCATGCCCTTGTTCGTTTTCAAGAGGTTGGGGTTGGGTGAAGCCAAACCAACCACTGTGAGATTGCAGTTGGCGGATATGACAGTGGTGCATCCCAGGGGAATGATTGAAGATGTATTAGTTAAGGTGGGAAAATTCTTTTTTCCTGCGGACTTCTTCATCCTTGATATGAAGGAAGATGATGAGATCTATATCATATTGGGAAGACCATTCTTGGCAACTGGGAGAGCCCTGATTGATGTGGAGAAGGGCGAGCTGACACTCAGAATGGAGAATGAAGAGATGGTGTTCAAGGTATTTAGACACGTCGTTGAACCCCTAGTCATAAGCAAGTGTTTTGCAGTCATCACTGTCAGCACATCGGTTGAGCCAGCACAGGCCAAAGCAAGGGAAATAAGTCCGTCAGTACAGGTGAGCAACGCTAAACATTCTCTTGAGAAAAAGGAGAAAAAGAAAAACAGAAGGCGGAAGCGAAAACTGATTATGAAATGGATAGGCTGTGGGGTTAATTTACCCCATGCCTCTTGATAATGAACTTGCATCCGGCTAAAAGAAGTTAAAGACAGCGCTACTTGGGAGGCAACCCAAGGTTATTTTATTTTATGCAATTTAGTTTTAGTTAGAACAGGTACAGGGCCAAAAATTGGAGGACGAAAACGTGAAGAGAAGAAAAAATTCGGCTCGGCGCCACGACGCCCAGCAGAGGGCCATGGCGCCGAGAATGCAGAAGGGCGCAGGAAGTTGGGCGCCACGCGCTGGGCAGGCCGCAGCCGAAAGTCCGTAAGGTCTCGAAGTTTGGTGCCGCCGCTAAATCGAGCGCCACTACGCGAAAGTTCAGAGGGTCGCAGAAGTTTGGGCGCCGCGGAACCGATTGCAGGGCCGTGGCACCGCGACGGAAAAACTGAAATTTAAAGGAGCCCTAATCCGATTTCCTATTCCAAATCAAAAACCCAAACCTTTCCTTTCTCCAAAACCCACGAAATCAACCTCCCTTACTCAAAATCTTTCACAAACTAAACTCAATCACAACCAAAGTACTTAAATTCCTTGCACCCTTAGCCATCTCAAAAAACAACCCTCATTCCATTGCCTCAATCCATCATTAGAAACAAGAAAATCTTGAAGAACACCGTCCAAGGTAACCTTTATCACTTTTCTTGAAATTTTCAAAACAATCAGGGGAGGTAATAGGTTTGGGGATGTGCTTTATTGGTGGATAGTGTGTGGTGTGTTGAAGTTTGGTGTGAAAATTTTGCGAAAGATTATACGTAGTGATCGTGGGGTGTTGTACCGGTGCTTTGAGTGAAGTTTGGGGGTTGAATGGTGTTGTAGTTTGCTGATTACGCTGTGTGTTGATTGGTTTGATTGATAGTTGCTGGGTAATATCACTGAAACAAAGGAAACTTTGCTGAATTTATCTAAAAATGTCTACCAAAAAGAGGAGAGCTTCCACATCCACCTCCGTCCCTCAATATGATACTACTAGGTTTGTCAGTCAAAAAGCAGAAGATAAATATTACAAACTTAGTACTAGACCCTTGATCCCTGAGCGAGGAATGTAGTACCAAAGGGAGTCATCTGAGGATGGAGATGCCTATGAGCCTATTCGGGCAATGATAGAGGCCATGAGGTGGAAGAGATTTGTTAATCCGGAAAGAATAGTACCACATAACACCGTAATGGTGAAAAAAATTCTATGCTAACTTTCCGGAGAGGGTAAATGGTAGGTGCTTTGTGAGAGGACAGTATGTTCCTGTGACGGCCGAAGTGGTGAATGAGCTATTAATAACAATCGATGTTGAAGAAAGAGGCGATGATCGAAGCTATTTCAGAACTTGGTCTAGAGACGCCAACAACATCGACTGGGATATCGTCGCAAGCACATTATGCTACCCTGGGGATGAGTATGATATTACAAGAAATGGATCAAGAGGACTGAGCAGATGTCAGTTCAACAAAACAGCCAAGGGTTGGTTATATTTCGTCAGTGCCCGCCTAATTCTATCGACGCACTTCACCAGAGTGCCAGCGGATAGAATAAAAATGATATATGGAATCATGGAAGGGAAGACGATTGATGTTGGGAAGGAGATATTGCAAAACATTGGAGAAACCAATAGGTTGGTCACTACAGGTGGGTTGGGACATGGATCACTTATTTGCAGCTTATGTTCCAGACATGGAGTTCCAACCCTAGCTACTGATACATATGAGAAGGGCCAACCTCCTGTGTCATATGGAATAATGTATGCCTTCCCAGAACCAGTCCCTCCAGCAGCAACAAGAAGGAGACCAGCACCATCACCACTAGCAGCAGCAGCAGAGGCTGCCATGGATGAAGATAAGCCTGAGACAGAGGCTCAGAATGAGGCAGGTAGCAGCCGCCAGCAGCCCCTGGAATTAGAACCTCCGGTGCCAATAATAGAGCAGTTTCTCATGAACCAAAGAAGGATGATGCAGAGTTTTGACACAATGATACAAGGTCAACAAGACCTGAGGCAAGGACAACAAGAACTAAGGCAGAAGCAACAACAGTGTCACGACCCGACCCCGGGACCGCGACTGGTGCCCTACCTGGGCACCCGTACAGGTAAACATCAGAGATAATCAGCGGAATATACATAAAACGTATAAAATAAATCAACAAGAATTAAACAACAGGTTAGTCGATAAGGATACCTCCTTGGACACATATACATATACTTAACCAAACACAGTTACATCCTTCTTCTTTACAATCCGACCTATAAGATATGACTACAGACCTCTAAGAATTACAACTGTGGCGGAACAGGGCCCTGCCATACCCCTGAATGTACATAAATCTACAACATCAGGGAAACCGTACCCAAAAGATAAGCCTCCGGAGTGAATGGAGCTTCTTCCCAAAAACTGAACAGAGATTCTAAGAGCAAGGATCACCAATTTGTGTACCTAACACCTGCGGGAATGAACGCAGCCCCCCGAAGGGGGTCAGTACAATAGGTACCGAGTATGGAATAGAAATAAGGTACAATAACCAAATCAGAACTGTATAAAAGGATGACAGAGGCAAGTATAAAAATGAAATATCAGATCTTACCGTGCCATTTTAACTCCTGAAATCAATCGTACATTAACCGTTCTTTTCCTTCTTTCACTGAGAATTAATCATCATATTCTTACATACATACTTA
Organism: Przewalskia tangutica; assembly: GCA_029844215.1. Classification (NCBI taxonomy): domain Eukaryota; kingdom Viridiplantae; phylum Streptophyta; class Magnoliopsida; order Solanales; family Solanaceae; genus Przewalskia; species Przewalskia tangutica. Next base: position 123,250,672 of record CM056722.1, read on the forward strand.
AGAATTCAATCAAGTTTTCCCACATAACATACATATCTTACATAACATAATCCGGCCCTTTATGGAGGGACTTCTTATTTGGGAGCTTACTTTGATTATCTATATGTGATAACGTACTCCGCCCCATTTGCGGGACACGGTGTACTGATGAATCATGTGACATAATCCGGCCCGCCTGTGGGGCTCGATGTACTATAGAATCATGTAGCATAATCCGGCCCTCCTGTGGGGCTCGGTGTACTGTGGAATCATGTAGCATAATCCGCCCGCGGGGCCTTGCATCGTGGAATCATGTAGCATAATCCGGCCGGCCTGTGGTGCTCGGTGTACTGTGGAATCATGTAGCATAATCCAGCCCGCCTGTGGGGCTCGATGTAAGATGACGTAACCCGACCTATGTATAGGCTCGGGGTAATATGGCGTAATCCGGCATATGTATAGGCTCGGTGTATCTCATAACATAATCCGGCCTATTTGTAGGCTCGGTGTATCTCATAACATAATTCGGCCTATTTGTAGGCTCGGTGTATCTCATAACATAATCCAGCCTATTTGTAGGCTCGGTGTGATTTTCCTTACATAACATTTTTAAACCATCTTTTCACTTCTTCTTAAGTCGTTATAACAACTTCCCATAAAGATATTATAACAACCTTTCATTTTAGATAACTTAAGACACTTTTATTATTGCAACATTAGGGAAACTAATCCCAAAAATACTACGTACATACATACTTATAAAATAATCATGCCACTCCCTCTCTTTTAAATCAATAAATTCTTCTTTTTAAAACTCAAGTTACATACTCTTTTGAAATCAATCTTCTTAACTTTTGAAATAGATCAAGAAGCCATACTTTTTAAATCAAGTCATTTCCACTTATAAAATCAAGGCTTATAGTCTTAAAACCTCGTATCATATAATCTTTAAAATCATGTCTTTTATACATATAAAATCATGTCATCTATACTTTAGGAATCAAGTCACATAACTTGAAAAATAAAGTTTCATAACCCTTTAAAGAAAATCAAAGTTCATAGTCTTAAAACTTCATAACATACATTCTTTAAAATCCATTTACTTACTTCAATTAAATCAAGTCCCAAAGCTTTAATTCATACTTCATAACTTCCTAACACTTCTTACCAACATCCCTCATAAGACTTGGTAAGGACTTAGGATAACTTAGACATACCTTTATCTTAGAATCAACAACGTGAATACTTCTTAACTTCTAAGAGTAGAAGGAATCATGAAATAATATCACATGGCTATTTCATACGTAGGATCATGCCCAAGAAAGAAGAGGTTCACATACCTCGCGACGACTAGCGACAAGTTACAAAATGCTCCCAATTACTTTAACCTTGCTAGCTTTTCCACCCTTCAAGTAGAATACGCTACTCGTAGTACTTCAACCTATATTAATCATAACATGTCTATCAACTCCTAGCTTTTTAACGTAGAATCATACTAAGTGTAAGGTCTCTTATTCTACGGAAAATTGAGCAGCACTTCCTTTGTTTCTACGTACTTTTCCACCTTTTCAAGGCCCGAAATCAATAACCAACATGCCACATTTAAGGCGCAAAAATCCAATAATTCAAAGGGGATTACACGCCTTAACAGGACGTGTAAAATTCTGCCCCACAATAATACAAAACAATCCAATATTAACTTATCATTCTCGGCTACAAAGTACAACCACATATAATCCTTTCCAATACCTTTCAATCCATAACGTCATCCTAACATGTTATATAGTCGCAAACAACTCAAACAACTATAATCCCTTCTTTATATAACATGCGACGTCTAAAACTAATAACCAAATTGAATTACAATCTTTAGGCTAATCATGCAACTTTCGGATTAGGGGTTCCAATATCCATAACACTTATCAAACTTCATAATATATACTTCATGCTTTCTAATATCCATAACTACAAAAATAAGTAATCTTCAATCATTAAAACGACAAGATTGTTACCTTGATAAGACCTTATATAACTCCAAGATTTAAAGTCGCTCCTTAGAAATCTTAGATCCTTTCCTTTACGCTCCAATCCGCTATTTGAAGCCCTTAGAAGTTCACAAACAACTTCCCTTCAATTTCTAACTTCAAAGTTGAAGAACACCTTAGGTTTTCGCCTTGCGACTAACGTGAAAACGTCGTTTTTCCGGGATCTTTCTATTGAGATATCCTTACAATACCTCTAGGAACATTGGTTTAAAGTATGAGGATTATTGAACCACAAACGAATTTTTTTTCTTGTTCCTCAATGCCAAACCCGAGAGCTCCTCTCTATATCTCTAAGTGTTCTAATTTTTTTCTAAGTGTAAAAGACTTGTCTTGCAACTTAGGGTGAATATATAACACAATGTAGGGTCAAGATTATAACACTTGTGTGGCTTGGATGAATGGGATTTAAATATCAAGCCAAGTGACTCTTTTACTTAGTCAATAAACTCAAGATCTAGCTTTGCAAGACTTGTTCATCTTTACTTTGGTCAAATGACCATTATACCCATGGTCAATTCGAACAAGACCAACCAAGGGGGTGACATGTGTCACCCTCCCATTCGTCGCAATATTTCGTTTCCCGAAATTTCCGTAATTCCGATAATTTTTTACTAGTCTCAAATCTTAACATTTTTGAGTTCTTATTTACGTTCTTATAAACATGTCCTGGAATTACGGGGTGTAACATTTTTTTCCCCTTAGAGACATTCGTCCCCGAATGTTCTTTCGGAGTTCAATCTATCATTTCTCGGCATAGTCTCATAAAACTGCACTTAGTGAAACCTAATTATGCCACATATGGCCCTAATACACCGCACATGCATATTCATCCATCATAAACCAAACGAAGAAACAAATCCAAAGTGTGCACCATCACTATTTACTCTCATTCATGGCCTAAAAGGATTATCTTTTCGTACTTCCAAACTTATTCTAGCATACGTACATAATCTCAATGTTATCCGTTCATGACACTTAAACATACAACAACCTTATCATTCATGCAAGTCTCTAAAGGGTCAAAGATATACCTGAAATCATATAGGCGGTTCAAAGGACCGCTAAAACTGGGAACTTTCACCACGACCTCTGCTACGGTCACGGTATGAACATCCCGCTTAGCTATCAAGGCGAAGAACCCGCAATCGATCCAAAGAGATCGTGCTCTCCCACCTATAACCCTCCTACTAGGACAATCCCTCAACATATGGCCCTGACGGCCACAGGTAAAACATGCACCAGTAGCACGACGACATTCCCCATGGTGATGCCGACCACACTGTGAACACTGAGGGAAAAGTGGTCCCGACTGCCTAGAACCCATGTGCACGTGCGAATCCGAAACTCTGTAGCTCTGACCTGCTCCTGAATTACCCGGCTGATCCAACCTCCTGCCAGAAAACTGGGAAGGAGCACTCTGTGCCGGCTGAAATGTAAACCTAGCCTTCACGAGGCTCTCCGCCTAAAATCACCCCAACCCTCGCTGCCCCGCCTTTGGGCCGGCTCGTCTGGCCGGCCCTCTCTCTCCTCGCCTCAATCCCTCGTATATGTTCGCATCCCGGCAATATCCATACCGGGTGAAGGGCCACCTGTGCAAGCAAAGGATCATATAACGGTCTAGCCCCATAACATAGAGATGAACTCTATCAGCCATGTCAGCCACAATAGTGTGCGCATGTTACACCCCGTAATACCAGGGCTACTAATTGAGAACGTGATTAAGGATTTAAGATTTGAGTTTTGGAAGGAAAGAATAATTACATTTTCTTAAGGAAAATTTCGGAAAAAAATGTGACGACGGAAAAATTATTAACTTGGAGTATAATACTTCTAATTGTATTTATGGACTTAGTATTGGATTATAAGTGTCACGACCCGACCCCGGGCCCGCGACTGGTGCCCTACCTGGACACCCCTTTCGGTAAACATCAGAGAATAGCAGCGGAACATACACAACTGAAAAAGTACTTAAACATAAAATAACAACAGGCTAGCCGATAAGGCCACCTTCTGAAAACTATATCAATAAAACAGTACATTTTTCTTCTTCAACCCAATCCACAATGTGACTACTGCACTTAAGAATAACAACTCAAGGGACAGGCCCCTGATACCCCGAATGTACAATAACCGACAATACCGTGGATAAGCCTCCGAATAAAGGAGCTTCTCAACAAATGAACAAAGGACCCCAAGAGCGAGGATCAACAACTCAGACTCTACTGCGGCATGAACGCACTTCAAGGAGGTCAAGACAACATGTACCAAATATGTGAAACCGAAAGTACTCAGAATGAAATCATAAGTCTAAAATAAACCGAGACATGTATGATAACTCAATTAATAAAGATAATCGTGCCTTACTAACAATGAGAGTAAATAGGGGAATACTTACAATATAAAGTAGGAAAGCTCACGATCAAAGCAGGACCACCTGCCCGCAGTGTCATTAACCAACCCTATTCCTGGGACTATTTCACCCACATAGATCCAGTGGACCCGCGTGAGGTATTCCTCGCATGGGACTATTTCACCCGCATAAGCCCTTACGGACTCGCATGAGGTATTCCTCGCATAGGCTGGACCCGCCCGCATGGGACTATTTCACCCGCATAAGCCCTTACGGACTCGCATGAGGTATTCCTCACATCGTGGGTAGGAAATCCACGGAAATATGCAATGCCACAATCCCGGGGAATGACCCCGCAACGAATAATATATCACTAGCACAAATCCGGCTATCACACATATAATAAGCACTACCGGCTTGTCATACAATATATAAGCAAGTTAAGAAATCCCCTAACTTCTTACTATTCTTGTTCATATACACTCTCATTTTTAGTTTACCTAAGGCACTAACATGTCTTTTATAAAAATCCGGGAATTTAACCCAAAGTACTACGTACTTCTACTCTTTAAAACCAATGACTCTTTTTAGTAGAAAACTTCCAAGATACTATTAAACCTAGTATCAAGTCCAAATTACATTTCAAGGCAAGTCACAACACTTTTGAAATAAAGTTAGGTTTCTAAATCAAGTGACTCATTTTCTTATAAAGCCTTTAGGCAATTGATACTTTAAAATCAAACTGCCTTTCATTAAAACAAGCCATTCACCTTTTCATAAAGTCAATATAACCAACTCTCCATAAAGTCGTTATATTCACTTTATACCTTAGACAAGTGCAATTTCTTATCCAAGGGACTTACACGTTTAAAACGACGCAAGTATCACATACTTTAAAACTCTTCAAGTCCCTTAACTTTAACAAGACTTAAGACATCCTTAATATTCTCAAAGAAGTGAGTTAAGCTCCTAACTCACCCGACTTGGCATTTCATAAAACAAGTAAAGAATGTCAAAGTCTTGTACGTCTACCGTACTATATACGTGAACTAGTCATGCTCAAAAGATAGGAAAAGTTCCACATACCTCTTCGGTTTAATCCACTTGCTAAGTCCAATCGCCGTACGTAGTATGCCAACCTATAATGACCTTAGTACGTCTATTAACTTCTAGTTTCAAACGTAGAATATTCCAAGTGCAAATCACTAAATTCTACGGAAAATCGGACAACACTTCCTTTGTTTCTACTCACTTTGCCACCTTTTTCAAGGTCGAATTCAATAACCAAAACGCCACATTTAAGGCCCAACAAAGTAGTTGACAATAGGGGATTACACGCTTAAACAAGACATGTAAAATTCCGCCCCACAATGTAAAACAACTAGTCAAAACTACAATGTCCATTCGGCTAAACATAGGGACAACAATACAAATCGTTTCCAATCCCTTTTCAATCCAAGTGGTTAGTATAACATGATATCAAGCCGCAATCGATTACAACTACTACAATCCTCAAGTAGGTAAACATGCGACGATTCTAATTAACGACCAAAATTGTATTTCAATTTCAAAAGGCTAATCATGCCATTTCGGTTTTGGGCTCCTAAAATTCCATAACACTTATCAAACTTCATAAAACATATCACATGATCATTTCTAACTTATAATAACATGGAATCTTCAATTACAAAAGTAAGACGAAGATTATACCTCATTTAGCCCAAATATGATCCACGACTACAAGTCGATCCCTAGCAACTTAAGCTCATCCTTTCGACGTTCCAATCCACTCCAAGCAACCCTTAGAAGTTTATGATGAACTTAACTTCAAGTTCCAACTTCAAAGTTGAAGAACTCCTTTAGTTTCCGCCTTGCGACTAACACGAAAACACCATTTTTTCCGGGATCTTTCTATTGAGATACACTTACAATACCCTTATGTACCTTGGTTTAAAGTGGGGAGATTATTGGACAACAATTGAATTTTTTTTCCTTCAAACCCTAAGTAAGCCGAGAGCTCCCTCAAGCTTCCCTCAAATTTCTTGAAAATTTTCTAAGTGTTTAGCCTTGTCTTGCTACTAAGGAGCTTATATAAAAATATGAAGGGTCAAGATTAGAACAAATGGGTGGTTCGGATGAGTTTCACATGGATCTTGCCCAAGTGGCCCTTGGACTTTTAGTCAACTATGTCAAGCTAAGCCATTTGCAAGACTTGGTCATCTCACTAATGGTCAAATGACCCTTTTGCCCATGGTAAATTGCGTCCAAGACACTAAGGGGGGGGTGACACGTGTCGCCCTCTCATTCGTCGCAATATTTCGTTTTCCGTCAATTTCATAATTCCGATAAATTTTTACTCGTCTCTAATCTTAACATCTTTTTGTTCTCACGAACGTTCTTATAAACATATCCTGAAATTCCGGGGTGTAACAATAAGGTGTTGGAATTGATAATATGGGGTCCACCGAGATTTTCACAATTTCGCGGGGACCTTCGAAATATTATAATATTTTGGACCAATCGGAGGGTGACACGTGGCACCCCTCCACTTGTCTTGCTAAGATGACAACAAAATAGATATTTTGAGAGGGGACAAGTGGACATGGGTCCCACTCCACTTGTCTTTACATATCCAAGTCTTGCAAGACTTGGATCACTTTACACTTAGACAAAAAAATAAGCTCTCATCTTCTCCCCTTTAGCTCCATAATTTCGAGAGCCCCTTGGCTAAGAACAACCATTGTTGATCAATTTATTTCTCCAAGACTAAGCCCTTAAACCAAGTGCTAAGCCTAGATTAATATTCTACACGTTTTTACTTGTCTTGGCCGAAAGTTGATGCCGAAACCCTAGGGGTTCCGTCGACTTTTTGGAAGTGAGATTCAAATAGAAGTTGCTCCTAAGGTTTTAGGGGGTACATATATGTGATTGGAACTTGAAGAAGTGGAGCGAAACGAAAACTGCGCACCAATAAAGACCGGATTGTTTTGGGGCGTTTTTGGGCAAAAAATGAGGTAAAAGTCCTTCTTCTTTTAAACTAATTGGATATTACTTATTGTTATTATGTATGGATGAACTTGTGTTAGAAAATAATGAAGAATAAAAATCGTTTGAGCCATTTTTGGGGCTAAAACCGATTTGAGATAGATTTGGTGCAAATGGAATTCGTTGGTTATTGTTGTTGTTATCTTCACCTATTGCATGTTATAATGGATTAATATTGTTGTTAATAAGTTGTTATAACTTATGTAGTAGTTTTGGAACTCGAATTGGAATAAAATGGATTAAGGAACGAGTTATCGGGTTGTAGTTGTTGTGGCCGAGAAACTGCCCAAAATTGTTAGACGTTGTTGTGTTGTTTAGTGGACTGTTTTGAGGTATTAAATGCTGGAAATTTAGTTGTTGTTATGCATGTTTAAGTGTAGTAGTTGCTAATGAAAGTCCTAAGGGAATAAGGGTGTGGAAAGGCGTTAAAAGTCCTCACATTTTACCCTCGTTATGGTTGGATTGCGGACTGTTTTTATGGGCTGATTTGTGGACTATTTTGTATAATTGTGGGGCAGAATTTTACACATCCAGTTAGGAGTGTAATCCCCTTTTTCTTACTGTTGGTTGTGCCTTAAATGTGGCTTGTTGGTTGATGAATACGGGCCTTGGAAAAGGTGGAAAAGTACGTAGAAACAAAGGAAGTGCTGCCCAATTTTCCGTAGAATTAGAGGGCCATTATTTGGTATAAGTCCTACACTTGATAGCTTGTAGATGATAGAAGTGCTATTGTCATTTTAGGTTGAAGTACTACGTGTAGCACATTCTACTTGGCTTGTGGAATAGCCAGTAAGGTTGAAGTACATTGGAGCGTATTGCTACTTGTCGTTTGGGTTAGTCGCCAACGAGGTATGTGAACTTCTTCCTTCCTTTGACATGATTATTTGGTAAGTCTATGTGACTAAATTTTAGTGAGTCTATGTGACTTGATTTGGTAAGTCTATGCGACTTAATTCATTTGAAGTAAGTAAGTCGATTTTGGAAATATATGAGTCTTTTGTTATGAAAGTATGAGTGGCTTAGTCAAAATTGTATAAGTTACGTGAAGTACTTTAAAGTTAAGAGATTTGATTTAGGTTAAGAGACTTGATTTTTTTACAAGTTATGAGACTTTATTTTTCAAGATATGAGACTTGATTTCTTAAGTTAAGAGATTTGATTTAAAGTTATGAGACTTGATTTCTTTACAAGTTATGAGACTTTATTTTTCAAGATATGGGACTTGATTTCTAAAGTTAAGAGATTTGATTTAAAGTTATGAGACTTGATTTCTTTACAAGTTATGAGACTTTATTTTTCAAGATATGAGACTTGATTTCTAAAGTTAAAAGATTTGATTTAAAGTTATGAGACTTGATTTCTTTACAAGTTATGAGACTTTATTTTTCAAGATATGAGACTTGATTTCTAAAGTTAAGAGATTTGATTTAAAGTTATGAGACTTGATTTCTTTACAAGTTATGAGACTTTATTTTTCAAGATATTGGACTTGATTTCTAAAGTTAAGAGATTTGATTTAAAGTTATGAGACTTGATTTCTTTACAAGTTATGAGACTTTATTTTTCAAGATATGGGTTACTTGATTTACTTCTAAAGTTAAGAGGCTTGATTTCGAAAGAGTATGTGACTTGAGTTTTAAAAGTATACGTTTATTGATTTAAAGAGAAGGAGTTTTATGATTTTTTTTAAGTATGTATGTACGTAGTACTTTTGGGTTTAGTTTCCCCAATGTGATAAGAAATAAAAGTGCCTTAAGTTCTCTAAAATGAAAGGTTGTTATAATAGCTTTATGGGAAGTTGTTATAACGACTTAAGAAGAAGTGAAATATGGTTTAAAAATGTTATGTAAGGAAAATCACACCGAGCCTACAAATAGGCCGGATTATGTTATGAGATACACCGAGCCTACAAATAGGCCGGATTATGTTATGAGATACACCGAGCCTACACATAGGCCGGATTACGCCATATTACCCCGAGCCTACACATAGGCCGGGTTACGTCATCTTACACCGAGCCCCACAGGCGGGCCGGATTATGCTACATGATTCCACAGTACACCGAGCCCCACAGGCGGGCCGGATTATGCTACATGATTCCACAGTACACCGAGCCCCACAGGCGGGCCGGATTATGCTACATGATTCCACAGTACTCCGAGCCCCACAGGAGGGCCGGATTATGCCACATGATTCATCAGTACACCGTGTCCCGCAAATGAGCCGGATTACGTTATCACGTATGGATAATCAAAGTAAGCTCCCAAATAAGAAGTCCCTCCATAAAGGGCCGGATTATGTTATGTAAGATATGTAAGTTATGTGGAAAAACTTGATTGAATTCTTAAGTATGTATGTAAGAATATGATGTTAATTCTTATTGAAAGAAGGAAAAGAATGATTAATGTACGATTGATTTCATGAGTTAAAATGGCACGGTAGGATCTGGTATTTTAATTTTTATACTTGCCCCTGTCATTTTTTACGCTTATGATCTTGTTTAATGTACTTTATTTCCGTTCCATACTTAGTACTTGTTGTACTGACCCCCTTAGGGGGGCTGCGTTCATGTCCGCAGGTCTAGGTACACAGTTGTGGATCCGCGAGCTTAGGATCCTTGTTCAGCATTTTGAGATGGCTCCAAGTTCCGGAGTTTGTCATTATGGCTAGGTATATTCAGGGGTACGGCGGGGCCTTGTCCCGTCATAGTTGTTGTCACCTTCTTAGAGGTCTGTATTCATATGTGGGCTGGACTGGTGTAAGTTGTATTTACATTGTTGTACAGCGTAGACTTTTCGTGATTTATATTTATACGGAAGCCTTTTCGGCTTTGCCTTTGTTTAAAAAAAAAAGAGTGTTATTTATCTTCCGCGGTTTATTTATGTTGTATGGGTAGAAGGGTGCCCAGGTAGGGGCACCAGTCACGGGCCCGGGATTTGGGGCGTGACAGCGCATACCTGGCCAACGAGTCAAACTCCAGATTGTACTCCCTGATGGTCCTCTCATTCTGCCTCAATGACAAGAACCTATCAAAATGGGCTCTCCTCATCTCAGGAGGCAAAAAGTGATCAAGAAAGGCCTCTGTGAACTCATCCCAAACAGCTGGAGGAGAACCCACACCCCTAGACAGTTCCCATGACTCAAACCAGTTTAACGCAATATCGTGTAACCGGTAAAAGGCTAGCACCACTAACTCGGTCTCCGAGGCCCTAAGCACATGCATAGTCCATTGTATCTGCCGAATGAACTCCTGAGGATCATCCTCAGATCTCGAACCATAGAACTCGGGTGGACTACAACCCAGAAAATCCCGAATCCTCAAACTGTCGGCTCTAGGGTTAGCTACTCGCTTCCCGTTTGCGCTGCCTACCACTATGCTAGTCAATAACCTGACCGCTTCTCCATAATCTCTATACGTTGCCCCTGACTGAAGGACTATAGGCTCAGGTATCGGAACCTCTGAGCCGCGTCGCTCGACTCTTCTAATACCGCCGCAGAATCAACTCGCCTGGGCCATAACCTCAGACATAGTCTGGGCCTGAGTCCTAGTAACCCTATGCGCACCACAAGCATCTCCTGCTGCAGCCTTGCCCTTCTGGGCCCTGGTCGCCTTCCGTTGAGGCATAGCTGATACATAAGATAAGGTCAGAAGGGATTCAACCTAATAAGACAGCTCTACTGCACGATCTCAGAGAGATAAGAATGGAAACCAATCCTAATGTCCTACAGCCTCCTGATTATAGATGTGGTGCACAACACACCGATAATGAAGACTCTATTAGACAGGGTCTGTAGACACTTTCCGAGGATTAACTGCTCTGATACCACTTTTGTCACGACCCGAACCAGGGCCCGTGACTGGTGCCTTACCCCGGGCACCCAAGTAGACATACATCAGAGTAATCAGCGGAATATAAAACAAGACATGAAATAACATGAAGTGTGAAAGCTTATTCGAGAAAAGTTGCCTTCGTATATATATATATATATAAACTTAAATCCGAATAGCATATCCTTTTTACAAACTCGCCCACAACAAGATTACTGCACTTCTAAGAATGATATAACAACAATGGCGGGACAGGGCCCCGCCATACCCCTAAATGTAAGTACCTACAACGACAGGGGACTATACCCAAGTAAGCCTCCGGAGCAACGGAGCTTCCCAAACGCTGAACTGTGACCCTATGAGCGAGGATCAACACTGTGTACTTACCTACGCATGAACGCAGCCCTCAAGGAGGTCGATAACAGTACCAAGTATGTGAAATCAAAATATCAAATGAAAGCATAGTAGTCTATATAAAGCAGGAGACATGTATGATAACCAAACTACAGTTCACAATAAAAAAAAAACAGTCATGTCAAGTCAGGGACTCACTCCCTCAAAGTCATCACTCAAATATAACTATGGGTCTCACGCCCACAACATCAATCATGCCCGTGGAATACCTTCCTCACTGCCGGCAGTCTATGATATAAACGCACCAAGGTATACACATGAACACCAGGTCCCACCTGTGTCACAATAAAACCGTAAAGGGTAAGTACGAAGGCATAGCCGACTACTAAAACCCACAGTACCAACAAGGTCATAAACTGTATCATGAGGTCTGTCTAGACCGCCACATGATCGAAGCTGGCCACTCGCCCGCAGTATCTAATGTGCGCGTCTAGTCCTGGAACTTCCCGCAGCTCCGCATAGGCCACTCACATAGGCCCGCATGAGGTATTCCCCGCATCGAGGGTAGCTACTCCCCGGCATCGTCCTGGACTCGCAGTCCGCATGGCCACATAGACCGCATGACCACAAAGGCCGCACACTAACCTGGAACTCTCGTAGCTCCGCATAGGTCCCCTGGACCCGCATGAGGTTGTTATACCCCGTATTTCCAGAGTATGTACGTAAGGACGTACGTATAAAAGTTTGTGCCTTATAGTGTAGGGCCGAAAATTATTTGTTCACAACACCCGTTTAAAGTCGTTTTTCGACGAAACATTTTACACAACTTGCGAAGGGAAAAATTCCGGCTATATCATTTCTAATTTTTGCGGATTTTTCCGAGAGACGGAACATTTTGGGCCAACAAGAGGGCGACACTTGTCACCCTCTCATTGGCGGATGCAAGTGTAATTGGACGAAATTGGAGAGTGTAGTTGGTAGGATATTTTGTGTGTTGATTGATAAAGTGGGACCCACACACACTTGTCCCAATCTTGGCCTTACACTTGCTATGCACTTGGCATGATCTTGGCCATTGGTTGGCCTTGGCTTGTCCTATAAATACCCCCCTAAGTTTGAAGACTTCTTCATCCTTTCCTATATTTCCTAAGTCTAAAATTCCTCCCTCCCCTTGTATGGTGTTTCGTCCAACACCCCCTCTCCCCCTTTTGGTGAGGCCCTCGCCGAGAGCCCTCCCTCGTCGAGTACCCCCTGGGGTTGGCCGAGGGGTATACACCCCCCCTTGTGGTGTTGTCTCGTATAAATACACCCCCACCTTGGTAGAAATACTCTCAAAAGTATTGTTACTATACCCAAATTACCTTAGCCGTATACCTTGTAGTATTCTAAGGTTATACCTATACGAAAAGCCCCGTAATACTATTATACTTCCCGTCAGTCACAAAACCGAAACCCTAAGGAAAAATCTCCATAGTTAGTTGGAGTAGTATGTAGAAGTTGGTTAGAACTTCTAAGGGTGGTTTAGAGCGGGTTGGAGCGCACGGAGTTGGAGCTAAACGTTGCCCAGGATCGACTTTATACTTGGATAATTTTGGGCTTATCGAGGTAAACACTTTTGACCTTCTGTTGTAATTGGAAATTACATGTTGTTGAATATATAGTTAAAGTATACTATATATAGTATGGAACATAGTTGTGCGGCAATGTCTTTTGACTTAAGCCTGAATAATACTTACGGCAATGTCTTGCGACTTAAGCCTGAATGTAAAGAAGAGTACTGAACTGTAATTACATAGATCGTATTACATGAGACTTGTAGCTTTTCTAGGGTAGAATTGCACGTCGATTAAACATATAACCCCCGGTTGGCTTGGTAGCGGCCCCTGTTAGAGAGGAGAGATTTACGCCATGCGGGGAGGTGTCGCCAATTTTCTGTAGAAGGTTCTACGATATGATCTAGATGTTAATAAGCGCCTGTGGCCTTATAGGTCAAGTACCATGCGTGGCGCGATCTACTTGGCTTAAGGAGTAGCCGACGGTTTGAGGTACTTGGAGCGTTTTGCTATTAGTCGATAATCGTCGCGAGGTATGTGAACCTCTTCCTACCTTTTCTAGCATGATATGTGTATAACTATGTAGTACGGTAGACGTACATGTGTAAAATGCTTTGTGGTTTTTAAAGGTAACTGACTTGATGTGTGATAATAAAGAAGAGTTATACTAGCTTTATGGGAAGTTAGGTATAACGTTTTAAGAGAGGTAAAGAGAATGGTTTACTGATTTTAAAAGTTAAGAGGCTTAATCTTAAAGATAAGAGACTTAACTTGTTTTACTTGGTAATTAACATTTTTTGTTAAAAATGTTGTAAAACCTCATTCGCGAATAATGAGTACTTGATTTTAAAAGCAATAATGTTTTACTGATTTCGGAAATCAGAATAAGTATCGAACAAACCACAAAGAATACTAATAAAGGGAAATGTTTTGACTAATAATGTATTAGTAAAACCAGTAGAAACTTCCATCTGCATAGAAACTAAGATGAGACAAAATGATGTTACATTTCCTAGATCATGGCTGCTTAAATAAGATTGTTATAAACGAGAATAACCTACTCACGTATCAGACATGTGTTTCTCAAATTGCCTTTAAAGGAGAATTATATCATTAAGTGATTAAAATTATGAACTACGAAACCTTTCTAAAATAAGAAACGTGAACATTTGAAATTAGGCAAACCTGAAACATTTGGAAAAGAATGTTGTTACTTGATTTTACGAAGAGAAGTGTTTTGATTTACTTCAAAAGATAATCACTCTATTTTCATATACTACGGGTATTGTGTGACTTTTGTAAACGTAACGTATCTTTTAAAAGATAATATATGAAGTACTTTGGGAATAGATACCCGACCTGGTTAATCATATATTAGAATGTACCTTGTGTGTATAACTTGATTGTGTTGGTTTGTGATAGCCTTGTAATACTTTCTTGTTGATTTGATAAGTAAACAGGCTAGGATGCTACGTGTGTTAGTATCTTGTGATGTTTTGTGTAAAGGGGTTCTCCTCATCAAGCGCTTAAAGTTGTTTAACGATCACCGTTATGTTGGTATTATACCACTCACCTTGACTTGTCTCCCGAGGTTAAGCCCTCCGTCGCGGGTAGACTCAAAGTGTCTAGTGACCTATGATTCGAGAATACCTTACCTTATGCAGTGCAGATGTCGCGGAGCTACGAGAGCTCCGTGTTAGTTTGCGCCCTTGTGGTCATGCGGTCTTTGTGGCCATGCGGACGGCGAGTCCAGGACGCTGCCGGGGAGTAGCTACCCTCGATGCGGGGAATACCTCATGCGGGCCATTGGAGTGGCCCATGCGGAGCTATGGGAAGTTCCAGGGCTAGACGCGCACATTAGATACTGCGGGCGAGTGGCCAGCTTTGATCATGTGACGGTCTAGACAGATCTCATGATACAGTTTACGACCTTGTTTGTACGGTGGGTTTTAGTAGTCGGCTATGTCTTCGTACTTACCCCGTACGGTTTTTATGATGACACAGGTGGGACCTGGTGTTCATGTGTACTTCTTGGTGATTATATCATAGACTGCCGGCAGTGCAGAAGGTATGCCACGGGCATGATTGATGTTGTGGGCGTGAGACCCATTGTTATATTTGAGTGATGACTTGAGGGCGTGAGTCCCTGACTTGACATGACTGCTTATTTATTGTGAACTGTAGTTTGGTTATCATACATGTCTCCTGCTTTATATAGACTACTATGATTTCATTATTTTCGGCCACATACTGCGTACTTGCCAGATCGACTCCTTCGGGCCGCGTCACGCCGCAGTCGAGGTACACCCGCCGTTGATCCTAGCTCTCGTGGTCACAGCTCATTGGGAAGCTCCGCTTTCTCCGAGGCTTATCACGTATAGTCCTGTAGTAGTAGGTGTTTACATTCGTGGGTTTGGGCCCCGCCCCGCCATTGTTGTCGTATCATTCTTAGAGGTCCGTAGTATCCGGCAAGTGTGGTTTGTAAAGAAGGATTAAACCGTTTCTTTTGAAAGAGTTGTTATTTATATATATGCCGAAGGCAACTTTTCTTCGTAAAACATGTGTTTCCTTTGCATTATTTCATATCAGGTTTTATGTTCCACGATTACTCGATGTCAGATCACTAGTGGTGTCCGGTAGGCACTACCACGGCCCGGATCGGTCGTGACAAAAGTGGTATCGAGCGCTTAATCCTCGAAAAGTGTCTACTGCACCGTATCCAAGAGAGTGTTGATTATCGCGTGTCGCGCACCACACAAATAATCGTGAGGCTATAGGATATTTAGGATCGTTTCTATTCTTCACTCGAGATCGCGGCCTTAGAGCCGTGTGTTGTAAGTTGGACCCTCTCACGTATTTCTTTCCTTACCGCTATGCCTCCGCAGGCAACCCGGCCCGGAGGCAAGGCAGCCGAGGAGCTACGGTAGAGTACAGAGGATTACGAGGCACAGCCCAACCATCACCCGAGTTAGGTGCTTCGTCGGGAGTTATGCTACGTCACCACTTCAGCAGAGTTTAGCACAATGACAAAGATGCCTACAGACCATAATATTTGAACCTTCACCCCACGACCGAACAGAGAATATAGATTGCAAAGAGACAACCTCACATTAGCTATGGATTTGGCTACCAGAGAGTATACCGATGTATCGCGAGTCTTGATGACCATCTAAGAGAGGGTTGTACAAGAGTAATTCTTCAGTTAGGCTTGAGCATGGCCTGTGTACGGGCTTATGCGCAACAGGCCAAGAAACGTAGAGATCAACGGGTTAACGGCGACGCAGGCAGGCCAGAGCAAGAAGGTCCTTTGGTAACTTTCGAGGCGAGTCACCTCACCAGCGGATTAGATTTGCACATCCACCAGTAGAGGTCCTCCACGGGTTCAGGACGTTCGGGGTATGCAGGAGTTGGTCAGAGCTCCAGAGCTTCCGGTTCACAGCTACATAGGTTCCAACCACCGATTGATGTTCCTCAGATTCATTAGCGATGCACGCCATCCCGGAATGTCGCCTTTGGTTGGTACTTGTTGCACTCTACGACCGCCGTGGTCCGATGTCGAAAGAGTGTCCTTGTAGGAGGACTTAGCCTTCAGATCGGTGGGTAGTTCGTCATCTTCCTTAGCTACGCCTCACGGGGCGGTTTGATTAGAACGACTAAGGGGAGTGAAGCAGTAGATATAGATATATCCTTAACCCTCTAGAGAAAACGTAAGCCTTAGAGCATTATACGTGAAGACCTTAGAGGTAAGGCCATCTCGAGTAAAAGACGTATGTTTATGTTTGACCCTTATAGGAGTGCATAGTGCACGTGAGCTATGTTTGTGGGATAAGTCCCTGAGTAGTGTGGAATGAAAGAGGGTAGTTGAGCTAAGAAGACCGCTAGGTTTTCGTAACGTGATTAGTGAGAGTTTTCCGGTTCGGGGAGCTAGTGTCTTGCGCGTTGCCGGGTCGGGTTGAGGCCACGTTGAGGGTAAACCCGCGGCCTGTATGGTGGTGGGGTCGGTTTGTGGTGGTCCCGCTTTGTATTAGGGTTATGAGGGTGTTAGGCCCAAGTTTAGTTAACCAGCGTACGAGTTCGTGGATGCGTTCAATCAGTAGTCGGGCCGATGAGGTCAGCCCGTCTTATCTTTTTAGTCCAAACCATGTACTCGGTGGTATGTTGCGAGGCGTTATATCAGAAATGTTGTAAGGCTGCACGGGGTGCCTACCTTTACCTTATGGCGCATGTGGAGCCCGTGTTACGATCGCTTTTTCTCGAAGTTTTACCAGCGTGATTAGGAACTCAGTGAGTCTCCAGATCGTATTCGCCCTCGGGCGATGTGTGGATTTCGTGGGTAGTCAGGATTGTTGTCTCCTGTTGAGGGAGTGTTTTAGTAGCTACCATTTCAGTATTGGGATGTCGCTTTATGACGCCTTGCAGGGCGGAAGTGTAAGTCGCCGGTCGATTGGTTCGATGTTGGCAAGATTCAGATAGTTGGTTCAGGCTTGTTCCAGCAGACTGTGGATAGGGTAACGCTTGTCTAGAAGAGGTTCTGGAAGCTCAGAGAAATCGTGCGGATAATCGGCGACAACGCTTAGAGTTCAGGTTGACGGTCGGTCTTCTTGAAAGTACCACCCCGGGTTGGGTGTGACGAGTTTTGGAAAACAGATGGGACTTAGCCCGAGTTACTTTGGGCCCTTTTGAGTTCATGTAAAGAATAGGCCAGGTTGCCTATATGTTTGCATTTTGCCGTCCGACTTAGGAGGCAGTATGTCCGGTCTTTCGTATTGTTATGATCGGGAAAGTATCGGAGATCCATCCAGAGTGTTCCCAGTTAATGATGACCACGCTAGAGATAGTAACCCCGAGTTTTGGAAACTGAAGTTGTATCAGAAATGTGGTAAGAGTTCGAGTGTACGACAGCCTCAGGGATCGCATGCAGCCCGGTACCATTTGTTAGGTCGCCGGAGTGACACTAGAACCTCGCGGCAAAGTGACAAAAGTGGTATCACGACGAGTAAAGGGAGAAGCGAGCATGTATTGCGAGCAGAGATGTGACCATTTCTTTTGTATGGAGAAAGTGCGAAGGAATTATATTTTAGACCCTTGGATGGGAGCGTTGTGATGTTATAGGTGTTTCCTCGTGGACTTGGATGTAGGTATTTTGCGCAAGTGTTGTTGTGGCCAGTTGTGGCAGGATTGTTCAGGTAAGTATAGTAGTGAAGACTATACTGGCGCACGTTTGGTTTGAGACTTAGAAGGAACATTCGGGACGAATGTTTCTAAGGAGGGGAGAATGTTATACCCCGTATTTCCAGAGTATGTACGTAAGGACGTACGTAGAAAAGTTTGTGGCTTATAGTGTAGGGCCGAAAATTATTTGTTCACAACACCCGTTTAAAGTCGTTTTTCGACGAAACATTTTACACAACTTGCGAAGGGAAAATTCCGGCTATATCATTTCTAATTTTTGCGGATTTTTCCGAGAGACGGAACATTTTGGGCCAACAAGAGGGCGACACTTGTCACCCTCTCATTGGCGGATGTGGCGTAATTGGACGAAATTGGAGAGTGTAGTTGGTAGGATATTTTGTGTGTTGATTGATAAAGTGGGACCCACACACACTTGTCCCAATCTTGGCCTTACACTTGCTATGCACTTGGCATGATCTTGGCCATTGGTTGGCCTTGGCTTGTCCTATAAATACCCCCCTAAGTTTGAAGACTTCTTCATCCTTTCCTATATTTCCTAAGTCTAAAATTCCTCCCTCCCCTTGTATGGTGTTTCGTCCAACACCCCCTCTCCCCCTTTTGGTGAGGCCCCTTGGCCGAGAGCCCCTCCCCCCTTGGCCGAGAGTACCCCCCCCCTAGTGGGGTTGGCCGAGGGGTATACACCCCCCCTTGTGGTGTTGTCTTGTATAAATACACCCCCACCTTGGTAGAAATACTCTCAAAAGTATTGTTACTATACCCAAATTACCTTAGCCGTATACCTTGTAGTATTCTAAGGTTATACCTATACGAAAAGCCCCGTAATACTATTATACTTCCCACAATACAAACCGAAACCCTAAGGAAAAATCTCCATAGTTAGTTGAGTAGTATGTAGAAGTTGGTTAGAAATTCTAAGGGTGGTTTAGAGCGGGTTGAGCGCACTGAGTCGAGCTAAACGCTGCCCGTGATCGACTTTATACTTGGATAATTTTGGGCTTATCGAGGTAAACACTTTTGACCTTCTGTTGTAATTGGAAATTACATGTTGTTGAATATATAGTTAAAGTATACTATATATAGTATGGAACATAGTTGTGCGGCAATGTCTTTTGACTTAAGCCTGAATAATACTTACGGCAATGTCTTGCGACTTAAGCCTGAATGTAAAGAAGAGTACTGAACTGTAATTACATAGGACTGTATTACAGTAGACTTGTGTAGCTTTTCTGTGGGGTAGAATTGTGCACGTCTGGATTAAACATATAACCCCCCCTGGTTGGCTTGGTAGCCGCCTGCTAGAGAGGAGAGATTTACGCTGCCATGTGCGGGGAGGTGCTGCCGAATTTTCTGTAGAAGGTTCTACGATATGATCTAGATGTTAATAAGCGCCTTGTGGCCTTATAGGTTGAAGTACCATGCGTGGCGCGATCTACTTGGCTTAAGGAGTAGCCGACGGTTTGAGGTACTTGGAGCGTTTTGCTATTAGTCGATAATCGTCGCGAGGTATGTGAACCTCTTCCTACCTTTTCTAGCATGATATGTGTATAACTATGTAGTACGCAGACGTGTGTAAAATGCTTTGTGGTTTTAAAAGGTAATCGACTTGATGTGTGATAATAAAGAAGAGTTATACTAGCTTTATGGGAAGTTAGGTATAACGCTTTAAGAGAGGTAAAGAGAATGGTTTATCGATTTTAAAAGTTAAGAGGCTTAATCTTAAAGATAAGAGACTTAACTTGTTTTACTTGGTAATTAACATTTTTGTTAAAATGTTGTAAAACCTCATTCGCGAATAATGAGTACTTGATTTTAAAAGCAATAATGTTTCTCGATTTCGAAATCGTAATAAGTATCGAACAAACCACAAAGAATAGCTAATAAAGGAAATGTTTTGACTAATAATGTATTAGTAAAACCAGAGAAACTTCCATCCGCATAGAAACTAAGATGAGACAAAATGATGTTACATTTCCTAGATCATGGTCGCTTAAATAAGATTGTTATAAACGAGAATAACCTACTCACGCGTATATGTGTTTCTCAAATTGCCTTTAAAGGAGAATTATATCATTAAGTGATTAAAATTATGAACTACGAAACCTTTCTAAAATAAGAAACGTGAACATTTGAAATTAGGCAAACCTGAAACATTTGGAAAAGAATGTTGTTACTTGATTTTACGAAGAGAAGTGTTTTGATTTACTTCAAAAGATAATCACTCTATTTTCATATACTACGGGTATTGTGTGACTTTTGTAAACGTAACGTATCTTTTAAAAGATAATATATGAAGTACTTTGGGAATAGATACCCGACCTGGTTAATCATATATTAGAATGTACCTTGTGTGTATAACTTGATTGTGTTGGTTTGTGATAGCCTTGTAATACTTTCTTGTTGATTTGATAAGTAAACATGCTAGGATGCTACGTGTGTTAGTATCTTGTGATGTTTTGTGTAAAGGGGTTCTCCTCGATTGCGCTTTAAAGTTGTTTAACGATCACCGTTATGTTGGTATTATACCACTCACCTTGACTTGTCTCCGAGGTTAAGATGCCTCCGACGCGGGTAGACTCAAAGTGTCTAGTGACCTATGATTCGAGAATACCTTATGCAGTGCAGATGGCCTATGCGAGCTACGAGTTCCGTGTTAGTTTGCGCCCTTGTGGTCACGCGGTTGTGGCTACGCGGACGGCGAGTCCAGACGCCGCCGGAGTACCCTACCGACGCGGAATACCTCATGCGGGCTATCGAGTGGCCCATGCGGAGCTATGGGAAGTTCCAGGGCTAGACGCGCACATTAGATACTGCGGGCGAGTGGCCAGCTTTGATCATGTGACGGTCTAGACAGATCTCATGATACAGTTTACGACCTTGTTTGTACGGTGGGTTTTAGTAGTCGGCTATGTCTTCGTACTTACCCCGTACGGTTTTTATGATGACACAGCGGACCCGTGTTCATGTGTACTTCTTAGTGATTATATCATGATCGCCAAGAAGCGGTAAGGTATGCCATGGGCATGATTGATGTTGTGGGCGTGAGACCCATTGATATATTTGAGTGATGACTTGAGGGCGTGAGTCCCTTACTTGACATGACTGCTTATTTATTATGAACTGTAGTTTGGTTATCATACATGTCTCCAGCTTTATATAGACTACTATGATTTCATTTACGATTTTCGCCACATACTTGGTACTGTTATCTTGACCTCCTCGGGGCCGCGTTCATGCCGCAGTCGAGGTACACCGCCGTTGATCCTAGCTCGTGGTCACGTCATTGGGAAGCTCCGTTTCTCCGAGGCTTATCACGTATAGTCCCCTGTAGTAGTAGGTGTTTACATTCGTGGTTTGGCGGGCCTCGCCCCGCCATTGTTGTCGTATCATTCTTAGAAGTCTGTAATCGCTGCAAGTGTGGTTTGTAAAAGGATTAAATCGTTTCTTTTGAAAGAGTTGTTATTTATATATATGCCGAAAGGCAACTTTTCTTCGTAAAACATGTGTTTCTTTGCATTATTTCATATTGTGTTTTATGTTCCACTTACTCTAATGTTGTATCACTAGGTGCCCGGTAGGCACGACCACGCCCGGATCGGGTCGTGACAGAGGTATTCTCGAATCACGGTCCTGCATCACCGAAGTCTACCCCGTGACGGAGGTAAGATTAACCCCGGATCATGTCAAGAGCGAGTGATATAATACTAACATAACAACTTATCGTTAAACAACATAAGCACAACAAGTGGAAACCCCGTTATACCTCAGATTTCCGCAGTATGTACGTGGGAATACGCATAAAAAGTCTAGCCTTAAAGTTTAGGCAAAACGCTTTTTTGGCACAACTCACAAAACGAATAGTTTTCCGACGAAACGCTTCCACTTTCGTAGGGTAAATTCCGCTATGCCATTTCTAATTTTTGCGGATTTTTCCGAGAGACGAAACATTTTGGACCAACGGAGGGCGACACTTGGCACCTCCAATGGTGGATTTCAAATCGCCCATTTGGACGAAATGGACTAACATGGCACGCTTGTGCCTTGTGCACAAGTCGCGAGTTGGTAGGATATTTGTGTATAGTTAATCCTCACCCTACACTTGCCTTGCACTTGTCTTAATCTTGGCCATTGGTTGGCCACTTCTTGACCTATAAATACCCCCCTTGAGATGACGAGTGCTTCATCCACAAATCTTTCCAAGTCGTGTAGTTCCGCTCCTCTCCCGTAAGCCTTTTCGTCCTCCACCTCCCCTCCTCATGAAGTTTGGCCGAGGCCTCCCCCTAGCCTAGCCGAAATCTACCCCCCCTCCCGTGGTAGAAAAGTTGTCTTATAGTATTGTTATAATGCCCAAAATACCCTAGCCCAAATCCCTTAGTCCTTAGTAGAAGTTGTGAAGAACTTCTAAGGTTTCTTGGAGCTACCGGAGCGTACAACCTAGGAGCTAAACCTTGCTCAGGCGCGACTTTATCTAGGATATTATTGGGCTTACCGAGGTAACTAATCCTAACCCTCTTTTGAATTAGAGAATACATACTGTAGTAGTATAAGAATAAGTATAATACTTAGAAGAATATTGCAGAATAGAATTGAACTGTTATCACAATAGAAGGGTTTAAAAGAAGAATAATTGAACTATGCTTATATAGGACTGTTTTCACAGTAGACTTATATAGCTCACCGGGTAGGGAAGTGCTGCCCGACTTTCCGTAGAATTGTGAACCCTCTGTTTAGAATGACCTTCAGAGTAGCCTTTGATAGATGTCTGTGACTATTATAGGCTGACTCTCTGCGCGCGACATATTCAACTCGCGGTGGTTTTCAATGGTAGGTATGTGATTCTTCCTAAAGCATGATATTTTACAATATATATAGTACGGTAGACGCATACGTGTTAACCGAATAATAACTACGCAATGTCTTTGACTTAAGCTCGAATAACACTTACTACAGAATGCCTCACGCTTAAGCTGGATAACACTTACAGAATGCCTCACGCTAAGCCCTAATAATAAAGATCCAAAGCATTTCAAAAGAATATTGAATCATTTTTAATGTAAGGAACTAATTGGTTTTTAAATGTGCTTAAGAGTTATACTAGCTTTATGGGAAGTTAAGTATAAGCACTTAAGATTGATAAAAGAAATGTTTGCCTATGTGTTTATAACGGACTTATATCAATTGTGAAAAGAATAATAAGATGGTTTGATAAGTAGACATGATATGATGCTATGTGTGCTAGTGTCTTGTAACGCTTGTGTAAAAGAGTATTCTTGTTGTACTTATGTTGTTTAACGATAAGTCATAGGTTAGTGTAACATCACTCACCTCTTGACATATTACAGGGGTTGCCGCCATCCGACGCGGTAGACTCAGCGTGATGCAGGACCATGATTCGAGAATACCTCATGCAGTCCAAGGGACCTATGCGAGCTACGGGAGTTCCGTGTTAGTGTGCGGGGTTATACCTCACGATGCTACGTGGCCACGGACTACGAGTCCAGATCGACGCCGAGGAGTAGCTACCTCGACGCGGTTATATACCCATGCGGGCCTATGTGATTGGCCTACGCGACTACGGAGTCCGTGATTAGGCTTGCATGGTGATAATACGCAACCGCCTCGCTCGATCATTCGCAGCCTAGAAAAGACCCGCTGACTTTTCACGCTTCTTGTTTGTGATGCCACTACGCGCTTTCTCGTTGTTTCATACATACTTGAAAAAACTGATTTTTAAAATGATATGTTTCATTTAAGTATTTTACAGTTTCATATACTTAGTACCTGTTGTACTGACCTCCTTCGGGGGGCTGCGTTCATGCCGCAGGTAAGGGCAAGCAGGTGCTAGATCCACATTCCTAGGATCTCTTGGTGTCGTGAGCTCCATCCTTTCCGAGGCTCTACTTTGGGTATGATCTCCCGTTGTAGATAGTTTTGTACACAGGTATGGCGGGGCCCTATCCCGCCATAGTTGTATATTTCCTTAGAGGTCTGTAGTCATGTTGTACAGTATCGGATGTAACTGCTAAACCATGTTTATATATATATGCCGAAAGGCGATGTTTTCTCACTTAAACTGTGTCTTATTTTATAAACTGTTTCATGTCTTGTTTTATATTTCCGCTGATTACTCTGATGTATGACTACTTGGGTGCCACTTGTAGGCACCATCACGCCCCGGAATGGGTCGTGACAAAAGTGGTATCGTGAGCGATTAATCCTCGAAAGTGTCTACTGCAGTATCTAGTAAGTCTTGATTATCGGTGTGTTGTGCACCACACCAATAATCGTGAGGCTATGGGATATTTAGGATTGGTTTCCATTCTTCTCATTCCGAGATCGTGCTTTAGAGTGTTATAGGTCGACCTCTAACGTATTCCTTTCCCCGTAATGCTTATGCTCCACGTAAGGCAACCCGGGCCCAAGGGCAAGGCAGAGGAGTCGCTAGCAGACACCCAGAGTCACGAGGGCTCGTGCCCGCCTATACCGCAGACGGCGAGTTCTATGACGCCGCCCCCAAATAGAGACCACAGCACCCACACCTCCCGCCCCACACCGGGCGGAGGAGTTAGGGCACAAGGAGATGGCCCAACTATTGGCTAAAGTTGTGGCCCGACACGAGAGAGAGGCCGACGCGATTCAGCCTCGCCTCCAGCCGCACCTGGTGCACCCGAAGCGAATAGTTTGAGACTACGAGATTTTGAGTTGTAGCCCGAGTTTTACTGTCGAGGCCGGAGGATGATCCGTAGGAGTTCATCCGCCGCCTAGAGGATCATGAGGTGATCAAGGTCTCGAGACAGAGTCCGTGACTGGTTCGCGTCGGCCGCGTGATACCGCATGATTGGTTTGATTCACGGAGTTATCCCGGGAGAGCACGCGTCCCAGCCTACTGGGATGAGTTCTCAGAGGCTTTCACTCACACTTCTTGCCTCCACAGATGGCGAGGCGCGGCCGATAGATTTTTACCGCCGAGGCGCAGAGGACGACCTTGTCGTGGAGTACAATGTCGAGTTTGATTCATCGCTCGATATGTCAAAGATTGGTAGCAGCTAGGGTGCACCGCCACGCCACCGGCTAGATGACTATATGGTCGAAGTCATGTGCGGGTGTTTCTCTTCACCGTATGGACATTACCCGCATGCAGCTCATGCTCTTGGATGTGCGAGCGAGATCGCCGGGTTGGTGACAGCAGAAGACCAGACGGCAGGTCGTTTGGTGGCTATCGTGGTGGCGGCCTCGCAGCTAGCCTAGATTTGCACCACACCACCAGAGCACTCCCGCACCGCCCTCAAGACACCAGATATTCGAGGCGCACAGGCCCGTGACTTCGGACATCCGTGCCGGCAGAGGTTCTCGCCGATCGACCACCCTCAGCCGGTGGCCGACGCGTAGATCCCACTTCGGAGCACGGAGTTTGTTTGATTGCCAGGCGCAGGTCACTATGCGAGGAACCGTCCACCAAGGGCGATCTTGATGGTAGGGTCACCGTTATACCCGTATTTCCAGTAGTATGTACGTAAGGGAATACGTCAAAAGTCTAGCCTTAAAGTTTAGGCAAAACGTTTTTATTTGTGCACAACTCGCTAAAAGAATCGTTTCCGACTAAACGCTTCCACGCTTTCGTAGGTAAATTCCGGCTATGCCATTTCTAATTTTTGCGGATTTTTCCGAGAGACGAAACATTTTGGACCAACGGGAGGGCGACACTTGGCACCCTCCAATTTGTGGACTTGAAATCGTCCATTTGGACGAATTGGAATACCATTGGCACGTTTTTTGTGCCTTGTGCACAAGTCAAGGAGTTGGTAGGATATTTGTGTATAGTTAATCCTCACCCTACACTTGCCTTGCACTTGTCTTAATCTTGGCCATTGGTTGGCCACTTCTTGACCTATAAATACCCCCTTAGAGATGAAGAGTTCTTCATCCACAAAACTTTCCAAGTCTTGAAAAACCTCTCCTCTCCCTTTGTAGCCTTTTCGTCCAACACCTCCCCCTCCCCTTGTGAAGGCCCTTGGCCGAATACCCCCCCCCCCCTCTAGCCTAGTAGTTTGGCCGAGGCCCCCCCCCCTAGCCTAGCCAAAAATCTACCCCCCTCCCTTGGTAGAAAAGTTGTCTTCTAGTATTGTTATAATGCCCAAAATACCCTAGCCCAAATACCTTAGTACTTAGTAGAAGTTGTGAAGAACTTCTAAGGTTTCCTCGAGCATACAACTTAGAGCAAAACCTTGCTCAGCGACTTTTCTAGGATATTATTGGGCTTACCGAGGTAACTAATCCTAACCCTCTTTTGAATTAGAGAATACATACCGTAGTAGTATTAGAATAAGTATTAAATACTTAGAAGAATATCACGTATAGAATTGAATCATACCACAAAGAAGGGTTTAAAAGAAGAATAATCAAATCAGATTTACATAGGACTGCTTCACAGAGACTTATATAGCTCACCGTAGGGAAGTGCTGCCCGACTTTCCGTAGAATTGTGAACCTCTGCTTAGAATGACCTTCGAGTAGTATT
Organism: Przewalskia tangutica; assembly: GCA_029844215.1. Lineage (NCBI taxonomy): Eukaryota > Viridiplantae > Streptophyta > Magnoliopsida > Solanales > Solanaceae > Przewalskia > Przewalskia tangutica. Next base: position 123,277,535 of record CM056722.1, read on the forward strand.
TGATAGATGTCTGTGACTATTATAGTCGACTCTCTCGCGCGACATATTCAACTTGGCGGTGGTTTTCACGGTAAGGTATGTGATTCTTCCTAAAGCATGATATTTTACAATATATATAGTACTAGACGCATACGTGTTAATCGAATAATAACTACGCAATGTCTTTGACTTAAGCTCGAATAACACTTACTGGAATGCCTCACGCTTAAGCCTCAATAATAAAGATCCAAAGCATTTCAAAAGAATATGAATCATTTTTAATGTAAGAGAACTAATTGGTTTTTAAATGAAGCTTAAGAGTTATACTAGCTTTACGGGAAGTTAAGTATAACCACTTAAGATTGATAAAAGAAACAATTTGCCTATGTGTTTATAATGCACTTATATGAATTGTGAAAAGAATAATAAGATGGTTTGATAAGTAGACATGATATGATGTTATGTGTGTTAGTGTCTTGTAACGCTTGTGTAAAAGAGTATTCTTGTCAGGCTGATGTGGTTTAACGATAAGTCGTTAGGTTAGTGTAACATCACTCACCTCTTGACATATTACCGGGGTTAAGTCGCCTCCGACGCGGGTAGACTCAGCGATCCAGGACCATGATTCGAGAATACCCTACGCGGGTCCAAGGGACCTATGCGAGCTACGGAGTTCCGTGTTAGTGCGGGGTTATACCTCACGCGGCCTATGTGGCCATGCGGACTACGAGTCCAGGCGATGCCGAGGAGTAGCTACCTCGACGCGGGTTATATACCCTACGCGGCCTACGTGATTGGCCTATGCGACTACGGAGTCCGAGATTAGGCTTGCATGGTGATACTACGAGCAATTGGCCTGCTGATCATTCGCACCTAGAAAAGACTCGCGCTTACCTATCACGCTTCTTGTTTGTGATGTGGCACTATGTGCGTTTCCTCGTGGTTTCATACATACTTGCAAAACTGCTTTTAAAATGATATGTTACATTTAAGTATTTTACGCTTTCATATACTTAGTACTGTTGTGATCGACTCTCCTTCGGGCCGTTCATGCCGCAGTAGGGCAAACAGTGCTAGATCCACATTCTTAGGATCTCTACGTTGGTGTCGAGCTCCATCTTTCCGAGGCTCTACTTTGGGTATGATCTCCTGTTGTAGATAGTTTTGTACAGTCAGGTATGGCGGCCCCGTCCCGCCATAGTTGTATATTTCCTTAGAGGTCTGTAGTCATGTTGCATGTTGTCGGATGTAATCGCTAAACCATGTTTATATATATATGTCGAAAAGGCGATGTTTTCTCACATAAACCGTGTCTTATTTTATAAATCGTTTCATGTCTTGCTTTATATTTCCGCCGATTACTGATGTATGACTACTGGGTGCCCTGAGCACGACCACGCCCCGAACGGGTCGTGACAAAAGTGGTATCGTGAGCGATTAATCCTCGGAAAGTGTCTACGCACCGTATCTAGTAGTCTTGATTATCGGTGTTGTGCACCACACCAATAATCGTGAGGCTATAGGATATTTAGGATTGGTTTCCATTCTTCTCATTCCGAGATCGTGCTTTAGAGCCGTGTTATAGGTTGGACCCTCTAACGTATTCCTTTCCCCGTAATGGCTTATGCCTCCACGTAATGCAACCCGGGCCCAGAAGGGCAAGGCAGCCGAGGGAGCTGCTAGCAGGACACCCAGAGTCACGAGGGCTCAGGCCCAGTCTATACCAGAGACGGCGATTTCTATGACGCCGCTGCACTCCAAAGAGACCACAGCACCCACACCTCCCGCCCCACACCGGGAGGAGTTAGGGTACAAGGAGACGCCCACCTATTGGCTAAAGTCAGGCCCGATACGGCGAGAGATCGACGCGCGCCAGCTCCAGCTCAGCCTCGGCCGCACTGGTGCACCCGAGGCGAATAGTTTGAGACTACGAGATTTCTTGAGTCAGCCCGCCGCAGTTTTACGTCGAGGCCGAGGATGATCCGCAGGAGTTCATCCGCTCCACAGAGGATCATGAGGTGATCAAGGCCTCAGAGACAGAGTCCGTGACGCCGGTTCGCATCGGCCGCGTGATACCGCATGATTGGTTTGATTCACGGAGTTATCCCGGAGAGCACGCGTCCCCACCTACTGGGATGAGTTCTCGAGGCTTTTCTCACCCACTTCTTGCCTCCACAGATGGCGAGGGCGCGGCCGATAGATTTTTACCGCCGAGGCAGAGGACGACCGCCGTGGAGTACAATGTCGAGTTTGATTCATTGGCTCGATATGTCCCAAAGATTGGTAGCGCTAGGTGCACCGCCACGCCACCGCTAGATGACTATATGGCCGAAGTCATGCGGTGTTTCTTCACCGTATGGACATTACCCGCACGCAGCTCATGCTCGATGCGGCGAGCGTAGAGATCGCCGTTGACAGCAAAGCAGAAGAAGACCGTGACGGCAGGTCGTTTGGTGGCTATCGTGGTGGCGCCTCAACAGCCTAGATTTGCACCACGGCTCCAGAGCACTCCCGCACCGCCCTCAAGACAAACCAGATATTCGAGGCGCACCAGGCCCCGTGACTTCGCATATCCGTAGCGCAGAGGTTCTCGTCGACGGACTACCCCTCGGTGTGGCCGATGCAGATCCCACTTCGAGTCAGGTACGGAGTTTGTTTCAGCCAGGCCGCAGGTCACTATGCGAGGAACCGTCCACCGCGGCAAGGCGATGGTAGGTCACCATGTGTTCTTTCGCCGTCTTCTTCATCTCCTACGCTTACTCGCCCGAGGCGTGGTACTCATGGGTCACAGGTCGCGCGCAGGTCGTGGCTCGGTCCCGATTCTAGAGGTCCTCGAACCGCATTTATGCTTTGTCCACCGACAGATCGTGAGGCCTCACCGATGTCGCCACAGTACTTTATCGGTTCTGGGTTTGATGTGTATGCTTTGATAGATCCGGTTCTACTGGCCCCATATATCTCCCTTGTTGCTAGTAGGATAGGGATAGAGCCCGAGTCCATAGACCCTTTCGAGGTAGCTACGCCATGGTGATTCGGTGGTAGCTCACGGTATATAGAGCTTGTCCCGTGACCATTTACACGCCGGACCAGCCGATTTGATAGAGTGGAGATGATTGACTTCGACGTGATCATGGGGATGGATTGGCTAGCTTGCTACGCCAATGTAGACCGCAGAGAGAGTAGTACGGTTCCAGCTCGCGAGGAGCTGTTGAGTGGGAGGAGCACCAGACGCCGGTAGGTAGGTTTATTTCCTACCTCAAGGCTAGGAAGACGTGCAGGCGGTATATCTACCATCTCGCTCGGGTGTTTGATAATCAAGCCGCGTACCAGATTTTTAGTCGGGCCCAGAGTCACGAGTTCCCGACGTGTTTCCCATGACCTCCCGTATCCTCCCGAGAGGAGAGATTGAGTTTTGTATTGACATATTGCCGCACACTCGCCTATTTCCATTCCGCCATACGTAACGGCACCGCCGAGTTGAGAGTCAAGGATCGCTTAGAGATTTGCCGGAGAAGCGGCTTCATCAGCCTAGTGTTTCTCCCCGGGAGCGCCAGATTGTTCGTGAAGAAGGACGGACGCCGCGCATGTGTGTTGATTACAATGAACAAGGTGACCATTAAGAATAGATACCCCTTCCCGTGATTGATGATTTGTTCGACGGTTGCGTGGTGCGAGATGTTTCTCCAAGATTGATCTCGCGATCGCTATCATCAAAGTGCGAGTCGAGAGGTGGATGTCCCTAGGATCGCATTCCGACCCAGACGCATTATGAGTTCAGTGGTCATGTCTGGGTTGACCAATGCTCCGCGGTATTCATGGATTTGATGAACCGAGTGTTCAAACCATTTTGGACACGCTTGTGATAGTGTTCATTGATGATATCTTGGTTTATTCTCGCCAGAGCAGAGCACGCGAGCATTTGAGGATCTGGCCGACGCTTCTCCAGACCAGCCAGACGCCAAGTTTTCCAAATGTGAGTTTTGCTGACTTCAGCGCTTTCTTGGGCATATTGTCGGGCCGATGGCATTCGAGTGGATACGCCAAGATCGAGGCATCCAGACTTGCCTAGACCTACTACTCCGGCAGAGGTTCGCAGCTCGGGCCTTGCAGATATTATCGGCGGTTCGTGGAGAAGTTTGCTTCTATCTTCGCACCATTGACTAGGCCGACTCGTGGCGCCAAGTTTCAGTGGATGGTGATGCTTGGAGCGTGGTTTCCGATTCCGAAAGAGAGACCGACGACCGCCCTCGCTCTTACTTCCGGAGGTCCGGATGGTTATGTCGTATTGTGATGCGCCGCATCGGTTGGGATGTGTTGATGCAGATGGCAGGTTATAGCATATGCATCCCGACAACCAAGAAACACGAGAGGAACTACCCCACCCATGATTTGGAGTCACGGCCGTGATTCACGCTTTCAAGATCCTGAGGCACTATTTGTACGGGTTCACGTGGATATTTTTACGCATCACAAGAGCCTCCAAGATATCTTCACCGTAGGAGCCGAACTTACGGCTGCAGAAGGTGGTTAGAGTTGCTTAAGGATTACGATGTTGATATCCCGTACCACCCGAAGGCCAATGTTGTGGCGTACGCCTAGTCGTAGGTCGATGGGAGCCTATCGGATGTGCATCTAGAGAGGAGGACATGGTTCGTGATTTGCACCGCCAGCGAGCCTTGGTGTCCGCTTGATTGATTCTCGATAGCAGCGGGTTAGAGTTCGTGAGGTTGCCGAGTCTTCCATCGCCGGCGAGGTGAAGAGGCAACGCTCGAGGATCCACTTTGATTCGATATCGTGATACGACTCTTCGTGAGGCGCGGTCCTTTGAGGTAGCACCGACGGGTGCTAAGGTTTGAGGGCGCATCGTGTGTTCCAGATGTTTCGTGACTTCGCAGCAGTGTTCTCGGGAAGCACACACGCTGCATTACTCTATCCATCCGGTCGACCAAGATGTACCACGACCTTAGATCCGTGTATTGGTGGGATGGCTTGAAGAGGACGTTGCGAGTTCGTAGCTCGCCCGTGTTGTCGCAGTGAAGGTAGAGCACCGAGGCCCGTGGTTTGTTACAGCGATTGAGATCCCGACCGAAGTGGAGGTAATCAACATGGACTTCATCACGTGATTACCTCGCACTCGCAGGAGACATGATTCTATATGGGTTATCGCCGACAGTCGACGAAATCAGCCCACTTTCTTCCCGTCAGACGACTTTTTCTACCGAGGATTATGCCGCACTTTACATCCGAGAGATCGCCGATCGCATGGAGTCCCTACTTCGATCATATCGCATGCAGGAGCCCGCCATTTCGCTAACTTCGGAGGTCCTTCCAGAGGGGTTTAGGACGCAGTTAGCTCGAGTAATCGCATTTCATCCACGCATGCACGGACAGCAGAGCGCACTATCCGCACTCTCGAGGATATGTCGCGAGCCCGTGTTATTGACTTCGTGGTAGTTGGGAGGATCATTTGCCTCTAGTTGAGTTCGCGTATAATAATAGCTACCACTCCAAAGATTCGATGGCGCCTTATGAGGCCTTGTATGGGAGGAAGTGCAGATCGCCTATAGGTTGGTTCGATGTGGGCGAGGTGCGCAAGTGGGACCAGATTTGGTACAAAAGCGTGGATAAGGTGAAGCTTATCCGAGCGCGCTTATCGATACCGTAGTCGATGTAAGTCGATGCAGATCATCGTCGTCGGCATCTTGAGTTCGAGGTTCATGATTGGGTTTTCTAGCGTGTCACCCATGAAGGGTGTGATGAGATTCAGAAGAAGGAAACTCACCAAGGTACATCGGGCCGCTTCGCATTGTCCGCAGGTAGGCAAGGTTTATGAGTTGGATCCGCCGTCCGATCCGAGGCAATGCATCCGGTTTTTCACGTATTTATGCCGGCGAGATGATCGGGATCCATCTAGGTACACCCGATTGACGATGTCCAGTGATCGAGGGGTTATCGTATGAGGAGATTCCCATAGCGATAGTCGATCGTCAGTTAGGCGTCGAGGACCAAGGACGTGGCTTCCACAAAGTCTTGGCGAACGAGCTCGTGAGGAGATGACGTGGGAAGCCGAGGAGGACATGAGGCGTAAGTATCCTCACCTATTCCCACACCTCCGTGTAATTCACTTTCCTACTTGTAAATTTTCGCATCGCTTTCGCCAAGTGTTGTTCTCGCGGGCCGCGTGTGGCATTTGCAAATCGCTTAAGTTATGAAGAATCTTATCGTTAATCGTCTTGGGAAGGAACATTCGGGACGAATGTTTCTAAGGAGGGGAGAATGTTATACCCCGTATTTCCAGAGTATGTACGTAAGGGAATACGTACAAAAGTCTAGCCTTAAAGTTTAGGCAAAACGTTTTTATTTGTGCACAACTCGCTAAAAGAATCGTTTTCCGACGAAACGTTTCCACAGCTTTCGTAAGGTAAATTCCGGCTATGCCATTTCTAATTTTTGCGGATTTTTCCGAGAGACGAAACATTTTGGGCCAACGGGAGGGCGACACTTGGCACCCTCCAATTTGTGGACTTGAATTCGTCCATTTGGATGAATTGGAATACCATTGGCACGTTTTTTGTGCCTTGTGCACAAGTCAAGGAGTTGGTAGGATATTTGTGTATAGTTAATCCTCACCCTACACTTGCCTTGCACTTGTCTTAATCTTGGCCATTGGTTGGCCACTTCTTGACCTATAAATACCCCCTTAGAGATGAAGAGTTCTTCATCCACAAAACTTTCCAAGTCTTGAAAAACCTCTCCTCTCCCTTTGTAGCCTTTTCGTCCAACACCTCCCCTCCTCATGAAGGCCCTCGCCGAATACCCCCTCTAGCCTAGTAGTTTGGCCGAGGCCCCCCCCTAGCCTAGCCAAAAATCTACCCCCCTCCCTTGGTAGAAAAGTTGTCTTCTAGTATTGTTATAATGCCCAAAATACCCTAGCCCAAATACCTTAGTACTTAGTAGAAGTTGTGAAGAACTTCTAAGGTTTCTCTGAGCATACAACTTAGAGCAAAACCTTGCTCAGTGCGACTTTTCTAGGATATTATTGGGCTTATCGAGGTAACTAATCCTAACCCTCTTTGAATTAGAGAATACATACGTAGTAGTATTAGAATAAGTATTAAATACTTAGAAGAATATCACGTAATAGAATTGAACTGTTACCACGAGAAGGGTTTAAAGAAGAATAATCAAATCAGATTTACATAGGACTGTTTTCAAGAGACTTATATAGCTCACCTGTAGGAAGTGCTGCCCGACTTTCCGTAGAATTGTGAACCCTCTGCTTAGAATGACCTTCGAGTAGTATTTGATAGATGTCTGTGACTATTATAGGTCGACTCTCTGCGCGACATATTCAACTTGGCGCAGTGGTTTTCACGGTAGGTATGTGATTCTTCCTAAAGCATGATATTTTACAATATATATAGTACGTAGACGTACGTGTTAATCGAATAATAACTACGCAATGTCTTTGACTTAAGCCCGAATAACACTTACGGAATGCCTCACGCTTAAGCCTGAATAATAAAGATCCAAAGCATTTCAAAAGAATCTTGAATCATTTTTAATGTAAGAGAACTAATTGGTTTTTAAATGCTTAAGAGTTATACTAGCTTTATGGGAAGTTAAGTATAACCACTTAAGATTGATAAAAGAAACAATTTGCCTATGTGTTTATAATGCACTTATATTGAATTGTGAAAAGAATAATAAGATGGTTTGATAAGTAGACATGATATGATGCTACGTGTGTTAGTGTCTTGTAACGCTTGTGTAAAAGAGTATTCTTGTTGTCCGATGTGGTTTAACGATAAGTCGTTAGGTTAGTGTAACATCACTCACCTCTTGACATATTACCGGGGTTAAGCCGCTCCGACGCGGTAGACTCAAAGCGGTCCGGGACCATGATTCGAGAATACCTCATGCGGGTCCAAGGGACCTATGCGAGCTACGGAGTTCCGTGTTAGTGTGCGGGTTATACCTCACGCGGCTACGTGGCTACGCGACTACGAGTCCAGGACGATGCCGAGGAGTAGCTACCTCGACGCGGGTTATATACCCTATGCGGGCCTGTGATTGGCCTACGCGACTACGGAGTCCGTGATTAGGCTTGCATGGTGATACTACGCAATCGCCCTCGCTCGATCATTCGCACCTAGAAAAGACCTGCTACGCTACCTATTGATGCTCTTGTTTGTGATGTGGCACTATGTGCGCTTCTGATGGTTTCATACATACTTGCAAAACTGCTTTTAAAATGATATGTTTCATTTAAGTATTTTTTACGCTTTCATATACTTAGTACTGTTATCGACTCTCCTTCGGGCCGCTCATGCCGCAGGTAAGGGCAAGCAGTGCTAGATCCACATTCTTAGGATCTCTACGTTGGTGCCTGAGCTCCATCTTTCTGAGGCTCTACTGGGTATGATCTCCCGTTGTAGATAGTTTTGCAAGTCAGGTATGGCGGCCCCGTCCGCCATAGTTGTATATTTCCTAGAGGTCTGTAGTCATGTTGTACATGTTCGGATGTAACCGCTAAACCATGTTTATATATATATGCCGAAAGGCGATGTTTTCACATAAACCGTGTCTTATTTTATAAATCGTTTCATGTCTTGCTTTATATTTCCGCCGATTACTCGATGTATGACTACTTGGGTGCCCGTAGGCACTACCACGCCCCGAACGGGTCGTGACATCACCTACTGTTCTTTCACGTATTCTTCATCTCCTACGCTACTCGCCGAGGCGTGGTACTCACGGGTCGCCAGGTCGCGCAGAGGTCGTGGCTCGTCCCAGCTTCTAGCGGTCCTCGAACCGCATTTATGCTTTGTCCACCGACAGATCGTGAGGCCTCACCGATGTCGCCACAGTACTTTATCGCTTCGGTTTGATGTGTATGCTTTGATAGATCCGGTTCTACTCATCCCATATATCTCCCTTGTTGCTAGTAGGATAGGATAGAGCCCGAGTCCATAGACCCTTTCGAGGTAGCTACGCCATGGGTGATTCGTGGTAGCTCGGCGTATATAGAGCTTGTCCTGTGACCATTTTCACCGTCGGACCCTAGCCGACTTGATAGAGTTGGAGATGATTGACTTCGACGTGATCACGGGATGGATTGGCTAGCTTCTTGCTACGCCAATGTAGACCGCAGAGAGAGTAGTACGGTTCCAGCTCGGCGAGCCATTGTTGAGTGGGAGGAGCACGGGATCGCCGAGAAGTAGGTTTATTTCCTACCTCAAGGCTAGGAAGATGGTGCGGCGGGTATATCTACCATCTCGTTCGGGTGTTTGATAATCAAGTCGCGTACCAGATTTTCGGGCCGCCTGTGAGTCGCCGAAGTTCCCGCACGTGTTTCCATGACCTCCGTATCCTCCCGAGAGGAGATCGAGTTTTGTATAGATGTGTTTCCAGATACTAGGCTTATTTCCATTCCGCCATACGTAATGGCACCTTCCGAAGTTGAGAGAGTGAAGGATCACCAGGGATTTGCCGGAGAAGCGGCTTCATCGCCTAGTGTTTCTCCTCGGGAGCGCCGATATTGTTCGTAGAAGAAGAAGACAGACGCTGCGCATGTGTGTTGATTACAGGCAGCTGAACAAGGTGACCATTAAGAACAGATACCCCTTCCCAGGATTGATGATTTGTTCGACCAGTTGCAGGGTGCGAGATGTTTCTCCAAGATTGATCTGAGATCGCTATCATCAGTGCGAAGTCGAGAGTGGATGTCCCTGTGGATCGTGATTCAGACCCGCACGGCATTATGAGTTCGTGGTCATGTCTTTGGGTTGACCAATGCTCCGGGTATTCATGGATTTGATGAACCGAGTGTTCAAACCATTTTGGACACGCTTGTGATAGTGTTCATTGATGATATCTTGGTTTATTCTCGCCAGAGCGAGCATGCAGAGCATTTGAGGATCGTGTCGATGCTTCTCCAGACCAGCAGCTTGTACGCCAAGTTTTCCAAATGTGAGTTTTGGTTGACTTCTGGCGCTTTCTTGGGCATATTGTCGGCCGATGGCATTCGAGTGGATACGCCAAGATCGAGGCGCAAGGACTTGGCCTAGACCTACTCCGGCAGAGGTTCGCAGCTTACGGGCCTTGCAGATATTATCGGTTCGTGGAGAAGTTTGCTTCTATCTTCGCACCATTGACTAGGCCGACTCGTGGCGCCAAGTTTCATGGATCGATGCTTGTGAGCGTGGTTTCCATTCTTGAAGAGAGACCGACGACCGCCTCGCTTCTACTCTTCCGCAGGTCCAGATGGTTATGTCGTGTATTGTGATGCGCCGACATCGGGTTGGGATGTGTTGACGCAGATGGCAGGTTATAGCATATGCATCCCGACACCAAGAAACACGAGGAACTACCCCACCCATGATTTGGAGTCGGCCGTGATTCACGCTTTGAAGATCTGAGGCACTATTTGTATGGGGTTCACGTGGATATTTTTACGCACCACAAGAGCCTCCAGATATCTTCACCAGGAGCCGAACTTACGGCGAGACGGTGGTTAGAGTTGCTTAAGGATTACGATGTTGATATCCCGTACCACCCGCGAAGGCCAATGTTGTGGCGTATGCTCTTAGTCGAGGTCACGGGGAGCCTATCGATGTGCAGCAGAGAGGAGGGACATGGTTCGTGATTTACATCGCTTAGCGAGCCTTGGTGTCCGCTTGATTGATTCTCGATAGCAGGGGTTAGAGTTCGCGAGGTTGCCGAGTCTTCCATCGCCGGAGAGGTGAAGAGGCAACAGCTCGAGGATCCACTTTGATTCGATATCGCGATACGCCTCTTCGTGAGGGCAAGCGGTCTTGAGGTAGCACCACGGGTGCTAAGGTTTGAGGGCGATTGTGTGTTCCGGATGTTTCGTGACTTCGCAGAGGTTCTCGGGAAGCACATAGCGTTACTCTATCCATCCGGTCGACCAAGATGTACCACGACCTTAGATCGTGTATTGGTGGGATGGCTTGAAGAGGACGTTGCGAGTTCGTAGCTCGGCCCATGTTGTCGCAGTGAAGGTAGAGCACCGCAGGCCCGTGGTTTGTTACAGCGATAGAGATCCCGAATCGAAGTGGGAGGTAATCAACATGGATTTTATCACGGGATTACCTCGCACTCGGAGGAGACATGATTCTATATGGGTTATCGCCGACAGTCGATTTAAATCAGCCCACTTTCTTCCCGTCAGACGACTTTTTCTACCGAGGATTATGCCGACTTTACATCCGAGAGATCGCCGATCGCATGAGTCCCTACTTCGATCATATCGCATGCAGGAGCCCGGTTTACGGCTAACTTCGAGGTCCTTCCGAGGGTTTAGGACGCAGTGAGCCCGAGTAATCGCATTTCATCCACAGATAGACGACAGACAGAGCGCACTATCCGCACTTCGAGGATATGCCGCGAGCCCGTGTTATTGACTTCGATGGTAGTTGGGAGGATCATTTGCCACTAGTTGAGTTCGCGATAATAATAGCTACCACCCAAAGATTCGATGGCGCCTTACGAGGCCTTGTATGGGAGGAAGTGCAGATCGCCTATAGTTGGTTCGATGTGGGCGAGTGCGCTAGTGGGACCAGATTTGGTACAACAGCAAAGTGGATAAGGTGAAGCTTATCCGAGAGCGGCTATCGATACCGTAGTCGATGTAAGTCGATACGATCATCGCCGCCGCATCTTGAGTTCGAGGTTCATGATTGGGTTTTCCTAGCGTGTCACCCATGGCGGTGATGAGATTCGGAAGAAGGGAAACTCACCAAGGTACATCGGGCCGCTTCAGATTGTCCGCAGGTAGGCAAGGTTGCCTATGAGTTGGATCTGCCGTCCGATCCGGAGGCGGCATCCGCTTTTTCACGTATCTACGCCGGCGAGATGTATCGTGATCCATCTAGTGGTACACCATTGACGACGATGTCCAGTGACCGGCGGGTTATCGTATGAGGAGATTCCCATAGCGATAGTCGATCGTCGGGTTAGCGTCCGCGACCAAGGACGTGGCTTCACAAAGTCTTGTGGCGAACGAGCTCGTGAGGAGATGACGTGGGAAGCCGGCGAGGACATGAGGCGTATATCCTCACCTATTCCCACACCTCCGTAATTCACTTTCCTACTTGTAAATTTTCGTTATCGCTTTACGCCAAGTGTTGTTCTCGGCCGTGTGGCATTTGCAATCGCTTAAGTTATGAAGAATCTTATCGTTAATCGCTGGGAAGGAACATTCGGGACGAATGTTTCTAAGGAGGAGAATGTTATACCGTATTTCCGGTATGTACGTAAGGGAATACGCATAAAAGTCTAGCCTTAAAGTTTAGGCAAAACGTTTTTTTGGGCACAACTCACAAAACGAATAGTTTTCCGACTAAACGCTTCCACACTTTCGTAGGGTAAATTCCGCCATGCCATTTCTAATTTTGCGGATTTTTCCGAGAGACGAAACATTTTGGACCAACGGGAGGGCGACACTTGGCACCCTCCATTTGGTGGACTTCAAATCGTCCATTTGGACGAAATGGACTAACATGGCACGTTTTTTGTGCCTTGTGCACAAGTCAAGTAGTTGGTAGGATATTTGTGTATAGTTAATCCTCACCCTACACTTGCATTGCACTTGTCTTAATCTTGGCCATTGGTTGGCCACTTCTTGACCTATAAATACCCCCCTTGAGATGAAGAGTTCTTCATCAACAAATCTTTCCAAGTCTTGAAAATCCTCTCTCCCTTGCCTTTCGCCCAACACCTCCCCTCCCTTGTGAAGTTTGGCCGAGGGCCTACCCCTAGCCTAGCCGAAATCTACCCCCCCTCCCTTGGTAGAAAAATTGTCTTCTAGTATTGTTATAATGCCCAAAATACCCTAGCCCAAATCCCTTAGTCCTTAGTAGAAGTGAAGAACTTCTAAGGTTTCTCGAGCCACCGAGCGCATACAACCTAGAGCTAAACCTTGCTCAGCGCGACTTTATCTAGGATATTATCGGGCTTACTGAGGTAACTAATCCTAACCCTCTTTTGAATTAGAGAATACATACTGTAGTAGTATAAGAATAAGTATAATACTTAGAAGAATATTGCAGAATAGAATTGAACTGTTATCACAGTAGAAGGGTTTAAAAGAAGAATAAGTGAACTATGCTTATATAGACTGCTTTCACAAGAGACTTATATAGCTCACCTGCAGTGGAAGTGCTGCCCGACTTTCCGTAGAATTGTGAACCCTCTGCTTAGAAAGACCTTCGAGTAGCCTTTGATAGATGTCTGCGTGACTATTATAGGTGACTCTCACACGACATATTCAACTTGGTGTGGTTTTCACTGAGAAGGTATGTGATTCTTCCTAAAGCATGATATTTTACAATATATATAGTACGATAGACGCGTACGTGTTAACCGAATAATAACTACAGAATGTCTTTGACTTAAGCTCGAATAACACTTACGGAATGCCTCACGCTTAAGCTCGAATAACACTTACTGAATGCCTCACGCTTAAGCCCGAATAATAAAGATCCAAAGCATTTCAAAAGAATATCAATCATTTTTAATGTAGGAACTAATTGGTTTTTAAACAGAAGCTTAAGAGTTATACTAGCTTTATGGGAAGTTAAGTATAACCACTTAAGATTGATAAAAGAAACAGTTTGCCTATGTGTTTATAACAGACTTATATTGAATTGTGAAAGAATAATAAGATGGTTTGATAAGTAGACATGATATGATGCTATGTGTGCTAGTGTCTTGTAACGTTTGTGTAAAAGAGTATTCTTGTTGTACTTATGTTGTTTAACGATAAGCTGTTAGGTTAGTGTAACATCACTCACCTCTTGACATATTACCGGGGGTTAAGTCGCCTCCGACGCGGGTAGACTCAGCGATCCAGGACCATGATTCGAGAATACCTCATGCAGTCCAAGGGACCTATGCGGAGCTACGGAGTTCCGTGTTAGTGTGCGGGGTTATACCTCATGCGGTCTATGTGGGCCATGCGGACTACGAGTCCGGGATTTATGCCGAGGAGTAGCTACCCGATGCGGGTTATATACCCTACGCGCCTATGTGATTGGCCTATGCGACTACGAGTCCGTGATTAGGCTTGCATGGTGATACTACGGGCAACCGCCTCGCTTCGATCATTCGCAGCCTAGAAAAGACCCACGCTTACCTATCACGCTCTTGTTTGTGATGTACTACGCGGTTTCTCGTTGTTTCATACATACTTGAAAATCGCTTTTAAAATGATATGTTTCATTTAAGTATTTTACAGTTTCATATACTTAGTACCTGTTGTACTGACCTCCTTCGGGGGGCTGCGTTCATGCCGCAGGTAAGGGCAAGCAGGTGCTAGATCCACATTCCTAGGATCTCTACGTTGGTGTCAGGAGCTCCATCCTTTCCGGAGGCTCTACTTTTGGGTATGATCTCCCTGTTGTAGATAGTTTTGTACAGTCAGGGTATGGCGGGGCCCTGTCCCGCTATAGTTGTATATTTCCTAGAGGTCTCAGTAGTCATGTTGTACAAGATTTGATGTAATCATATACCATGTTTATATATATATGCCGAAAGGCGATGTTTTCTCACTTAAACTGTGTCTTATTTTATAAACTGTTTCATGTCTTGCTTTATATTTCCGCTGATTACTCTGATGTATGACTACTTGGGTGCCCCGGTAAGGCACCAGTCACGGGCCCCGGAATGGGTCGTGACAACCCCTTTACACAAACATCACAAGATACTAACACACGTAGCATCCTAACATGTTTACTTATCAAATCAACAAGAAAGTATTACAAGGCTATCACAAAACAACACAATCAAGTTATTCACACAAGGCACTTCCTACTTTATGTCAACAAGTTCGGGTTTTTATCCCCAAAGTACTTCATACATTAATTCTTTAAAAGATCCGTTTCTTTCACAGAAGTCACACAATACCCGTAGTATAAAATAGAGTGACTATCTTTTTAAGTAAACCAAAACACTTCCCTTTGTAAAATCAAGTAACAATATTATTTTCCAAACGTTCAAGTTTTCCTAATTTCAAATGCTCAAGTTTCTCATTTTCGAAAGGTTTCGTAGTTCATAGTCTTAATCATTTAATAATAAAATTCTCTTTTTAAAACAACCTGAGAAACATATACCTTATATGTGAGTAGGTTATTCTTGTTCATAACAATCTTATTAAAGCAGCCATGATCTAGGAAATGTAATATCATTTTGTCTTATCTTAGCTTCTATGCAGATGGAGGTTTCTACTGGTTTTAATAATACTTAATTAGTCAATACATTTCCCTTTATTAACGCTGCAGTTGGTTCGCTCGATACTTATTCGATTTCAAATCAAGAAACATTATTCCTTTGAAAAACCAAGTACTCATTACTCACGAATGAGGTTTCACACTCTTTAACAAAATTCATATTAACTGATTAAGTCAAGTCTCTTATCTTTTAAGATCAAGTCTCTTAACTTCTAAAATCAATAAACCATTCTTTTTATCTCTCTTAAGTCGTTATACCTAACTTCCCATAAAGCTAGTATAACTCTTAAGCTTTTAAAACCAAGTATTACTCTTCTTTCCAAAACGGTTCTTAATTCTTTTGAAATACTTCAAGATTCTTATTATTTAGACTCAAGTCAAAAGACATCGCAGTAAGAACCACGTTCAGTTAACACACGTACTTCTACCGTACTATATATATTCTTTGAAAATATCATGCTCAAGAGGATAGGAAGAATCACATACCTCACGACGATTATCGACTATTAGCAAAACGCTCCACCGCTATAACCCGGCTAGCCTTGTCCACCTTTCAAGTAGAACATGCTACTCGCAGAACATTCAACCTATAAAGGTCATATACGTCCATCAACGTCTAGACTACTCTGTAGAATATTCTAAGCAGGGGGGTTCTCTATTCTACGGAAAATCGAGCAGCATTTCCCTACCCGTTAAGCTACACAAGTCTCATCAGAATACACCCTATGTAAGTACTGATTTAATTATTCTTCAGAATATCCTTCTATGTATCTTATATACATTTCTATACTACTACAGATGTAATTTCCAATTACAATATAAGGACAAGAGTATTTACCTCGATAAGCCCAAAATTATCCAAGTTTAAATGTCGATCCCGAGCAACGCTTAGCTCCTACTGGGCGCCCAACCCGCCTCCAAACAACCCTTAGAAGTTCTACGCAACTTCTTCTTAATACTTCAACCAAGCAGAAAGATTTTCCTTAGGGTTTGCTTTTGTGGATCAAGGGAATTATAATAGTATTTCAGGGCTTTTAGTATAGGTGTAACCTTGGAATACTACAAGGTATAAGGCTAAGGTATTTAGGAATAGTAACAATACTTGGAGAGTATTTTCTACCAAGGGGGGGTGTTTTTACGAGAACAACTCTCAAGAGGGAGGGGGGGTACTTATCGGCCAAAGGCCTCACAAAGGGGGAGGGGTTTCGGCCAAAGGCCTTCTCGAGGGGAGGATTTGGACGAGAACCACACTAAGGGAGGGAGGGATTTTTAAGACTTAGAAGTCATTTGAGGGATGAAGAATTCCTTCAACTAAGGGGGGTATTTATAGGGCCTTCAATGGCCAAGATCAAGCCAAGTGGTAGGCAAGTGTAAGGTGTGGATTTGCACAAGTGCACCCTAGCCATCTACTCCCCAAATCACTCCAAACATTGACTCATGTTTTAGGCCTCAAAATCATGCCAAGCCAAGCCCTCAATTCGGCCACTTGACCGCCCACTTGAGGGTGACAAGTGTCGCCCTCTCGTTTGTCCAAAATATTTCATATCTCGGAAAAATCCGCAAAAATTATAAATGACATAGCCGAAATTTTCCCTTCGCAAAGTTTGGAAAACGTTTCGTCGGAAAACAATTTTTTTTGGTAGTTGTGCACAAATATTTTCGTCCCTAATGCCAACTTAAGACTTAAACTGGGACGTACGCCCTCACGTACATACTCTGGAAATACGGGGTATAACATTCTCCCCTCCTTAGAAACATTCGTCCCGAATGTTCCTTCTAAGCCTCAAAACATACATGCGCCAGTATAGTCTTCACTGCTATACCTACGAAAACAATCACGCCACACCTGGCCATATAATAACACATGCGCAAATACTTAATCCAAGTCCACGAGGAATCACCTCCATTTTTACACAAACTCCCACCCGAGGTCTAAAATATACTCCCTTCGCACCTTCGTTTATAAAAGAAATGATCACATCTATGTTCTTAATACATGCTCGCTTCTTCCCTAACTCGTCAGACTCGCCAGACACTTGAACTCTTTCTCAAAACTTACCACATTTCTGCCATCGTTTGCTTTCCAAAATCTACGGGTTACTACCTCCAACTAGGTCATCATTATGGGAACACTGATGGATCTCCGATACCTTCCAACATAACAACAAGAAAGACCGGATGTATCGCTTCCTACGTCGGATGGCAATGCCAACTTATAGGCAACCCGCCTATCCTACAACCAATCTGAAAATGCCCAAAGTAACTCGCTAAGTTTCCGCTTCCAAAACTCGCCACACCCTTTCCGGTGGTACCTTCAAGAATACCGATCAATCTGAACTCTAAGCGTCGCCGATTATCCGCCCGACTTCTCACGACTGAGCTGCCAATAACCTCTTACGGATAAGCTTCACCCTATCCACATCCTCACAAACAAGTATGAACCAACTATCTCGAACCTTGCCAACATCGAACCAATCGACCGACAACTTACACTTCCGCCTGCAAGGCTTCATAAGGAGACATCCGAATCAAATGGTAGCTATAAAACACTTACTCAACAGAGACAACCATCTCACAACACTCAAATCCAAACACTGGCCCGAGGGCGAATGCGATACTGAGACTCACCTGAGTTCCTAACCCTGCCTGGTAAAACTTCCAGAAAAATAAATAGCCGTAACCTGGGCTCCACTGCCTGACATAAGGTGAAAGTAGGCACCTCGTGCAGCCTTACAACCTTCCCGATATAACATCTCGCATAACCTCTCGCCGAGTAAACGGCCCCGATCGAAAGACATGATGGGTCGACCTTATCGCCCGACCATCGTCGAACGCATCCACGAACTCGCACGATGGTTAACAAAACTGGGCCTAACACCCTCGTGACTACCACCAAGGGACCACCTCGAACTGACCCCACCATATTGTAGGCCGCGGGTTGACCCGCGATCGGTCCTCAACCCGACCCGCTATCGCGCAAAACTCTAGTTTCCCCCGATCCGGAACAATCTCACTAACCAAGTTACGAAAACCTAGTGGTCTTCTTAGCTCAACTACCCTCTTTCATTTCATACCACTCAGGGACTTATCACACAACCATATCTCACGTGTACTATGCACTCCGATAAGGGTCAAACATAAATGTAATCGTTTACTCGAGATGGCCTTGCCTCTAAGGTCTCCATGTATAACATTCTAAGGCTCACACTTTCCCTATCCCCAATCTTACCCCTTTTAACTAACCATGATTTCTAACCACAATTAACACAATGCTATCTGAACATAACACTTAAGATATACTCATCTTATCACACATACTAATCTCTAGAGGGTTAAAGATATACATGTATCTACTACTTCACTACCCTTTGTCGTTCTAATCAAACTTGCCCTGTTGGGCGCATAGCTAGGGAAGATGATGAACTAGCCACTGATCCCGAAGGCTGAGTCCTCCTACTTGCATCCTTCCTACTAGGACACCCTTTCGACACATGGCCCTGACGGCCGCAGGTAAAACAAGTACCAACAAAAAGACGACATTCCCTGACGACGCCGCCATCTTGGAACACTGAGGAAAATCTGAACCCGGCTAGCTAGAACCTATGTATAGCTGTGAACCAGAAGCCCTGGAGCTCTGACCAACTCTTTCATATCCCGAACGCCCCAAGTCCGGAGGACCACTCGACCGCGAGGTGCGATTCAGCCGGCCACGAGGCGATTCGCCGAAAGTTACCAGCGACCTGCCGACCGCCTCTTCTCGCTCTTGGTTAACCCGCCGATCTCTACGCTTTCGGTTGTCGTGCATAAGCCCGTACGCAGACCATGCTCAAGCCTGACTGAAGAGCTACTCTTGCACAACCCTTCCTTAGATAGTCATCAAGACCAGTGATAAATCGATACATAATATACTCTCTGGTTGCTAACTCCCTTAGCTAGTAACAGGATCGTCTCTTTGCAATCTATATTCTCTGTTCCCGGTCGTGGAACTGAAGGTCCAGATATCATGGCCGCAGTAGGAACTACTGCCGCTGGGCTAAACTCACTGGATCGCGACATAGCGTAATCCCCGAATGAAGCACCACATCGTGATGATTGGGCTGTGCCCTCGTAACCTCTCTCAGATTTACCGCAGCTCTCCGCCTTGCCCTTCTCGGGCCCGTTGCTTGCGCGAGGCATAATCGTACGGAAGGAAATACGTTAGAGGGTCCAACTTATAACATGCCTCTAAGGCACGATCTCAGAGTGAGAAGAATGGAAACCAATCCTAAATATCCTATAGCCTCCGATTATTGGTGGTGCACAACACACCGATAATCAAGACTCTACTAGATACGGTCAGAGACACTTTCCGAGGATTAATCGCTCGATACCACTTTTGTCACGACCCGAACCCGGGCCCGTGACTGGTGCCTTACACCGGGCACCCAAGTAGACATACATCAGAGTAATCAGTGGAATATAAAACAAGACATGAAATAATATGAAGTGTAAAATAGTTTATCTGAGAAAAGTTGCCTTACGGCATATATATATATATAAACTTAAATCCAAACGATTCATCCCTTTTTACAAACTCGCCACAACAGCACTTTGATGCACTCTAAGAATGATATAACAACAATGGCGGGACAGGGCCCCGCCATACCCCTGAATGTAAGTACCTACAACGACAGGGGACTATACCCAAGATAAGCCTCCGGAGCAACGGAGCTTCCCAAACGCTGAACTGTGACCCTATGAGCAAGGATCAACACTGGTGTACCTCTACCTGCGGCATGAACGCAGCCCCCCGAAGGAGGTCAGTACAACAGGTACCAAGTATGTGAATGTCACACCCCGTAGTTCCAGGGTATTTATGTGAGGACATACGTACGAGTTTACGACAGAAATGTTGGAATGAAAGAAAGATGTGAATTTTCGACGGAAAAGTTTCCGGTTTTTGTGAAGAAAAAGGTTCGTTAGTGGGAATTGGATTCCCAGATTTGGTATTTGGACTTCTTGGATTTTATTAGAATTTTGGGATTTTATTTTCAGAAATGGTTACGTGGGGCCCACAGGAGAAATTTACGGTTTTGTGGGGCCCGCTTTGTTTTGAGATTTTCGGTATTTTGGATATTTTCGGAGGACGAAATATTGTGGATTTAGTAAGGGGCGACACGTGTCACCCCTTGTGTGGCCATGTGGGTCGAATGGTGTGACAAGTGGCCAGCCACTTGTCACCTACTCACTGGGCCGAAATGGCCCTAACACTTGGCACCCAATGTTGGCCATGTGGTGTGGTGGGACCCGCACACATGGCCCAATCATGACCACCCACTTGCTTAGATCATGGCCCTCGATCCTTCTATATATACCCCTTAAGTTGAAGACTTAAATCATCTCACACTTAAAGCCTCCAAGGCAAAATATTTCCTCCCTTTAGGCTATGTTTCGTCCCTCCTCTTGTGTAAGAAAATACTTGGAGTATTATTGTATAATCCCAAATACATTGGCCTAGTATCCCTAGTAGTATTCCAAAGTTATTTTAATACTAGAGTCTGAAATGCTACTTTATTCCAATAGTCGCAAAACGAAACCCTGAAAAATCTTCCTAGCTTGGTGGAAGTTTTTAGAGGTTGTTTAAAAACTTCTAAGGGTCGCTGGAGAGGGTTGGAGCGTAAGGAATTGGAGCAAAACGTTGCTTCGATCGACTTATAAACTTGGATAATTTTGGGCTTATCGAGGTAATGATCTATGTCCCTATTGTAATTGGATTTTACATGTTGTAGTAGTTATACTTGAGTATATTATATTGGAAGGATGATTATAAAGGATTGAATCAGATTTACATTGACTGCATTTACAGATACTTGTAGTATTATTGTTAAGCAGAATTGAACACGTCCGTGTAGACGTGTAATCCGCTGGGAGTTGTTGCCCACAATGGCCCGATAGGAGGAGATTTTTGTGATAAGCGGGGAGGTGCTGCCGAATTTTCTGTAGAATACGAAATCTTGTATTTAGAATACTCTACGAAGAGATCTAGGAGTTGATAGGCGTTTTGTGGCCTTTATAGGTTGCAGTACTTCGAGTAGCGTATTCTACTTGAAGAGTGGAAAAGGATAGCAGGGTTACAGTACTGTGGAGCGTTTTGCTTATTGTCCATAATCGTCGCGAGGTATGTGAACCTCTTCCTATCTTTTCTAGCATGATTGTTGTGAGCTATGTAGTACGGTAGACGTACATGTGCTAAGTGATTTGGTTGGTTTAATACATAGGGTGTTATAATAGCTTTATGGGAAGTTAGTTATAACGACTTTATGTAGGTAAAAGAATGGTTTATTGATTGTAGAAGTTAAGAGACTTGATCTTCAAAGATAAGAGACTTGACTTATAAACGACTTAATTTTGAAAGTTAAGAGACTTGATCTTGAAAGATAAGAGACTTGACTTATAACGACTTGTTTTCGGAAAAAGAGAAGTAACTTGATTTTAAGTATAGGTTACTTGTTTTGAAAAGAGTACATTATTGGGTTTTAAAAGAATACTTGTTGTTGTTTTAAAAGAAAAGAGACTTGTGGAATTGAAGAGTTTTTGGTTTAGAACATAAAGTGTTATAACAACTTTATGGGAAGTTAGTTATAACGACTTTATGAAAACAAAGGAATGGTTTTATCATTGGTTTTTAAATGGTAACTCGATCGTAAAGGAGAAGCGCTTGGTCTAAAAGGAAGGCATGTTATTGTCTTAATATGTTTTAAAAAGGAAAGTCCGAAGTTGTTTTAATTAAAATGTTAGTCACCTTATTTTGATACTACGGGTATCGGGTGACTTTTGTGAAAGAAATGGATCTTCTAAAAAGAATTTAACGTACGTAGTACTTTGGGGTTAAAACCTGGACTTTGGCATAAAATGAAAGTACCTTGAGTTGTGTGTAAAGTGCCTATGTTTGCGTGTGATAGCCTTATTGTGCAAGTGTTGTATTCTTATGTTACCGCGTCTCTCGATGGAGGGCCGGTCATGTTATTCTTGATGGATGGACATACTGACACGATGGGTGGCCCACGAGTATGCTTCCATTTTGATTGATGTCTTGTTGTTTCCTTTTGGACATACTGACACGATGTGTGGCGCACGGGTATGGTTCCATTAGGATTGTTGTTCCATGGACTAGCTCTCCATGAGGTTTCATCGCCTTGGTATCCGTGGTGGCTTGCCAGATTTGCCCCGCCTCGTGGCTGATTCGGCTGGTACCGTAGTTAGCCCTCGACTTGCCCCGCTCAGAGTGACGGTCTCGTGACACGCCTTGGTACCTGTAGTTAGCCCTCAGATTGTACTTGCCGCCACGTGACACGCCTTGGTATCCGTAGTCGGCCAGACTTGCCGCGGTCGCCTTCGTGGTTTGGTTGTATAATATTGTTAGTTCGGTTATTATGACACGTGGGACCTAGTGTTCATGCGTGTACTTCGTGTGATTATATCATAGATCGCCGAATGGCGAAGGTATTCCACGCATGATTGATGTTGTGGGCGTGAGACCCATGTTATACTTGAGTAAACGACTTTGAGGCGCGAGTCACCGACTTGACATGATCGTTATATATTATGGATCGTAGTTTGGTTATCATACATGTCTCCCGCTTTATATAGACTATTATGATTTCATTTACGATTTTACAGCTTCACATACTTGGTACTGTTGTATCGACTCCTTCGAGGCTGCGTTCACGCCGCAGTAGAGGTACATCGGTTGTGGATCCGCGCCTAGGAGCACGTCACTTTTGGGAAGCTCCGCTTTCTGAGGCTTATCTTTGGTATAGTCCTCACGGTGTAGTTACTTGTACATTCGTGGTATGGCGGGGCCTCGCCCGTCATAGTTATGGTTACATTCTTAGAGGTCCGTAGTAATCGCCAAGTGTGGTTTGTAAAAGGATTTAACTGCTCGTGTTGATATATATATGTATATATTCGAAGGTGACCGCTTTGGTTAGCCTGGTTTATGCTTTATGACTTGTCTCATGTTTTAGTTTTTATTTCGCCGATTTTCTCGATGTTGTATCACTAGGGTGCCCGGTAAGGCACCGCCACGCCCCGTTCGGTCGTGACAAAAGTGGTATCAGAGCAGTTAATCCTCGGAAAGTGTCTACAGACCGTATCTAGTAGAGTCTTGATTATCGGCGTGTTGTACACCACACCTATAATCAGGAGGCTGCAGGATATTTTGGATTGGTTTCCATTCTTCTCACTCTGAGATCGTGCCTTAGAGTTGTGTTATAAGTTGGACTCCCTCTGGCATATTCTTATGTACCAGTTATGCCTCCGCGCAAGGCAACCAGGGCCCAGATGGGCAGGGCAGCAGAGGGAGCTGCGAGTAGAACACAGAGGGGTACGAGGGCTTAGGCCTGGTCGTTACCTGAGATAGTACTTCAGACGATGAGTTTTATGACGCCGCTAGCCCCAGCAGAGTTTAGAGCGGCAGCAGTTTCTACTGAGGCCACGATACCTGAGCCTCCAGTACCACGGCCAGGAGCCGAGGATATGAGTTCAAGGAAATGGCCCGATTAGCCAGCCGCGGTGGCGAATGAGGGACGGAAGCGGTGGTTCCGAGAAGATGGTTCACCCTAGATCCGTGAGTCCGAGTCTTCGGATTTCTTGAGTTGCGATCCGCGAGTTCTATGGATAGAAAGTCGAGGATGATCCTCGTGTCGTGCTAGTTTGGGAGATTGTTATACCCGTGGCCGCTGGGGCCATGATGGGAGGATGTCCAAGCAGGAGGGATACAAGAGGATGACTCACCGCCGCCGCGTTCATTGTTCGGGAGAAGGGGGTGTTAGTCAGATGAGGTCACCCCTACCTCGTTGTGGCAATTGTAATAGACTCCATTACGGGAGTGTCGCATCGCTCGATACCAGGTATGCTTCATGCCAACAGGCCATTTGGTGAGAGTTTGTCCACTGCAGGTAGCACAGATGTAGAGATTCAGCCTTCGGGATCGGTGGCTGGATTATCGCCTTGTATAACTAGGCGCCCTGCAGGGCAGGATTATGATTAGAGCGACAAAGAGAAAGTAAGGCAGTAGTTGCAGAGATACCTTTAGCCCTTAAAAGACTTGGTTATGTTGTTATGGTGGATACGTGTTAAGTGCTATGTACGGGTAACATTATGTTAAGTGTGAATTAGAAAACATGGGTAGTTGAGAAATGGTAAGTCTGGAGACGAGACGATTGTGAGCCTTAGAATTTATAACAGTTAGGACTCGATGCACGGGCCGCCTGAGTGGATGATTTTACGGTTGGTCTTTGTCGAAGTACTTGGTATGCGTGATATGTATTGTGGGATAATTCCATGGGTAGTGTGAGATGGAAGTGGTAGCTTTCATGACTTGTGTTAGTAAGATTGTTCCGGATCGGGGAACAAGAGTTTGGCGCGATAATGGTCGGCCGAGGCATGATCGCGGTCAACCCGCACCCGAATGGGATGGGGTCAGTGTGGTCCCGCCAGTGGTAGGATCACGAGGGTGCTAGGCCCAAGTTTAGGTAACCATCGTGCGAGTTCGAGGATGCGTTCAACCGATGAGTCGGTGATGATGTCACCTATCTTGTCTTTCACCCAGATCGCTACTCTCGGCGGAGGTTACGCGAGATGTTATGTATCGGGAGGGTTGTAAGGCTGCACGGGTTCCTAATTTCTATGGCGGCAGTGGAGCCCGTTTCCGCTATTTCTTTGTCCGGAGGTTTTACCAGCAGGATAGGAACTCGAGTGAGTCTCGTGATTGCATTTACCCTCGCCGGTGTTGTGATTTCGTGGGTAGCAAGGATTATGTGCCTCTTGTTGAGTGTGTATTATTATAATAGCTACCAATTCGAGATTCGGATATCGCCTTACGAAGGCTTGTATAGTGAAGTGTTGGCCGATCGATTGGTTCGATGTTGGCAAGGTTCTGATAGTGGGTACACGCTTGTTTCAGCAGAACGTGGATAGCGGCTTATCCATGAGGTTGTCATAGCAATGAGTCGCCAGGTTCGCGCGGATAATCGATCAACACTTGGAGTTCAGGTTGACGGTGGGTCTTCTTGAAGGTACCACCCCGGAAGGGTGTGACGAGTTTTGGAAAGTAGGGGCAACTTAGCCCGAAGTACTTTTGGGCCTTTCAGCATTGGTTGTACAATAGTCCGGGTTGCCTATAAGATAGCACTGTCGTCCGACTTAGGAGGTGATACGTTCGGTACTCCATGTTACTAGGTTTCGGAAGAGTATCCTTTGGACCAGGAGTGAGAGTTAGTGTTGTTATACACGTTAGAGGAGATTCCTCGTTGGCTTGGATTTGAGTTTTGCGCACATGTTATATTCTGGCCATTGGTGGCATGATCGATTTTTGTAAGTGTAGTAGTGGAGACTACACCGGCGCATGTATGTTTAGAGACTTAGAAGGAACATTCGGGATGAGTGTTTCTAAGGGGGGAAGAATGTTACACCCCGTAGTTCCAGGGTATGTATGTGAGGACATACGTACGAGTTTACGACAGAAATGTTGGAATGTAAGAAAGATGTGAATTTTCGACGGAAAAGTTTCCGGTTTTTGTGAAGAAAAAGGTTCGTTAGTGGGAATTGGATTCCCAGATTTGGTATTTGGACTTCTTGGATTTTATTAGAATTTTGGGATTTTATTTTCAGAAATGGTTACGTGGGGCCCACATGAGAAATTTACTGGCTGTGGCCCGCTTTGTTTTGAGATTTTCGGTATTTTGGATATTTTCGGAGGACGAAATATTGTGGACGAGTAAGGGGGCAACACGTGTCATCCCCCTTGTGTGGCCATGTGGGCCGAAATGGTGTGACAAGTGGCTAGCCACTTGTCACCTACTCACTTGGCCGAAAATGGCCCTAACACTTGGCACCCATTGCTGGCCATGTGGTGTGGTGGGACCCACACACACATGGCCCAATCATGACCACCCACTTGCTTAGATCATGGCCCTTGATCCTTCTATATATACCCCTTAAGTTGAAGACTTAAATAATCTCACACTTAAAGCCTCCAAGGCAAAATATTTCCTCCCTTTAGGCTATGTTTCGTCCTCCCCTCTTGTGTAAGAAAATAATTGGAGTATTATTGTATAATCCCAAATACATTGGCCTAGTATCCCTAGTAGTATTCCAAAGTTATTTTAATACTAGAGCCCTGAATGCTACTTTATTCCAATAGTCGCAAAACGAAACCCTAGAAAAATCTTCCTAGCTTGGTGGAAGTTTTTAGAGTTGTTTAGAAACTTCTAAGGGTCGCTGGAGCGGGTTGGAGCGTAAGGAATCGAGCTAAACGTTGCTCGATCGACTTATAAACTTGGATAATTTTGGGCTTATCGAGGTAATGATCTATGCCCCTATCAGAATTGGATTTTACATGTCAGAGTAGTTATACTTGAGTATATTATATTGGAAGGATGATTATAAAGGATTGAATCAGATTTACATTGGACTGCATTTACGAGACTTGTGTAGTATTATTGTGAAGCGTAATTGAACGCGCCCGTTAGACGTGTAATCCCCAGTTGTTGGCACAGTAGCGGCCCGATAGGAGGAGATTTATGTGATAGCGGGGAGGTGCTCAATTTTCTCAGAGAATACTAATCTTGTATTTAGAATACTCTACGAAGAGATCTAGGAGTTGATAGGCGTTTTGTGGCCTTTATAGGTTGCAAGATTTGAGTAGCGTATTCTACTGAAGAGTGGAAAAGGCTAGCAGGTTACAGATCTTGCGAGCGCTTTGCTTATTGTCGATAATCGTCGCGAGGTATGTGAACCTCTTCCTATCTTTTCTAGCATGATTGTTGTGAGCTATGTAGTACGGTAGACGTACATGTGCTAAGTGATTTGGTTGGTTTAATATATAGGGTGTTATAATAGCTTTATGGGAAGTTAGTTATAACGACTTTATGTAGGTAAAAGAATGGTTTATTGATTGTAGAAGTTAAGAGACTTGATCTTCAAAGATAAGAGACTTGACTTATAAACGACTTGATTTTGAAAGTTAAGAGACTTGATCTTGAAAGATAAGAGACTTGACTTATAACGACTTGTTTTCGGAAAAAGAGAAGTAACTTGATTTTAAGTATAGGTTACTTGTTTTGAAAAGAGTACATTATTGGGTTTTAAAAGAATACTTGTTGTTGTTTTAAAAGAAAAGAGACTTGTGGAATTGAAGAGTTTTTGGTTTAGAACATAAAGTATTATAACAGCTTTATGGGAAGTTAGTTATAACGACTTTATGAAAACAAAGGAATGGTTTTATCATTGGTTTTAAAATGGTAACTTAATCGTAGGAGAAGCGTTTTGGTCTAAAAGGAAGGCATGTTATTGTCTTAATATGTTTTAAAAAGGAAAGTCTGGAAGTTGTTTTAATTAAAATGTTAGTCACCTTATTTTGATACTACGGGTATCGGGTGACTTTTGTGAAAGAAATGGATCTTCTAAAAAGAATTTAACGTACGTAGTACTTTGGGGTTAAAACCTGGACTTTGGCATAAAATGAAAGTACCTTGAGTTGTGTGTAAAGTGCCTATGTTTGCGTGTGATAGCCTTATTGTGCAAGTGTTGTATTCTTATGTTACCGCTGCCTCTCGATGGAGGGCCGGTCATGTTATTCTTGATGGATGGACATACTGACACGATGGGTGGCCCACGAGTATGCTTCCATTTTGATTGCTGTCTTGTTGTTTCCTTTTGGACATACTGACACGATGTGTGGCGCACGGGTATGGTTCCATTAGGATTGTTGTTCCATGGACTAGCTCTCCATGAGGTTTACTGATCGACCTTGGTATCTGTTGGTCGGCCAGACTTGCCCCGCCTCGTGGTCGATTCGCCTCGTACCGGTAGTTAGCCCTCGCACTTGCCCCGTTCAGTCGTGACGTAGTCTCGTGACACGGCCTTGGTACCTGGTAGTTAGCCCTCGCATTGCCCCGGCCACCACGTGACACGGCCTTGGTATCCGTAGTCGGCCAGATTGCCCCGTGTCAGCTTCGTGGTTTGGTTGTATAATATTGTTAGTACGGTTGTTATGACACAGGTGGGACCTAGTGTTCATGTGTACTTCTTGGTGTGATTATATCATAGACTGCCGGCAGTGAGGAAGGTATTCCACGGGCATGATTGATGTTGTGGGCGTGAGACCCATTGTTATACTTGAGTAAACGACTTTGAGGGCGTGAGTCCCTGACTTGACATGACTGTTTATATATTATGGACTGTAGTTTGGTTATCATACATGTCTCCTGCTTTATATAGACTATTATGATTTCATTTACAGTATTTTACAGTTTCACATACTTGGTACCTGTTGTACTGACCTCCTTCGGGGGGCTGCGTTCATGCCGCAGGTAGAGGTATATCGGTTGTGGATCCGCGCTCTTAGGAGCACAATTCAGCTTTTTGGGAAGCTCCGTTTCTTCGGAGGCTTATCTTTGGTATAGTCCCCTGTCAGTGTAGTTACTTGTACATTCAGGGGTATGGCGGGGCCCTGTCCCGTCATAGTTATGGTTACATTCTTAGAGGTCTGTAGTACTGTTGTGGGCAGGGTTTGTAAAAGGATTTAACTGTTCAGGTTGATATAAATATGTATATATTCAGGAAGGTGACCGTTTTGGATAGCCTGGTTTATGCTTTATGACTTGTCTAATGTTTTAGTTTTTATTTCCGCTGATTTTCTCTGATGTTGTATCACTAGGGTGCCCGAGGTAGGCACGATCCACGCACTCGTTCGGTCGTGATGAAATCGAAAATCAGTAAATGAAAGCATAGTAGTCTATATAAAGCAGGAGACATGTATGATAACCAAACTACAGTTCACAATAAAACAGTCATGTCAAGTCAGGGACTCACGCCCTCAAAGTCATCACTCAAGTATAACTATGGGTCTCACGCCCACAACATCAATCATGCCCGTGGA
Source organism: Przewalskia tangutica (assembly GCA_029844215.1). Classification (NCBI taxonomy): domain Eukaryota; kingdom Viridiplantae; phylum Streptophyta; class Magnoliopsida; order Solanales; family Solanaceae; genus Przewalskia; species Przewalskia tangutica. Next base: position 123,306,689 of record CM056722.1, read on the forward strand.
ATACCTTCCTCACTGCCGGCAGTCTATGATATAAAAGCACCAAGGAATACACATGAACACCGTGTCCCACTGTGTCACAATAAAACCGTCACGGTAAGGCACGAAGGCATAGCCGACTACTAAAACCTACAGCATCAACAAGGTCATAAATCGTATCATGAGGTCTGCCTAGACCGCCACATGATCGGGCCGCCACTCGCCCGCAGATCTAATGTGTGTGTCTAGTCCTCGAACTTCCCGCAGCTCGCGTAGGCCACTCACATAGGCCCGCATGAGGTATTCCCGCATCGAGGGTAGCTACTCCCGGCATCGCCCCGACTCGCATCCGCATGGCCACATGGACCGCATGACCACAAAGGCCGCACACTAACCGGAACTCGTAGCCCGCATAGGTCCCCGACCCGCATGAGGTATTCTCGAATCATGGTCCTGCATCGCCGAGTCTACCCCGCATCGGAGGCGACTTAACCCCGGATCATGTCAAGAGGTGAGTGATATAATACTAACATAACAGCTTATCGTTAAACAACATAAGCACAACAAGGGAAACCCCTTTACACAAACATCACAAGATACTAACACACGTAGCATCCTAACATGTTTACTTATCAAATCAACAAGAAAGTATTACAAGGCTATCACAAAACAACACAATCAAGTTATTCACACAAGGCACTTCCTACTTTATGTCAACAAGTTCGGGTTTTTATCCCCAAAGTACTTCATACATTAATTCTTTAAAAGATCCGTTTCTTTCACAGAAGTCACACATACACCGTAGTATAAAATAGAGTGACTATCTTTTTAAGTAAACCAAAACACTTCCCTTTGTAAAATCAAGTAACAACATTATTTTCCAAACGTTCAAGTTTGCCTAATTTCAAATGCTCAAGTTTCTCATTTTCGAAAGGTTTCGTAGTTCATAGTCTTAATCATTTAATAATAAAATTCTCTTTTTAAAACAATCTGAGAAACATATACCTTATATGTGAGTAGGTTATTCTTGTTCATAACAATCTTATTAAAGCAGCCATGATCTAGGAAATGTAATATCATTTTGTCTTATCTTAGCTTCTATGCAGATGGAGGTTTCTACTGGTTTTAATAATACTTAATTAGTCAATACATTTCCCTTTATTAACGCTGCAGTGGTTCGTTCGATACTTATTCTGATTTCCGAAATAAGTAAAACATTATTCCTTTGAAAAACCAAGTACTCATTACTCACGAATGAGGTTTCACACTTTTTAACAAAATTCATATTAACTAATTAAGTCAAGTCTCTTGTCTTTTAAGATCAAGTCTCTTAACTTCTAAAATCAATAAACCATTCTTTTTATCTCTCTTAAGTCGTTATACCTAACTTCCCATAAAGCTAGTATAACTCTTAAGCTTTTAAAACCAAGTATTACTCTTCTTTCAAAAACGGTTCTTAATTCTTTTGAAATACTTCAAGATTCTTATTATTTAGACTCAAGTCAAAAGACATCGCAGTAAAAACCAAGTTCAGTTAACACACGTACTTCTACCGTACTATATATATTCTTTGAAAATATCATGCTCAAGAGGATAGGAAGAATCACATACCTCGCGACGATTATCGACTATTAGCAAAACGCTCCACCGCTATAACCCGGCTAGCCTTGTCCACCTTTCAAGTAGAACATGCTACTCGCAGAACATTCAACCTATAAAGGTCATATACTGTTATACCCCGTATTTTCAGAGTATGTACGCGGGGACGTACGTAGAAAAGTTTGTGCCTTAAAGTGCTTGGCCGAATTTTATTTGTGCATAACACCCGGTTAGAGTCGTTTTTCGGCGAAACGTTTTCACAGCTTTCGTAGGGGAATTTCCGGCTATGTCATTTCTTATTTTTTCGGATTTTTACGAGAGACGAAAAATTTTTGACCAACAAGAGGGCGACACTTGTCACCCTCTCATTGGGACACCTTGGGCGGTAATGTAGTGGCCGAAAGTTGGCCATTGTGGTCAAGGGTTGGTAGGATATTTTTTTGTGTTAGTTGGCTAGTGTGCACTTGGCAAGATCTTGGCCCTACACTTGCATAGCACTTGGCAAGATCTTGGCCATTGGTTGGCCTTCACTTGACCTATAAATACCCCCCCTTTGGAAGACTTATTCATCCTAAAATGTTCTAAGTCTTAGAAACCCTCCCCCTCCCTTCATGTTGTTCTCGCCCTCTCCCTCGTGAGGCTTAGCCGAGAGTTCCCTTCCCCACCCTTGTCGAGAGTACCCTCTGGCGGTAGGCCGAGGGGTATACACCCCCCCCTTGTGGTGTTGTCTCGTATATATACCCCCCCTCTTGGTAGAAATACTCTCAAAAGTATTGTTGTAATGCCCAAATTACCTTAGCCATATACCTTGTAGTATTCTAAGGATACCTATACGAAAAGCCCAGAAAATACTATTATACTCACTACCACAAACCGAAACCCTAGGAAAATCTCCATAGTCCGTTGGAGTATTGTGTAGAAGTTGGTTAGAACTTTTAAGGGTGGTTTAGAGCGGGTTGGAGCGCTGAGTTCGAGCTAAACGATTGCCGGGATCGACTTTATACTTGGATAATTATGGGCTTATTGAGGTAAATATCTTGTCCTCTATTGTAATTGGAAATTACATATTGTTAGAATATATAGTTGAAGTATACTATATATAGAATCAACGTAGTTATTGGCAATGTCTTTTGACTTAAGCCTGAATAATACTTACAGAATGTCTTGCGACTTAAGCTGAATTTAAAGAAGATTACCGAATCAGAATTACTTAGGGTCAGACATAAGAGACTTGTGAAGTAGTACCGTGGAGTAGAATTATACCCGTAGGTTAGATGTATAACCCCTGGTTGGCTTGGTAGCCTCGATAGAGGAGGAGATTTACTGTTGCGGGGAGGTCTTGCCGAATTTTCTCGTAGAATGTTCTACGAAGAGACCTTATGTTAATAAGTCGCTTGTGGCCTTATAGGTGGAAGTACTATGAGTAGCGCGATCTACTTGGCTTAGGAGTAGCCATGGTTTGAGGTACTTGGGCGTTTTGCTATTAGTCGATAATCGTCGCGAGGTATGTGAACCTCTTCCTATCTCTTCTAGCATGATATGTGTGAACTATGTAGTACGGTGACGCATACGTGCTAAATGTATGTGATTGGTTTAAACAAAGTGTTATAACGACTTTATGGGAAGTAGGTTATAATACTTTATGTTGGTAAGAAAATACATGTGGTTTTTAAAAGGTAATCGATTTGAACTATAATCGGCTTGTTATGTGTTAATAAAGAACTTGAAGTATTTCAAAAGATTTTTGAATCATTTTGAAAGAAGAAGTAATACTTGGTTTTGAAAAACTTAAGAGTTATACTAGCTTTATGGGAAGTTAGGTATAACGGCTTAAGAATGTTTTCTTGATTTGAAATCGTAATGTGTATCGACAAACCATCGCGGCGTTGATAAAAGGAAATGTTTTGACTAATTAAGTATTATTAAAACCAGAGAAACTTCCATCCGCATAGAAGCTAAGATGAGACAAAATGATATTTCCTAGATCATGGTCAGTAATAAGATTGTTATAAACAAGAATATCCTACTCACATATAAGACTTATGTTTCTCGATAGTTTTAAGGAGAATTATATTCTCAAATGAATAAGACTATGAACTACTAAACCTTTCTAAAATGAGAAACTTGAACATTGGAAATTAGGCAAACTTGATCATTGAAAAGAATGTTGCTACTTGATTTTACAAAGAGAAGTAATTGATTTACTTTAAAAGGATAGTCACTCTATTTTATACTACGTATTGTGTGACATTGTGAAAGTAACGATCTTTTAAAGAGTTGATGTATGAAGTACTTTGGGGATAAAACCCGATTTTGTTAATCATATAGTAGAAGGTACCTTGTGTGAACAACTTGATTGTATTGGTTTGTGATAGCCTTGTAATACTTTCTTGATTGCGTTGATAAGTAACCGTGGTGGGATGCTACGTGTGTTAGTATCTGGTGATGTTTGTGTGAAGGGTTTCCTTGATTGTGCTTATTAACTATCATCGTTATGATAGTATTGTGGCATTCATCTCTTGAGATGATTCCGGGTTAAGCCGCCTCCGATGCGGGTAGACTCAGCGTCGATGGACCTATGATTCGAGAATACCTCACGCAGTCCCGGGCCTATCGCGAGCTACGAGAGTTCCGTGTTAGTGTCGCCCTTACGGGCATGCGTCCATGTGCGCGCGATCGCGGTCCGTGGCGATGCCGGGAGTAGCTACCCTCGACGCGGGAATACCTCATGCGGCCGATGAGATTGGCCTATGCGGAGTCGCGGAGTTCCAGGTTAGACGCGCATATCGATATCTGCGCAAGCGCCGCTTTGATCATGTGACGGTCTAGACAGATCTTATGATACAGTTCATGACCTTGTTGGTACTGTGGGTTTTTAGTAGTCGGTTATGCCTTCGTACTTACCCCGTACAGTTTTATTATGACACAGGTGGGACCTGGTGTTCATGTGTGTTCCTTGGTGCTTTTATATCATGTGATCACGGCAGCCGGCGGGAAGGTATTCCACGCATGATTGATGTTGGGCCCGAGACCCATTGTTGTACTTGAGTGATGCCTTGCGGGCGTGAGTCCCTAACTTGACCTGACTGCTTTGTTGTAAACTGTAGTTTGGTTATCATACATGTCTCCTGCTTTATATGACTGCTATGATTTCATTTACGATGTATTTTCGCCACATACTTGCACTGCCAGATCGACTCCTTCGGGCTGCGTTCATGCCGCAGTTGAGGTACACCGCCGTTGATCCTAGCTCGTGGTCACGCCATTTGGGAAGCTCCGTTTCTCCGAGGCTTATCATGGTATAGTCCGCATCGCCGTAAGTGTTTACATTCGTGGTTTGGCGCCCCGCCCCGCCATTGTTGTCGTATCATTCTTAGAGGTCTCAGTACCGTTGTGGCGTGGTTTGTAAAAAGGATTAAACTGCTCATATTGAAAAAGTTGCTATTTATATATATACCAAGGTAACCGCTTTTGGTTAGCCTGTCTTCTTATTTCACCGTCTTATTACACCGTTTCATGTATTGTCTTTATGTTCACTGATTACTCGATGTATGTCTACTGGGTGCCCGGTAGGCACGATCCACGCCCGGTTCGGTCGTGACAAAAGTGGTATCGTGAGCGATTAATCCTGAAAGTGTCTACTGCATCAGTATCCAGGAGTCTTGATTATCGGTGTGTTGTGCACCACACCAATAATCGTGAGGCTATGTGGTATTTAGGATTGGTTTCTATTCTTCTCACTCGAGATCGTGCCTTAGAGTCGTGTTGTAAGTTAGACCTCCGACGTATTTCTTTCCCTCACCGCTATGCCTCGCCGCAGGCAACCCGCCCAGAGGGCAAGGCGGCGGAGCTGCGAGTAGAGTTCGAGGGTCATGAGGGCACAGCCCAATCTTTACCTAGGGTAGTGCTTCATTCGGGGATTTCTGCGACGTCACTAGCCCCGGCAGAGTTTGGCACGCAGCGCCCCATCGCGCCATGATATATGAACCTTCGCCCACGAGAACAGAGAATTTAGATTGCAAAGAGGCGACACATTAGCTATAGATTTGGCTACCAGAGAGTATACCGATGTACCGCGAGTCTTGAGGACTAACTAAAAGAGGGTTGTGCAAGAGTAATTCTTCAGTTAGGCTTGAGCATGGCCTGTGTACGGGCTTATGCGCAGCAGGCCGAGACGTGTAGATCTACAGGTTAACGAAGGACACCGTAAGAGGCCGAGCAGAAGGTCCTTTAGTAACTTTTGAGGCGAAGTCGCTCACCAAAGAGATTAGATTATGCACATCCACCAGTGCAGCGAGGTCCTCCACGAATTTCAGGACGTTCGGGGTATGCGGGAGTTGGTCAGAGCTCCAGAGCTTCCGGTTCACAGCTACACGTAGGTTCCACCATCCGATTCGCTTTTTCTCAAGTTCATAGCGATGTATGTCATCCCGGGAATGTCATCTTTAGGTCGTACTTGTTGTACCTATGACCGCCGTGGTCCGTATCGAAGAGTGTCCTTGTAGGAGGACTTAGCCTTCGTGATCGGTGGGTAGTTTGTCATCTCCTCACTATGCGCCTACTACGGGCGTTTGATTAGAACGACTAAGGGAGTGAAGCGAGAGATATAGATATATCTTTAACCTCTAGAGTTTTGTTTATGTGATAAGGTGAGTATACCTTAAGTGCTTTGTGTTAGTTGTGATTAGAAATCCTGGTTAGTTAACCAAGTAAGAATTGGGGATAGAGAAGGTGTAACCTTAGAGTCTTGTTACGTAGAGACCTTGTGGTAAGGTCATCTAGTAAAAGACGATGGTTATGTTGATCTTATCGGGGTGCCTAGTGCACGTGAGCTATGTTTGGGATAGGTCCCTAGTAGTGTGGAATGAAAGAGGTAGCCGAGCTAAGAAGACCGCCAGGTTTTCGTAACATGTTTAGTGAGATTGTTCCTTCGGGAGATAGTATTTCGCGCTCACGTCGGGTTGAGGCCCGCGTTGCGGGTCAACCCGGCATGTTTGGTGGTGGGTCGGTTGTGGTGGTCCCGCCTTGTTGTAGTGTCACGAGGGTGTTAGGCCCGAGTTTAGTAAACCAACATACGAGTTCGTGGATGCATTCGACCGATGGTCGGGCGATGGGGCAGCCCATCGTGTTCTTCGCTCGACCGCTTACTCGTGTGTTGAGTTATCCGCGGTTGAAAGGCTGCACGGGTGCCTACCTTCACCTTATGTCGAGCGGTGAAGCCCGTGTTGTGGCTATTTTCGTTTTCTAAAGTTTACCAGTGCAGGTTAGGAACTCAGTGAGTCTCGAGACCGCATTCGCCGGGCGGTGTTTGGATTTCGGGGATAGTTGTGGGATTGTTGTCTCCGTGGAGGTAGTGTTTGATCTACCATTTCGGTGTTCGGATATCGCCTTATGAAGCCTTGTAAGGGCGGAAGTGTAAGTTGTCGGTCGATTGGTTCGATGTTGGCAAGGTTCAGACAGTTGGTTCAGGCTTGTTCCAGCAGACTGTGGATAGTGAGAAGCTTGTCTAGAAGAGGTTCTGGCAGCTCAGAGGAATCGTGCGGATAATCGGCGACGACGCTTAGAGTTCAGGTTGACGGTCGGTCTTCTTGAAAGTACCACCCCGGGTTTGGGTGCGGCGAGTTTTGGAAAACAGAGGGAACTTAGCCCGAGTTACTTTGGGCCTTTGTGAGTTCATGTGAAGGATAGGCCAGGTTGCCTATATGTTAGCATTTGCCGTCCGACGTGGGAGGCAGTGCGTCCGGTCTTTCGTATTGTGATGTTCGGGGAAATATCGAAGATCCATCCAGAGTGTTCCCAGTTAATGATGACCACGTTAGAGATAGTAACCCCGAGTTTTGGAAACTGAAGCAGTATCAGAAATGTGGAAAGAGTTCGAGTATACGACATCCTCAGGGATCGCATGCAGCCCGGTACCATTTGTTGGGTCGTCGGAGCAAGGCTCGCGACAAAGTGACAAAAGTGGTACCATTTGTTGGGTCGTCGGAGCAAGGCTCGCGACAAAGTGACAAAGTGGTATCTACGACGAGTAAAGAGAGAAGCGAGCATGTATGGCGAGCATAGAGGTGATCATTTCTTTTTTTTGTAAAGAGAAGGTGCGAAGGAAGTATATTTTAGACCCCGGTGAGAAGTGTTTTGTGGTGATGATTAGAGGTGTTTTCCTCGTGGGCTTAGATAGAAGTATGTGCGCGGGTGTTTCTGTGGCCAGGTGTGGCAGGATTGTTCTCGTAAGTATAGTAGTGAAGACTATACTGGCGCGCGTTTGTTTGAGACTTAGAAGGAACATTCGGGACGAATGTTTCTAAGGAGGAGAATGTTATACCTCAGATTTCCAGTATGTACGCGGGACGTGCGTAGAAAAGTTTGTGCCTTAAAGTGCTTGGCCGAATTTTATTTGTGCATAACACCCGGTTAGAGTCGTTTTTCGGCGAAACGTTTTCACAGCTTTCGTAGGGGAATTTCCGGCTATGTCATCTCTTATTTTTGCGGATTTTTCCGAGAGACGAAACATTTTGGACCAACAAGAGGGCGACACTTGTCACCCTCTCATTGGGACACCTTGTGATAATGTAGTGGCGAAAGTTGGCCATTGTGGTCAAGGGTTGGTAGGATATTTTTGTGTTAGTTGGCTAGTGTGCACTTGGCAAGAAATTGGCCCTACACTTGCATACCACTTGGCCAGATCTTGGCCATTGGTTGGCCTTCACTGACCTATAAATACCCCCTTTGGAAGACTTATTCATCCTAAAATGTTCTAAGTCTTAGAAACCCTCCTCCTTCATGTTGTTCTCGTCCTCTCCCCTTGTGAGGCTTAGCCGAGAGTTCCCTTCCTCCCCTTGGCGAGTACCCTCTCAATGGTAGGCCGAGTAGTATACACCCCCCCTTGTGGTGTTGTCTCGTATAGACCCCCCCTCTTGGTAGAAATACTCTCAAACGTAGTGATGTAATGCCCAAATTACCTTAGCCATATACCGTGTAGTCTTCTAAGGATACCTATCTAAAAGCCCGAAAATACTATTATACTTCCGCTACCACAAAACCAAACCCTAGAAAATCTCCATAGTCCGTTGGAGTATTGTGTAGAAGTTGGTTAGAACTTCTAAGGGTGGTTTAGAGCGGGTTGGAGCGCTGAGTTGAGCTAAGCGATTGCCCGTGATCGACTTTATACTTGGATAATTATGGGCTTATTGAGGTAAATATCTTGTCCTCTATTGTAATTGGAAATTACATATTGTTAGAATATATAGTGAAGTATACTATATATAGAATCAACGTAGTTATTGGCAATGTCTTTTGACTTAAGCCTGAATAATACTTACTGCAATGTCTTGCGACTTAAGCCCGAATTTAAAGAAGATTACTGAACCAGAATTACTTAGGTCAGACACAAAGAGACTTGTGAAGTAGTACCGTGGAGTAGAATTGTACCCGTAGGTTAGATGTATAACCCCCGGTTGGCTTGGTAGCGGCCTCGATAGAGGAGGAGATTTACGCCATGTGGGGAGGTCTTGCCGAATTTTCTCAGAGAATGTTCTACGAAGAGACCTTATGTTAATAAGCGCCTTGTGGCCTTATAGGTGGAAGTACTATGAGTAGCGCGATCTACTTGGCTTAGGAGTAGCCATGGTTTGAGGTACTTGGAGCGTTTGCTATTAGTCGATAATCGTCGCGAGGTATGTGAACCTCTTCCTATCTCTTCTAGCATGATATGTGTGAACTATGTAGTACGGTGACGCATACGTGCTAAATGTATGTGATTGGTTTAAACATAAAGTGTTATAACGACTTTATGGGAAGTTATATGACTTTATGTTGGTAAGAAAATACATGTGGTTTTTAAAAGGTCTTGATTTGAACTATAAGCGCTTGTTATGTGTTAATAAAGAACTTGAAGTATTTCAAAAGATTTTTGAATCATTTTGAAAGAAGAAGTAATACTTGGTTTTGAAAAACTTAAGAGTTATACTAGCTTTATGGGAAGTTAGGTATAACGGCTTAAGAATGTTTTCTTGATTTGAAATCGAATGTGTATCGACAAACCATCGCAGCGTTGATAAAAGGAAATGTTTTGACTAATTAAGTATTATTAAAACCGGAGAAACTTCCATCCGCATAGAAGCTAAGATGAGACAAAATGATATTTCCTAGATCATGGTCATCAGTAATAAGATTGTTATAAACAAGAATATCCTACTCACATATAAGACTTATGTTTCTCGAGATAGTTTTAAGGAGAATTATATTCTCAAATGAATAAGACTATGAACTACTAAACCTTTCTAAAATGAGAAACTTGAACATTGGAAATTAGGCAAACTTGATCATTGGAAAAGAATGTTGCTACTTGATTTTACAAAGAGAAGTAATTGATTTACTTTAAAAGGATAGTCACTCTATTTTATACTACGTATTGTGTGACATTGTGAAAGTAACGTATCTTTTAAAGAGTTGATGTATGAAGTACTTTGGGGATAAAACCCGATTTTGTTAATCATATAGTAGAAGGTACCTTGTGTGAACAACTTGATTGTATTGGTTTGTGATAGCCTTGTAATACTTTCTTGATTGCGTTGATAAGTAAACGTGTTGGGATGCTACGTGTGTTAGTATCTTGTGATGTTTGTGTGAAGGGTTTCCTGATTGTGCTTATTAACTATCGGTCGTTATGATAGTATTGTGGCATTCATCTCTTGAGATGATTCCGGTTAAGCCGCTCCGACGCGGGTAGACTCAGCGGTCGATGGACCTATGATTCGAGAATACCCTACGCAGTCCCGGGCCTATGCGAGCTACGAGTTCCGTGTTAGTGACGTCCTTTATGGGCATGCGGTCCACGTGGCCATGCGGATCGCGAAGTCGGGGCGATGCCGGGAGTAGCTACCCTCGATGCGGGAATACCTCATGCGGGCCGATGAGATTGGCCTATGCGAGTCGCGGAGTTCCGAGGTTAGACGCAGACATCGATATCGCGCAAGCGGCGGCTTTGATCATGTGACGGTCTAGACAGATCTTATGATACAGTTCATGACCTTGTTGGTACTGTGGGTTTTAGTAGTCGGTTATGCCTTCGTACTTACCCCGCATAGCTTTATTATGACACAGTGGACCTCGTGTTCATGTGTTCCTAGTGCTTTTATATCATGATCGCGGTGAGGAAGGTATTCCACGCATGATTGATGTTGTGGGCACGAGACCCATTGTTGTACTTGAGTGATGACTGAGGCGTGAGTCACTAACTTGACATGACTACTTTGTTGTAAAGTGTCGTTTGGTTATCATACATGTCTCCTGCGTTATATGACTGCTAGGATTTCATTTACGATGTATTTTCGCCACATACTCGGCACTGTTAGATCGACCTTTCGGGCTGCGTTCATGCCGCAGGTTGAGGTACACCAGTCGTTGATCCTGGCGCTCAGGGTCACAGTTTGCGGGTTTGGGAAGCTCCGTTTCTCCGGAGGCTTATCAGTGGTATAGTCCCCGGTCGTCGTAAGTGTTTACATTCAGGGGTTTGGCGGGGCCCTGTCCCGCCATTGTTGTCGTATCATTCTTAGAGGTCTGTAGTACTGTTGTGGGCAGGGTTTGTAAAAAGGATTAAACTGTTCATATTGAAAAAGTTGCTATTTATATATATACTGAAGGTAACCGTTTTTGGTTAGCCTGTCTTCTTATTTCACTGTCTTATTACACTGGTTTCATGTATTGTCTTTATGTTCCGCTGATTACTCTGATGTATGTCTACTTGGGTGCCCGGGGTAAGGCACCAGTCACGGGCCCGGGTTCGGGTCGTGACATATACGTCCATCAACGTCTAGACTACTCTGTAGAATATTCTAAGCAGGGGGGGTTCTCTATTCTACGGAAAATCGGGCAGCACTTCCCTACCCGTTAAGCTACACAAGTCTACTGTAAATACAGTCCTATGTAAGTACAGTTTAATTCCTCTTCTGTAATATCCTTCTATGTATCTTATATACATTTCTATACTACTACAGTATGTAATTTCCAATTACAATATAAGGACAAGAGTATTTACCTCGATAAGCCCAAAATTATCCAAGTTTAAATGTCGATCCTGAGCAACGTTTAGCTCCTACTCTGGGCGCTCCAACCCGCTCCAAACAACCCTTAGAAGTGCTACGCAACTTCTTCTTAATACTTCAACCAACTGTGAAGATTTTCCTTAGGGTTTCGTTTTTGTGACTGAAGGGAAGTATAATAGTATTTCTGGGCTTTTAGTATAGGTGTAACCTTGGAATACTACAAGGTATAAGGCTAAGGTATTTAGGAATAGTAAAAATACTTGGAGAGTATTTTCTACCAAGGGGGGGGGGTGTTTTTACGAGAACAACTCTCAAGAGGGAGAGGGGGTACTTCTCGGCCAAAGGCCTCACAAAGGGGGAGGGGTTTCGGCCAAAGGCCTTCTCAAGGGGGAGGGGGATTTGGACGAGAACCACACTAAGGGAGGGAGGGATTTTTAAGACTTAGAAGTCATTTGAGGGATGAAGAATTCCTTCAACTAAGGGGGGTATTTATAGGGCCTTCAATGGCCAAGATCAAGCCAAGTGGTAGGCAAGTGTAAGGTGTGGATTTGCACAAGTGCACCCTAGCCATCTACTCCCCAAATCACTCCAAACATTGACCCATGTTTTAGGCCTCAAAATCATGCCAAGCCAAGCCCTCAATTCGGCCACTTGACCGCCCACTTGAGGGTGACAAGTGTCGCCCTCTCGTTGGTCCAAAATATTTCATCTCTCGGAAAAATCCGCAAAAATTATAAATGACATAGCCGAAATTTTCCCTTCGCAAAGTTTGGATAACGTTTCGTCGGAAAACAATTCTTTTTGGTAGTTGTGCACAAATATTTTCGTCCCTAATGCCAACTTAAGACTTAAACTTGTACGTACGCCCTCACGTACATACTCTGGAAATACGGGGTATAACACTATATTAATCATAACATGTCTATCAACTCCTAGCCTTTTAACGTAGAATCATACTAAGTGTAAGGTCTATTATTCTACGGAAAATTGGGCAACACTTCCTTTGTTTCTACGTACTTTTCCACCCTTTTCAAGGCCCGAAATCAATAACCAACATGCCACATTTAAAGCGCAACAATCCAACAATTCAAAGGGGATTACACGCCTTAACAAGACGTGTAAAATTCTGCCCCACAATAATACAAAGCAATCCAATATTAACTTATCATTCTCGGCTACAAAGTACAACCACATATAATCCTTTCCAATATCTTTCAATCCATAATGTCGTCCTAACATGTTATATAGTCGCAAACAACTCAAACAACTATAATCCCTTCTTTATATAACATGCGTCGACTAAAACTAATAATCAAATTGAATTACAATCTTTAGGCTAATCATGCAACTTTCGGATTAGGGGTTCCAATATCCATAACACTTATCAAACTTCATAATATATACCTCATGCTTGCTAATATCCATAACTACAACAGTTAGTAATCTTCAATCATTAAAACGACAAGATTGTTACCTTGATAAGCCCTTATATAACTCCAAGATTTAAAGTCGTTCCTTAGAAATCTTAGCTCCTTTCCTTTCCGCTCCAATCCGCTATTTGAAGCCCTTAGTAGTTCACAAACAACTTCCCTTCAATTTCCAACTTCAAAGTTGAAGAACACCTTAGGTTTTCGCCTTGCGACTAACGTGAAAACGTCGTTTTCCGGGATCTTTCTATTGAGATATCCTTAAAATACCTCTAGGAACCTTGGTTTAAAGTATGGGGATTATTGAACCACAAACGAAATTTTTTTTCTTGTTCCTCAAAGCCAAACCCTAGAGCTCCTCTCTATATCTCTAAGTGTTCTAATTTTTTTCTAAGTATAAAAGACTTGTCTTACAACTTAGGTTGAATATATAACACAATGGAGGGTCAAGATTATAACACTTGTGTGGCTTTGATGAATGGGATTTAAATATCAAGCCAAGTGGCTCTTTGACTTAGTCAATAAACTCAACCTCTAGCTTTGCAAGACTTGTTCATCTTTACTTTGGTCAAATGACCATTATACCCATGGTCAATTCGACCAAGACCAGCCAAGCGGGGTGACACGTGTCACCCTTCCATTCATCGCAATATTTCGTTTTCCGAAATTTCCATAATTCCGATAAATTTTTACTAGTCTCAAATCTTAACATTTTTGAGTTCTTACGTACATTCTTATAAACATGTCCTGGAATTACGGGGTGTAACAAACAGTTGCACCAGAGATTTGATTATATGAGTTCCTTGTTCAACCAGTGGTCCATGCATTATCCACCGCCACCACTTTAAACCAAGTTTGTAAGTTGTCCCGTTTTTCTTTTATTTTTTTAGTCTTGCACACATTGGGGACAATGTGTGATTTAAGTTTGGGGGGTGTTTTATTGTTTTTGAGTCTTTTTGATTTGTTTTGTGTATTTTTGAGTATATTTGAGTCATAATTTTTTTTAAGATCATGCATGTTGTAGTTACTGGAAATGCCTAGTGAAGTAAAAGTTGAATAATGTAATGGAATTAGAAGCAACCATCTGAACACTTAGGTTAGATATGCCAAAAATTCATCAAACGGAACTATTTGGGGTATCTTGCTTGATTTATGCATTGTTAATGATTAAACCTATGTGTCTGCGTGTTTGTTATTTGAGGCGAAATAGTTAGGATATGCATGTTAGGGAGATGATTCAGGCATTCTTTGTTAGCCCTTTCTTACCATTCTTTGCCTATCCCTGACATTACAGTTGAATCCCTAGTCAGCCCCATTGAGCCTAAAAAAACGACCTCTCTTTGACACCCTATAATTTCATATTTGTGTCATAAGTGAAAAATTGAGTTGTTTGGAATATAAAGTGTTGAAAAAGAGAAAAAAAAGAGTGAATAATTTTGATGCACCCCAATGAAAAAATAATAATAAATAGGCAAAAGCCTAAGTTTGGGGGTGTCTGTTATTCATAATACACATCATTCTCGCAAAACAAAAGAGGGAAAAATAGGTATGAAGTGAAAAAGAAAATTAAAAGAAAAGGGAAGAGTTGAAGCAAAAGAGCTTATGGTACGTAAATTGAGCCTAAATGCCTATTTTTACCTACCCCTGCCTAAGCCTACATTATAACCCTGAAAAGCCCTGAAGATCTCTAATATGTGTATCCATGATTAGTGGAGAATAGCAAGTAAACATGTCATAGGATTTTGAAATTAACATGCATAGTTAGGTATTCTTACTTCCATTGAGCATGATTAAAGTGAATTTGCGAAATATCTAACTTTATGTATTTAGAATGCTAAAAATCCATGTTATATGTTCCTGCATATTATTCTGCTAACCTTCATGTTTTTCTAAGTAACAATAATGCAGCAAAGTGATCAATGTCTTTGAGTCATTCTATTTTCTTTTCCTTCGTGTCTTTATTTCATTCTTTTGATCTGTGCTCGAGGGCGAGCAAAGGTTAAGTTTGGGGGTATTTGATCGGTGTATTTTATATACACCTTTTGAGTCATTTTTAGTTAGACTTTTGCCCATTTTTGTACAAATATGTGTCGTCTTAGGATAGATTTTCTTTCTTTTGAGTCATAATGGTTTAAAGTGGCACATTGGTGAAAAGGAGCGAAAAGAGAGCAGAAACAGAGGTTCCAGAGCTCAAAAAGCTAGAAAGTTGGCAACCCGGGCGACAAACAGGGCGGCGCCGCGGCGCCACCAACCAGCAGCATAAGAACGCCACGACGCCCAAAGAACAGAGAGCCGCAGGAGTTTCGGCGCCGCGGCGGCAAATCTGTCAAATCCGAATGGGAATGGGCTAAGACCAAGAAGGAAAAGTTGTTGGACGTTTTATAGGCTATAAAAAGGACCTTTTTAGGTCAGATTTAATGATCCCACTTTGGAGAATTAATCACAACTTGGAGATCAAGATTATAGACTTTATTTTAAGTAATTTCTTGTTCTTTATTTATTTCTTTTTAGTTTATGTTGAATATTAGTTTAGTTCTTGGCATGTCTATGGCTAGGAACTAACTTAATTTAGGGATTTTCATATCGAATCGCTTGAAACTCATTCTTATGAATTAATGCATGTTTTGGTTTCTCCTTATTATTGTTGAGATTTATTCAATATTTGTTTTGATTGCTTGGTAATTAATTGATCACTAATTATCATAACTTATATGTTTTCTAATCGAAAGCCGAAAGAGGAAATTGTGAATATGCTATAGTTGAATAAACATAGGTTAAATCGTGGACGAACGTACCCCGATACTTGTGTAGCTTAATAGTGTTACACCCCGTAAATTCAAGAGAATAAGATTTGAATTTGGAAAGTTAGGTTGGCAAAAATGTTGTAGGCAGACTTTCAGTCAACCTTGGAGCGGTATATCTCCTAGCTCTTTAGGAGTTTTGAGGTGTTTTAAAAGACTAGTATGAAGTTCGTTGAATCTAGTTTCCAACACAACAAACCACTCGTCGATTGGACATCGGAGTAGGAAGTTATGGGCGTTAGAAGTTCTGTGGGAAGACATAGAGGACAGTTTCCCAGCAGGTGTCGCAGTGCCGCGGCGCCGTCAGCAGGGCCGCAGCGCCGAAAATGCTGAAATTCTCTGAGGTTGCAGCGCCGCGGCGCCGGCTGCAGGGCCGCGAAGCCAAGGCGGGATTTTCCGCGAAAAGGGGAGAAAATCAGGGGATATTTTGATAAAAGGCCTATGGGAGGTTGACAAGTGTCCCTCCCATGTTTTGACCAGAGGATGGTCTTATTTTAGGGCCAAGTCTTGAAGACTTGGTCATTTGCAAGGTTTTCTCTAAAGAAAAATTCCCCTCTCCTCTCTCTAAAAAGGTGATAAACCCTAAGTATGATGAGATTTTTGGAAAGGCAACAAAAAGGAAAAATGTTGGCAAGCTTGTAGAGGGTTCGTGTGGGTGATTTTAAAGTGAAGAAGAGTTCGGAAAGAGGGCTTCTAGAGGTAAAATCTTCACCTTCTTATGTAACTGAAGGTTTCATGTTATAGTAGTTAAGAAATGAGCATGTTGTAGCCTAGGAGTTGCCTTAAACTAAGTGGATTATTTTATATGAATTATGGGGCAGAATTTTACATGTCTAGTTAGACGTGTAATCCCCTTTGATTAGCTGTTTGATTGAGCCTTAAATGTGGCGTTTGATTATTGAATTCGGGCCTTGAAAAAGGTGGAAAAGTACGTAGAAACAAAGGAAGTGCTGTCCAATTTTCCGTAGAATAAGGGACTTTACAATTAGAATATTCTACGATGAATCTAGAAACTAATAGCCGTATTATGGTCATTTTAGGTTGACATACTACGCGCGGCACATTCAAGTTAGCAATTGGATCAAACCGAAGAGGTATGTGGAAACTTTCTTATCTCTTGAGCATGAGTAGTTGTAACTATATGGTACGGTAGCCGTACGTGATTTAAATGAGGTAAAGTCGTTTGATATACTTGACTTGTTTTAAGGATGTCTAGTTGGTTGAGTTAGAGAATTAACTCACTTGTCCTTAAGGAAAGGTTATAAGAATGGTTTATCCTAATAAGGTAGACAAGGATTTCTTGACATGAAAAAGTATAGAATACTTGATCGGGAAAGTATTGATTCTTGAACTATTCTAAAGATAAGAACTTGTTTTCAAGGTTAAGGAATTTGTCTTCTAAAGTTATGAGACTTGAAGTATTTTGAAAGTTGTGTAACTTGATTTGAAGTACAAGTCTCTTGGTCATAAAAAGAACGAAGTTGTCTAAGACATAAGGAGTTATAACGGCTTTATGGGAGGTTAGTTATGACGGCCTTATGAAAGGGTAAGATTGTCTTAGTTTCTAAAGCATAAAGTTAGTATAACGGCTTTATGGAAAGTTGGTTATAATAACTTTATGGAAGGTTAAAGGAATGGTTTTTCTCGAATAAGGTGAACATAGATGGAAGAATTGAAACTAAGAAGGACAAATTGATTTAAAGGCATCAATTGTTTAAAGTCTAAATGAGGGTCGCTTGATTTAGAAGCCAGAAGCATATTTCTAAAAGTATAGTGACTTGTTTGAAATGTAGATGAGCCTTGATACAACGGGTGTTAGTATCTTGGGGTTTTTATGTGAAAAAGGGATCTTTTGAAGGAATAGAAGTACATAGTACTTTGGGTTAATTTCCCCGGACTTGTTAAGTGATATGAAAGTGCCTTAAGGTCATAAAATGGGATCCATTTTGTATGTTAATGAAAGTCTAAAGAAGTTATGAATTTACTTGGACGTACCGCCAGTGATGGAGGATTCCACGGGTATGCTTCCATTGTCTTAGTATGAGTTTACTTGGACGTACCGCTAGTGATGGAGGATTCCACGGGTATGCTTCCATTGTCTTAGTATGAGTTTACTTGGACGTACCGCCAGTGATGGAGGATTCCACGGGTATGCTTCCATTGTCTTAGTATGAGTTTACTTTGACGTACCGCCAGTGATGGAGGATTCCACGGGTATGCTTCCATTGTGATTGATACTTGGACATGCTTACACGATGAAAGATTCCGTGGCATGCGACCAGGATGCGGGTTAAGTTCCCGGATGCTATTATTACTCCATGGATTAGCTCTTCATGAAGACATGTACCCGAGATGAGGGATTCCACGGGCATGTATATATGATTATTACGCCATGGATTAGCTCTCCATGAAGACATGTACCCGAGATGAGGGATTCCACGGGCATGTATATATGATTATTACGCCGTGGATTAGCTCTCCATGAAGACATGTACCCAAGATGAGGGATTCCACGGGCATGTTATATACGATTATTACGCCATGGATTAGCTCTCCATGAAGACATGTACCCGAGATGAGGGATTCCACGGGCATGTTATATACGATTATTACCCCATGGATTAGCTCCCCGTGAAGTCATGTACCCGAGATGAGGGATTCCACGAGCATGAGACATATATATGTATATATGTGTGTACGCCGACAGTGAGGTAGGATGCCACGGGCGTGTCACATGGTTGTATTTTACTCTTACGGCTGTCGGCAGTGACGGGGGATTCCACGGGCAGAGAATATACGTATGTATGTGTTGTATGTGTGTACGCCGACAGTGAGGCAGGATGCCACGGGCGCGTTATATGGTTAGATTTTACACCTATCGCGGTCGGTAGTGATGGGGGATTCCACGGGCACGCTTTGATATTTGAGGGCTGGTGTTCATAGCTCTGGTGAGACTATCGTTCATATGTTGAAATAGTCGGCACAAGGTAAAACTGACTTTCATTTCTTTCACTTCGGTAAGGCAGTGTACTGTTAATTGGGTTATCATACATGTCTTCAGCTTTATTTTAGACTATTATGATTTAAATTACAGTACTTTCAGTTTTACATACTTGGTACATATTTTTGTACTGACCTCCTTCGGGGGGCTGCGTTCATGCCGCAGGTTGAGGTACATAGCTTGCTGATCCACACTCTGGGATCACTGTCCAGTTCTTGGAAAGCTCCATTTCTCCGGAGGCTTTGTCTTTTGGTACGGCTCCCTGAGGTTGTAGACTTTTGTACATTCAGGGGTATGGCGGGGCCCTGTCCCGCCACAGTTGTTATGTAAACTCTTAGAGGTCTGTAGTCATATCTTGTGGGTCACTTTATAAAAAAAATAAAAAAATTGAGGTAACTACTTTTGGATTTGTTTACATCCTGGGAGGTAGCCTTATCGGCTAACCTATTATTTATTAATTGTTAAGTTTATGTATGTTCCGCTAATTATCTCTGATGTATACCTGTAAGGGTGCCCAGGTAGGGCACCAGTCGCGGGCCCGGGGTCGGGTCGTGACAAAAGTGGTATCAGAGCAGTTAGTCCTCGGAAAGTGTCTACAGACCGTGTCTAGTAGAGTCTTGATTATCGGTGTGTTGTGCACCACATCTATAATCAGGAGGCTGCAGGACATTTAGGATTGGTTTCCATTCTTCTCTCTCAGAGATCGTGCAGTAGAGCTGTCCTACTAGGTTGAATCATCTCTGACCTATTCTTATGTATCAGTTATGCCTCCACGGAGGGCGACCAGGTCCCAGAAGGGCAAGGCGGCAGCAGGAGCTGCTAGTGGTACACAGAGGGTTACTGGGACTCAGGCCCAGATTATGCCTGAGGTTATGGGCGGATCGGCGAGTTCAGCCACGCCGGCAGTATTAGAGGAGCCGAGAGCGGCCGTAGCTCCAGAGATTCCGACACCTGAGCCTCCAGTTCCGCATCCAGGGACAGAGTGTTATACCCCGTATTTCCAGAGTATGTACGTGAGGACGTACGTAGAATAGTTTGAGCCTTAAAGTAAGCAAGGGCCGAAAAATTTTGTTCACAACTACCGGAAAGAATCGTTTTTTGACGAAACGTTTTCCAAACTTTGCGAAGGGAAAAATACGGCTATGTCATTTATTATTTTTGCGGATTTTTCCGAGAGATGAAATATTTTGGACCAACGAGAGGGCGACACTTGTCACCCTCAAGTTGGTGGATGTGGGGGCGGCAAGTTGGACGAATTGAGGTCTTGGGTTAGGTAGGATATTTGTGATATTTTTGTGTGGTAGATGGATAAGGTACACATGGGTAAATCCTCACCCTACACTTGCCTACCACTTGGCTTGATCTTGGCCCTTGGTTGTCCTATAAATACCCCCCCCCCCCCTTTGTGAAGACTTCTTCATCCACAAAATCTCTAAGTCTTGAAAAACCCTTCCCCCTTTGGAGAGGCTCTCATCCTTTGAGCACCCCTCCCCCCTTGTGAAGGCCCTTGGCCGAGGGGTACACCCCCCCTCCTTGTGGTGCAAAGCCGAGAGTACCCCCCCTACCTTAAGTTGTTTTCGTAAAATACACCCCCTCGTGGTAGAAATACTCTCCAAGTATAGTTACTATTCCAAAATACCTTGGCCCAAATACCTTGTAGTATTCCAAGGTTACACCTATACTAAAAGCCCAGAAATACTATTATACTTCCCTTCAGTCACAAAAACGAAACCCTAAGGAAAATCTCCATAGTTGGTTGGAGTATTAAGAAGAAGTTGCGTAGAACTTCTAAGGGTTGTTTGGAGCGGGTTGGAGCACCCGGAGTAGGAGCTAAACGTTGCTCAAGATCGACATTAAACTTGGATAATTTTGGGCTTATCGAGGTAAATACTCTTGACCTTCTATTGTAATTGGAAATTACATACTGTAGTTGTATAAATGAATATAAGATTCATAGAAGAGAATTGAACTGTAATAGAAGGATATTACGTAAAAGACTTGGAATCAAATCACATCGGAAGAATATTAAAGAAGAAGATTAAAAGCGTACTTACATGGACTTGTATTTCTGATGAACTTGTGTAGCTTAACGGGTAGGGAAGTCTGCCCGATTTTCAGAGAATAGTGAAGCCTCTGCTAGAATGTTCTACAGAGTAGTCTAGACATTGATAGACTTATATAACCGTTATAGGTTGAAGTAATGTGAGTAGCATGTTCTACTTGAAAGGTGGACAAGGCTAGTCGGATTATAGCGGTGGAGCGTTTTGCTAATAGTCGATAATCGTCGCGAGGTATGTGATTCTTCCTATCCTCTTGAGCATGATATTTTAAAGAATATATATATAGTACGGTAGACGTACGTGTGTTAAATGAACGTAGTTTTACGGCAATGTCTTTTGACTTAAGCCTGAATAATAAGAATCTTGAAGTATTCCAAAAGAATTAAGAATCCTTTTTGAAAGAAGAATATACTTGGTTTTAATAGCTTAAGAGTTATATTAGCTTTATGAGGAGTTAGGTATAACGACTTAAGAAAGATAAAAATAATGGTTTATTGATTTTAGAAGTTAAGAGACTTGATCTTAAAAGATAAGAGACTTGACTTAATTGAATTAATATGAATTTTGCTAAAAAGTGTGAAACCTCATTCGTGAGTAATGAGTACTTGGTTTGTAAAAGGAATAATGTTTTACTGATTTCGGAAATCAGAATAAGTATCGAACAAACCACAACAGCGCTAATAAAGGAAAATGTATTGACCAATAAAGTATTAAAACCAGTAGAAACCTCCATCTGCATAGAAGCTAAGATGAGACAAAATGATATTACATTTCCTAGATCATGGCTGCTTTAATAAGATTGTTATAAACAAGAATAACCTACTCACATATAAGGAATATGTTTCTCAAATCGTTTTAAGGGAGAATTATATCATTAAGTGATTAAAACTATGAACTACGAAACCTTTCGAAAATGAGAAACTTGAGCATTTGAAATTAGGCAAACTTGAACGTTTGGAAAATAATGTTGTTACTTGATTTTACAAAGGGAAGTGTTTTGGTTTACTTAAAAAGATAGTCACTCTATTTTTATACTACGGGTATTGTGTGACTTTTGTGAAAGAAACGGATCTTTTAAAGAGTTAATGTATGAAGTACTTTGGGGATAAATTCCCGAACTTGTTAACATAAAGTAGAAAGTACCTTGTGTGAAGAACTTGATTGTATTGGTCTGTGATAGCTTGTAATACTTTCTTGTTGATTTGATAAGTAAACATGTTAGGATGCTACGTGTGCTAGTATCTTGTGATATTCTTGTTGTGCTTACGTTGTTAAACTTTAAGCCCGTTGTACTGTTATTATATCACATACCCCCTTGACTTGTTATACCGAGGGCTTGCCACCCTTGATGCGGGTCTATACGGCCTATGCGGTCTATGTGACTATGCGGAGCAGCGGTATGCTCCAGGATTGATCATTCCGGGTGTTTTATCCCGATGCGGGGGATGCCCTATGCGGTCTGTGTGACTATGCGGTCTATTGAGACTATGCGGGCTGCGGGAGTCCAGGAGGGTACCGGGGTTAGCTACCGTCGACGCGTCTATACGACCTGCGAAGTCTATGTGTGACCTATGCGGGCTACGGAAGTCGGAGTAGGCACGCATAATGATACTATGGGTGATTGTCCTTGCTTCGATCATTAGCGCCTAGAAAAGACCCGATTCTGATATCCATTTCGCTTGTTTATGTGGGCGTGAGACCCATAGTTATATTTGAGTGATGGCTTTAGGCGTGAGTCCACGACTTGACATGATTGCTTATTTATTGTGAATCGTAGTTTGGTTATCATACATGTCTCTGCTTTATATAGACTACTATGATTTCATTTACGATTTTCGGGCCACATACTTGGTACTGATCGACCTCGGGGCTGCGTTCATGCCGCGGTAGAGGTACACCGCCGTTGATCCTCGCTCATGTGGTCACGCCAGCGTTTTGGGAAGCTCCGTTTCTCCGAAGGCTTATCGATGGTATAGTCCGTCGTAGTAGGTACTTACATTCGAGGTATGGCGGGCCCTGTCCCGCCATTGTTGTCGTATCATTCTTAGAGGTGCATGTAAATCTTGTTGTAGGCAGAATTTGTAAAGGGATGAATCGTTGGATTCATGTTTTTATATATATACGCCGAAGGCAATCTTTCTCGATTAAGCTGTTTTCATTCATATTATATTATGTCATGTTTTATATTCCGATTACTCGATGTTGTATCACTAGGGTGCCCTGTAGGCACGATCCACGCCCGGGTTCGGGTCGTGACAAAAGTGGTATCAGAGCAGTTAATCCTAAGAAAGTGTCTACAGACCGTATCTAGTAGAGTCTTGATTATCGGTGTGTTGTGCACCACACCAATAATCAGGAGGCTATAGGATCTTTAGGATTGGTTTCCATTCTTCTCACTCAGAGATCGTGCCTTAGAGTTGTGTTATAAGTTGGACCCCTCTAACGTATTTCTTTCCCTTACCGTTATGCCTCCGCGTAAGGCAACCCGGGCCCAGAAGGGCAAGGCAGCCGAGGGAACTGCGAGTAGAGTACAGAGGGTTACGAGGGCACAGGCCCAATCATCACTTGGGGTGGTGCTTCATTCGGGGAGTTCTGCTACGTCGCTAGCCCCAACAGAGTTTAGCACGCGGCGATTCTCTGCGCCATGATATTTGAACCTTCATTTCCACGACCTGTAGCAGAAAGTATAGATTGCAAAGAGACGACCCTGTTACTAGCTAATGATGTAGCTACCAGAGAATATATAGTGTATCGACTTATCATGGGTCATGATTGTTATACCCCGTATTTCCAGAGTATGTACGTGAGGGCGTACGTATAATAATTTAAGCCTAAAGGTGGGCTAGTTTCGAAATTTGTACACAACACCCGATTGGAGTCGTTTTTCGACGAAACGTTTCCACAGCTTTCGTAGGGAAAATTCCGGCTATGTCATTTCAAATTTTTACGGATTTTTCCGAGAGACGAAACATTTTGGACCAACGGGAGGGTGACAAGTGTCACCCTCACATTGGAAGGGGTGGGCGGTAATGCTTGGCCGATTGGGTCTTGTGTAGTAGGTAGGATATTTTGTGCAAGTTGTGTGGTAGATGGATAAGGTCCACATGGTTGAAATCTAGCCTACACTTGCACCACACTTGTCTTCATCTTGGCCATTGGTTGGCCTTCACTTGACCTATAAATACCCCTCTAGTTGAAGACTTTCTTCATCCAAAACTTGAGCAATCTACCTAAGTCTCAAAATACTCCTCTCCTCGAGCTGGCCCACCACACCCCCTCCCCTTTGAGAGCCCTGGCCGAGAGCCACCTCCCTCCCTTGTGGTGTTTTGCCGTGGGTACCCCTAGCCTAGTTGTCTCGTATAAATACCCCCTTTGTGGTATAGAAATACTCTCCAAGTATTGTTATAATGCCCAAATACCTTGCCCAAATACCTTGTAGTTTTCCCAAGGTTACACTTTTACAAGCCCAGAAAATACTATTATACTTCCTTTAGCCACTAAACGAAACCCTAAGGAAATCTTCATTGTTAGTTGAAGTTATAAGTAGAAGTTGCGTAGAACTTCTAAGGGTTTCTTGGATCGGATTGAGCGCACGGAGTAGGAGCTAAACCTTGCTCAGGATCGACATATAAACTCGGATAATTTTGGGCTTATCGAGGTAAACACTCTTGACCTTCTATTGTAATTGGAAATTACATGTTGTAGGAATATATAGTTGAAGTATACTATATATAGAATCGAACATTATAATTGCGCAATGTCTTTTGACTTAAGCTCGAATATACTTACGATGTCTTGCGACTTAAGCTGAATTTAAAGAAGAGAATCGAATCAGTAATTACATAGATCAGACTGATGAGACTTGTGTAGCATTACAGTATAGTAGAATTGTGCGCGTCCGGTTAGGCGTGTTAACCCCCTCCGGTTAGGCGTTAACCCCAGTTGGCTTGGTAGCCACCGATAGAGAGGAGATTTACGCCTGTTGTGAGGTCTTGCCGAATTTTCGTAGAATATTCTCGTCGGGATCTAAAGATATTAATAGGCGCTTTGTGGCCTCTATAGGTTGTAGTACTACGTGTGGAGTGATCTGCTGATCGAGAGTGTAGCCAAGCGGTTTGAGGTACTTGAGCGTTTTGCTATTAGTCGATAATCGTCGCGAGGTATGTGAACCTCTTCCTATCTTTTCTAGCATGATATGTGTGAGCTATGTAGTGCGAGACGTACGTGTTAATGCATTTGGTTGTTTTAAAACATAAGTGTTATACTAGCTTTATGGGAAGTTAGGTATAACGTCTTAAGGGTGGTAAAATGAATGGTTTATTAATTTCAAAAGTTAAGAGATTGGATCTTATAAGATAAGAGACTTAACTTAAATGAATTAATATGGATTTTGTGTGAAACCTCATTCGTGAGTAATGAGTACTTGGTTTTTAAAAGGAATAACGTTTCTTGATTTGAAATCAGAATGTGTATCAATAAACCACTGCAGCGTTAATAAAGGAAAATGTATTGAATAACTAAGTATTATTAAAACCAGTAGAAACCTCCATCTGCATAGAGGCTAAGATGAGACAAAATGATATTACATTTTCTAGATCATGGCTGCTTAATAAGATTGATTATGAACAAGATTAACCTACTCACCTATGGCATATGTTACTCTATTGTTTTAAAAAAGAGGTTAAGGCATTGAACTATGAAACCTTTCTAAAAAGAGACTTGCGTAATTGAAATTAGGCAAACTGGAACTTTTAGGGAAAAGAAAGGCATTGTGTTGTCTTAAAATGGTTTAAGACATAAAGTGTTATAACAGCTTTATGGGAAGTTGGTTATAACGACTTTATGAAAACAAAAGAAGGGTTTTATCATTTGTTTTAATGCGGTAACTTGACTTTTAAAAGAGAAGTATTTTGGTCCAAAGGAAGGCATGGTATTGCCTTAATTTGGTCTTAAAAAGGAAAGTATGAAAGTTGTTTTGGTTTACTTAAAAGATATAAGTCACACATTTTTTTATATACTACGGGTATCGGGTGACTTTGAGAAAAGGAATGAATCTCTTAAAAGGAATTTACGTACGTAGTACTTTAGGGTTAAAATCCGGACTTTGACATAAATGAAAGTACCTTGAGTTGTGTGTAACTTGCTTATGCTTGTTGTTATGAAACTTGACCATGTTACGTATGATAGCCTTGTTGTGCAAGATCGTGTTCTACTCGACTACGGTTCATCCGAATGTATTTCAACCGATTCACGGTTCATCCGGAATGTATTTCACTTGATTACCGTTCATCCGAATGTATTTCACTGATTCACGGTTCATCCGAATGTATTTCACTTGATTAGGTTCATCCGGAATGTATTTCACTGACACGGCTCATCCGAATGTATTTCACTTGACTAGGTTCATCCGAATGTATTCCACTCGACCACGGTTCATGGGATGGACCGAAATGTATTCCACACGTTTCTATATTAGGTCCATAAGATGGGCCGAGACCTGCTTTACGTATCACATGATTTGTACCTAGATCACGGCGGTGAGGAAGGAGTTCCACGCATGAGGATGACTTGAGGGCATGAGTCCCTGACTTGACATGACTGCTTTTATGTTGTGAATTGTAGTTTGGTTATCATACATGTCTCCTGCTGTATATAGACTATTATGATTTCATTTACTGATTTTACGCTTCACATACTGTACTGTTAGATCGACCTCCTTCGGGGGGCTGAGCGTATAAAGAGGCCAGAGCCTCTACCACGGGAACAGACCCGAACCGTGGCTCTCCGTATGGCACGTCCCGAGAAGATGGCCGTGAGGGCATGCCTCAGGGATCGCAAGCAGCCCGGTACCATTTGTTGGGTCGTCGGAGCAAGGCTCGCGACAAAGTGACAAAAGTGGTATCAGAGCAGTTAGTCCTCGGAAAGTGTCTACAGACCGTGTCTAGTAGAGTCTTGATTATCGGTGTGTTGTGCACCACATCTATAATCAGGAGGCTGCAGGACATTTAGGATTGGTTTCCATTCTTCTCATTCTGAGATCGTGCCTTAGAGCTGTGTGATAAATTGGACCCCTCTGACGTATTCCTTTCCTTTACCAGTTATGCCTCCGCGTAAAACCTGAGCCCGGATGGGCAAGGCGATCGAGGGAGTGTTAGTGATATAGAAGTGCGAGGCGCAGCCCGGCCAAGACTGAGCGATGCTTCCGACGGCGGGTTTCGCGACGCCCGGCCAGTGAGTTTAGAGCGCGGCGATGGGCCGAGACTACAAGACTGAGCCTCCACCCACACCGGAGCAGATGAGACGGGTACAAGGAGATGGCGATTCGCCGAGGTCGTGGCCGATATGAGGATAGGCCGATGCAGCCCGGCCCAGTAGCACCCGTAGTTCACCCTCGAGCAGACAGTTTGAGGCTACGTTACTTTCTGAGTTGTAGCCCGCCAGTGTTCTATGGATCGAGAGCTGAGGATGACCCTCAGGAGTTTATCCGATAGCTACAGCGGATCATGAGAGTGATCAGAGTCTCAGAGGCAGAGTCGGTGGTATTGGGTTCGCATCAGCTGCGTGATACTGCAGTTGACTGGTTTGATTCGTGGGAGTTGTCCCGGGAAGAGCATGCACTCCCAGCCGAATGGGACGAGTTCTCAAGGGCTTTTCTTGCACATTTCTTGCCCCCACAGATGAGGAGGGCTCGGGCCGACAGATTTTTGACGTTGGCGAGGCGGGCGGACGGTTAGAGAGTACAATGTGAGTTCGACTCATTAGCTCGGTATGTTCCCGCCAGAGTAGGCGATATGGAGGGCGAGTACACCGCTACGTCACCGGCTGGATGATTACTTAGCGAGGCTTATGCGGAGTAGCTCTTCACCGGGCATGGACATTGCCCGCATGCAAGCTCATGCACTAGGATGTGAGGCACGAGAGGTCGGCGGAATGGCCGAGATCGCCAGAAGAGGCCGAGCAGCAGGTCGCTTTGGTAACTTTCGAGGCGACCGCCTGGCGATCTAGTTATGTACCTCCACCAAGACAGAGTGGTTCCCGCCTTGGGGCGTTCGGGTATTCGGGAGCTGGCCGAGCTCGGGCTTCCGTTCACGGTATACGTGAGTGCTAGCCAGCCAGGATTCATGTCCCTCGCAGTGCACGATGGCAAACATCATCCCGAGAATGTCGTTTTTATCGGTGCTTGTTTCACTGGCGTCGAGGCCATGTGACGAGATCAGGCTTATAGAGAGGTACACTGGCGCAGCGACTACCGGATCGGCGGTGTTCATCGCTTCTACGATTATGCGCCTGCAGGCGGACTTATGATTAGAGTGGGCGGTAGCTTCGTATATCCTTAACCTCTAGAGATTTGTATGCATGATTGATGACCTTATTGTTGTGTGCTACGTTCGGATAGCGTTATGTTGGTTATGAGTTAGAAGCTTGGCTAGTTGAAAGGATATGTATGGGGGCATGGAAAGAGTGAACTTTAAAATATTTCATGTTGAGACCTTAGATGTAAGGTCATCTTGAATAAAAGATTTTTCTTAGTCCTTGTTGAAATACTTGGTTTGCATATAAATGTATTGTGTGATAAGTCCAGGTTGGGTAAATGAAAGTGGTATCTTTCCGATGTGATTTAGCAAGGTTGTTCCGGATCGAGAACGAGAGAGTCGGCGTGAGGCTCGGGTTGAGGGCGTGTTGCGTGTCAACCCGTGGCCGAATAAGGGGTCAGGTGTGGGTAGTCCCGCCAGTGGTAGGGTCACGAGGTGCTAGGCCCAAGTTTAGATGACCATCGTATGAGTTCGTGGATATGTTCGACTGGCGGATCGTGAAGGCCGGAATGGCCTTAAGGAAGATTGAGGCTAGTAGATGACCAAGTTTGAGGTGGTGACTCCAAAGTCTTGAAATCAAGCGATGATCGAGGTATGGTGCGTATACTAGAAGAGTTCAAGTGTTCGGAGAGGCACGAGTAAGGAAGGAAGAGAACGTGTGTTATGTTTATGGCCATGTGTGGCGGTGGAAACTTGTTAGAAGAACTTCATCTTTATCCGCTTGAGAAGGAACATTCGACGAATGTTTCTAAGGAGGGGAGAATGTTATACCCCGTATTTCCAGAGTATGTACGTGAGGGCGTCCGTCTCATAATTGAAGCCTAAAGGTGGGCTCGTGGCGAAATGTGTACACAACACCCGAGTGGAGTCGTTTTCGACTAAACGTTTCCACGACTTTCGTAGGAAAATTCCGCTATGTCATTTCAAATTTTTACGGATTTTTCCGAGAGGCGAAACATTTTGGACCAGCGAGGGTGACAAGTGTCACCTCACATTGGAAGGGTGGGCGGTAATGCTTGGCGATTGGGTCTTGTGTAGTAGGTAGGATATTTTGCAAGTTGTGTGGTAGATGGATAAGGTCCACATGGTTGAAATCTAGCCCTACACTTGCACCACACTTGTCTTCATCTTGGCCATTGGTTGGCCTTCACTTGACCTATAAATACCCCTCTAGTTGAAGACTTTCTTCATCCAAAAACTTGAGCAATCTATCTAAGTCTCAAAATACTCCTCTCCTCGAGCTGGCCCACCACACCCCCTCCCCTTTGAGAGCCCTTGGCCGAGAGCCACCTCCCTCCCCTTGTGGTGTTTTGCCGTGGGGTACCCCCCCCTAGCCTAGTTGTCTCGTATAAATACCCCCCTTTTGTGGTATAGAAATACTCTCCAAGTATTGTTATAATGCCCAAATACCTTGGCCCAAATACCTTGTAGTTTTCCCAAGGTTACACTTTTACAAGCCCAGAAAATACTATTATACTTCCTTTAGCCACTAAACGAAACCCTAAGGAAATCTTCATTGTTAGTTGAAGTTATAAGTAGAAGTTGCGTAGAACTTCTAAGGGTTTCTTGGATCGGATTGGAGCGCACGGAGTAGGAGCTAAACCTTGCTCAGGATCGACATATAAACTCGGATAATTTTGGGCTTATCGAGGTAAACACTCTTGACCTTCTATTGTAATTGGAAATTACATGTTGTAGGAATATATAGTTGAAGTATACTATATATAGAACTGAACATTATAATTGTGCGGCAATGTCTTTTGACTTAAGCCTGAATAATACTTACGAATGTCTTGCGACTTAAGCTGAATTTAAAGAAGAGAATCGAATCAGAATTACATAGATGTATTACTGAGACTTGTGTAGCATTATTGTATAGTAGAATTGTGCGCGTCGGTTAGGCGTGTTAACCCTCGTTGGCTTGGGTAGCCTCGATAGAGGAGGAGATTTACGTTGCGGGGAGTCTTTGCCGAATTTTCTGTAGAATATTCTACGTCGGGATCTAAAGATATTAATAGGCGCTTTGTGGCCTCTATAGGTTGTAGTACTACGTGTGGAGTGATCTGCTTGACTGAGAGTGTAGCCGACGGTTTGAGGTACTTGGAGCGTTTTGCTATTAGTCGATAATCGTCGCGAGGTATGTGAACCTCTTCCTATCTTTTCTAGCATGATATGTGTGAGCTATGTAGTACGGTAGACGCACATGTGTTAACTGTATTTGGTTGTTTTAAAAACATAAGTGTTATACTAGCTTTATGGGAAGTTAGGTATAACGTCTTAAGGGTGGTAAAATGAATGGTTTATTAATTTCAAAAGTTAAGAGATTGGATCTTATAAGATAAGAGACTTAACTTAAATGAATTAATATGGATTTTGTGTGAAACCTCATTCGTGAGTAATGAGTACTTGGTTTTTAAAAGGAATAACGTTTCTTGATTTGGAAATCAGAATGTGTATCAATAAACCACTGCAGTGTTAATAAAGAAAAATGTATTGAATAACTAAGTATTATTAAAACCAGTAGAAACCTCCATCTGCATAGAAGCTAAGATGAGACAAAATGATATTACATTTTCTAGATCATGGCTGCTTAATAAGATTGATTATGAACAAGATTAACCTACTCACCTATGGCATATGTTACTCTATTGTTTTAAAAAGAGGTTAAGACATTGAACTATGAAACCTTTCTAAAAAGAGACTTGCGTAATTGAAATTAGGCAAACTGGAACTTTTAGGGAAAAGAAAGGCATTGTGTTGTCTTAAAATGGTTTAAGACATAAAGTGTTATAACAGCTTTATGGGAAGTTGGTTATAACGACTTTATGAAAACAAAAGAAGGGTTTTATCATTTGTTTTAATGCGGTAACTTGACTTTTAAAAGAGAAGTATTTTGGTCCAAAGGAAGGCATGGTATTGCCTTAATTTGTTTTGGTTTACTTAAAAGATATAAGTCACACATTTTTTTTATATACTACGGGTATCGGGTGACTTTGAGAAAAGGAATGAATCTCTTAAAAGGAATTTACGTACGTAGTACTTTAGGGTTAAAATCCGGACTTTGACATAAATGAAAGTACCTTGAGTTGTGTGTAACTTGCTTATGCTTGTTGTTATGAAACTTGACCATGTTACGTGTGATAGCCTTGTTGTGCAAGTACTGTGTTCTACTCGACTACCGGTTCATCCGGGAATGTATTTCACCGACACGGTTCATCCGGGAATGTATTTCACTTGATTACCGGTTCATCCGGGAATGTATTTCACCTGATTACCGGTTCATCCGGGAATGTATTTCACTTGATTACCGGTTCATCCGGGAATGTATTTCACCTGATTACCGGTTCATCCGGGAATGTATTTCACTTGACTACCGGTTCATCCGGGAATGTATTCCACTCGACTACCGGTTCATGGGATGGACCGGAAATCTATTCCACACGTATTTCACCTGATTACCGGTTCATCCGGGAATGTATTTCACTTGATTACCGGTTCATCCGGGAATGTATTTCACCTGATTACCGGTTCATCCGGGAATGTATTTTACTTGATTACCGGTTCATCCGGGAATGTATTTCACTTGATTACCGGTTCATCCGGGAATGTATTTCACCTGATTACCGGTTCATCCGGGAATGTATTTCACTTGACTACCGGTTCATCCGGGAATGTATTCCACTCGACTACCGGTTCATGGGATGGACCGGAAATCTATTCCACACGTTTCTATATTAGGTCCATAAGATGGGCCGAGACCTGTTTTACGTATCACATGATTTGTACCTAGACTGCCGGCAGTGAGGAAGGAGTTCCACGGGCATGAGGGATGACTTGAGGGCATGAGTCCCTGACTTGACATGACTGCTTTTATGTTGTGAATTGTAGTTTGGTTATCATACATGTCTCCTGCTTTATATAGACTATTATGATTTCATTTACAGTATTTTACAGTTTCACATACTTGGTACCTGTTGTACTGACCTCCATCCGGGAATGTATTTTACTTGATTACCGGTTCATCCGGGAATGTATTTCACCTGATTACCGGTTCATCCGGGAATGTATTTCACTTGATTACCGGTTCATCCGGGAATGTATTTCACTGACACGGTTCATCCGAATGTATTTTACTTGATTACGGTTCATCCGAATGTATTTCACTTGATTACCGGTTCATCCGGAATGTATTTCACCGACACGGTTCATCCGGGAATGTATTTCACTTGACTACCGGTTCATCCGGGAATGTATTCCACTCGACTACCGGTTCATGGGATGGACCGGAAATCTATTCCACACGTTTCTATATTAGGTCCATAAGATGGGCCGAGACCTGTTTTACGTATCACATGATTTGTACCTAGACTGCCGGCAGTGAGGAAGGAGTTCCACGGGCATGAGGGATGACTTGAGGGCATGAGTCCCTGCCTTGACATGACTGCTTTTATGTTGTGAATTGTAGTTTGGTTATCATACATGTCTCCTGCTTTATATAGACTATTATGATTTCATTTACGATTTTCTGATTTCACATACTGTACCACTGTTATCTTGACCTCCTTGAGGCTGCGTTCATGCCGCAGTAAAGGTACATCGATCGCCGATCCGCTTATAGGATCACATTCCAGCGTGTTGGGAAGCTCCGTTCCTTGAGGCTTATCTTTGGTATGTTACTCGAGTCAGCAGGTTCTTGTACATTCGAGGTATGGCGGCCCTGTCGTCATAGTTGTTATCACTTCTAGAAGTCCGTAATCTTGTTGGCGTAGTCCGTAAAAGGATAATTGTTCGGGTATTTATGTATATATACTGAAGGCAACTGTTTTGGTTGGCCTGTTTACTTATCATGTCTCTTAATTCATGTTCATGTTTTTATTTCCGCTGATTTTCTCTGATGTTGTATCACTAGGGTGCCCGGGGTAAGGCACCAGTCACGGGCCCGGGTTCGGGTCGTGACAATGATGACTATCTAAGAGAGGATTGTGCAAGAATAGCTCGTCGAAGCTTGAGCATGGCACGGTGCGGCTTATGCAAGCAGCCGTAGAAACGACATCGGCAGTTAATAAATGACAAATGAATAGGCCCGATCGGCGGGATCGCTGGTAACTTTCAAGGCAAACCGCCAAGAAGAATTAGATATGCACATCCTCCAAGGCAGCAGTGGTCCTCCGCGCACTTCGGGGCGTTCGGGGTATGCAGGAGTTGGTCGAGCTCGGGGCTTGGTTCACGAACACACGGGCGTTCTAGCCAGCCGGGTTCAGATTTTTCCTCAGTGTTCACAGTGCGGCAGACGTCATCCCGGGGAACATCATCTTTTTGTTGATGCTCGTTTTACCGGCGGCCGTCAGGGCCATGTGTCAAAAGGATGTCCTAGTAGGAGGACTCAGCCTACCAGATCAGTTGCAGATTCAGTAGTTCGGAGAGGAAAGGGTGCTTGCTGAGGAGGCCACCCCACCCTGCCGGTGGCATTGTGGTAGATGTTGTTGAGAGGAGTGAAGTGGTAGATACAGGTAGATCCTTAACCCTCTAGAGATTAGTACGTATGATAAGATGAGTATAACTTAAATGTTATGTTCACATAGCATTGTGTTAATTGTGATTAGAAATCATGGTTAGTTAACCGGGTAAGATTGGGGGATAGAGAAAGTGGGAGCCTTAGAGTTTTATACGTGGAGACCTTAGAGGTAAGGCCATCTCGAGTAAAAGAGGTATTTTATGTTTGACCCTTATCAGAGTGAATAGTGCACGTGAGATATATTTGTGTGATGAGTCCCTGAGTGGTATGATATGAAAGAGGGTAGTTGAGCTAAGAAGACCACTAGGTTTTGTGACTCGATAGTGAGATTGTTCCGGATCGGGGAACAAGAGTTTTGTGCGATAGTGGGTCGGGTTGAGGCCATGTCGCGGGTCAACCCGCAGCCTGTTTGGTGGTGGGGTCAGTTTGTGGTGGTCCCGCCAGGTGGTGGGGTCATGAGGGTGTTAGGCCCAAGTTTAGTTAACCATCGTACGAGTTCATGGATGCATTCGACCAGTAGTCGGGCCGATGAGGTCAGCCCCTCTTGTCTTTCAGTCAAGATCGTTTTACTCGGCAGAGGGTTATGCGAGATGTTATATCAGGAAGGTTGTAAGGCTGCACGAGGTGCCTACCTTCACCTTATGACAGTCAGTGGAGCCCAGGTTATGGCTGTTTCTTTTCTGGAGGTTTTACCAGGCAGGGTTAGGAACTCAGGTGAGTCTCAGTATCATATTCGCCCTCGGGCCAGTGTTTGGACTTCAGGGGTAGCTGTGAGGATTGTTGTCTCCTGTTGAGGGAGTGTTTTATAGCTACCATTTCAGTATTCGGATGTCGCCTTATGAAGCCTTGTAGGGGCGGAAGCGTAAATTGTCGGTCGACTGGTTCGATGTTGGCAAGGTTCAGATAGTTGGTTCATACTAGTTCAGCAGGATGTGGATAGGGTGAAGCTTATCCAGAAGAGGTTATTGGCAGCTCAGAGTCAACAGAAGTTGTGCGGATATCTGCGACAACGCTTGGAGTTCAGGTTGACGGTGGGTCTTCTTGAAGGTACCACCCCGGAAAGGGTGTGACGAGTTTGGGAAACAGAGGAAACTTAGCCCGAGTTACTTTGGGCCTTTCAGATCATGTGAAGAGTAGGCCAGGTTGCCTATATGTTAGCTTTTGCCGTCCGACTTAGGAGGCAGTATGTCCGGTCCTTCATGTTGTTAGGTTCGGAAACGTATCGGAGATCCATCCAGAGTATTCCCAGTTAATGATGATCAAGTTGGAGGTAGTAGCCCAGAGATTTTTGAAATTGATGCAGTAACAGAAATGTGGTAAGTTATGAGGAAGAGTTCGAGTGTACGAGAAGGGTACGACGAGTAAGGGAAGAAGCGAGCATGTGTTAAGAACATAGAAATGATCATTTCGTTTGTAAAGAAAAGGTGCGAAGGGAGTATCTTTTAGCCCTTGGGTGGGAGCTTTTGTAGTGATGGAGGTGATTCCTCGTGGACTTGGATGTAAGTATTTGCGCGGGTTGTATTATGGCCAGGTGTGGCATGTTTGTTTTTGTAAGTATAGTAGTGAAGACTATACTGGCGCATGTTTGTTTTGAGACTTAGAAGGAACATTCGGGACGAATGTTTCTAAGGAGGGGAGAATGTTATACCCCGTATTTCCAGAGTATGTACGTGAGGACGTACGTAGAATAGTTTGAGCCTTAAAGTAAGCAAGTAAAAATTTTGTTCACAACTACAGAAAGAATCGTTTTCGACTAAACGTTTTCCAAACTTTACGAAGGAAAAATACGGCTATGTCATTTATTATTTTTATGCGGATTTTTGAGAGATGAAATATTTTGGACGATGAGGCGACACTTGTCACCCTCAAGTTGGTGGATGTGGGGCGGCAAGTTGGACGAATTGAAGTCTTGGGTTAGGTAGGATATTTGTGATATTTTTGTGTGGTAGATGGATAAGGTACACATGGGTAAATCCTCACCCTACACTTGCCTACCACTTGGCTTGATCTTGGCCCTTGGTTGTCCTATAAATACCCCCCCTTTGGGGAGAGTTCTTCATCCACAAAATCTCTAAGTCTTGAAAAACCCTTCCCTTTGAGAGGCTCTCGTCCTTTGAGCACCCTCCCCCTGTGAAGGCCCTTGGCCGAGAGTACACCCTCCTGGTGCAAAGCCGAGATTACCCCCCCCTACCTTAAGTTGTTTTCGTAAAATACACCCCCTCGTGGTAGAAATACTCTTCAAGTATAGTTACTATTCCAAAATACCTTGGCCCAAATACCTTGTAGTATTCCAAGGTTACACCTATACTAAAAGCCCAGAAATACTATTATACTTCCCTTCAGTCACAAAAACGAAACCCTAAGGAAAATCTCCATAGTTGGTTGGAGTATTAAGAAGAAGTTGCGTAGAACTTCTAAGGGTTGTTTGGAGCGGGTTGGAGCACCCGGAGTAGGAGCTAAACGTTGCTCAGGATCGACATTAAACTTGGATAATTTTGGGCTTATCGAGGTAAATACTCTTGACCTTCTATTGTAATTGGAAATTACATACTGTAGTTGTATAAATGAATATAAGATTCATAGAAGAGAATTGAACTGTAATAGAAGGATATTACAGAAAAGACTTGAACTGAAATCACATCAGAAGAATATTAAAGAAGAAGATTAAAACTGTACTTACATAGGACTGTATTTACAGTAGACTTGTGTAGCTTAACGGGTAGGGAAGTGCTGCCCGATTTTCAGTAGAATAGTGAAGCCTCTGCTTAGAATGTTCTACAGAGTAGTCTAGACATTGATAGACTTTTATAACCGTTATAGGTTGAAGTACTGCGAGTAGCATGTTCTACTTGAAAGGTGGACAAGGCTAGCCGGGTTATAGCGGTGGAGCGTTTTGCTAATAGTCGATAATCGTCGCGAGGTATGTGATTCTTCCTATCCTCTTGAGCATGATATTTTAAAGAATATATATATAGTACGGTAGACGTACGTGTGTTAACTGAACGTAGTTTTACGGCAATGTCTTTTGACTTAAGCCTGAATAATAAGAATCTTGAAGTATTCCAAAAGAATTAAGAATCCTTTTTGAAAGAAGAATATACTTGGTTTTAAAAGCTTAAGAGTTATACTAGCTTTATGGGGAGTTAGGTATAACGACTTAAGAAAGATAAAAAGAATGGTTTATTGATTTTAGAAGTTAAGAGACTTGATCTTAAAAGATAAGAGACTTGACTTAATTGAATTAATATGAATTTTGCTAAAAAGTGTGAAACCTCATTCGTGAGTAATGAGTACTTGGTTTGTAAAAGGAATAATGTTTTACTGATTTCGGAAATCAGAATAAGTATCGAACAAACCACAGCAACGCTAATAAAGGAAAATGTATTGACCAATAAAGTATTAAAACCAGTAGAAACCTCCATCTGCATAGAAGCTAAGATGAGACAAAATGATATTACATTTCCTAGATCATGGCTGCTTTAATAAGATTGTTATAAACAAGAATAACCTACTCACATATAAGGCATATGTTTCTTAAATCGTTTTAAGGGAGAATTATATCATTAAGTGATTAAAACTATGAACTACGAAACCTTTCGAAAATGAGAAACTTGAGCATTTGAAATTAGGCAAACTTGAACGTTTGGAAAATAATGTTGGTACTTGATTTTACAAAGGGAAGTGTTTTGGTTTACTTAAAAAGATAGTCACTCTATTTTTATACTACGGGTATTGTGTGACTTTTGTGAAAGAAACAGATCTTTTGAAGAGTTAATGTATGAAGTACTTTGGGGATAAATTCCCGAACTTGTTAACATAAAGTAGAAAGTACCTTGTGTGAAGAACTTGATTGTATTGGTCTGTGATAGCCTTGTAATACTTTCTTGTTGATTTGATAAGTAAACATGTTAGGATGCTACGTGTGCTAGTATCTTGTGATATTCTTGTTGTGCTTACGTTGTTAAACTTTAAGCCCGTTATCTATTATTATATCACATACCCTCGACTTGTTATACCGAGGGCTTGCCACCTTGATGCGGTCTATACGCCGGCTGCGGTCTATGTGACTATCGCGAGCGGTATGCTCCGAGATTGATCATTCCGGTGTTTTATCCCGACGCGGGATGCCCTATGCGGTTTGTGTGACTATGCGGTCTATTGAGACTATGCGGGTCGCGGAGTCGAGGGTACCGGGTTAGCTACCCCGTCGCGAGTCTATGTGACCTATGCGAGCGCGGAAGTTCGAGAGTAGGCACGCATAATGATACTATGGGCGATTGGACTTGCTTCGATCATTAGCGGCCTAGAAAAGACCAGTTACAGTATATCCATTTCACTCTTGTTTATGTGGTGGGCGTGAGACCCATAGTTATATTTGAGTGATGGCTTTAGGCGTGAGTCCACGACTTGACATGATCGCTATTTATTGTGAATCGTAGTTTGTTATCATACATGTCTCCCGCTTTATATAGACTACTATGATTTCATTTACTGATTTTCGCCACATACTTGGTACATGTTGTCTCGACCTCTTCGGGCTGCGTTCATGCCGCAGTAGAGGTACACCGCCGTTGATCCTCGCCATGTGGTCACAGTTCAGCGTTTGGGAAGCTCCGTTTCCGAGGCTTATCACGTATAGTCCCCGCCGTAGTAGGTACTTACATTCGAGGTATGGCGGCCCGCCTGTCCGCCATTGTTGTCGTATCATTCTTAAGTCCAGAGTAATCTTGCTGTGGGCAGAATTTGTAAAAGGGATGTAACTATTCAGATTCATGTTTTTTATATATATATGCCGAAGGGAAATCTTTCTCAGTTAAACTGTTTTCTCATTCATATTATATTATGTCATGTTTTATATTCCGCTGATTACTCTGATGTTGTATCACTAGGGTGCCCGGGGTAAGGCACCAGTCACGGGCCCGGGTTCGTGTCGTGACACAGAGTATATGGATTATGGAGAGCAAATCAGGTTATTGACTAGCATTGTGGCAGGGCAGCCCCGACAGGAGCCGCTAGCTAACCCTAGAGCCGACAGTTTGAGGATTCGGGACTTTCTGAGTTATAATCCACCCGAGTTCTATGGTTCGAAGTCTGAGGAGGATCCTCAGGAGTTCATTCGGCAGGTGCATCGGACTATGCAGGTGCTTAGGGCCTCGGAGACTGAGTCCGTTGTGTTAGCTTCTTACCGGTTACGCGATATTGCGTTGAACTGGTTTGAGTCGTGGGAGCTGTCTAGAGGTGTGGGTGCTCCTCCAGCTGTTTGGGATGAGTTCATGGAAGCCTTCCTCGATCACTTTTTGCCTCCTGAGACGAGGAGAGCCCGCCTGGATAGGTTCTTGGCATTGAGACAGAATGGGAGGACCATCAGAGAGTACAACCTGGAGTTTGACTCATTGGCCAGGTATGCGCCCACTATTATGGCGGACATGGCGGACAGAGTTCACCGCTATGTGATGGGGCTAGACCGTTTTATGGTTACTGCATGTCTGGGAGTGGCCCTTCATCCAGGTATGGATATTTCCAGGATGCAGGCTTATGCACATGGAATTGAGGACAGAGAGAGAGAGGGCCAGCCAGGTCCAGTCCAACCCAAGAGGCCGGGCAGCAGGTTTCAGATAGCTTTGGGGTGACCTCAAGAGCGAGCTAGGTCTACATTTCAGCCGACGCAGAGTGCCCCTTCCCGGTCTTCTGGCTGGTGGTTGGACCGCCGGGGATATTCGGGAGCAGGTCAAGTGTCCAGTGGTCGCAGTTCACAGTGTCCGAGGGCGAGCTGCGAGGCCACCTTTGCCTCGGTGTGGTTACTGTGATAGATCCTATTTCGGGGAGTGTCGTACTACGTCGACAGCTTGTTATGCTTGCGGCCAGCAGGGCCATTTGGCGAGACACTATCTGACCAGAGATGGCACTGGTGGGATAGCACAGTCTACTAGATCAGTTGCGGGTTCTTCGCCTTCAATAGCTAGGCAGGATATTCATGCACCGTCAGGCCGCGACAGAGTTCGTGGTGGGGGTTCTCAGTTTTAGCGGTCTTTTGACCCGCCTATGTGATTTCAGGTATATCTTTAACCCTTTAAATACTTGTATGTATTGATAAGGTGGTGGTATGATGGAGTGTCATAAGCGGATATTATTAAGGTTATGTATGTATGCTAGGAGTAGGTTGGAAATACGATAAAATAATCCTTTTAGGCCTTGAATGGGAGTAAATAGCATTGGTGCAACCTTGGGATCTGTTTCCTTATTTGACAGCAATGAATGGATATGCGTGTGTGATATCTTAGGACCATAGGTGGCATAATAAGGTTCCATTAAGTGTAAAGTACGAGGATGTACCGGGGAATATTAGATTGACTCCAAAAGAACATTCGGGGACGAATGTTTCAAAGGGGGGAAGAATGTTACACCCCGTAAATTCAAGAGAATAAGATTTGAATTTGGAAAGTTAGGTTGGCAAAAATGTTGTAGGCAGACTTTCAGTCAATTTTGGAGCAGTATATCTCCTAGCTCTTTAGGAGTTTTGAGGTGTTTTAAAAGACTAGTATGAAGTTCGTTGAATCTAATTTCCAATTCAACAAACCACTCATCGATTGGACATCGGAGTAGGAAGTTATGGGCGTTAGAAGTTCTGTGGGCAGACGCAGAGGACAGTTTCTGTTATACCCCGTATTTCCAGAGTATGTACGTAAGGACGTACGTAGAAAAGTTTGGGCCTTAAAGTAGGCAAAGTGGCGAATTTGTACACAAGTGCCGAAAAGAATCGTTTTTCGACGAAACGTTTTGCTAGACTTGCGAAGGGAAAATTCCGGCTATGTCATTTCTAATTTTTGCAGATTTTTCCGAGAGACGAAACATTTTGGACCAACGGGAGGGTGACATGTGTCACCCTCACATTGGAAGCAAGTGGTGCGGCAAAGGTGGACGAAAGGGTGGGTTGGTTAGGTAGGATATTTGTGCAAGTTGGTGTGGTAGATGGATAAGGTGCACATGGCTTAATCCTAGCCCTACACTTGCCTTACACTTGGATGGATCTTGGCCATTGGTTGGCCATTTCTTGACATATAAATACCCCCCCTAAGTGATGAACTTCTTCATCCTAAAACCATTTCCAAGTCTCAAATACTCCCTCCCCCCTTGTGGTAGTTCGTCCGCCACCACCCTCCCCCTTTGAGAGGCCCTCGGCCGAGCCTACCCCCCCTAGCCTAGTTGTTTTCGTATAATACCTCCTTTTGTGGTATAGAAATACTCTCCTAGTATTGTTATAATGCCCAAATACCTTGTAATATTCCCAAGGTTACCTCTATACGAAAAGCCCGGAAAATACTATTATACTTCCTTTAGCCACAAAACGAAACCCTAAGGAAAACCTTCATAGTCGATTGAAGTGTTAAATAGAAGTTGCGTAGAACTTCTAAGGGTTGTTTGGAGCGGATTGGAGCACTCGGAG
Source organism: Przewalskia tangutica (assembly GCA_029844215.1). NCBI lineage: Eukaryota > Viridiplantae > Streptophyta > Magnoliopsida > Solanales > Solanaceae > Przewalskia > Przewalskia tangutica. Next base: position 123,347,868 of record CM056722.1, read on the forward strand.
TAGGAGCTTAACGTTGCTCAGGAGCGACATTAAACTTGGATAATTTTTGGGCTCATCGAGGTAAATAATCCTATCCTTCTAGTGTAATTGGGAATTACATACTGTAGTTGTATAGAAATGAATATGAGATTCATAGAAGAGAATTGAACTGTAATAGAAGGATATTACAGTAAAGAATTGAACTGAAATCACATCAGAAGAATATTAGAGTAGAAGATTAAACTGCATTTACATAGATTGTATTTACTGAGTCGATAACCTTTATTGGTTGAATGTTCTGCGAGTAGCATGAACTACTTGGAAGGTGGACAAGGTTAGCCGGGTTATAGCCGTGGAGCGTTTTGCTTATAGTCGATAATCGTCGCGAGGGATGTGATTCTTCATATACTCTTGAGCATGAAGTAGTTTAAAGGAATATATATATAGTACGGTAGACGTACGTGTGGCAATGTCTTTTGACTTAAGCCTGAATAATATGTATATATAATATGGTAGACGTACGTGTGCTAACTGAATATAGTTGTACGGCAATGTCTTTTGACTTAAGCCTGAATAATAAGAACCTTGAAATATTTTAAAAGGAATATATATATAGTACGGTAGACGTACGTGTGTTAACTGAATGTAGTGTTACGGCAATGTCTTTTGACTTAAGCCTGAATAATATGTATATATAATATGGTAGACGTACGTGTGCTAACTGAATATAGTTGTACGGCAATGTCTTTTGACTTAAGCCTGAATAATAAGAACCTTGAAATATTTTAAAAGGAATATATATATAGTACGGTAGACGTACGTGTGGCAATGTCTTTTGACTTAAGCCTGAATAATATGTATATATAATATGGTAGACGTACGTGTGCTAACTGAATATAGTTGTACGGCAATGTCTTTTGACTTAAGCCTGAATAATAAGAACCTTGAAATATTTTAAAAGGAATATATATATATATAGTAGATTTGACGTGTGTTAACTGAATGTAGTGTTACGGAAATGTCTTTTGACTTAAGCCTGAATAATATGTATATATAATATGGTAGACGTACGTGTGCTAACTGAATATAGTTGTACGGCAATGTCTTTTGACTTAAGCCTGAATAATAAGAACCTTGAAATATTTTAAAAGGAATATATATATAGTACGGTAGACGTACGTGTGTTAACTGAATGTAGTGTTACGGCAATGTCTTTTGACTTAAGCCTGAATAAGAAGAATCTTGAAGTATTTCAAAAGAATAAGAAACCTTTTTGAAAGAAGAGTAATACTTGGTTTTGAAAACATAAGAGTTATACTAGCTTTATGGGAAGTTAGGTATAACGTCTTAAGAGAGATAAAAAGAATGGTTTACTGATTTTTAGAAGTTAAGAGACTTAATCTTAAAAGATAAGAGACTTGACTTAATTGTATTGATATGAAGTTTGTTAAAAGTGTGAAACCTCATTCGTGAGTAATGAGTACTTGGTTTTAAAAGGAATAATGTTTTACTGATTTCGGAAATCAGAATGAGTATCGACAAACCACTGCAGCGTTAATAAAGGAAAATGTAATGAATAATGAAGTATTATTAAAACCAGTAGAAACCTCCATCCGCATAGAAGCTAAGATGAGACAAAATGATATTACATTTTCTAGATCATGGCTGCTTTAATAAATGGTTATAAACACGAATAAACTGCTCACGCCTATGGCATATGTTACTCAATTGTTTTAAAGGAGATTAAGACATCGAACTATGAAACTTTTCTAAAATAAAGAGACTTGAGTAATTGAAATTAGACAAACTGGAACTCTAGGGAAAAGAAAGGCATTGTTTTGTCTTAAATTGGTTTAAAACATAAAGTGTTATAACAGCTTTATGGAAAGTTAGTTATAACGACTTTATGAGAACAAAAGAAGGGTTTTTATCATTGGTTTTAATGTGGTAACTTGACTTTAAAAAGAGAAGTGTTTTGGTCCAAAAAAAAGGCATAGTATTGCCTTAATTTGGTTTTAAAAAGGAAAGTATGGAAGTTGTTTTGGTTTACTTAAAATATGTAAGTCACTCTATTTTTATACTACGGGTATCGGGTGACTTTTATAAAAGGAATGGATCTCTTAAAAGGAATTTAACGTACGTAGTACTTTAGGGTTAAAACCCGGACTTTGGCATAAAATGAAAGTACCTTGAGTTATGTATAACTTGCCTATGCTTGTTGCTGTGAAACTTGCCTATGCTTGTTGTGATAGCCTTTGTTGTGCAAGAATTGTGTTTCTATACTATCGCGTCTCTCGATGGAGGGCCGGTTGACTTGTTGAGAACTTACTCGACGCGCGGCAGCGACGGAGAGAATTCCACGCACGCCTCGCTGATAGTGTTATTTTTGCTAATCGCTTTGGACATACCGACACGATGCGCGCGCGGGTATGGTTCCATTTTTGATTGTCTAGTTGTTTCCTTTTGGACATATCGACACGACGTGGCGCGCACGTATGGTTCCATTGGGATTGTTGTCTTGTTGTTTCCTTCGGACATATCGACACGATGCGTGGCGCACGGGTATGGTTCCATTGGGATTGTTATTCCATGGACTAGCTCTCCACGAGGTTTCTTGCTCGGCCTTGGTATCCGGTAGTCGGCTTTACTTGCCCGTGTCGCCTTCGTGGTTTGGTTGTATTGTATTGTTAGTACGGCGCCGCATCGTGGGACTTGGTGTTCAGTGTACTTCTTGGTGTTATCATATCATGATCGCAAGAATGAGGAAGGTATTCCACGGGCATGATTGATATTGTGGGCGTGAGACCCATAATTACATTTGAGTAAGGACTTGGAGGGCGTGAGACCCTGACTTGTTATAACTGTTATATGTGTGTACTGTAGTTTGGTTATCATACATGTCTCCTGCTTTATATAGACTATTATGATTTCATTTACGATTTTTCGCCACATACTTGGTACTGTTGTCTTGACCTCCTTCGAGCTGCGTTCATGCCGCAGGTAGAAGTACATCGGTTGTCGATCCCCGCGTTTAGGATCACATTTCAGCGTATTGGGAAGCTCCGTTCTTTCGGAGGCTTATCTTTCAGTATGTTACCCTGAGTCTGTAGGTTCTTGTACATTCAGGGGTATGGCGGGGCCCTATCCCGTCATAGTTGTTGAAAAAAATCTTAGAGGTCTGTAGAACTGTTGTGGGCAGGGTTGTAAGGATTGTAACTGTTCAAATGTCTATATTTATATATGTTGAAAGGCAACCGTTTTGGTTGGCCTATTTTCTTTTATCTTGATACATATCTATTATTATGTTTAAGTTTTTATTTCCGCTGGTTTTTCTCTGATGTTGTATCACTAGGGTGCCCGGAGTAAGGCACCCACGCCCGGTTCGGTCGTGACAGCTTCTCAACCCAGTGTCATGGCCTTGTGGCCGTCAGGTCATGGCGCCGAAAATGCTGAAATTCTCTGAGGTTGCAGCGCCGCAGTGCCGGCTGCAGGGCCACGACGCCAAGGCGGGATTTTCCGCGGAAAAGGGGAGAAAATCAGGGGATATTTTGATAAAAGGCCTATGGGAGGGTGACAAGTGTCCCTCCCATCTTTTGACCAGAGGAGGGTCTTATTTTAGGGCCAAGTCTTGAATTTTCCCTAAAGAAAAATTCCCCTCTCCTCTCTCTAAAAAGGTGATAAACCCTAAGTATGATGAGATTTTTGGAAAGGCAACAAGAAGGGAAAATGTTGGCAAGCTTGTAGAGGGTTCGTGTGGGTGATTTTAAAGTGAAGAAGAGTTCGGAAAGAGGGCTTCTAGAGGTAAAATCTCCACCTTCTTATGTAACTGAAGGTTTCATGTTATAGTAGTTAAGAAATGAGCATGTTGTAGCCTAGGAGTTGCCTTAAACTAAGTGGATTATTTTATATGAATTGTGGGGCAGAATTTTACACGTCTAGTTAGACGTGTAATCCCCTTTTATTAGATGTTTGATTGAGCCTTAAATGTGGCGTTTGGTTATTGAATTCGGGCCTTGAAAAAGGTGGAAAAGTACGTAGAAACAAAGGAAGTGTTGTCCAATTTTCCGTAGAATAAGGGACTTTACAATTAGAATATTCTACGATGAAGCTAGAAACTAATAGCCGTATTATGGTCATTTTAGGTTGACATACTACGCGCGGCACATTCAAGTTAGCAATTGGATCAAACCGAAGTGATATGTGGAAACTTTCTTATCTCTTGAGCATGAGTAGTTGTAACTATATGGTACGGTAGACGTACGTGATTTAAATGAGGTAAAGTCGTTTGATATACTTGACTTGTTTTAAGGATGTCTAGTTGGTTGAGTTAGAGAATTAACTCACTTGTCCTTAAGGAAAGGTTATAAGAATGGTTTATCCTAATAAGGTAGACAAGGATTTCTTGACATGAAAAAGTATAGAATACTTGATCGGGAAAGTATTTATTCTTGAACTATTCTAAAGATAAGAACTTGTTTTCAAGGTTAAGGAATTTGTCTTCTAAAGTTATGAGACTTGAAGTATTTTGAAAGTTGTGTAACTTGATTTGAAGTACAAGTCTCTTGGTCATAAAAAGAACGAAGTTGTCTAAGACATAAGGAGTTATAACGGCTTTATGGGAGGTTAGTTATGACGGCCTTATGAAAGGGTAAGATTGTCTTAGTTTCTAAAGCATAAAGTTAGTATAACGGCTTTATGGGAAGTTGGTTATAATAACTTTATGGAAGGTTAAAGGAATGGTTTTTCTCGAATAAGGTGAACATAGATGGAAGAATTGAAACTAAGAAGGACAAATTGATTTAAAGGCATCAATTGTTTAAAGTCTAAATGAGGGTCGCTTGATTTAGAAGCCAGAAGCATATTTCTAAAAGTATAGTGACTTGTTTGAAATGTAGATGAGCCTTGATACTACGGGTGTTAGTATCTTGAGTTTTTTATGTGAAAAAAGGATCTTTTGAAGGAATAGAAGTACATAGTACTTTGGGTTAATTTCCCCGGACTTGTTAAGTGATATGAAAGTGCCTTAAGGTCATAAAATGAGATCCATTTTGTATGTTAATGAAAGTCTAAAGAAGTTATGAATTTACTTGGATGTACCGCCTGTGATGGAGGATTCCACGGGTATGCTTCCATTGTCTTAGTATGAGTTTACTTGGACGTACCGCCAGTGATGGAGGATTCCACGGGTATGCTTCCATTATCTTAGTATGAGTTTACTTGGACTTACCGCCAGTGATGGAGGATTCCACGGGTATGCTTCCATTATCTTAGTATGAGTTTACTTGGACGTACCGCCAGTGATGGAGGATTCCACGAGTATGCTTCCATTGTGATTGATCCTTGGACATGCTTACACGATGAGGGATTTCGTGGCATGCGACCAGAATGCGGGTTAAGTTCCTGGATGCTATTATTACTCCATGGATTAGCTCTCCATGAAGACATGTACCCGAGATGAGGGATTCCACGGGCATGTATATATGATTATTACGCCATGGATTAGTTCTCCATGAAGACATGTACCCGAGATGAGGGATTCCACGGGCATGTATATATGATTATTACGCCATGGATTAGCTCTCCATGAAGACATGTACCCGAGATGAGGGATTCCACGGGCATGTTATATACGATTATTACGCCATGTATTAGCTCTCCATGAAGACATGTACCCGAGATGAGGGATTTCACGGGAATGTTATATACGATTATTACCCCATGGATTAGCTCCGCATGAAGTCATGTACCCGAGTTGAGGGATTCCACGGGCATGAGACATATATATGTATATATGTGTGTACGCCGACAGTGAGGTAGGATGCCACGGGCGCGTCACATGGTTGTATTTTACTCTTACGGCTGTCGACAGTGACGGGGGATTCCACGGGCAGAGAATATACGTATATAGGTGTTGTATGTGTGTATGCCGACAGTGGGGCAGGATGCCACGGGCGCGTTATATGGTTAGATTTTACACCTATCGCGGTCAGTAGTGATGGGGGATTCCACTGGCACGCTTTGATATTTGAGGGCTGGTGTTCATAGCTCTGGTGAGACTATCGTTCATATGTTGAAATAGTCGGCACAAGGTAAAACTGACTTTCATTTCTTTCACTTCGGTAAGGCAGTGTACTGTTAATTGGGTTATCATACATGTCTTCAGCTTTATTTTAGACTATTATGATTTAAATTACGATTTCGCTTACATACTTGGTACATATTTTTGTACTGACCTCCTTCGGGGGGCTGCGTTCATGCCGTAGTTTGAGGTACATAGCTTGCTAATCCACACTCTGGGTTCACTGTCCAGTTCTTGGAAAGCTTAATTTCTCCGGAGGCTTTGTCTTTTGGTACGGTTCCCTGAGGTTGTAGACTTTTGTACATTCAGGGGTATGGCGGGGCCCTGTCCCGCCACAGTTGTTATGTAAACTCTTAGAGGTCTGTAGTCATATCTTGTGGGTCACTTTATAAAAAAAAATTGAGGTAACTGCTTTTGGATTTGTTTACATCCAGGGAGGTAGCCTTATCGGCTAACCTATTATTTATTAATTGTTAAGTTTATGTATGTTCCGCTGATTATATCTGATGTATACCTATAAAGTGCCTGTAGGCACCACATGCCCGGGTCGGTCGTGACAAATAGGTTATTGCTCTTAATCCTCCTTTATAGTCAATCTTGTCATCGAAAGATAGAAGGGTTTTATATTGGGGTTGAGTGTTTATATTACCTTAACAGGAGTATAAAACGGTTTAGTTAACCTGCTATCTCAAAATAGAAGAAGAACCATAATTATTTGCATTAACAAGTAAGATAGTTGAGGAGATTTGGAAGCCCTATTTTCACCATATCTGAAGTAAAATAAAGTAATTTAGTTAGCATCTATACTCATAGTTATAAACAATTCATCAAATTATCGGTTACCAAATAGATACCATAGAATAGAGGTTGATAATTGAACACTAATCCCTGAGGACGATAACTCGTTCTTCTAGACTATATTACTTATCACGACACGTGCACTTGCGTTTAGCGTATGCATAAATCGCGCATCAACCACCAGTTAACTATTTTACTCATAATTGGGGCTTCAATGCACAACTACAATGCACAGACTCAATTAAGAGGTTTGGTTGGGCCTCAGCCTAACTGGTCAATATGCATCGGCAGTGGAGAAGAAGATGGGAAAACAAATGCCCAAGTTAGAAGGTATCTATAACTTATCATATACAAAATAAATGAAAGTACATAAGCAGCCCAATAATAAACCCAAATTAAACATTGAAGTCAATCCAACCTAATAAGTACACGATGGCATAGAGAAGGGAAACGAAGTGGGCTCAGCCCAATGTATAACACACAGACAGAGAAAATAAGAAAGGAACATAGTCAATGGGCTAAACCCAATCACTATAATCATGAAGAAGAGGTAAGGAAAATTAACACAAATAGGCTAAACCCAATAAGCAGTCTTGGTATAGTAAACATGAGTGATATAAATGAAGACATACACATTTATACACTAGGTATATCAGATATATAAATTATTTATCGAGTATATATCAGTGCATATCTTGAACAAAACACAAAGAAGAAGAGAAGAGTGATTCTCAGGAAGGAGTATGCATGACAAGGTACCATATAGACATTCCCCTTTTTCACCACTACGCACACTTCATGATACTTAAATGAGCACAATTCAATTAGAACAAATAACACATAATATGATATACAAAAGAGGCCTTATTTGTCAAACCCCAAAACTAGAGGGTGTGGCCGTCACTCGGTGCCCTGCTAGCCCAAGCGTACCACTCTGATGATCAGACTTTTATATGAATAGAACTTCTGGCCGACAAGGCCGTACTAGGATAGAACACAACAATAACACTGAATAAAAAGGATTATCCTAACATATATACATAATAGGACCGCAAACGTCACAACATGGTTCAATAAAAGACAACATAGGTTATACATCAACAACTGTACCAGATAAGTCTATGAGCCTTTACGAATAGTTGTATTGTCATATGGCCGGGATAGGACCCCGACCTACCTATATTGTATAGAACTCTGCAACACATACCCACTAGCTGACCAAGAAACTCTGATAAAGAGGAAGCTTACTCACTGACAGCTGAACTCGAAAACTTATATTGTGGTAGCCTAGTCGAACCCCTATCAGAACCTACGACATGAACAAACAGTTCCAGAATATTCATCATACGAGCATCTAAGTCCTCTAGACACTCATGAGTGAGGTCCAACTCCTCAGTCAGACTGGCTATGATGGTCTAGTCATGCTTCATCTTCTCTAGGTACTTAGCATCTCGATCATTAGTCTGTCTATGAATCTAGGCACTAGAGGCCCCGGTGTGAGGGTGTCTTGCAAGTGTTCTCTCAACTAATCTACATAGTCCTTATCATAACCCGAGCGGAAGATATCCTCAGCTAGAGTCTCTAGACCCCATTTTACATGACCATTCCACTCTCGGATGATATTAGCAACCCCTCTGATCCTATATCCTTTGTATTAAACCATGTACTCCCCCATATTCCCTACTTAGGGTATTATCTATCTCCTTCTGAACTATTTTAGAACCCTAATAGGTGCATATGGTTGGATTCCGTGGATCCCCATTATCACGACCCGACCCCGTTGGATTGTTTTGTATTATTGTGGGGCAGAATTTTACACGTCCTGTTAAGGCGTGTAATCCCCTTTGGTTATCTGAATTGTTGAGCCTTAAATGTGGTGTTTGGTTGTTGATTTTCAGGCCTTGAAAAGGGTGGAAAAGTATGTAGAAACAAAGGAAGTGCTGCCCGATTTTCCGTAGAATAAGAGACCTTACACTTAGTATGATTCTAAGTTAAAAAGATAGGAGTTGATAGACATGTTATGATTAATATAGGTTGAAGTACTACGAGTAGCGTATTCTACTTGAAGGGTGGAAAATCTAGCAAGGATAAAGTACTTGGGAGCATTTTGCAACTTGTCGCTAGTCGTCGCGAGGTATGTGAACCTCTTCTTTCTTTGGCATGATCCTACGTATGAAATAGCCATGTGATAGTATTTCATGATTCCTTCTACTCTTAGAAGTTAATAAATATTCACGTTGTTGATTCTAAGTTAAAAGTATGTTTAAATTGTCCTAAGTCCTTACCAAGTCTTATGGGAGATGTTGGTAAGAATGGTTAGGAAGTTATGAGATTTGATTTAAAGCTATGTCTCTTGATTTATTTAAAGTAAGCAAGTTGATTTTATGTTTGAAAATGACTTAATTTATATGTGAAAAGGGGATAGATTTTAAAAGTGCAAGTTATATAATTTTAAAGAGAATAAGTTACTTGGTTTTGGAAGTGTATGAAACTTTATTTTTCAAGTTATGGGACTTGATTTCTAAAGTATAGATGACATGATTTTATAAGTATAAGTAAATGGACTTTAAAGAATGTATGTTATGAAGTTTTAAGACTATGAACTTTGATTTTCTTTAAAGGATTATGAAACTTTATTTCTCAAGTTATGAGACTTGATTTCTAAAGTATAGAGGACGGGATTTTATAAGTATAAGCGACATGATTTTAAAGAGTGTATGCTACGAGGTGTTAAGACCATAAGCCTTGATTATAAGTGGAAAGGACTAAATTTTAAAAAGTATGGCTTCTTAATTTATTTCAAAAGTTAAGAAGATGGTTTCCAAAAGAGTATGTGACTTGAGCTTTAAAAGAAAGGAGTTTTATGATTCTTTTTAAGTATGTATGTACGTAGTATTTTTGGGTCTAGTTTCCCTAATGTTGTAAGAATAAAAGTGTCTTAAGTTCTCTAAAATAAAAGGTTGTTATAATAGCTTTATGGGAAGTTGTTATGACGACTTAAGAAGAAGTGAAAAGATGGTTTAAAAATGTTATGTAAGGAAAATCACACCGAGCCTACAAATAGGCCGGATTACGTTATGAAATACACCGAGCATTCAAATAGGCCGGATTACGTTATGAAATACACCGAGCCTACAAATAGGCCGGATTACGTTATGAAATACATCGAGCCTACAAATAGGTCGGATTACGTCATATTACCCCGAGTCTACACATAGGCCGGGTTACGTCATCTTACACTGAGCTCCACAGGCGGGCCGGATTATGCTACATGATTCCACAGTACACCGAGCTCCACAGGCGGGCCAGATTATGCCACATGATTCATCAGTACACCATGTCCCGCAAATGGGCCGGATTACGTTATCACATATGGATAATCACAGTAAGCTCCCAAACAAGAGGTCCCTCCATAAAGGGCCGGATTATGTTATGTAAGATATGTAAATTATGTGAAAAAACTTGATTGAATTCTTAAGTATGTATGTAAGAATATGATGATTAATTCTTAGTAAAAGAACAGTTAATGTACGATTGATTTCAGGAGTTAAAATGGCACGGTGGGATCTGGTATTTCATCTTTTATACTTGCCCCTGTCATTCTTTTATACAGTTATGATTTGGTTACTGTACCTTATTTATGTTCCATACTCTGCACTGTTGTATCGACTTCTGGCTGCGTTCATGCCCGCAGGTGTTAGGTACACAGGTTGGTGATCTCTGTTCAGTTTTTGGGAAGAAGCTCCATTCACTCCGGAGGCTTATCTTTTGGGTACGGTTTCCATGATATTGTAGATTTTGTACATTTAGGGGTATGGCGGGGCCCTGTCCCACCACAGTTGTAATTCTTAGAGGTCTGTAGTCATATCTTGTTGGTCGGTTTGTAAAAAAAGAAGGATGTAACTGCGTTTGGTTAAGTATATGTATATGTGTCCAGGGAGGTAGCCTTATCGGCTAACCTGTTGTTTATTTCTTGTTGATTTATTTTATAAGTTTCATGTATGTTCCGCTAATTATCTCTGATGTATAGCTGAAAGAGCGCCCAGGTAGGGCACCAGTCGCAGGCCCGGGGTCGGGTCGTGACAGTGATAGTCAGAGTATACTGAAGTTAACAAAGTAATGACAAGGAATTAGAATTACTTTATGTACAGGTAGATGAAAGGTCGAAGGATGGGGCTTGAATATTCACTCTGAGCATCGACACTCACAAATCACACGAAAAAAAGAAAAAAGCTTTAGATTGTAATGAACAATTAATCCAATTTTGGGTTTCACCAAAGGGTTTTGTCACGACCCGACCCCGGGCCGCGACTGGTGCCCTACCTGGGCACCCTTACAGGTATACATCAGAGATAATCAGCGGAACATACATAAATTTAACAAGAAATAAATAATAGGTTAGCCAATAAGGCTGCCTTCATGGTTACATATAAATATGTAAAACCAAAAGCAGTTACCTCATTTTTTTTCTTTACAACCCAACCCACAAGATATGACTACTGTCACGACCCAACCCCGGGCCCGCGACTGGTGCCCTACCTGGGCAACCCTTACAGGTATACATCAGATAATAGCAACGGAACATATAAAACTCATAAATACTAAAACAGTAATTATCAACAAGTTAACCGATAAGGCCACCTTCCGTAAAATATACATAACCAAAGAAACATTAGTTACACCTCTATTCTTACAGCCCAAACCACAAATATGACTACAGACCTCTAAGAATAACAACTGTGATGGGACAGGGCCCCGCCATACCCCTGAATATACAACAACCGACCATACCAGGGATCTGAACCAGGGATAAGCCTCCGGAGTAATGGAGTTTCCCAACAGCTGAACAGTGATCCTAAGAGTGAGGATCAACAACCTGTATACTCTACCTGCGGCATGAACGCAGCCCCCCGAAGGAGGTCAGTACAACATGTACCAAGTATGTGAAACTGAAAGTACTGTAATGAAATCATAAAGTCTAATATAAAACTGGAGACATGTATGATAACTCAAATAACAGTACACTGTGCCTTACTAACAATGAGAGTAAACAAGAGTATACTTTACTGCATAAAAATAGGAGGCTCATGATCAAAGTAGGGCCACCCGCCCGTAGTATCATTAAGCAATCCTACTCCTGGGACTATTTCACCCGCATAGGCCGTATGGACCCGCATGAGGTAACTTCCTCGCATAGACTGTATCCGCCCGCATAGGTCGTATAGACCCGCATGAGGTATTCCTCGCATAGGACTGGTCCGCCCCGCATGGGACTATTTCACCCGCATGAGCCCTACGGACTCGCATGAGGTATTCCTCGCATCATGGGTAGCAAATCCACGGAATATGCAAATGCCACAAACCCGGGGAATGACCCCGTAATGAACAATATATCACTAGCACAACCGGCTATCATAGATAACATAAGAACTACCGGCTTATCATACATAACATAAGCAAGTTAAGAAATCCCCTAACTTCCTATTACCCTTGTTCATATACACTCTCATTTAGTTTACTTAAGGCACTAACATGTCATTATAAAATCCGGGAATTTAACCCAAAATACTACGTACTTCTACTATTTTAAAAATGACTCTTTTTCATATAAAACTTCCAAGATACTAATAACCGTAGTATCAAATCATAACTACTTTTCAAGACAAGTCACAATACCTTTTAGAAATACATTTATAGGCTTCTAAATCAAGTGACTTCTCTCTTTTAAAACCATAAGCAATTGATGCCTTTAAATCAATTTGCCTTTCGTTATTTCAAGTCATTTATCATTACTTATATTACTTAGAGTAAACCACTCTCTTAACTTTCCATAAAGCTATTATAACCGACTTCCCATAAAGCCGTTATACTAGCTTTATACTTTAGACACTTACATTCTTTTCATAACCAAGAGACTTATACTTTCGAAAACCAAGTATCGTATACTTTCAAAATATTTCAAGTCTCTTATCTTTAGTAATCAAGTTTCTTAACTTTAGAATAGCTCAAGGAATCAATACTTTCCAAATCAAGTATTCTATACATTTTCAAGTCGAGAAGTCTTTGTTTACCTTACTAGAATAAACCATTCTTTTTACCTTCCATAAAGTTAACACAACCAACTTTATGCTTTTGAAACCAAGGCATTTCTATCCTTTAAAAAACAAGTGAGTTAATTCTCTAACTCAACCAACTTAGACATTCTTAAAACAAGTCAAGGATATCAAATGAAATGAATTCATTTAAATCTTGTACGTCTACCGTACTATACCTTTATAACTACTCATGCTCAAGAGATAAGAAAGTTTCCACATACCTCTTCGGTTCAATCCACTTGCCAAGTCCAATATGCAGTACGTAGTATGTCAACCTATAATGACCATAATACGTCTATTAACTTCTAACTTCAAACGTAGAATATTCTAAGTGAAAAGTCACTAAATTCTACGAAAAATCGGACAGCACTTCCTTTGTTTTTACATACTTTTCCACCTTTTTCAAGGCCCGAATTCAATAACCAAACACGCCACATTTAAGGTTCAACAATGTAGTTATCAATAGGGGATTACACGCCTACAAGACGTGTAAAATTCCGCCCCACAAATTAATACCAAACTACTCCAACATACAAAGTCATTCTCGGCCAAAGGTGTAACAACATATCAACCTTTCCAATTCCTTTTCAATTCAAGTTGTTTAGTATAACTTGTTATCAAGCCGCAATTGATTATAACTACTACAATCTTCAAGTAGGTAATATGCGACGATTCTAATTATCGACCAAAATTGTATTTCAATTTCAAATGGCTCAACATATCAATTCGGATTTTGGCTTCCAATATCCATAACACTTATCAATTTTCATTACATATACTTCATGCTAGTTAAAATGTAAGGCTTACAACAATATGTAATCTTGTAACACTTAAGAAAACAAGATTGTTACCTTAGTGAGCCTTAATCTACTTCAAGATCCGAAGTCGCTTCCTAGCAACTTAGAGCCTCTCCTTGACATTCCAATCCGCCACTTGAAGCCCTTTAGAAGATCACAAACAACTTTCCTTCAATTCCAAATCCAAACCTAGGAAAGTGACTAGGTTTTCACCTTGTGACTAATACGAAAACGCCACTTTTCTGGGATCTTTCTATTGAGATACCCTTACAATACCCTTAGGAACCTTGGTTTAAAGTGGGGAGATTATTGGACAACAAACAAAAAATTTCCTCTCCACATGAAACCCCAACCCGAGAGCAATCCTAGAGGTCTTCAAAGTTTCTTGAAATTTTTTCTAAGTGTGGGAGTTAGTCTTGCTACTAGTATTCATATATAACACTAGGAAGGGTCAAGATTAGGACAATTGTGTGGCTTGGATGAGTTTCACAAGGATCAAGCCCAAGTGGCCTTTGACTTAGTCAATAATATCAAGCTCAATCTTTAGCAAGACTTGGTCATCTTCAATTATGGTCAAATGACCATTTTATCCATGTATTTTCGTCCAAGACCAAGTAAGGGGGGTGACACGTGTCGCCCTCCCGTTCGTCGCAATATTTCATTTTCCGACATTTCCATAATTCCGATAAATTTTTACTAGTCTCAAATCTTAACATATTTGAGTTCTTACGTACGTTCTTATAAACATGTCCTGGAATTACGGGGTGTAACATTCTTCCCCCCTTAGAAACATTTGTCCCCGAATGTTCTCTTGGAGTCAAACTTATAGATAGCGACATGTTCTCCTTACAACCCCTACATACCAATAATGCCACACGTGGCCACATAACAATACTCATAATAAATGTCAACCTGAACCCCAAGTGTCAACGTCGGTTATCTGCATAAAGCTTCTGCTGACTCTGAGCTTACTAATAATCTTTCCTGGATAAGCTTCACCTTATCCACAGCCTGCTGAATCAAGTATGGGCCAACTAATTGTATCTCGCCCACGTCGAACCAACCAATCGACGACCTACACTTCCGCCCATACAAAACCTCATATGGTGTCATCTGAATGCAAGAATGGTAGCTGTTATTATAAACAACCTCAACAAGAGGCAAATGATCCTCCCAGCTACCCCTGAAATCAAAAACACAGGCCCGCCACCTATCCTCAAGTGCTTGGATAGTACGTTCTGCCTGTCCGTCTGTCTGAGGGTGGAATGCCACACTGAGACTCACCTGTGTCCCTAATACCTTCTGGAAAACCTCTAAAAGTCAGCCGTAAACTGAGCTCATCTATCTGACATCATAAATGTAGGAACCCCGTGCAGTCTCACAATCTCCCTGCTATAAAAGCTATCAAAATCCTCAGCCGAGTAAGTGGTCCCAATCCGGAAGAACACGACTGGTTTTGCCAGCCTATCTACCATGACCCCCAGGGAGTCGCACTTCCTCTGAGTACGATGCCACCCTGTAACAAGATCCATATTAATTACCTCCCATATCTGAATTGGGATTTCAATCGCCTGCAATAGCCCACTGGGCTTCTGGTGTTCAACCTTGACCTGCTACTAATTCGGACATTAAGCAACAACTCTGCTACGTCCCTCTTCAGGCCATCTTACCACTACAAACATCTGAGGTCACGACACAACTTAGTCGACCCCGAACAATTAGAGTAATAAGCACTGCGTGCGTCCCCTAAAACCTGCTGACTAGTCATGCAGCACCGGGTACACACAATCTATCCTCATATCACAACACCCCATCCGGCGCTACCCAAACAGGATCTTCTCTTCTCGGAGAGTCGTATCTCGATACCGTATCATAACTGGATCCTCATATTGTCGCATCTATACCTCCTCAATGACGGAAGACTCGGCAACCTCTCGGATCTAAACTTCATTAACCTTGGAAACAAATAATCGAACCCCTCGGCTCGGTAGCTGATGAATCTCACGGACCACGTCCTGTCTATCTGGCTGCCCATCAGACAGACTACCCATAGATCCATGACTAAGAGCATCTGTAACCGTCTCGGCTTTCCCCGGGTGGTATAGGATATTAATAACACAATCCTTGAGTAAATCTAACCACCGTCTCTGTCGCAAATTAAGCTGCCTCTGTCCGAAGATATACCGGAGGATCTTGTGGTCTGCACAAATATCCACATGAAGTCTACATAAGGGATACCTCTAAACCTTCAAGATACGACTAACTGTCGCCGACTCTAAATCGTGAGTAGCGTAATTCCCTTCAGGCTTCCCTAACCGCCGGGAAAACATAGGCTCTAACCTTATCGTGTTGCGTCGGCACACAAACTAGCCCAATCACCCAACGTGTTACAATAATAACCTAACTGTCACGACCCGACCCCGGGCCCGCGACTGGTACCCTACCTGGGCACCCCTTTCGATAAACATCAGAGAATAGCAGCGGAACATACACAAATGAAAAAGTACTTAAACATAAAATAACAACAGGCTAGCAGATAAGGCCACCTTCTGAAAACTATATCAATAAAACAGTACATTTTTCTTCTTCAACCCAATCCACAATGTGACTACAGACCTCTAAGAATAACAACTCTGGCGGGACAGGGCCCCGCCATACCCATGAATGTACAATAACCGACAATACCAGGGGTAAGCCTCCGGAATAAAGGAGCTTCTCAACAGCTGAACAGTGACCCTAAGAGCGAGGATCAGCAACCTGCTCTCTACCTGCGGCATGAACGCATCCCCCCGAAGGAGGTCAGTACAACATGTACCAAATATGTGAAACTGAAAGTACTGTAATGAAATCATAAGTCTAAAATAAAACTGGAGACATGTATGATAACTCAATTAACGATAATCGTGCCTTACTAACAATGAGAGTAAATAGGGTATACTTACAATATAAAGTAGGAAAACTCACGATCAGCAGACCACCCGCCCGCAGTGTCATTAAGCAATCCTATTCCTGGGACTATTTCACCCGCATAGATCCAGTGGACCCGCGTGAGGTATTCCTCGCATGGGACTATTTCACCCGCATAAGACCTTACGGACTCGCATGAGGTATTCCTCGCATAGGCTGGACCCGCCCGCATGGGACTCTTTCACCCGCATAAGCCCTTACGGACTCGCATGAGGTATTCCTCGCATCGTGGGTAGCAAATCCACGGAAATATGCAATGCCACAATCCCGGAATGACCATGACGAATAATATATCACTAGCACAAATCCGGCTATCACACATATCATAAGCACTACCGGCTTATCAGACAATATATAAGCAAGTTAAGAAATCCCCTAACTTCTTACTATTCTTGTTCATATACACTCTCATTTTAGTTTACCTAAGGCACTAACCTGTCTTTTATAAAAATCCGGGAATTTAACCCAAAGTACTACGTACTTCTACTCTTTAAAACCAATGACTCTTTTTAGTAGAAAACTTCCAAGATACTATTAAACATAGTATCAAGTCCAAATTACATTTCAAGGCAAGTCACAACACTTTTGAAATAAATTTAGGTTTCTAAATCAAGTGACTCATTTTCTTATAAAACCTTTAGGCAATTGATACTTTAAAATCAAACTGTCTTTCATTAAAACAAGCCATTCACCTTTTCAGAAATTCAATATAACCAACTCCCCATAAAGTCGTTATATTCACTTTATACCTTAGACAAGTGCAATTTCCTATCCAAGGGACTTATACGTTTAAAACGACGCAAGTATCACATACTTTAAAACTCTTCAAGTCCCTTAACTTTAACAAGACTTAAGACATCCTTAATATTCTCAAAGAAGTGAGTTAAGCTCCTAACTCACCCGACTTGACATTTCATAAAACAAGTAAAGAATGTCAAAGTCTTGTACGTCTACCTTACTATATACGTGAAACTAGTCATGCTCAAAAGATAGGAAAAGTTCCACATACCTCTTCGGTTTAATCCACTTGCTAAGTCCAATCGTCGTACGTAGTATGCCAACCTATAATGACCATAGTACGTCTATTAACTTCTAGTTTCAAACGTAGAATATTCCAAGTGCAAGTCACTAAATTCTACGTAAAAATCGGACAAAGACTTCCTTTGTTTCTACTCACTTTGCCACCTTTTTCAAGGTCGAATTCAATAACCAAACACGCCACATTTAAGGCCCAACAACGTAGTTAACAATAGGGGATTACACGCTTAAACAAGACATGTAAAATTCCGCCCCACAATGTAAAACAACTAGTCAAAACTACAATGTCCATTCGGCTAAACATAGGGACAACAATACAAATCGTTTCCAATCCCTTTTCAATCCAAGTGGTTTAGTATAACATGATATCAAGCCGCAATCGATTACAACTACTACAATCCTCAAGTAGGTAAACATGCGACGATTCTAATTAACGACCAAAATTGTATTTCAATTTCAAAAGACTAATCATGCCATTTCGGTTTTGGGCTCCTAAAATTCCATAACACTTATCAAACTTTCAAATACATATCACATGATCATTTCTAATTTATAATAACATGGAATCTTCAATTACAAAAGTAAGACGAAGATTATACCTCATTTAGCCCAAATATGATCCAAGACTACAAGTCGATCCCTAGCAACTTAAGCTCCTCCTTTCGACGTTCCAATCCACTCCAAGCAACCCTTAGAAGCTTATGATGAACTTAACTTCAAGTTCCAACTTCAAAGTTGAAGAACTCCTTTAGTTTCCGCCTTGCGACTAACACGAAAACACCATTTTTCCGGGATCTTTCTATTGAGATACACTTACAATACCCTTATGTACCTTGGTTTAAAGTGGGGAGATTATTGGACAACAATTGAAATTTTTTTCCTTCAAACCCTAGGTAAGCCGAGAGCTCCCTCAAGCTTCCCTCAAATTTCTTGAAAAGTTTCTAAGTGTTTTGCCTTGTCTTGCTACCAATGAGCTTATATAAAAATATGGAGGGTCAAGATTAGAACAAATGGGTGGTTCGGATGAGTTTCACATGGATCTTACCCAAGTGACCCTTGGACTTTTAGTCAACTATGTCAAGCTAAGTCATTTGCAAGACTTGGCCATCTCACTAATGGTCAAATGACCCTTTTGCCCATGGTAAATTTCGTCCAAGACACTAAGGGGGGGGTGACACGTGTCTCCCTCTCATTCGTTGCAATATTTCGTTTTCCGTAAATTTCATAATTCCGATAAATGTTTACTCGTCTCTAATCTTAACATCTTTTTGTTCTCACGAACGTTCTTATAAACATATCCTGAAATTTCGGGGTGTAACATTCCTCCCCCCTTAGAAACATTCGTCCCCGAATGTTCTTTCGGGAGTCAAACTTAAGATAGCGACATAGTCTTCTTTTACAACCCCTACATACCAATAATACCACACGAGGCCACATAACAATACTCATACCAAAATGTCAAACTGAACCCCACGTGTCAGCATTGGTTATCAGCATAAAGCTTCCGCTGACTCTGAGCTTACTAGTAATCTTTCCTGGATAAGCCGCTTATCCACGGCTCAGCAATCGATGCGGGCCAAATAACCGAACCTCGCCTATGTCGAACCCACCAACCGGAGAGCTACACTTCCTTACAAACAAGGCCTCATACAGGGCCATCCGAAAACTGGAAGGGTATCTGTTATCGTACGTAACACGACAAGAGGCAATCAACTTTACCGGTTATTCCTGAAATCAAAAACACAGGCCCGCAACCTATCCTCAAGTGCCTGGATAGTACGCTCTGCCTGACCGTCGGTCTGAGGGTGTAATGCATCACTGAGACTCACCTGTGTCCCTAATCCCTTCTGAAAAGCCTCCAGAAGTTATCCGTAACCGAGCTCATCTGTCTGTCATCATAAACGTAGGAACCCTGTGCAGTCTCACAATCTCTCTGCTATACAAGCTAGTATAAACCTCAGCCGAGTAAGTGGTCCCAACAGGAAGAACACGGTTGGTTTCGCCAGCCCATTTACCATGACCCCCAGGGAGTCGCACTTCCCCCGAGTACGATGCCACCCTGTAACAAGATCCATAGTAAATACCGCCCAAGCCTAAGTCGGGGTCTAAATCGCCTGTAATAGCCCACTGGCTCCTGATGTTCAACCATGACCTACTACTAATTCGGATATTAAGCAACAACTCTGCTACGTCCCTTTTTCCGGTCATCTTACCCATACATACATCTGAGGTCACGACACAACTTAGTCGACCTCGAGCGGCGGCAATAAGCACCGTATGCCTCCCTAAAACTCACGACTAGTCCTGTAGTACCGGGTACACGCAATCTATCCTCATCTCACAGCACCTCATCCGGCGCTACTCAAACAGGCTTTTCTCTTCCCGGAGAGCCGTATCTCGATATCGTATCATAACTGGATCCTCATACTGTCGCCTCCTTTCCTCCTCAACGACGGAAGACTCGGCAACCTCTTGGACCTAAACTTCGTTAACCTTGGAAACAAAAAAAAATCGAACCCGTAGGCTCGGTAACTGAAGAATCTCACGAACCACATCCTGTCTATCTGGCTGCCCATCTGGCAGACTACCCTTAGGTCCACGACAGAGAGTATCTGTAACTGTCTTGGCTTTCCCCGGATGGTATAGGATATCAATATCACAATCCTTGAGTAACTCTAACCACCATCGTTGTCGCAAATTCTACTGCCTCAGTCTGCAGATATACCGGAGGCTTTTGGGGTCTGCACAATTATCCACATGAAGTCTATATATACGTCATGCCCCCAAATCTTCAAGGAACGATTTAACTGCCGCCAGCTCTAAATCGTGAGTGGCGCAATTTCCTTTCCTGTCTCCCTAACTACCGGGAAAACATAGGCTATATCCTGATCTGGTTGCGTCAGCACACAACCTAGCCCAACACCCAACGTGTTATCATAATAATTTAACCCTCTAGTCTCACAGGAGGGGTTATAACTATAGTCGAATCAACTTATCTTCCCTTAACTGGAAACTTTTCTCATTCTTGCGAAATATTCGGGTGTCCTTAATTTCAAATATGGTTCTTGTTTCCTTTTCTCTGTTGCAACCAAACTTGGTCATTAACTTAGACTTAATTCCTTTGCTTGCCTCATGGCTAAGACTTACAGTCAAACACAATTTAGGGGGGGAGATTTCCTTGATTTCGTCAAGTAGTAACCCGATTATTTTCTCCTACCGCAGAGCTTATAGTCGTATTCAACCTCAATTCACTAATTGCATACTCCACTGACGTGTCAAGATTTCTTCTCGATCGAGTCTCTACTCGTCTCTCCTGTAAGTCATGTCACGTTGTCCTGGGATCCCGGATCCCTCCGGAACTTCTTACTATCTTTCTTGTCAGTACAGTTGTTACCACATTTCCTCGAAGCGTTCTTACTGACCATCATCTACTAATGGTCTTTACACTCGCCCAGGATAATCATGACTCGTGCAACTTACATTTATATCTTTACAATACTTCCTCGACCAATTAAATGCGTCGCTTAATTACCCCAACACAACACTTTTCCCACGGTTATCTACAACTGTAACCTATGGCATGACGATACCGAAGACCTTACCAGTCCTATATCCTTCGTCTAACAACATGGGTACACGCAACCCCATAAAACATAAAACTGTCCTTTTACGTGGGGAAGAGAACTTATCTCCCTTTCTTAAACTTTCCTTGGAGTCACAACCCTAATCACAGGGTCCCCTCGCGGTCCAGTAAATATCTAATCATCACGCATCGCCTTAAAGTCATGTAGATTTTCAAAACCCACCAGAGTTGCCCTCAGCTTTCCGCCGACAGCATTCGTACTTATTTTATTCTTGCCTTGTACATTTTCCTGAAATTATCCGGAAGGTCGTGGCCCTGACCGCCACCTTACACCAACTCCAAGTACCTCCAAGGGCACTTAACATAAATTCCTTCAAATTCATTTATTACCTACTTTCTGCATGAGTTTTACCTCAAATGAACAAGTCACACAGACTTATTAAAATCAACAATGTCAAAGAAGGAAGGATAATTCACTGGTTACCACCACTTCTCTTCCTTTCTACCTGATAACCGACTTACCAGAAAACTGGAATCGAGCCAATCTCTCTCTGCAGTCAACGTTGGCATAACAAGAGGCCAACTAGTCCGAACTCATAATGACCTCAATGTCTGTCATAACAGCTCTTCTAGGTCTGCTAGGGTCCAACGACTGTACCGTTACCGGCAATTTATCTACCCGCTCAGCTACCACCCAACACTTACGGGTGTAGTCACCACGAAAGGTTCTCATGGATTCAGGTTTTATCTTTTTACACTTGGTTGCTCTTTTTTTTTTTACTGGTCGCACTCTTTCTGTACTTCTAAATTTATACTAGCATACGCACATAAATTCCATACTAATTCTGGCCTCCACTCTTTGGAGTTTCCAAATTAAACAATACAAGGCCCATTCCGGCTCTCACAACCTGGTTCCGGTGGAACACGTCCACGAACCCGTAAAATGATTAACTAAACTTGGGCCTTGCAGCCTCGTGACCCTGTCACATAGCGGGACTACTACCAACTGATCCCATTCCCTTTCAAGTTATGGGGCGACCCTTAATAGATCCCCAACCCGACTCGGCGTCGTATTTAACTCTTTTCCTTGGTCTGTCTTAACTCTTTAATACCCGAGAAGGCCTTATATATCTAAGGTCTCGGTGGTTATCACATTCTCAGGCTCGCAATTTCCAGGCTCCAAGCCTAACTTATCAGTCCCCCCGAAAACGGGTACAACACTTCTCAATATACTAATATCGGGTTGTCTTGTCCACAACAACCATACTTACTCCATACGGATCTCACCCGTACCATTCCCTTAAGCATACCATGTAGCTTAAGTTACTAACATAGTCTTCCATTAAGTTCCTTAACAATAACTTCTTAAGGGTCCATTTCATTCTCACATAACTCATCATCACCTAATTATCTCAATTTAGCACGTAAAAGCTTGATGAGAGTTCATTAAACTGTTTCATACCTTCCCGGTATTTATTTAGTCTTTACCAAATCCTGGTAATCTAAAATCATCCTAGGCAACACATATGTGACCCCCACACATAAATCTGTATAGTTGTATGTCCCAATACCAACTATACTACAAACATTACCAACCTGGATACGCAATCCGCATAATCTTTCCTGGGTCACTGTTGCCTTTCTCGTAGCTGCAAACAACATAATCTGTTAGGGGGAGACGACCCTAACCATACAGCTCTATCGCACGATCTTAGAGTGAAAAGAATGGAAACCAATCCTAAATGTCCTGCAGCCTCCTGATTATAGATGTGGTGCACAACACATCGATAATCAAGACTCTACTAGACACGGTCTGTAGACACTTTCCGAGGACTAAGCGCTTCGATACCACTTTTGTCACGACCGACCCTGCTCACGATCGTGCCCTACAGGCACCCTTTCTAAACATCGAGAATAGAAGGAACATACACAATCAAAAGTACTTAAACATAAAATAACAACAGGCTAGCCGATAAGGCCACCTTCTGAAAACTATATCAATAAAACAGTACATTTTTCTTCTTCAACCCAATCCACAATGTGACTACAGACCTCTAAGAATAACAACTCAAGTGATGGTCCCGCCATACCCCTGAATGTACAATAACCGACAATACCAGGGATAAGCCTCCGGAATAAAGGAGCTTCTCAACAGCTGAACAGTGACCCTAAGAGCGAGGATCAGCAACATGTACTCTACCTGCGGCATGAACGCAGCCCCCCGAAGGAGGTCAGTACAACATGTACCAAATATGTGAAATCGCGTAATGAAATCATAAGTCTAAAATAAAACTGGAGACATGTATGATAACTCAATTAACAGTACACTGTGACTTACTAACAATGAGAGTAAATAGGGGTATACTTACAATATAAAGTAGGAAAACTCACGATCAAAGCAGGACCACCCGCCCGCAGTGTCATTAAGCAATCCTATTCTTGGGACTATTTCACCCGCATAGATCCAGTGGACCCGCGTGAGGTATTCCTCGCATGGGACTCTTTCACCCGCATAAGCCCTTACGCACTCGCATGAGGTATTCCTCGCATAGGCTGGACCCGCCCGCATGGGACTATTTCACCCGCATAAGCCCTTACGGACTCGCATGAGGTATTTCTCGCATCGTGGGTAGCAAATCCACGGAAATATGCAATGCCACAATCCCGGGGAATGACCCCGCAACGAATAATATATCACTAGCACAAATCCGGCTATCACACATATCATAAGCACTACCGGCTTATCAGACAATATATAAGCAAGTTAAGAAATCCCCTAACTTCTTACTATTCTTGTTCATATACACTCTCATTTTAGTTTACCTAAGGCACTAACCTGTCTTTTATAAAAATCCGGGAATTTAACTCAAAGTACTACGTACTTCTACTCTTTAAAACCAATGACTCTTTTTAGTAGAAAACTTCCAAGATACTATTAAACCTAGTATCAAGTCCAAATTACATTTCAAGGCAAGTCACAACACTTTTGAAATAAAGTTAGGTTTCTAAATCAAGTGACTCCTTTTCTTATAAAACCTTTAGGCAATTGATACTTTAAAATCAAACTGCCTTTCATTAAAACAAGCCATTCACCTTTTCATAAAGTCAATATAACCAACTCCCCATAAAGTCGTTATATTCACTTTATACCTTAGACAAGTGCAATTTCCTATCCAAGGGACTTATACGTTTAAAACGACGCAAGTATCACATACTTTAAAACTCTTCAAGTCCCTTAACTTTAACAAGACTTAAGACATCCTTAATATTCTCAAAGAAGTGAGTTAAGCTCCTAACTCACCCGACTTGGCATTTCATAAAACAAGTAAAGAATGTCAAAGTCTCAGACGTCTACCGTACTATATACGTGAAACTAGTCATGCTCAAAAGATAGGAAAAGTTCCACATACCTCTTCGGTTTAATCCACTTGCTAAGTCCAATCGCCGTACGTAGTATGCCAACCTATAATGACCATAGTACGTCTATTAACTTCTAGTTTCAAACGTAGAATATTCCAAGTGCAAGTCACTAAATTCTCTGAGAAAATCGGACAAAGACTTCCTTTGTTTCTACTCACTTTGCCACCTTTTCAAGGTCGAATTCAATAACCAAACACGCCACATTTAAGGCCCAACAACGTAGTTAACAATAGGGGATTACACGCTTAAACAAGACATGTAAAATTCCGCCCCACAATGTAAAACAACTAGTCAAAACTACAATGTCCATTCGGCTAAACATAGGGACAACAATACAAATCGTTTCCAATCCCTTTTCAATCCAAGTGGTTTAGTATAACATGATATCAAGCCGCAATCGACATAACTACTACAATCCTCAAGTAGGTAAACATGCGACGATTCTAATTAACGACCAAAATTGTATTTCAATTTCAAAAGACTAATCATGCCATTTCGGTTTTGGACTCCTAAAATTCCATAACACTTATCAAACTTCATAATACATATCACATGATCATTTCTAATTTATAATAACATGGAATCTTCAATTACAAAAGTAAGACGAAGATTATACCTCATTTAGCCCAAATATGATCCAAGACTACAAGTCGATCCCTAGCAACTTAAGCTCCTCCTTTCGACGTTCCAATCCACTCCAAGCAACCCTTAGAAGCTTATGATGAACTTAACTTCAAGTTCCAACTTCAAAGTTGAAGAACTCCTTTAGTTTCCGCCTTGCGACTAACACGAAAACACCATTTTTCCGGGATCTTTCTATTGAGATACACTTACAATACCCTTATGTACCTTGGTTTAAAGTGGGGAGATTATTGGACAACAATTGAAATTTTTTTCCTTCAAACCCTAGGTAAGCCGAGAGCTCCCTCAAGCTTCCCTCAAATTTCTTGAAACTTTTCTAAGTGTTTTGCCTTGTCTTGCTACCAAGGAGCTTATATAAAAATATGGAGGGTCAAGATTAGAACAAATGGGTGGTTCGGATGAGTTTCACATGGATCTTGCCCAAGTGGCCCTTGGACTTTTAGTCAACTATGTCAAGCTAAGTCATTTGCAAGACTTGGTCATCTCACTAATGGCCAAATGACCCTTTTGCCCATGGTAAATTTCGTCCAAGACACTAAGGGGGTGACACGTGTCGCCCTCTCATTCGTCGCAATATTTCGTTTTCCGTAAATTTCATAAATCCGATAAATTTTTACTCGTCTCTAATCTTAACATCTTTTTGTTCTCACGAACGTTCTTATAAACATATCCTGAAATTCCGGGGTGTAACACTAACCCTCTAGTCTCTCTGGAGGGGTTAGAACTGTAGTCGTGGTTAACTTATCTTCTAGTAACTGGAAGCCTTTCTCATATCTGCGGAATATTCGGGTATCCTTACTCAATTATGGTTCCTGTTTCCCTTTCTCTGTCGTAACCAAACTTGGTCACTAACTTAGATTTGATTCATTTGCTTGCCTCATGGCTAAGACTTACAGTCAATCACAATTTAGGGGGGGGGAGATTTCCTTGAACTCGTCAAGTAGTAACCCGATTATTTTCTCCCAGCTCGTAGAGCTTATAGTCAGGTGTTCCTACTGCCCATCATCTACTAATGGTCTTTACACTAGTCTGGGTAATCATATCTCGTGCAACTTACATAACCACAGTTGTTTTCTCTTTTGTCACGACCCGACCGGCAAGGCTGATCGTGCCCTATATGGGCACCCTTTCAGTTTACATCGATAATAGCAATGAACATACACAACTCATAAAATAAAACCATACTTAGACAAGAGACATCAACAAAGCTAGCCGATAAGGCCACCTTCCGTAACATATACATAATACAAAATTAAAACAGTACATCTCTGTTCTTACAAACCCAATCCACAAATGTGACTACAGACCTCTAAGAATAACAACTGTGGTTGGACAGGGCCCCGCCATACCCCTGAATGTACAACAACCGACAATACCAGGGATAAGCCTCCGGAATAAAGGAGCTTCTCAACAACTGAACAGTGACCCTAAGAGCGAGGATCAGCAACATGTACTCTACCTGCGGCATGAACGCAGCCCCCCGAAGGAGGTCAGTACAACTTGTACCAAATATGTGAAACTGAAAGTACTGTAATAAAATCATAAGTCCAAAATAAAGCTGGAGACATGTATGATAACTCAAATAACAGTACACTGTGCCTTACTAACAATGAGAGTAAACAAGAGTATACTTTACTGCATAAAAATAGGAGGCTCATGATCAACGTAGGGCCACCCGCCCGTAGTATCATTAAGCAATCCTACTCCTGGGACTATTTCACCCGCATAGGTCCTGTGGACCCGCAATGAGGTAACTTCCTCGCATAGGCTGTATCCGCCCGCATAGGTCGTGTGGACCCGCATGAGGTATTCCTCGCATAGGACTATTTCACCCGCACAGGACTATTTCACCCGCTTGGGCCCGGTGGGCCCGCAATGAGTACAAACGCCGCACTCGCATCATGGGTAGCAAATCCATGGAATTAGTAGTAACCCGGGGCTTTACCCCGTAAGAATAACATAAACTAGCACAACCGGCTATCATACATAACATAAGCACTACCGACTTATCATACATAACATAAGCACCACCAGCTTATCATACATAATATAAGTAAGTTAAGAAATCCCCTAACTTCTTATTTGCCTTGTTCATGTACACTCTCATTTTAGTTTACTTAAGGCACTAACATGTCATCTTAAAATCCGAGAATTTAACCCAAAGTACTACGTACTTCTATTATTTTAAATGACTCTTTTTCATATAAAACTTCCAAGATACTAATAACCATAGTATCAAGTCATAACTACTTTTCAAGACAAGTCACAATACCTTTTAGAAATACATTTATAGGCTTCTAAATCAAGTGACTTTTTTCTTTTAAAACTTTAAGCAATTGATGTCTTTAAATCAATTTGCCTTTCATTATTTCAAGTCATTTATCATACTTAAATTACTTAGAGTAAACCACTCTTTTTAACTTTCCATAAAGCTATTATAACCAACTTCCCATAAAGCCGTTATACTAGCTTTATACTTTAGAAACTTACATTCTTCTTTATAACCGAGAGGCTTAAACTTTCCAAACAAAACAAGTGTCATATACTTTCAAAAACACTTTAAGTCTCTTAACATTTAGAAAGTAAGATATCCTTAATATTTTTAAACAAGTGAGTTAATTCCCTAACTCAACCAACTTGGACATTCTTAAATTTAGCCAAGGATATAAAATGGACTAGATTGTCAAAATCTTGTACGTCTACCGTACTATACATTTACAACTTATTCATGCTCAAGAGATAAGAAAGTTCCACATAACTCTTTGGTTCAATCCACTTGCTAAGTCCAATATGTCGTACGTAGTATGTCAATCTATATGACCATAATACGTCTATTAACTTCTAGTTTCAAATGTAGAATATTCCAAGTGCAAAGCTACTAAATTCTACGGAAAATCGGACAGCACTTCCTTTGTTTCTACATACTTTGCCACCTTTTTCAAGGCCGAATTCAATAACCAAACACCCACATTTAAGGCTCAACCATGTATTTAACAATAGGGGATTACACGCCTACAAGACGTGTAAAATTCCGCCCCACAAATAATAACAAACTAGTCCAAACTACAATGTCAATTCGGCAAATCGGAGGGACAATAATACATAGTCTTTTCCAATTCCTTTTCCATCTAAGTTGTTTAGTATAACATGTTATAAAGCTGCAATCGATTATAACAACTATAATCTTCAAGTAGATAACATGCGACGATTCTAGTTAACGACCAAATTGTAATTCAATTTCAAATGACTCAACATGTCATTTTCGGATTTGAGCTTCTAAACTTCCATAACACTTATCAATCTTCATAACACATATCACATGATCATTTCTAACTTATCATAACATGGAATCTTCAGTTACAAAAGTAAGACGAAGATTATTACCTCATTTAGCCCAAATATGATCCAAGATTACAAGTCGATCCTTAGCAACTTTAGCTCCTCTTTTTGACGTTCCATTCCACTCCAAGCAACCCTTAGAAGCTTATGAAGAACTCATCTTCAAGTTCTAACTTCAAAGTTGAAGAACTCCTTAAGTTTCCGCCTAGCGACTAATACGAAAATGCCACTTTTCCGGGATCTTTCTATTGAGATAACCTTACAATACTCTTAGAAACCTTGGTTTAAAGTATTGTGAATTTTGAACAACAATTGCAAAATTTCCTCTTCCAAATGGCCTTAATGCCGTGAGCTCTATGAAGAGCAAGTACAAGATTTCAATTTTTTTCTCTAAGTGTAGAATGACAAAGTCTTGCTACTAGTATACTTAAATAACACTAGGAAGGGTCAAGATTAAAACAAATGGGTGGCTCGGATGAGTTTCACAAGGATCAAGCCCAAGTGGCCCTTTGACAAGTCAACAATGTCAAGCTCTTTGTCTTAGCAAGACTTGGTCATTTAAATTATGGTCAAATGACCATTTTATCCATGCTATTTAGTCCAAGACCACTAAGAGTGGGGGGGGTGACACGTGTCGCCCTCCCATTCATCGCAATATTTCATTTTCCGACAATTCCATAATTCCGATAAATTTTTACTCGTCTCAAATCTTAACATTTTTGAGTTCTTACGTACGTTCTTATAAATATGTCCTCGAATTACGGGGTGTAACATTCTTCCCACCTTAGAAACATTCGTCCCCGAATGTTCCTTTGGGAGTCAATCTTATAAATAGCGACATTGTTACACCCCGTAAGTCCAGGACATGTAAAAGAAAATGTACGAAAGGAATAGAGACTTAGAAATTAGTACGAAAGGAAGAATCGTTTTTCCGACGGAAAATCTTCCGGACGTCGGAAAGGAAAAATGTTCGTTGTTGAGAATTGGATTCTCAAAATGCATTATTTGAAGAGTATGGAACTTTTAACCTTATGGAAATTTATTTTTACGGATTTGGTCACGTGGGGCCCACCCGAGGAATTTTACATTTTTGTGGGGCCCACGAGGGTTACAGAATTTTATGGACGAATGAGAGGGCGACACGTGGCACCCCCTCCATGATGTTGGACGAAATATTGCAAGGGTGTTATGGTCATTTGACCTATGTAGATGATAAGTCTTCTAAGCTTGATTTTGTTGACTAGTCAACTTGCCACTTAGGCTTAATCCATGTGATCTTCATCTAAGCCACACAATTGTTATAATCTTGGCCCTCCAATGTGTTATAAGTATACTAGTAGTGCAAGACTTGAGCATTCTATATTTAGTAAAAAAATTCAAGAACTAGTCTTGTTCAAGAAAGGTGCTCTCGGCCAAAGGAGCTTTCAAAGACAAAAAATTTGTAGTTTTGATCCATTAGCCACAAGACTTTAACCCAATGTCCCTAAGGGTATTATAAGGTTATCTCAATAGAAAGATTTCGGAAAAACGGAGTTTTCACGTTAGTCATGGCGAAACTAAAGGAGTTCTTCAACTTTGAAGTTGGAACTTGAAGATGGGTTCTTCATAGGCCTCTAAGGAGTGCTTGGAGCGGATTGGAACTTAAGGAAAGGAGCTAAGAATTTCTAAGGCGCGACTTTGGATCTTGGAAATTTTAAGGGCTTGGAAAGGTATATTCTTGTCGTTTTAGTAGTTAAGACTTACTTATTGTAGTAGCTATGGATTTTAGCAAGCATATGTTATATAGTATGAAGTTTGATATGTTTATGGGCTATTGGAACCCTAATCCGAAAACTAGCATGTTTAGCTTTAAGATTGGAATTCAAGTTGATTATTAGTTTAAGTCGTCGCATGTTGAATAAAGAAGGAAATTATAGTTATTGTAGTTGTTTATGACTAAATAACATGTTGACCTAAGAACTTGAAATTGGAAAAGGATTGGAAAAGACGTAGTGTTATTGGTTATATGTTGGCCGAGAATGGCTAGTGAAGTATTATACTTTGGTATGAATTGTGGGCGAATTTTACACGTATTGTAAGGCGTGTAATCCCTTTGGTTGGTTGTTGTTTGGAGCCTTAAATGTGGCTTGTTGGTTATTGTATTCGGCCTTGAAAAAGGTGGCAAAGTGAGTAGAAACAAAGGAAGTGCTGCCCGATTTTCCGTAGAATTAGGGACCATATACTTAGTATTATTCTACGTTAGAGACTAGAAGTTGATAGTCTTGTTGTGACCATTATAGGTTGACACTTCTACGTACGGCGTATTCGGCTTAGCTTGTGGATTTAGCCGAAAAGGTATGTGAACTATCTCCTCTTCTAGCATGATTCCTAAAGATAAAGAAAGTAGATTCTACTCCTTAAATGATCCATTCCTTGGTTGTATTTGGATTGCCTAAAATAGAATTTGTTCTATGTACTTCCTTGATTGTACTTTGATGTTTAGATTGTAAGTTGTAGAATCCATTTTCTTGATGAAGTTTGGATTCTTAAAAGTGAAGGTATTTTTACTTAAAGTACATGTAGTCTTAAAAAGGAAGTGGTTTCCAAATCTTTTGGCTAGGGCCTTAGTTCTAAAACCTAAAGGTCATTATAATGACTTTAGGGGAGTCAAATGAGTGATTTACTTATTTGATTTAAAAGAGGAGAAATGACATGATTTAAGAGAAGTAACTCGTGTTAAGGGTGAAGTTACTTGAGGTTTAAAAAGTAGAAGAAAACTTGTTTTCTAACTATTAAGAGACTTGAGGTATTTTGAAGGTTAAGAACTTGAATTGTAAGTATGTGATACTTGGTTTTAATAGTATAAGTCTCTTGGTTATTGAAGGAATGGATACGTCTAAAACCATAAAGGGTTATAATGGCTTTATGGGAAGTTGGTTATAACGGCTTTATGGAAGGTTTTGAAAGTTGTCTATTTTGATTAATCGGCATAAGTTGCCTAGATTGTGAAAATTTAGAGTTACTTGATTTCAAGCTTTGAAATGAGTTTTCTAAAAGTGTAGTAACTTACTTTGAAAAATAGACACGCTGATACTACGGGTGTTAGTATCTTGGGGCTTTACATAGAAAGGAGTCTTTTATAAAGGAATGTACGTACGTAGTACTTTGGCTTGATAAATTGAGAATTTGTCTAAGTGTGCCTTGATAAGTACTTTGGCTTGATAAATTGAGAATTTGTCTAAGTGTGCCTTGATAAGTACTTTGACTTGTTAAAAAGAGAATTATTCTATGTATGCCTTGATTAGTACTTTGGCTTGATAAAATGAGAATTTATTCTATTTGTGCCCTGATAAGTACTTTGGCTTGTTAAATGAGAATTTATTCTATTTGTGCCCTGATAAGTACTTTGGCTTGTTAAATGAGAATTTATTCTATTTGTGCACGGATAATTAATTTGGCTTGTTAAATGAGAATTTATTCTATTTGTGCCTGATAAGTACTTTGGCTTGTTAAATGAGAATTTATTCTATTTGTGCTCGATAAGTACTTTGGCTTGTTAAATGAGAATTTATTCTATTTGTGCTCGATAAGTACTTTGGCTTGTTAAATGAGAATTTATTCTATTTGTGCCCTGATAAGTACTTTGGCTTGTTAAATGAGAATTTATTCTATTTGTGCCCTGATAAGTAATTTGGCTTGTTAAATGAGAATTATCCTATGTGTGCCTTGATAAGTACTTTGGCTTGGTTAATTGAGAACTTGCCTATATGTGCTGGTAATAGCCTTTGAGTGCAAGTATTATGTTTTATTAAGTTGCCGCGACTCTCGGTTGAAGGGTCGGCTGTCTTGTTGTAAGTTACTGGGACGTCACAAGCGGTGATGTGGATTCCACGGGTATGCTCGTTACTTGTAGTACTTGGGTTAAATTCTCGGATTTTTATAGAAGACATGGTAGTGCTTATGTCTTGTTTGATGGTCGGTCGAGATAGGGTAAGAGTATAAGTGAGGGGTAAACCCCCAAGACGCTGTACCACCTGCTTTATGTGTTGTTTGACGGCCGGTTGAGATAGGGTAGGAGTATAAATGAGGGGCAAGCCCCAAGACGTTATACCACCTTCTCCAGGGTAAGAGTATAAATGAGGGGCAAACCCCAAGACGTTATACCACCTTCTCCAGGGTAAGAGTATAAATGAGGGGCAAGCCCCAAGACGTTATACCCCCTGCTTTACCACCTCCTTCAGGGTCAGAGTATAAATGAGGGGTAAACCCCAAGACGTTATACCACCTGTTCGTTTGCCTACTTGGCCCGCATGCTTTTAGAACACAGGTGGGACTTGGTGTTCATGTATGCCTATTGGTGCTATGTTATATCATGGACTGCCGGCAGTGAGGAAGGATTCCACGGGCATGATTGATATTATGGGCGTGAGACCCATAGTTATATTTGAGTAGTGACTTTGAGGGCCTGCGTCCCTGACTTGATATGACTGCTTATGTATTGTGTACTGTAGGTTGGCTATCATACATGTCTCCTGCTTTGTTTAGACTGTTATGATTTCATTACAGTACTTATCGTCACATACTTGGTACATTCTTCGCATCGACCTCCTTCGGGGCCGCTCATGCCGCAAGTTTAGGTACGCAGATGGTGATCGGCAGTGTAGGACCGCCTTCGAGTTTTTGGATAGCTCCTCTGTCCGTGAGTTTATCTTTTGGTATATATCCTTCACATGCTTTGTACGCTGGGTACTGGGGCCTTGTCCGTCATATTTCCGCTAACTCCTGTGAGGTCCAGATTCATATGTGGGATTGGACTCGTATACGGTGTAGTGTCTTTTGTTTATGTATATTATATGGCAGGCTAGTCGGCTTTGCCTTACACGCACTTGTTTTAAAAAAAAAGGAGTCATTATTAATTTCCGCAATGTACTTAGTTGTTAAGAAGGGTGCCCGTGTAGGCACCATCCACAGCTTGGGTTCGGGTTGTGACAGAGTGGTATCGTGAGCGATCGGTCCTCGGAATGTCTGCACCGTGTCTAGTAGAGTCTTGATTATCGGTGTGTTGCGCGCCACACCCATGCGAGAGGCTACAGGACATTTAGAGTTGGTTTCTATTCTTATCACTCTAAGATCGTACATGAGCCGTGTTAGTAAGAAAATTCCTCTCGACGTATTGTTGTGTTACGATTATGCCTCGAGGGCAACAAGCCTGAAGGGCAAAGGAGTAGCAGGAGCTACTAGTCGACTCAGAGAGTTGATAGGGCTTATGCCCGCATTATACCTGGATGTTGTTCGCAATGCGAGTTTTTCTGCGCTGAGTTTTGAGAACACAGCACGAGCCCCCGTTTCTTAGTTGAAGGCACTTTGTGGTCATGGAAGCGATTATGTTATTGACCAAGATAGCGGTGCTAGCTTGTAAGTGATAGTACTGCAGGTAGGGATACTTTGATTAGTAAAGTGAGAAGTTAAGAATGTTGACAAGAATGATAAGTGAACCGAGACTATAGTTGTGTAGAGTTCACAGTCAGTAGTTACCCCATAATAAGTGTAAGACCGATAGGAAGATTGTGCAGTAGAAATACTTTGGCTTATGAGACGAACCTCCAGTGAATGGGAGGATACGGTAAGAAGTACCTTGAGATAAGAGAGAAATTTATTTCAAACTAAGAATGAGAAGTTAAGTGTGACGATGAGTCGGGTTATGGACTCATTTCGGGTTAGCCAGTAGTATGGAATGGGGTGATGTCACTAGAAATGGTTCCGTTATGTGATAGGTCCCGGGATGCCAAGCCCAAGTTTAGAAAATCGTTGTACGAGTTTGTGGACGCGTTCCACCGGAACTAGGTCGTAAGGACCGAGAAAAGCCTTATCGGGAATGTAAGTAACAATATGGCCAAGTTGGTTAGTAACTCCAAGGATTGGGGAACAGAAACAAAATTTGAGATTTTGTACGTGTACTAGATGAGTTTGAAAGTACGAGAAAGTATGACAAGTAAGGAAAGAAAGGAACATCTAAGGATCCCGTGTTTGGGAAGACTGTAACCTTCGAGTTTTGTGAGAAGGGACCACGGACGGAAGGTCCATTATTATGTTTACGTATGTTATGTGGTGGCCATGTGTGGCATCGTTGGTCTTGTGCATTTGATTGATAGGCATAGTAGAGAGACTGTGCCGGAGTTTATATAGCTTGACAACCGACTAAGAACATTCGGGGACGAATGTTTCTAAGGAGGGAAGAATGTTACACCCCGTAAGTCCAGGACATGTAAAAGAGAATGTACGAAAGGAATAGAGACTTAGAAATTAGTACGAAAGGAAGAATCGTTTTTCCGACGGAAAATCTTCCGGACGTCGGAAAGGAAAAATGTTCGTTGTTGAGAATTGGATTCTCAAAATGCATTATTTGAAGAGTATGGAACTTTTAACCTTATGGAAATTTATTTTTACGGATTTGGTCACGTGGGGCCCACCCGAGGAATTTTACATTTTTGTGGGGCCCACGAGGGTTACGGAATTTTATGGACGAATGAGAGGGCGACACGTGGCACCCCCTCCATGATGTTGGACGAAATATTGCAAGGGTGTTATGGTCATTTGACCTATGTAGATGATAAGTCTTCTAAGCTTGATTTTGTTGACTAGTCAACTTGCCACTTAGGCTTAATCCATGTGATCTTCATCTAAGCCACACAATTGTTATAATCTTGGCCCTCCAATGTGTTATAAGTATACTAGTAGTGCAAGACTTGAGCATTCTATACTTAGTAAAAAAATTTCAAGAACTAGTCTTGTTCAAGAAAGGTGCTCTGGCCAAAAGGAGCTTTCAAAGACAAAAATTTGTAGTTTTGATCCATTAGCCACAAGACTTTAACCCAATGTCCCTAAGGGTATTATAAGGTTATCTCAATAGAAAGATTTGGAAAACGGAGTTTTCACGTTAGTCGCAAAGCGAAACTAAAGGAGTTCTTCAACTTTGAAGTTGGAACTTGAAGATGGGTTCTTCATAGGCCTCTAAGGAGTGCTTGGAGCGGATTGGAACTTAAGGAAAGGAGCTAAGAATTTCTAAGGCGCGACTTTGGATCTTGGAAATTTTAAGGGCTTGGAAAGGTATATTCTTGTCGTTTTAGTAGTTAAGACTTACTTATTGTAGTAGCTATGGATTTTAGCAAGCATGTGTTATATAGTATGAAGTTTGATATGTTTATGGGCTATTGGAACCCTAGTCCGAAAACTAGCATGTTTAGCTTTAAGATTGGAATTCAAGTTGATTATTAGTTTAAGTCGTCGCATGTTGAATAAAGAAGGAAATTATAGTTATTGTAGTTGTTTATGACTAAATAACATGTTGACCTAAGAACTTGAAATTGGAAAAGGATTGGAAAAGACGTAGTGTTATTGGTTATATGTCACGAGAATGGCTCGTGAAGTATTATACTGTGGTAGGAATTGTGGGGCGGAATTTTACACGTCTTGTAAGGCGGGTAATCCCCTTTGGTTGGTTGTTGTTTGGAGCCTTAAATGTGGCTTGTTGGTTATTGTATTCGCCTTGAAAAAGGTGGCAAAGTGAGTAGAAACAAAGGAAGTGCTGCCCGATTTTCCGTAGAATTAGGGACCATATACTTAGTATTATTCTACGTTAGAGACTAGAAGTTGATAGTCTTGTTGTGACCATTATAGGTTGACACTTCTACGTACGGCGTATTCGGCTTGTGGATTTAGCCGAAAAGGTATGTGAACTATCTCCTCTTCTAGCATGATTCCTAAAGATAAAGAAAGTAGGTTCTACTCCTTAAATGATCCATTCCTTGGTTGTATTTGGATTGCCTAAAATAGAATTTGTTCTATGTACTTCCTTGATTGTACTTTGATGTTTAGATTGTAAGTTGTAGAATCCATTTTCTTGATGAAGTTTGGATTCTTAAAAGTGAAGGTATTTTTACTTAAAGTACATGTAGTCTTAAAAAGGAAGTGGTTTCCAAATCTTTTGGCTAGGGCCTTAGTTCTAAAACCTAAAGGTCATTATAATGACTTTAGGGGAGTCAAATGAGTGATTTACTTATTTGATTTAAAAGAGGAGAAATGACATGATTTAAGAGAAGTAACTCGTGTTAAGGGTGAAGTTACTTGAGGTTTAAAAAGTAGAAGAAAACTTGTTTTCTAACTATTAAGAGACTTGAGGTATTTTGAAGGTTAAGAACTTGAATTGTAAGTATGTGATACTTGGTTTTAATAGTATAAGTCTCTTGGTTATTGAAGGAATGGATACGTCTAAAACCATAAAGGGTTATAATGGCTTTATGGGAAGTTGGTTATAACGGCTTTATGGAAGGTTTTGAAAGTTGTCTATTTTGATTAATCGGCATAAGTTGCCTAGATTGTGAAAATTTAGAGTTACTTGATTTCAAGCTTTGAAATGAGTTTTCTAAAAGTGTAGTAACTTACTTTGAAAAATAGACACGCCTTGATACTACGGGTATTAGTATCTTGGGGCTTTACATAGAAAGGAGTCTTTTATAAAGGAATGTACGTACGTAGTACTTTGGCTTGATAAATTGAGAATTTGTCTAAGTGTGCCTTGATAAGTACTTTGGCTTGATAAATTGAGAATTTGTCTAAGTGTGCCTTGATAAGTACTTTGACTTGTTAAAAAGAGAATTATTCTATGTATGCCTTGATTAGTACTTTGGCTTGATAAAATGAGAATTTATTTTATTTGTGCCATGATAAGTACTTTGGCTTGTTAAATGAGAATTTATTCTATTTGTGCCCTGATAAGTACTTTGGCTTGTTAAATGAGAATTTATTCTATTTGTGCCCTGATAAGTACTTTGGCTTGTTAAATGAGAATTTATTCTATTTGTGCCCTGATAAGTACTTTGGCTTGTTAAATGAGAATTTATTCTATTTGTGCCACTGATAAGTACTTTGGCTTGTTAAATGAGAATTTATTCTATTTGTGCCCGATAAGTACTTTGGCTGGTTAAATGAGAATTTATTCTATTTGTGCCCTGATATGTAGTTTGGCTTGTTAAATGAGAATTTATTCTATTTGTGCCATGATAAGTACTTTGGCTTGTTAAATGAGAATTTATTCTATTTGTGCCACGATAAGTACTTTGGGTTGTTAAATGAGAATTTATTCTATTTGTGCCTGATAAGTACTTTGGCTTGTTAAATGAGAATTTATTCTATTTGTGCCACTGATAAGTACTTTGGCTTGTTAAATGAGAATTTATTCTATTTGTGCTGATAAGTAATTTGGCTTGTTAAATGAGAATTATCCTATGTGCTGGATAAGTACTTTGGCTTAGTTAATTGAGAACTTGCCTATATGTCTTTGGTAATAGCCTTTGAGTGCAAGTATTATGTTTTATTAAGTTGTCGCGACTCTCGGTTGAAGGTTTGTCTTGTTGTAATTCTTGGGACGTCTGAAGCGGTGATGTGGGATTCCAAGGTATGCTTCCGTTACTTGTAGTACTTGGGTTAAATTCGGATTTTTATAGAAGACATGGTAGTGCTTATGTCTTGTTTGATGGTCGGTCGAGATAGGGTAAGAGTATAAGTGAGGGGTAAACCCCCAAGACGCTGTACCACCTGCTTTATGTGTTGTTTGACGGTCGGTTGAGATAGGGTAGGAGTATAAATGAGGGGCAAGCCCCAAGACGTTATACCACCTTCTCCAGGGTAAGAGTATAAATGAGGGGCAAACCCCAAGACGTTATACCACCTTCTCGGGTAAGAGTATAAATGAGGCAAGCCCAGGCGTTATACCACGCTTTACCACCTCCTTTAGGGTCGAGTATAAATGAGGGTAAACCCAAGACGTTATACCACCTGCTCGTTTGCCTACTTGCCAGCGTCTGATTTTAGAACACAGTGGGACTTGGTGTTCATGTATGCCTATTGGTGCTATGTTATATCATGGACTGCCGGCAGTGAGGAATGATTCCACGGGCATGATTGATATTATGGGCGTGAGACCCATAGTTATATTTGAGTAGTGACTTTGAGGGCCTGCGTCCACGACTTGATATGGCGCTTATGTATTGTATCGTAGGTTGGCTATCATACATGTCTCTGCTTTGTTTAGTTATGATTTCATTCTGATTTCATCGCTCACATACTTGGTACATTCTTCGTCTTGACCTCCTTCGAAGCTGCGTTCATGCATGAAGTTTAGGTAATGATTTGGTGATCGGCCAGTGTAGGACCACCGCCGGAGTTTTGGATAGCTCCTCTGTCCGGGAGTTTATCTTTTGGTATATATCCTTGATTCGTACTTTATGATTTTGGAGTACAGCGGGGCCTTGTCGTCATATTCCGTTAACTCCTAGAGGTGCAGTATTCATATGTGGGATTGGACTGCGTATGCGATGTAGTGTCTTTTGTTTATGTATATTATATGGCAGCCTAGTCGGCTTTGCCTTACGTCAGTTGTTTTAAAAAAAAAATGGGAGCTGTTATTAATTTCCGCAATGTACTTAGTTGTTAAGGTAGAAGGGTGCCCAGGTAGGGCACCAGTCACAGGCCCGGGGTTCGGGGTGTGACAGACATAGTCTCCTTATACAACCCCTACATACCAATAATGCTACACGTGGCCACATAACAATACTCATACTAAAATGTCAAACTGAACCACATGTGTCAACGTCGGTTATCTGTATAAAGCTTCTGCTGACTCTGAGCTTACTAATAACATTTCCTAGATAAGCTTCGCCTTATCCACAGCCCGTTGATTCAGGTCTGGACCAAATAACTGAACCTCGCCTACGTCGAACCAACCAATCGGCGATCTACACTTTCTTACATACAAGGCCTTATACAGGGCCATCTGAATACTGGAAGGGTATCTGTTATCATACGTAACTCAACAACAGGCAAATAATTCTCCTAGCTAACTCTGAAATCAATTACATCGGCCCGCAATCTATCCTCAAGTGCCTGGATAGTACGCTCTGCCTGCCCGTCGGTATGAGGGTGTAATGCAACACTGAGACTCACCTGTGTCCCTAATCCGCCACGAAAAACCTCCGGAAGTTATCGTCACACCGAGCTCGTATATGCGACATCATAAACGTAGGAACCCCGTGCAGTCTCACAATCTCCCTGTTATATAAGCTAGCATAAACCTCAGCCGAGTAAGTGGTCCCAATCCGGAAGAACACGGCTGGTTTCGCCAGCCTATTTACCATGACACTCACGGAGTCGCACTTCCTCTAAGTACGATGCCACCCTGTAACAAGATCCATATTAATTACCTCTCATATCTAAGTCGGGATCTAAATCGCCTGTAATAGCCCACGGGCTTCTGGTGTTCAACCTTGACCTGCTACTAATTCGGACATTAAGCAACAACTCTGCTGCGTCCCTCTTCATGCCATCTTACCAATACATACATCTGAGGTTACGACCCAACTTAGTCGACCCCAAACAATTAGAGCAATAAGCACTGCGTGCCTCCCCTAAAACCTGCTGACAAGTCCTGCAGCACCGGGTATACACGATTTATCCTCATATCACAGCACCCCATCCGGTGCTACTCAACAGGCTCTCCTCTTCTCGGAGAGCCGTATTTCGATACCGTATCATAACTGGATCCTCATACTGTCGCCTCTTTAGCTCCTCAACGACGGAAGACTAGGCAACCTCTCGGATCTAACTTCATTAACCTTGGAAACAAATAATCGAACCCCTCAGCTCGGTAGCTGATGAATCTCACGGACCACGTCCTGTCTATCTGGCTGTCCATCTGGAAGACTACCCATAGATCCACGACTAATAGCATCTATAACTGTCTTGGCTTTCCCAGATGGTATAGGATATCAATATCACAATCCTTGAGTAACTATAACCACCGCCTCTGTCGCAAATTCAACTGCCTCTGTCTGAAGATATACCGGAGGCTCTTGTGGACTACACAAATATCCACATGAAGTCTATATATACGTCATGCCTCCAAATCTTCAAGGCACGATTAACTGCCGCCAGCTCTAAATCGTGAGTGGCGTATTTCCTTTCTTGCTTCCCTAACTGCCGGGAAACATAGGTTCTATCCTTATCGGGTTGCGTCAGCACACAACCTAGCCCAACACCCAACGTGTTACCATAATAACCTAACCCTCTAGTCTTTCAGGAGGGGTTAAAACTGTAGTCGTGGTCAACTTATCTTCCAATAACTGGAAACCTTTCTCATTCTTGCGAAATATTCAGGTGTCCTTAATCTCAATTATGGTTCCTGTTTCCCTTTCTCTGTTGCAACAAAACTTGGTCACTAACTTAGATTTGATTCCTTTGCTTGCCTCATGGCTAAGACTTCATGTCAATCATAATTTAGGGGAGGGAGAGATTCCTTCATTTCGTCAAGTAGTAACCCGATTATTTTCTCCCAGATCGTAGAGCCTATAGCCAGGTGTTCAACCTCAATTCATGGTATTACATACCAATGACTTGTCCAGATTTCTTATCGTTCGAGTGTCTACTCGTCTTTCCTTTATAAGTTATTTCAAGTTGCCCTGGGGTCCCTTACCCCTCCGTATTTTCTTACTATTTTTCTCGTCAGTACAGATGCTACCATCTTTCCTCGAGGTGTTCTTACAGCCCATTATTTACTAATGGTCTTACACTAGTCTGGGGTAATCATATCTCGTGCAACTTACATAACCATAGTCGTATTCTCCTTTATCATTCTGGTCATAACCTTACCTTATGCTTATTATTAGCAAAAGTATTTCTATCTCGATCCATAATCGTACAGTTTCATACATGCGTACTACCTGCATTTTTTTATCCTTACGACACTTCCTCGACCATTTCGTAACGTCGTTCTTAATTACCCCAACATAATACTTTTCCCATGGTTATCTAAAACTGTAACCTATGGAATGACGATACCGATAACCTTACCAGTCTCATATCCTTCGTCTAACAACATGGGTACACATAACCCCATAAAACGTAAAACTATCCTTTTACGTGGGGGAGAGAACTTATCTCCGTAAATAAACTTTCCTTGGAGTCACAACCCTAATCGGAGGTCCTCTTATAATCATATAGATTTTCAAAACCTACCAACGATGTCTTACATTTTCGCAGCAACACTCGTGCTAACTTTTCTTGCTTGCGCTTTCACGAAATTATCCGGAAGGTCGTGGCTCGACCACACAAACCAATTCGGTACCTCGAGGGCACTTAACATAAACTCCTTCAATTTCGAGTATTACTTACTTTCGGCATTAATCTACCTCAAATGAACAAGTCACACAGACTTATTAAAATCGACTATGTCAAAGAAGGAGGGATAATTCATTGGTTACAACCACTTCCCTTCATTTCCACCCGATAACCGGTTTACTGGAAAACTGGTACCGAACCAATATCTCTCTGCAGTCAATGTTGGCATAACAAGAGTCCAACTAACCCGTACTCATAATGACCTCAAGGTGCATGTATGCGACTCTACTAGGTGCGCTGGGTTCCGGCATTTGTATCGTCACCGGGAAATTATTATACACCCGCTCAGCTACCACCCATCACTCACGGGTGTAGTTACCTCTAAAGGTTCTCATGGGTTCAGACTCTATCTTTCACACTTGGTTGCTCCCTTTCTTATCGGTCGTACTCTTTTCCGTACTTCCAACTTATTCTAGCTTACGTACATAACTTCCATAATAAAGTTGGCCTCAATCTTTGGAGTTACTAAATTAAACAATATATGGCCATTTCCGGCTCTCACAACCTGGTTCCGGTGGAATGCGTCCACGAACCCGTAAAACGATTAACTAGACTTGGGCCCTGCACCCTCGTGACCCTGTCACGAAGCGGGAGTACTACCAACTGATCCCATTCCATTACAGGCTATGGGGCGACCCTTAATAGGTCCTCAACCCGACTCGGCATCGTACTTAACTCTTATTCTTGGTCTGACTTAAATTTTTACTAACCAAGAAGGCCTTATATACCTAAGGTTTCAGCGGTTATCAATATTCTTACGCTCGCAATTTTCATGCTCCAAGCCTACCTTATCAGTTCCCCCCGTAAACGGGTACAATAACTTCTGGTAATCCCATAATCGTGTTGTCTTGATCATAACAACCATATTTACTCCATACGGATCTCACCCGTACCATTCTCTTAATCATACCACGTAGCTTAATATATTAACATAGTTTTCCATTAAGTCCCTTAATTAAACTTCTTAAGGGTCCATTTCCTTCTCAGACAACTCATCATCTCCTAATTATCTCGAATTAGCACGTAAAACCTTGATGATAGTTCATTAAACTATTCATACCTTCCCGGTATTTTTAGTCCTTACCAAATCCTGGTACTCTAAAATCATTCTAGGCAACACGCGTCTGACCCTAATACATAAATCCGTATAGTTGTATGTCATAATACCAACTATACTATAAATATTACCAACCTGGATACGCAATCCACATAATCTTTCCTGGGTCACTGTTTCCTTTCTCGTAGCTGCAAACAACATAACTTGTTAGGGAGAGACGACCCTAACCACACACCTCTATCGCACGATCTCGGAGTGAGAAGATTGGAAACCAATCCTAAATGTCCTGCAGCCTCCTGATTATAGATGTGGTGCACAACACACCGATAATCAAGACTCTACTAGACACGGTCTGTAGACACTTTCCTAGGACTAATCGCTCACGATACCACTTTTGTCACGACCCGACCACGGGCGCGGCGGTGTCCTACACAGGCACCGCTTTCGATTATACATCAGAGAATAGCTGCGGAACATACCCAACTTATAAAATAAAAATCATACTTAGGCCGTAGACATCAACAGGCTAGCCGATAAGGCCACCTTTCGTAACATATACATAATACAAAATTAAGACAGTACATCTCTGGTCTTACAAACCCAATCCACAAATGTGACTACAGACCTCTAATAATAACAACTGTGGCGGGACAGGGCCCCGCCATACCCCTGAATGTACAACAACCGACAATACCAGGGATAAGCCTCCGAAGTAAAGGAGCTTCTCAACAGCTGAACAATGATCCTAAGAGTGAGGATCAACAACCTGTATACTCTACCTGCGGCATGAACGCAGCCCCCCGAAGGAGGTTAGTACAACTTGTACCAAATATATGAAACTGAA
Organism: Przewalskia tangutica; assembly: GCA_029844215.1. NCBI lineage: Eukaryota > Viridiplantae > Streptophyta > Magnoliopsida > Solanales > Solanaceae > Przewalskia > Przewalskia tangutica. The sequence continues at coordinate 123,391,715 of CM056722.1, forward strand.
AGTACTGTAGTAAAATCATAAGTCCAAAATAAAGCTGGAGACATGTATGATAACTCAAATAACAGTACACTGTGTCTTACTAACAATGAGAGTAAACAAGAGTATACTTTACTGCATAAAAATAGGAGGCTCATGATCAACGTAGGGCCAACCGCCCGTAGTATCATTAAGCAATCCTACTCCTGGGACTATTTCACCCGCATAGGTCCTGTGGACCCATGATGAGTAACTTCTCGCATAGGCTATATCCGTATAGGTCATGTGGACCCGCATGAGGTATTCCTCGCATAGGACTATTTCACCCGCAGAACTATTTCACCCGCTTGGGCGGTGGGCCATGATAATCAAACGCCTTTCGCATCATGGGTAGCAAATCCATGGAATTAGTAGTAACCCGGGGCTTTACCCCGTAAGAATAACATAAAATAGCACAACCGACTATCATACATAACATAAGCACTACCGACTTATCATACATAACATAAGCACCACCGGATTATCATACATAATATAAGTAAGTTAAGAAATCCCCTAACTTCTTATTAGTCTTGTTCATGTACACTCTCATTTTAGTTTACTTAAGGCACTAACATTGTCACGCCCCGAACCCCGGGCCCGTGACTGGTGCCCTACCTAGGCACCCTTCTACCTTAACAACTAAGTAAACTGCGGAAATTAAATAACACCCTTTTTTTTTTTAAACCAACATACGTGCAAGGGCAAAGCCGACAAGGCTGCCATAATATACATAACAAAAGACACTACACCGTACATGAGTCCAATCCCACATATGAATACAGACCTCTAAGAGTTATACAGAACTATGACGGGACAAGGCCCCGCCGTACCCATAACTGTACAAAGCACATCTTGAAGGAACTTATACCAAAAGATAAACTCCGAGCGAAGGAGCAATCCAAAAACTACGGCGGTCCTACACTGCAGATCACCAAGCAGCGTACCTAAACTGCGGCGTGAACGCGGCCCGAAGGAGGTCGATGCGAAGAATGTACCAAGTATGTGAAGCGATGAAATGCGTAATAAAATCATAACGATCTAAACAAAGCGGGAGACATGTATGATAGCAACCTACGATATCAATACATAGCGATTATATCAAGTCGGGGCGCGTGCCCTCAAAGTCACTATTCAAATATAACTATGAGTCTCACGCCCATAATATCAATCATGCCCGTGGAATCCTTCCTCACTGCCGGCAGTCCATGATATAATGTAACACCAATAAGCATATCCAAGGAGTATCCCTCGTGGTCGCATGTGTTACACTCCGTATTTACAAGATGTTTTAAGGTAGTACGTAAGAGCTCACAAGTGTCACCCCCCCCCCCCTTATGTTGTCTTGGACGAATTGAAGCATGGACACAATGGTCATTTGACCCTTGTTAGGAAGACAAGTCTTGCTAGTAGTCAAGCTTGAGAAAGTTGACTAAGTCAAAGGGTTCAAAGTCTTGATATTTTATAAGATTTCATCCAAATCACCCATTTGTCCACACCTTGACCCTCCATGTCCCTTATAATACTACTAGTAGTGTGAGAGAGCCCAACACTTAGCAAAAATTTACAAAAAATTGGATGAACATAGGCATAAGCTCTCGGGTTCACCTATAGGAAGAAGGAAAATTTTTCGTTTCTTGTTCATTCAACTCCACACTTTAAACCAAGGTTCTTGAGGGTAGTGTAAGCATATCTCAATAGAAAAATCCCGGAAAAAGAGAGTTTTCGTATTAGTCGCAAAGTGAAAACCTAGTGGCTTTCTAGGTTTTGGATTGGAAGTTGAAGGAAAGTTGTTGGTATGGTTCTAAGGGTCTCAACAAGAGGATTGAAGTGTCTTGGAGAGGTTCTAAACTACTAAGGAGCGACTTCGGATTGGAATTGGATTAAGATTCGTTAAGGTATAATCTTGTCCTTTAATGTGTTACAAGATTATATATTTATATTGTTGTTGTTAGCTTTAAGTGTTGCTAGCATGAAGTTGATATGTAGAAGTTTATAAGGATTGTGGATTGATTGTAGCCTTGGAAATCCGTAATGTAATGTAAGCCATGCTAAGTTGGATTTCAATTTAGTCGTTATTAGAATCGTCGCATGTTATTGATTTGAAGATTGTGGTAGTTTTAATCAAATGCGGCTTGATATCTTGATATGTTAACAATTTGGATTGAAATGGAAATTTGATAAGAATTGGTATGGTTGAACTCAAGGTGGCCGAATTTGGACTTTTAGTTTGTTATTCATTTGTATTGGACTACTTTCTAAATTGTGAGCCAATTGGGGCTGTTTAGTTATTCATTTGTATTGGACTACCTTCTATATTGTTGTGAGCCAATTGGGGCTGTTTGGTTATTGTATTTCGGCCTTGAAAAAGGTGGCAAAGTAAGTAGAAACAGAGGAGGTGTTGTCCGATTTTCCGTAGAATTTAGTGACTTAGCACTTAGAATATTCTACGTTTGAATTAAGAGGTTAATGGACGTATTGTGGCCATTATAGGTTGAAGTACTTTGGAGATTTTTTTGCAACTTGTCGCTAGTCGTCGCGAGGTATGTGAACCTCTTCTTTCTTTGGCATGATCCTACGTATGAAATCTCCATGTGATAGTATTTCAAGATTCCTTCTACTCTTAGAAGTTAAGAAGTATTTACATTGTTGAATCTAAGTTAAGAGTATGTTTAAATTGTCCTAAGTCCTTACTAGGTCTTATGGGAGACGTTGGTAAGGATGGTTAGGAAGTTATGAGATTTGATTTAAAGGCTATGTGTCTTGATTTGTTTAAAGTAAGTAAGTGGATTTTATGTTCGAAAATGACTTGAATTTATATGTGAAAAGGGGATTGATTTTAAAAGTGGAAGTTATATGATTTTAAGGGAATAAATTACTTGGTTTTGGAAGGTATGGAACTTTATATGTTTTTGTATAAGTAATTGGGCTTTAAAGGAAGTATGTTATGAAGTTTGAAGACTAAGAACCTTGATTGTCTTTTAAGGATTATGAAGTTTTAAGCGATATGATTCTTTTTAAGTATGTATACGTAGTATCTTTGTATCCCGTTTTCCTAAATGTTGTAAGAATAAAAGTGTCTTAAGTTCTCTAAAATGAAAGGTTGTTATAACGACTTTATGGGAAGTTGTTATGACGACTTAAGAAAGAAGTAATAAGGCGGTTTAAAATGTTATGTAAGGAAAATACACCGAGCCTACAAATAGGCGGATTACGTTATGAAATACACCGAGCCTACAAATAGGCGGATTACGTTATGAGATACACCGAGCCTACACATAGGCGGATTACGCCATATTACCGAGCCTACACCTAGTAGGGTTACGTCATCTTACACCGAGCCCCACAAGAGCGGATTATCTTTACATGATTCCACGATGCAAGGCGGGCGGGCGGGTTATGTCACATGATTCATCAAGACACCGTGTCCCGCAAATGGGTCGGATTATGTTATGTAAGATATGTAAGTTATGTGAAAAAGACTGGATTAAACTCTTAAGTATGTAGGTAAGAATATGTTGTTAAATCTTATTGAAAGGAGGAAAGGAATGGTTAATATATGATTGATTTCAGGAGTTAAAAAAGGACATTCTTTTATACATATATGATTTGGTTATTGCATTTTATTTCTGTTCCATACTAAATTTTTGTTATCGACCCCCGGGTGCGTTCATGCCCGCAGGTGATAGGTACACAGGTTGGTGATCCTTGCTCTTAGGATCTCTGTTCAGTTTTTGGAAGGAAGCCCTTTCACTCCGGAGGCTTATCTTTTGGTACGATTTCCCTGATGTGGTAGACTTATGTACATTCAGGGGTATGGCGAGCCACTGTCCACTTGTGATTGAAATTCTTAAGTGCAGAGTTACATATTGTGGGTTGGTTTGTAAAAGGAAAGGGATGTGACTGCTGTTGTTATGTATATGTATGTGTGTCCAGGAAGGTAGCCTTATCGGCTAACCTGTGATTTAATTTCTCGCTATTTTATTTTATAAGTTTCATGTATGTTCATTGCTATTCTCGATGTATACACGAACAGGTGCCCGGGTAGGGCACGGTCAGCGAGCGGGGTCGGTCGTGACATCATGCCGGAATCTACATCGTATAAGCATGACCGTGGGGTATACAAACAAATCAGGAATCAAACCGCTCGCAGTCACGTGCCGGAATCACATCGTATAAGCGTGTCGAAGTATCCTCGTGGTCGCATGCCCCGACATCCCACATCGTATAAGCATGACCATAGGGTATCCCTCGCGGTCGCATGCCCCGGCATCCCACATCGTATAAGCATGACCGTAGGGTAACACAAACAAATCAGGAATCTGCCAGACTCGCGGTCACGTGCCGGAATCCCACATCGTATAAGCGTGTCGAGTATCCTCGTGGTCGCGTGCCCGGCGTCCCATCGTATAAGCGTGACCGTAAGGTAACACAAATAATGGAAGCATACCGTGGTATCCACCTCACCGTCGGTGCGTCGAGTAAACTTACAATAGGCAGTGAGCCCTCCGGTAGAGTCGCGGCAACGTAATAAAACATAATACTTGCACTCAAAGGCTATCACCAGCACATATAGGCAATTCTCAATTAATCAAGCCAAAGTACTTATCAAGGCACACATAGGATAATTCTCAATTAACCAAGCCAAAGTACTTATCAAGGCACACATAGAATAATTCTCAATTAACCAAGCCAAAGTACTTATCAAGGCACACATAGGATAATTCTCAATTAACCAAGCCAAAGTACTTATCAAGGCACACATAGAATAATTCTCAATTAACCAAGCCAAAGTACTACGTACGTACATTCTTTTCAAAAGACTCCTTTTAATGTAAAACCCCAAGATACTAACACCCGTAGTATCAAGGTGTGTCTATTTTTCAAAGTAAGTTACTACACTTTTAGAAAACTCATTTCAAAGCTTGAAATCAAGTAACTTCAAATTTTCACAATCTAGGCAACTTATGCCCAATAATCATAATAGACAACTTTCTTAACCTTCCATAAAGCCGTTATAACCAACTTCCCATAAAGTCGTTATAACCCTTTATGGTTTTAGACATATTCATTCCTTTTTATAACCAAGAGACTTATACTTAAAACCAAGTATCACATACTTATAAATCAAGTTCTTAACTTTCCAAAATACTTCAAGTCTCTTAATATTTAGAAAACAAGTTTCTTCTACTTTTAAACCTCAAGTAACTCACACCTTTAAAACAAGTTACTTCTCTTAAATCATGTCATTTCTCCTCTTTTAAAACAATTAAGTAAATCACTCCTTTGACTCCCCTAAAGTCATTAAAACGACCATTAGGTTTTGGAACTAAGGCACTAGCCAAAAGGTTTGGAAACCACTTCCCTTTCAAGACTCTATGTACTTTAAGTAAAATACTTTCACTTTTAAGAATCCAAACTTCACTAAGGAAATGGATCATACAACTTACAATTTGACATCAAAGTACAATCAAGGGAGTACATAGAACGAATTCTATTTTAGGCAAACCAAATACAACCAAGGAATGGATCATTTAAGGAGTATGACATACTTTCTTTATCTTAAGGAATCATGCTAGAAGAGGAGATAGTTCACATACCTTTACGGCTAAATCCACAAGCTAAGCCGAATACGCTGTACGTAGAATTGTCAACCTATAATGGTCACAACAAGACTATCAACTTCTAGTCTCTAACGTAGAATAATACTAAGTAAGCGGTCTCTAATTCTACGGAAAATCGGGCAGCACTTCCTTTGTTTCTACTCACTTTGCCACCTTTTTCAAGGCCGAATACAATAACCAACACGCCACATTTAAGGCTCAAAACAACAACCAAACAAAGGGGATTACACGCCTTACAATACGTGTAAAATTCTGCCCCACAATTAATACGAAGTAGTTCCTTATTCAAGCCATTCTCGGCCAACAACATAACCAACACAAAGTCTTTTCCAATCCTTTTCCAATTCTAAGTTCTAAGGTCTAACATGTTATGTAGTCATAAACAACTTCATCAACTACAATTTCCTTCTTTATACAACATGCGACGACTTAAACTAATAATCGACTTGAATTGTAATCTTAAGGCTAAACATGCTAGTTTTCGGATTAGGGTTCCAATAGCCAATATACTAATCAAACTTCATACTAAACATCTCATGCTTGCTAATATCCACAACTACAATGATAAGTAATCTTAACTACTAAAACGACAAGATTATACCTTTATAAGCCCTTAAAAATTCCAAGATTCAAAGTCGCGCCTTAGAAAATTCTTAGCTCTTTTCCTTATGTTCCAATCCGCTTCAAGCACTACTTATAAGCCTATGAAGAACCCCATCTTCAAGTTCCAACTTCAAAGTTGAAGAACTCCTTAAGTTTCCGCCTTGCGACTAATACGAAAACACCGTTTTTCCGAAATCTTTCTATTGAGATATCCTTACAATACCCTTAGGGACATTGGGTTAAAGTCTTGTGAACAAAGGATCAAAACTACAAATTTTTCTAGTGGGATATGAGACAAAGCCGAGAGCACAATGGAAGCACAAGACTAGTGTGAAATTTTCTAAGTGTTGGAAGACCTTGTCTTTCTACTAGCTTAGTATTTAAAACACTATGGATGGCTTAGACTTAAACAAATGGGTGGCTAAGATGAAGATCACATGGATTAAGCACAAGTGGCAAGTTGACTTGGTCAACAATATCAAGCTTAGCAAGACTTATCTTCCACCATGGTAAATGACAATTCTACCCTTACTAAATTTCGTCCAAGACCACATGTGGGGGTGCCACGTGTCGCCCTCTCATTCGTCCATAAAATTTCGTAACCCTCGTGGGCCCCACAAAATGTAAAATTCCTCGGGTGGGCCCCACATGACCAAATCCGTAAAAATAACTTTCCATAATGTTACTAAGTTCCATACTCTTCAAATAATACATCTTGAGAATCCAATTCTCAACAACGAACATTTTTCCTTTCCGACGTTCGGAAGATTTTCCGCCGGAAAAACAATTCTTCCTTTCGTACTAATTTCCAAGTCTCGATTCCTTACGTACATTCTCTTATACAAGTCCTGGACTTACGGGGTGTAACAAACATGTCATCTTAAAATTCGGGAATTTAACCCAAAGTACTACGTACTTCTATTATTTTAAATGACTTTTTTTCATATAAAACTTCCAAGATACTAATAACCATAGTATCAAGTCATAACTACTTTTCAAGACAAGTCACAATACCTTTTAGAAATACATTTATAGGCTTCTAAATCAAGTGACTTCTTTCTTTTAAAACTTTAAGCAATTGATGCCTTTAAATCAATTTGCCTTTCATTATTTCAAGTCATTTATCATACTTAAATTACTTAGAGTAAATCACTCTTTTTAACTTTTCATAAAGCTATTATAATCAACTTCCCATAAAGACGTTATACTAGCTTTATACTTTAGAAACTTACATTCTTCTTTATAACCGAGAGACTTAAACTTTCCAAACAAAACAAGTGTCATATACTTTCAAAAACACTTTAAGTCTCTTAACATTTAGAAAGTAAGATATCCTTAATATTTTTAAACAAGTGAGTTAATTCCTTAACTCAACCAACTTGGACATTCTTAAATTTAGCCAAGGATATAAAATGGACTACATTGTCAAAATCTTGTACGTCTACCGTACTATACATTTACAACTTATTCCACATACCTCTTCGGTTCAATCCACTAGCTAAGTCCAATATGGCGTACGTAGTATGTCAACCTATATGACCATAATACGTCTATTAAATTCTAGTTTCAAACGTAGAATATTCCAAGTGCAAAGCTACTAAATTCTACGGAAAATCGGACAACACTTCCTTTGTTTCTACATACTTTGCCACTTTTTTCAAGGCCGAATTCAATAACCAAACACGCCATATTTAAGGCTCAACCATGTAGTTAACAATAGGGGATTACACGCCTACAAAATGTGTAAAATTCCGCCCCACAAATAATAACAAACTAGTCCAAACTACAATGTCAATTCGGCAAATCGGAGGGACAATAATACATAGTATTTTCCAATTCTTTTTCCATCCAAGTTGTTTAGTATAACATGTTATAAAGCCGCAATCGATTATAACAACTATAATCTCAAGTAGATAACATGCGACGATTCTAGTTAACGACCAAATTGTAATTCAATTTCAAATGACTCAACATGTCATTTTCGGATTTGAGCTTCTAAACTTCCATAACACTTATCAATCTTCATAACACATATCACATGATCATTTCTAACTTATCATAACATGGAATCTTCAATTACAAAAGTAAGACGAAGATTATTACCTCATTTAGCCCAAATATGATCCAAGATTACAAGTCGATCCTTAGCAACTTTAGCTCCTCTTTTTGACGTTCCATTCCACTCCAAGCAACCCTTAGAAGCTTATGAAGAACTCATCTTCAAGTTCTAACTTCAACGTTGAAGAACTCCTTAAGTTTCCGCCTTGCGACTAATACGAAAATGCCACTTTTCCGGGATCTTTCTATTGAGATAACCTTACAATACTCTTAGGAACCTTGGTTTAAAGTATTGTGAATTTTGAACAACAATTGCAAAATTTCCTCTTCCAAATGGCCTTAATGTCGTGAGCTCTATGAAGAGCAAGAACAAGATTTCAATTTTTTTCTCTAAGTGTAGAATGACAAAGTCTTGCTACTAGTATACTTAAATAACACTAGGAAGGGTCAAGATTAAAACAAATGGGTGGCTTGGATGAGTTTCAAAAGGATCAAGCCCAAGTGGTCCTTTGACAAGTCAACAATGTCAAGCTTTTTGTCTTAGCAAGACTTGGTCATTTAAATTATGGTCAAATGACCATTTTATCCATGCCATTTCGTCCAAGACCACTAAGGGGGGGGGGGTGACACGTGTCGCCCTCATTCGTCGCAATATTTCATTTTCCGATAATTCCATAATTTCGATAAATTTTTACTCGTCTCAAATCTTAACATTTTTGAGTTCTTACGTACGTTCTTATAAACATGTCATGGAATTACGGGGTGTAACATCTTTTATCATTCTGGTCATAACCCTTCCTTATGCTTATTATTAGCAAAAGCATTTCTTTCTTGATTCATAATCGTATAGTTTCATACATGCGTACTACCTGCATTTATATCCTTACGACACTTCCTCGACCATTTCGTAACGTCGTTCTCAATTACCCCAACACAATACTTTTCCCACAGTTATTTAAGACTGTAACCTATGGTATGACGATACTGAAGACCTTACCCGTCTCCTATCCTTCGTCTAACAACATGGGTACACATAACCCCATAATATGTAAAACTATCCTTTTACGTGGGGGAGAGAACTTATCTCCCTTAAATAAACTTTCCTTGGAGTCACAACCTTAATCACAGGGTCCCCTTGCGGTCTTGTAAATATCTAATCATCAAGAATCGCCTTAAAATTGTGTAGATTTTTAAAACCTACCAAAGATGCCTTCAGCTTTCCACAGGCAGCACTCGTACTTATTTTATTCTTGCCATGCACATTTTCCTGGAATTATTTGGAAGATCGTGGTCCTGACCGCCACACCCACCAACTCCAAGTACCTCCAAAGGCACTTAACATAAACTCCTTCAATTTCGAGTATTACTTACTTCTGCATTAATTTACCTCGAATGAACAAGTCACACATACTTATTAAAATCAACTATGTTAAAGAAGGAAGGATAATTCAATGGTTACAACCACTTCCCTTCCTTTCCACTCGATAACCGGTTTACTGGAAAACTGGTACTGAACCAATATCTTTCTGTAGTCAACGTTGGCATAACAAGAGGCCAACTAACCCGTACTCATAATGACCCCAAGGTCTGTCATGTCACCTCTACTAGGTCTACTAGGGTCCGACGACTGTATCGTCACCGGGCAATTATTATACACCCGCTCAGCTACCACCCATCACTCACGAGTGTAGTCACCTCGAAAGGTTCTCATGGATTCAGGCTCTATTTCTTTACACTTGGTTGCTCTCTTTTTCACTGGTTGTACGCTTTCCATACTTCCAAACTTATACTAACATACGTACATAACTTCCATACTAAATCTGGCCCCCAATCTTTGGAGTTACTAAATTAAACAATATAAGGCCATTTCCGGCTCTCACAACCTGGTTCCGGTGGAATGCGTCCACGAACCCGTAAAATGATTAACTAGACTCGGGCCTTGCACCCTCGTGACCCTGTCCCATAGCGGGACTACTACCAACTAATCCCATTCCATTTCAGGTTATGGGGCGACCTTTAATAGGTCCTCAACCCGACTCGGCGTCGTACTTAACTCTTACCCTTGGTCTGACTTAACTTTTTTTTTACTACCCGAGAAGGCCTTATATACCTAAGGTCTCGGCGGTTATCAACATTCTTAGGCTCACAATTTCCATGCTCCAATCCTACCTTATCAGTTCCCTCATAACCGGGTACAATAACTTCTCATAATACCATAATCGTGTTGTCTTGATCACACAACCCTACTTACTCCATACGGGTCTCATCCGTACCATTCTCTTAAATCATGCCACGTAGCTTAATCTATTAACACAGTCTTCCATTAAGCCCCTTATTTATGACTTCTTAAGGGTTCATTACCCTAATCAGGCAACTCATCATCTCCTAATTATCTTAAATTAGTACGTAAAACCTTGATGAGAGTTCATTAAACTGTTTCATGCCTTCTCAATATTTATTTAGTCCTTACCAATTCCTGGTAATCTAAAATCATTCTAGGCAACACACATGTGACCCTCATACATAAATCCTTATAGATGTACGTCATAATACCAACTATACTACAAATATTACCAACCTGGATACGCAATCCACATAATCTTTCTTGGGTCACTGTTGCCTTTCTCGTAGCTGCAATCAACATAACTCGTTAGGGAGAGACGAACCTAACAACACAACTCTATCGCACGATCTCAGACTGAGAAGAATGGAAACCAATCCTAAATGTCCTGCAGCCTCCTGGTTATAGATGTGGTGCACAACACACCGATAACCAAGACTCTACTAGACACGGTCTGTAGACACTTTCCGAGGACTAACTGCTCTGATACCACTTTTGTCACGACCCAACCCCGGGCACGCGACTGGTGCCCTACCTGGGCACCCCTTACAGGTATACATCAGAGAATAGCAGCGGAACATATAAAACTCATAAATACTAAAACAGTAATTATCAACAAGTTAGCCGATAAGGACACCTTCAGTAAAATATACATAACCAAAGAAACATCAGTTACACCTCTATTCTTACAGCCCAAACCACAAATATGACTACAGACCTCTAAGAATAACAACTGTGATGGGGACGGGGCCCGTACCACGAATATACAACAATCGACCATACCAGGGATCTGAACCAGGGATAAGCCTCCGGAGTAATGAGTTTCCCAACAGCTGAACAGTGATCCTAAGAATGAGGATCGACCTTTGTATACTCTACTGCGGCATGAGCGGGCCCCGGAGGTCGATTACAACGTGTACCAAGTATGCGGCCCGAAATCTTATGTAGAAATCATAAAATCTAATATAAAGCGGAGACATGTATGATAACTCAAATAAAGTACAATGTGCCTTACTATGATGAGTAAACAAGAGTATACTTTCTTTGCATAAAAATAGGAGGCTCATGATCAAAGTAGGGCCACCGCCGTAGTATCATTAAGCAATCCTACTCCGGGACTATTACACGCGTAAGCCGTATGGACCGCGTGAGGTAACCGCTCGCATAGGCGTATCCGCCCGCATAGGTCGTATAGACCGCGTGAGGTATTCCTCGCGTAGGGTGGTCCACCGCGTAGGACTATTTCACCGCATGAGCCCTACGGACTGCGTGAGGTATTCCTCGCGTCATGGGTAGCAAATCCACGAAATATGCAAATGCCACAAACCCGGAATGACCGTAATGAACAATATATCACTAGCACAACCGCTATCATATAACATAAGCACTCACCAACATCATACATAACATAAGCAAGTTAAGAAATCCCCTAACTTCCTATTAGCATTGTTCATATACACTCTCATTTAGTTTACTTAAGGCACTAACATGTCATTATAAAATCCGGGAATTTAACCCAAAGTACTACGTACTTCTACTCTTTTAAAAATGACTATTTTTCATATAAAACTTCCAAGATACTAATAACCGTAGTATCAAATCATAACTACTTTTCAAGACAAGTCACAATACCTTTTAGAAATACATTTATAGGCTTCTAAATCAAGTGACTTCTCTCTTTTAAAACCTTAAGCAATTGATGTCTTTAAATCAATGTGTCTTTCGTTATTTCAAGTCATTTATCATTACTTACATTACTTAGAGTAAACCACTCTCTTAACTTTCCATAAAGCTATTATAACCGACTTCACATAAAGCTGTTATACTAGCTTTATACTTTAGACACTTACATTCTTTTCATAACCAAGAGACTTATACTTTCGAAAACCAAGTATCGTATACTTTCAAAATGCTTCAAGTCTCTTATCTTTAGTAATCAAGTTTCTTAACTTTAGAATAGCTCAAGGAATCAATACTTTCCAAATCAAGTATTCTATACATTTTCAAGTCGAGAAGTCTTTGTTTACCTTACTAGAATAAACCATTCTTTTTACCTTCCATAAAGTTAACACAACCAACTTTATGCTTTTGAAACCAAGGCATTTATATCCTTTAAAAACAAGTGAGTTAATTCTCTAACTCAACCAACTTAGACATTCTTAAAACAAGTCAAGGATATCAAATGAAATGAATTCATTTAAATCTCGTACGTCTACCGTACTATACCTTTATAACTACTCATGCTCAAGAGATAAGAAAGTTTCCACATACCTCTTCGGTTCAATCCACTTGCCAAGTCCAATATGTCGTACGTAGTATGTCAACCTATAATGACCATAATACGTCTATTAACTTCTAACTTCAAACGTAGAATATTCTAAATGCAAAGTCACTAAATTCTACGGAAAATCGGACAGCACTTCCTTTGTTTTTACATACTTTTCCACCTTTTTTCAAGGCCCGAATTCAATAACCAAACACGCCACATTTAAGGTTCAACAATGTAGTTATCAATAGGGGATTACACGCCTACAAGACGTGTAAAATTCCGCCCCACAAATTAATACCAAACTACTCCAACATACAAAGTCATTCTCGGCCAAAGGTGTAACAACATATCAACCTTTCCAATTCCTTTTCAATTCAAGTTGTTTAGTATAACTTGTTATCAAGCCGCAATTGATTATAACTACTACAATCTTCAAGTAGGTAATATGCGACGATTCTAATTATCGACCAAAATTGTATTTCAATTTCAAATGGCTCAACATATCAATTCGGATGTTGGCTTCCAATATCCATAACACTTATCAATTTTCATTACATATACTTCATGATAGTTAAAATGTAAGGCTTACAACAATATGTAATCTTGTAACACTTAAGAAAACAAGATTGTTACCTTAGTGAGCCTTAATCCACTTCAAGATCTGAAGTCGCTTCCTAGCAACTTAGAGCCTCTCCTTGACATTTCAATCCGCCACTTGAAGCCCTTTAGAAGATCACAAACAACTTTCCTTCAATTCCAAATCCAAACCTAGGAAAGTGACTAGGTTTTCACCTTGCGACTAATACGAAATGCCACTTTTCCGGGATATTTCTATTGAGATACCCTTACAATACCCTTAGGAACCTTGGTTTAAAGTGGGGAGATTATTGGACAACAAACAAAAATTTTCCTCTCCACATGAAACCCCAACCCGAGAGCAAGCCTAGAGGTCTTCAAAGTTTCTTGAATTTTTTTCTAAGTGTGGGAGTTAGTCTTGCTACTAGTATACATATATAACACTAGGAAGGGTCAAGATTAGCACAATTGTGTGGCTTGGATGAGTTTCACAAGGATCAAGCCCAAGTTGCCTTTGACTTAGTCAATAATATCAAGCTCAATATTTAGCAAGACTTGGTCATCTTCAATTATGGTCAAATGACCATTTTATCCATGTATTTTCGTCCAAGACCAAGTAAGGGGTGACACGTGTCGCCCTCCCGTTCGTCGCAATATTTCGTTTTCCGACATTTCCATAATTCCGATAAATTTTTACTAGTCTCAAATCTTAACATATTTGAGTTCTTACGTACGTTCTTATAAACATGTCCTGGAATTACGGGGTGTAACAACTACAGGCCTCTAAGATTTTGGACAAATACTATGACGGGACAAGGCCCCGCCGTACCCCTGAATATACATAACCATTATGACAAGCTCCGGAACATTGGAGCCATCTCAAAATCTTTGAACCAGATCCTAGCTCGCGGATCCTGTGTAATACCTAAACTGCGGACATGAACGCAACCCCGAAGAAGTCGATTACAATGCGAATATGGAACGGAAATAAGGTACAGTAAACATATCATAATTGTACAAAAGAATGACAGGGGCAAGTATAAAAAGTAAATACCAGATCCTACCATGCCATTGCAACTCATGAACTTAATCGTACATCATTATCTTTTCCCATTTTTCAATAAGAGTTATAGTCAAATTCTTACGTACATACTTAGGAGAAATCATTAAGTTCATAACCATAACTTACTTATCTTACATAACATAATCCGGCCCTTTCTGGAGGGAAGCCTATACTGCCCGACCCATTCTGGGACGCGATAAAGTCACATAAGTCTGCCCATAAAGGTATACTGACCGGCCCAATCTGGGACGCGATAAAGTCACATAAGTCTGCCCATAAAGGTATCTTGCCTACCCAACTGGGACGCGATAAAGTCACATAAGTCTGCCCATAAAGGTATACTGCATAAAAATAGGAAGTGTATGATCAACTTAGGGCCACCTGCCCATAGTATCATTTAGCAATCCTACTCCTAGGACTATTTCACCCGCATAGGTCCTGTGGACCCGCAATGAGGTCATCCGCCTCGCATGGGACTATTTCACCCGCATAGGTCCTGTGGACCCGCAATGGAGCGATGCGCTCCGCATGTGACTATTTCACCCGCACAGGACTATTTCACCCGCTTAGGCCCGGTGGGCCCGCAATGAGTACAAATACCGCACTCGCATTATGGTAGCAAATCCATGGAATTAGTAGTAACCCGGGGCTTTATCCCGTAAGAATAACATAAACTAGATCAACCGGCTATCATACATAACATAAGCACTGCCGGCTTATCATACATAACATAAGCACTGCCGGCTTATCATACATAACTTAAGCACTGCCGGCTTATCATACATAACATAAGCAAGTTAAGAAATCCCCTAACTTCTTATTAACCTTATTTACATACGCTCTCTTTTTAGTTTACTTAAGGCACTAACATGTCATTATAAAATCTGGAAATTTAACCCAAAGTACTACGTACCTTTATTCTTTTAAAATGACTCTTTTCCATATAAAACTTCCAAGATACTAATAACCGTAGTATCAAGTCATATCTACTTTTCAAGACAAGTCACAATACTTTTTAGAAATACATTTATCAGCTTCTAAATCAAGTGACTTCCACTTTAAAAATATTTAAGCAATTGATGCCTTTAAATCAAATTGCCCTTCATTATTTCAAGTCATCTCTTTGTTTACAATACTAGAAAAAAACCATTCTTTTAACCTTCCATAAAGTTGTTATAACCAACTTCCCATAAAGCCGTTATAACTCTTTATGTCTTAGGCAAATTCATTCCTTTTATAACCAAGAGACTTATACTTTCAAATCAAGTTACATAGCTTTCAAAATACTTCAAGTCTCTTAACTTTTAGAAACCAAGTTTCTTAACTTAGAATATCAAGTCTCTTTTCTTTAAGAAAATCAAGTTACATATGCTTTTCCCGAATCAAGTATTCTATACTTTTAAATCAAGTCATTCCTTCCTTTAAAAATCAAGTCCCATAACTTGAAAAATAAAGTCTCTTAACCTTTTTAGAATTCAAGGTTCATTGTCACGACCCGATCCCGGGCCCGTGACTGGTGCCTTACCCGGGCACCCAAGTAGACATACATCAGAGTAACCAGCGGAATAAAAAAAAACAAGACAAGAAACAATATGAAATGAGAAACAGTTTAACCAAGAAAAGTGTCACGACCCGTTCCGGGGCCCGTGACTGGTGCCTTACCCCGGGCACCCTAGTGACACAACATCAGAGTAATCAGCGGAACATAAAACACATACATGAACAAGTGAAGTACAAAATAGTAATCTGAGGAAAACTTGCCTTTCGGCATATATAAATAACCACTTTTTTTACAAATGAACAGTTTAATCCTTTTTACAAACCACGCCACAAGATTACTGCACCTCTAAGAAATGATACGACAACGACGGGACGGGGCCGTCATACCACGAATGTAAGCACCTACAACAGGGGACTATACGAATAAGCCTCCGAGAAACGGAGCTTCCCAAAAGTGACTGACCACTAAGAGCGAGGATCAACGGCGGTGTACCTTTACTGCGGCATGAACGCGGCCCGAAGGAGGTCGATCTAACAGTGCAGGTATGTGAAACTAAAAATAAATCAGTAAATGAAATCATAGTAGTCTATACAAAGCGGGAGACATGTATGATAACCAAACTACGATTCACCATAAATAGCGATCATGTCAAGTCGGGGACTCACGCCTCAAGTCATCACTCAATTTTAACAATGGGTCTCACGCCCACCACATCAATCGTGCGTGGAATACCTTCCTCATCGCCAGCTTTATGATATACAAGCACCAAGGAATACACATGAACACGTGTCCCACTGTGTCTAATAAAGCAGTGCGGGGTAAGTCTGAAGGCATAGCCGACTACTAACACCTACGCACAACAAGGTCATAAGTCGTGTCATGATATCTGTCTGAGACGTCACATGATAAAAGGCGGTCACTCGCGCGAGATCAAATGTGCGCGTCTAGCCTCGAACTCTCCGCGACTCGCATAGGCGGTCGAGATAGGCGCGTGAGGTATAACCCGCATCGAGGGTAGCTACTCCCCGGCGCCCCGACTCGCGATCGCGTAGCCCTGGACGCGTGACCACAAGCGGCCGCACACTAACCCGAGCTCCGTAGCTCCGCATGGATCCCCGGACCCGCATGAGGTATTCTCGAATCATGGTCCTGCATCACTGAGTCTACCCGCGTGGAGGCGGCTTAACCTCCGAACACAAGTCAAGGTGGTGGTACAATACCAACATAACGGTGATAGTCAAACAACTTTAAGCGCGATCGAGGAAAACCCCTTTACACTAACATCACAAGATACTAACACACGTAGCATCCCAACATGTTTACTTCTCAAATCAACAAGAAAGTATTTACAAGGCTATCACGAACCAATACAATAGTATTCACACAAGGTACTTTCTACTAACAAGTTCGTATCTAACCCCAAAGTACTTCACACATTAAATCTTTAAAAGATCTGCTTCTTTCACATAAGTCACCTGATACGTAGTATAAAAATAGAGTGACTATCCTTTTAAGAAAACCAAAACTCTTACCTTTGTAAAATCAAGTAACAACATTATTTTCCAAACGCCCAAGTTTGCCTAATATCAAATGTTCACGTTTCTTATTTTAGAAAGGTTTAAGTAGTTCATAGTTTTATTCATTTAAGAATATAATTCTCTTTTAAACAATCGGAGAAACATAAGCCTTATATGTGAGTAGGACATTCTTGTTTATAACAATCTTATTACAATGACCATGATCTAGGAAATATCATTTTGTCTCATCTTAGCTTCATGCGGATGGAAGTTTCTCGGTTTTAATAATACTTAATTATTCAAAACATTTCCTTTTAATTAACGCAGTTGGTTTGTCGATACACATTCGATTTCAAATCGAAAGCATTCTTAAGCCGTTATACCTAACTTCCCATAAAGCTAGTATAACTCTTAAGTTTTCAAACACCAAGTATTACTTCTCCTTTCAAAATGATTCAAAAACTTTTGAAATACTTCAAGTTCTTTCTTATCATATAACAAGCGCTTATAGTTCAAATCGATTACCTTTTAAAAACCACATGTATTTTCTTACTAACATAAAGTCATATAACAACTTCCCATAAAGCGTTATAACACTTTATGTTTTAAACCACTCAAACACATTTAGCACGTATGCGTCACTGCACTACATAGTTCACATATCATGCTAGAAGAGATAGGAAGAGGTTCACATACCTCGCGACGAGTATCGACTCATGCAAAGCGCTCCAAGTACTTCCAAGCGTCGGCTACTCCTTAAGCCACGTGATCGCGCCACACGTAGTACATCAACCTATAAGGCCACAAGTGACTTATTAACATTTAGATCTCATCGTAGAACATTCTAGAAAATTCGCAAGACTCCCCCAACAGCGTAAATCTCCTCTCTATCGGTAGGCTGCCAAGCCAACCAGGGGGTTTATACATCTAAACCTAACGGGTACAATTTTACTCCACGTTACTACTACACAAGTCTCTATGTCTGATCTATGTAATTCTGATTCGATACTCTTCTTTAAATTCAGCTTAAGTCGCAAGACATTGCAGTAAGTATTATTCGAGCTTAAGTCAAAAGACATTGCGATAACTACGTTGATTACTATATATAGTATACTTCAACTATATAATCTAACAACATGTAATTTCCAATTACAATAGGGACAAGATAATTACCTCGATAAGCCCATAATTATCCGAGTTTAATGTCGATCCTTAGCAAAGTTTAGCTCAACTCCGGCGCTCAACCCGCTAAACCACCCTTAGAAGTTCTAACCAACTTCTACACAATACTCCAAATGACTATGGAGATTTTCCTAGGGTTTGGTTTTGGGGTGACGGGAAGTATAATAGTATTTCAGGGCTTTTAAGGTATAACCTTAGAATACTACAAGGTATTTGGCTAAGGTAATTTGGGCATTATAACAATACTTTTGAGAGTATTTCTACACCACAAAGGGGGTATTATCTGAAAACAACTAGGCTAGGGGTACCCATGGCTAGCAACTCAGGAGGGGGCACTACTCGGCTAGCACCCCAGAGGGGTGCTCTCGGCCTGGGGAGGCCATGGCGAACTCAACACTGAGGAGGAGAGGATTTTACACTTAGAAACATTTAGGAATGGATGAAGA
This sequence comes from Przewalskia tangutica, assembly GCA_029844215.1. Taxonomy (NCBI): domain Eukaryota; kingdom Viridiplantae; phylum Streptophyta; class Magnoliopsida; order Solanales; family Solanaceae; genus Przewalskia; species Przewalskia tangutica. The sequence continues at coordinate 123,410,910 of CM056722.1, forward strand.
ATTCATCAAAGGGAGAGGGTATTTATAGCCTGAGCCAAGGCCAACCAATGGCCAAGATTGAGCCAAGTGCTACACAAGTGTAGGGCAAGATATGCCCAAGTGCCCCTAGTCCTACTCCTTAAAACCCTCACAAAATATCTACCAAAATATCTACCACTGACATCCCCATTTCGTCCAAGTCGCCCGCTTGCCCGCTGATGAGAGGGTGCCGAGTGCGCCTCTCGTTGGTCCAAAATGTTCCGTCTCTCGGAAAAATCCATAAAAATAAGAAAAGATATAGCCGAATTTTCCCGCCCAAGTTATGTAAAGCGTTTAGTCGAACGACTCTAACAGGGTGTTGTGCACAAATGCCATTCGGCCGAGCCACTAGGCGGGGTGACACGTGTCACCCTCCTATTGGCCCAAAATAAAACATCTTCGAAAATATCCACAATGGCCAAAATCTCAAAACAAAGTGGGCCCCCAAAACCAGTAAATTTCTCCGTGGGCCCAGCGTGACCATTTCCCAAAATAAAATTCCATAATTCTCTAATATTCGAAGTCCGAATACCAAATCGGGAATCAATTCCCATTAACGAACCTTTTTCCTTCACAAAACCGGAAACTTTTAGTGGAAAAATCACCTCTTTCTTCCTTTCCAATCTTTACGTCGTATTCTCGCACGTGCGTCCTCGCATACATACCACGGAACTACGGTATAACATTCTTCCCGCGAAACATTCGTCCGAATGTTCCTTCTAAGTCTCAAAGCGAACGTGCGAAGATAGTCTTCACTACTATACTTACGAAACAATCTGCCCGCGGTGGCGCGAAATACCACGCAAAATACCTACATCCAAGTCCGAGGAAACACCTCTAACATCACCACAAATAATACTACTTTTGTCACTTTGTCGAGCCTTGCTCCAACGACCCAACAAATGGTACCGGCTGCGTGCGATCAAGGTGTCGTGACACTCGAATTCTTACCATATTTACGATCACGCTTTAGTATCCAAACTTCGGGGTTACTATCTCTAACGTGGTCATCATTAATCGGGAACATTCGGATGGATCTTCGATACTTTCGAACATAACAATACGAAGACCGGACGTCCTTCCTCCTAAGTCGGACGGCAAATGCTAACATATAGGCACTGGCCTATTCTTCACATGAACTCACAAAGGCCCAAGTAACTCGGGCTAAGTTCATCTGTTTCAAAACTCGTCACACCGGGGTGGTACTTTCAAGAAGACCGACCGTCGACTGAACTCTGGCGTCGTCGCCGATTATCCGCGCGATTCCTCCGGTGCGAACTTCTTCTAGACAAGCACCATTATCCACGATCTGCCGGAACAAGTGAACCAACTATCGAACCACGCCAACATCGAACCAATCGGCCGTGACTTACACTTCCGCCCGCAAGTCTTCATAAGGCGACATCCGAACAACGAAATGGTAGCTCAAACGCTCCTCCACAGAGACAACAATCCTCGCAACTACCCGCGAAATCCACGCCGGCGGGGCGAATGCGGTCTGAGACTCGCTGAGTTCTTAACACATGCTTGGTAAAACTTCCGAAACAAAAACAGCCAGTAACACTGGCTCCATCATGCGTCATAAGGTGAAGGTAGGCACCGTCGCGACGCACAACCTTTACGATAAATCAATATTGCCAGTGAGCGGTCCGACCAGAAGAACACGATGGGCTGCCCCATCGGCGACCACCGGTCGAACGCATCCACGAACTCGACGTTGGTTAACTAAACTTGGGCCTAGCACCCTCGTGACCCTACCACAGCGGGACCACCACCGGACCCCACCGCCATACATGCCGCGGGTTGACCCGCAACGTGGCCTCAACCCGACCCTAACGCGCAGCGATACTAGCTCCGATCGAACAATCTCACTAATCACGTTACGAAAACCTGGCGGTCTTCTTAGCTCAACTACCTCTTCATTTCACACTACTTAGGGACTATCCCAAACACACCACGTGCACTATGCACTCTATAAGTCAAACATAAACATACGTCTCTGCGAGATGGCCTTACCTCTAATGTCTTTGCGTATAAAGCTCTAAGGCTCACACTTTCTCTATCCTCCAAAATCTTACTCGGTTAAACCACCATGATTTCTAATCACAACTAACACCGCTATCGAACATAGCACTTAAGGTATACTCACCTTGAAAGTTCTGAAGGACGCACTTCTCGCCTCTTCTCGCTTGGTTAACGTCGATCTACGTTCTCGGCTGCTGCGCATAAGCCCGCATACGTGCCATGCTCAAGCCAAACTGAAGAATTACTCTTTCACAACCCTTTCTTAGGTAGTCATCAAGACTCGCGGTAGATCGGTATACTCTCTGGTAGCCAAATCCATGGCTAGTAACAGGGTTTCCTCTTTGCAATCTAAATTCTCTGTTCGATGCGTGGGCGAAGGTTCAAATATCATGGCGCGATGAGGCTGCCGTCGCCGTGCTAAACTCATTGGGGCTAGTAACGTCGCAGAAATCCCGAATGAAGCACTACCTAGGTAATGATTGGGCTGCGCCCTCAACCCTCGTATTCTACTCGCGACTCCGCCGGTGCCTTGCCCTCACTGGCCGGGTTGCCTGCAGCGGAGGCATAGCGGTGAGGAAAGAAATACGTTAGAGGTCCAACTTACAACACGGCTCTAAGGCACGATCTCGAGTGAGAAGAATAGAAACCAATCCTAAATATCCTATAGCCTCACGATTATTGGCGTGGTGCACAACACCGATAATCAAGACTCTGGATCGATGCATGCGTAGACACTTTCCGAGATTAATCGCTCGATACCACTTTTGTCACGACCGTTCGGGGCGTGGTCGTGCCTTACCCCGGGCACCCTAGTGACACAACATCAGAGTAATCAGCGGAACATAAAACACATACATGAACAAGTGAAGTACAAAACAGTAATCTGAGGAAAACTTGCCTTTCGGCATATATAAATAACCACTTTTTTACAAATGAACAGTTTAATCCTTTTTACAAACCCTGCCCACAACAGTACTACAGACCTCTAAGAAATGATACGACAACAACGACGGGACAGGGCCCCGTCATACCCCTGAATGTAAGCACCTACAACAGGGGACTATACCAAGATAAGCCTCCGGAGAAACGGAGCTTCCCAGTGACTGTGACCACTAGAGCGAGGATCAACGATCGGTGTACCTTTACTGCGGCATGAACGCGGCCCCCGAGGAGGTCACTCACTACAATTGAGTATGTGAAACTAAAAATAAATCGTAAATGAAATCATAGTAGTCTATACAAAGCGGAGACATGTATGATAACCAAACTCTGATTCACCATAAATAAGCGATCATGTCAAGTCGGGGACTCGCCTCAAGTCATCACTCAATTTTAACAATGGGTCTCACGCCCGCCCATCAATCGTGCCCGTGGAATACCTTCCCGCTGGCGGCTTTATGATATACAAGCACCAGAATACATGAACACCGAGTCCCACCGTGTCCTAATAAAGCAGTGCGGGGTAAATGCGAAGGCATAGCCAGCTACTAACACCAGCGGTACCAACAAGGTCATAAGATGTGTCATGATATCTGTCTGCCGTCACATGATAAAAGCCGGTCACCGCGCGATATCAAATGTGCGTGTCTAGCCACAGAACTCTCGCACTCGCATAGGCGATCGAGATAGGCGCGTGAGGTATAACCCGCGTCGAGGGTAGCTACTCCCGGCGTCGTCTGGACTCGCGATCCGCGTAGCCACAGACCGCGTGACCACAAGGCGGCCGCTAACACGGAGCTCCGTAGCTCGCATGGATCCACGGACCCGCGTGAGGTATTCTCGAATCATGGTCCTGCATCACTGAGTCTACCCGCGTGGAGGCGACAACCTCCGGAACACAAGTCAAGGTGAGTGGTACAATACCAACATAACGGTGATAGTCAAACAACTTTAAAGCGCGATCGAGGAAAACCCCTTTACACTAACATCACAAGATACTAACACACGTAGCATCCCAACATGTTTACTTCTCAAATCAACAAGAAAGTATTTACAAGGCTATCACGAACCAATACAATAGAGTATTCACACAAGGTACTTTCTACTAACAAGTTCGGGTATCTAACCCCAAAGTACTTCACACATTAAATCTTTAAAAGATCTGTTTCTTTCACATAAGTCACACAATACCCGTAGTATAAAAAAAGAGTGACTATCCTTTTAAGAAAACCAAAACTCTTACCTTTGTAAAATCAAGTAACAACATTATTTTCCAAACGTCCAAGTTTGCCTAATATCAAATGTTCACGTTTCTTATTTTAGAAAGGTTTAGTAGTTCATAGTTTTATTCATTTAAGAATATAATTCTCTTTTAAACAATCGGAGAAACATAAGCCTTATATGTGAGTAGGACATTCTTGTTTATAACAATCTTATTACAATGACCGTGATCTAGGAAATATCATTTTGTCTCATCTTAGCTTATGCGGATGGAAGTTTCTCTTGGTTTTAATAATACTTAATTATTCAAAACATTTCCTTTTATTAACGCGATGGTTTGTCGATACACATTCTGATTTCCGAAATCAGTAAAGCATTCTTAAGCCGTTATACCTAACTTCCCATAAAGCTAGTATAACTCTTAAGTTTTCAAACACCAAGTATTACTTCTCCTTTCAAAATGATTCAAAAAACTTTTGAAATACTTCAAGTTCTTTCTTATCATATAACAAGCCAGTTATAGTTCAAATCGATTACCTTTTAAAAACCACATGTATTTTCTTACTAACATTAAGCTGTTATAACCAACTTCCCATAAAGCAGTTATAACAATTTATTTTTTAAACCACTAAAACACATTTAACACATGTTCGTCTACCGTACTACATAGTTCACACATATCATGCTAGAAGAGATAGGAAGAGGTTCACATACCTCGCGACGAGTATCGACTACAGCAAAACGCTCAAGTACTTCCAAACGTCGGCTACTCCTTAAGCCACGTAGATCGCCACACGTAGTACATCAACCTATAAGGCCACAAGCGCTTATTAACATTTAGATCTCATCGTAGAACATTCTACCGAAAATTCGGCACCTCCCCACAACGTAAATCTCCTCTCTCTCTCTATCGAGGTGCTACCAAGCCAACCGGGAGGTTATACATCTAACCCTAACTTGTACAATTTTACTCCACGTACTACTACACAAGTCTCATGTCTGATCTATGTAATTCTGATTCGAGACTCTTCTTTAAATTCGGGCTTAAGTCGCAAGACATTCTGGTAAGTATTATTCGGGCTTAAGTCAAAAGACATTGCCGATAACTACGTTGATCTATATATAGTATACTTCAACTATATAATCTAACAACATGTAATTTCCAATTACAATAGGGACAAGATAATTACCTCGATAAGCCCATAATTATCCGAGTTTAATGTCGATCCTTAGCAAAGTTTAGCTCGACTCGGCGCTCCAACCCATTCTAAACCACCCTTAGAAGTTCTAACCAACTTCTACACAATACTCCAACTGACTATGGAGATTTTCCTAGGGTTTGGTTTGGGGTGACGGAAGTATAATAGTATTTCGGGCTTTTCGTAACGGTATACCCTTAGAATACAACAAGGTATTTGGCTAAGGTAATTTGGGCATTATAACAATACTTTTGCGCGTATTTCTACCCCACAAAGGGGGGGGTATTATACGAAACCAACTAGGCTAGGGGTACCCACTGCTGCAACTCTAGGAGGGGGCACTACTCTCGGCTAGCACCCCTAGAGGGTGCTCTCGACCACAGGGAGGCCTTGGCGAACTCAACACTGAGGAGGAGAGGATTTTACACTTAGAAACATTTAGGAATGGATGAAGAATTCATCAAAGGGAGAGGGTATTTATAGCACAAGCCAAGGCCAACCAATGGCCAAGATTGAGCCAAGTGCTACACAAGTGTAGGGCAAGATATGCCCAAGTGCCCCCTAGTCCCTACTCGCCCTTAAAACCCTCACAAAATATCTACCAAAATATCTACCACTTGACATCCCATTTCGTCCAATCGCCCGCACCTTGCCCGCTGTGAGAGGGTGCCGTGCCTCCCTCTCGTTGGTCCAAAATGTTCGCCTCTCGGAAAAATCCATAAAAATAAGAAAAGATATAGCCGAATTTTCCGCCCATGAAGTTATGTAAAGCGTTTCGTCGAAAACGACTCTAGCAGGGTGTTGTGCACAAATGCCATTCGGCGAGCCACTAGGCGGGGTGACACGTGTCACCCTCCTATCGCCCAAAATAAAACATCTTCCAAAATATCCACAATTGCCAAAATCTCGAAAACAAAGTGGGCCCCACAAAAACCGTAAATTTCTCCCGTGGGCCCCACGTGACCATTTCCCAAAATAAAATTCCATAATTCTCTAATATTCCAGGAAGTCCGAATACCAAATCTGGGAATCCAATTCCCATTAACGAACCTTTTTCCTTCACAAAAACCGGAAACTTTTCCGTGGAAAAATCACCTCTTTCTTCCTTTCCAATCTTTCTGTCGTATTCTCGTACGTACGTCCTCGCATACATACCCTGGAACTACGGGGTATAACAAAAAGATTGCCTTTCGGCATGTATATATATATATCAAGAGTGAACAGTTACATCCCAACTATACAACTGTACTACATACCTCTAAGAATGTAACAACAACTATGACGGGACAGGGCCCCGCCATACCCCTGAATGTACAAGTACCTACAGTGACAGGGGACTATACCAAAAGATAAGCCTCCGGAGAAACGGAGCTTCCCAAACGCTGAACTGCGACCCTAAGAGCGAGGATCAACAACTGGTGTACCTACTGCGGCGTGAACACGGCCGAAGGAGGTCGGTCTGGCGTGTACCAATGTGAAATCAAAATACTATAATGAAATCACATTTCATCATTTTATAAAATCATTTCGCAATAAGTAAATTATGTCAAGTAAGGGGCGCGTATCCTCAAAATAATCACTCGCATAACTATGGGTCTCACGCCCATAATATCAATCATGCGTGGAACCCATTCCTCATCTGCCGTGACATGATGTAAACAACACCCATATGTGGACACGAACACTAGATCCTGCTGCGTCATTAAACCGATCGGGCAAGTAGAGTAGCCAACTACCGGTCAGAAGGCTAGTCATAAAACTTCACGGGCAAGGTACGGAAGCCAACTACCAGATCCAAACCAGCCACGCAACTGGCCGAGGCAAGTATCTAAAGCTAGCGTACAATAACCTACCGTCTCACGAGATATGACCGTGGCAAGTATCTTAAGCTATCTACCAGAGCCTGCCGATACACGAGAAATGACCAGGACAAGTATCTAAAGTGTGCCTGTAACCACATGTACAAATCAAGCCTGTGATCGCTCGTCACCGCGGCAAGCTTCATGGATTAGCCGTCCATGGATAAATAACATAATCCTCACAATGACCGCATGCCCCGGCATCTTTCCTCGGTATAAGCATGGCCATGAAACCATCCTGCTGGACGCATACCCGTGGGCCACCCATCGTGTCAGTATGTCCAAAGGAAATAACAAGATAATACTCAAAGTGGATGTATACTCGTGGGCCACCCAACGTGTCAGTATGTCCAAAAGATATAACCAGATACTACTCAAAGTGGACGCATACTCGTGGACCATCCAACGTGTCAGTATGTCCAAACAATCAATCAGATAGCCGGCCCTCCCCGAGAGACACGGTAGCATAGAATCAAAACATTTGCACAACAAAGGCAATCACAACAAGCATAGGCAAGTTCAACTTACTTTCATTTTATGTCAACAATCCGGGTTTCAACCCCAAAATACTACATACTTTCATTCTTTCAAAAAAAAGACCTCTTTTACGTAAAAGCCACACGATACCAATACTCGTAGTATCAAAAATACGTTTTCTTTTCAAACCAAATTACTTCACTTTCGTAAAAATCTTTACAAGACGTTTAAAATCAAGTACTCTATACTTTTTAAACTAAGTGCTTTATAGTTTTTAAGACAATATCAAGTATACTTTTAAAACGCCGTAAATTACTCTTTTTAAAACAAGTAACCCATACTTAAATCAAGTTACTTCTCCTTTTCCAAAATCAAGTCGTTTATAAGTAAAGTCTCTTATTTTAACTTCATAAAGTCGTTATAACTAACTTCCCATAAAGCTATTATAACACTTTATGTTTTAAATAAACCAAATTCATTTCACACTCGTACGTCTACTATATAGTTTACAACAAATCATGCTCAAGAGTATATGAAGAATCACATACCTCGCCGAAATCCACCGCCAAGTCGAATATGTCGCGCAGAGTATCAACCTATAATAGTCAAATACGTCTATCAACGTCTAGACTACTCGTAGAATATTCTAAGCGAGAAGGTTCTCTATCCTACGGAAAATTGGCGAGACTTCCCTGCAGTCAAACTACTCAAGTCTACTGTAAATACAGTCCTATGTAAGTACGGTTCAATTCTCTTCTTTTATACCCTCCTTCCATATATCTTATACTTATTTCTTTACTACTACAGTATGTAATCTCCAACTACAATAGAAGGACAAGATATTTAACTCGGTAAGCCCAAAATTATCCAAGTTTAAATGTCGATCCTGAACAACGTTTAGCTCCTAATTTGCATGCTCTGATAGCTCCAAGAAACCCTTAGAAGTTTCTAAACAACTTCTACTTAACACTTCAACCAACTATGAAGATTTTCCTAGGGTTTCGTTTTGTGACTAAAGGATATAAAGTAGTATTTCTGGGCTTTTAGTATAGAGGTGACTTTGGAATACTACAAGGTATTTGGCTAAGGTATTTTGAAATAGTAACAATACTTGGAGAATATTTTTCTACCAAGGGGGTTGGACGAAACTACTAGGAAAGGGGAAGGACTTGGGCGAGAACTACTAAGAGGGGAGGATTTTGGAGACTTGGAAAATGTTTAATGGATGAAGAAGTCTTGCACTAGAGGGGTATTTATAGAAACAATGAAGGGCGAGATTGAGCAAGTGGAGGGTGTAGATTTGGTAGCTTGTTCAAGTGAAGTCTTCCACCAAGTGTTCACCACAATAATGGGACATATGTCCACCACAAAATTGGAACATATGTCCACCACAACAAAGAGCCATGTGGCCTTCCACTAGCATAAAAAAAACGTCCAAGGCAAGCTCCCACTTGCCCACAAAAATTCGTCCACCTACTCCCACTCACCCAAAGAAAATATCTTGCAAGACTTGACTTTTTGACTTGTCCACTAGCCCAACATTTCGTCCAACCCATGCCAACTAAGGGTGACACATGTCGCCCTCCTATAGGTCCAAAATATTTCATCTCTCGGAAAAATCCGTAATCGGTTAAAATATTAAAAACGTAGAATTTCCTTCACAAGTTTCGGAATCTTTTCCATCGAAAGTTCACAATTTCATCCTAAACCTAATTAGGGCTTATACAATTGTACGTACGTCCCCACATACATACTCTGGAAATACGTGGTATAACATTCTTCCCCCCTTAGAAACATTCGTCCCGAATGTTCCTTCTAAGTCTCCAAACACGCATGCGCCGGTATAGTCTCCACTACTACACTTACAAAACTGATCATGCCACAATGGCCAGAATATAACATGCGCGCAAAACTCAAATCCAAGCCAACGAGGAATCACCTCTAACAACACAAAAAAAACTCCCACCCATGGTCTAAAGGATACTCCCTTCGCATCTTCACCTCACAAGAGAAATGATCACTTCCGTCCTCTTAACACATGTTCGCTTCCTTTCTTACTCGTTGTACCCTTCTCGTACACCCGAACTCTCTATAGTACACGCTCCACACTTCAGTAACCTCTTCAATTTCAACAATCTTGGAGTTACTACCTCCAACTTGGTCATCATTCACTGGGAACACTCTGGATGGATCTCGATACCGCCAAACATAGCAATATGGAAGACCGGACGTACTGCCTCCCAAGTCGGACGGCAGTGCTACCTTATAGGCAACCTGGCCTATTCTACAACAATCTGAAAATGCCCTAAGTACCTCGGGGTAAGTTTTCCCTGCTTTCCAAATCTCGTCACACCGCCAGGGTGGTACATGAAGACCACGTCGGCTGAACTCCAAGTGTCGGCGCAGATTATCCGCCGCGACTTCGTTGACTCGAGTGCTAAAAACCTCTTCTGGACAAGCTTCACCTTACCCCCATCCTGCTGAATCAAGTATGGACCAACTATCTGAACCTTGCCAACCTCAAACCAATTGACTGGCAACCTACCCTTCCGCCCATACGAGGCTTCATAAGGCGACATCCGAATACTGAAATGGTAGCTATTATAATTGTCACACCCCGAACCCCGGGCCCGTGACTGGTGCCCTACCTGGGCACCCTTCTTCCTTAACAACTAAGTAAACTGCGGAAATTAAATAACACCTCATTTTTTTTAAAAAACCCGTATGCGATGTAACGGCCGTAAACAATTTGTCATGTAATATACATAACAAAAGACACTACACCGTACATGAGTCCAATCCCACATAAGAATACAGACCTCTAAGAGTTTTACTGAAATATGACGGGACAAGGCCCCGCCGTACCCATAACTGTACAAAAGCACATCTTGAAGGCTATACCAAAATGATAAACTCCTGAACAGAGGGAGCTATCCAAAAACTCTGAGCAGGGTCCTACACCTGCCGATCACCAAACTGCGTGTTACACCCCGTAGTTCCAGTGTATGTATATGAGGACGTACGTACATAAATACGACATTAAAATTGGAAAGGAAGAAAGATGTGATTTTTCACTAAAAGTTTAGAATTTTGAGAAGGAAAAATGTTCGTTAATGGGAATTGGATTCCCGGTTTCGGTATTCGGAGTTTTTGGAATATTTGAGAATTATGAACTTTGTTTCTTTCCGTAATTGGTCACGTGGGGCCCACTGGAGAATTCTGTTTTGTAGGGCCCACTTTATTTTGGATGTTTGGCATTGCGGATATTTTCGTAAGATGAAATATTTTGGACGAGTAGGGGGGCGACACATGTCACCCCCGTGTGGCCATGTTGGCGGGTGGAGAAGGCAGTGGGGCGTTTAGGTGGACAAGTGGCCCATTTTGTGGTGGCCACTTGTCCCATTTTGTGGTGGCCAAATGGTTGGCCAACTACCCCACACATGTACCCCATCCTCAACACACACTTTCCTAGATCTTGGCCATTGATTTTCCTATAAATACCCCATTGTTTCAAGAATTATTTAATCCACAATTTGAGATTCTTAGTCACAAAATACTCCTCCTTTGTTGAGGTTCTCGCCCTACTCTCCCCCCTTGGTGTAGGAAAAATTCTTCAAGTGTTGATATAGTCCCAAATACCTTAGCCTAGTATCCCTAGTTGTATTCAAGTTATTTCAATACTAGGGCAGAAAATTCTACTTTATTCCTTTAGTCGCAAAAACGAAGCCCTAGAAAAATCTTCATAGCTTAGATGAAGTGTTAAGAGAAGTTATTTGGAAACTTCTAAGGGTTGCTTGGAGCGGGTTGGAGCGTCAGGATTTGGAGCTAAACGTTGCTCAGGATCGACTTATAATCTTGGATAATTTTGGGCTTATCGAGGTAATGATCTATGTCCCCCTATTGTAATTGGAAATTACATGTTGTAGTAGTTAATCATTGAGTATAAGATATATTGGAAGTATAATTATAAGGAATTGAACTGTATTTACATTGGACTGTATTTGCAGTAGACTTGTAGTATTATTGTGGAGTAGAATTGTACACGTCCGGTTAGACGTGTAACCCCCCCTGGAATTGTTGGTTTGGTAGCAGGCCTCGTTTGAGGAGGAGTTTTATGTGGTTGCGGGGGGGGAGGTGTTGCTGAATTTTCCGTAGAATAAGGAATCTTGTATCTAGAATTATTCTCTGAAGAGAGCTAGAGGTTGATAGGCGTTTTGTGGCCTTTATAGGTTGAAGTACTCACGAGTGGCGTATTCTACTTGAAGGGTGGAAAAGGCGAGCAAGGTTAGAGTACTTTGGGCGTTTTGCTAATTGTCGATAATCGTCGCGAGGTATGTGAACCTCTTCCTATCCTTTCTAGCATGATATTTGTGAAATATATTTAGTGCGGTGACCGCGTGTGTTTAAAGGAAGTTGATTTTCCTTTTGTGTCCTTGACTTGATTCCAAAGTTAAGTGACTTGTTATGAAACATTAAGGACTTGAATTATGTTAAAAAGTTGTAAAATCTCACTCATGATTAATGGGTGTGTGGTCTTTTAAAGAATAAAGTTATCTTGATTTCGAAAATAAGAATGGTTTTATCATTGGATTTAAAATGATAACTTGACTTATAAACAACTTGATTTTGGGAAAGGAGAAGTAATTTGATTTAAAGGTATAGGTTACTTGTTTTTAAAAGAGTAAGACACTTGGTTTAAAAAGTATATTGCTACTTGACTTTTAAAGGAGAAGTGCCTTTGTTTTAAAAGAAGGTATGAAAATTGTTTTGGTTTTACTTTGATGTCTTTTGGCTTGAGTTTAAATAATAAGAATCTGGAAGTATTTCAAAAGAGTTATTAACCATTTTTGAAAGAAAATAAATACTTGGTTTTAAAAGCTTAAGTGTTATACTAGCTTTATGGAAAGTTAGGTATATCGACTTAAGGAAGATAGAAGGAACGGTTTACTTATTTTTTTTTATGAAAGTCTTGTATTGATTCTGGAAAGTGTAGTAAGATGGTTTGATAAGTAGACATGTTAGGATGCTACGTGTGTTAGTGTCTTGTGATGTTTGTATAAAGGGGTTCCCTTGTTGTGCTTATGTTGTTTAACGATAAGCTGTTATGTTAGTATTATATCACTCACCTCTTGACATGATTCCGGGGGTTAAGGCGCCTCCGTCGGGGTAGACTCGGTAGTCTGTGTGACCTATGATTCGAGAATACCTCATGCGGGTTTGTGTGACCTATGCGAGCTACGAGAGTTCGAGTTAGTGTGCGGCCTTTATGGTCATGCGGTCTATGTGGCCGTGCGGATCGCGAGTCGGGGCGTTGCGGGAGTAGCTACCCTCGATGCGGGGAATACCTCATGCGGGCCATCGAGTGGCTTATGCGGAGCTGCGGGAAGTTCGGGACTAGACGCGCATTAGATCTGCGGGCGAGTGGCGGCCTCGATCATGTGGCGGTCTAGACAGATCTCATGAAACGATTTATGACCTTGTTGATGCGTGGGTTTTAGTAGTCGGCTATGCCTTCGTACTTACCCGTGCGGTTTTATTATGACACGTAGGACACGTGTTCATGTGTATTCCTTGGTGCTTTTATATCATAGATGGCGTGAGGAAGATATTCCACGCATGATTGATGTTGTGGGCGTGAGACCCATAGTTGTATTTGAGTGATGACTTTGAGGCGTGAGTCACGACTTGACATATCGCTTATTTATCGTGAGCGTAGTTTGGTTATCATACATGTCTCTGATTTATATAGACTACTATGATTTCATTTACGATTTTCGTTTCACATACTTGGTACATTATGCTGACCTCGCCCGGGCTGCGTTCATCTGCAGGTAGAGGTACACCAGTGTTGATCCTCGCTCTTAGGGTCACAGTTCAGCGTTTGGGAAGCTCCGTTTCTCCGGAGGCTTATCAGTGGTATAGTCATCTGTCGTTGTAAGTGCTTACATTCAGGGGTATGGCGGGGCCCTGTCCCGCCATTGTTGTCATATCATTCTTAGAAGTGCAGTAATCGTTGTGGCGTAATTGTAAAAAGGATATGCGTTTCTAGTTGTTATATATTTATGCCGAAAGGCAACTTTTCTCAGATAACTGTTTTACACTTCACTTTATTCATGTCTTGTTTTATATTCCGCTGATTACTCTGATGTATGGCTACTTGGGTGCCCGGGGTAAGGCACCAGTCACGGGCCCGGGTTCGGGTCGTGACAAAAGTGGTATCAGAGCAGTTAATCCTCGGAAAGTGTCTACAGACCGTATCTAGTAGAGTCTTGATTATCGGTGTGTTGTGCACCACACCTATAATCAGGAGGTTGCAGGATATTTAGGATTGGTTTCCATTCTTCTCACTCTGAGATCGTGCCTTAGAGCTGTGTTATAAGTTGGACTCCCTCTGACGTATTCTTTTTCACCCGTTATGCCTCTGCAGGCAGCCAGAGCCCGAAGGGCAAGGCGGCGAGAGGAGTCTGCGAGTAGAGCACGAGAAGGTTACGAGGCACGGGCCATTCATTATCCGAGGCAGTCATTCGGGAGTTCTGCGCGCGCTAGCCCTGTGAGAGTTTAGAGCGATGGCGGTAGCTCACGAGACCACGATACCTGAGCCTCTAGTCCCACGGCCAGGAACAAAGGATATGAGTTACAAGGAGATGACCCAGTTACTAGCTAGTCTGGTGGCTGGGAATGAGGACGGACGAGGCCGGTGGTTCCAGCATGCGATAGTTCACCCAGATCCGATAGTTTGAGGCATCGGGGCTTTGAGTCGATCCACGAGTTCTATGGATTGAGGACTGAGGAAGATCATCAGGAGTTTATTCGACTGTTGCAGCGGATCATGAAAGTGATCGAGACCTCAGAGGCATTTCTTACACACTTTTTGCCCTCGCTGATGAGGAGAGCTCGGGCAGATAGATTTATGAGGTGGCGAGCAGGCGAGCGGTTCGGGAATACGATATAGAGTTTGACTTATTGGCTCGTTATGTCCCGCTTTAGTGGCGGACATGGAGGATAGAGTGCCGATATGTCACGGGACATGACGATTATCTAGAGAGTTGTACAAGAGTAGCTCTTCAGTCAGACATTGACATTGCCCGCGTACATGCTTACACGCAGCAGACTGAGGAACGTAGAGATCGACGGACTAACCAAGATCAGCAGAAGAGGGCCAGAATAGCAGGGTCCTTTGGTAACTTTCGAGGCGGACCTTCTCAGCAGCAGACTGGTTATGCGCCTCCGCCAGTACAGAGTGGTCCTCCGCGCACTTGGGGCGTTAGGTATTTAGGAGTTGGTCAGAACTCCAGGGTTTCTGGTTCACAGATTTATATAGGTTCCAGCCAGCCAGATTCAGTTTTCCCTCTATGTTCACTATGTGGTAGACGTCATCCCAGGAAATGTCGTCTTTTTACTAATGCTTGTTTTACCAGTGGCCGTCAGGGCCATGTGAGGAGAGAATGTCCTAGTAGGAGGGATACATGTGGGATGACTTAGCCTACCAGGTCAGTTGCGGATTCAGTGGTTCAGAGAGGAAGGGGTGTTAGCCAGAGGAGGCCACCCCCACCTCGATGTGGCCATTGTGGTAAGTGACATTGTGGAGAGTGTCGTACTTCTTCGACAACTTGTTTTGCTCTCGGCCAGCAGGGCCATCTTGCGAGAAATTGTCCGACCAGATGTGGCGCGGATGTAGAGACTCAGCCTTCAGGATCAGTGGCTAATTCATCATTTTCCCTAGCTATGCGCCCAAGGCGAGGATTGATTAGAACGACAAAGGAAGTGAAGCATTAGATGCAGGTATATCATTAACCCTCTAGAGATTTGTATGTGTGATAAGATGAGTATACCTTAAGTGTTATGTTCTGATAGCATTGTGTTAATTGTGATTAGAAAACATGGGTAGTTGTAAAGGGTAAGTCTGGGGACGAGAAAATGGGGAGCCTTAGAATTTATAACAGTTGGGACCTTGGATGCAGCCGTCTGAGTGGATGATTTTACGGTTGGTCTTTGTCGAAGTACTCGGTATACGTGGTGTATTTATGGGATAATTCCATGGGTAGTGTGAGATGAAAGTGGTAGCTTTCATGACGTGAATTGGTAATATTGTTCCGGATCGGGGAACGAGAGTTTAGTACGAAGTGGGTCGGGTTGAGGCCATATCGCGAGTCAACCGCGGCCGGAAAGTGGTGAAGTCGGTTTGAGGTGGTCCCGCTAGATGATAAGTCACGAGGGTGTTAGGCCCAAGTTTAGTTAACCATCGTGCGAGTTCGTGGAAGCGTTCGACCGATGGTCGGGCCGATGAGGTCAGCCATCTTGTCTTTCGATCGGGGCCAGTTTACTCGGCAGAGGGTTATGCGAGATGTTATAACAGGAAGGTTGTAAGGTTGCACGAGGTGCCTACTTTCACCTTATGACAGACAGTGGATCCCAGTTTACAGCTGTTTCTTTTCTGGAGGTTTTTACCAGGCAGGGTAGGAACTCAGGTGAGTCTTAGTATCGCATTCGCCCTCGGGCCAGTGTTTGGATTTCGCGGTATTGTGAGGATTGTTGCCTCCGTTGAGGAGTGTTTTATAGCTACCATTTCGTATTCGGATATCGCCTTATGACGCCTTGTAGGGCGGAAGTGTAAGTTCTTGGCCGATTGGTTCGATGTTGGCAAAGTTCAGATAGTTGGTTCATACTTGTTTCGGCAGGATGTGGATAAGGTGAAGCTTATACAGAAGAGATTTTTGGCAGCTCAGAGTCAACAGAAGTCGTGCGGATAGTCGGCGACACTTAGAGTTCAGGTTGACGGTGGGCCTTCGTGAAGGTACCACCTCGGAAAGGGTATGACGAGATTTGGAAACTGGAGCAGTAGCAGAAATGTGGTAAGGTGTGAGAAAGAGTTCGAGTGTACGAGAAAGATGCAGCAGTAAGGGAAGAAGCGAGCATGTGTTAAGAACATAGTTGTGATCATTTCGTTTGTAAAGTGAAGGTGCGAAGGAGTATCTTTTAGCCCTTGGGTGGGAGTTTTGTGATGTTAGAGGTGATTCCTCGTGGACTTTGATGTAAGTATTTGCGCGGGTGTTTTTACGTGGCCATGTGTGGCATTTGCAAACCCGTTAAGCTATGAGGAACTTGATCGTTATCTGCTTGAGAAGGAACATTCGACGAATGTTTCTAAGGAGAGGAGAATGTTACACCGTAGTTCGGTGTATGTATATGAGGGCGTCGTGCATAAATACGACATTAAAATTGGAAAGGAAGAAAGATGTGATTTTTCGGAAAAGTTTCCGAATTTTGAGAAGGAAAAATGTTCGTTAATGGGAATTGGATTCCCAGTTTGGTATTCGGACTTTTGGAATATTTGAGAATTATGGAATTTTATTTCCGAAATTGGTCACGTGGGGCCACGGGAGAATTTACGGTTTTGTGGGGCCCACTTTATTTTTGATTTTTGGCATTGCGGATATTTTGGAAGATGAAATATTTTGGGCGAGTAGAGGCGACACATGTCACCCCGTGTGGCCATGTTGGCCGAATGGAGAAGGCGAGTGGGGCGCTTTAGGTGGACAAGTGGCCCATTTTTGTGGTGGCCACTTGTCCCATTTTTGTGGTAGCCAAATGGTTGGCCAACTACCCACACACATGTACCCCATCCTTACCACACACCTGCCTAGATCTTGGCCATTGATTTTCCTATAAATACCCCATTGTTTCAAGACTTATTTCATCCACACTTTGAGATTCTAAGTCACAAAATACTCCCCTTTGTTGAGGTTCTCGTCCTACTCTCCCCCTTGGTGTAGGAAAAATTCTTCAAGTGTTGATATAGTCCCAAATACCTTAGCCTAGTATCCTAGTTGTATTCAAGTTATTTCAATACTAGGAGCCGAAAATTCTACTTTATTCCTTTAGTCAAAAGCAAGCCACTAGAAAAATCTTCATAGCTTAGATGAAGTGTTAAGAGAAGTTATTTGGAAACTTCTAAGGGTTGCTTGGAGGCGGGTTGGGCGTCGAATGGAGCTAAACGTTGCTCGGGATCGACTTATAATCTTGGATAATTTTGGGCTTATCGAGGTAATGATCTATGTCCCTATTGTAATTGGAAATTACATGTTGTAGTAGTTAATCATTGAGTATAAGATATATTGGAAGTATAATTATAAGGAATTGAACCGTATTTACATTGGGTGTATTTGCAGTAGACTTGTAGTATTATTGTGGAGTAGAATTGTACACGTCAGGTTAGGCGTGTAACCCCCGGAATTGTTGGTTTGGTAGCAGCCTCGTTTGAGGAGGAGTTTTATGTGGTCATGCGGGGAGGTCTTGCTGAATTTTCCGTAGAATAAGGAATCTTGTATCTAGAATTATTCTGAAGAGAGCTAGAGGTTGATAGGCGTTTTGTGGCCTTTATAGGTTGAAGTACTACGAGTGGCGTATTCTACTTGAAGGGTGGAAAAGGCGAGCAAGGTTAGAGTACTTTGGAGCGCTTTGCTAATTGTCGATAATCGTCGCGAGGTATGTGAACCTCTTCCTATCCTTTCTAGCATGATATTTGTGAAATATATTTAGTGCGGTAGACGCGCGTGTGTTTAAAGGAAGTTGATTTTCCTTTTGTGTCCTTGACTTGATTCCAAAGTTAAGTGACTTGTTATGAAACATTATGGACTTGAATTATGTTAAAAGTTGTAAAATCTCACTCATGATTAATGGGTGTGTGGTCTTTTAAAGAATAAAGTTATCTTGATTTGAAAATAAGAATGGTTTTATCATTGGATTTAAAATGATAACTTGACTTATAAACAACTTGATTTTGGGAAAGGAGAAGTAATTTGATTTAAAGGTATAGGTTACTTGTTTTTAAAAGAGTAAGACACTTGGTTTAAAAGTATATTGCTACTTGACTTTTAAAGGAGAAGTGCCTTTGTTTTAAAAGAAGGTATGAAAATTGTTTTGGTTTTACTTTGATGTCTTTTGGCTTGAGTTTAAATAATAAGAATGGAAGTATTTCAAAGAGTTATTAACCATTTTGAAAGAAAATAAATACTTGGTTTTAAAAGCTTAAGTGTTATACTAGCTTTATGGAAAGTTAGGTATAGCGACTTAAGGAAGATAGAAGGAACGGTTTACTTATTTTTTTATGAAAGTCTTGTATTGATTCGGAAAGTGTAGTAAGATGGTTTGATAAGTAGACATGTTAGGATGCTACGTGTGTTAGTGTCTTGTGATGTTTGTATAAAGGGTTTCCCTTGTTGTGCTTATGTTGTTTAACGATAAGTCATATGTTAGTATTATATCACTCACCTCTTGACATGATTCGGGGTTAAGCCCTCCGTCGCGGGGTAGACTCAAAGCGTCTGTGACCTATGATTCGAGAATACCTCATGCGGGTTTGTGTGACCTATGCGAGCTACGAGAGTTCGTGTTAGTGTGCGGCCTTTATGGTCATGCGGTCTATGTGGCCACGCGGTGCGAGTCGGGGCGTTGCCGGGAGTAGCTACCCTCGATGCGGGGAATACCTCATGCGGGCCATCGAGTGGCTTATGCGGAGCTGCGGGAAGTTCCAGGGCTAGACGCGCACATTAGATACTGCGGGCGAGTGGCGGCCGATCATGTGGCGGTGCAGACAGATCTCGTAAACGATTTATGACCTTGTTGTACGTGGGTTTTAGTAGTCGGCTATGCCTTCGTATTTACCCCGTGCGGTTTTATTATGACACGTAGGACACGGTGTTCATGTATTCCTTGGTGTTTTTATATCATAGATCGCCGTGATGAGAAGATATTCCACGGGCATGATTGATGTTGTGGGCGTGAGACCCATAGTTGTATTTGAGTGATGACTTTGAGGCGTGAGTCACGACTTGACATGGCTTATTTATTGTGAATCGTAGTTTGGTTATCATACATGTCTCTGATTTATATAGACTACTATGATTTCATTTACGATATTTCGATTTCACATACTTGGTACTGTTATCGACCTCGCCCGGGGCTGCGTTCATGCCGCAGTAGAAGTACACCATGTTGATCCTCGCTCTTAGTGGTCACGATTGCGTTTGGGAAGCTCCGTTTCTCCGAGGCTTATCGGTGGTATAGTCCTGTCGTTGTAAGTGCTTACATTCGGGGTATGGCGGGCCCCGTCGCCCATTGTTGTCATATCATTCTTAGGTGCAGAATACTGTTGTGGCGTAATTGTAAAAGGGATGTAATCGTTCTAGTTGTTATATATTTATGCGAAAGGCAACTTTCTCGAATAAGCTGTTTTACACTTCACTTTATTCATGTCTTGTTTTATATTCCGTTGATTACTCGATGTATGGCTACTTGGGTGCGGGGTAAGGCACGATCCACGGGCGGGTTGGTCGTGACATCTGCATCTAAACTGCGACATGAACGCAGCCCGAAGGAGTCGATGCGAAGAATGTACCAAGTATGTGAGCGATGAAATCGTAATGAAATCATAACGATCTAAACAAAGCAGAGACATGTCGATAGCCAACCTACGATACATAACACATAAGCATCATATCAAGTCGTGGACGCAGCCTTCAAAGTCACTACTCAAATATAACTATGGGTCTCACGCCCATAATATCAATCATGCGTGGAATCCTTCCGCCATGCCGGCATCCATGATGTAATAACACCAATAAGGATACATGAACACCAAGTCCCACATGTGTCCTAAATGCCTCGTGGTCATGCCGGAATCCCACATCGTAAAAGCATGACCATAGGGTAACACAATCAAATCCGGGACATATATGATAATCAAATTACAACACATTGTGCCTTACTAACAATGAGAGTAAACAAGAGTATCCTTACAATATAAAATAGGAAGCTCATGATCAAAGCAGACCATCCGCCCGCAGATCATTTAACCATCCTACTCTCGGGACTATTTCACCCGCATAGGCGCGTGGACCGCGTGAGGTATTCTCGCACGGGACTATTTCACCCGCATAAGCCCTTACGGACTCGCGTGAGGTATTCCTCGCATAGGTTGGACCCGCCCGCACGGGACTATTTCACCCGCATAAGTCCTTACAGGACGCGTGAGGTATTCCTCGCATCGTGGGTAGCAATTCCACGGAATCTGCAAATGCCACAAACCCGGGGAATGACCCCGAAATGACTGATATACCAATAGCACACAACCGGCTATTTCCAGCACACATAGGCAATTCTCAACTAAACAAGCCAAAGTACTTATCAAGGCACACATAGAACAATTCTCAATTAATCAAGCCAAAGTACTTATCAAGGCACACTTAGACAAATTCTCAATTTATCAGGACAAAGTACTTATCAAGACACAAATAGAATAATTCTCATTTAACAGGCCAGAGTACTTATCAGGGCACAAATAGAATAATTCTCATTTAACAAGCCAAAGTACTTATCAGGGCACAAATAGAATAATTCTCATTTAACAAGCCAAAGTACTTATCAGGGCACAAATAGAAAAATTCTCATTTAACAAGTCAAAGTACTTATCAGGGCACAAATAGAATAATTCTCATTTAACAAGCCAAAGTACTTATCAGGGCACAAATAGAAAAATTCTCATTTAACAAGCCAAAGTACTTATCAGGGCACAAATAGAAAAATTCTCATTTAACAAGCCAAAGTACTTATCAGGGCACAAATAGAAAAATTCTCATTTAACAAGCCAAAGTACTTATCGAGCCTGAATAGAATAATTCTCATTTAACAAGCCAAAGTACTTATCAAGGCACTCTTAGACAAATTCTCAATTTATCAAGCCAAAGTACTAATCAAGGCATCACATAGAATTATTCTCAATTAAGCAGCCAAAGTACTACGTCGTACATTCTTTTCAAAAGAATTCTTTTATGTAAAATCAAGATACTAACACCCGTAGTATCAAGGCATGTCTATTTTTCAAAGTAAGTTACTACACGTTTAGAAAACTCATTTCAAGGCTTGAAATCAAGTAACTTCAAATTTTCACAATCTAGGAAACTTATGTCCTTTAATCAAAATAGACAACTTTCTAAACCTTCCATAAAGCCGTTATAACCAACTTCCCATAAAGTCATATAACCCTTTTAGTTTTAGACATATCCATTCCTTTTATAACCAAGAGACTTATACTATTAAACCAAGTATCACATACTTACAAATCAAGTTCTTAACTTTCAAAACACTTCAAGTCTCTTAATATATAGAAAACAAGTTTCTTCTACTTTTAAACCTCAAGTAACTCACTCCTTTAAAACAAGTTACTTCTCTTAAATCATGTCATTTCTCCTCTTTTAAAACAATTAAGTAAATCACTCCTTTGACTCCCCTAAAGTCATTATAATGACCTTTAGGATTTTGGGACTAAGGCACTAGTCCAAAAGATTTGGAAACCACTTCCTTTTCAAGACTCTATGTACTTTAAGTAAAATACTTTCACTTTTAAGAATCCAAACTTCACTAAGAAAATGGATTTTACAACTTACAATTTAAACATCAAAGTACAATCAAGGAAGTACATAGAACAAATTCTATTCTAGGCAATCCAAATACCACCAAGGAATGGATCATTTAAGGAGTAGAACATACTTTCTTAATCTTAAGGAATCATGCTAGAAGAGGAGATAGTTCACATACCTTTTCGGCTAATATCCACAAGCTAAGCCGAATACGCCGTACGTAGAAGTGTCAACCTATAATGGTCACAACAAGACTATCAACTTCTAGTCTCAACGTAGAATAATACTAAGTATCTGATCTCTAATTCTACGGAAAATCGGGCAAAGACTTCCTTTGTTTCTACTCACTTTGCCAACTTTTCAAGGCCGAATACAATAACAAAACATGCCACATTTAAGGCTCCAAACAACAACCAACCAAAGGGGATTACACGCCTTACAATACGTGTAAAATTCCGCCCCACAATTCATACCAAGTAGTTTAAAACTCCAAGCCATTCTCGGCCAACTACAACTAACAATTCAAAGTCTTTTCCAATCCTTTTCCAATTCCAAGTTCTAGGGTCTAACATGTTATATAGTCATAAACAACTTCAACAACTACAATTCCCTTCCTACACAACATGCGACGACTTAAACGAATAATCGACTTGAATTGAAATCTTAAGGCTAAACATGCTAGTTTTCGGATTAGGGTTCCAATAGCCAATATAATAATCAAACTTCGTAATATATAACTCATGCTTGCTAATAACCATAGCTACAATCAATAAGTAAACTTAATTGCTAAAACGACAAAATATATACCTTTAAAAGCCCTTAAAATTTCCAAGATTCAAAGTCGCGCCTTAGCAATTCTTAGCTCCTTTACTTATGTTCCAATCCGCTCCAAGCACTCCTTAGAGGCCTATGAAAAACCCATCTTCAAGTTCCAACTTCAAAGTTGAAGAACTCCTCAAGTTTCCGCCTTGCGACTAATACGAAAAAGCCATTTTTCCGAAATCTTTCTATTGAGATAACCTTACAACACCCTTAGGAACATTGGGTTAAAGTCTTGTGGCTAATGGATCAAAATCACAAAATTTTTGTGTGGGAAAAGGCTTGAACCCGAGAGCACTTCTAGGCTAAGCTCAATGTTCTCAATTTTTTCTAAGTGTAATGATCTAGTCTTGCACTAGTAGTATACTTATATAACACATTGGAGGGCCAAGATTATAACAATTGTGTGGCTTAGATGAAAATCACATGGATTAAGCCTATGTGGACAAGTTGACTAGTCAACAAAATCAAGCTTAGAAGACTTATCATCTACATAGGTCAAATGACCATAACACCCTTGCAATATTTCGTCCAACATCATGGAGGGGGTGCCACGTGTCTCCCTCTCATTCATCCATAAAATTCCGTAACCCTCGTGGGCCCCACAAAAATATGAAATTCCTCGGGTGGGCCCCACGTGACCAAATCCGTAAAAATAAATTTCCATAAGGTTAAGAGTTCCATACTCTTCAAATAATGCATTTTGAGAATCCAATTCTCAACAACGAACATTTTTCCTTTCCGACGTTCGGAACATTTTCCGTCAGAAAACAATTCTTCTTTTCGTACTAATTTCCAAGTCTTGTTTCCTTACGTGCATTCTCTTATACGTGTACTGGACTTACGGGGTGTAACATTCTTCCCCCCTTAGAAACATTCATCCCTGAATGTTCTTAGGCGGTTGTCACGCTATACAAACTCCGGCACAATCTCTATACTATGCCTATCAATCAAATGCACAAGACCAACGATGCCACACATGGCCACCACATAATATACGTAAACATAATAATGGACTTCCGTCCGTGGTCCCTTCTCAAAAAACTCGAAGGTTACAGTCTTCCCAAACACGGGATCCTTAGAGGTTCCTTTCTTTCCTTACTTGTCATACTTTCTCGTACTTTCAAACTCATCTAGTACACGTACAAAATCTCAAATTTTGTTTCTGTTCCCCAATCCTTGGAGTTACTAACCAACTTGGCCATATTGTTACTTACATTCCCGTTAAGGCTTTTCTCGGTCCTTACGACCTAGTTCCGGTGGAACGTGTCCACGAACTCGTACAACGATCAACCAGACTTGGGCCTTGCATCCCCGGGATCCTACCCCATAGCGGGACCACTACCAACTGACATCACCCCATTTCGTACTATCGGATGACCCGAAATGAGTCCATAACCCGACTCATCGTCACACTTAACTTCTCATTCTTAGTCTGAAATAAATCTCTCTCTTATCTCAAGGTACTTCTCACCCTATCCTCCCATTCACTAGAGGTTCGTCACATAGGACAAAGTATTTCTACTGCACAATCTTCCCTATTGGTCTTACACTGTTACGGGGTAATTACAACTTGTGAACTCTACACAACTATAGTCTCAGTTCACTTATCATTCTTGTCAACATTCTTAACTTCTCACTTTACTAATCAAGGTATCCCTACCTCTGGGGTACTATCACTTACAACTGCTAGCAACAAAGGGAAAACATATACGCTAGGGCAAAATCTGAATCTAACAATGCACGTATGATTCAAAAGAATCGAGATATACCTGTAACCCTAGGCGATGTTGCTTCCTGATCCTGTCCAGTAGTGGCGTCATCTATGCGGTTCGAAGGACCGCCGGAACTATAAACTCCACCCTGACCTCTACCACGATGGTGACATCGAACACCACCTTGCAGGGGACGCATTGTGGAGGAAAGGGAATCAACCATCGGCCTCATAGGTGAGCTACCTCACGGTGCTCTTTCTAAAAGGACATACTCGAATATGGCGGACGGCCAATAAAAACAAACACATGTGCCATAACTCTACCGGCATTTCCCCGAATGACGCTTACCACATCTGAAACACTGAGGAATAGGTGGCCTCGACTGAGGAAGCCCTCTGCTCCTCTGAGGACCTCGACCGGAGCTTGGACCGCTCCTAAATACCTTGTGGGGTCCACCTTCCACCGTGAGTGCGGGTATGTCTTGGGTAGGGGACGAATATCTCACTCATTTCGAGGCAACTCGTCCAAAAACTCACCGAATAACCAACCGGTCTAGCCTCTTACGCAGATCTCCGCCCGGCCTCTACCTGCACACTGTATGTCTCGGCGAATAACCTCCCGCTGACGAAACCGCAGACCGCTATCTTGGTCAATAACATAATGGCTTCCTTCATGACCCTAAAGTCTTCCCTTAATCGAAAGCGGAGGCTCGCACGGGGCCTCAACACTGCAAAGAAGAACTTCACGATCGTGGAACCACATCCGGTATGCCCTGTACATAAGCCCTATCAACTCTCTGAGTCTGACTAGTAGCTCCTGCTACTCCTTTGCCCTTCTGGGCGGCTTTTGCCCTTCTTGGAGGCATAACTGTAACACAACAACACGTCAGAGAGGAATTATCTTACTAACACATAGAGTGAGAAGAATAGAAACCAACTCCTAAATGTCCTGTAGCCTCCTGTTTATGGGTGTGGCGCGCAACACACCGATAATCAAGACTCTACTAGACACGGTCTGTAAACATTCAGGGTATCGCTTCGATACCACTCTGTCACACCCCGAACCCCGGGCCCGTGACTGGTGCCCTACCTGGGCACCCTTCTTCCTTAACAACTAAGTAAACTGCGGAAATTAAATAACACCTCATTTTTTTTAAAACCATCGTACGTGTAAGGGCGAAGCCGACAAGGCTGCCATGTAATATACATAACAAAAGACACTACACCGTACATGAGTCCAATCCCACATAAGAATCTGCACCTAAGAGTTTTATCAAATATGACGGACAAGGCCCCGCCGTACCCATGCGTACAAAAGCACATCAAGGAACTATACCAAAATGATAAACTCACGAATGAGGAGCTATCCAAAAACTCGAAGGCGGTCCTACACCTGCCGATCACCAAACTGCGTACCTAAACCTGCGGCATGAACGCGGCCAGAAGGAGGTCGATGCGAAGAATGTACCAAGTATGTGAGCGATGAAATCGTAATGAAATCATAACAGTCTAAACAAAGCAGGAGACATGTCTGATAGCCAACCTACAATACATAACACATAAGCAGTCATATCAAGTCAGGGACGCAGGCCCTCAAAGTCACTACTCAAATATAACTATGGGTCTCACGCCCATAATATCAATCATGCCCGTGGAATCCTTCCTCACTGCCGGCAGTCCATGATGTAATAACACTAATAAGGATACATGAACACCAAGTCCCACCTGTGTCCTAAATGCCTCGTGGTCTCATGCCCCGGAATCCCACATCGTAAAAGCATGACCATAGGGTAACACAATCAAATCCGGGGACATATATGATAATCAAATTACAACACATTGTGCCTTACTAACAATGAGAGTAAACAGTAGTATCCTTACAATATAAAATAGGAAGCTCATGATCAAAGCAGACCATCCGCCTGCAGATCATTTAACCATCCTACTCGCGGGACTATTTCACCGCGTAGGCGCGTGGACCGCGTGAGGTATTCCTCGCATGGGACTATTTCACCCGCGTAAGCCCTTACGGACTCGCATGAGGTATTCCTCGCATAGGTTGGACCGCCCGCACGGGACTATTTCACCCGCATAAATCTTACGGACCGCACGAGGTATTCGCCGCGTCGTGGGTAGCAATTCCCCGGAATCTGCAAATGCCACAAACCCGGGGAATGACCCCGAAACGACTGATATACCAATAGCACACAACCGGCTATTTCCAGCACACATAGGCAATTCTCAACTAAACAAGCCAAAGTACTTATCAAGGAACACATAGAACAATTCTCAATTAATCAAGCCAAAGTACTTATCAAGGCACACTTAGACAAATTCTCAATTTATCAGGACAAAGTACTTATCAAGGCACAAATAGAATAACTCTCATTTAACAGGCCAAAGTACTTATCAGGGCACAAATAGAATAATTCTCATTTAACAAGCCAAAGTACTTATTAGGGCACAAATAGAATAATTCTCATTTAACAAGCCAAAGTACTTATCAGGGCACAAATAGAAAAATTCTCATTTAACAAGCCAAAGTACTTATCAGGGCACAAATAGAAAAATTCTCATTTAACAAGCCAAAGTACTTATCAGGGCACAAATAGAAAAATTCTCATTTAACAAGCCAAAGTACTTATCAGGGCACAAATAGAAAAATTCTCATTTAACAAGCCAAAGTACTTATCAGGGCACAAATAGAATAATTCTCATTTAACAAGCCAAAGTACTTATCAAGGCACTCTTAGACAAATTCTCAATTTATCAAGCCAAAGTACTAATCAAGGCATCACATAGAATTATTCTCAATTAAACAGGCCAAAGTACTACGTACGTACATTCTTTTCAAAAGTCTTCTTTTTATGTAAAATCCCAAGATACTAACACCCGTAGTATCAAGGCATGTCTATTTTTCAAAGTAAGTTACTACACGTTTAGAAAACTCATTTCAAGGCTTGAAATCAAGTAACTTCAAATTTTCACAATCAAGGCAACTTATGCCCTTTAATCAAAATAGACAACTTTCTAAACCTTCCATAAAGCCGTTATAACCAACTTCCCATAAAGCCGTTATAACCCTTTATGGTTTTAGACATATCCATTCCTTTTATAACCAAGAGACTTATACTATTAAACCAAGTATCACATACTTACAAATCAAGTTCTTAACTTTCAAAACACTTCAAGTCTCTTAATATATAGAAAACAAGTTTCTTCTACTTTTAAACCTCAAGTAACTCACTCCTTTAAAACAAGTTACTTCTCTTAAATCATGTCATTTCTCCTCTTTTAAAACAATTAAGTAAATCACTCCTTTGACTCCCCTAAAGTCATTATAATGACCTTTAGGATTTTGGGACTAAGGCACTAGCCCAAAAGATTTGGAAACCACTTCCTTTTCAAGACTCTATGTACTTTAAGTAAAATACTTTCACTTTTAAGAATCCAAACTTCACTAAGAAAATGGATTTTACAACTTACAATTTAAACATCAAAGTACAATCAAGGAAGTACATAGAACAAATTCTATTCTAGGCAATCCAAATACCACCAAGGAATGGATCATTTAAGGAGTAGAACATACTTTCTTAATCTTAAGGAATCATGCTAGAAGAGGAGATAGTTCACATACCTTTTCGGCTAATATCCACAAGCTAAGCCGAATACGCGTGCGTGAAGTGTCAACCTATAATGGTCACAACAAGACTATCAACTTCTAGTCTCAACGTAGAATAATACTAAGTATCTGATCTAATTCTACGGAAAATCGGGCAAAGACTTCCTTTGTTTCTACTCACTTTGCCACCTTTTCAAGGCGAATACAATAACCAAACATGCCACATTTAAGGCTCCAAACAACAACCAACCAAAGGGATTACACGCCTTACAATACGTGTAAAATTCCGCCCACAATTCATACCAAGTAGTTTAAAACTCAAGCCATTCTCGACTACAACTAACAATTCAAAGTCTTTTCCAATCCTTTTCCAATTCCAAGTTCTAGGGTCTAACATGTTATATAGTCATAAACAACTTCAACAACTACAATTTCATTCCTAAACAACATGCGACGACTTAAACGAATAATCGGCGAATTGAAATCTTAAGGCTAAACATGATAGTTTACGGATTAGGGTTCCAATAGCCAATATAATAATCAAACTTCGTAATATATAACTCATGCTTGCTAATAACCATAGCTACAATCAATAAGTAAACTTAATTGCTAAAACGACAAAATTTATACCTTTCAAAGCCCTTAAAATTTCCAAGATTCAAAGTCGCGCCTTAGCAATTCTTAGCTCCTTTCCTTAGGTTCCAATCCGCTCCAAGCACTCCTTAGAGGCCTATGAAGAACCCATCTTCAAGTTCCAACTTCAAAGTTGAAGAACTCCTCAAGTTTCCGCCTTGCGACTAATACGAAAAAGCCATTTTTCCGAAATATTTCTATTGAGATAACCTTACAACACCCTTAGGAACATTGGGTTAAAGTCTTGTGGCTAATGGATCAAAATCACAAAATTTTTGTGTGGGAAAAGGCTTGAACCCGAGAGCACTTCTAGGCTAAGCTCAATGTTCTCAATTTTTTCTAAGTGTAATGAGCTAGTCTTGAACTAGTAGTATACTTATATAACACATTGGAGGGCCAAGATTATAACAATTGTGTGGCTTAGATGAAAATCACATGGATTAAGCCTATGTGGACAAGTTGACTAGTCAACAAAATCAAGCTTAGAAGACTTATCATCTACATAGGTCAAATGACCATAACACCCTTGAAATATTTCGTCCAACATCATGGAGGGGGTGCCACGTGTCTCCCTCTCATTCGTCCATAAAATTCCGTAACCCTCGTGGGCCCCACAAAAATGTGAAATTCCTCGGGTGGGCCCCACGTGACCAAATCCGTAAAAATAAATTTCCATAAGGTTAAGAGTTCCATACTCTTCAAATAATGCATTTTTAGAATCCAATTCTCAACAACGAACATTTTTCCTTTCCGACGTTCGGAACATTTTCCGTCAGAAAACAATTCTTCTTTTCGTACTAATTTCCAAGTCTTGTTTCCTTACGTGCATTCTCTTATACGTGTACTGGACTTACGGGGTGTAACAATAATACTCTCTCAACAAGAGGCAAATAATCCTTACAGCTACCCCTGAAATCAAAACAGGCGTAACATCCTCAACTCCTTCAAGGCCATTCACGGCCTTCACGATCTGATTACGGTCGAACACATCCACGAACTCATATGATGGTTACCTAAACTTGGGCCTAGCACCCTCGTGACCCTACCACCGCGGAACACCTTGAACGACCTACTACACTCCGGCGGGTTGACGCATATGGCCTCAACCGACCCACCGTCGCGCCAAACTCTCGTTCCGATCCTAACAATCTTACTAATTCACGCCATGAAAGTTAACAATTCCATCTCACACTACCCATGGAATCATCCCACAATATATTTCACGATACTAAGTACTTGACAAAGACTAATCGTAAAATCTTTTACTCAATACGGACTTACATCTAAGCTCTCAACTATTACCATATTCTAAGGCTCACAATTTTCCCTGTCCCCAATCTTCCCTTTTCAACTAACCATGTTTTCTAATCACAATTAACACAATGCTATCTGAACATAACACTTAAAATATACACATCTTATCACATATACTAATCTCTAGAGGGTTAAGGATATACCTGAAATCAAATAGGCGGTTTCCAAGGACCGCTAGAACTGGGAACTTCCACCACGACCCCTGCCATGGCCTGCCGGTGTATGAACATCCTGCCTAGCTATCGAAGGCGAAGAACCATGGTGATCCCGAAGGCCGGGTCTCTACATCCGAGCTACCCCCGGTCGGACAATTTCTCGCAAAATGGCCCTGCTGGCCGCATGTAAAACAAGCCCTCTGAATACCGTGACACTCCCCCGCATGGGGTTTACCACACTGGCCACACCGAGGTCGGGGTGGCTTCATCTGGCCAGCACCCCAACTCCCCCGAAAACCTGAACCCTTGGAGCCCCGACCTGCTCCTGAATACCCTGGAAGCCCTGAAGACTGTAGAGGACCACTCTGTACTGGCGGAGGCGTATAACTAGTCTGCTGCTGAGGCGGTCCGCCCTGAAAGTCACCAAAGGACCCTGCTGTCCTGGCCTTCTTCTGCTGGTATTGGTCAATCCGTCGGCCTCTCCGTTCCTCACACCCGAGTGCATACGCCTGTATGCGGGCAATGTCCATGCCCGGCTGAAGAGCTACACCTGAGCAAGACTCTGCCAAGTAGTCATCAAGCCCTGTGACGTAGCGATGCACTCTGTCCTCCATATCTGCTACTAACGCGGGGACATACCGAGCCAACGAGTCGAACTCCACGTTGTACTCCCGAACCGTACGCCCTCTCTGTCTCAGCATCAGAAATCTGTCGGCCCGTGCTCTCCTCATCTGTGGAGGCAAGAAATGGCTGAGAAATGCCTCCGAGAACTCGTCCCAAATAGCTGGAGGTGCATGCTCACCCCGGGACAGCTCCCATGAATCAAACCAGTCGACTGCAGTATCACGCAGCCGATGCGAACCTAGGACCACTGACTCGGTCTCCGAAGCCTTGATCACTCTCATGATCTGCTGTAACTGTCGGATGAACTCTTGCGGATCATCCTAAGGCCTCGACCCGTAGAACTCTGGCGGGCTACAACTCAGAAAGTCCCGTAGCATCAAACTATCCGATCTCGGGTGAACCACGGTGTTATACCCCGTATTTCCAGAGTATGTACGTGAGGGCGTACGTATAGAAATTTAAGCCTTAAGGTTGGCAAAGCTCGAAATTTGTACACAAGTACCGAAAAGAATCGTTTTTCGGCGAAACATTTTACTAAACTTGCGAAGGGAAAATTCCGGCTATGTCATTTATAATTTTTGCGGATTTTTCCGAGAGACGAAACATTTTGGACCAACGGGAGGGTGACATGTGTCACCCTCACATTGGAAGGAAGTGGGGCGGCAAATGGACGAAAAAGGTGGCATTGGTTAGGTAGGATATTTGTGCAAGTTGGTGTGGTAGATGGATAAGGTGCACATGGCTTAATCCTAGCCTTACACTTGCCTAACACTTGGATGGATCTTGGCCATTGGTTGGCCATTCCTTGACCTATAAATACCCCTCTAAGTTGATGAACTTCTTCATCCTAAAATCATTTTCCAAGTCTTGAAATCCCTCCCCCTTTTGTGAGTTGAGTTCGTCCAAACCCCCCCCCCCCCCCCTCTTTTGAGAAGCCTTGGCCGAGCCTCCCTCGAGCGAGGCTTGGCCGAGAGGTACCCCCTTGCCTAGTTGTCTCGTATAAATACCCCCTTTTTATGGTATAGAAATACTCTCCAAGTATTGTTATAATGCCCAAATACTTTAGCCCATATACCTTGTAGTACTTTCCAAAGTTACCTCTACGTAGAGCCCGGAAATACTATTATACTTTCCTTTAGCCACTAAACGAAACCCTATGGAAAAATCTCCATAATTGGTTGGAGTACTAAGTAGAAGTTGTGTAGAACTTCTAAGGGTTTCTTGGAGCGAATTGGAGCGCACGGAGTAGGAGCTAAACCTTGCTCAGGATCGACTTTTAACTTGGATAATTGTGGGGCTTATCGAGGTAAATACTACTGTCCTTCTATTGTAATTGGGAATTACATACTGTAGTAGTATATAAATGAATATAAGATTCATAGAAGAGAATTGAACTGTAATAGAAGGATATTACAGAAAAGACTTGAACTGAAATCGCATCAGAAGAATATATAAGTAGAAGATTAAACTGTACTTACATAGGATTGTATTTACAGTAGACTTATAACCTTTTTTGTTGAATGTTCTGCGAGTAGCATGAACTACTTGGAAGGTGGACAAGGCTAGCCGGGTTATAGCCGTGGAGCGTTTTGCTTATAGTCGATAATCGTCGCAAGGTATGTGATTCTTCCTATACTCTTGAGCATGAAATATTTTAAAAGGAATATATATATAGTACGGTAGACGTACGTGTGTTAACTGAATGTAGTGTTACGGCAATGTCGTTTGACTTAAGCCTGAATAATAAAGAATCTTGAAGTATTTCGAAAGATTAAGAAACCGTTTTGAAAGAAGAGTAATACCTGGTTTTGAAAACATAAGAGTTATACTAGCTTTATGGGAAGTTAGGTATAACGTCTTAAGAATGGTAAAGAGAAATGGTTTACTGATTTTTAGAAGTTAAGAGACTTGATCTTAAAAGATAAGAGACTTGACTTGAATGAATTAATATGAATTTTGTGTGAAACCTCATTCGTGAGTAATGAGTACTTGGTTTTTAAAAGGAGAAATGTTTCTTGATTTCGGAAATCAGAATGAGTATCGACAAACCACTGCAGCGTTAATAAAGGAAAATGTATTGAATAATGAAGTATTATTAAAATCAGTAGAAACCTCCATCTGCATAGAAACTAAGATGAGACAAAATGATATTACATTTTCTAGATCATGGTTGCTTTAATAAGATGGTTATAAACAAGAATAAACTGCTCACACATATGGCATATGTTACTCAATTGTTTTAAAGGAGATTAAGACATTGAACTATGAAACTTTTCTAAATAAAGAGACTTGAGTAATTGAAATTGGGCAAACTGGAACTTTAGGGAAAAGAAAGGCATTGTTTTAAATTGGTTTAAAACATAAAGTGTTATAACAACTTTATGGGAAGTTAGTTATAACGACTTTATGAAAACAAAAGAAGGGTTTTATCATTGGTTTTAATGTGGTAACTTGACTTTAAAAGGAGAAGTGTTTTGGTCTAAAAAGAAGGCATGGTATTGCCTTAATTTGGTTTTAAAAAGGAAAGTATGGAAGTTGTTTTGGTTTACTTAAAAAGATGTAAGTCACTCTATTTTTATACTAAGGGTATCGGGTGACTTTTATAAAAGGAATGGATCTCTTAAAAGGAATTTAACGTACGTAGTACTTTAGGGTTAAAACCCGGCCTTTGGCATAAAATGAAAGTACCTTGAGTTGTGTATAACTTGCCTATGCTTGTTGTTGTGAAACTTGCCTATGCTTGTTGTGATAGCCTTTGTTGTGCAAGAATTGTGTTTCTATACTACCGCGTCTCTCGATGGAGGGCCGGTTGACTTGTTGAGAACTTACTTGGGCGTACCGGCAGTGACGGAGAATTCCGCAGTGCGCTCATTGATAGTGTTATTCCATGGACTAGCTCTCCATGAGGTTTCTTATTGTTCGGCCTTGGTACCTGGTGGTCGGCTTTCGTACTTGCCGTCTGTGGCTGATTCGGCCTTGGTACACAGTAGTTAGCCCTCGCATGCCCCGTTCGGTGTAGTGACGAAGTCTCGTGATCTGACGCGGTACACAGTAGTTAGCCCTCGTACTTGCCGATCGACTCGTGGCGCGCCTTGGTATCGGTAGTCGGCTTCGTACTTGCCGTGTCGCCTTCGTGGTTTGGTTGTATTGTATTGTTAGTACGGCTTTGGCATCAGGTAGGACTTGGTGTTCAGGTGTACTTCTTGGTGTTATCATATCATAGACTGTCGGCAGTGAGGAAGGTATTCCACGGGCATGATTGATGTTATGGGCGTGAAACCCATCGTTATATTTGAGTAATGACTTGGAGGGCGTGAGTCCCTGACTTGATATAACTGTTATATGTGTGTACTGTAGTTTGGTTATCATACATGTCTCCTGCTTTATATAGACTATTATTGATATAATTGTTATATGTGTGTACTGTAGTTTGGTTATCATACATGTCTCCTGCTTTATATAGACTATTATGATTTCATTTCTGATATTCTGATTTCACATACTTGGTACTGTTATCTTGACCTCCTTGGGGCTGCGTTCATCATGCAGTAGAGTTACATCGGTGTCGATCCCGCATAGGATCACCTTCAGCATATTGGGAAGCTCAGTTCCTTGGAGGCTTATCTTTGGTATGTTACCACAGTGCAGAGGTTCTAGTACATTCGAGGGTATGGCGGGGCCCTGTCCGTCATAGTTGTTGTAAAAATCTTAGAGTGCATGTAATTGTAGGCGGGGTTGTAAGGATTATGCTTGTTCAAATGTCTATACATATATATATGTTGAAAGGCAACCGCTTTGGTTGGCCTATTTTCTTTATCTTGATCCATGTCTATTTAAATGATTAAGTTTTATTTCCATTGGTTTTTCTCGATGTTGTATCACTAGGGTGCGGGTAAGACACGATCCACGGGCCGGGCGAATCTGACACGGGTGCTCACTCAGGCTGCTGCATCGCTATCCTCGTATGCGGCCACGATCACGGCTAGTAATCGGGCCATCTCCGTAACCCATCTCCTCTGCTCCAGGTGGGGTGGAGGCTCAGTCTGTGGTCTCGGTAGCCCTGCTGCGACTCTAAACTCTCTGGGGCGCGGCGTCACAAAACTCGCCGTCAAGCACTATCTCGTAATGGCCAGGGCTTGCGCCCTCGTACTCCTCTGTGTCCTACTAGCGGCTCCTACCGCCTTGCCCTTCAGGCGGGTTGCCTTGCGTGGAGGCATAACTGGTAAAAACGAAATACGTCAGAGGGGTCCAACTTATAACACAGCTCTAAGGCACGATCTCAGAATGAGAAGAATGGAAACCAATCCTAAATATCCTGCAGCCTCCTGATTATTGGTGTGGTGCACGACACCGATAATCAAGACTACTAGATACGATGCGTAGACACTTTCAGAGACTAATCGCTCGATACCACTTTTGTCACGACCGATCCGGGCGTGGTCGTGCCTTACCCGGGCACCCAAGTAGACATACATCAGAGTAACCAGCGGAATAAAAAAAAAACAAGACAAGAAACAATATGAAATGAGAAACAGTTTAACCAAGAAAAGATTGCCTTTCGGCATATATATATATATATATATATATATATATCAAGAGTGAACAGTTACATCCCAACTATACAACAGTACTACAGACCTCTAAGAATGTAACAACAACTATGACGGGACAGGGCCCCGCCATACCCCTGAATGTACAAGTACCTCTGATGACATGGGACTATACTAAAAGATAAGCCTCGAGAAACGGAGCTTCCCAAAGCTGACTGCGACCACTAAGAGCGAGGATCAACAATCGGTGTACCTACTGCGGCATGAACGCAGCGGCCGAGAAGTCGATAACAGTACCAAGTATGTGAAACTGAAAATACTATAATGAAATCACATTTCATCATTTTATAAAATCATTTCGCAATAAGTAAACAGTTATGTCAAGTAAGGGGACGCATATTCTCAAAATAATCACTCACACATAACTATGGGTCTCACGCCCATAATATCAATCATGCCCGTGGAACCCATTCCTCACTGCCGACAGTACATGATGTAAAACAACACCCATATGTGGACCTGAACACTAGATCCTGCCTACATCATTAAACCGATCGGGCAGTAGAGTAGCCAACTACGGATCCAAGGCTAGTCATAAAACTTCACGCAGGCGAGTGCGGAAGCCAACTACGGATCCAAACCAGCCACGCATCGCCGAGGCAAGTATCTAAAGTTAGCGTCTAATAGCCTACCGTCTCACGAGATATGGCCGTGGCAAGTATCTTAAGCTATCTACGAGCTGCCGATACGAGAAATGACCAGACAAGTATCTAAAGTGTGCACTGTAACACGTGTACAAATCAAGCTCGTGATCGCTCGTCACCGCGGCAAGCTTCATGGATTAGCCGTCCATGGATAAATAACATAATCCTCACAATGACCGCATGCCCCGGCATCTTACCTCGGTATAAGCATGGCCATGAAACAATCCTGCTGGGCGATGCAGTGGGCCACCCATCGTGTCGGTATGTCAAAGGAAATAACAAGATAATACTCAAAGTGGACGATACTGCGTGGGCCCAACGTGTTAGTATGTCCAAAAGATATAACCAGATACTACTCAAAGTGGACGCATACTCGTGGACCATCCAACGTGTCAGTATGTCCAAACAATCAATCAGATAGCCGGCCCTCCCCGAGAGACACGGTAGCACAGAATCAAAACACTTGCACAACAAAGGCAATCACAACAAGCATAGGCAAGTTCAACTTACTTTCATTTTATGTCAACAATCCGGGTTTCAACCCCAAAATACTACATACTTTCATTCTTTCAAAAAGACCTCTTTTACGTAAAAGCCACACGATACCAATACTCGTAGTATCAAAAACACGTTTTCTTTTCAAACCAAATTACTTCACTTTCGTAAAAATCTTTACAAGACTTTTAAAATCAAGTACTCTATACTTTTTAAACTAAGTGCTTTATAGTTTTTAAGACAATATCAAGTATACTTTTAAAACCCCGTAAATTACTCTTTTTAAAACAAGTAACCCATACTTAAATCAAGTTACTTCTCCTTTTCCAAAATCAAGTCGTTTATAAGTAAAGTCTCTTATTTTAACTTCATAAAGTCGTTATAACTAACTTCCCATAAAGCTATTATAACACTTTATGTTTTAAATAAACAAATTCATTTCACACTGCGTCTACCGTACTATATAGTTTACAACAAATCATGCTCAAGAGTATAGGAAGAATCACATACCTCCTCGGCGAAATCCACCTGCCAAGTCGAATATGTCGCGCGCAGAGTATCAACCTATAATAGTCAAATACGTCTATCAACGTCTAGACTACTCTGTAGAATATTCTAAGCAGAAGGTTCTATCCTACGGAAAATTGGCGACACTTCCTGCAGTCAAACTACTCAAGTCTCAGTAAATACGATCGTATGTAAATGCAGTTCAATTCTCTTCTTTTATACCCTCCTTCCATATATCTTATACTTATTTCTTTACTACTACAGTATGTAATCTCCAACTACAATAGAAGGGTAAGATATTTACCTCGGTAAGCCCAAAATTATCCAAGTTTAAATGTCGATCCTGAACAACGTTTAGCTCCTAATTTGCACGCTCCGATAGCTCCAAGAAACCCTTAGAAGTTTCTAAACAACTTCTACTTAACACTTCAACCAACTATGAAGATTTTCCTAGGGTTTCGTTTTGTGACTAAAGGATATAAAGTAGTATTTACGGGGTTTTAGTATAGAGATGACTTTGGAATACTACAAGGTATTTGGCTAAGGTATTTTGGAATAGTAACAATACTTGGAGAATATTTTTCTACCAAGGAGGGGGGAGGGGTTTCGGACGAAACTACTAGGAAAGGGGGGGAAGGACTTGGACGAGAACTACTAAGAGGGGGAGGGATTTTGGAGACTTGGAAAATGTTTAATGGATGAAGAAGTATTGCACTAGAGGGGGGTATTTATAGAACAATGAAGGGCCAAGATTCAAGCAAGTGGACGGTGTAGATTTGGTAGCTTGTTCAAGTGAAGTCTTCCACCAAGTGTTCACCACAATAATGGGACATATGTCCACCACAAAATTGGAACATATGTCCACCACAACAAAGAGCCATATGGCCTTCCACTAGCATAAAAAAAACGTCCAAGGCTGTTACACCCCGTATTTACAGGACATGGTGTAAGAACGTAAGTAAGAACTCACAGTGTTAAGATTTGAGACTTGTAAAAAATTTCTCTGAATTATGAAATTTTCGGAAAACGTACTATTGTGACGAATGGGAGGGCGACACGTGTCACCCCCCTTAAATGGTGTCTTGGACGAAAATTACATGGACAAAAGGGTCATTTGACCCTTGTTAGATAACCAAGTCTTGCAAAGTAGTAGCTTGACAATTTTGACTTGGTCAATGGGACCACTTAGCATGATATTTTAAAGGAGTGCATCCAAATGTAACGCCCCGAACCCGGGCCCGTTACTGGTGCCTTGCCCCGGGCACCCTAGTGATACAACATCAGAGAAAACCAGCGGAAAATAAAACACGAGTCATGAAACAAGAGATATAATAAATAAACAGGCCAACCAAAGCGATTTGCGCCCGGTATATACATAAAAACGAGCAGTTATCCTTTTACAAACCACGCCACAACGGTGCTCTGCACTTAAGATTTACAACAACTATGACGGACGGGGCCCGCCATACCCCGAATGTACAAGAACCTCTGACTCGAGGAACATACCAAAGATAAGCCTTCAAGGCGAAGCTTTCCAACACGTGAAATGAGATCCTAGGCGGGGATCCACGGCCGATGTACCTCTACTGCGGCGTGAGCGGCCCAGAAGGAGTCGATGACGGTACCAAGTATGTGAAAGCGTCAAATCAGTAAATGAAATCATAATAGCTTAAAAGCGGGAGACGTGTATGATAACCAAAATACGATGACGCAACATAAGCGATCAAGTCGTGGACTCACGCCAAAGTCACCACTCGAATATAACTATGGGTCTCACGCCCACAACATCCATCATGTTCGCATCGTGGCGCGTGCCGGAATCTTGCATCGGTGTAGACATGTCCATGATGCAACAATAATAACAAGGCGCGTGGCCACGTACCGGAATCGCGTCGGTGTAGACATGCCCATGTAACCTCAATAACAATATCTTGGGTGGTCAACCTGCGCGTGGCCACGTGCCGGAATCTGCGTCGGTGTAGACACGTCCATGTTGCGGTAATAACCATATATCGGGTAATCAACGACGCGTGGCCGCGTGCCGGAATCTGCGTCGGTGTAGACATGTCCATGTGACATCAACAACAAGCGATAATCAAAATGGAAACATACGTGGAATTCTCCATCACCGCCAAAGACGCGTCAGTAAGTTCTCAACAAGTCAACCGGCCCTCTATCGAGAGACGCGGTAACACAGAAATACCACACTTGCACAACAAGTTTCACAACAACAAGCATAGGCAAGTTTCACAACAACAAGCATAGGCAAGTTTCACAACAACAAGCATAGGCAAGTTTCACAACAACTCAAAGTACTTTCATTTTATGTCAAAGTCCGGGTTTTAACCCCAAAGTACTACATACGTTAAGTTCTTTTAAAAGAGATCCATTACTTTTATAAAAGTCACCCGATACCCGTAGTATTAGAATGACCAACCCACATTCCCTTTTCAAAATCAAGTAACAACATTCTTTTCCTAAGTTCCAGTTTGCCTAGTTTCAATTACTCAAGGTTCTCATTTTCAAATGGTTTCATAGTTCCCAAACTTAATCACTTGATTCCTTTTTAGAACAATTGAGTAATATATGTCTCACGTGAGAGTAGGTTATTCTTGTTTACAACATTCTTATTACAAAGACCATGATCTAGAAAATGTATATCATTTTGTCTCATCTTAGTTTCTATGCAGATAGAGGTTTCTCTGGTTTTAATACAATTCATCATTATTCAATACATTTTCCTTTATTAACGCGGTGGTGCAGTCGATACATTCGATTTCCAAATCGATAAAACATTATCCCTTTAAATAAAACCAAGTACTCATTACTCACGAATGAGGTTTCACAAACATTCACATTAAAACAAATAAGTTAAGTCTCTTATCTTATAAGATCAAGTCTCTTAACTTCTAACATCGATAAACCATTTTCTTTACCTCTCTTAAGACATTATACCTAACTCCCATAAAGCTAGTATAACTCTTTTTAAAACCTTTTAAAACCAAGTGTTACTCTCCTTCCAAAACGATTTATAAATCTTTTGAAATACATCAAGTTCTTTATTATAACTAGCGATTATAATTCACATCGATTACCTTTTAAAACCACAAAGTATTTTCTTACCTACATAAAAGTATTATAACTAACTTCCCATAAAGCCGTTATAACACTTTATGTTTTAAGAACAATCAAACACGATTAACACGTATGCGTCTGCCGTACTACATAGTTCACACATATCATGCTAGAAGAGATAGGAAGAGGTTCACATACCTCGCGGCGATTGTCGACTAATAGCAAAGCGCTCAGTACCCCCACCGGCTACTCCTTGCCGTGGATCACTCCACACGTAGTACTTCAACCTATAAGTCCACAAGGCGCTTATTAACATCTAGATCTCAACGTTCCATAATCTACGAAAATTCGCGGCCTCCCCGCATGCAGCGTAAATCTCTCTCTCTATCGGTAGCTGCAAGCCAACCGTGGGGTTTACACGCCTAACCTGGCGTGTACAATTCTACTACACAAGAATGCTATACAAGTCTCATGTCTGACCACTATGTAATTACTGTTCGATTCGATTCTTTATTCTTCAGCTTAAGTCAAAAGACATTGCCACAATACTAAGTTCATTCTATATATAGTATACAACAACTATATATTCAACACTTATGTAATTTCCAATTACAATAGGAACAAGATATTTACCTCGATAAGCCCAAAATTATCCGAGTTTAATGTTGCTCACGAGCAAGGTTTAGCTCTCCTCCGAGTGCTCGATCCGCTCCAACAACCCTAAGAAGTTCTAACCAACTTCTATTAAGTACTTCAAACAAAAATGAAGATTTACATAGGGTTTCGTTTAGAGGCTAAAGGAAAGTATAATCGTATTTTCTGGGATTTTATAAGTGTAACCATGGGAATACTACAAGGTATTTGGGCCAGTATTTGGACATTACATCAATACTTTGGAGAGTATTTCTATACCACAAATGGGGTATTTATACGAGACAACTAGGCTAGGGGTGGGTGTACCCCACGGCTAGCACTACTGGAGGGGATACTTTCGGCCAGGGGCCTTCCGAAGGGGAGGGGTGTGGCGGACGAATACAATGAGGAGGGGAGGAGATTTCAAGACTTAGGCACATTTTGGATGAAGAACTCTTGAGCTTAGGGGTATTTATAGGTCAAGGAATGGCCAACCAATGGCCAAGATCCATCAAGTGTATAGCAAGTGTAGGGCTAGGATTCACTAAGTACACCTTATCCATCTACCACCAAAATATCCTACCTAATCCTTGACAAAAGCGAGGCCAAATCGTCCACCATTGCGCGCTCACCTCATCAATGTGAGGTGACACATGTCACCCTCCCGTTGGTCCAAAATGTTCGTCTCTCGGAAAAATCCAAAAATAATAAATGACATAGCGGAATTTTCCCAACAAAAGCAGGAAAGCGTTTAGTCGAAAACGACTCTGTCGGGTGTTGTGTACAAATTTCGAAACTTGCCTAACTTAAGGCTCAAATTTTCTACGTCGCCCTCACGTACATACTCAAAATACGGGTATAACATTCTTCCCTTAGAAACATTCGTCCGAATGTTCCTTCTCAAGTCTAAACACAAACATGCGCCAAGATAGTCTTCACCGCTATACGTGCGAAAACAATCATGCCACACTGGCATGAAATAACAAATGCACAAAATCGAAATCCCAAGTCCACGAGGAATCACCTCTGTTATCACAAAAGTTCCACCAAGGTCTAAAATATACTCCTCTGCACCTTCATTTCACAAAAAAAGCGATCACACTCGTTCACTTCTCCCTACCTCGTCGTACCTGTTCGAGCACTCGAACTCTTCCCAAGACACGCGCACACTTCACCAACGCTCGTTTCCAACCTCGAGTCACTACCTCCAAACTTGGTCATCTTACTAACCTCGATTTCCTCTAAGGCCATTCTCGGCCTTCACGAACCGATTGCAGTCGAACATATCTAT
This sequence comes from Przewalskia tangutica, assembly GCA_029844215.1. Taxonomy (NCBI): domain Eukaryota; kingdom Viridiplantae; phylum Streptophyta; class Magnoliopsida; order Solanales; family Solanaceae; genus Przewalskia; species Przewalskia tangutica. The sequence goes on from CM056722.1 coordinate 123,453,201, forward strand.
GAACTCATCGATGGTCATCTAAGCTTGGGCCTAGCACCCTCGTGACCACCGCCACTGGCGGGACCACCCTGACCGACCCGCCGAACGGACGGGTTGGCCCGCAACATGGCCCCAACCCGACCCATCAGAGCGCCCAACTTCCGCCTCGACACGGAACACATCATGGCTACCACTTCCATCTCACACTAACCAGATTTTTAAATCACACTATAGCACAAAGCTATCCGAACATAACACTTAACACATCATTAACATCAATACATACAAGTATCTACCGGTTAAGGATATACAAACTAGGCGGTTCAAGGACCGCTAAATCGAACTTCCACCGCGACCTCTCCGTGGCCCAATCGCTCTAGTAGTCTGTGCTATCCTACCAGCGCTACCACAGTCGGACGATCTCGTCATATGGCCTGTTGGCGCAAGAATAACAAGCTCCTTGGTACTACGACACTCCCGAAATGCGGTCTACCACATCGACCACGAGGTAGGGGTGATGCGTCCGCCAACACCCTACTCCCGAACATCCCGAAACACAGGAGCCACGACGCTCTCAATATCCCGAGGTCGAAAGGCTGCGGAGGACCACTCTGCAATGGCGGAGGTACATAACTAGTCTGCTTCTTGGCGGTCCGCCTCGAAAGTCGCCAAAATATCGGCCGTCTTGGCCTTCCTGTGGCGGTCCTGCGTCGATCTCTGCGCTCCGCACCCAGTCGTGAGCACGAATCGGGCAATGTCATGCGGTGAAGAGAAACACCGAACAACTCTGCTAGGTAATCATCGAGCCACTGTAACATATCGGTGCACTCGATCCTCCATACTAGCTACTAATGCGGGAACATACCGCCAATGAGTCGAACTCCACATTGTACTCCGGAATGCGCGGATTCGCCTCAACATCAAAAATCATCGGCCGAGCCCTCGCCATTTGTGGAGGCAAGAAATGCCGGGAAGGCCCCGAAAACTCGTCCCAAACGGTGGAAGTGCATGCTCTCCCGGAAAGCTCACGAGTCAAACCCGATCATTGCGGTATCACGCAAAGCGATCTGAACAAATGTCACGGACTCGATCTCACGAAGCCTTGATCACCCGCGTGATCTCTGCAGCGACGGATGAACTCCTGCGGATCATCCTCCGCCTCGACCCGTAAAACTCAGCGGGCTACAACTAAGGAAATCCGTAGCCTCAAACCGCTATGCGCCTGGGTGCTACAGTCTTCTTTGGAGCTGAACTGCTGCGTCCGGCCTATCCTCATATCGGCCTGACCACGGCGATAATCGCCATCTCGCGTGACCCGTCTCCCCGCTCGGTGTGGGGTGGAGGCTCGGTCTTGTAGTCTCGGCGGCTGCTGCGGCTCTAAGCTTCTTTGGTCTTTGGCGGCGTCGCAAAACTTCGCCGTCAAGCACTACCTCAGTCTTGGCCAGGGCTGCGCCCTCGTACTCCTCAATCCCACTAGCGACTCCTCGGCCGCCTTGCCTTCGGGCCACTGGTTGCCTTCGCGAGGCATAATCGTAAAAGCGAAACACGTCGGAGGGTCGACTTACAACACGGCTCTAAGGCACGATCTCGGAATGAGAAGAATGGAAACCAATCCTAAATGTCCTATAGCCTCCGATTATAGATGTGGTGCACAACACAGATAATCAAGACTACTGAACACGGTGCATAGACACTTTCCGAGGACTAATCGCTCGATACCACTTTGTAACGCCCGAACCGGGCGTTCGCGGTGCCTTGCCGGGCACCCTAGTGATACAACATCGAGAAAACCAGCGGAAAATAAAACACGAGTCATGAAACAAGAGATATAATAAATAAACAGGCCAACCAGCGATTGCCTTGGTATATACATAAAAACCCGAACGATTATCCTTTTACAAACCACACGCAGCGATTACTCTGACCTCTAAGATTTACAACAACTATGGCGGGGCGGGGCCGCCATACCACAGATGTACAGAACCTCTGACTCGAGAACATACCAAAGATAAGCCTCGGAAGGAAAGCTTTCAACACGCCAAATGAGATCCTAGGCGAGGATCCACGACCGATGTACCTCTACTGCGGCATGAACGCAGCCCCGAAGGAGGTCGATCGGCAGTACCAGTATGTGGCTTGCAAAATCAGTAAATGAAATCATAATAGCTTAAAAAGCGTGAGACGTGTATGATAACCAAAATCTGATGCAGCAACATAAGCGATCAAGTCGGGGACTCACGCCTCAAAGTCACCACTCAAATATAACTATGGGTCTCACGCCCAACATCCATCATGTTCGCATCATGGCGCGTGCCCCGGAATCTGCGTCGGTGTAGACATGTCCATGATGCAACAATAATAACAAGGCCGCGTGGCGCGTACCGGAATCTGCGCCGGTGTAGACATGCCCATGTAACCTCAATAACAATATCTTGGGTGGTCAACCACGCGCGTGGCCACGTGCCCCGAATCTGCGTCGGTGTAGACACGTCCATGTTGCGATAATAACCATATATCGGGTAATCAACCGCCGCGTGGCCGCGTGCCGAATCTGCGTCGGTGTAGACATGTCCATGTGACATCAACAACAAGACGATAATCAAAATGGAAACATACGTGGAATTCTCCATCACGCCAAAGACGCGTCAAGTAAGTTCTCAACAAGTCAACCGGCCTCTATCGAGAGCAGCGGTAACACAGAAATACCACACTTGCACAACAAAGGCTATCATCACAAGCATAGGCAAGTTTCACAACAAGCATAGGCAAGTTTCACAACAACAAGCATAGGCAAGTTTCACAACAACAAGCATAGGCAAGTTTCACAACAACTCAAAGTACTTTCATTTTATGCCAAAGTCCGGGTTTTAACCCCAAAGTACTACATACGTTAAGTTCTTTTAAAAGAGATCCATTACTGTTATAAAAGTCACCGATACAGTAGTATTAGAATGACCAACCCACATTCCTTTTCAAAATCAAGTAACAACATTCTTTTCCTAAGTTCGGTTTGCCTAGTTTGATTACTCGAGCTTCTCATTTTCAAATGGTTTCATAGTTCCCAAACTTAATCACTTGATTCCTTTTTAGAACAATTGAGTAATATATGTCTTACGTGAGAGTAGGTTATTCTTGTTTACAACATTCTTATTACAGCAACCATGATCTAGAAAAATGTATATCATTTTGTCTCATCTTAGTTTCTATGCAGATGGAGGTTTCTCGGTTTTAATACAATTCATCATTATTCAATACATTTTCCTTTATTAACGCTGCGGTGGTGCATCGATACACATTCGATTTCCAAATCGGAAACATTATCCCTTTAAATAAAACCAAGTACTCATTACTCACGAATGAGGTTTCACACAAACATTCACATTAAAACAAATAAGTTAAGTCTCTTATCTTATAAGATCAAGTCTCTTAACTTAACATCGATAAACCATTTTCTTTACCTCTCTTAAGACATTATACCTAACTCCCATAAAGCTAGTATAACTCTTTTTAAAACCTTTTAAAACCAAGTGTTACTCTCCTTCCAAAACGATTTATAAATCTTTTGAAATACATCAAGTTCTTTATTATAACTAGCCGCTTATAATTCACATCGATTACCTTTTAAAACCACAAAGTATTTTCTTACCTCATAAAAGTTATAACTTGACTTCCCATAAAGCGTTATAACACTTTATGTTTAAACAATCAAACCACAGTTAACACGTATGCGTCACCGTACTACATAGTTCACACATATCATGCTAGAAGAGATAGGAAGAGGTTCACATACCTCGCGACGATTGTCGACTAATAGCAAAACGCTCAAGTACCCCCAAACCGCTACTCCTGCCAAGTGGATCACTCACACGTAGTACTTCAACCTATAAGGCCACAGCGCATTAACATCTAGATCTCAACGTTCCATAATCTACGAGAAAATTCGGCGCCTCACACAGCGTAAATCTCCTCTCTATCGAGGCTACCAAGCCAACCAGGGGGGGGGGTTTACACGCCTAACCGGGCGTGTACAAGTCTACTACAAGAATGCTATACAAGTCTCACTGTAATACACATGTAATTACTGATTCGGTTCTTTATTCTTGAGCTTAAGTCAAAAGACATTGCCACAATACTAAGTTGATTACATATATAGTATACAACAACTATATATTCAACACTTATGTAATTTCCAATTACAATAGGGGACAAGATATTTACCTCGATAAGCCCAAAATTATCCGAGTTTAATGTCGCTCACGAGCAAGGTTTAGCTCCTCCCGAGTGCTCCAATCTGCTCCAAACAACCCTTAGAAGTTCTAACCAACTTCTCTTAAGTACTTCAAACAACAATGAAGATTTCCTTAGGGTTTCGTTTAGTGGCTAAAGGAAAATATAATCGTATTTTACGGGCTTTTATAAGTGTAACCTTGGGAATACTACAAGGTATTTGGGCCAAGGTATTTGGACATTACAACAATACTTTGGAGTATTTCTATACCACAGGGGTATTTATACGAGACAACTAGGCTAGGGGTGTACACGGCTAGCACTCTTAGGAGGGGATACTTTCGGCCAGGGCCTTCTCAAAGGGGAGGGTGTGGCGGACGAATACAACAAGGAGGAGAGGAGATTTCAAGACTTAGGCACATTTTGGATGAAGAACTCTTGAGCTTAGGGGTATTTATAGGTCAAGGAATGGCCAACCAATGGCCAAGATCCATCAAGTGTATAGCAAGTGTAGGGCTAGGATTCACTAAGTACACCTTATCCATCTACCACCAAAATATCCTACCTAATCCTTGACAAAAGCCAAGGCCAAATCGTCCACCATTGCCTGACCTCATCCAATGTGAGGTGACACATATCACCTCCGTTGGTCCAAAATGTTCGTCTCTCGGAAAAATCCATAAAAATAATAAATGACATAGCGGAATTTTCCCAACAAAAGTCATGGAAAGCGTTTAGTCGAAACGACTCTGTCGGGTGTTGTGTACAAATTTCGAAACTTGCCTAACTTAAGGCTCAAATTTTCTACGTACGTCCTCACGTACATACTCTGAAAATACGGGGTATAACACCAAACCACACATATGTTTTTATCTTATCCCTCCATGTTGTTATATAAGGGTACTAGTAGCAAGACAAGAGTTCCACACTTAGCCAAAATTACAAAATTTGATGAACAATGATAGGGAGCTCTCGGCTTCACCTAAAGGAAGAAAGAATTTTTTTTCGTTTCTTGTCCATTAGGCTCCAAACTTTAACCCAAGGTTCTTATGTGTATTGTAAGCATATATCAATAGAAAAATCTCGGAAAAAGATAGTTTTCGGGTTAGTCGCAAAGTGAAAACCTAGTGGCTTTCTAGGTTTTGGATTGTAAGATGAAGGAAAGTTGTTGGTGTGGTTCTAAGGGTCTCAACAAGCGGATTGAAGTGTCTTGGAGAGGTTATAAACTACTAAGGAGCGACTTCGGATTGGAGTTGGATTAAGAGTCGTTGAGGTATAATCTTGTCTTTTAAAGTGTTACAAGGTTATATATTTATTTTGTGTTGTTAGCTTTACATGTTGCTAGCATGAAGTTGATATGTAGAAGTTTATAAGGATTATGGATTGATTGTAGCCTTGGAAATCCGAAATGAAATGTAAGCCATGTTAAGCTGGATTACTAATTGGTCGTTTATTAGAAATCGTCGCATGTTACTTACTTAAAGATTATGGTTGTTATAATCGAATGCGACTTGATATCATGTTATGCTACCAATTTGGATTGAAATGGAAATTGGATAAGAATTGGTATTGTTGAACTCAAGGTGGCCGAATTTGTACTTCTAGTTTGTAATAGTTTGTTTTCATTTATATTGGACTACCTTCTATATTGTGGTGAGCCAATTGGGGCTGTATGGTTATTTATTTGTATTGGAGTACCTTATAGATTTTTGTGAGCCAATTGGGGCTGTTTGGTTATTGTACTCGGCCTTGAAAAAGGTGGCAAAGTAAGTAGAAACAAAGGAGGTGCTGTCCGATTTTCCGTAGAATTTAGCGGCTTAGCACTTAGAATATTCTATGTTTGTAGTAAGAGGTTAATGGGCGTATTGTGACCATTATAGGTTGAAGTACTAAGTATAGCGTATCCTACTTGAAGGATGGAATAGCTATCAAGGTTGAAGTACGTTGGAGCATTTTGCTACTTGTCGATAAGCGTCGCGAGGTATGTGAACCTCTTCTTTCTTTGGCATGATCCTACGTATGAAATATCCATGTGATAATATTTCAAGATTTCTTCTACTCCTAGAAGTTAAGAAGTGTTCACGTTGTTGATTCTAAGTTAAAAGTATGTTTAAATTATCCTAAGTCCTTACCAAGTCTTATGGGAGATGTTGGTAAGAATGGTTAGGAAGTTATGAGATTTGATTTAAAGCTATGTGTCTTGATTTATTTAAAGTAAGTAAGTTGATTTTATGTTTAAAAATGATTTGAATTTATATGTGAAAAGGGGATTGATTTTAAAGAATGTATGTTATGAAGTTTTAAGACTATGAACTTTGTTTTTCTTTAAAGGATTACGAAACTTTATTGTTCAAGTTATGGGACTTGATTTCTAAAGTATAGAGGACATGATTTTATAAGTATAAGCGACATGATTTTAAAGAGTGTATGCTCTACGGTGTTAAGACCATAAGCCTTGATTATAAGTGGAAAGGACTAAATTTTAAAAGTATGGCTTCTTAATTTATTTGAAAGTTAAGAAGATGGTTTCCAAAGAGTATGTGACTTGAGCTTTAAAAGAAAGGAGGTTTTATGATTCTTTTAAGTATGTATGTCGTAGTATTTTGGATCTAGTTTTCCTAATGTTGTAAGAATAAAAGTGTCTTAAGTTCTCCAAAATGAAAGGTTGTTATAATAGCTTTATGGGAAGTTGTTATGACGACTTAAGCGAAGTGAAAAGATGGTTTAAAAATGTTATGTAAGGAAAATACACCGAGCCTACAAATAGGCGGATTACGTTATGAAATACCAGGAGCCTACAAATAGGCGGATTACGTTATGAGATACACCGAGCCTACATAGGCGGATTACGCCATATTACCCGAGCCTACATAGGCGGGTTACGTCCTGATCCGAGCTCACGGGAGGCGGATTATGCTACATGATTTCACGGTGCAGAGCTCCACGGGAGGCGGATTATGCTACATGATTCCACGATGCCGAGCTCCACCGGCGGGCCGGATTATGCTACATGATTCCACAAGATGCGAGCCCAGGGCGGGCGGATTATGTCACATGATTCGTCGATGCGTGTCCATAAATGGGTCGGATTATGTTATGTAAGATAAGTAAGTTATGTGGAAAAACTTGATTAACCTCTTAAGTATGTATGTAAGAATATGATGTTAAATCTTATGGAAAGAAGGAATGGAACGGTTAATATACGAGTGATTTCAGGAGTTAAAAATGGCATTCTTTTGTACAGTTATGATTTGATTCTTGCACGTTATTTCTGTTCCATATTCGGTACCTGTTGTACTGACCCCCTTCGGGGGGCTGCGTTCATGTCCGCAGGTTTAGGTACACAGTGTGGATCCGCGAGCTTAGGATCCTGGTTCAGCATTTTTAGATGGCTCCGATGTTCCGGAGTTGTCATGGCTATGTATATTCAGGGGTATGGCGGGGCCCTGTCCCGCCACAGTTGTAATTCTTAGAGGTCTGTAGTCACATATTGTGGAGTGTTTGTAAAGAAAGGAGGCAAGCTGCCGTTTATGTATGACGTCGGGAAGGTAGCCCTATCGGCTGACCTGTTTTTTTACATCCGTTGTTTTATTTATAAGTTTCATGTATGTTCTGCTGATTATCTCTGATGTTTACCTGTAAGGGTGCCTGTGTAGGGCACGATCGCGATCGAGGGTCGGTCGTGACAAAAGTGGTATCGAGCGATTAGTCCTCGGAAAGTGTCTACGCACTGTCTAGTAGAGTCTTGATTATCGGTGTGTTGTGCACCACATCTATAATCGGAGGCTGCAGGACATTTAGGATTGGTTTCCATTCTTTTCACTCTGAGATCGTGCGATAGAGTATGTTGTTAAGGGTCGTCCCTCCTAACGAGTTATGTTGATTGCATTACGAGAAGCGTGATGACCGGGAAAGATGATGTGAATTGCGTATCGGGTTGGTTATGATCATAGTATAGTTGATATTGTGACATACATCTATACGGAGTTATGTATGAGGGTCAGACGCGTGTTGCCTAGAATAATTGTAGATTACCAGGAATTGGTAAAGACTAACTAGATACCGGGTAGGTATGGTATAGTTAATGAATTTTCGCAAGGTTTTGTGTTTTATTTTGAGGTAATTGGGAAAGGATGAGTTGCGATAGGGTAGTGAACCCTTAAGAAGACAAAATAAGGAACCTAAAGGAATGTCATGTTAATAGATTAAGTTGTGTATTAAGCTTAAGAGAATAATACTGATGAGGTCTGGATAGAGTAAGAAAAGTTTATTGTGATCGAGACAACATGGTTTTGGTATTATGAGAAGTTTTGTACCGATTCTTGAGGATGGTAAGGTGGGCGTGGAGCATGGAAATTGCGAGCCTAAGAATATTGATTCCGCTTGAGACATTAGGTATATAAGGTTTTCTGTGATAAGATTTTAAGTCGGACGAGGATAAGAGTTAAGTGCGACGTGAGTGGTTGAGGACTGTTACGGGTCTCCCATGGCCTAGAATGGAGTGGGATCAGTTGGTAGTAGTTCCGCTCGTGGCCAGTCCGCAGGCGCAAGGCAAGTTTAGTTAATTGTTTCTGGCCGTGGACGCGTTCCACCGGAACCAGGTCATGAAAGCCGGAAATGGCCTTATATTGTTTTATAGAGTGACTCCAAAGATTTGAGGCCAGAATCGGTATGGAAGTTATGTATGTATGCTAGTATGAGTTGGAAGTACGAAAGGATAATCTTTTTTGGGCTTATGATGGACAGTTATACGTGTGCGAGGTATTAGGGCCATGTGTGGCATTGTTGGTATGTCGGGATTGTGATAGGAAACTATGTCGGTAATTATAAGTTTGACTCCGAAAGAACATTCGAGGACGAATGTTTCTAAGGGGGGAAGAATGTTACACCCCGTATTTACAGGACATGGTGTAAGAACGTACGTAAGAACTCACAGTGTTAAGATTTGAGACTTGTAAAAAATTTCTCGGAATTATGAAATTTTCAGAAAACGTACTATTGTGACGAATGGGAGGGCGACACGTGTCACCTGTCATACCCCGTATTTCCAGAGTATGTACGTGAGCGCGTACGTATTGTAATTTAAGCCTTAAAGTTGGCTAGTTTCGAAAATTGTACACAAGTGCCGAAAGGAGTCGTTTTTCGACGAAACGTTTCCACAGCTTTCGTAGGGAAAATTCCGGCTATGTCAATAATATTTTTTGCGGATTTTTCCGAGAGACGTAACATTTTGGACCAACGGGAGGGTGACAAGTGTCACCCTCACATTGGAAGAGGTTGGACGGCAAAGTGGGATGGCTTGCACGTTTTTTGTGCCTTTCCTTGGTCAAGGTTAGGTAGGATATTTGTGTGGAATGGATAAGGTAGCACATGGCTAAATCTTGGCCTTACACTTGCTATGCACTTGTCTTCATCTTGGCCATTGGTTGGCCTTCACTTGACCTATAAATACCCCTCTAGTTGAAGACATTCTTCATCCTAAACTTGAGCAATCTATCTAAGTCTCAAACTACTCCCTCCCTCTTGAGTTTCGTCCACCACACCCCTTTGGCCGAGCTTCCCCCTTTGTAGTGGTTAGCAGTGGGTACCACTAGCCTAGTTGTCTCGTATAATACCCCCTTTTTGTGGTATAGAAATACTCTCAAGTATTGTTATAATGCCCAAATACCTTCGCCCATATACCTTGTAGTATTCCCAAGTTACACTTATACAAAAGCCAGAAAATACTATTATACTTCCTCGACCACAAAAAGCGAAACCCTAAGTAAATCTTCACCGTAATTGAAGTTATAAGTAGAAGTTGGTTAGAACTTCTAAGGGTTGTTGGAGCGGGTTGGAGCGCACGGAGTAGGAGCTAAACCTTGCTCAGGATCGACATATAACTCGGATAATTTTGGGCTTATCGAGGTAAACACTCTTGACCTTCTATTGTAATTGGAAATTACATGTTGTAGGAATATATAGTTGAAGTATACTATATATAGAATTGAACATAGTTGTGCGACAATGTCTTTTGACTTAAGCCTGAATAATACTTACGGCAATGTCTTGCGACTTAAGCTGAAGTTAAATAAGAGAAGCTGATCGTAATTACATAGTGTATTCTGATAGACTTGTGTAGTATTCTTTGTGTGTAGGATTGTACACGTCCGTTAGACGTGCAAACCCACGGTTGGCTTGGTAGCGCCTCGATAAAGGAGAGATTAACGCCATGTGCGGGAAATCTTCTTGAATTTTCTGTAGAATATTCTACGTGGAGACCTTGATGTTAATAGGCGCCTTGTGGCCTCTATAGGTTGAAGTACTACGTGTGGCGTGATCTACTTGGCTTAAGGAGTAGCCGACGGTTTGAGGTACTTTGAGCGTTTTGCTATTAGTCGATAATCGTCGCGAGGTATGTGAACCTCTTCCTATCTGTTCTAGCATGATATGTGTATGACTATGTAGTACGGTAGACGTACATGTGTTAACTATATTTGATTGGTTTGAAACATAAGGTGTTATAACGGCTTTATGGGAAGTTGGTTATATGACCTTATGTAGTAAGAAAATTCTTTGTGGTTTTAAAAGGTAATCGCTTGATGTGTGATAATAAAGAACTTGAAGTATTTCAAAAGACTGTTTGAAAGAAGAGTAATACTTGGTTTTGAAAACATAAGAGTTATACTAGCTTTATGGGAAGTTAGGTATAACGTCTTAAGGAAGGTAAAATGAATAGGTTTATTGATCTTAAAAGATAAGAGACTTGACTTGAATGAATTAATATGAATTTTGTGTGAAGCCTCATTCGTGAGTAATGAGTACTTGGTTTTGAAAGGAATAATGTTTCTTGATTTGGAAATCGAATGTGTATCGACAAACCAACTGCGGCGTTAATAAAGGAAAATGTATTGAATAATTAAGTATTATTAAAACCAGTAGAAACCTCCATCTGCATAGAAGCTAAGATGAGACAAAATGATATTACATTTTCTAGATCATGGTCTTAATAAAATTGATTATGAACAAGAATAACCTACTACTTTATGGCATGTGTTACTCAATTGTTTTAAAAGAGATTAAGACAATGGAACTATGAAACTTTTCTAAAAAGAGACTTGTGTAATTGAAATTAGGCAAAGCTGGGCGTTAGGGAAAAGAAAGGCATTGGGTTGTCTTAAAATGGTTTAAAACATAAAGTGTTATAACGACTTTATGGGAAGTTGGTTATAACGACTTTATGAAAACAAAGAGAAGGTTTTATCATTGGTTTTAATGTGGTAACTTGACTTTAAAAAGGAGAAGTGTTTTGGTCTAAAAAGAAGGCATGGTATTGCCTTAATTTGGTTTTAAAAAGGAAAGTATGGAGGTTGTTTTGGTTTACTTAAAAGATATAAGTCACTCTATTTTTATACTACGGGTATCGGGTGACTTTTATAAAAGGGAATGGATCTTTAAAAAGGAATTTAACGTACGTAGTACTGTAGGGTTAAAAACCCGGACTTTGGCATAAAATGAAAGTAGCTTGAGTTGTGTAACTTGCCTATGCTTGTTGTTGTGTAACTTGCCTATGATTGTTGTTGTGTAACTTGCTTATGCTTGTGGTGATAGCCTTTGTTGTGCAAATGGTGTTCTATATAACCGCGTCTCTCAATGGAGTGCCGGTTGACTTGTTGAGGACTTACTTGGACGTACCGGCAATGACGGAAAATTCCACGGGTATGCTCCTGTTGATAGTGCTATTCCATGGACTAGCTCTCCATGAGGTTTCTTACTGTTCGGCCTTGGTACCCGGTGGTCGGCTTTCGTACTTGCCCCGTCTCGTGGCTGATTCGGCCTTGGTACACAGTAGTTAGCCCTCGCACTTGCCGTTCGGTGTAGTAGCGAAGTCTCGTGATACTGACCTTGGTACGGTGGTCACCCTGCGTACTTGCCGGTCGACTCGTGGCCGGCCTTGGTATCTGGTAGTCGGCTCTCGCTTGCCCGTGTGTCGACCGTGTTTGTGGTTGCATTGTATTATTGGTACGGTCGGATCCGGTAGTTGTACTTGTCCTGTACGGTTTTTATGACACAGGTGGGACCTGGTGTTCATGTATACTCCTTGGTATTGTTATATCATAAACTGCTGGCAGTGAGGAAGAAATTCCACGGGCACGAGTGATAATTTGGAGGGCGTGAGTCCCTGACTTGATGTATCGTTATATGTTATGCATCGTAGTTTGGTCATCATACATGTCTCTGCTTTTATAGACTATTATGATTTCATTTCTGATTTCTGATTTCACATACTTAGTACTGTTATCTTGACCTCGCCGGAAGTGCGTTAAATCCGCAGTAGAAGTATCATCTATCGATCCGCATTTAGGATCTCATTTCAGCGTTTTGGGAAGCTCCGTTCCGTCGGAGGCTTATCTTTGGTATGTTACCACAGTGCATGTAAGTTCTTATGCGTTCGTGGGTATGGCGGGGCCTGTCGCCATAGTTGTTGTATAAATCTTAAGTGCAGCCTTTGTTGTGGGCGGGGTTGTAAGGATTATCGCTCAAATGTCTTTATATATATATGTTGAAAGGCAATCGCTTTGGTTGTCTGTTTATTTATAATATCTCTCATTTCATGTTCATGTTTTATTTTCCGCTGATTTTCTCTGATGATTGTATCACTAGGGTGCCCGGGGTAAGGCACCAGTCACGGGCCCGGATTCGGTCGTGACAAAGTGGTATCAGAGCGCTTAGTCCTCGGAAAGTGTCTACGCACCGTGTCTAGTAGAGTCTTGATTATCGATGTGTTGTGCACCACATCTATGATCGAGGCTGCGAGACATTTAGGATTGGTTTCCATTCTTCTCATTACGAGATCGTGCCTTAGAGCCGTGTGATAAGATTCGACCTCTCGACATACTTCGTTTTTACGATTATGCCTCGCGTAAAACCCGCCCGAGAAGGGCAAGCGGCGAAGGAAAGGCTGCGAGTAGAAGCGTGGCGAGACCACATACACGAGCCTCCGGTCCGCGATGCGGAAGCGAGAGAGATGGGTCACAAGTAGGCCCGATTAATGGCGGGGTTGTGGCGGACTTGAGGATAAATGGGCCGCGGCAGTTCGATAACACGATGGTTCACCCTAGATCGAGATAGTTCGAGGCTACGGGATTTTACGAGTTGTAGGCGCCAGAGTTTTATGGGTCGAGGCACGAGGATGATCCGCAGGAGTTCATCCGAAGCGATTCTGACGGATCATGAGAGTAATCAAGGCATCGGAGACCGAGTCAGTGGTCCTAGGTTCACATCAGCTGCGTGATACCGCAGTCGACTGGTTTGATTCGTGGGAGCTGTCCCGGGGAGAGAATGCACTTCCAGCTTTATGGGACGAGTTCTCAGAGGCATTCCTTGCACATTTCTTGCCTCGCGGATGAGAGGGCGGCGCAGATTTTTGGTGTTACGGCAGAACGGTCGTACGGTTCGGGAGTACAATGTAGAGTTCGACTCATTGGCCCGGTACGTCCCCGCGTTGGTAGCTAGTATGGAAGATCGAGTGCACCGATTTGTTACAGGGCTCGATGATCACCTGGCGAAGTTGTTCGGGTGTAGCTCTTCACCGGCATGGATATTGCCGCGTCAGCGTATGCACTGGATGTGAGGAACGGATAAATCGACGGAATGACGTGGTCGGCGAAGAGGCGAGCAGCGAGGTCCTTTGGTGACTTTCGAGGCGGACCGCCTGTGGCCGAGCGATTATGCGCCTCCACGATCTGAGTGGTCCTCCGACGCCGGGACCCGAGATGTTCAGGAGCGGTCGGGGCTCCAGTTTCAGATTTTCGAGGAAGCGAGTGCTCGCGGATGAGGTTGCCCTTGTCTCGGTGTGGCGTTGTGGAAAACTTCATAAGGGAGAGTGTCGTCTTGACTCGGAGATTGTTATTTTTGCGGCAACAGGCCATCGGCAAGAATCGTCCACTGCGGTAGCACGGTAGGATAGCATGGACTACTAGAGCGATTGCGGGTTCTTCACCTTCCATAGCCAGCAGATGTTCGTACCGTGAGCCGGTAGAGGTCGCGGTGGGAGTTCCCGATTTTAAGCGGTCCTTGGAACCGCCTATTGTCAGGTATATCCTTACCCCTCGAGAGACTTATATTGTATTGATGGGGATGATGTGTTTAGTGTTATGTGCGGAGAGCTTTGTGCTAAAATGTGATTTAGAAACACAGTCGATGAAAAAGGGTAAGCACAGGGTGAGACATGATAAACCATAGAATATTACAGTTGAGACCTTAGATGTAAGGTCGTCTTGAGTACTGATTTTGCAAGTGATCCTTGTCGGAGTGCATTTTATGCCTAGAACGTTTTGTGTGACAAAGTCCCAGGTAGTGTGAAATGGAAGTGGTAGCTTTCATGATCCGTAGAGGTAAGATTGTTTGGATCAAGAAACTAGAGAGTTGGCGTGACGGAGGGTCGGGTTGAGGCGTGTTGCGTGTCAACCCGTGGCGGATTGAGGTGGGTCAACTCGGGTGGTCCGCCAGTAGGGTCACCGAGTGTTAGGCCCAAGTTTTGATGACCATCGTATGAGTTCGTGGATATGTTCGACCGTAGCGGTCGTGAAGGGCGGGAATGGCCTTAAGAAAGAGTATGCGTGTGTTAGTTCGTGGCGGCGTGGCGTTGGCAACTTGTTAGAAGATCTTCGTGAATCCGTCTTGAAGGAACATTCGGGACGAATGTTTCTAAGGAGGAGAATGTCATACCCGTATTTCGCAGTATGTACGTGGCGCGTCGTATTGTAATTTAAGCCTTAAAGTTGGCTAGTTTGAAAATTGTACACAAGTGCGAAAGGAGTCGTTTTTCGACGAAACGTTTCCATAGCTTTCGTAGGAAAATTCCGGCTATGTCAATAATATTTTTGCGGATTTTTCCGGAGACGTAACATTTTGGACCAACGGGAGGGTGACAAGTGTCACCTCACATTGGAAAGAGGTTGGACGGACAAAGTGGGATGGCTTGCACGTTTTTGTGCCTTTCCTTGGTCAAGGGTTAGGTAGGATATTTTTGTGGAATGGATAAGGTAGCACATGGCTAAATCTTGGCCTTACACTTGCTATGCACTTGTCTTCATCTTGGCCATTGGTTGGCCTTCACTTGACCTATAAATACCCCTCTAGTTGAAGACATTCTTCATCCTAAACTTGAGCAATCTATCTAAGTCTCAAACTACTCCCTCCCTCTTGAGTTTCGTCCACCACACCCCCCTTTGGCCGAGAGCTTCCCCCTCCCCCTTTGTAGTGGTTAGCCGTGGGGTACCCCCCCCTAGCCTAGTTGTCTCGTATAATACCCCCCTTTTTGTGGTATAGAAATACTCTCCAAGTATTGTTATAATGCCCAAATACCTTGGCCCATATACCTTGTAGTATTCCCAAGGTTACACTTATACAAAAGCCCAGAAAATACTATTATACTTCCCTCAGTCACAAAAACGAAACCCTAAGTAAATCTTCACCCGTAATTGAAGTTATAAGTAGAAGTTGGTTAGAACTTCTAAGGGTTGTTTGGAGCGGGTTGGAGCGCACGGAGTAGGAG
This sequence comes from Przewalskia tangutica, assembly GCA_029844215.1. Taxonomy (NCBI): domain Eukaryota; kingdom Viridiplantae; phylum Streptophyta; class Magnoliopsida; order Solanales; family Solanaceae; genus Przewalskia; species Przewalskia tangutica. The sequence continues at coordinate 123,468,946 of CM056722.1, forward strand.
CTAAACCTTGCTCAGGATCGACATATAACTCGGATAATTTTGGGCTTATCGAGGTAAACACTCTTGACCTTCTATTGTAATTGGAAATTACATGTTGTAGGAATATATAGTTGAAGTATACTATATATAGAATTGAACATAGTTGTGCGACAATGTCTTTTGACTTAAGCCTGAATAATACTTACGGCAATGTCTTGCGACTTAAGCCTGAAGTTAAATAAGAGAATCGAATCGTAATTACATAGGACTGTATTACAGTAGACTTGTGTAGTATTGCTGTGTGTAGGATTGTACACGTCCGGTTAGACGTGCAAACCCCCCCCCCTGGTTGGCTTGGTAGCCGGCCTCGATAAAGGAGGAGATTAACGCTGCGGGGAGAGTCTTTGCCGAATTTTCTGTAGAATATTCTACGTGGAGACCTTGATGTTAATAGGCGCCTTGTGGCCTCTATAGGTTGAAGTACTACGTGTGGCGTGATCTACTTGGCTTAAGGAGTAGCCGACGGTTTGAGGTACTTGGAGCGTTTTGCTATTAGTCGATAATCGTCGCGAGGTATGTGAACCTCTTCCTATCTGTTCTAGCATGATATGTGTATGACTATGTAGTACGGTAGACGTACATGTGTTAACTGTATTTGATTGGTTTGAAACATAAGGTGTTATAACGGCTTTATGGGAAGTTGGTTATAACAGCCTTATGTAGGTAAGAAAATTCTTTGTGGTTTTAAAAGGTAACTGGCTTGATGTGTGATAATAAAGAACTTGAAGTATTTCAAAAGACCTGTTTGAAAGAAGAGTAATACTTGGTTTTGAAAACATAAGAGTTATACTAGCTTTATGGGAAGTTAGGTATAACGTCTTAAGGAAGGTAAAATGAATAGGTTTATTGATCTTAAAAGATAAGAGACTTGACTTGAATGAATTAATATGAATTTTGTGTGAAGCCTCATTCGTGAGTAATGAGTACTTGGTTTTTGAAAGGAATAATGTTTCTTGATTTGGAAATCGAATGTGTATCGACAAACCATCTGCAGCGTTAATAAAGGAAAATGTATTGAATAATTAAGTATTATTAAAACCATTAGAAACCTCCATCTGCATGAAGCTAAGATGAGACAAAATGATATTACATTTTCTAGATCATGGTGCTTAATAAAATTGATTATGAACAAGAATAACTGCTACTTTATGGCATGTGTTACTCAATTGTTTTAAAAGAGATTAAGACAATGGAACTATGAAACTTTTCTAAAAAGAGACTTGTGTAATTGAAATTAGGCAAACCGAACGTTAGGGAAAAGAAAGGCATTAGGTTGTCTTAAAATGGTTTAAAACATAAAGTGTTATAACGACTTTATGGGAAGTTGGTTATAACGACTTTATGAAAACAAAGAGAAGGTTTTATCATTGGTTTTAATGTGGTAACTTGACTTTAAAAGGAGAAGTGTTTTGGTCTAAAAGAAGGCATGGTATTGCCTTAATTTGGTTTTAAAAAGGAAAGTATGGAGGTTGTTTTGGTTTACTTAAAAGATATAAGTCACTCTATTTTTATACTACGTATCGGGTGACTTTTATAAAAGGAATGGATCTTTAAAAGGAATTTAACGTCACGTAATCTTGTAGGGTTAAAAACCCGACTTTGGCATAAAATGAAAGTGGCTTGAGGTGTGTAACTTGCCTCTGCTGGTTGGTGTGTAACTTGCCGCTGAGTGGTGGTGTGGAACGTGCTTATGCTTGTGGTGATCGCCTTGGTTGTGCAAAGGGTGTTCTATATAACCGCTCTCTCAATGGAGTCTTAGGTTGACTTGTTGAGGACTTACTTGGGCGTCACCGTGATGACGGAAAATTCCACGGGTATGCTCGCTGATAGTGCTATTCCATGGACTAGCTCTCCACGAGGTTTCTTCGTTCGCCTTGGTACGGTGGTGGCTTTCGTGCTTGCCCGTCTCGTGGCTGATTCGACCTTGGTACCAGTAGTTAGCCCTCGCACTTGCCGTTCGGTGTAGTGACGAAGTCTCGTGATACTGACCAGTACCGGTGGTCACCTCGTACTTGCCGGCCGCCACGTGGCCGGCCTTGGTATCTGGTAGTCGGCTCGCCCCGATGTCGCCGTGTTTGTGGTTGCATTGTATTATTGGCACGGTCGGATCCGGTAGTTGTACTTGTCCTGTACGGTTTTTATGACACAGGTGGGACCTGGTGTTCATGTATACTCCTTGGTATTGTTATATCATAAACTGCCGGCAGTGAGGAAGAAATTCCACGGGCACGAGTGATAATTTGGAGGGCGTGAGTCCCTGACTTGATGTAACTGGTTATATGTTATGTACTGTAGTTTGGTCATCATACATGTCTCCTGCTTTTTATAGACTATTATGATTTCATTTCTGATATTCTGATTTCACATACTTGGTACTGTTGTCTTGACCTCCTTGAAGTGCGTTAAATCCGCAGTAGAAGTACATCTGGCCGATCCCGCATTTAGGATCTCATTTCATTTTGGGAAGCTCCGTTCCGTGGAGGCTTATCTTTGGTATGTTACCACAGTCCGTAAGTTCTTATGCGTTCAGGGTATGGCGGGGCCACTGTCCGTCATAGTTGTTGTATAAATCTTAGAAGTGCAGCCTTTGTTGTGGCGGGGTTGTAAGGATTATGAATCGCTCAAATGTCTTTATATATATATGTTGAAAGGCAATGTTTTGGTTGCTTTGTTTATTTATAATATCTCTCATTTCATGTTCATGTTTTATTTTCCGCTGATTTTCTCTGATGATTGTATCACTAGGGTGCCCGGGGTAAGGCACCAGTCACGGGCCCGGATTCGGGTCGTGACATCACCCCCCTTAAATGGTGTCTTGGACGAAAATTACATGGACAAAAGGGTCATTTGACCCTTGTTAGATAACCAAGTCTTGCAAAGTAGTAGCTTGACAATTTTGACCTGGTCAATGGGACCACTTAGCATGATATTTTAAAGGAGTGCATCCAAACCACACATATGTTTTTATCTTAGCCCTCCATGTTGTTATATAAGGGTACTAGTAGCAAGACAAGAGTTCCACACTTAGCCAAAATTACAAAATTTGATGAACAATGATAGGGAGCTCTCGGCTTCACCTAAAGGAAGAAAGAATTTTTTTTCGTTTCTTGTCCATTAAGCTCCAAACTTTAACCCAAGGTTCTTATGTGTTTTGTAAGCATATCTCAATAGAAAAATCTCGGAAAAAGATAGTTTTCGGGTTAGTCGCAAAGTGAAAACCTAGTGGCTTTCTAGGTTTTGGATTGTAAGTTGAAGGAAAGTTGTTGGTGTGGTTCTAAGGGTCTTAACAAGCGGATTGAAGTGTCTTGGAGAGGTTATAAACTACTAAGGAGCGACTTCGGATTGGAGTTGGATTAAGAGTCGTTGAGGTATAATCTTGTCTTTTAAAGTGTTACAAGGTTATATATTTATTTTGTGTTGTTAGCTTTACATGTTGCTAGCATGAAGTTGATATGTAGAAGTTTATAAGGATTATGGATTGATTGTAGCCTTGGAAATCCGAAATGAAATGTAAGCCGTGTTAAATTTGGATTACTAATTGGTCGTTTATTAGAAATTGTCGCATGTTACTTACTTAAAGATTATGGTTGTTATAATCGAATGCGACTTGATATCATGTTATGCTACCAATTTGGATTGAAATGGAAATTGGATAAGAATTGGTATTGTTGAACTCAAGGTGGCCGAATTTGTACTTCTAGTTTGTAATAGTTTGTTTTCATTTATATTGGACTACCTTCTATATTGTGGTGAGCCAATTGAATGTATGGTTATTTATTTGTATTGGAGTACCTTATAGATTTTTGTGAGCCAATTGGGGCTGTTTGGTTATTGTACTCGGCCTTGAAAAGGTGGCAAAGTAAGTAGAAACAAAGGAGGTCTTTGTCCGATTTTCCGTAGAATTTAGCGGCTTAGCACTTAGAATATTCTACGTTTGTAGTAAGAGGTTAATGGACGTATTGTGACCATTATAGGTTGAAGTACTAAGTATAGCGTATCCTACTTGAAGGATGGAATAGCTATCAAGGTTGAAGTACGTTGGAGCTTTTTGCTACTTGTCGATAAGCGTCGCGGTATGTGAACCTCTTTCTTTGGCATGATCCTATGTATGAAATATCCATGTGATAATATTTCAAGATTTCTTCTACTCCTAGAAGTTAAGAAGTGTTCACGTTGTTGATTCTAAGTTAAAAGTATGTTTAAATTATCCTAAGTCCTTACCAAGTCTTATGGGAGATGTTGGTAAGAATGGTTAGGAAGTTATGAGATTTGATTTAAAGCTACGTGTCTTGATTTATTTAAAGTAAGTAAGTTGATTTTATGTTTAAAATGATTTGAATTTATATGTGAAAAGGGGATTGATTTTAAAGAATGTATGTTATGAAGTTTTAAGACTATGAACTTTGTTTTTCTTTAAAGGATTACGAAACTTTATTGTTCAAGTTATGAGACTTGATTTCTAAAGTATAGAGGACATGATTTTATAAGTATAAGCGACATGATTTTAAAGAGTGTATGCTACGAGGTGTTAAGACCATAAGCCTTGATTATAAGTGGAAAGGACTAAATTTTAAAAGTATGGCTTCTTAATTAATTTCGAAAGTTAAGAAGATGGTTTCCAAAAGAGTATGTGACTTGAGCTTTAAAAAGAAAGGAGGTTTTATGATTCTTTTAAGTATGTATGTACGTAGTATTTTTGGATCTAGTTTTCCTAATGTTGTAAGAATAAAAGTGTCTTAAGTTCTCCAAAATGAAAGGTTGTTATAATAGCTTTATGGGAAGTTGTTATGACGACTTAAGCAGAAGTGAAAAGATGGTTTAAAAATGTTATGTAAGGAAAATACACCGAGCCTACAAATAGGCCGGATTACGTTATGAAATACACCGAGCCAACAAATAGGCCGGATTACGTTATGAGATACACCGAGCCTACACATAGGCGGATTACGCCATATTACCCGAGCCTACACATAGGCGGGTTACGAAGACACCGAAGCTTCACAGAGGGCGGATTATGCTACATGATTTCACAAGACAAGAGCTCACGGGAGGCGGATTATGCTACATGATTCCACAAGACACCGAGCTCCACGGGAGGGCGGATTATGCTACATGATTCCACGATGCAAGCCCCACGGGCGGGCGGATTATGTCACATGATTAAATCGATGCACGTGTCCATAAATGGGCGGATTATGTTATGTAAGATAAGTAAGTTATGTGGAAAAACTTGATTAACCTCTTAAGTATGTATGTAAGAATATGATGTTAAATCTTATGGAAAGAAGGAATGGAGCAGTTAATATACGAGTGATTTGAGGAGTTAAAAATGGCATTCTTTTATCTGATTATGATTTGATTCTTGCGTTATTTCTGTTCCATATTCGGTATTTTGTTATCGACCCTTTGGCCGCGATCATGTCGCGAGTTTAGGTACAGTGTGGATCCGCGAGCTTAGGATCTGGTTCAGCATTTTTAGATGGCTCGATGTTCGGAGTTGTCATGGCTATGTATATTCAGGGTATGGCGGGGCCTGTCCGCCACGATTGTAATTCTTAGAGTGCAGTCACATATGTGGAGTGCATTTTGTAAAGAAAGGAGGCAACTGCTTCGTTTATGCATGTACGTCCAGGAAGGTAGCCCTATCGGCTGACCTGTTGTTTTACTTCCGTTGTTTTATTTATAAGTTTCATGTATGTTCCGCTGATTATCTCTGATATTTACCTGTAAGGGTGCCCAGGTAGGGCACCAGTCGCGGTCCCGGGGTCGGGTCGTGACAAAGGCAAGCTCCCACTTGCCCACAAAAAATCGTCCACCTACTCCGACTCACCCAAAGAAAATATCTTGCAAGACTTGACTTTTTGACTTGTCCACTAGCCCAACATTTCTTCCAACCCATGCCAACTAAGGGTGACACATGTCGCCCTCCTATAGGTCCAAAATATTTCATCTCTCGGAAAAATCTGTAATCGGTTAAAATATTAAAAACGTAGAATTTCCTTCACAAGGTTCGGAATCTTTTCCGTCGAAAGTTCACAATTTCATCCTAAACCTAATTAGGGCTTATACAATTGTACGTACGTCCTCACATACATACTTTGGAAATACGGGGTATAACATTCATAGTCTTAAAACTTCATACGTAAACTCTTTTAATCCAGTAACATATACTTTTATGCGTTGTGAATAGGTTATACTTATTTATAACGATCTTATTAAAGCAGCCATGATCTAGAAAATATAATACAATTTTGTCTTATCTTAGCTTCTATGCAGATGGAGGATTCTACTCATTTTAATTTAATTGATTGTCGATACATTTTCTTTTATTAACGCTGCAATTGCTTGTTTGATACTTATTCTCATTCGTGCAGTAACTTAGCAAAGTCAACTTGACTCCAAATCCTTCCTAACGACTCTTACCAACATCCCCCATAAGACTTGGTAAGAACTTAGGATAACTTAGACGTAACTTTTACATAGCGTAAATCAACATACATATTTTTAACTTCTAAGAGTAGAAGGGATCATGAAATAATACCACATGTATATTTCATACATAGAATCATGCCAAAAGAAGGAAGAGGTTCACATACCTCGCGACGATTATCGACAAGTAGCAAAATGCTCCAAAGTACTTCAACCTTGAGCTATTCCATCCTTTAAATAGAATACGCTACACATAGTACTTCACCCTATATTAGTCATAACACGTACATTAACCTTTAGCTTCAAACGTAGAATATTTCTAAGTATAAGGACTCTTAATTCTACGGAAAATCGGACAGCACTTCCTTTGTTTCTACGTACTTTTCCAACTTTTTCAAGGCCCGGAAATCAATAACCAAATGCCACATTTAAGGCCCAACAATTCAACAAATACAAAGGGGATTACACGCCTTAACAGGACGTGTAAAATTCTGCCCCACAATTAATATAAAATTGTCCTACAAGTTAAGCCATTCTCGGCTTCCATCCATATCAACAACAATGTCAATTTTCGTTCAATTCCTTTTTAATCCAAGTTGTTATTCCAACATGTTATATACATAATAACAATTACAACAACTATACATCCTTTCTTCCTTAACATGCGACGATTGTAACAACCGTTCAAATTAATTACAACATTAATGGCTAACTTGTCCATTTTTCGGTTTTAACATGTCGACATGATCCAAATCTTTTCAAACTTCAATATATATACCACATGCTCATTTCTTAACTACTATAACATGTAATCTTCAATTACATTAAGAAGGTGAAGATTGTACCTCAATAACCCCTAATAATGTCCAAGCGTAAAAGTCGATCCTTAGCAACTTTTAGCTCCTCTTCTTATGTTCCAATCCGCTCCAAGCACTCCTTAGAAGCTTATGAAGAACTCCTCTTCAAGTTCCATCTTCAAAGTTGAAGAACACCTTAGGTTTTCGCCTTGCGACTAACGTGAAATGTCGTTTTTCCGAAATCTTTCTATTGAGATATCCTTACAATACCCTTAGGGACCTTGGGTTGTAGTCTTGTGAATTATGAACCACAATTGCAAAATTTTCTTGTTCTTCATTGCACAAAGCCGAGAGCCTCCTTGTGAGCTCCTAAAGTTTTCTCAATTTTTTTTCTAAGTGTGGAGACAAGTCTTGCTACTAGTGTAGTATAAATAACACAATGAAGGGTCTAGATTTACACATTTGTGTGGCTTGGATGAAGAAAACTTAATATCAAGCCAAGTTGGCAAGTTGACTTAGTCAATAATCTCAAGCTTTGAAGACTTGTTCATCCACAATGGTAAATGACCATTCTACCCTTTCCTCAATTCGTCCAAGACCATGTGGGGGTGCCAAGTGTCGCCCTCCCATTCGTCCATAAAATTTCGTAACCCTCGTGGGCCCCACAAAACGTAAAATTTCTCGGGTGGGCCCCACGTGACCAAATCCGTAAAAATAAATGTCCAATATGGTAATACATTCTATACTCCTCAAATAATGCATTTTGAGAATCCAATTCTCACCAACAAACATTTTTTCTTTCCGACGTTCAGAAGATTTTCCGTCGGAAAAATAATTCTTTCTTTCGTACCAATTGTTCTTGCGTCTATTCTCTTATTCATGTTCTGGAATTACGGGGTGTAACATTCTTCCCCCCTTAGAAACATTCGTCCCCGAATGTTCTTTCGGAGTCCAATCTAATTAGATAGCGACATAGTCTCCTTTTACTACACCCTTCATACAACATATGCCACCCATGGTCACATAACAATACGTATACTAAAATGTCAACCTTGGCACTCACGAAGCCAACTAGTCCATACTCATAATGACCTCAAAGTCTGTCGTAATCATCTCTACTAGGTCTACTAGAGTCTGACGACTGTATCATCACCGGGCAAATCTCATATACCCACTAAGCTACCACCCCAAACACTCATGGGTGTAGTTATCTCGAAAGGTTCTTATGGACTCAGGCTCTATTCCTTTACACTTGGTTGCTATCTTTCTTACTGGTCGTACTCTTTCCGTACTTCCAACTCCTACTAACATACATACATAACTTCCATACCGATTCTGGCCTCCAATCTCTGGAGTTTACTAAATCGAACAATATAAGGCCATTTCCGGCTCTCACGACCTGGTTTCGGTGGAACGCGTCCACGAACTTGTACAACAACTAACTAAGCTTGAGCCTTACACCCTCGTGACCCTATCACATAGCGGGACTGCCTCCAACTGACCCTATTCCATTCCGGGCTACGGGTTGACCCGCAACAGTCCATAACCCGATCCATTGTCGCACTTAATTCTCATTCTTGGTCTGGAATAAATCTTATTGCCCGAGAAAGCCTTATATACCTAAGGTCTCGGCGGTTATCAATATTCTTATGCTCGCAATTTCCATGCCCCAAGCCTACCTTACCAGTCCCCCCGTAAACGGGTACAATAACTTCTCATAATACCATAATCATGTCGTCTTGATCACAACAACCATTTCTTACTCCATACAGACCTCATCCGTACAATCCTTTTAAGCCTACCACGTAGCTTAATCTATTTACATGGCATTCCATTAAGTTCCTTAACATGACTTCTTAAGGGTTCACTACCCTATCAGAAAGCTCATCATTTTCCAATTATCTCAAAATAATACGTAAAACCTCTATGAGAATTCTTTAACTATTTCATACTTTCCCGGTATCTATTTAGTCCTTACCAACTCTTGGTAATCTAAAATCATTCTAGGAAACCCATAAATGACCCTCATACATAACTCCGTATAGCTGTATGTCATAATACCAACTATACTACAATCAATACCAACCTGGATACACAATCCACATAGTCCTTCCTGGGTCACTGCTGCCTTTCACATAGCTGCAATCAACATAACTCGTTAGGGATAGACGACCCTAACAACACAGCTCTACCGCACGATCTTAGAGTGAGAAGAATGGAAACCAATCCTAAATGTCCTGCAGCCTCTTGGTTATAGATGTGGTGCACAACACACCGATAACCAAGACTCTACTAGACACGGTCTGTAGACACTTTCCGAGGACTAACTACTCTTATACCACTTTTATCACGACCCGACCCCGGGCCGCGACTAGTGCCCTACCTGGGCACCCTTACAGGTATTTATCAGAGATAATCAGCGGAACATACATAAACTTAACAAGAAATAAATAATAGGTTAGCCGATAAGGCTACCTTCCTGGTTACATATAAATATGTAAAACCAAAAGCAGTTACCTCCTTTTTTTTCTTTACAATCCAACCCACAAGATATGACTACAGACCTCTAAGATTTTGGACAAATATTATGACGGGACAAGGCCCCGCCGTACCCCTGAATATACATAACCATGATGACAAGCTCCGGAACATTGGAGCCATCTCAAAATGCTGAACCAGGATCCTAAGCTCGCGGATCCACAACTGTGTACCTAAACCTGCGGACATGAACGCAGCCCCCCGAAGGGGTCAGTACACAAGTACCAAATGTGGAACGGAAATAAGGTACAGTAAACAGATCATAACTGTACAAAAGAATGACAGGGGCAAGTATAAAAAGTAAATACCATATCCTACCATGCCATTGCAACTCATGAACTTAATCGTACATCATTATCTTTTCCCATTTTTCAATAAGAGTTATAGTCAAATTCTTACGTACATACTTAGGAGAAATCATTAAGTTCATAACCATAACTTACTTATCTTGCATAACATAATACGGCCCTTTCTGGAGGGACTCCTATTGTCACGACCCGACCTCGGGCCCGTGACTGGTGCCTTACCCCGGGCACCCTAGTGATACAACATCAGAGAGAAACCAGCGGAAGTAACTCATAAACACGAAACAATATAAAATAAGAAACAGGCTAACCCAAATGGTTACCTTTCTGTAAATATAAGTATAACAAAAACTGAACAGTTACATCCTTTACAAAACCCAATTTACAACAGGACTACAGACCTCTAAGAGTTTGTAATAACTATGATGGGACAGAGCCCCGTCATACCCCTGAATGTACATGAATCTACAATGACAGGGAATCATACCAAAAGATAAGCCTCCGGAGAAACGGGGCTTCCCAAAAGCAGAACGGTGATCCTAAGAGCGAGGATCAACAACCGATGTACCTCGACCTGCGACATGAACGCAGCCCCCCGAAGGAGGTCAGTACAACATGTACCAAGTATGTGGCGAAAATCAAAATATCGAATGAAATCATAACATTTCCAAACCAAATCCACAGATATGTATGAAAAACCAATTAACCGCACACAGTGCCACAACATAAATAAGAGTAAATAGGTGTAACACAACCGGTCTTTTCTAGGCCGCTAATGATCGAAGCAGGGCCATTCTCCCATAGTATCATTATACGAGCCTAATCCTGGACTTCCGTAGTCCGCATAGGTCCCGTGGACCCGCATGAGGTACTCCTTGCATCGGGGGTAGCTAACCCGCGGCATTTCCTGGACTATCGTAGTCCACATGGCCACTAGGACCGCACGAGGTATTCTCGACGCCAGAATACACCGGAGTGATTCTGGACTACCGTAGTCCGCATAGGTCATGGACCCGCGTGAGGTACTCTCGCGCGCCGGGTAGCTAACCCGCGGCATCATAACAAGTCAGGGGGGGTAGGTGATATACAGAAGCACAACCATCTTATCGTAAACGACATAAGCACAACGAGAGAACCCCCTTACCACAACAAAACTCAAGGCGCTAACACCCATAACAACATAACATGTTTACTTCTCAAACTAACTTACCACACATTCAGACATCATTACAAGGCTTCTACAAACAAGTAAGTAAACCATTCTTTTTATCTTCCTTAAATCACTATAACTAACTTCCCATAAAGTTAGTATAACACTTAAACTTTGTAATAAATCAAAACATTCACATTTGTTTGGAAAACCAAAAGAACTTGTTCTTTTAAAACCAAGTATTAATTTCCTTCCGAATAATGATTCATAACTCTTTTTGAAATATTTCAAGATTCTTAACATTTAGAACTCAAGTCAAAAGACATCAAAGTGAAACCAAATTCAGTTAATACGCGTCTGCGTACTATATATTTGTCACGACCGATTAAGACGTGATCGTGCCTTACCCCGGGCACCCTAGTGATACAACATCAGAGTAATCAGCGGAACATAAAACGATACAAGGCGTATTATGAAATATGAAACAATAATCTGAGAAAAACTTGCCTTTCGGCATATATATAAACAACAACTTTTTCAACATGAACAGTTTAATCCCTTTTACAAACCACACGCAGCGGTACTCTGCACCTCTAAGAAATTATACAACAACAATGGCGGGACGGGGCCCATACCACCACGAATGTAAACCTACAACAACGGGGACTATACCACGATAAGCCTCCGAGAAAGCGGAGCTTTCCCAAACGCCGAATGTGACCCTAAGAGCGAGGATCGATGGCGGTGTACCTTTACTGCGGCATGAACGCGGCCGAAGAGGTCGATCTGGTGTGCAAGTATGTGAAACTGAAAATAAATACTGTAAATGAAATCATAGTAGTCTATACAAAGCAGGAGACATGTATGATAACCAAACTACAGTTTAAAATAAATAAGCGATCGTATCAAGCCGGACTCACGCCTCAAAGTCATCACTCGATAATAACTATGGGTCTCACGCCCACAACATCAATCATGCGTGGAATACCTTCCTCACCGCCGTGATCATGATATAAAAGCACAAGGAATACACATGAACACGTGTCCCACGTGTCCAAATAAAGCGATGCGGGGTAAGAAATGCGAAGGCATAGCCGACTACTAACACCAGCGGTACTAACAAGGTCATAAATCGTATCATGATATCTGTCTGGGCCGTCACATGATCAAAGTGGTCACTCGCGCGATATCAAATGTGCGCGTCTAGCCTCGAACTTTCGCGACTCGCGTAGGCCAACCTCATAGACCGCATGAGGTATAACCCCGCATCGAGGTAGCTACTCCCGGCGTAAATCACCGACTCGCGATCCGCGTACGCCACAAGGACCGCGTGACCACGCGGCGTAAAACACGGAACTCCGTAGTTCGCATGGATCCACGGACCCGCATGAGGTATTCTCGAATCATGGTCCCGCATCACTGAGTCTACCCGCGTGGAGGCGACAACCTCGGACACAAGTCAAGGTGAGTGGTGCAATACCAACATAACGGCTGATAGTCAAACAACTTTAAGCGCAGTCGAGGGGAAAACCCCTTTACACTAACATCACAAGATACTAACACACGTAGCATCCTAACATGTTTACTTATCAAATCAATAAGAAAGTATTACAAGGCTATCACAAACCAATACAATCAAGTTATTCACACAAGGTACTTTCTATTAACAAGTTCGGGTATCTACCCCCAAAGTACTTCACACATTAAATTTTTAAAAGATCTGTTTCTTTCACATAAGTCACACAATGCCCGTAGTATAAAATAGAGTGACTGTCCTTTTAAGAAAACCAAAACTCTTACCTTTGTAAAATCAAGTAACAACATTATTTTCCAAACGTCCAAGTTTGCCTAATTTCAAATGTTCACGTTTCTTATTTTAGAAAGGTTTAAGTAGTTCATAGTCTTATTCATTTAAGAATATAATTCTCTTTTAAACAATCGGAGAAACATAAGCCTTATATGTGAGTAGGATATTCTTGTTTATAACAATCTTATTACAGCAGCCATGATCTAGGAAATATCATTTTGTCTCATCTTAGCTTCTATGCAGATGGAAGTTTCTACTGGTTTTAATAATACTTAATTATTCAATACATTTTCCTTTATTAACGCTGCAGTGGTTTGTCGATACACATTTCTGATTTCCGAAATCAGTAAAACATTATCCCTTTTAAAAATCAAGTACTCATTACTCACGAATGAGGTTTCACACAAAATTCATGTAATTCATTTAAGTTAAGTCTCTTATCTTACAAGATCAAGTCTCTTAACTTCTAAAATAAATAAATCATTCGTTTTATCTCTCTTAAGCCGTTATACCTAACTTCCCATAAAGCTAGTATAACTCTTAAGCTTTTAAAACCAAGTATTACTCTTCTTTTTAAAAACAGATCTTAATTCTCTTGAACTACTTCAAGATTATTATTATTCGGGCTTAAGTCAAAAGACATTGCCGTACAACTACGTTCAATTAACACACGTACGTCTACCGTACTACATAGTTATACACACATCATGCTAGAAGAGATAGGAAGAGGTTCACATACCTCGCGACGATTATCGACTATTAGCAAATCGCCCACGGCCATAACCCTAGCTGGTCCACCTTCTCAAGTAGCACATGCTCGCGAGAACATTCAACCTATACAGGTTACACGAGTCTATCAAAGTCTAGACTACTCCGTAGAATAAATCTAGATGCAAGATCCTACGGAAATTGGCGACCGCTTCCACTGCGTCGACTACACAAGTCTCTTTATGTCTGATCCTGCGTAATTACTGATTCGGTTCTTAACTTTAAATTCGGGCTTAAGTCAAGGACATTGCCACAACATTAAGTTCAGACTATATATAGTATACTTCAACTATATATTCTAACATCATGTAATTTCCAATTACAATAGAGGGACAAGATAATTACCTCGATAAGCCCATAATTATCCAAGTTAAAATGTCGATCCTGGGCAACGTTTAGCTCCAACTCCGAGCGCTCCAACCCGCTCTAAACCACCCTTAGAAGTTCTAACCAACTTCTACACAATACTCCAACGGACTATGGAGATTTTCCTTAGGGTTTCGGTTTTGTGACTGACGGGAAGTATAATAGTATTTCTGGGCTTTTCGTATAGGTATAACCTTAGAATACTACAAGGTATACGGCTAAGGTATTTGGGCATTATAACAATACTTGGAGAGTATTTCTATACCACAAAAAAGGGGGGTATTATACGAAAGCAACTAGGCTAGGGGTTCTCGGCCACTGGGAGGGGAGAGCACCCTCTCGGCCAAGGCTTCTCAAGGGGGAGGGGGGGTGTTGGACGAACACAACCTAAAGGGAGGGAGGGATTTTTTTTGGCTTGGAAGGTTTCATTTGTGGATGAAGAGTTCATCAACACAAAGGGAGGTATTTATAGGAAAACCCAAGGCCAATCAATGGCCAAGATCAAGCCATGTGCAAGGCAAGTGTAAGGCCAAGATCAAGCCATGTGCACCCTAACCCTACTCCACAAAACACTCCACAAAACAAGGCACAAAACAAGGCACAAATCAAGGCCATAAAGTAGCCCAATTCGGCCAGGTTGCGCCCTTGCTTCCAATGTGAGGTGACACATGTCACCCTCCCGTTCCCAAAATGTTTCGTCTCTCGGAAAAATCCGCAAAAATTAAAAATGACATAGCCGGAAATTCCCCTACGAAAGCTGTGGAAACGTTTCGTCGAAAAACGACTCAAATCGGGTGTTGTGAACAAAAAGAATTCGGCCAAGCCTAAATCACAAGTTCAAATTTCTACGTACGTCCTTACGTACATACTCTGGAAATACGGGGTATAACATTCTCCCCTCCTTAGAAACATTCGTCCCGAATGTTCCTTCTAAGTCTCAAAACAACGTGCGCCAGTATAGTCTTCACTACTATACTTACGAGAACCAACCTGCCACATCTGGCCACAGAAACACCCGCGCACATAAAAACTTACATCCAAGTCCACGAGGAAACACCTCTAACATCACCAAAATGATACCACTTTTGTCACTTTGTCGCGAGCCTTGCTCAGACGACCCAACAAATGGTACCGGGTGCGTCGATCATCAAGCCGTACACTCGAAGCCTTACCACATTTGTGATACTGCTTGAGTTTCCAAAACTCGAGGTTACTATCTCTTTACGTGGGCATCATTAACTGGGATATTTCTGGATGGTTGTTCGATACTTTCGAACATAACAATACGAAGACCGGACGTCCTGCCTCCTAAGTCGGACGGCAAATGCTAACATATAGGCAACCTGGCCTATTCTTCACATGAACTCTCAAAGGCCCAAAGTAACTCGGGCTAAGTTTCCTCTGTTTTCCAAAGCTCGTCACACCCTGTCCGGGGTGGTACTTTCAAGACCAAGACCGTCGGCACGAACTCTGGCGTCGTCGCCGATTATCATACGATTCCTCAGCTGCGAACTTCTTCTAGACAAGCTTACACTATCCACGATCTGCTGGAACAAGCTGAACCAGTATGCGAACGCTTGCAACATCAGAACCAATCGACCGTGACTTTACACTTCCGCCCTACAAGGCTTCAAAGGTGACATCCGAACACCGAAATGGTAGCTTAAACACTCCTCCACAGAGACAACAATCCCACAACTATCCTCGAAATCCAAGCAGCCCGAGGCGAATGCGGTCGAGACTCACCGAGTTCTTAACACATGTTTGGTAAAACTTCCGAAACAAAAACAGCGTACCACTGGCTCCACCGTGCGCCATAAGGTGAAAGTAGGCACCGTGCAGCCTTAAAACCTTCTGTTAAAACAACATCCTGCCGAGTGAACGGTCCGATCGAAGAACACGATGGGCTGCCCCGTCAACCACCGGTCGAACGCGTCCACGAACTCGTCTGTTGGTCAACTAAACTTGGGCCTAACACCTCGTGACCTAACACAAGACGGGACCACCACAACCGACCTACCACCAAACTGCGCGGGTTGACCCGCAACGTGGCCTCAACCCGACCCTAACGCGCACAATGCTAGCTCGCGAAGGAAAACTCTCACTAATCACGCTACGAAAACCTGGCGGTCTTCTTAGCTCAACTACCCCTTTCATTCCACACTACTTGGGACCTATCCCAAACGTAGCTCACGTGCACTATGCACTCCGATCTGGATCAAACATAACACTACACCTTATCTCGAGATGGCCTCACCTCTAAGGTCTCTACGTATAAAACTCTAAGGCTCACACCTCTCTATCCCCAAATCTTACTTGGTTAACTAACCAAGATTTCTAATCACAATATTAACACAACTGCTATCAAAACATAGCACTTATGATATACCCATCTTATCACACATACCGAACTCTGAGGGTTAAGGATATGCAGAATCTCGCTTCACTCCTGAGTCGTTCTAATCAAACTGCCGTGAGGCGCAGCTAAGGAAGGTGATGAACTACCCACCGATCTCAAGGCTAAGTCCTTCTACCAGACACTCTTTCGACATCGGACCACGGCGGTCATGCGTACAACAAGTACCAACTAAAAGACGACATTCCCGGGATGGCGTGCACAAGCCAATGAGCGGAAGCCACGGAGTTCTAACCAACTCCTGCATACCGAACGCCCCGAAATCCGTGGAAGACCACTGCATTGTGGATGTGCATAATCAAATCTGCCGTGAGGTGACTCGCCTCGAAAGTTACCAAAGGACCTTCTGCTCACGGCCTCTTCGTCGCCTCGTTAACCCGTCGATCTCTACGTTTCTCGGCTGCTGTGTATAAGCTCGCATACGTGCCATGCTCGCTTAATCGAAGAACTACTTTTGCACAACCCTCGTTGATATTCATCAAGACTCGCGCATCGGTATACTCTCGTAGCCAAATCCATAGCTAATGCGAGGTTGCCTCTTTGCAATCTATATTCTCTGTTCGGCCGTGGGCGAAGGTTCATATCATGGCGCGAGGAGGCTGCCGCGTCTTAAACTCTGCGGGCTAGTGACGTCGCAGAAATCCCGAATGAAGCATTACCCTAGGTAATGATTGGGCTGTGCCACGTAACCCTCTGAACTCTACTCGCGGCTCCTCGCTGCGCGCCTCCCAGGCCGGGTTTTGCCTACGCGGAGGCATATCGGTAAGGGAAAGAAATCGTTAGAGGTCCAACTTACAACACGGCTCTAAGGCACGATCTCGAGTGAGAAGAATAGAAACCAATCCTAAATATCCTATAGCCTCACGATTATTGGTGTGGTGCACAACACCGATAATCAAGACTCTTGGATACGGTGCGTAGACACTTTCCGAGGATTAATCGCTCGATACCACTTTTGTCACGACCGATTCCGGCGTGGATCGTGCCTACCGGGCACCCTAGTGATACAACATCGAGTAATCATGAACATAAAACGATACAAGGCGTATTATGAAATATGAAACAATAATCTGAGAAAAACTTGTCTTTCGGCATATATATAAACAACAACTTTTTCAACATGAACAGTTTAATCCCTTTTACAAACCCCGCCACTTGCAGTACTACGGACCTAAGAAATTATATGACAACAATGGCGGGACAGGGCCCCGCCATACCCCTGAATGTAAACACCTACAACAACAGGGGACTATACCACTGATAAGCCTACGGAGAAACGGAGCTTTCCCAAATGCTGAACTGTGACCCTAAGAGCGAGGATCAATGACTGGTGTACCTTTACCTGCGGCATGAACGCAGCCCCCCGAAGGAGGTCGATCTGGCAGTACAAGTATGTGAAATCGAAAATAAATCAGAAATGAAATCATAGTAGTCTATACAAAGCGGAGACATGTATGATAACAAACTACGCTTTAAAATAAATAGCGATCGTATCGAGCCGGGGACTCACGCCTCAAAGTCATCACTCAATAATAACTATGGGTCTCACGCCCACAACATCAATCATGCGTGGAATACCTTCCTCATCGCTGGCGATCTATGATATAAAAGCACCAAGGAATACACGTGAACACGGGTCCACTGTGTCCAAATAAAACGATGCGAGGGTAAATGCGAAGGCATAGCCGACTACTAACACCCAGTACTAACAAGGTCATAAATCGTATCATGATATCTGCCTGAAATCACATGATCAAGTGGTCACTCGCGCGATGATCAAATGTGCGCGTCTGGCGTGGAACTTTCCGCGACTCCGCATAGGCCAACCTCATAGGCCCGCATGAGGTATAACCCGCATCGAGGGTAGCTACTCCGGCATCGCACGGACTCGCGCGATCGCGTGGCCACAAGGACCGCATGACCACAAGGCGTAAACTAACACGGAACTCCGTAGTTCGCATGGATCCCCGGACCGCATAGGTATTCTCGAATCATGGTCCTGCATCGCTGAGTCTACCCGCGTCGGAGGCGCCAACCTCGGACACAAGTCAAGGTGAGTGGTACAATACCAACATAACGGTGATAGTCAAACAACTTTAAGCGCGATCGAGGAAAACCCTTTACACTAACATCACAAGATACTAACACACGTAGCATCCTAACATGTTTACTTATCAAATCAATAAGAAAGTATTACAAGGCTATCACAAACCAATACAATCAAGTTATTCACACAGGTACTTTCTATTAACAAGTTCTGTATCTACCCCCAAAGTACTTCACATTAAATCTTTAAAAGATCTGCTTCTTTCACATAAGTCACACAATGCCCGTAGTATAAAATAGAGTATCCTTTTAAGAAAACCAAAACTCTTACCTTTGTAAAATCAAGTAACAACATTATTTTCCAAACGTCCAAGTTTTCATAATTTCAAATGTTCACGTTTCTTATTTTAGAAAGGTTTCGTAGTTCATAGTCTTTTTCATTTAAGAATATAATTCTCTTTTATACAATCGGAGAAACATAAGCCTTATATGAGTAGGATATTCTTGTTTATAACAATCTTATTACAATGACCATGATCTAGGAAATATCATTTTGTCTCATCTTAGCTTATGCGGATGGAAGTTTCTCCTGGTTTTAATAATACTTAATTATTCAATACATTTTCCTTTATTAACGCTGCAGTGGTTTGTCGATACACATTTCTGATTTCCGAAATCAGTAAAACATTATCCCTTTTAAAAATCAAGTACTCATTACTCACGAATGAGGTTTCACACAAAATTCATGTAATTCATTTAAGTTAAGTCTCTTATCTTACAAGATCAAGTCTCTTAACTTCTAAAATAAATAAATCATTCGTTTTATCTCTCTTAAGTCGTTATACCTAACTTCCCATAAAGCTAGTATAACTCTTAAGCTTTTAAAACCAAGTATTACTCTTCTTTTAAAAACAGTTCTTAATTCTCTTGAACTACTTCAAGATTATTATTATTCGGGCTTAAGTCAAAAGACATTGCCGTACAACTACGTTCAATTAACACACGTACGTCTACCGTACTACATAGTTATACACACATCATGCTAGAAGAGATAGGAAGAGGTTCACATACCTCGCGACGATTATCGACTATTAGCAAATCGCTCCACGGCTATAACCCTAGCTTTGGTCCACCTTCTCAAGTAGCACATGCTACTCGCAGAACATTCAACCTATACAGGTTACACGAGTCTATCAAAGTCTAGACTACTCGGTAGAATAAATCTAGATGCAAGATCCTACGGGAAATTGGGCAGCCCTTCCCTACCCGTCAACTACAAGTCTCATGTGTCTGATCCTACGTAATTACGATTCGGTTCTTAACTTTAAATTGGGCTTAAGTCGAGGACATTGCCACATTAAGTTAAGTACTATATAGTATACTTCAACTATATATTCTAACATCATGTAATTTCCAATTACAATAGAGGACAAGATAATTACCTCGATAAGCCCATAATTATCAAGTTAAAATGTCGATCCTAGGCAACGTTTAGCTCGACTCAGGCGCTCAACCCGCTCTAAACCACCCTTAGAAGTTCTAACCAACTTCTACACAATACTTCAACTGACTATGGAGATTTTCCTTAGGGTTTCGGTTTTGTAGTGACGGAAGTATAATAGTATTTACAGGCTTTTCGTATAGGTATAACCTTATAATACTACAAGGTATACGGCTAAGGTATTTGGGCATTATAACAATACTTGGAGAGTATTTCTATACCACAAAAAGGGGTATTATACTAAAGCAACTAGGCTAGTGGGTTCTCGGCCACCACTAGGAGGGAGAGCACCTCTCGGCCAAGGCTTCTCAAGGGGAGGGTGTTGGGCCGAACACAACCTAAAGGGAGGGAGGGATTTTTTTTGGCTTGGAAGGTTTCATTTGTGGATGAAGAGTTCATCAACACAAAGGGAGGTATTTATAGGAAAACCCAAGGCCAATCAATGGCCAAGATCAAGCCATGTGCAAGGCAAGTGTAAGGCCAAGATCAAGCCATGTGCACCCTAACCCTACTCCACAAAACACTCCACAAAACAAGGCACAAAACAAGGCACAAATCAAGGCCATAAAGTAGCCCAATTCGGCCAGGGTTGCCGCCCTTGCTTCAATGTGAGGTGACACATGTCACCCTCCCGTTGGTCCAAAATGTTCGTCTCTCGGAAAAATCCGCAAAAATTAAAAATGACATAGCCGAAATTCCCTACGAAAGTCTGGAAACGTTTCGTCGAAAAACGACTCAAATCGGGTGTTGTGAACAAAAAGAATTCGGCCAAGCCTAAATCACAAGTTCAAATTTCTACGTACGTCCTTACGTACATACTCTGGAAATACGGGGTATAACAATATTTACAAATATCATGCTCAAGAGGATAGGAAGAATCACATACCTCCTCGGCTAAATCCGCTTGCCAAGTCGAATATGCCGCATGTAGTGTATAAACCTATAATAATCACATACGACTATTAACGTCTAGACTTCTTCGTTGAATAGTCTAAGTATAAAGTTCCTTATTCTACGGAAAATTGGACAGCACCTCCTTTGTTTCTACATACTTTTCCACCTTTTCAAGGCTCGAATTCAACTACTAAACGCCACATTTAAGGCCCAACAATTCAGCAATACAAGGGGATTACACGCCTAACTTGGACGTGTAAAATTCTTCCCCACAATACAAATTCAATAATTCAATAAGTTTAAGATAGTATCTTGGCTATAACATGCTCACATATCATTCTTATCCCATCCTTTCAAATCCAAATCGTTATTCCTACATGCAATATACCTAAAAGCAATATTGACAACTACAAGTTCTTTCTTCCTCACATGCAACACAATTTTACTTAAAAGGGAGAATGGATTGTTACCTTAGAGTTTACCCAAATTAGTCCAACAAATTTCACTTGCCTTTTTTCCACAATCACCTCCACAAACCTCCTACAAGCTTGTCAACGTGTTTCCTTCTTGCCACCATTCCAAAATTTCTCTAGGCCTTGGTTTCTCCTTGAATTTTTAGAGAGAAGGGAGAGGAATTTTTAGAGAGAAGGAAGAGGAATTTTTAGAGAGAAGGGTTTTTTTTGAAGAATGACCAAGTCTTCAAGACTTGGTCAATAAATAGCACTTCCACAAAATCAGATGGGAGGGACACTTGTCACCCTCCCATGGCCTTTTTATAAAAATATCTTCTGATTTTTCCCCCAGATTTCGCAAAAATCCCGCCTCGGCGCCGCGGCCCTGCATTCCGGCGCCGCGGCGCTGCAACTTCAGAGAACTAACAGTAAATCCGGCACCGCGGCCCTGCATCCGGTGTCGCGGCGCTGTGGCCTCAGGCTGAAAACACTCTCCTTCTCGTCGGTGCACTGAACTTGTAACTACCATAACTTTCTACTCCGATGTCATATCGACGAACGGTTTGTTGCGTTGGGAACTAGACTCAACGAACTACATACTAGGCTTTTAAAACACCTAGGAACTCCTAATTCAACTGGACATAAACCGCCTCAAAGTTGACAAAAAAAAACCCGTCCGAAACATTCTGTCAACCTATCTTTCTAAAATTTAAATCTTAACTCCTTTCGTACGTTCTCATAAGCATGACCTGAATTACGGGGTGTAACATTCTCCACCCCTTAGAAACATTCGTCCCGAATGTTCCTTCTATGCTTACTCAAATCACAATATCGACATAGACCCTCTTAACTATTCCTCTTGCAAATAAGGACGCTCTACATGGCCACAACAATACTTAAGCATATATGCCAAATAAAATTGACAAGCAGGAAAGTGGGTTACCTGGAGGTGTAGGGAACAAGTGGGGATACTTCTTCATCATGTCCTCTTCTGCTTCCCATGTCATTTCTTCCCTTTTCTCGTTCCGCCATAAGACCTTGACGGAAGCCACATCCTTTGTCCGTAGTCGCCTAACCTGATGATCGAGTATCGCTATGGGACTCTCCTCATATGATAACCCCTCTGTCACCTGGACATCACAAATCGGGTGCACTCTAGATGGATCTCCAATACACTTTCGCAACGTAGACACATGAAAAACTGGATGTACTGCCTCCAGATCGGACGACAGATCCAACTCATAGGCAACCTTGCCTACCCTACGGACAATCTGATAAGGCCCAATATACCTTGGGCTAAGTTTCCCCTTCTTCCCAAATCTCATCACGCCCTTCATGGGTGATACCTTCAGGAAGACCCAATTATCCACCTCAAACTCCAAGTGTCGACGCCGATGATCTGCATACGACTTCTGTCGACTCTGAGCTGACAATAACCGCTCCTGGATAAGCTTCACCTTATCCACCGCCTGCTGAATCAAGTCTGGCCCGACTAACTGAACTTCGCACACATCAAATCAGCTTATCGGTGACCTGCACTTCCTACCGAATAAGGCCTCATAAGGCGCCATCTGGATACTAGAATGGTAGATGTTGTTATATGCAAATGTCACGACCCGACCAAGGGCCCGCGACTGGTGCCTTATGTTATACCCCGTATTTCCAGAGTATGTACGTAAGGACGTACGTATAAAATTTGAGCCTTAAGATAGGCAAGATTCGGAATTTGTACACAACACCCGGTTAGAGTCGTTTTTAATAAACGTTTCCACGCTTTCGTAGGAAAATTAGGCTATGTCATTTATAATTTTTGCGGATTTTTAGAGACGTAACATTTTGGACCAACGGGAGGGTGGCGTGTGTCACCCTCACATTGGATGAAGTGGCGATAAAGGCTTGGCGAATGGGTCTTGTGTAGTAGGTAGGATATTTTGTGCAAGTTGTGTGGTAGATGGATAAGGTACACATGGTGGAATCCTAGCCTACACTTGCCTTACACTTGAGTGATCTTGGCCATTGGTTGGCCATGTCTTGACCTATAAATACCCCCTTTGTTGATGAATTCTTCATCCAAAATATTTTCTAAGTGTAAAATCCTCCCCTCCTAGCATGAGCTTTTCGTCCCTCTCCCCTCCTAGTGGTGCTTGGCCGAGAGCCACCACACCCTCCTCCTTGTGAAGCCTTGGCAGAGGTACCCCTAGCCTAGTTGTCTCGTATAAATACCCCCCTTTTTGTGGTATAGAAATACTCTCCTAGTATTGTTATAATGCCCAAATACCTTGGCCCAAATACCTTATAGTATTCCCAAGGTTACAAGCCCAAAAAATACTATCATATTTTCCTCAGTCACAAATGAAACCCTAAGGAAATCCTCACCCGTAGTTGAAGTTATAAGTAGAAGTTGTGTAGAACTTCTAAGGGTTTCTTGGAGCGAATTGGAGCACTCGGAGTAGGAGCTAAACGTTGCTCAGGAGCGACATTAAACTCGGATAATTTTGGGCTTATCGAGGTAAACACTACTGTCCTTCTATTGTAAATGGAAATTACATGTTAGAATATATATAGTTGAAGTATACTATATATAGAACTGAACTTAGTATTGTGGCAATGTCTTTTGACTTAAGCCTGAAGAATAAGAATCGAATCAGTAATTACATAGGGTGTATTGCGATGAACTTGTGTAGTATTACTGAGTAGAATTGTACACGTCCGGTTAGATGTATAAACCCCCCCTGGTTGGCTTGGTAGCCGGCCTCGATAGAGGAGGAGATTTACGCTGTTGTGGCGAGAGTCTTGCGAATTTTCTGTAGAAAGATGGGAACGTGTGTGTAAGATTTAATAGACGTTTGTGGCCTTTATAGGTGAAAGTACTAAGATTAGAGTATTCTGCTCGAGGAGTGGAAAGGGCTAGTAAGGTTGTAGTACTTGGAGCTTTTTGCTTATTGTCGATAATCGTCGCGAGGTATGTGAACCTCTTCCTATCTCTTCTAGCATGATATGTGTGAACTATGTAATGCAGTGACGTACGTGTGTTATCGTGTTTGATTGTTTTAAAACATAAAGTGTTATAACGGCTTTATGGGAAGTTGGTTATAACGACTTTATGTAGGTAAGAAAATACTTTGTGGTTTTAAAGGTAATCGATGTGAATTATAATCGGCTAGTTATAATAAAGAACTTGATGTATTTCAAAAGATTTATAAATCGTTTTGGAAGGAGAGTAACACTTGGTTTTAAAAGGTTTTAAAAAGAGTTATACTAGCTTTATGGGAGTTAGGTGTGACCGTTAAAGCCCGTTCTGGTGCCTTACCTGGGCACCCTAGTGATACATACATCGGAGAAAATCAGCGGAACACAAACAAGAGTCATTTAACAAGAGATAAATGAATAAACAGCAACAAGCTTGATTGCCTTCAATATATACATAAAACCTGAACAGTTTAATCCTTTTACAACCCTGCCCACAACAGTACTACAGACCTCTAAGATATACAATGACTATGACGGGACAGGGCCCCGCCATACCCCTGAATGTACAAGAACCTCTGACTCGAGGAACACTGCAAAGATAAGCCTCCGAGAAACGGAGCTTCAAATCTGTGGCTTGTGATCCTATGGCGAGGATCCACGATCGATGTACCTCTACTGCGGCGTGAACGCAGCCCCGAAGGAGGTCACAACAGTACCAAGTATGTGGCCATGCAATCGTAAATGAAATCATACTAGTCTATATAAAGCGAGACATGTATGATAACCAAACTACGATTCACAACATAAAGCGATCATCACTCAATATAACTATGGGTCTCACGCCCACCACATCAAGTTCGCATTATGGCGCATGCCGGAATCTTGCGACGGTGTAGACATGTCCATGATGCAACAATAATACCAATGTCCCATGGCCACATGCCGGAATTCTGCGCCGGTGTAGACATGTCCATGTGACCTCAACAACAAGACAAAGAATCCAAATGGAAGCATACGTGCGCTACGCGTCGTGTCGGTATGTCGAAAGGGAAACAATAAGACAACTTTCCAAATGGACGATACCCGTGCGCTACGCGTCGTGTCGATATGTCCAAAAGGAAATCACAAGGCGATAATCGAAATGGAAACATACCCGCGCTACGCGTCGTGTCGAGATATCCAAAGCGATTAACCACAAGACCTTAACCAAAATGGAAGCATACGTGCGCTACGCATCGTGTCGGTATGTCCAAAGCGATTAACCACAAGACCTTAACAAAATGGAAGCATACCCGCGCTACGCGTGTCGGTATGTCCAAAGCGATTAACAACAATAATACTATCAACGAGAGCGTGCGTGGAATTTCTCGTCGCTGCGGCACATCCAAGTAAGTTCTCAACTACCAACCGACCCTCTATCGAGAGACGCGGTAACACAGAAATACAACGCTTGTACAATAAAGGCTATCATCACAAGCATAGGCAAGTTTCACAACAACAAGCATAGGCAAGTTTCACAACAACAAGCATAGGCAAGTTTCACACAACTCAAAGTACTTTCATTTTATGCCAAAGTCCGGGTTTTTAACCCCAAAGTACTACATACGTTAAGTTCTTTAAAAGAGATCCATTTCTTTTATAAGAGTCACCCGATACCCGTAGTATTAGAATGACCAACCCACCTTCCTTTTCAAAACCAAGTAACCACATTCTTTTCCTAAGTTCCAGTTTGCCTAGTTTCAATTACTCAAGCTTCTCATTTTTCAAATGGTTTCATAGTTCCCAAACTTAATCACTTGATTCCTTTTTAGAACAATTGAGTAACATATGACATATACGTGAGTAGTTTATTCTTGTTTATAACGATCTTATTACAGCAGCCATGATCTAGAAAATGTAATATCATTTTGTCTCATCTTAGCTTCTATGCAGATGGAGGTTTCTACTGGTTTTAATACAACACATCATTATTCAATACATTTTCCTTTATTAACGCTGCAGTGGTCTGTCGATACACATTCGATTCCAAATCAAGAAACATTATCCCTTTAAAAACCAAGTACTCATTACTCACGAATGAGGTTTCACACAAACATCCTCGTTAAAACAAATAAGTTAAGTCTCTTATCTTATAAGATCAAGTCTCTTAACTTCTAACATCAGTAAAACCATTTTCTTACCTACATAAAGCTGTTATAACCAACTTCCCATAAAGTCGTTATAACACTTTATGTTTTACAACAATCAAATACAATTAACACATGTACGTCTACCGTACTACATAGTTCACACATATCATGCTAGAAGAGATGGGAAGAGGTCCACATACCTCGCGACGATTTATCGACAATAAGCAAAATGCTCCAAGTACTACAACCACTTGCCGCCACTCCTCGAGGTAGAATATGCTACTCTTAGTACTTTCACCTATAAAGGTCACAAACGTCTATTAACCCCAACACAAGTTTCTATCTTTCTATAGAAAATTCGTGACCTCCCATGACAGCGTAAATCTCTCCTCTAACGAGGCCGGCTACCAAGCCAACCAGTGTGGGTTTACGCCTAACCGGACGTGTACAATTCTACAAGTCTCTTACTGTCTGATCCTATGTAAATACTGATTCGATTCGATTCTTTATTCTTCAGCTTAAGTCAAAAGACATTGCGAATACTAAGTAGTTCCATATATAGTATACTTGACTATATACTCTAACAAACATGTAATTTCCAATTACAATAGAGGACAAGATAATTACCTCGATAAGCCCAAAATTATCCGAGTTTAATGTCGCTCCCGAGCAAGGTTTAGCTCCACTCCAGCGCTCAAACCACTCAAACAACCCCAGAAGTTCTAACCAACTTCTACTCACATACTTCAACCAACGATGAAGATTTCCTTAGGGTTTCGGTTTGAGACTAAAAGGACAAAGGTAGTATTTCCGGCTCTACGTATAGAGGTATCTTTGGAATACTACAAGGTACAAGGCTAAGGTATTTTGGGCATTATAACAATACTTGGAAGACAACTTTCTACAAAGGGGTAGGCTCAGGCTAGCACAACTAGGCTGGGGAGGGTGTTCTCGGCCAGGGCCTCTTTCTAAGGGGAGAAGGGAGTTGGACGAGAGCAACAACAAGGAGAGGGAGGATTTCAAGACTTAGACAAAGTGAGAGTGAATGAATAAGTCTTCACAAGGAGGTATTTATAGCAAAGCCAAAGGCCAACCAACGGCAAGATCTAGCCAAGTGCTACACAAGTGTAAGGCCAAGATCAAGCCAAGTGCACCCTAACCTACTCCACAAATCCCTCACAAATATCTACACAAATATCTACCACAACTTGCCCATCCATTCGGCCTGGCTTTTCAGTCCACCAACGAGAGGGTGCAGTGTTGCCCTCTCGTTGGTCCAAAACGTTCGCCTCTCGGAAAAATTCTCAAAAATACTAAATGACATAGCGGAATTTTCCTTCGTAGCTTAGTAAAACGTTTCGTCGAAAACGACTCTGTCGGGTGTTGTGCCTGATAAATATTTCGGCCAAGGGTGCCACGTGGGGTGACACGTGTCGCCCCGATTCGCCTGAATATTTCGTCTTCCGAAAATATCCAAAATACCGGAAATCTCAAAAACAAAGCGGGCCCCACAAAACCGTAAATTTCTCCCGTGGGCCCCACGTGACCATTTCCGAAAATAAAATCTCAAAATTCTAATATAATCTATGAAGTCCAAATACCAAATCTGGGAATCCAATTCCCACTAACGAACCTTTTTCTTCACAAATAACCGGAAACTTTTCCGTCGAAAACTCACATCTTTCTTTCTTTTCAAAATTTCTGCCGTACTCTCGTACGTACGTCCTCACATACATACCCTGCAACTACGGGGTATAACATTAGGTATAATGTCTTAAGAGAGGTAAAGAAAATGGTTTACTGATGTTAGAAGTTAAGAGACTTGATCTTATAAGATAAGAGACTTAACTTATTTGTTTTAATGTGAATGTTTGTGTGAAACCTCATTCGTGAGTAATGAGTACTTGGTTTTATTTAAAGGGATAATGTTTTACTGATTTCGAAAATCAGAATGTGTATCGACAGACCACTGCAGCGTTAATAAAGGAAAATGTATTGAATAATGATGAATTGTATTAAAACCAGTAGAAACCTCCATCTGCATAGAAACTAAGATGAGACAAAATGATATACATTTTCTAGATCGTTTCTTTGTAATAAGAATGTTGTAAACAAGAATAACCTACTCTCACGTGAGACATATATTACTCAATTGTTCTAAAAGGAATCAAGTGATTAAGTTTGGGAACTATGAAACCATTTGAAAATGAGAAGCTTGAGTAATCAAACTAGGCAAACCGGAACTTAGGAAAGAATGTTGTTACTTGATTTTGAAAAGGAATGTGGGTTGGTCATTCTAATACTACGGGTATCGGGTGACTTTTATAAAAGTAATGGATCTCTTTTAAAAGAACTTAACGTATGTAGTACTTTGGGGTTAAAAACCCGGACTTTGGCATAAAATGAAAGTACTTTGAATTGTTGTGAAACTTGCCTATGCTTGTTGTTGTGAAACTTGCCTATGGTTGTTGTTGTGAAACTTGCCTATGGTTGTTGTTGTGAAACTTGCCTATGCTTGTTGTTGTGAAACTTGCCTATGCTTGTTGTTGTGAAACTTGCCTATGCTTGTGATGATAGCCTTTGTTGTGCAAGTGTGGTATTTACGTATTCTGCGTCTCGATAAGTCGGTTGACTTGTTGAGAACTTACTTGGGCGTCTTTGGCGGTGATGGAGAATTCCACGTATGTTTCCATTTTGATTCTTCGTCTTGTTGTTGATGTCACATGGGCGTATACACCGCAGATTCCGGGGCACGCGGCCGTGCGGCGGGTTGATTACCGATATATGGTTATTGCAACATGGACGATGCCTACACCGATCTGATTCGGGGCATGTGGCCGTACGGCGTGGTTGACCACCCAAGATATTATTATCGAGGTTATATGGGCATGTCTACCGGCACGATTCCGGGGCATGTGGCGGCGGCCTTGTTATTATTGTTGCATCATGGACATGTCTACCGATGCGATATTCGGGGCATGCGCCATGATGCGAACATGATGGATGTTGTGGGCGTGAGACCCATAGTTATATTTGAGTGGTGACTTTGAGGCGTGAGTCCACGACTTGGCTAACTTTTATGTTGCGTCTTGTATTTTGGTTATCATACATGTCTCCACCTTTTTAGGCTATTATGATTTCATTTCTGATTTGTGATTTCACATACTTGGTACTGTTATCGACCTCCTTGGGCTGCGTTAAATCTGCGCAGTAGAGGTACATCGGCCGTGGATCCGCTCTTAGGATCTCATTTCGCGTGTTGGAAAGCTCCGTTCCTTGGAGGCTTATCTTTGGTATGTTTCCTGAGTTGTAGGTTCTTGTTCATTCAGGTGTATGGTGGGGCCCTGTCGCGTCATAGTTGTTGTAAATCTTAAGTGCAGAACCTTTGTTGTGGCGGGGTTTGTAAAAGGATAATTGTTCGGGTTTTATGTATATCCGAAGGCAAGCTATTTGGTTGCTTTGTTTATTTATGATCTCTCGTGTTTCATGACTCGTGCTTTATTTTCCGCTGGTTTTCTCGATGTTGTATCACTAGGGTGCCCGGTAAGGCACGATGCTTGAGCAGGTTGGGCGTTACAAAGTGGTATCGAGCGATTAGTCCTCGGAAAGTGCCTACGCATCGTGTCTAGTAGAGTCTTGATTATCGGTGTGTTGTGCACCACATCTATAATCAGGAGGCTATAGGACATGTAGGATTAGTTTCTATTCTTCTCATTCTGAGATCGTGCCTTAGAGCTGTGTTGTAGGTTGGACCCCTCTGACGTGTTTCGTTTTTACCAGTTATGCCTGCGAAAAAGGCCAGGCCTGAAGGGCAAAGCGAGGAGTCGCTAGTGGGATACTGAGAGTACGAGCGGCGAGCGGTCGATACACGAGCAGTGCTTCCGACGGTGAGTTTCGTAACGCCGCCAAAGACCGGCGG
This sequence comes from Przewalskia tangutica, assembly GCA_029844215.1. Classification (NCBI taxonomy): domain Eukaryota; kingdom Viridiplantae; phylum Streptophyta; class Magnoliopsida; order Solanales; family Solanaceae; genus Przewalskia; species Przewalskia tangutica. Next base: position 123,499,472 of record CM056722.1, read on the forward strand.
AGTTTAGCCGCGGCCGTGGCTGATGAGACTCTGATACACGAGCCTCGATTCCACGATGCAGGCGGGAGATGGGTCACGCGAGATGGCGATTATTGGCGAGGTTGTGGCCGAGATATGAGAGATAGGCCGATTCGATTCAGCCGGCCCATGTAGTGCACCCGAGCGCATTTGAGGCTACGGGATTTCCTTAGTTGTAGCCGCTTTGAGTTTTACTGGTCGAGGCGGAGGATGATCCGCAGGAGTTCATCCGTCGATTCTGAGAGGATCATGCGGGTGATCAAGGCTTGAGACCGAGTTTGTGACATTTGGTTCGCGCATCGGTGCGTGATACCGCAATCGATTGGTTTTGACTCGTGGGAGCTTTCGGGAGAGCATGCACTTCCACCGTTTGGGACGAGTTTTGGGGCCTTCTGGCACATTTCTTGCCTCCACAAATGAGAGGGCTCGGTAAATGATTTTTGATGTTGAGGCGAGCAGGCGTCTGATTGGAGTACAATGTGGAGTTCGACTCATTGGCGGTATGTTCCGCATTAGTAGCTAGTATGGAGGATCGAGTGCACCGATATGTTCTGTGGCTCGATGATTACCTAGCGAGAGTTGTTCAGTGTTTCTCTTCAGGGCATGGACATTGCCGCATTCGTGCTCATGCACTTGGGTGCGAGGAGCGCAGATCGGCAGGTGGACCGCTGGCGAAGAAGGCCAAGACGGCGGATATTTTAGCGACTTTCGAGGCGGACCGCCTCGGCAGACTAGTTATGTACCTCCGCCATTGCGAGTGGTCCTCGCAGCCGGGACCTCAGGATATTCGGGAAGCGGTCGTGGCTCCCGGGTTTGAGATGTTCGGGGAGTAGGGTGTTGGCGGATCGATCACCCCTACCTCGGTGTGGTCGATGTGGTAGACCGCATTTTGGGGAGTGTCGTAGTACCAAAGGAGCTTGTTATTCTTGCGGCCAGCGGCTATATGACGAGACTGTCCAGGCCGGGTAGCGGTAGGATAGCCAGACTACTAGGCGATTGCGGGCCACGGTAGAGGTCGCGGTGGAAGTTCCCAGTTTTAGCGGTCCTTGAACCGCCTAGTTTCAGGTATATCCTTAACCCTGTAGATACTTGTATGTATTGATGATTAATGATGTGTTAAGTGTTATGTTCGGATAGCGTTATGCTATAGTGTGATTTGAAAATCTGGTTAGTGTGAGATGGAAGTGGTAGCTTCCATGATGTGTTCCGTGTCGAGGAGCGGAAGTTGGCGCTCTGATGGGTCGGGTTGGGGCCGTGTTGCGGGCCAACCGCGTCCGTTCGAGGAAGGGTCACTGGGTGGTCCCGCGGTGGCGAGTCACGAGTGTTATACCGTATTTCAGTATGCGCGAGGCGTGCGTAGGAAATTTCGAACTTCAAGTAGGCTTGGCGATTTAATTTTGTGCACAACACGGTTAGAGTCGTTTTTAGTAAAGCGTTTTCCACGACTTTCGTAGGGAATTTCCGGCTATGTCATTTTTAATTTTTGCGGATTTTTCCGAGAGGCGAAACATTTTGGACCAACAAGAGGCGCCACTTGGCACCTCCAATTGGTGGCAAATCGCCCAACTTGGACGAAATGGACAAGGTAAGGCACGTTTTTGTGCCTTGACAAAGTCAAGGGTAGGTAGGATATTTGTGTTTGGTAAATCCTAGCCCTACTTGCCTAACACATGGATTGATCTTGGCCTTTGGTTGGCCATCCATGACCTATAAATACCCTCTCCCTTTGATGAATTCTTCATCCTTTCCACAAATCTTTAAGTGTTAAGCTCTCCCCTCCTTGTTGTGTTTCGTCCCCCCCCTTTGTGAGGCTTAGCCAGAGTACCCTCCCCATGGTGAGTACCCCCCACTAGTGGGAGTGGTAGGGTATACACCCTCCAGGGTGCTAGCCGTGGGTACCCCTAGCCTAGTTGTTTTCATATCATACCCCCCTCTCTTGGTAGAAATACTCTCAAAAGTATTGTTATAATGCCCAAATTACCTTAGCCGTATACATTGTAGTATTCTAAGGTTATACCTATACAAAAAGACCAGAAATACAATTATACATACCGTCTGTCACAAAAACGAAACACTAAGGAAAATCTTCACCGTAGTTGAAGTCATAAGTAGAAGTTGGTTAGAACTTCTAAGGGTTGTTGGAGGCGGTCGGAGGCCTTGTGAGTAGGAGCTAAACCTTGCTCAGGACCGACATTTAAACTCGGATAATTATGGGCTTATCTATGTAAATATCTTGTCCATATATTGTAATTGGAAATTACATGATTGTTAGACTATATAGTTGAAGTATACTATTTATATAGAAATGAACGTAGTTATCGGCAATGTCTTTTGACTTAAGCCTGAATTTAAAGAAGATTAATGAACTGTAATTTCTTAGGGCTTTATTACAGTAGACTTGTGAAGTAGTCCCGTGGAGTAGAAATGTACTGTTAGGGTTAGATGTATAACCCTTGGTTGGCTTGGTGGCGGCCTCGATAGAGGAGGAGATTTCTGCTGTTGCGGGAAAATGCTGCCGAATTTTCTGTAGAATGTTCTGCGAAGGGATCTAAATGTTAATAAGCGCCTTGTGGCCTTATAGGTTGAAGTACTACGTATGGCGCGATCTACTGGCTAAGGAGTAGCCGACGGTTTGAAGTACTTGGAGCGTTTTGCTATTAGTCGATACTCGTCGCGAGGTATGTGAACCTCTTCCTATCTCTTCTAGCATGATATGTGTGAACTATGTAGTATGGTAGACGTACATGTGCTAAATGTATTTGATTGGTTTAAAACATAAAGTGTTATAACGACTTTATGGGAAGTTGGTTATAATGACTTTATGTTGGTAAGAAAATACTTGTGGTTTTTAAAAAGGTAACTGATTTGAACTATAACTGGCGTGTTATGTGTTAATAAAGAACTTGAAGTATTTCAAAAGATTTTTGAATCATTTCAAAAGAAGAAGTAGTACTTGATTTGTTTTGAAAACTTAAGAGTTATGCTAGCTTTATGGAAAGTTAGGTATAACGTCTTAAGAATGTTTCTTGATTTTGGAAATCAGAATGTGTATCGACAAACCACTGCAGCGTTTATAAGAGGAAATGTTTTTTTATAATTAAGTATTATTAAAACCAGTAGAAACTTCCATCTGCATAGAAGCTAAGATGAGACAAAATGATATTTCCTAGATCATGGTCTTTGTAATAAGATTGTTATAAACAAGAATATCCTACTCACATATAAGACTTATGTTTCTCAGATAGTTTAAAGGAGAATTATATTCTTAAAATGAATAAGACTATGAACTACGAAACCTTTCTAAAATGAGAAACTTGAACATTGGAAATTAGGCAAACTTGATCATTGGAAAAGAATGTTGCTACTTGATTTTACAAAGAGAAGTAATTGATTTACTTTAAAAGGATAGTCACTCTATTTTATACTACGGGTATTGTGTGACATTGTGAAAGTAACGATCTTTTAAAGAGTTAATGTATGAAGTACTTTGGGATAAAACCCGAACTTGTTGGCATATAGTAGAAAGTACCTTGTGTGTATAACTTGATTGTGTTGGTTTGTGATAGCCTGGTAATACTTTCTTGTTGATTGATAAGTAAACATGCTAGGATGCTACGTGTGTTAGTATCTTGTGATGTTGTGTAAAGGGTTTCCTTTGTTGTGCTTATGTTGCTTAACGATAAGTCATTTGTGTTAGTATTTTACATCACTCATCTCTTGAGATGATTCCGGTTAAGGCGCCTCCGTCACGGGGTAGACTTCGGGCGGGTCGATGGACCTATGATTCGAGAATACCTCATGCAGTCCCGGGGCCTATCGGAGCTACGAGAGTTCGTGTTAGTGTCGTCCTTTATGGGCATGCGGTCCATGTGGCCATCGTGCGGTGTGAAGTCGGGGCGATCTTGGAGTAGCTACCCTCGATGCGAGGAATACCTCATGCGGGCGATGAGATTGGCCTATCGCGAGTGCGGGAGTTCGAGGTTAGGCAGCGTGCATTGATCTGCGGGCAAGTGGCGGCTTTGATCATGTGACGGTCTAGACAGATCTTATGATCTGATTCGCTGACCTTGTTGATGCGTAGGTTTTTAGTAGTCGGCTATGCCTTCGTACTTACCGTCTGATTTTATTATGACACAGTGGGACACTGGTGTTCATGTGTGTTCCTTGGTGTTTTTATATCATAGGCGTGGCGGTGAGGAAGGTATTCCACGGGCATGATTGATGTTGTGGGCACGAGACCCATTGTTATACTTGAGTGATGACTTGAGGCGTGAGTCCACGACTTGACATATGTTGCTGTTGTAAAGCGTAGTTTGGTTATCATACATGTCTCTGCTTTATATGATCGCTATGATTTCATTTCTGATATGTATTTTGATTTCACATACTCTAAATTTTTGTTATCGACCTCCTTGGGGCTGCGTTCATGCGCGAGTTGAGGTACACCGATCGTTGATCCTAGCTCTCGTGTCCACGGTTTGGCGTTAGGAAGCTCGTTTCTCGGAGGCTTATCGGTGGTATAGTCCCTGTCGTAGTAAGTGTTTACATTCGGGGTTTGGCGGGGCCACTGTCCGCCATGGTGTCATATCATTCGTAAGTGCAGTAATCTTGTTGTGGCGGGGTTTGTAAAAGGATTAAAGCATTCATGTTGAAAAAGTTGTCATTTATATATATCTTAGAAAGGCAAGTTTTTCTCAGATTATTGTTTCATATTTCATAATATGTCTTGGATCGTTTTATGTTCCGCTGATTACTCTGATGTTGTATCACTAGGGTGCCCGGGGTAAGGCACCAGTCACGGGCCCGGAATCGGGTCGTGACAACGAGGGTGCTAGGCCCAAGTTTAGATGACCATCGTATGAGTTCATAGATATGTTCGACCAGAATCAGTTCGTGAAGGCCGAGAATGGCCTTAGAGGAAATCGAGGGTAGTAAGATGACCAAGTTTGGAGGTAGTAACTCCAAGGGTTGGAAACAGAAACATTGACGGAAGTGTGGTACGGATACTAGAAAGAGCTCGAGTGTTCGAGAAGGGTACGACGAGTTAGGGGAGAAGTGAACGTGTGTGATCGTTTCTTTTGTGAAATGTAGGTGCGAAGGGAGTATATTTTAGACCTTGGTGGGAACTTTTGTGATAACAGAGGTGATTCCTCGTGGACTTGGGATTTCGTATTTTGGGCATTTGTTATTTCATGGCCAGGTGTGGCATGATTGTTTTCGTACGTATAGCAGTGAAGACTATCCTAGCTCATGTTTGTGTTGAGTCTTGAGAAGGAACATTTGGGACGAATGTTTCTAAGAGGAAGAATGTTATACCGTATTTCCGGAGTATATGCGTGGGGCGTGCGTATAAAATTTGAGCCTTAAGATAGGCAAGATTCGAATTTGTACACAACACGGTTAGAGTCGTTTTTGCGAAAGCGTTTCCACGACTTTCGTAGGAAAATTCCGCTATGTCATTTATAATTTTTGCGGATTTTTCCGAGAGACGTAACATTTTGGACCAACGGGAGGGTGACATGTGTCACCCTCACATTGGATGAAGTGGGCGGTAAAGGCTTGGCCGAATGGGTCTTGTGTAGTAGGTAGGATATTTTGTGCAAGTTGTGTGGTAGATGGATAAGGTACACATGTTGGAATCCTAGCCATACAATTGCCTTACACTGGTGATCTTGGCCATTGGTTGGCCATGTCTTGACCTATAAATACCCCCTTTGTTGATGAATTCTTCATCCAAAATATTTTCTAAGTGTAAAATCCTCCCCCTCTGCATGAGCTTTTCGTCCCTCTCCCCCTCCTAGTGGTGCTTGGCCGAGAGCCACCACACCCTCCCCCTTGTGAAGCTTTGGCCGAGGGGTACCCCCCCCCTAGCCTAGTTGTCTCGTATAAATACCCCCCTTTTTGTGGTATAGAAATACTCTCCTAGTATTGTTATAATGCCCAAATACCTTGGCCCAAATACCTTATAGTATTCCCAAGGTTACAAGCCCAGAAAATACTATCATATTTTCCTCAGTCACAAATGAAACCCTAAGGAAAATCTTCACCCGTAGTTGAAGTTATAAGTAGAAGTTGCGTAGAACTTCTAAGGGTTTCTTGGAGCGAATTGGAGCACTCGGAGTAGGAGCTAAACGTTGCTCAGGAGCGACATTAAACTCGGATAATTTTGGGCTTATCGAGGTAAACACTACTGTCCTTCTATTGTAAATGGAAATTACATGTTAGAATATATATAGTTGAAGTATACTATATATGGCGAACTTAGTATTGTGGCAATGTCTTTTGACTTAAGCTGAAGAATAAAGAATCGAATCAGTAATTACATAGGGTGTATTGCGATGAACTTGTGTAGTATTCGAGTAGAATTGTACACGTCCGGTTAGATGTATAAACCCCCCCTGGTTGGCTTGGTAGCCGGCCTCGATAGAGGAGGAGATTTACGTTGTGGCGGGGAGGTCTTTACAATTTTACGTAGAAAGATGGGAACGTGTGTGTAAGATTTAAAAGACGTTTGTGGCCGTTATAGGTTAAAGTACTAAGAGTAGCGTGCAACTCGAGGAGTGGAAAGGGCTAGCAAGGTTGTAGTACTTGGAGCTTTTTGCTTATTGTCGATAATCGTCGCGAGGTATGTGAACCTCTTCCTATCTCTTCTAGCATGATATGTGTGAACTATGTAGTACGGTGACGTCATGTGTTAACTGTGTTTGATTGTTTTAAAACATAAAGTGTTATAACGGCTTTATGGGAAGTTGGTTATATGACTTTATGTAGGTAAGAAAATACTTTGTGGTTTTAAAAGGTAAAGCGATGTGAATTATAACGGCTAGTTATAATAAAGAACTTGATGTATTTCAAAGATTTATAAATCGTTTTGGAAGGGAGAGTAACACTTGGTTTTAAAAGGTTTTAAAAAAAAGAGTTATACTAGCTTTATGGGGAGTTAGGTATAATGTCTTAAGAGGGGTAAAGAAAATGGTTTACTGATGTTAGAAGTTAAGAGACTTGATCTTATAAGAGACTTAACTTATTTGTTTTAATGTGAATGTTTGTGTGAAACCTCATTCGTGAGTAATGAGTACTTGGTTTTATTTAAAGGGATAATGTTTCTTGATTTCAAAATCGAATGTGTATCGACAGACCAGCTGCAGCGTTAATAAAGGAAAATGTATTGAATAATGATGAATTGTATTAAAACCAGAGAAACCTCCATCCGCATAGAAACTAAGATGAGACAAAATGATATACATTTTCTAGATCGTAATTTTGTAATAAGAATGTTGTAAACAAGAATAACCTACTCTCACGTGAGACATATATTACTCAATTGTTCTAAAAAGGAATCAAGTGATTAAGTTTGGGAACTATGAAACCATTTGAAAATGAGAAGCTTGAGTAATTGAAACTAGGCAAACTGGAACTTAGGAAAAGAATGTTGTTACTTGATTTTGAAAAGGGAATGTGGGTTGGTCATTCTAATACTACGGGTATCGGGTGACTTTTATAAAAGTAATGGATCTCTTTTAAAAGAACTTAACGTATGTAGTACTTTGGGGTTAAAAACCCGGACTTTGGCATAAAATGAAAGTACTTTGAATTGTTGTGAAACTTGCCTATGGTTGTTGTTGTGAAACTTGCCTATGGTTGTTGTTGTGAAACTTGCCTATGGTTGTTGTTGTGAAACTTGCCTATGCTTGTTGTTATGAAACTTGCCTATGCTTGTTGTTGTGAAACTTGCCTATGCTTGTGATGATAGCCTTTGTTGTGCAAGTGTGGTATTTCTGTGTTACTGCGTCTCTCGATAGAGGGTCGGTTGACTTGTTGAGAACTTACTTGGACGTGCTGGCAGTGATGGAGAATTCCACGGGTATGTTTCCATTTTGATTACTGTCTTGTTGTTGATGTCACATGGACATGTCTGCCGTCGCGATGTTCGGGCATGCGCCATGCGGCGGGTTGATTACCGATATATGGTTATTCTTGCAACATGGGCGTGTCTACACCGTCTGATGTTCGGGCATGTGGCCGTGCGGCGGGGTTGACCACCGGTATATTGTTATTGAGGTTACATGGGCATGTCTACACCGTCGCAAGATTCCGGGGCATGTGGCGGCGGCCTTGTGTGTGTTGCATCATGGACATGTCTACACCGTCACGATATTAGGGGCATGCGCCATGATGCGAACATGATGGATGTTGTGGGCGTGAGACCCATAGTTATATTTGAGTGGTGACTTTGAGGCGTGAGTCCACGACTTAGCTTTTATGTTGCGTCGTATTTTGGTTATCATACATGTCTCTCCTGCTTTTTAGGCTATTATGATTTCATTCTGATGTTGTGATTTACATACTTGGTACTGTTGTCTTGACCTCCTTGAGCTGCGTTCATCTGCAGCGAGTAAGTACATCGATCGTGGATCCAGCTCTTAGGATCTCATTTCACGTGTTGGAAAGCTCAGTTCCTTGGAGGCTTATCTTTGGTATGTTTCCACTGAGTTGTAGGTTCTTGTTCATTCGAGGGTATGGCGGGGCCTGTCCGTCATAGTTGTTGTAAATCTTAAGTGCATGCTTTGTTGTGGCGGGGTTTGTAAAAAGGATAAGCTGTTCGATTTTTATGTATATCTTTGAAAAGCAATCGTTTTGGTTGCTTTGTTTATTTATTATATCTCTTGTTTCATGACTCGTGCTTTATTTTCATGGTTTTCTCGATGTTGTATCACTAGGGTGCCCGGTAAGGCACGATGTGAGCCCGGTTGGGCGTTACACCTACCCCGCACCCTAGTGATACAACATCAGAAAAACCAATGAAATAACATACTGAATATGAAACAAGATAAAAAACAAGCTAACACTACGCTTTTGGCATATATATACAGAAATTTGAACGGTTACATCCTTTACAACCCGCCACAAGATTCTGAACTTCTAGTGTAATAACAACTATGACGAGACAGGGCCACGCCATACCCCTGAATGTACAAGAACCTACAACTGGAAACATACCAAAAGATAAGCCTCGAGAAACGGAGCTTCCTAATCTGTTGGCTATGATCTATGAGCGAGATCAACAACCGATGTACCTACTGCGGCATGAACGCAGCCTTGGAGGTCAAGATAACAGTACAAGTATGTGAAACTGAAAATACTGTAAATGAAATCATAGTAGTATATATAAAACAGGAGACATATATGATAACCAAACTACAGTACATAATATGTAATCCCCCTCACGCCCTCAAAGTCATCACTCAAATATAACTATGGGTCTCATTCCCGCAACATCAATCATGCCTGTGGAACACCTTCCTTGCCGGATCTCGATAACCACGCAAAGTACACATGAACACCGTGTCCCACCGTGTCATAAAAATCGTGCGGCAAATCGGCGCTAACTACTGGATACCAAAGCGCGTCATCATCGGCCGGGCAAATGAAGCCAACTACTAGATACCAAAGTCGTACCAACAAATCTATATAACCATACCACGAAGCTGACCCAGGGCAAGTACGAAAGCCAACTACCAGATACCACTGCGCGGCGTAGGCTGGTGGGCAAGTACGAACTAACTACCGGATACCAAGCGGAATCACGAGACCGTCACAAAATTGAGCGGGGCAAATGCGGGCTAACTACGGATAACAAGCCGAATCAGCCACGACCTCGGGGCAAGTACGAGAGCCAACTACCAGATACCAAGTCGAATCAGTAAAACCTCATGGAGAGCTAGTCCATGGAATAATAATCACAGAAGTGTACCCGTGGAATGCTCCGTCACTGCCGGTACGTCCAAGTAAGATCATAACCAATCAGTCGGCCCTCCATCGAGAGACGCGGTGGTATATAAATACAATACTAGAACGACAAGGCTATCACACGCAAACCTAGGCAAGTTACACACAACTCAAGGTTCTTTCATTTTATGCCAAAGTCCAGGTTTTAACCCCAAAGTACTACGTACGTTAAATTCTTTTTAAAAGATCTATTTCTTTTACAAAGGTCACCCGCCCGTATTATCAAAATAGAGTGACTAACATTTTAAGTAAACCAAAACAACTTCCATACTTTCCTTTTTAAACCAAATTAAGACAATACCATGCCCTTTTTAAACCAAAACACTTTCCCTTTTAAAATCAAGTAACAACATTCTTTTCCAAAAGCTCAAGTTGCCTAATTTCAAATACTCAAGTCTCTTATTTTCGAAAGATTTCATAGCTCATAGTCTTAATCACTTAACAACGTAATCTCTTTTAAAACAATTTGAGTAACATAAGTCTATGTGTGAGTAGATTATACTTGTTTATGACAATCTTATTAAAGCAGCCATGATCTAGGAAATGTAATACAATTTTTGTCTTATCTTAGCTTCTATGCAGATGGAGGTTTCTACTGGTTTTAATAGTAATTAATTAGTCAATACATTTTCCTTTATTAACGCTGCAGTGGTTTGTTCGATACTTATTCTCCTTTCCGAAATATAATATTATCCTTTTAAACCCCAAGTACCCATTTCTCATAAAAGCGGTTTCACAACTGTTTAACACAAACCAAGTCCTTAATATTTCACATCAAGTCATTTATAAGTCAATTCTCTTATCTTTTAAAAACCACAAACCATTTCTTTACCTACATAAAGTTGTTATAGCAAACTTCCCATAAAGTCGTTATAACACTTTATGTTTTAAACCAACCAAATTCATTTAGCACATGTACGTCTACCGTACTACATAGTTCACAACAATCATGCTAGAAAAGATAGGAAGAGGTTCACATACCTCGCGACGGTTATCGACAATTAGCAAAACGCTCCAAGTACTATAACCTTGCTAGCCTTTTCCACCCTTCAAGTAGAATACGCTACTCGTAGTACTTCAACCTATAATGGCCATAAAACGTCTATCAACTTCTAGATCTCTTCGTAGAATATTCTAAATACAAGATTCCTTATTCTACAGAAAATTCGGCAGCACCTCCCCCCCCGCAACCACATAAATCTCCTCCTCTACTCAGGCCCGCTACCAGGCCAACAATTCCCAGGGGATTACACGTCTAACCGGACGTGTTCAATTCTACTCCACAATAATACAACAAGTTTACTGTAAATACAGTCCTATGTAAATACAGTTTAATTCTTATCCATATTCATTCTACATATAGTATACTCAACTATACATTACTACAACATGTAATATCCAATTACAATAGGGGGACAAAGATCATTACCTCGGTAAGCCCAAAATTATCCAAGATTATATGTCGATCCTGAGCAACTTTTAGCTCCTATTCTGAACGCTCCAATGCTCCAAGAAACCCTTAGAAGTTTCTAAACACTTCTACTAAATACTTCAACCAACAATGAAGATTTTCCTAGGGTTTCGTTTTGTGACTAAAGGAAATAAAGTAGTATTTCCGGGCTTTTAGTATGGAGGTAACTTAGGAAAGGGAGTATGGACGAAGAGCTTTCTAAGGGGGAGGGAGTTTTGAGACTTGGAATTTGTTAAGTGGATGAAGAGTCTTGCAACTTAAGGGGGGGGGGGTATTTATAGGACCCCCAATGGCCAAGATTAAAACATGTGTAGGGTGGAGATTTGGATCCAAGTGAAGAATGAAGTCTTCCAACCAAGTGTACACCACAATAATGGGACATATGTCCACCACAACTTTGGGACATATGTCCCCCACAACAAAGAGACATGTGGCCATCCACATGCTCAAGAAAACGCCCCACACCTACTCCCACTATCCCAAAGAAATGTCTTGCAAGACTTTGACTTCTTGACTTGGCCACTTGCCCATTATTTCGTCCAACATGCCACCTAAGGGTGCCACATGTCGCCCTCCTATTGGTCCAAATATTTCATCTCTCGGAAAAATCCGTAATGCCAAAAATCCGAAAATAAAGTGGGCCCCACAAAACCGTAAATCCTCCCGTGGGCCCCGCGTGACCAATTACGGAAATAAAATTCCAATACTTCTAAAATAATCCCAGAAGTCCGAATACCGAATCTGGAACTCCAATTCCCATTAACGAACCTTTTTCCTTCACAAAAACCGAAAACTTTTCCGTCGAAAAATCACATCTTTCTTCCTTTCCAATCTTAATGTCGTATTCTCGTACGTACGTCCTCATATACATACTCTGGAACTACGGGGTGTAACATTCTTCCCCCCTTAGAAACATACGTCCCGAATGTTCCTTCTAAGTCTCTAATCACACAAGCACCGGTATAGCCTTCACTACTATACTTACAAAACCAATTATGCCACCAATGGCCATAGTATAACATACGCGCAAAAACTCAAATCCAAGCCAACGAGGAATCACCTCGAAGATGTAAAACAACACCAACTCTCGCTCCTGGTCCAAAGGATACTCCCTTCGCACCTTCACTTCACAAAAAAATGATCACTTCCATCTCTCAGCACATGTTTACTTCCTTCCTTACTTGTCGTACCCTTCTCGAACACCCGAACTCTTTCTAGCACACGTACCACACTTCATTCATCACTTCGGTTCCAAAACTCGAGTCACTACCTCCAACTTGGTCATCTTACAAGCCTCAAATTCCTTGAGGCCATTCCGGCCTTCACGATCGATTCTAGTCGAACACATCCGCGAACTCGTCGATGGCTACCTAAGCTTGGGCCTAGCACCTCGTGACCCCACCACGGAGGACCACCTCAACCGACCACCTCTCCTTTCGGTGCGGGTTGACGCGAATGGTCCTTAACCCGATCCAAAATCGCGCCAAACTCTTGTTCCCCCGATCCGGAACAATCTTACCTATTCAAGTCCTGAAAGCTACCACCTTTATCTTACACAACCCAAGGAATTATCCCACGATGCATTTCACGCATACCAAGTATTTCGACAAAAACTAACCGTAAAATCTTTTACTCAAGACAGCCTTACATCTAAGGTCTCAACGTATAATGTTCTAAGGTTCACACCTTCCGTGTCCCCATACTTATCTATATCATAAATTATACAATGCTATCCAATCAAAACATTTAAACATAAGATCAACATATCATGCATACTAGTCTCTAGAGGGTTAAGGATATACCCCTCTCGCTTCTTCTCATTGTCGCTCTAATCATAATTTTGACCTGTCGGGCGCATAGCTATAGAAGGTGATGAACTCGCCATCGATCTGCGCGTCCGAGTCTCTACATCCGCTCGCTTACGGTCGGACAATTTCTGCAAATGGCCTGCTGTGCATGTAAAACAACCTCCCGAACCAAGACGACACTTCTTATGAATTCTACCATGGCGGCCACATCGAGGTAAGGGTGGCCTCATCCGCCAACACCACTACTCCCGAAAACTCAACCCTTGGAGCCCCGACCGCTCCTCAATACTCTGGATGCCACGAAGGCGTGGAGGACCGCCGATCTTGGCGGGGGCGCATAACTAGTCTGCTGCTGAGGCGTTCCGCCTTGAAAGTTACCAAAGGACCCTGCTGTCCTAGCCTTCTTCTGCTGGTATTGGTCAATCCGTCGGCCTCTCCGTTCCTCACATCCAAGTGCATAAGCCTGCATGCGGGCAATGTCCATGCCCGGCTGAAGAGCTACACCCGAGCAACTCTCTGCCAAATAATCGTCGAGCCCTATGACATAGCGGTGCACTCTGTCCTCCATGTCGGCTACTAACGCGGGGACGTACCGAGCTAGTGAGTCAAACTCCACATTGTACTCGAGCCGTGCGCGATGCATGCGTCAAAAATCTATCGGCCCGAGCCCTCCTCATCTGTGGAGGTAAGAAATGTGTAAGAAATGCCCCTGAGAACTCGTCCCATACGGCTGGAAGTGAATACTCTCCCCGGGACAACTCCCACGAATCAAACGATCATTGCGGATCACGCGGCGATGTGAACCTAAGACCACCGACTCGGTCTCGAAGCCACGATCACTCGCGATCCAGAATCGTTGGATGAACTCCTGCGGATCATCCTCAGGCCTTGACCCGTAGAACTCTGGCGGGCTACAACTCAGAAAATCCCGTAGTCTCAAGCTATCCGATCTAGGATGAACCACGGGCGCTACTGGAACTGCTGCGTCCAGCCTATCCTCATGTCTAGCCACAATCCTGGCTAGTAACTGGGTCATCTCCACAGAATCGATCTCCTGCTCCAGGTGTGGGGTGGAGGCTCAGGTATCGTAGCCTCAGTAGCTACTGCTGCTGCTCTAAACTCTGCTGGGGCTGGCGGCGTCGCAAAACTCGCCGTCTGAAGCACTATCTCAGGTAATGACCGGGCCTGCGCCCTCGTACTCCTCTGTGTCCTACTAGCAGCTCCCTCTGCTGCCTTGCCCTTCTAGGCTCTGGTTGCCTTGCGTAGAGGCATAACTGGTACAAAAGAATACGTCAGAGGGAGTCCAACTTACGACACAACTCTAAGGCACGATCTCAGAGTGAGAAGAATAGAAACCAATCCTAAATGTCTGCGACCTCACGATTATAGATGTGGTGCACAACACACCGATAATCAAGACTCTACTAGACACGGTCTGTAGACACTTTCCGAGGACTAACTGCTCTGATACCACTTTTGTCACGACCCGACCACGGGCCCGCGACTGGTGCCTTACCCTGGGCACCCTAGTGATACAACATCAGAGAAAAACCAGCGGAAATAAAACATACAGATATGAAACAAGATAAAAGAAAACAGGCTAACCAAAACGGTTGCCTTTTTGCATATATATACAGAAATTTGAACGGTTACATCCTTTACAACCCTGCCCACAACAGTACTACAGACCTCTAAGAGTGTAACAACAACTATGTGGGACGGGGCCGCCATACCCAGAATGTACAAGAACATACAACTCGGAAACATACCAAAAGATAAGCCTCGGAAAGCGGAGCTTCCTAATATCTTTGGCGTGATCCTATGAGCGAGGATCAACAACCGATGTACCTCTACTGCGGCATGAACGGCCCGAAGAGTCGATAACAGTACCAAGTATGTGAAACTGAAAATACCGTAAATGAAATCATAGTAGTCTATATAAAATATGAGACATATATAATAACCAAACTACAGTACATAATATGTAAGCAGTCACGTCAAGTCAGGGACTCACGCCCTCAAAGTAATCACTCAAATATAACTATGGGTCTCATGCCCGCAACATCAATCATGCCCGTGGAACACCTTCCTCACTGGCGATCACGATAACCACACCAAGGAGTACACATGAACACGTGTCCCACCTGTGGTCATAAAATCAGACGGCAAGTCTGAAGGCTAACTACCAGATACCAAAGCCGCATCATCAACTGACCGGGGCAAGTATGAAAGCCAACTACTAGATACCAAAGTCGTACCAACAAATCTATATAACCATACCACGAAGCTGACCCAGGGCAAGTACAAAAGCCAACTACCAGATACCACCTGCGCCACGTAGCTGGTGGGCAAATCGAAGACTAACTACGGATACTGCCGGAATCACGAGACCGTCACAAAACCGAACGGCAAGTACGAAGGCTAACTACGGATACCGCCGAATCACCACGACCTCGGGGCAAGTACGAGCCAACTACCGGATACCGCCGAATCAGTAAAACCTCGTGGAGCTAGTCCATGGAATAATAATCACGGCGTGCAGTGGAATGCTCCGCCACCGCCAGACGTCCAAGTAAGATCATAACCAATCAGTACCCTCGTGAGACGCGGTGGTATAGAAATACAATACTAGCACGACAAGGCTATCACACGCAAACCTAGGCAAGTTACACACAACTCAAGGTTCTTTCATTTTATGCCAAAGTCCAGGTTTTAATCCCAAAGTACTACGTACGTTAAATTCTTTTTAAAAGATCCATTTCTTTTACAAAGGTCACCCGCCCGTATTATCAAAATAGAGTGACTAACATTTTAAATAAACCAAAACAACTTCCATACTTTCCTTTTTAAACCAAATTAAGAAAATACCATGCCCTTTTTAAACCAAAACACTTTCCCTTTTAAAATCAAGTAACAACATTCTTTTCCAAAAGCTCAAGTTGCCTAATTTCAAATACTCAAGTCTCTTATTTTCGAAAGATTTCATAGCTCATAGTCTTAATCACTTAACAACGTAATCTCTTTAAAACAATTTGAGTAACATAAGTCTATGTGTGAGTAGATTATACTTGTTTATGACAATCTTATTAAAGCAGCCATGATCTAGG
The DNA here is from genome assembly GCA_029844215.1 of Przewalskia tangutica. Lineage (NCBI taxonomy): Eukaryota > Viridiplantae > Streptophyta > Magnoliopsida > Solanales > Solanaceae > Przewalskia > Przewalskia tangutica. The sequence continues at coordinate 123,515,665 of CM056722.1, forward strand.
AAATGTAATACAATTTTTGTCTTATCTATGCAGATGGAGGTTTCTACTAGTTTTAATAGTAATTAATTAGTCAATACATTTTCCTTTATTAACGCTGAAGTGGTTTGTTCGATACTTATTCTCCTTTCCGAAATATAATATTATTCCTTTTAAACCCCAAGTACCCATTTCTCATAAAAGCGGTTTCTGTTGCTTAACACAAACCAAGTCCTTAATATTTCACATCAAGTCATTTATAAGTCAAGTCTCTTATCTTTTAAAAACCACAAACCATTTCTTTACCTACATAAAGTTGTTATAGCAAACTTCCCATAAAGCCGTTATAACACTTTATGTTTTAAACCAACCAAATTCATTTAGCACATGTACGTCTACCGTACTACATAGTTCACAACAATCATGCTAGAAAAGATAGGAAGAGGTTCACATACCTCGCGACGGTTATTGACAATTAGCAAAACGCTCCAAGTACTATAACCTTGCTAGCCTTTTCCACCCTTCAAGTAGAATACGCTACTCGTAGTACTTCAACCTATAATGGCCATAAAACATCTATCAACTTCTAGATCTCTTCGTAGAATATTCTAAATACAAGATTCCTTATTCTACAGAAAATTCGGCATCCTCACCCCGCAACCACATAAATCTCCTCTACTCGGGCCCGTTACAGCCAACAATTCCCGAGGATTACACGTCTAACCGGACGTGTTCAATTCTACTCCACAATAATACAACAAGTCTATTGTAAATACAGTCCTATGTAAATACAGTTCAATTCTTATCCATATTCATTCTACATATAGTATACTCAACTATACATTACTATAACATGTAATATCCAATTACAATAGGGGGACAAAGATCATTACCTCGGTAAGCCCAAAATTATCCAAGATTATATGTCGATCCTGAGCAACGTTTAGCTCCTATTCTGAACGCTCCAATGCTCCAAGAAACCCTTAGAAGTTTCTAAACACTTCTACTAAATACTTCAACCAACAATGAAGATTTTCCTAGGGTTTCGTTTTGTGACTAAAGGAAATAAAGTAGTATTTTCGGGCTTTTAGTATGGAGGTAACTTAGGAAAATTTCAAGGAATTTAGGCTAAGGTATTTTGGAATAGTAACAATACTTGAAGACATTTTTCTCTACCAAGGGGGGGGGGAGGGAGTTTGGACGAGAGCTTTCTAAGGGGGAGGGAGTTTTGAGACTTGGAATTTGTTAAGTGGATGAAGAGTCTTGCAACTTAAGGGGGGGGGGGGGTATTTATAGGACCCCCAATGGCCAAGATTAAAACATGTGTAGGGTGGAGATTTGGATCCAAGTGAAGAATGAAGTCTTCCAACCAAGTGTACACCACAATAATGGGACATATGTCCACCACAACTTTGGGACATATGTCCCCCACAACAAAGAGACATGTGGCCATCCACATGCTCAAGAAAACGCCCCACGCCTACTCCCACTATCCCAAAGAAATGTCTTGCAAGACTTTGACTTCTTGACTTGGCCACTTGCCCATTATTTCGTCCAACATGCCACCTAAGGGTGCCACATGTCGCCCACCTATTGGTCCAAATATTTCATCTCTCGGAAAAATCCGTAATGCCAAAAATCCGAAAATAAAGTGGGCCCCACAAAACCGTAAATCCTCCCGTGGGCCCCGCGTGACCAATTCCAAAAATAAAATTCCAATACTTCTAAAATAATCCCAGAAGTCCGAATACGAACTGAACTCAATTCTCATTAACGAACCTTTTCCTTCACAAAACCGAAACTTTTAGTGAAAAATCACATCTTTCTTCCTTTCCAATCTTAATGTCGTATTCTCGTACGTACGTCCTCATATACATACTCTGGAACTACGGGGTGTAACAGCAAACTCCACAAGAGGTAAATGATCCTCCCAGCTACCCCTGAAATCAATAACACAGGCCCGCAGCATATCCTCAAGTGTCTGGATTGTACGCTCGGCCTGTTCGTCGTTCTGAGGATGAAACGCAGTATTGAGACTCACCTGTGTCCCTAATCCCTTCTGGAAGGACCTCCAGAAGTTAGCCGTGAACTGGGCTCCTCTGTCTGAAATAATCGATATAGGAACTCCGTACAGTCTCACAATCTCTCTGATATACAATCTAGCATAACTTGACCACAGGGAAAGGAGCGAAGCAACTCGATCCACCAGACAAGAAACGAAATTCCGCACTGCTGCTGAGTCGTCGGACTTATCCACTAAGGGATTTGTGGAATTTCTGTGGATTGCCTTTTCTCGAGAATGAAATCCTCTGGAACCCTGTCCGAATCGAGGAGGGTCCGTTAGAACGACTTCTCTTTAAAAGAAGGAGAACTTGTTACTCCTTCGATTTGAAGTCGGCTACAGTATCCTCGGCCGAAAAAGTCGTCCTGCCTGGAAGAAAGTGGGCTGATTTCGTCAGCCTGTTGACAATAACCCTGATGGAATCATGCTTCATCTGAGTGTGAGGTAACCCTGTAATAAAGTCCATATTGATCACCTCCCACTTCCATGTCGGAATCTCTATCATCTGTAACAACCCACCAGGCTTCTGGTGCTCCACCTTGACCTGCTGACAATTCGTACAATGCGCAACAAACTCTGCACGTCCCTCTTCAGGCCATCCCACCAATACATGCATCTGAGGTCGTGGTACATCTTAGTCGACCCCGGATGAATAGAGTAACGAGCACTGTGTGTCACAACCCGACCTCGGGCCCGCGACTGGTGCCTTACCCCGGGCACCCTAGTGATACAACATCAGAGAAAATCAGCGAAAATAAAAACATAAACAGGAAACAAGATACCTCATAAGAAAATAGGCCAACCAAAACGGTCGCCTTCATGTATATATATATCAAACCGAACAGTTACAATCCTTTACAACCACCGCAGCGATTCTACGGACTTAAGAATGTAATAATAACTATGACGGACAGGCCCGCCATACCACGAATGTACAAGAACCTACAACTCGTGGAAACATACAAAAGATAAGCCTCCGAGAAACGGAGCTTCCCAATACGTTGATCGTGATCCTATGAGCGAGGATCCACAACCGATGTACCTCTACTGCGGCATGAACGCAGCCCCGAGGTCGATCTGGCAGTACCAAGTATGTGAAACGAAAATCGTAATGAAATCACATTTCATCATTTTATAAAACCATTTTGCGATAAGTAAACAGTTATGCCAAGTAAGGGACGCACATCCCCATAATGATCATTCACACATAACTATGGGTCTCACGCCCATAATATCAATCATGCCCGTGGAACTCATTCCTCACCGGCGATTACATGATGTAAAACAACACCCGTATGTGAACACGAACACTAGATCTGCGTGCGTCATCAAACCGACGGGCCAAGTAGAATAGCCAACTACCGGTCAAAAGCTAGTCATATCCCATCACGGTCAAGGTACTAAGCCAACTACCGATCCAAAGCTAGCCACGCAATGGCGAGGCAAGTATCTTAAGCTAACGTCTGATAGCCTACCGTCTCACAAGATATGACCGAGGCAAGTATCTTAAGCTATCTACCGGAGGCTACGGTGCGAGAAAATGACGTAACAAGTATCTAAAGTGTGCACGAACCACACGCACAAATCAAGCCGTGATCGCTCGTCACGCGGCAAGCTTCATGGATTAGCGGTCCATGGACTAACAATCAACCTCACAATGACTGCGTGCGGCGATCTCACCTCGGAAGTCATGGCCATGAAACCATCCTATCGACGCGTGCGTGGAACATCCATCTCGTCGGCGTGTCCAAAGGAAATCAATCGAGATAAGCCCTCCCAGAGTCACGGCATCTGAAACAACCGATCGATACTCAAAGTGGACGATACGTGGACCACCCAACGTCAGTATGTCCAATCAATCAATCAGATAGCCGGCCCTCCCAGAGAGTCACGGCAGCATATCAACAAAACACTTGCACATCAAAGACTATCACAACAAGCATAGGCAAGTTCAACATACATTCATTTTAATCAACAATCCGGGTTTCAAACCCAAAATACTACATACTTTCATTCTTTCAAAAAAAGACCTCTTTTTACGTAAAAGCCACATGATACTAATACTCGTAGTATTAAAAACACGTTTTCCTTTCAAACCAAATTACTACACCTTCCGAAAATCTTTATAAGATTTAAAATCAAGAACTCTACACTTTTAAAACCAAGTGCTTTTCTTTTAAACAACATCAAGTATATTCTTTAAAACCCAATAACTTACTCTTTCCAAAACAAGTAACCTATACTTAAATCAAGTTACTTCTCCTTTTCCGAAAACAAGTCGTTTATAAGTCAAGTCTCTTATCTTTCAAGATCAAGTCTCGTAACTTTCAAAATCAAATCTTTCTTTTATTTTCATAAAGTCGTTATAACTAACTTCCCATAAAGCCATTATAACACTTTATGTTTAAAACAAACAAAACTCATTTCACACATGTACGTCTACCGTACTATATAGTTCACAACAATCATGCTCAAGAGTATAGGAAGAATCACATACCTTTTTAGCTTAAACCACAAGCCAAGTCAAGTATGCCGCGCGTAGAAGATCCACCTATAAAGGCCACAATATATCTATCAATCTCTAGTTCTTTTCGTAGAATATTCTAAATACAAGATTCCTTATTCTACAGAAAATTCGGCAGCACCTCCCCCCTGCTAACTCATAAATCTCCTCCCCAAACAAGGCCCGTTACCAGGCCAACAACTCCCAGGGGACTACACGTCTAACCGGACGTGTTCAATTCTGCTTCACAATAATACTACACAAGTCTCGTAAATACAGTCGATGTAAATCTGATTCAAACCTTTATAATCATCCTTCCAATATTCATTCTATATATAGCATACTCAACTATACATTACTAAAATATGTAATATCCAATTACAATAGGGGGATGTCACGACCCAATCCGGGGCCCGTGACTGGTGCCTTACCGGGGCACCCAAGTAGTCATACATCAGAGTAATCAGCGGAAACATAAAGCAAGACATGAAACAGTTTATAAAACAAGACACAGATTTTGTGAGAAAACGTGGCCTTTCGGCATATATATATAATCATGTTTTAGCAGTTACATCCGACACTGTACAACATGACTACAGACCTCTAAGGAAATATATACAACTATGGCGGGACAGGGCCCCGCCATACCCTGACTGTACAAAACTAACTACAACAGGGAGATCATACCAAAAGTAGAGCCTCCGGAAGAGATGGAGCTCCTGACACCAACGTAGAGATCCTAAGGATGCGGATCTAGCAACTGCCCTTACCGCGGCATGAACGCAGCCCCGAGGAGGTCGATAACAGTACTAAGTATGCGGCGTAAAGTACTTAAATGAAACATATCATTTTTAAAACCAGTTTACAAGTATGTATGAAACAACCAGGAAAGCATACATAGTGCCACATCACAAACAAGAGCAACAATAGGTAATCGTAATGAGTCTTGTCTAGGCTGCGAATGATCGGAGCAGGCCACTCGCCCCATCATCATTCTCGCAAGCCTAATCCTCGACTCGAGTCCGCATAGGCCACTCACGTAGGCCCGCGTGAGGTATAACCCGCGTCGAGGGTACTCCTCGGCGATCGCCTGGACTCATTGTCGCATGGCCTGACGCATGCAGGTATAACCCGCATACTAACCGGAACTCTCGTAGCTCGCATAGGCCCCCTGGACCCGCGTAGGTATTCTCGAATCATGGTCCTGCATCACCGAGTCTACCCCGCGTCGGAGGGCATTTAACCCCGTATCATCTCGAGGTGAGTGATAGTATACTAGCATAACAACTTACCTTTAAGTAACACAAGCACAACAAGGATACTCACCTATACCAACGTTACAAGATACTAACACACATAGCATCATATCATGTCTACCTATCAAACCATCTTCTTATTCACAATATAAGTCCATTATAAACACATAGGCAAACTTGTTTCTTTTATCAATCTTAAGTGGTTATACTTACTTCCCATAAAGCTAGTATAACTCTTAAGCTTCGCTTAAAAACCAATTAGTTCTCTTCATAATAAATGGTTGATAGTCCTTTTGAAATGTTTTGATTCTTTATTATTTAGGCTTAAGCGTGAGGCATTCTTAGTAAGTATTATTCGAGCTTGGTAGTGAGGCATTCAGTAAGTATTATTCGATTAACACGTATGCGTCTACCGTACTATATACATATTGTAAAATATCATGCTTTAGGAAGAATCACATACCTTCCGGCGAAATCCACCTTGAGTCGGTATGTCGCTGAGAGAATCGACTATAATAGTCACAGATATCTATCAAGGTCTAGACTATTCGTAGGTCATTCTAAGCAGAGGGTCCTCAATTCTACGGAAAGTCGGGCAGCACAACCCTACGGTGAGTTATATAAGTCTCTTGTGAAAGCAGTCTATGTAAATCTGATTTGATTATTCTTCTTTAAACCCTTCAAGTGATTAACACTTCAATTCTATACGTGATATACTTCTAAGTATTTATACTATTCTTATTCTACAACAAGAAGTATTCTTTAATTCAAAAGAGGTTAGGATTAGTTACCTCGGTAAGCCCAATAATATCCTAGAAAAGTCGCGCTGAGCAAGGTTTTGCTCTAAGTTGTATGCTCAGAAACCTTAGAAGTTCTTCACAACTTCTACTAAGTGCTAAGGTATTTGGGCTAGGGTATTTTGGGCATTATAACAATACAAGAAGGCAACTTTTCTACCAAGGGAGGGGTTGGTTTCGGCTAGGCTAGGGGTGGGGTAGCCTCGGCCAAGCTTCTCGAGGAGGGTGTGTTTGGACGAAACAACAAGAGGGAGAGGGAGGATTTGAGACTTAGGTAGATTGCTCAATTTAGGATGAAATAACTCTTCAACAAGGGGGTATTTATAGGTCAAGACATGGCCAACCAATGGCCAAGATTATGCCAAGTGCAAGGCAAGTGTAGGGTGAGGATTTAGGCAAGTGTCCTTGGCCAACTTGCACACAAAATATCTAGCCAACTTTATGACAAGGCTTGGCATCCAATCGCCCTATTGCGTGACAAGTCCACCAATGAGAGGGTGGAAAGTGTCGCCCTCTCATTGGTCCAAAGTGTTACGTCTCTCGGAAAAATCCGCAAAATAAGAAATGACATAGCGAATTTATCCTATGAAAAGTTGTGGAAACGTTTAGTCGGAAAACCGTTAAGCTTTGTGAGTTGTGCCTAAAAATCGTCAAGGCCTAACTTTAAGACCAAAACTTTTTAGACGTATTCCTTTACGTACATACCTCGAAATACGGTATAACATTCTCCTCGCCGAAACATTCGTCCGAATGTTCCTTCCCAGCAGGATAACGATAAGGTTCTTCAAAACTTAAACAGTTTGCAAAGCCACACGGCCATAAACAACACTTAGGCATAAGCGGTAATGAAGATTTACAAGTAGGAAAGTGAATTACGGAGGGTGGGAACGGTGAGATATACGCCTCATGTCCTCGCCGGCTTCCCACGTCATCTCTCCTCGAGCTCGTTCGCCACAAGACTTTGTGGAAGCCACGTCGCCGTCGCAGACGCCTAACGACGATCGATTATCGCTATGGGAATCTCTCATACGATAACCCGGTCACTGGACATCGTCAACCGGGTGTACCACTAGATGGATCCCGATACATCTCGCCGGCGTAGACACGTGAAAAACCGGATGTCGCCTCCGGATCGGACGGCGGAGTCCAACTCATGGCAACCTTGCCTACCTGCGGACAATGCGAAAGCGGCCCAATGTACTGAAATTTGAGTTTCCCTTCTTCCGAATCTCATCACACCGCCGTGGGTGACACTAGGAAAACCCAATCATGAACCTCGAACTCAAGATGCCGACGACGATGATCTGCATCGACTTACATGCGACTCACGGTGTCGATAGCGCTCTCGGATAAGCTTCACCTTATCCACTGCCTGCTGCACCAAAACTGGTCCCACTAGCTGTACCTCGCCCACCTCGAACCAACCTATAGGCGATCTGCACTTCCTCCCATACAAGGCCTCATAAGGCGCCATCGAATCTTTGGAGTGGTAGCTATTATTATACGCGAACTCAACGGAGGCAAATGATCCTCCCAACTACCATCGAAGTCAATAACACGGGCTCGCGAGATATCCTCGAGAGTGCGGATAGTGCGCTCTGCTGTCCGTGCATGCGTGGATGAAATGCGATTACTCGTGCTCACTGCGTCCTAAACCCCTGGAAGGACCTCAGAAGTTGGCGTGGCCCGGGCTCCTGCATGCGATATGATCGAAGTAGGGACTCCATGCGATCGACGATCTCTCGGATGTAAAGTCGGCATAATCCTCGGTAGAAAAAGTCGTCCGACGGGAAGAAAGTGGGCTGATTTAAATCGACTGTCGGCGATAACCCATATAGAATCATGTCTCCTCCGAGTGCGAGGTAATCCTGTGATGAAGTCCATGTTGATTACCTCCCACTTCCGTGTCGGGATCTCTATCGCAGTAACAAACCACGGTCTCGGTGCTCTACCTTCACTGCGACAACGCGGGCGAGCTACGACTGCAACGTCCTCTTGAGCCATCCCACCAATACACGGATCTAAGGTCGTGGTACATCTTGATCGACCGGATGGATAGAGTAACGCGTGTGTGCTTCCCGAGAACCTCTGCCGAAGTCACGAAACATCCGAACACACACGCCCTCAAATCTTAGCACCCATGGTGCTACCTCAGGACCCTCGCCTCACGAAGAGGCGTATCACGATATCGAATCAAAGTGGATCCTCGAGCTGTTGCCTCTTCACCTCCTCAACGATGGAAGACTCGGCAACCTCACGAACTCTAACCCATTGCTATCGTAATCAATCAAGCGGACACAAGGCTCGCTAGCGGTGCAAATTACGAACCATGTCCGCCTTCTCTAGCCGCACATCCGATAGGCTCCCATCGACCTACGACTAAGGGCATACGCCAACATTGGCCTTGCGGGTGGTACAGATGTCACATCGTAATCCTTAAGCAACTCTAACCACCGTCTGCCGTAAGTTCGGCTCCTCTGGTGAAGATGTCTGGAGGCTCTTGTGGTGCGTAAAAATATCCACGTGAACCCCATACAAATAGTGCCTCCGGATCTTCAAAGCGTGAATCACGGTAACTCAAATCATGGGTGGGGTAGTTCTCCGTGTTTCTTGGTGTCGGGATGCATATGCTATAACTCTGCCATCTGCGTCAACACACATCCCAACCCGATGCACGACGCATCACAATACGACATAACCATCCGACCTGCGGAAGTAAGAAGCGGGCGGTCGTCGATCTCTCTTTCAAAGCTCGAAACCACGCTCCTGACATCAGTCGGCGAAACTTGGCGCCACGAGTCGGCCTAGTCAATGGTGCGAGATAGAAGCAAACTTCTCCACGAACCGCGATAATACCTGAGGCCCGAAAGCTGCGAACCTGCGCCGGAGTAGTAGGTCTAGGCAAGTCTGGCTCGCCGATCTTGGCGTATCAACTCGAATGCCATCGGCCGACAATATGCCCGAAAGCGCCATCGAAGTCAACCAAAACTCACATTTGGAAAACTTGGCGTACAAGCTGCTGGTCTGGAGAAGCGTCGGCCAGATCGCCAAATGCTCGCGTGCTCCGCTCTGGCGAGAATAAACCAAGATATCATCAATGAACACTATCACAAGCGTGTCAAAAATGGTTTGAACACTCGGTTCATCAAATCCATGAATCTGCTGGAGCATTGGTCAACCAAAGACATGACCACGAACTCATAATGCCGTCTGGGTCGAATGCGATCTAGGGACATCCACCTCTCGACTACTTTGATGATAGCGATCGCGGATCAATCTTGGAGAAACATCTCGCACTGCAGTGGTCGAACAAATCATCAATCCTAGGAAGGGTATCTGTTCTTAATGGTCACCTTGTTGTGCTGTAATCGACACACGTGCGCGGCGTCGTCCTTCTTCACGAACAATCTGGCGCTCCCGTGGAGAAACACTAGGCCTAATGAAGCCGCTTCTCTAGCAAATCCCTAGCGATCCTTGACTCTCTCAACTCGGCGGTGCCATTACGTATGGCGGAATGGAAATAGGCCGAGTATCTGCAACACATCAATACAAAACTCGATCTCCTCTCGGGAGGATGCGGGAGGTCATCCGAAACACGTCTGGGAACTCGTGACTCTTTGGAATCGACGGAAAATCTGGTACGCGACCTCGATTATCAAACACCGAACTAGATGGTAGATATACCCTTCGCACCATCTTCCTAGCCTTGAGGTAGGAAATAAACCTACCACCGGCGATCTGGTGCTCCTCCCACTCAACAACCTGGCTCGCCGAAGCTGGAACCGTTACTCTCTCCTGCGGTCTACATTGGCATAGCAAGAGGCTAGCCAATCCATCCCATAATCACGTCAAAGTCAATCATCTCCAACTCTATTAAGTCGGCTGGAGTGCGACGATAAATGGTCACAGGCAAGCCCATATACCCGCCGAGCTACCACCGGATCCCCATGGCGTAGCTACCTCGAACAGGTCTATGGACTCGTGCTCTATCCCTATCCTACTAGCAACAAGGGAGATATATGGGGCCAGTAGAACCGGATCTATCAAGGCATAAATATCAAACCCGAGCCCGATAAGGTACGTGGCGACATCGGTGAGGCCTCACGATCTGTCGGTGGACAAAGCATAAATGCGGTTCAAGACCGCTAGGCGGGACACGAGCCACGACCTCTGCGCGACCTGCGACCCGCATGGCACCACGCCTCGGGCGGGTAGCTGTAGGAGATGATGAGCGGCAGAACACGGGTGAGCCGCTTCCACGTGTACCCGGTCGGACGATCCGCCAAAGTGACCTGCTGGCCTGGCGTAACAAGATCAAAAGTAGTACCACACTTCCGTAATGGGATCTGCGCATCGGCCACCTGGGGTGGTCGGCGGCGATACCTCTGCTACCACTGGACGTCAAGCCACAGGGCCACAGTACGCCCTCAGCGTGGTGTCTTTGAGGGCGGTGCGGGAGTGCTCTGTCTTTGGGCGTGGTGCGAATCTAGGCTGCTGCGAGGCCGCCACCACGATAACCACGGAAGACCCTCCGTCACGGCGCCTTCCTGCTATTTGTCGGTCCTCGTCGACCTCTGCGCTCGCCGCATCAGGCGTGAGCTGCGTGCGGGTAATGTCCATACCGGTGGAAAACCCGCATGACTTCGGCCATATAGTCGTCTAGCCGGTGACATAGCGGTGCACCTATCCTCCATATCTGCTGCAATCTTTGGGACATATCGAGCCAATGAATCAAACTCGACATTGTACTCCACGACGGTCGTCCTCTCGCCTCGATGGTAAAAATCTATCGGCCGCGCCCTCGCCGTCTGTGGAGGCAAGAAGTGAGTGAGAAAGCCTCGAGAACTCATCCCAGTAGGCGGGACGCGTGCTCTCCGGGATAACTCCGTGAATCAAACCAATCATTGCGGTGTCACGCGACCTATGGGAACCAAAGATCACGGACTCGGTCTCCGGCGCCCGATCACTCTCAAAATCCTCACGAATCGGCGGATGAACTCCTGCGGATCATCCTCGGCCTCGACCCATAAAACTCCGTGTTCTGACTCGAAGTCTCGTAGCCTCAAACTCTGCCCTCGGGTGAACAACGGCACGATGGAGGCTGGGCTGCCGCGTCCAGCCTCTCCTCGTGTCGGGCCTGACTTTAGCCAAAGGTGGGCCATCTCCTTGTACCCTAACTCCTCCGCCCGGTGTGGGACGGGAGGTGTGGGTGCTTGTGGTGTCTTTGGCTGGCGGCGTCATAGAACTCGCCGTCTACGGTATAGGCCCAGGCACGAGCCCTCGTGACTCTGGGTGTCTGCTAGCGACTCCTGCCGCCTTGCGCCAGGCGGGTTGCCTTACGTGGAGGCATAAGCATTCGAGGAAAGGAATACGTTAGAGGTCCAACTATAACACGACTCTAAAGCACGATCTCGGAATGAGAAGAATGGAAACCAATCCTAAATATCCTATAGCCTCACGATTATTGGTGTGGTGCACACACAGATAATCAAACTTCTACTAGATACGGTGCGTAGACACTTTCAGGATTAATCGCTCGATACCACTTTTGTCACGACCAATCGGGGCGTGGTCGTGCCTTACCGGCACCCAGTAGTCATACATCCAGTAATCGGCGGAAACATAAAGCAAGACATGAACGATTTATAAAACAAGACACAGTTTTGTGAAAGCGTGGCCTTCGGCGTATATATATAATCATGTTTTAGCGATTACATCAAACAACGTACAACATGACTACTGACCTCTAAGAAATATATACAACTATGGCGGGGACGGGCCGCCATACCACTGTACAAAACTAACTACAACGGGGAGATCATACCAAAAGTAGAGCCTCGGAAGAGATGGAGCTCACGACGCAACGTAGAGATCCTAAGATGCGGATCTAGCACTGCTTGCCCGCCTGCGGCATGAGCGCGGCCCGAAGGAGGTCGATAACAGTACTAAGTATGCGAAGCGTAAAGTACTTAAATGAAACATATCATTTTTAAAACGGTTTACAAGTATGTATGAAACAACCAGAAGCGCACATAGTGCCACATCACAAACAAGAGCAACAATAGGTAATCGTAATGAGTCTTGTCTAGGCTGCGAATGATCGGAGCAGGCCACTCGCCCCGTCGTCATTCGCAAGCCTAATCCTGAACTCGAGTCGCATAGGCCACTCACGTGGGCGCGTGAGGTATAACCCGCATCGAGGGTAGCTACTCCTCGGCGTCGTCACTGGACTCATTGTCGCGTAGCCACACAGACGCGTGAGGTATAACCCGCATACTAACACGGAACTCTCGTAGCTCGCGCGGCCCCTGGACCGCATGAGGTATTCTCGAATCATGGTCCTGCACCGCGAGTCTACCCCCGCGTCGGAGGCGACTTAACCCGGTATCATCTCAAGAGGTGAGTGATAGTATACTAGCATAACAACTTACCTTTAAGTAACACAAGCACAACAAGGATACTCGCTATACCAGCGTTACAAGATACTAACACACATAGCATCATATCATGTCTACTATCAAACCATCTTCTTATTCACAATATAAGTCTGTTATAAACACATAGGCAAACTTGTTTCTTTTATCAATCTTAAGTGGTTATACTTACTTCCCATAAAGCTAGTATAACTCTTAAGCTTCGCTTAAAAACCAATTAGTTCTCTTACATTAATAAATGGTTCAAGTAGTCCTTTTGAAATGTTTTGATTCTTTATTATTTAGGCTTAAGCGTGAGGCATTCTTAGTAAGTATTATTCGGGCTTCAGTAGTGAGGCATTAGTAAGTATTATTCGATTAACACGTATGCGTCTACCGTACTATATACATATTGTAAAATATCATGCTTTAGGAAGAATCACATACCTTACCGTGAAATCCACCGCCAAGTCGAGTATGTCGTATGAGAGAATCGAATCTATAATAGTCACAGATATCTATCAAGGTCTAGACTATTCAGTAGGTCATTCTAAGCGAGGGTCCTCGATTACGAAAAGTCGGGCGCACAACCACTGCGGTGAGTTATATAAGTCTCTTGTGAAAGCGATCTATGTAAATCAGTTTGATTATTCTTCTTTAAACCCTTCTAAGTGATTAACACTTCAATTCTATTACGTGATATACTTCTAAGTATTTATACTATTCTTATTCTACAACAAGAAGTATTCTTTAATTCAAAAGAGGGTTAGGATTAGTTACCTCGGTAAGCCAATAATATCCTAGAAAAGTCGCGCTTTGAGCAAGGTTTTGCTCTAAGTTGTATGCTCGAGAAACCTTAGAAGTTCTTCACAACTTCTACTAAGTGCTAAGGTATTTGGGCTAGGGTATTTTGGGCATTATAACAATACAAGAAGGCAACTTTTCTACCAAGGGAGGGGTTGGTTTCGGCTGGGCTAGGGGTGGGGTAGCCTCGGCCAAGCTTCTCGAGGGAGGGTGTGTTTGGGCGAAACAACAAGAGGGAGAGGGAGGATTTGAGACTTAGGTAGATTGCTCAATTTAGGATGAAATAACTCTTCAACAAGGGTATTTATAGGTCAAGACATGGCCAACCAATGGCCAAGATTATGCCAAGTGCAAGGCAAGTGTAGGGTGAGGATTTAGGCAAGTGTCCTTGGCCAACTTGCACACAAAATATCTAGCCAACTTTATGACAAGGCTTGGCATCCAATCGGCCCTATTGCCGTGACAAGTCCACCAATGAGAGGGTGGAAAGTGTCGCCCTCTCATTGGTCCAAAGTGTTACGTCTCTCGGAAAAATCCGCAAAAATAAGAAATGACATAGCCGGAATTTATCCTATGAAAGCTGTGGAAACGTTTCGTCGGAAAACCGTTCGCTTTGTGAGTTGTGCCTAAAAATCGTCCAAGGCCTAACTTTAAGACCAAAACTTTTTGTACGTATTCCTTTACGTACATACCCTGGAAATACGGGGTATAACAGGGGACATAGATTATTACCTCGATAAGCCCAAAAATTATCCAAGTTTATAAGTCGATCCTGAGCAACGTTTAGCTCCAATTCCTTACGCTCCAACCCGCTCCAAGCGACCCTTAGAAGTTTCCAAACAACTTCTCTAAATACTTCAACCAAGCTAGGAAGATTTTTCTAGGGCTTCACTTTACGGCTATTGGAATAAAGTAGTATTTCCGGGCTCCTAGTATTAAAACAACTTTGGAATACTACTAGGGATACTAGGCTAAGGTATTTGGGATTATACAACAATACACCAAGTATTTCTACACAAGTGGGGGAGGGGGACGAAATAGGGCTAAAGGGAGGGAGTATTTGCTATGGAAAATCTTCAAGTGTGGATGAAATACTCTTCAACCTTAAGGGGGTATTTATAGAGGAATTAAGGGCCAAGATCTTATCAAGTGTATGGTCAAGATTGGGCCATGTGTGTGTGGGTCCCACCACACCACATGGCCAACGAAAACAAGGGCCAAGTGGCTTGCCACTTGTAAGGCAATTTCGTCCAAGGGACAAGTGGCTAGACACTTGTCCCTCCAAATCGGCCAAGGTGCCATATGGGGGTGACACGTGTCGCCCCAGACTAAATCAAAATATTTCGTCTTAGAAAATATTCAAAATACGAAACCTTAAAAACAAAGCGGGCTCCACAAAACCAGTAAATTTCTCCGTGGGCCCACGTGACCATTCAGAAAATAAAATGTCAAAATTCTAATATAATCCAGAAGTCCAAATACTAAATCGGAATCCAATTCCCGTTAACGAACCTTTTTCTTCACAAAACCGGAAACTTTTCCGTGAAAAATCACATCTTTCTTTCTTTCCAAAATTTACGCCGTATTCTCAAATGCGTACGTCCTCACATACATACCCTGGAACTACGGGGTATAACATTCTCCCCCCCTTAGAAACATTCGTCCTGAATGTTCCTTCTAAGTCTCCAAACACACATGCGCCGGTATAGTCTTCACTACTATACTTACGAAACCAATCATGCCATCAATGACCATAGTATAACATACAAATCCAAGCCAACGAGGAATCACCTCTAACATCACAAAAAGCTCACACCCATGGTCTAAAGGATACTCCCTTCGCATCTTCACTTCACAAAAGAAATGATCACTTCCGTTCTCATAACACATTGTTCGCTTCTTTCCTTTCTCATCATACCCTTCTCGACACTCGAACTCTTTCTAGTACACGTACCACACTTCAGTCATCGCTTCAGTTTCCAAAACTTTGGGGCCACTACCCCCAAACTTGGTCATCTCACTAGCTTCAATTTCCTCTAAGGCCATTCCCGGCCTTCACGATTCGATTCTAGTCGAACACATCAACGAACTCATACGATGGTTACCAAAACTTGGGCCTAGCACCCTCGTGACCCTATCACAAAGCGGGACCACCACAAACTGACCCCACCCCAAACCGGGCTGCGGGTTGACACGCAACCTTGCCTCAACCCGACCCATTATCGCGCCCGACTCTCGTTCCCGATCCTAACAATCTCACTAATCAAGTCACGAAAACCTAATGGTCTTCTTAGCTCAACTACCCTCTTATGAATCACACCACTCAGGGACTTATCACACAATTATACTCCACGTATACAATGTACTCCGACAAAGATCAAATCGTAAACAAAATCTTTTACTCAAGACGGCCTTGCATCTAAGGTCCTAACTGTTATAAATTCTAAGGCTCCTAATCGTCTCGTCTCCAGACTTACCCTTTCTCAGCTGCCCATGTTTTCTAATTCACGCTTAACATAATGCTATCCGTACATAGTACCTAACATGTACCCACCATAACAACATAAACAAGTCTCTTAAGGGCAAAAGATATCTCTGCAACTACTGCCTCACTTTCCCTTTGTCGCTCTAATCATAATTCTGCTATGCAGGGCGCCTAGCTATATAAGGCGATGAACCAGCCACCGATCCCGAAGGCTGAGTCTCTACATCTGTGTTACCTCTGGTCGGACAAACTCTCACCAAATGGCCCTGTTGGCCGTAAGCATCTGTTTGTCGAGCGATCAGACACTCACCATGGCGTCTATCACAGCGCCACCAGGTGGGGTGGCCTCTCCTGGCTAACACCCTGTTATACCCCGTAGTTCCAGGGTATGTATGTGGGGATGTACGTACGAGAATACGACAGAAATTTTGGAAAGAAAGAAAGATGTGAACTTTTCGACGGAAAAGTTCCGGTTTTTGTGAAGAAAAAGGTTCGTTAGTGGGAATTGGATTCCCAGATTTGGTATTCGGACTTCTTGGATTATATTAGAATTTTGAGATTTTATTTTCGGAAATGGTCACGTGGGCCCATGGGAGGAATTTACGGTTTTGTGGGGCCAGCTTTGTTTTTGAGGTTTAGGCATTTTGGATATTTTGGAAGGCGAAATATTTTGGACGAATCGGGCGACACGTGTCACCCCCCCTGGTGTGGCCATGTGGGCCGAAATGGTGTGACAAGTGGCTAGCCACTTGTCACCTACTCACTGGCGATTTTGGCCTTGACACTGTAGCCTATTTCGTTGGCCATGTGTTGTGGTGGGACCCACACACATGGCCCAATCTTGACCACCCACCTTGCATTGATCTTGGCCCTTGACTCTTCTATATATACCCATTAGCTTGAAGAGTATTTCATCAACACTTGAAAGCCTTTCAAGGCAAAATACTCCCCTCCCTTTTTTGTGGTTTCGTCCACCCTCCTCTTGTGTAGAATACCTTGTGTATTGTGGTATAATTCCAAATACACTAGCCTAGTATCCTAGTAGTATTCCAAGGTTGTTTTAATACTTGGGCAGGAAATATTACTTTATCCATTAGTCATGAAATGAAACCAGAAAATCTTCATAAGCTTGGTTGAAGTATTTAGAGAAGTTGTTTAGAAACTTCTAAGGGTTTCTTGGAGTGGGTTGGAGCGTAAGGAATTGGAGCTAAGCGTTGCTCAGGATCGACATATAATCTTGGATAATTTTGGGCTTATCGAGGTAATGATCTATGTCCCCCTATTGTAATTGGATATTACATATTGTAGTAATATATAGTTGAGCATACTATATATAGAATGAGTATTGATTGTATTTACATAGAAATTTGTATTCTGATGGTGTTGTATTATTGTGGAGTAGGATTGTACACGACTGGTTAGACGTATGAACCCCCCCCCCCCCCCTGGTTGGCTTGGTAGCCGACCTCGATAAAGGAGGTGATTCTGTGATTCTTGCGGGGAGGGAGGTCTTTGCCAATTTTCTGTAGAATCGAGGCTGTTTACTTAAGTATTCTCTGAAGAGAACTAGAGATTGATAGATATATTGTGGCCTTTATAGGTGGATCTTCTACGCGACATGCTTGACTTGGCTTGTGGCTTAAGCTAAAATGTATGTGATTCTTCCTATACTCTTGAGCATGATTGTTGTAAACTATATAGTACGGTGAGCGTGCGTGTGTGAAATGGATTTTGTTTGTTTAAAACATAAAGTGTTATAATGGCTTTATGGGAAGTTAGTTATAACGACTTTATGAAAATAAAAGAAAGATTTGGTTTTGACTGTAAAACGACTTGATTTTGAAAGTTAAGAGACTTGATCTTGAAAGACAAGAGACTTGACTTATAACGACTTGTTTTTTTGAAAAAGAGAAGTAACTTGATTTAAGTATAGGTTACTTGTTTTGAAAATAGTAAAGTTATTTGGGTTTTAAAGAACACTTTTGTTATTTTAAAAGAAAAGCACTTGGTTTTAAAAGGTATAGAGTACTTGATTTTAAAAATCTTATAAAGATTTTACGAAGGTGTAGTAATTTGGTTTAAAAGGAAACGTGTTTTAATACTACGAGTATTAGTATCATGTGGCTTTTCTGAAAAATAGGTTTTTTGAAAGAATGAAAGTATGTAGTATTTTGGGTTTGAAACCGGATTGTTGATAAAAATGTATGTATGTTGAACTTGCCTATGCTTGTCGTGATAGTCTTTGATGTGCAAGTGTTTTGTTGATGTCTTAGTGACTCTGGGAGGCGGTTATCGATTGATTGTTGGACATCTTGTGGCGTTGGATTTTCCACGAGTATCGTCCACTTTGAGTATCATCTTGTTATTCTTTGGACATGCCGGCGTAATGGATGTTCGCGGGCGTGCGTCGATGGGATGGTTTCATGACCATGACTTAGAGGTGAGATGTGTCACGACCGAACTGGGCGTGGTGGTGCCTTACCGGGCACCTGGTGATACAACATCGAGTGTCAGTGGAACATAAAACACATCGTGAAACAAATGAAGTACAAAGCGATGTCGAGGAAAACTTGCACGAGGCATATATATAAATAACAACTCTTACAAATGAGCAGTTTAATCCTTTTACAAACCACACTTGCACGATTACTCTGGACCTCTAAGAAATGATACGACAACAATGACGGGACGGGGCCGTCATACCACGAATATAGCACCTGACAACGGGGACTATACGAATAAGCCTCGGAGAAGCGGAGCTTTCCCAACGCAGGCTGTGACCCTAAGGCGAGGATCAATGGCGGTGTACCTTTACTGCGGCATGAACGCGGCCCCGAAGGAGTCGATAACAGTGCAGAGTATGTGGCGAAAATAAATCGTAAATGAAATCATAGTAGTCTATAAAGCGGGAGCATGTATGATAACCAAACTACGATTCACAATAGCGATCGTGTCAAGTCGAGGACTCACGCCCTCAAACTCATCACAGTAAAACCGTACGGGGTAAGTACGAAGGCATAGCAGACTACTAAGACCCTCAGTACCACAAATGCCATAAAGCGTATCACGAGGTCTTTCTAGACCGCACGTAATCGAAGGCGGCGCCCGCGGTATCAGCGTGCGCGTCTATTCTGGAACTCGCGACTCGCATAGGTCACTGCGGACCGCGTAGGTATTCCTCGAATCATGGTCCCGCATCGCTGAGGTATACCAGCGTCGAGGCGGCAACCCCGGTATCCGCTGGGCTCCGCGACCAGCGTAGTCTCAAAAGACCGCATAGTCTCAGCGGACCGCGCCAGGAATCCCCGCGTCGGGCTAAACACCGGAATGATCAATCCTGGAGCTACCGCTCCGCGTAGTCACAAGGACCGCATAGGCCGTAGAGACCGCGTCAAGGGTGGCAAGCCCTCGGTATAATAAGTCAAAGGGTATGTGATACAATAATAGTACAGCGGGCTTAACGTTTAACAACGTAAGCCTGACAAGAATGACCCGCTTACCTGACATCACAAGATACTAACACACGTAGCATCCTAACATGTTTACTTATCAAATCAACAGAAAGTATTACAAGGCTATCACAAACCAACACAATCAAGTTATTCACACGAGGTACTTTATGCTAACAAGTTGAATTATCTAACCCCAAAGTACTTCACATTAAATCTTTAAAAGATCTGTTTCTTTCACATAAGTCACCTGATACACGTAGTATAAAATAGAGTATTTGTCTTTTAAATAAACTAAAACACTTACCTTTGTAAAATCAAGTAACAACATTATTTTCCAAGCGTCGAGTTTGCCTAATTTCAAATGTTCACGTTTCTTATTTTAGAAAGGTTTAGTAGTTCAAGGTCTTATTCATTTAAGAATATAATTCTCTTTTAAACAATCGGAGAAAACATAAGCCTTATATGTGAGTAGGATATTCTTGTTTATAACAATCTTATTACAGCAGCCATGATCTAGGAAATATCATTTTGTCTCGTCTTAGTTTCTATGCGGATGGAAGTTTCTCTTTGGTTTTAATAATACTTAATTATTCAATACATTTTCCTTTATTAACGCTGCGATGGTTTGTCGATACATTTACGATTTCGAAATCGGTAAAACATTATCCCTTTTAAAAATCAAGTACTCATTACTCACGAATGAGGTTTCACACAAAATTCATATAATTTATTTAAGTTAAGTCTCTTATCTTACAAGATCAAGTCTCTTAACTTCTATAATAATTAAAATCATTCGTTTTATCTTTCTTAAGCCGTTATACCTAACTTCCCATAAAGCTAGTATAACTCTTAAGCTTTTAAAACCAAGTACACTCTTCTTTTAAAAGCAGTTCTTAATTCTCTTGAACTCTTCAAGATTATTATTATTGGGCTTAAGTCAAAAGACATTTGCCGTACAACTACGTTCAAATAACATACGTCGTCTGCGTACTACATAGTTATACACACGTCATGCTAGAAGAGATAGGAAGAGGTTCACATACCTCGCGGCGATTATCGATTATTAGCAAATCGCTCCATGGCTATAACGGCTAGCTTTGGTCCGCTTCTCAAGTAGCACGTCTTTGCTCGCGAGAACATTCAACCTATCACGGGTTACCAAGTCTATCAAAGTCTAGACTACTCGGTAGAATAAATCTAGATGCAAGATCCTACGGGAAAATTGGCGGCCGCCACTGCGATCAAACTACAAGTCTCATGTCTGATCCTAAGTAATTCTGATTCGATTCGATTCTTGAGCTTAAGTCGAGGACATTGCCACAACATTAAGTTCGATTACTATATATAGTATCTTGACTATATATTCTAACATTATGTAATTTCCAATTACAATAGAGGACAAGATAATTACCTCGATAAGCCCGTAATTATCAGAGTTTAATGTCGATCCTTAGCAAGGTTTAGCTCGACTCAGGCGCTCGACCAGCTCTAAACCACCGCCAGAAGTTCTAACCAACTTCACACAATACTCAACGGACTATGGAGATTTTCCTAGGGTTTCGGTTTGTGGTAGTGGGAAGTATAATAGTATTTACGGGCTTTTCGTAAAGGTATAACCTTAGAATACTACAAGGTATCTGCTAAGGTAATTTGGGCATTATAACAATACTTTTGAGTATTTCTACACCACAAGGGGGTATTATCACGAAAGCAACAAGGCTAGGGGTACCCACGGCTAGCACCTCAAAGGAGGAGGGCTCTCGGCCAAGGGTGGGGAGGCTTAGGGCGAACTCAACACAAGGGGAGGAGAAGGAGAGCTTTCAAGACTTAGGCAAATATTTGGATGAAGAAGTCTTCACTAAGGGGGTATTTATAGGTCAAGTGAAGGCGACCAATGGCGAATCTTGCCAAGTGCTATGCAAGTGTAGGGCGAATCTTGCCAAGTGCCACACTTGACTAACACAAAAATATCCTACCAACCCTTGACCACAATGGCCAACTTTGGCCACTACATTCTGTGAGTGTCCCGATGAGAGGGTGACAAGTGTAAGCCTCTTGTTGATCAAAATGTTTAAATCTCTCGGAAAAATCCATAAAAATAAAAAATGGCATAGCGGAAATTCCCCTACGAAAAGTGAAAGCGTTTAGCGAAGCGACTCTGTCGGGTGTTGTGCACAAAATTAAATCGGCGAGCCTACTTGAAGTTCGAAATTTCCTCGTGCGTCCTGCGTACATACTGCGGAAATACGGGGTATAACATTCTCCTCGCCCGAAACATTCGTCCGAATGTTCCTTCAGAATCTCAAAACAAGCGGCGCCCGGATATAGTCTTCACTACTATTCTTACGAGAACAAACACGCCACGTCGGCCACGAAACACCCCGCGAAATACTTACATCTAAGTCACGAGGAAACACCTCTAACATCGCCAAAATGATACTACTTTGTCACTTTGTCGCGAGCGCTTGCTCGGCGACCCAACAAATGGTGCCGGCTGCGTGCGATCACTGAAGGCGCCGTGCGCTCGAATTCTTACCACATTTACGATCGCTTTAGTATCGAAACTTCGGGGTTACTATCTCTTAACGTGGGCATCATTTCTTGGGAACATTACGGATGGATCTTGATACTTTCGAACATAACAATACGAAAGGCGGACGTCACGCCTCTAAGTCGGACGGCAAATGCTAACATATAGGCAACTGGCCTATTCTTCACATGAACTCACAAAGGCCCAGTAACTCGGGCTAAGTTTCCTCTGTTTTCCCAAAGCTCGTCACACGGCCAGGGGTGGTACTTTCGAAGACCGGCCGTCGGCTGAACTCTGGCGTCGTCGCGATTATCATACGATTCCTGCAGCTGCGAACTTCTTCTAGACAAGCTTCGCTAACCACGATGCTGGAACAAGCTGAGCCATTATGCGAACGCTTGCCAACATCGAACCAATCGGCCGTGACTTACACTTCGCGCTTTACAAGGCTTCGTAAGGCGACATCCGAACAACTGCAATGGTAGCTAAAACAACTTCTCTCTGAGAGACAACCGTCCCCAACTACCCCGAAATCCAAACGGCACGAGGCGAATGCGGTCGAGACTACTTTGAGTCCTTAACCTGCTGGTAAAACTTCCGGAAACAAAAGCGGTAGTATCACGGGCTCGGACATGCGCCATAAGGTGAAGGTAGGCACCGTGCGACCTTACAACCTTTACGATGTATCAACTGCCGAGTGAATGGTCGACCGAAGAACACGATGGGCTGCCCGTCGGCCCGACCAGCGGTCGAGCGCGTCCACGAACTCGTGCGCTGGTTAACTAAACTTGGGCCTAACACCCTCGTGACCTACCACGCGGCGGGACCACGCGACGGACCGCGCTGAACATGCGGCGGGTTGACCCATGGCGTGGCCTCAACCCGACGGCAAGCGCGAAATACTATCCCGAAGGAACAATCTCACTAAACATATTACGAAAACCTGGCGGTCTTCTTAGCTCGACTACCTCTTTCATTCCACACTACTAGGGACTATCCCAAACATAGCTCACGTCGCTGGGCACCCGATGAGGATCAACATAACCATACGTCTTTTACTCTAGATGACCTTACCTCGAGGTCTCTGCGTACAAGACTACAGGTTTACACCTACTATCCCCCGATTCTTACTTGGTTAACTAACCGGGATTTCTAATCACAACTAACACAAAGCACTTAAGGTATACTCGCTTATCACATAAACAAAACTCTAGAGGGTTAAAGATATATCTATATCTCTTTGCTCCGCTTAGTCGTTCTAATCAAACTTGCCGTGAGGCGCATTGAGGAGATGACAAACTACCCGCGATCACGAAGGCTAAGTCCTCCTGAGGACACTCTTGATACGGACCACGGCGGTCATGCGTACAACAAGTACCAACCTAAAAGATGACATTCCCGGGATGGCGTGCATCGCAGCTGTGAGCGGAAGCCACGGGTTCTAACCAACTCCTGCGTACCGAGCGTCACGAAATTCGTGGAAGACCACTCTGCGATGGATGTGCATAATCAAATCTGTGGTGAGGTGACTCGCCTCGAAAGTTACCAAAGGACCTTCTTTGCTCTGGCCTGTACATTTGTCGCCCGTTAACGCGTCGATCTCTACGTTTCTCGGCTGCTGCGCATAAGCGTACGAGCCATGCTCGAAGCCTAAGCGAAGGATTACTCTTGCACAATCTTCTCTTAGGTAGTCGTCAAGACTTGCGGTACAACGGTATACTCTTTGGTAGCCAAATCCATAGCTAATGTGGTCGCCTTCTTGCGATCTAAATTCTCTGTTCGATGTCGTGGGCGAAGGTTCAAATATCATGGCGCGATGGTAGGGCTGCCGTCGCGTGCTAAACTCTGCTTTGGGGCTAGTGATGTCGCGAAATCCCCGAATGAAGCACCTAACTCGGGTGATGATTGGGCTGTGCCCTCGTAACCCTCTGAACTCTACTCGCGGCTCCGCCATTTGCGCGCCTCTGGGCGGGTTGCCTGGCGGAGGCATAGCGGTAAGGAAAGAAATACGTTTAGAGGTCGATTTACAACACGACTCTAAGGCACGATCTCGAGTGAGAAGAATAGAAACCAATCCTAAATATCCTATAGCCTCACGATTATTGGCGTGGTGCGCACCGATAATCAAGACTCTCTTGGATCTGATGCGTAGACACTTTCAGGATTAAGCGCTCGATACCACTTTTGTCACGACCGAACTGGGCGTGGTGGTGTCTTACCGGGCACCACTGGTGATACAACATCGAGTGTCAGTGAACATAAAACACATCGTGAAACAAATGAAGTACAAAGCGATGTCGAGGAAAACTTGCACGAGGCATATATATAAATAACAACTCTTACAAATGAGCAGTTTAATCCTTTTTACAAACCACACTTGCATTACTACGGACCTCACAGAAATGATACGACAACATGATAGCGGGACGGGGCCGTCATACCACGATATGGCACTTTCTGACAACGGGGACTATACGAATAAGCCTCGGAGAAAGCGGAGCTTTCCCAACGACTGTGACCCTAAGGCGAGGATCAACGGCGGTGTACCTTTACTGCGGCGTGAGCGGCCCCGAAGAGTCGATCTGCCAGTGCAGAGTATGTGGCGAAAATAAATCGTAAATGAAATCATAGTAGTCTATAAAGCGGGAGGCATGTATGATAACCAAACTACGATTCACAATAGCGATCGTGTCAAGTCGGGGACTCGCGCCCTCAAAGTCGTCACAATAAAACCGTGCGGGGTAAATGCGAAGGCATAGCAGGCTACTAAGACCCCGGTACCACAAATGCCATAAAGCGTATCACGAGGTCTTTCTAGACCGCACCACGTAATCGAAGATGGCCGCCGCGATATCCTTTGTGCGCGTCTATTCTGGAACTCGCGACTCGCATAGGTCACCACGGACCGCGTGAGGTATTCCTCGAATCATGGTCCCGGACCGCTGAGGTATACCGCGTCGAGGCGGCAACCCGGTATCCGCTGGGCTCCGCGACCGCGTAGTCTCAAAGACCGCATAGTCTCAGCGGACGCGTAGGAATCCCCGCGTCGGGCTAAACACCGGAATGATCAATCACGGAGCTACCGCGCTCGCGTAGTCACGAGGACGCGTAGGCGTAGAGACCGCGTCAGGGTGGCAAGCCCTCGGTATAATAAGTCAAAGGGTATGTGATACAATAATAGTACAACGGGCTTAACGTTTAACAACGTAAGCCTGACAAGAATGACCCACTTACCTGACATCACAAGATACTAACACGTAGCATCTAACATGTTTACTTATCAAATCAACAAGAAAGTATTACAAGGCTATCACAAACCAACACAATCAAGTTATTCACACGAGGTACTTTATGCTAACAAGTTGGTATCTAACCCCAAAGTACTTCACACATTAAATCTTTAAAAGATCTGTTTCTTTCACATAAGTCACCTGATACACGTAGTATAAAATAGAGTATTTGTCTTTTTAAATAAACTAAAACACTTACCTTTGTAAAATCAAGTAACAACATTATTTTCCAAGCGTCGAGTTTGCCTAATTTCAAATGTTCACGTTTCTTATTTTAGAAAGGTTTAGTAGTTCAAGTCTTATTCATTTAAGAATATAATTCTCTTTTAAACAATCGGAGAAAACATAAGCCTTATATGTGAGTAGGATATTCTTGTTTATAACAATCTTATTACAATGACCATGATCTAGGAAATATCATTTTGTCTCGTCTTAGTTTCTATGCGGATGGAAGTTTCTCTTGGTTTTAATAATACTTAATTATTCAATACATTTTCCTTTATTAACTGCGGTGGTTTGTCGATACACATTTACGATTTCGAAATCGATAAAACATTATCCTTTTAAAAATCAAGTACTCATTACTCACGAATGAGGTTTCACAAAATTCATATAATTTATTTAAGTTAAGTCTCTTATCTTACAAGATCAAGTCTCTTAACTTCTATAATAATTAAAATCATTCGTTTTATCTTTCTTAAGCCGTTATACCTAACTTCCCATAAAGCTAGTATAACTCTTAGCTTTTAAAACCAAGTACACTCTTCTTTTAAAAGCAGTTCTTAATTCTCTTGAACTCTTCAAGATTATTATTATTCGGGCTTAAGTCAAAAGACATTGCGTACAACTACGTTCAAATAACATACGTCGTCTGCGTACTACATAGTTATACACATCATGCTAGAAGAGATAGGAAGAGGTTCACATACCTCGCGGCGATTATCGACTATTAGCAAATCGCTCGCGGCTATAACGGCTAGCTTTGGTCCACCTTCTCAGTAGCACATGCTACTTGCTCGCGAACATTCAACCTATACGAGTTACACAAGTCTATCAAAGTCTAGACTACCGGTAGAATAAATCTAGATGCAAGATCCTACGGGAAAATTGGCGACCGCTTGCCAGTCAAACTACACAAGTCTCTTTATGTCTGATCTAAGTAATTCTGATTCGATTCGATTCTTGAGCTTAAGTCGAGGACATTGCCACAACATTAAGTTCGATTACTATATAGTATACTTCAACTATATATTCTAACATTATGTAATTTCCAATTACAATAGAGGACAAGATAATTACCTCGATAAGCCCGTAATTATCAGAGTTTAATGTCGATCCTTAGCAAGGTTTAGCTCGACTCAGGCGCTCGACCGCTCTAAACCACCCTTAGAAGTTCTAACCAACTTCTACACAATACTCAACGGACTATGGAGATTTTCCTAGGGTTTCGGTTTGTGGTGACGGGAAGTATAATAGTATTTCTGGGCTTTTCGTAAAGGTATAACCTTAGAATACTACAAGGTATATGGCTAAGGTAATTTGGGCATTATAACAATACTTTTGAGAGTATTTCTACACCACAAAGGGGGTATTATCAAAGCAACAAGGGTAGGGGGGGGTACCCCACGGCTAGCACCTCAAAGGAGGGAGGGGAGGGCTCTCGGCCAAGGGTGGGGGAGGCTTAGGACGAACTCAACACAAGCGGAGGGAGAAGGAGAGCTTTCAAGACTTAGGCAAATATTTGGATGAAGAACTCTTCACTAAGGGGGGGTATTTATAGGTCAAGTGAAGGCGACCAATGGCGAGATCTTGCCAAGTGCTATGCAAGTGTAGGGCGAGATCTTGCCAAGTGCACACTAGCCAACTAACACAAAAATATCCTACCAACCTTGACCACAATGGCCAACTTTGGCCACTACATTCTGCCAGGTGTCCCAATGAGAGGGTGACAAGTGTCGCCCTCTTGTTGGTCCAAAATGTTTCGTCTCTCGGAAAAATCCGCAAAAATAAAAAATGGCATAGCCGGAAATTCCCCTACGAAAGCTGTGAAAACGTTTCGCCGAAAAACGACTCTAATCGGGTGTTGTGCACAAAATTAAATCGGCCAAGCCTACTTGAAGTTCGAAATTTCCTACGTACGTCCCTGCGTACATACTCTGGAAATACGGGGTATAACAAGATGCCGGGGCATGCGGTCATTGTGAGGTTCAGATTGTTAGTCCATGGACCGCTAATCCATGAAGCTTGCCGCAGTGACGAGCGATCACGGGCTTGATTTGTACGTGTGGTTCAGGCACATTTTAGATACTTGTTCTGGTCATTTCTCGTGTATCGGTAGCCTCTGGTTGATAGCTTGAGATACTTGCCTCGGTCATATCTCGTGAGACGGTTGGCTAGGGTACGTTAGCTTTGGTACTTGCCTCGGCCAGTTGCGTGGCTAGCTTTTGGATCTGGTAATTAGCTTCCGTACCTTGCCCGTGAAGTTTTATGACTAGCTTTTGGATCTGGTATAGAGCGATTCTACTTGGCCCGATCGGTTTGATGACGCAGGCAGGATCTAGTGTTCAGGTTCACATATGGATGTTGTTTTATATCATGTACTGCCGGCAGTGAGGAATGAGTTCCACGGGCATGAGTGAATTATGGGCGTGAGACCCATAGTTATGTGTGAGTGATTATTCTGGGGATGTGCGTCCCCTTACTTGGCATAACTGTTTACTTATCGCAAAAGGTTTTATAAAATGATGAAATGTGATTTCATTACTGATTTTTCGATTTCACATACTTGGTACTGTTGTCTTGACCTCGCCCGGGGTGCGGCGTATAAAGAGGCGAGCCTACCACGAGAACAGGGCAACCGTGGCTCTCCGTATGGCACGTCCGCTGTGTATGGGATCGCATGCAGCCCGGTACCATTTGTTGGGTCGCCGGAGTGACACTAGAACCTCGCGGCAAAGTGACAAAAGTGGTATCAGAGCAGTTAATCCTCGAAAAGTGTCTACAGACCGTGTCTAGTAGAGTCTTGATTATCGGTGTGTTGTGCACCACATCTATAATCAGGAGGCTGCAGGATATTTAGGATTGGTTTCCATTCTTCTCACTCTGAGATCGTGCCTTAGAGTTGTGTTATAAGTTGGACTCCTCCGACGTATTCTTTTCACCGCTATGCCTCTAGTGCAACCCAGAGCCCGGGAGGAGGCGGCGCGAAGGAGGCTGCGAGTAGAACATAGAGGTTCACGAGGGCACAGCCCGGTTCTTACCGAGATAGTACTTGGCGATGAGTTTTATGGCGCTAGCCCCAAAGCGAGTTAGAGCGGCGGCGATTTCTCACGAGGCCACGATACCTGAGCCTCCAATTCCACGGCCAGAAGCCGAGGATATGAGTTCAGGGTGATAGCCCAGTTACTAGCTAGGCTGGTGGCTGGGAATGAGGACGGACGGGAGCTGGTGGTTCGGCGATGACGATGATTCCCACAGATCCGATGGTCTGAGACTTCGGGATTTCTTGTGTTGCAGTTTGCCAGAGTCCTATGGAGGGAGAGCTGAGGATGATCCTCAGGGTGTCGTACTAGTTTGGGAGATTATTATACCTGTGGCCGTCAGGGCCATGTGATGGGAGGATGCCCAAGTAGGAAGGATACAAGAGGGATGACTCACTACGGGTCGATTCTTGAGTTGATTGTTGGGAGAAGGGGGTGCTAGTCAGATGAGGTCACCCCCACCTCGTTGTGGCCATTGTTATAGGCTCCCTTATGGGGAGTGTCGTACTGCTTCGACAGCTTGTATGCTTGCGGCCAATAGGGCCATTTGGTGAGAGTTTGTCCGACCAGAGGTAACCCAGAGGTAGAGACTCAGCCTTCGGGATCGGTGGCTGGATCATCGCCTTATATAGCTAGGCGTCCTGCAGGGCAGGATTATGATTAGAGCAAAGAGAAAGTAAGGCAGTAGTTGCAGAGATACCTTTAGCCCTTAAAAGACTTGGTTATGTTGTTATGGTGGATACGTGTTAAGTGCTACGTACGGGTAGCATTGTGTTAAGTGTGAATTAGAAAACATGGGTAGTTGAGAAAGGGTAAGTCTGGAGACGAGGCGATTGTGAGCCTTAGAATTTATAACAGTTAGGACCTTGGATGCAAGGCCGCCTTAAGTGAATGATTTTACGGTTGGTCTTTGTCGAAGTACTTGGTATGCGTGATACATATTGTGGGATAATTCCATGGGTAGTGCGAGATGGAAGTGGTAGCTTTCATGACTTGTGTTAGTGAGATTGTTCCGGATCGGGGAACAAGGTTTGGCGCGACGGTGGGTCGGGTTGAGGCCAGATGGCGGGTCAACCCGCAGCCCGGAATGGGATAAGTCGGTTGAGGTGGTCCCGCCAGTGGTAGGATCACGAGGGTGCTAGGCCCAGTTTAGGTAACCATCGTGCGAGTTCGAGATCGTTCGACCGATAGTCAGGCGATGAGGTCACTATCTTGTCTTTCGATCGGAATTTACTCGGCGGAGGGTTATGCGAGATGTTATGTATCAGGAGGGTTGTAAGGCTACCCGGGGTTCCTACTTTCTATGGCAGGCAGTGGAGCCCAGTTTTCGGCTATTTCTTTTGTGTCTGGAGGTTTTACCAGGCAGGGATAGGAACTCGAGTGAGTCTCAGTATTGCATTTACCCTCGGGCCGGTGTTGTGATTTTAGGGGTAGCTGTAAGGATTATGTGCCTCTTGTTGAGTGTGTATTATTATAATAGCTACCATTTCAGTATTCGGATATCACATTACGAAAGCTTGTATAGGCTGAAGTGTTGGTTGTCAATCGACTGGTTCGATGTTGGCAAGGTTCAGATAGTGGGTACATACTTGTTCCAGCAGAATGTGGATAGGGTGAAGCTTATCCAGATGAGGTTGTTTGCAGCTCGGAGTCAGCAGAAGCCGTACGGATAATCAGCATCAACACTTGGAGTTCAGGTTGACGGTGGGTCTTCTTGAAGGTACCACCCCGGAAGGGTGTGACGAGTTTTGGAAGCGAGGACAACTTAGCGAAGTACTTTTGGGCCTTTCGGCGTGGTTGTACAATGGTAGGGTTGCCTATAAGATAAGCACCGGCCCAACTTAGGAGGCGATACGTCCGGTCTCGTATTACTAGGTTTGGAAGAGTATCCTTTGGACCAGGAGTGAGAGTTAGTGTTGTTATACATGTTAGAGGTGATTCCTCGTGGTTTGGATTTGTATGTTATGCTATGGCCATTGATGGCATGATTGGTTTCGTAAGTGTAGTAGTGAAGACTATACCGGAGCATGTGTGTTTGGAATCTTAGAAGGAACATTCGGGACGAATGTTTCTAAGGGGGGACGCATGTTATACCCCGTAGTTCCAGGTATGTATGTGGGGATGTCGTGCGAGAATCTGACGAAATTTTGGAAAGAAAGAAAGATGTGAATTTTTCACGGAAAAGTTCCGTTTTGTGAAGAAAAAGGTTCGTTAGTGGGAATTGGATTCCCAGATTTGGTATTCGGACTTCTTGGATTATCTTAGAATTTTGAGATTTTATTTTCGGAAATGGTCACGTGGGGCCCATGGGAGGCATTTACGGTTTTGTGGGGCGGCTTTGTTTTTGAGGTTTCCGCATTTTGGATATTTTCTAAGACGAAATATTTTGGACGAATCGGGCGACACGTGTCACCCTCGTGTGGCCATGTGGCTGAAATGGTGTGACAAGTGGCTAGCCACTTGTCACCTACTCACTTGGCCGATTTTGGCCTTGACATTTGGTAGCCTATTTCGTTGGCCATGTGCTGTGGTGGGACCCACACACACATGGCCCAATCTTGACCACCCACCTTGCATTGATCTTGGCCCTTGACTCTTATATATACCCATTAGCTTGAAGAGTATTTCATCAACACTTGAAAGCCTTTCAAGCAAAATACTCCACTTTTTGTGGTTTCGTCCACCCCTCCTCTTGTGTAGAATACCTTGTGTATTGTGGTATAATTCCAAATACACTAGCCTAGTATCCTAGTAGTATTCCAAGGTTGTTTTAATACTTGGGCCCGAAATACTACTTTATCCGCTAGTCATGAAATGAAACCCTAGAAAATCTTCATAAGCTTGGTTGAAGTATTTAGAGAAGTTGTTTAGAAACTTCTAAGGGTTGCTTGGAGCGGGTTGGAGCGTAAGGAATTGGAGCTAAGCGTTGCTCAGGATCGACATATAATCTTGGATAATTTTGGGCTTATCGAGGTAATGATCTATGTCCCCCTATTGTAATTGGATATTACATATTGTAGTAATATATAGTTGAGCATACTATATATAGAATGAGTATTGAACTGTATTTACATAAGGCTGTATTTACAGTAGATTGTTGTATTATTGTGGAGTAGGATTATACACGACTGGTTAGACGTATAAACCCCCCCCCCCCCTGGTTGGCTTGGTAGTCGGCCTCGATAGAGGAGGAGATTTCTGTGATTGCGGGGAGGGAGGTCTTTGCCAATTTTCGTAGAATCGAGGCTGTTTACTTAAGTATTCTACGAAGAGAACTAGAGATTGATAGATATATTGTGGCCTTTATAGGTGGATCTTCTACGCGCGACATGCTTGACTTGGCTTGTGGCTTAAGCTAAAAGGTATGTGATTCTTCCTATACTCTTGAGCATGATTGTTGTAAACTATATAGTACGGTAGACGTACGTGTGTGAAATGGATTTTGTTTGTTTAAAACATAAAGTGTTATAATGGCTTTATGGGAAGTTAGTTATAACGACTTTATGAAAATAAAAGAAAGATTTGGTTTTGACTGTAAAACGACTTGATTTTGAAAGTTAAGAGACTTGATCTTGAAAGACAAGAGACTTGACTTATAACGACTTGTTTTTTTTTTGGAAAAAGAGAAGTAACTTGATTTAAGTATAGGTTACTTGTTTTGAAAATAGTAAAGTTATTTGGGTTTTAAAAGAACACTTGTTGTTATTTTAAAAGAAAAGCACTTGGTTTTAAAAAGGTATAGAGTACTTGATTTTAAAAATCTTATAAAGATTTTCTGAAGGTGTAGTAATTTGGTTTAAAAAGGGAAACGTGTTTTAATACTACGAGTATTAGTATCATGTGGCTTTTACGAAAAAAGAGGTCTTTTTGAAAGAATGAAAGTATGTAGTATTTTGGGTTTGAAACCCGGATTGTTGATAAAAATGTATGTATGTTGAACTTGTCTATGCTTGTCGTGATAGTCTTTGATGTGCAAGTGTTTTGTTGATGTCTTCCGTGACTCTGGGAGGGCGGTTATCGATTGATTGTTGGACATCTTGGCGTTGGATTTTCCACGGTATCGTCGGCTTTGAGTATCATCTTGTTATTCCTTTGGACATCTTGACGTGATGGATGTTCCACGCACGTCGATGGGATGGTTTCATGGCCATGACTTCCGAGGTGAGATCGGCATGCGGTCATTGTGAGGTTCGATTGTTAGTCCATGGACGCTAATCCATGAAGCTTGCCGCGATGTGGCGATCACGGGATTGATTTATGCGTGTGGTTCGAGCACACTTTAGATACTTGTTACGTCATTTCGTGTATCGGTAGCCTCGGTTGATAGCTTGAGATACTTGCCTCGGTCATATCTCGTGAGACGGTTGGCTAGAATGCGTTAGCTTTGGTACTTGCCTCGGCGATTCGTGGCTAGCTTTTGGATCGTAATTAGCTTTCGCACCTTGCGTGAAGTTTTATGACTAGCTTTTGGATCTGGTATGAAGCGATTCTACTTGGCGTCGGTTTGATGACGCAGCAGGATCTAGTGTTCGTGTTCACATATGGATGTTGTTTTACATCATGTAATGCCGTGATGAGAATGAGTTCCACGCGTAGTGAATTATGGGCGTGAGAACCATAGTTATGTGTGAGTGATTATTCGGGGATGTCGTCCTTACTTGCCATAATCGTTTACTTATCGCAAAGGTTTTATAAAATGATGAAATGTGATTTCATTACGGTATTTTCGATTTCACATACTTGGTACTGTTATCTTGACCTCGCCCGAGGCTGCGTTCATCTGCGCGGTAGGTACATCGGTTGTGGATCCTCGCCATAGGATCTCGATTGGCGTATTGGAAGCTCCGTTTCTCGGAGGCTTATCTTTTGGTATGTTTCCACTGAGTTGTAGGTTCTTGTACATTCGGGGTATGGCGGGCCCTGTCCGTCATAGTTGTTGTTACATTCTTAGAGGTGCATGAAATCGCTGTGGGTAGTGTTGTAAGGATTATGCTGTTCGGTTTATATATACGCACGGCGACCGTTTTGGTTGGCCTATTTTCTTATGATGTATCTTGTTTCATGTTCATGTTTTTATTTCCGCTGATTTTCTCTGATGTTGTATCACTAGGGTGCCCGGGGTAAGGCACCAGTCACGGGCCCCGGTTCGGGTCGTGACACACCCCTTCCTCTCCGAACCACTGAATCCACAACTAACCCGGTAGGCTGAGTCCTCCTACCTGTATCCCTCCTACTAGGACATCCTCCCATCACATGGCCCTGACGGCCACAGGTATAATAATCTCTCAAACTAGCACGACACCCTGAGGATCATCCTCAGCTCTTTATCCATAGAACTCTGGCGAACTGCAACTCAAGAAATCCCGAAGTCTTAAACTATCGGATCTAGGGTGAACCACTGGTACTGCCGGAACCACCGCTCCGTCCGTCTCATTCCACCACCACCTCACTAGTAACTGGGCCATCTCCTGAACTCATATCCTCGGCTCCTAGTCATGGAACTGGAGGCTCAGGTATCGTGGCCTCCGTAGAAACTGCTGCCGCTCTAATCTCTGCTGGGGCTAGCGACGTCATAAAACTCGTCGTCTGAAGTACTATCTCAGGTAATGACCAGGCCTGTGCCCTCGTAACCCTCTGTGTTCTACTCGTAGCTCCCTCTGATGTCTTGCCCATCTAGGCTCTGGTTGCCTTTCGCAGAGGCATAACCGGTACAAACGAATACGTCCGAAGGAGTCCAACTTATAACACAGCTCTAAGGCACGATCTCAGAGTGAGAAGAATAGAAACAAATCCTAAATATCCCATAGCCTCCTGATTATAGGTGTGGTGCACAACACACCGATAATCAAGACTCTACTAGATACGGTCTGTAGACACTTTCCGAGGATTAACTGCTCTGATACCACTTTTGTCACGACCCGACCTCGGGCCCGCGACTGGTGCCTTACCCCGGGCACCCTAGTGATACAACATCAGAGAAAATCAGCGAAAATAAAAACTTAAACAGGAAACAAGATACCTCATAAGAAAACAGGTCAACCAAAACGGTCGCCTTCATGTATATATATATCAAACCGAACAGTTACAATCCTTTACAACCCTGCCCACAACAGTACTACAGACCTCTAAGAATGTAACAATAACTATGACGGGACAGGGCCCCGCCATACCCCTGAATGTACAAGAACCTACAACTCAGGGAAACATACCAAAAGATAAGCCTCCGGAGAAACGGAGCTTCCCAATACGCTGTTGCGTGATCCATGAGCGAGGATCCACAACTGATGTACCTCTACCGCGGCGTGAGCGGCCGAAAGTCGATCTGACAGTACCAAGTATGTGAAACTGAAAATACTGTAATGAAATCACATTTCATCATTTTATAAAACCATTTTGCGATAAGTAAACAGTTATGCCAAGTAAGGGGACGCACATCCCCAAAATGATCACTCACACATAACTATGGGTCTCACGCCCATAATATCAATCATGCCCGTGGAACTCATTCCTCACTGCCGGCAGTACATGATGTAAAACAACACCCATATGTGAACCTGAACACTAGATCACTGCTGCGTCGTCAAACCGACGGGCAAGTAGAATAGCCAACTACCCAAAAGCTAGTCATATCCCATCACGCAAGGTACGGAAGCAACTACTACCCAAAGCTAGCGCATCGCCGAGGCAAGTATCTTAAGCTAACGTCTGATAGCCTACCGTCTCACAAGATATGACCGAGGCAAGTATCTTAAGCTATCTACGGAGGCTACCAGCGAGAAAATGACCAGAACAAGTATCTAAAGTGTGCCTGAACCACACGTACAAATCAAGCCCGTGATCGCTCGTCACCGCGGCAAGCTTCATGGATTAGCGGTCCATGGACTAACAATCTGAACCTCACAATGACCGCATGCCCCGGCATCTCACCTCGGAAGTCATGGCCATGAAACCATCCCATCGACACGTGCGTGGAACATCCATCGCGTCAGCATGTCCAAAGGAAATCAATCAGATAGCCGGCCCTCCCAGAGAGTCACGGCAGTACAGAACAACCAGTCAATACTCAAAGTGGACGCATACTCGTGGACCACCCAACGCCGTGATGTCCAATCAATCAATCGGATAGCCTACCTCCGAGAGTCACGGCAGTATATCAACAAAATACTTGCACATCAAAGACTATCACAACAAGCATAGGCAAGTTCAACATACATTCATTTTAATCAACAATCCGGGTTTCAAACCCAAAATACTACATACATTCATTCTTTCAAAAAAAAAAGACCTCTTTTTACGTAAAAGCCACATGATACTAATACTCGTAGTATTAAAAACACGTTTTCCTTTCAAACCAAATTACTACACCTTCCGAAAATCTTTATAAGATTTAAAATCAAGAACTCTACACTTTTAAAACCAAGTGCTTTTCTTTTAAACAACATCAAGTATATTATTTAAAACCCAATAACTTACTCTTTCCAAAACAAGTAACCTATACTTAAATCAAGTTACTTCTCCTTTTCCGAAAACAAGTCGTTTATAAGTCAAGTCTCTTATCTTTCAAGATCAAGTCTCTTAACTTTCAAAATCAAATCTTTCTTTTATTTTCATAAAGTCGTTATAACTAACTTCCCATAAAGCCATTATAACACTTTATGTTTAAAACAAACAAAACTCATTTCACACATGTACGTCTACCGTACTATATAGTTCACAACAATCATGCTCAAGAGTATAGGAAGAATCACATACCTTTTTAGCTTAAACCACAAGCCAAGTCAAGTATGCCGCGCGTAGAAGATCCACCTATAAAGGCCACAATATATCTATCAATCTCTAGTTCTTTTCGTAGAATATTCTAAATACAAGATTCCTTATTCTACAGAAAATTCGGCAGCACCTCCCCCCCCTGCTAACTCATAAATCTCCTCCCCAAACAAGGCCCGTTACCAGGCCAACAACTCCCAGGGGACTACACGTCTAACCGGACGTGTTCAATTCTGCTTCACAATAATACTACACAAGTCTACTGTAAGTACAGTCCAATGTAAATACAGTTCAAACCTTTATAATCATCCTTCCAATATTCATTCTATATATAGCATACTCAACTATACATTACTAAAATATGTAATATCCAATTACAATAGGGGGACATAGATTATTACCTCGATAAGCCCAAAAATTATCCAAGTTTATAAGTAGATCCTGAGCAACGTTTAGCTCCAATTCCTTACGCTCCAACCCGCTCCAAGCGACCCTTAGAAGTTTCCAAACAACTTCTCTAAATACTTCAACCAAGCTAGGAAGATTTTTCTAGGGCTTCACTTTACGACTATTGGAATAAAGTAGTATTTCCGGGCTCCTAGTATTAAAACAACTTTGGAATACTACTAGGGATACTAGGCTAAGGTATTTGGGATTATACAACAATACACCAAGTATTTCTACACAGGTGGGGGAGGGGGACGAAATAGGGCTAAAGGGAGGGAGTATTTGCTATGGAAAATCTTCAAGTGTGGATGAAATACTCTTCAACCTTAAGGGGGTATTTATAGAGGAATTAAGGGCCAAGATCTTATCAAGTGTTTGGTCATTTTTTGGCCATTTGTGTGTGTGTCCCAACACACCACTTTGCCAACGAAAACAATGGCCAAGTGGCTTGCCACTTGTAAGGCCATTCGGCGAGGACAGTGGCTAGACTGTCCTCCAAATCGCCAAGGTGCCACATGGGGTGACACGTGTCGCCCGACTAAATCAAAATATTTCGTCTTCCGAAAATATCCAAAATACCGGAAACCTTAAAAACAAAGCGGGCTCCACAAAACCGTAAATTTCTCCCGTGGGCCCCACGTGACCATTTCCGAAAATAAAATGTCAAAATTCTAATATAATCCAAGAAGTCCAAATACCAAATCTGGGAATCCAATTCCCATTAACGAACCTTTTTCTTCACAAAAACCGGAAACTTTTCCGTCGAAAAATCACATCTTTCTTTCTTTCCAAAATTTACCGTATTCTCGTGCACGTCCTCACATACATACCACGGAACTACGGGTATAACATCGCTGCCTCCCGAATCTGGCGATGAAGTTCTGCTACATCGGGAACACATAACCTGCCCTCAAATCTTAGCACCCCATCAGGTGCTACCTCAAATAGACTTTTCTCTTCTCGAAGAGCCGTATCTCGATACCGTACTATAGTCAGATCCTCATACTGTCGCCTCTTCACCTCATCGATGATGGACGACTCGGCAACCTCTCGAACCCGAACCCTACTACTATTAGAACCAACCAAACGAACCCCAAGGCTCGCTAGCTGATGTAACTCGCGGACCATGTCCCTTTTCTCTGGCTGCACATCTGACAGACTACCCATCGATCTGCGACTAAGAGCATCTGCAACTACATTGGCCTTCCCTGGGTGGTATAAGATATCGACATCATAATCCTTAAGTAGCTCTAACCACCATCTCTGCCGCAAGTTCAGCTCCCTCTTGCTGAATATATACTAGAGGCTCTTGTGGTCTGTGTAAAATCCACATGAACTCCATATAAATAATGTCTTCAGATCTTCAAGGGATGAATCACTGCTGCCAACTCTAAGTCATGTGTGGGGTAGTTCTTCTCATTCTTCCTGAGTTGTCGTGATGCGTAAGCTATAACTTTCCGCGTCGCATCGGACGCACTCCAACGCGCCGACGCATCACAATAAACCACGTATCCGTCTAAACCCTCGGAAGAGTAAGAAGCTGGGCGGTCGTCAATTTCTCCTTCGATGGCGGAAGTTCTCCTCACAAGCATCCGCCCATCGAACATAGCTTTCGAGTCGGCTAGTCAAAGGTCTGAAATGGAAGCAAACTTCTCCATAAATCCCCGATAATAACCCGCAGGCCCAAAGCTACGCACCTCGGCTTGTAGTGGTCTAGGCCAAGTCTTATCGCCTCGATCTTTCTTTGTATCAACCCGAATACCATCGGCCGATAACATGCCCTAAGAAAGCCATGAAGCCAACCAAAATTCGCATTTGAGAACTTGGCATACAATCACGGTCCGAGGACTCTCAAGATCGTCGCCGAATGATCTGCGTCGCTTTGCTGCGCGAGTAAACCAGGATATCATCAATGAATACTATAACGAACATATCCAAAAATGGCTTGAACACCCGGTTCATCAAATCCATGAATACTTCTGGAGCGTTGGTCAACCCGAACGACATCACCCTGAACTCATAGTGCCCATACCGGGTCCTGAATGCAGTCTTTGGGATATCCGTTTCTCTAACTCGCACCTGATGATAACCAGACCGCAGGTCTATCTTGGAGAAACACCTCGCACTCAGAATCGTCAAACAAATCATCAATCCGGGAGGGTATCTTCTTGATAGTTACCTTATTCACCGTTGTAATCAACACATACGCAGTGGCCCCATCCTTCTTCTTTACAAATAAAACCGGCGCTCCCCAGGGAGAAACACTAGGTCTGATAAAGCCTTTTTCCAGCAAATCTTTCAGCTGGTCCTTCAACTCCCTCAACTCAGCAGGTGTCATCATGTATGGTGGAATAGATATCGGCCGAGTGTCTGGCGACATATCAATGCAAAACTCAATCTCCCTCTCAGGAGGGATACCCGGGAGATCGTCTGGGAATACGTCTGGAAACTCTCTGACAACCGGAACTGACTGAAGGTCTGGTATCTTGGCCTCAGTATTGAATACCCGAACAATATGGTAGATATACCCTTTCTGCACCATCTTCCTAGCCTTGAGGTAAGAAATAAACCTACCCCTCGGCGGCGCGATATTCCCCTTCCACTCGATAACCGCTCCCGTGAAACCGAACCGTACCAATCTCTCTCTAATCCACATTGGCATAGCGGGACGCTAGCCAATCCATACCATAATCACATCAAAGTCCGTCATATCCAACTCTATCAAGTCGGCTAGGTCCGACGATCAGATATAGTCATCGGGCAAGCCTTGTATACCCGCCACCACCACCGAATCACCTATCGCGTAGCCACCTCAAAAGGTTTTATGGACTCGGGCTCATCCATTCTACCAAAGAATATGAGGAGATATATAGGACAAGGTAGAACCTGGATCTATCTGTTATACCCGTATTTCAGATATATGCGTAATGAATACGCATAAAAGTCTAGCCTTAAAGTTTAGGCAAACTTTTTTGGGCACTCACAAAACGAATAGTTTTTCCGACTAAACGCTTTCCACTTCGTAGGGTAAATTCCGCTATGCCATTTCTAATTTTTGCGGATTTTTCCGAGAGACGAAACATTTTGGACCAACGGGAGGGCGACACTTGGCACCCTCCAATTGGTGGAATTCAAATCCTCCATTTGGACGAAATGGACGAGCAATGGCACGTTTTTTGTGCCTTGTGCACAAGTCAAGGAGTTGGTAGGATATTTGTGTATAGTTAATCCTCACCCTACACTTGCCTTGCACTTATCTTAATCTTGGCCAGTGGTTGGCCACTTCTTGACCTATAAATACCCCCAGAGATGAAGAGTTCTTCATCCACAAATCTTTCAAGTCTTGAAAAATCCTCTCCTCTCCCTTTGTAGCTCTTTTCGTCCAACACCCCTCCTTGTGAAGTTTGGCCGAGGGCCTAACCCACCTAGCCTAGCCTAAATATACCACCCCTCCCTTGGTATAAAAGTGGCCTTATTGTATTGTTATAATGCACAAAATACCAGCCCAAATACCTTAGTACTTAGTAGAAGTTGTGAAGAACTTCTAAGGTTTCCTGAGCATACAACTTAGGAGCAAAACCTTGCTCGGACGCGACTTTTCTAGGATATTATTGGGCTTACCGGGTAACTAATCCTAACCCTCTTTTGAATTAGAGAATACTTCGTAGTAGTATTAGAATAAGTATTAAATACTTAGAAGAATATCACGAATAGAATTGAACTGTTACCACAGTGAAGGGTTTAAAAGAAGAATAATCAAAATGTACTTACATAGGACTGTTTTCACGATGAACTTATATAGCTCACCGTAGGAAGTCTGCCAACTTTCCATAGAATTGTGAACCCTCTGTTTAGAATGACCTTGAGTAGTCTTTGATAGATGTCCGTGACTATTATAGGTGACTCTCGCGACATATTCACTTGGCGGTGGTTTTTGAGAAGGTATGTGATTCTTCCTAAAGCATGATATTTTACAATATATATAGTACGGTGAGACGTCATGTGTTAATCGAATAATAACTACGGCAATGTCGTTGACTTAAGCCTGAAGAACCCTTACGGCCATGCCTCACGGCTTAAGCGTGAATAACACTTACAGAATGCCTCACTTAAGCTTGAATAATAAAGATCGAAAGCATTTCAAAGAATCTTGAATCATTTTTAATGTAAGAGAACTAATTGGTTTTAAAACAGAAGCTTAAGAGTTATACTAGCTTTATGGGAAGTTAAGTATAACCACTTAAGATTGATAAAAGAAACAGTTTGCCTATGTGTTTATAATAGACTTATGTTGAATTGTGAAAAGAATAATAAGATGGTTTGATAAATAGACATGATATGATGCTATGTGTGTTAGTGTCTTGTAACGTTTGTGTAAAAGAGTATTCTTGTTGTGCTTATGTTGTTTAACGATAAGTCGTTAGGTTAGTGTAACATCACTCACCTCTTGACATATTAAGGGGTTGTCGCCTCCGATGCGGGGTAGACTCGGTGATGCAGGACCGTGATTCGAGAATACCTCACGCGGGTCCAAGGGACCTATGCGAGCTACGAAAGTTCCGGAGTTAGTGTGCGGGGTTATACCTCATGCGGTCTATGTGGCATGCGGACTACGAGTCGGGGCGATGCCGGAGTAGCTACCCTCGATGCGGGGTTATGTACCCTATGCTTGCCTATGTGAGTGGCCTATGCGGACTACGAGAGTCCATGATTAGGCTTCCGTGGTGATAATACGGGCAATTCGCCCTGCTTCGATCATTTGCAGACTAAGAAAAGACCTGTTACAGTTTACCTATTGTTGATCTTGTTTATGATGTGGCACTATGCGGTCCCTCGTTGTTTCATACATACTTGCAAACCGATTTTAAAATGATATGTTTTCATTTAAGTATTTCTGATTTCATATACTTAGTACTGTTGTCTCGACCTCCTTCGGGGTGCGTTCATGCCGCAGTAGAGCGGCAGTGCTAGATCCACATTCCTAGGATCTCTACGTTGGTGTCGGGAGCTCCATCCTTTCCGAGGCTCTACTTTTGGGTATGATCTCCTGTTGTAGATAGTTTTGTCTGATCGAGGTATGGCGGGCCCTGTCCCGCCATAGTTGTATATTTCCTTAAGTGCAGTAGTCTGTTATGCGATATCGGATGTAACTGCTAAACCATGTTTATATATTTATGCCGAAAGGCGATGTTTTCTCACTTAAACTGTGTCCTATTTCATAAACTGTTTCATGTCTTGCTTTATATTTCCGCTGATTTCTCTGATGTATGACTACTTGGGTGCCCCGGTAAGGCACCAGTCACGGGCCCCGGAATGGGTCGTGACACTATCAAAGCATATACATCATAACATGAAACCAACAATGTACTTGTGACGACATCTGGTGACGCCTCCTGGTCCTGACGACTGGACATAGCATAAATGCGGTTCTGAGGACCGCTGGAACTAGGACCCTTGCCACGACCTCTGCCGCGACCTGTTGGCCCATGAGTACCCTGCCCTCCGGAGCGAGTAACCGTAGGAGATGAAGA
This sequence comes from Przewalskia tangutica, assembly GCA_029844215.1. Taxonomy (NCBI): domain Eukaryota; kingdom Viridiplantae; phylum Streptophyta; class Magnoliopsida; order Solanales; family Solanaceae; genus Przewalskia; species Przewalskia tangutica. The sequence continues at coordinate 123,558,238 of CM056722.1, forward strand.
CCCGGTGAATGACCCCGTAGGCTGAACCCTACCATCTGCGCCTGCGGTGGGCCGATCCGCCGAAATATGACCCTGCTGGCCACAAGTGTAGCAAGGCCCCACAGTATTACCACAACTCCCGAAATGGGATCTACCACATCGGCCACACCGAGAGGGGGGTGGTCTCGATCAGATAGCATCTCTGCTTCCCTGGAAACCCGAAGCCTTGGGCCCTGACGTGCTCCCGAATACTCTGGACGTCCGGAAGATGGTGAAAGAGCGCTCTGAACCGGCTGAGGTGCAACTCCAGTCTGCTGCTGAGGTCGTCCGCCTCGAAAATTACCAGAGGACCCTGCTGTCCTGGCCCTCTTCTGCTGATATCTATCAATCCGTCGGCCCCTACATTCCTCACACCCAAGTGCATAAGTCTGCATGCGGGCAATGTCCATGCCCGGCTGAAGAGCTACTCCCGAGCAACCCTCTGCTAAGTAATCATCGAGCCCTGTGACATAGCGGTGCACTCTGTCCTCCATGTTGGCCACTAAAGCGGGGACGTACAGAGCCAACGAGTCAAACTCTACGTTGTACTCTCGGACCGTCCGCCTGCTCTGTCTCAACGTCAGAAATCTATCGGCCCGAGCTCTCCGCATCTGCGGAGGAAAGATATGGCTAAGAAATGCCTCTGAGAACTCGTCCCAAACAGCTGGAAGCGCATGCTCCCGGGGCGCTTCCACGAATCAAACTACCAATCTGCAGATCACGCGGTAGATGTGAAACCAATACTACCGACTCGTCTCGAGGCCTTGATCACTCTCATGATCCGCAGAATCGTCGGATAAACTCACGAGGATCATCCTCGCCTCGACCCATAGAACTCGGTGAGGCGACTCAAAAGTCCGAAGTCTCGTTATCGGATCACGGGGAACTACGGTACAATCGGAACCGCTCTCCGTCTGTCCTCTCCCGCCGCCACGATCTGGCTAATAATCGCCATCTCCTTGTAACCCATATCCTGCGCTCGGCCGTATGGCGGAGGCTCAGTACCGCGGTCTCGATGGCTGCAGTGCTCGAACTCTGGGCGGCGACGTCGTGGAACTCGCCGTCAAACATCACCTCGTAAAGACGGGCTCATGCCCTCGTAACCTCTGCATCTACTAGCGGCTCCTCACCGCCTTGCCCTTCTGGGCCGCGGTTGCCTTTCGTGGAGGCATAACTGATACATAAAAATATGTCAGAGGGAGTTCAACCTATAACACAGCTCTATTGCACGATTTTATAGTGAAAGAATGGAAACCATCCTAAATATCCTGTAGCCTCCTGATTATAGATGTGGTGCACAACACACCGATAATCAATACTCTACTAGACACGGTCTGTAGACACTTTCCGACGATTAACTGCTCTGATACCACTTTTGTCACGACCCAACCTCGGGCCCGTGAATGGTGCCTTACCCCAGGCACCCTAGTGATACAACATCAGAGAGAAACCAGCGGAAGTAACTCATAAACACGAAACAATAAAAATAAGAAACAGGCTAACCCAAATGGTTATCTTTCCGTAAATATAAGTATAACAAAAACTGAATAGTTACATCCTTTACAAAACCCAATTTACAACAGGACTACAGACCTCTAAGAGTTTGTAACAACTATGACGGGACAGGGCCCCGTCATACCCCTGAATGTACATGAATCTACAATGACAGGGAATCATACCAAAAGATAGGCCTCCGGAGAAACGGGGCTTCCCAAAAGCAGAACGGTGATCCTAAGAGCGAGGATCAACAACCGATGTACCTCGACCTGCGGCATGAACGCAGCCCCCCGAAGGAGGTCGATCTGCAGTACCAAGTATGTGGCGAAAATCGTAATGAAATCATAACATTTCCAAACCAAATCCACGTATATGTATGAAAAACCAATTAACCGCGCACGGTGCCAACATAAATAAGAGTAAACAGTGTAACACAACCGGTCTTTTCTGTGCCGCTAATGATCGGGCGGTCATTCGCCCATAGTATCATTATACGAGCCTAATCTCGACTTCGTAGTCGCGTAGGTCCCGTGGACCCGCATGAGTACTCTCGCGACGGGGTAGCTAACGCGGCATTTCTGGACTCAGAGTCCATGGCACTAGGACCGCATGAGGTATTCCTCGCATCGGCGTAACACACCCGGAGTGATTCCTGGACTACCGTAGTCCACATAGGTCATGTGGACCCGCATGAGGTACTCCTCGCATCGGGGGTAGCTAACCCGCGGCATCATAACAAGTCAGGGGGGGTAGGTGATATACACAAGCACAACCAGCTTATCGTAAACGACATAAGCACAACGAGAGATTCCCCTTACCCCAACAAAACTCAAGGCGCTAACACCCATAGCAACATAAGATGTTTACTTCTCAAACCAACTTACCACACATTCAGACATCATTACAAGGCTTCTGCAAACAAGTAAGTAAACCATTCTTTTTATCTTCCTTAAGTCACTATAACTAACTTCCCATAAAGTTAGTATAACACTTAAACTTTGTAATAAATCAAAACATTCACATTTGTTTGGAAAACCAAAAGAACTTGTTCTTTTAAAACCAAATATTAATTTCCTTCCGAATAATGATTCATAACTCTTTTTGAAATATTTCAAGATTCTTAACATTTAGAACTCAAGTCAAAAGACATCAAAGTGAAACCAAATTCAGTTAATACACGTACGTCTACCGTACTATATATTTACAAATATCATGCTCAAGAGGATAGGAAAAATCACATACCTCCTCGGCTAAATCCACTTGCCAAGTCGAATATGCCGCGCGTAGAGTATCAACCTATAATAATCACATACGACTATTAACGTATAGACTTCTTCGTCGAATATTCTAAGTATAAAATTCCTTATTCTACGGAAAATTGGACAACACCTCCTTTGTTTCTACATACTTTTCCACATTTCAAGGCTCGAATTCAACTACTAAACGCCACATTTAAGGCCCAGCAATTCAACAATACAAGGGGATTACACGCCTAACTTGGACGTGTAAAATTCTGCCCCACAATACAAATTCAATAATCCAATAAGTTTAAGATAGTATCCTGGCTATAACATGCTCACATATCATTCTTATCCCATCCTTTCAAATCCAAATCGTTATTCCTACATGCAATATACCTAAAAGCAATATTGACAACTACAAGTTCTTTCTTCCTCACATGCAACACAATTTTACTTAAAAAGGAGAATGGATTGTTACCTTAGAGTTTACCCAAATTAGTCCAACAAATTTCACTTGCCTTCTTTCCACAATCACCTCCACAAACCTCCTACAAGCTTGTCAACATGTTTCCTTCTTGCCACCATTCCAAAATTTCTCTAGGCCTTGGTTTCTCCTTGAATTTTTAGAGAGAAGGGAGAGGAATTTTTAGAGAGAAGGAAGAGGAATTTTTAGAGAGAAGGGTTTTTTTTTAAGAATGACTAAGTCTTCAAGACTTGGTCAATAAATAGCACTTCCACAAAATCAGATGGGAGGGACACTTGTCACCCTCCCATGGCCTTTTTTTAAAAATATCTTCTGATTTTTCCCCCATATTTCGCAAAAATCCCGCCTCGGCGCCGCGGCCCTGCAGTCGGCGCCGCGGCGCTGAAACCTCTATAAACTTCCAGTACATACGGCGCGGCGCTGCAACTTCAGAGAACTTCCAGTAAATCCGGCGCCGCGGCGCTGTGGCCTTAGTCTGAAAACACTCTCCTTCTCGTCGGTGCACTGAACTTGTAACTACCATAACTTTCTACTTCGATGTCCTATCGACGAACGGTTTGTTGCGTTGGAAACTAGACTCAACGAACTACATACTAGGATTTTAAAACACCTAGGAACTCCTAATGCAACTGGACATAAACCGCCTCAAAGTTGACAAAAAAAAACCGTCCGAAACATTCTGTCAACCTATCTTTCTAAAATTTAAATCTTAACTCCTTTCGTACGTTCTCATAAGCATGACCTGAATTACGGGTGTAACACCTATACTGCCGGCCCATTCTGGGACGCGATAAAGTCACATAAGTCTGCCCATAAAGGTATACTGCCCGGCCCAATCTGGGACGCGATAAAGTCACATAAGTCTGCCCATAAAGGTATACTGCCCGGCCCAATCTGGGACGCGATAAAGTCACGTAAGCCCGCCTAAAGATATCTGCATAAAAATAGGAAGCTTATGATCAACTTAGGCCACCGCCCATAGTATCATTTGACAATCCTACTCGCAGGACTATTTCACCGCATAGGTCCCGTGGACCCATGATGAGGTCATCCGCCTCGCGTGAGACTATTTCACCGCATAGGTCCCGTGGACCCGCAATGGAGTGATGCGCTCCGCATGGGACTATTTCACCGCGGGACTATTTCACTCGCTTAGGCGGTGGGCCATGATGAGTACAAACAAACGCACTCACATCATGGGTAGCAAATCCATGGAATTAGTAGTAACCCGGGGCTTTACCCCGTAAGAATAACATAAACTAGCTCAACCGGCTATCATACATAACATAAGCACTACCGGCTTATCATACATAACATAAGCGCTACCGGCTTATCATACATAACATAAACACTGCCGGCTTATCATACATAACATAAGCAAGTTAAAAAATCCCCTAACTTCTTATTAACCTTATTTACATACGCTCTCTTTTTAGTTTACTTAAGGCACTAACATGTCATTATAAAATCCGGGAATTTAACCCAAAGTACTACGTACCTTTACTCTTTTAAAATGACTCTTTTCCATATAAAACTTCCAAGATACTAATAACCGTAGTATCAAGTCATATCTACTTTTCAAGACAAGTCACAATACTTTTTAGAAATACATTTATCGGCTTCTAAATCAAGTGACTTCCACTTTAAAAATATTTAAGCAATTGATGCCTTTAAATCAAATTGCCCTTCATTATTTCAAGTCATCTCTTTGTTTACAATACTAGAAAAAAACCATTCTTTTAACCTTCCATAAAGTTGTTACAACCAACTTCCCATAAAGCCGTTATAACTCTTTATGTCTTAGGCAAATTCATTCCTTTTATAACCAGGAGACTTATACTTTCAAATGAAGTTACATAGCTTTCAAAATACTTCAAGTCTCTTGACTTTTAGAAACCAAGTTTCTTAACTTAGAATATCAAGTCTCTTTTCTTTAAAAAAATCAAGTTACATATGATTTTCCCGAATCAAGTATTCTGTACTTTTAAATCAAGTCATTCCTTCATTTAAAAATCAAGTCCCATAACTTGAAAAATAAAGTCTCTTAACCTTTTTAGAATTCAAGGTTCATAGTCTTAAAACTTCATATGTAAACTCTTTTAATCCAGTAACATATACTTTTATGCGTTGTGAATAGGTTATACTTATTTATAACGATCTTATTAAAGCAGTCATGATCTAGAAAATGTAATACAATTTTATCTTAGCTTAGCTTCTATGCAGATGGAGGATTCTACTCATTTTAATTTAATTGATTGTCGATACATTTTCTTTTATTAATGCTGCAATGGCTTGTTCGATACTTATTCTCATTCGTGCAGTAACTTAGCAAAGTCAACTTGACTCCAAATCCTTCCTAACGACTCTTACCAACATCCCCCATAAGACTTGGTAAGAACTTAGGATATCTTAGACGTAACTTTTACATAGAGTAAATCAACATACATACTTCTTAACTTCTAAGAGTAGAAGGGATCATGAAATAATACCACATGTATATTTCATACATAGAATCATGCCAAAATAAGGAAGAGGTTCACATACCTCGCGACGATTATCGACAAGTAGCAAAATGCTCCAAAGTACTTCAACCTTGAGCTATTCCATCCTTTAAGTAGAATACGCTACACGTAGTACTTCACCCTATATTAGTCATAACACGTCCATTAACATTTAGCTTCAAACGTAGAATATTTCTAAGTATAAGCACTCTTAATTCTACGAAAAATCGGACAGCGCTTCCTTTGTTTCTACGTACTTTTCCACCTTTTTCAAGGCCCGAAAATCAATAACCAAACGCCACATTTAAGGCCCAACAATTCAACAAATACAAAGGGGATTACACGCCTTAACAGAACATGTAAAATTCTGCCTCACAATTAATATAAAATTGTCCTACAAGTTAAGCCATTCTCGGCTTCCATCCATATCAACAACAATGTCAATTTCCGTTCAATTCCTTTTTAATAAAAGTTGTTATTCCAACATGTTATATACATAATAACAATTACAACAACTATAAATCATTTCTTCCTTAACATGCGACGATTGTAACTACCGTCCAAATTAATTACAACATTAATGGCTAACTTGTCCATTTTTCGATTTTAACATGTCGACATGATCCAAATCTTTTCAAACTTCAATATATATACCACATGCTCATTTCTTAACTACTATAACATGTAATCTTCAATTACATTAAGAAGGTGAAGATTTTACCTCAATAAGCCCTAATAATGTCCAAGCGTAAAAGTCGATCCTTAGCAACTTTTAGCTCCTCTTCTTATGTTTCAATCCGCTCCAAGCACTCCTTAGAAGCTTATGAAGAACTCCTCTTCAAGTTCCATCTTCAAAGTTGAAGAACACCTTAGGTTTTCGCCTTGCGACTAACGTGAAAATATCGTTTTTCCGAAATCTTTCTATTGAGATATCCTTACAATACCCTTAGGGACCTTGGGTTATAGTCTTGTGAATTATGAACCACAATTGCAAAATTTTCTTGTTCTTCATTGCACAAAGCCGAGAGTCTCCTTGTGAGCTCCTAAAGTTTTCTCAATTTTTTTTCTAAGTGTGGAGACAAGTCTTTCTACTAGTGTAGTATAAATAACACAATGAAGGGTCTAGATTTACACATTTGTGTGGCTTGGATGAAGAAAACTTAATATCAAGCCAAGTTGGCAAGTTGACTTAGTCAATAATCTCAAGTTTTGAAGACTTGTTCATCCACAATGGTAAATGACCATTCTACCCTTGCCTCAATTCGTCCAAGACCATGTGGGGGTGCCATATGTCACGACTCGACCTCGGGCCCGCGACTGGTGCCTTACCCCGGGCACCCTAGTGATACAACATCAGAGAAAATCAGCGAAAACAAAAACTTAAACAGGAAACAAGATACAATATAAGAAAACAGGTTAACCAAAACGGTCATCTTCATGTATATACAATATAACCGAAACGATTCTAATCCTTCACAAACCCCGCCTACAAAGATTACTACGCACTCTAAGAATGTAATAACAACTATGACGGAGACGGGCCCGCCATACCACGAATGTACAAGTACTACAGTGAGGACTATACTAAAAGATAAGCCTCCGAGAAACGGAGCTTCCCAACGCAATGACTGCGATCCTATGAGCGAGGATCAACAATCGGTGTACCTACTGCGGCGTGAACGGCCCAGAAAGTCGATCTGGCAAGTACAGTATGTGGCGAAAATACTCTAATGAAATCACATTTCATCATTTTATAAAATCATTTCGCAATAAGTAAACAGTTATGTCAAGTAAAGAGACGCATATCCTCAAAATAATCACTCGCATAACTATGGGTCTCGCCCATAATATCAATCATGCGTGGATCCCATTCTCATGGCTAGATACATGATGTAAAACAAGACCCGTATGTGAACTCGAACACTAGATCCGCTGCGTCATTAAACCGACGGGCAAGTAGAGTAGCAACTACGGTCCAGAAGGCTAGTCATAAAACTTCACGGGCAATACGGAAGCCAACTACGGATCAAACCGACGCAATCGCCGAGGCAAGTATCTTAAGCTAAGCGTGCGAGCCTACCGTCTCACGAGATACGACCGTGGCAAGTATCTTAAGCTATCTACGAGCTGATACGAGAAATGACCAGACAAGTATCTAAAGTGTGCAGTAACCACGCATAAATCAAGCCGTGATTGTTAAATCACCGTGGCAAGCTTCATGGATTAGCGGTCCATGGACTAATAACATAACCCGGGGATTTAACCCCTCACAATGACCGCATGCCCCGGCATCTTACCTCGATATAAGCATGGCTATGAAACTATCCTATCGACGATACTGGGGCCACCCATCGTGTCGGTATGTCCAAAGGAAATAACAAGATAATACTCAAAGTGGGCCAGCGATACTCGTAGGCCACCCATCGTGTCGAGATGTCCAAAAGAAATAACCAGATAATACTCAAAGTGGACGCGTGCGTGGACCATCCAACGCGTCAGTATGTCCAACAATCAATCAAATAGCCGGCCCTTCATCGAGAGACACGGTAGCACAAAATCAAACACTTGCACCACAACAAAGCTATCACCACAAGCATAGGCAAGTTTAAGGTACTTTTATTTTATGTCAACAATCCGGATTTCAACCCCAAAATACTACATACTTTCATTCTTTCAAAAGACCTCTTTTACGTAAAGTCATACGATACTATCACTCGTAGTATCAAACACATTTTCTTTTCAAACCAAATTACTACACCTTTCAGAAAATCCTTACAAGACTTTTAAAATCAAGTACTCTATACTTTTTAAACCAAGTGCTTTATAGTTTTAAGACAATATGAAGTATACTTTTAAAACCCCGTAAATTACTCTTTTCAAAACAAGTAACCCATACTTAAATCAAGTTACTTCTCCTTTTCCAAAATCAAGTCGTTTAAAAGTAAAGTCTCTTATTTTAACTTCATAAAGTCGTTATAACTAACTTCCCATAAAGCTATTATAACACTTTATGTTTTAAATAAACCAAATTCATTTCACACTCACGCTACTGCAACTATATAGTTTACAACAAATCATCTTTGAAGAGTATAGGAAGAATCACATACCTCTTGGCTTAATCCACAAGCCAAGTCAGGTATGCCGCGTAGAAAATCCACCTATAATAACCACAATAAATCTATCAACCTCTAGTTCTCTTGTAGCATATTCTAAGTAAATAGTTCCTTATTCTACGGAAAATTCGCAAGACCTCCCTCGCAATCAAATAAATAACCCCCCCCTAACAAGGCTTGTTACCAAGCCAACAACTCCAAGGGGATTACACGTCTAACCAGACGTGTGCAATTCTGCCTCATAATACTACACAAGTCTACTTTAAATACAGTTCAGTTCTTTTATAAACATCCTTCCAATATATCTTATACTTAGTTCTAAATTACTACAATATGTAATATCCAATTACAATAGGGGGACATAGATCATTACCTCGACAAGCCCAAAATTATCCAAGTTTTTAAGTCGATCCTGAGCAACGTTTAGCTCCAATTCCTTAAGCTCCAACCCGCTCCAAGCAACCCTTAGAAGTTTCTAAACAACTTCTCTTAACACTTCAACTCCAAAAAGTGAAGAACACTTAGGCTTTAAATGTGGCAAGTTTCGGCCAAGGGGAGGTTCTTAGGCTAGGGGTGTGAAATCGTTTCTAAATCTTGGTTACTAATCTTCCTAATACACTAAGGAAGAACACTTAGAAGTTTAAGGATTTTTGGATAACTTTTGGTCAAGGGAGAGGGCTAATTGACGAGAACAACAAGGAGAGGGGAGGGAGTATTTCAAGTCTTGGAAACTCTCAAGTGTGGATGAAGAAGTCTTGCATTAAGGGGGTATTTATAGGCCAATCAATGGCCAAGATCAAAGCAAGTGTGTGGTCTAGATTTGGCCATGTGTGTGTGGGTCCCACTTATCTATCTACTACACAAAATATCTTCAAGACTTTGACCAAATGTTTTTGGCCTTTTTCATGCCAAAAACGTGCCAATCAATGTCCACATTTAAATCCAAGTGTCACAAGGGTGACATGTCGCCCTCCTATTGGTCCAAAATATTTCATCTCTTGGGAAAACAAATCCGTAATGCCAAAAATCCGAAAATAAAGTGGGCCCCACAACCCGTAAATTCCTCCCGTGGGCCCCACGAGACCAATTCCGGAAATATAATTCCAAAATTCTCAAAATAATCCCAGAAGTCTGAATACCGAATCTGGGAATCCAATTCCCATAATCGAACCTTTTTCCTTCATAAACTCCGGAAACTTTTCCGTCGAAAAATCACATCTTTCTTCCTTTCTAATTTTTAATGTCGTATATTCGTACGTACGTCCTCACATACATACCCTGGAACTACGGGGTGTAACATTCTTCCCCCCTTAGAAACATTCGTCCTGAATGTTCCTTCTAAGTCTCCAAACACGCTTGCTCTGGTATAGTCTTCACTACTATACTTACCTAACCAATTATGCCGCACCTGGCCATAATATAACACACGCGCAAAAATTCACATCCAAACCAACGAAAAATCACCTTTAACATTACAAAAGCTCCCACTCATGGTCTAAGGATACTCCATTCGCATCTTTACTTCTCAAAAGAAATGGTCACTTCCGATCTCTTAACACATGTTCACTTCTTTCCTTACTCGTCGCACTTCAGACACCCGAACTCTTTCTAGTACACATACCATACTCCAGTCATCCCTTCAGTTTCCAAAACCTTGGAGACACTACCTCCAAACTTGGTCATGTTTCTAGCCTCACCTTCCTCTACGGCCATTCCCGGCCTTCACGATTCGATTCTGGTCGGACACATCCGCGAACTCGTACGATGGTTACCTAAACTTGGGCCTTGCACCCTCGTGATCCTACCACCTGGCGGGACCACCCGACCGACCCACCTTATTCCGGCCGGGTTGACGCGATCCGCCTCAACCCGACCCGCTATCGCGCCAAACTCTCTCGTTCCCCGATCCGGAACAATCTTACTAATTCACGTCATGGAAGCTACCACTTCCATCTCAACTACCCCTGGAATTATCACACAAAAACTCCACGTACTATGCACTCCGACAAGGATTAACCGTAAAGTCTTTTACTCAAGACAGCCTTACATCTAAGGTCTCAACTGTTACAAATTCTAAGGCTCAAAATTCTCTCATCCCCAGACTTACCCTTTTCACTAACCAGGCTTCTAAATCACATTTTTAACACAAAGCTATCCGATCATAACACTTAACACATCATCATAACATCAATACAAACTAGTCTCTAGAGGGTTAAGGATATACCTGAAAATCAAATAGGCGGTTTCCAAGGACCGCTAGAACTGGGAACTTCCACCACTACCCCTGCCATGGCCTGCCGATGTATGAACATCCTGCCTAGCTATCGAAGGCGAAGAACATGGCCCGATCCGAAAGTCGAGTCTCTACATCTGCGCTACCTCCGGTCGGACAATTTCTCGCAAAATGGCCCTGCTGGCCGCATGTAAAACAAGCCCTCTGAATACCGTGGCACTCCCCCGCATGGGGTTTACCACATTGGCCACACCGAGGTCGGGGTGGCTTCATCCGCCAAGACTCCCAACTCCCGCTTTGAACCTTTGGAGCCCTGACCTGCTCCTGAATACCCTGGAAGCCCTGAAGACTGTAGAGGACCACTATGTACTGGCGGAGGCGTATAACTAGTCTGCTGCTGAGGCGGTCCGCCCTGAAAGTCAACAAAGGACCCTGTCCGGCGCCTTCTGGTATTGGTCGTCAATCGGCCTCTCCGCTCTCACACCCAGTGCATAAGTCAGATGCGGGCAATGTCCATGCGGTGAAGAGCTACACCGGCAAGACTCGCCAAGTAGTCGTGAGCCCCGTGACGTGGCGGTGCACTCGCCTCTATCTGCTACTAACGCGGGGACATACCGAGCCAACGAAGTCGAACTCCACGTTGTACTCCCGAACCGCACGCCTCTCGCTCAAAGCGTAAATTTGTCGGCGTGCTCTCATCCGCGAGGCAAGAAATGGTGAGAAATGCCTCAGAACTCGTCCCAAATCACTGGAAGTGCATGCTCACCGGGGCGACTCCCATGAATCAAACCAATGATCGCAGATCACGCAAACGACGCGAACCTAGACCACCGACTCGGTCTCGGCCTTGATCACTCTCGCGATCAGAATCGCTTGATGAACTCCTGCGGATCATCCTCGTGCCTCGACCGTAGAACTCGGCGGTGCAACTCGAAAAGTCTCGTAGCCTCAAACTATCTGATCTCGGGTGAACCACATGTGCTACTGGAACTGCTGCATCCAGCCTATCCTCATGTCTGACCACGATCCAGGCTAGTAACTAGGCCATCTCCAGAACCCATCTCTCTCTGCTCCGGTGTGGGTGAGGCTCAGTGCAGTGGTCTCGGTAGCCTCTGCCGCGCTCTAAACTCTCTTTGGGCGGCGTCGCAAAACTCGCCGTCAAGCACTATCTCGTAAAGATCGGCTGTGCCTCGCACTCCTCGTGTCCTACTAGCGCCTCCTCGCTTGCCTTGCTCTGGGCGGGTTGCCTTGCGTGGGCATAATCGGTAAAAACAAAATACGTTAGAGGGCCCAACTTATAACACACTTCAAGGCACGATCTCGAGTGAGAAGAATGGAAACCAATCCTAAATATCCTATAGCCTCTCACGATTATTAATGTGGTGCAACACACCGATAATCAAGACTTACTAGATACGGTGCATAGACACTTTCCGAGGACTAATCGCTCGATACCACTTTTGTCACGACCGACCTCGGGCGCGATCGTGTCTTACCCCGCACCCTAGTGATACAACATCGGAGAAAATCACGGAAACAAAAACTTAAACAGAAACAAGATACAATATAAGAAAAGCAAGTTAACCAAAACGGCCACCTTCATGTATATACAATATAACCGAAGCGATTAATCATTTACAAACCCCGCCAACAAAGATTGCTACGCACTTAAGAATGTAATAACAACTATGACGGGGGCTCGCCATACCACAGATGTACAAGTACTACAAAGTGAGGACTATACCAAAAATAAGCCTCGGAGAAACGGAGCTTCCCAACGATGAATGCGATCCTATGAGCGAGGATCAACAATCGCGGTGTACTCTACTGCGACATGAACGCAAAGTCGATCTGGCCGAGTACTAAGTATGTGGCGGAAATACTCTAATGAAATCACATTTCATCATTTTATAAAATCATTTCGCAATAAGTAAGCAATTATGTCAAGTAAGGGGACGCGTATCCTCAAAATAATCACTCACATAACTATGGGTCTCACGCCCATAATATCAATCATGCGTGGATCTCATTCTCATCACGGCAGATACATGATGTAAAACAACACCCGTATGTGAACTCAACACTAGATCCGCTGCGTCATTAAACCGACGGACAAGTAGAGTAGCCAACTACCGGATCCGAAGGCTAGTCATAAAACTTCACGCGGGCAATGCGGGCCAACTACGGATCCAAACCAGCCACGCGAATCGCCGAGGCAAGTATCTTAAGCTAGCGTGCGAGCCTACCATCTCACGAGATATGGCCGTGGCAAGTATCTTAAGCTATCTACCGAGTCCGCCGATACGAGAAATGACCAGACAAGTATCTAAAGTGTATGCAGAACCACGCATAAATCAAGCCCGTGATTGTTTCGTCACCGGAAAGCTTCATGGATTAGCGGTCCATGGACTAATAACATAACCCGGATTTAACCCTCACAATGACCGCGTGCACGCCCCGATCTTACCTCGGTATAAGCATGGCCATGAAACCATCCTATTCGACGGATACCCGGCCACCCATCGTGTCGGTATATCCAAAGGAAATAACAAGATAATACTCAAAGTGGGACGATACCGTGGGCCACCCATCGTGTCGATATGTCCAAACGAAATAACCGGATAATACTCAAAGTGGGACGATACCCGCGTGGACCATCCAACGCGTCAGTATGTCCAACAGTCAATCAAATAGTCGGCCCTCCATCGAGAGACACGGTAGCACAAAATCAAACATTTGCACCACAACAAAGCTATCACCACAAGCATAGGCAAGTTTAAGGTACTTTTATTTTATGTCAACAATCCGGGTTTCAACCCCAAAATACTACATACTTTCATTCTTTCAAAAAGACTTTTTTTTACGTAAAAGCCATACGATACTATCACTCGTAGTATCAAACACATTTTCTTTTCAAACCAAATTACTACACCTTTCAGAAAATCCTTACAAGACTTTTAAAATCAAGTACTCTATACTTTTTAAACCAAGTGCTTTATAGTTTTAAGACAATATCAAGTATACTTTTAAAACCCCGTAAATTACTCTTTTCAAAACAAGTAACTCATACTTAAATCAAGTTACTTCTCCTTTTCCAAAATCAAGCCGTTTATAAGTAAAGTCTCATATTTTAACTTCATAAAGTCGTTATAACTAACTTCCCATAAAGCTATTATAACACTTTATGTTTTAAATAAACCAAATTCATTTCACACTCGTACGTCTACCGTACTATATAGTTTACAACAAATCATGCTCAAGAGTATAGGAAGAATCACATACCTCTTCGGCTTAATCCACAAGCCAAGTCGAGTATCTGCGTGCGTAGAAAATCCACTTATAATAACCACAATAAATCTATCAACCTCTAGTTCTCTTCGTAGCATATTCTAAGTAAATAGTTCCTTATTCTACTACGGAAAATTCTAAGACCTCCCCCAATCACATAAATAACCTCCTAACAAGGCTTGTTGCAAGCCAACAACTCGAGGATTACACGTCTAACCTGACGTGTGCAATTACCTCATAATAATACTACACAAGTCATCAGAATCTGATCCAAATGTAAATCTGATTCGATTCTTTTATAAACATCCTTCCAATATATCTTATACTCGGTTCTAAATTACTACAATATGTAATATCCAATTACAATAGGGGGACATAGATCATTACCTCGACAAGCCCAAAATTATCCAAGTTTTTAAGTCGATCCTGAGCAACGTTTAGCTCCAATTCCTTACGCTCCAACCCGCTCCAAGCAACCCTTAGAAGTTTCTAAACAACTTCACTTAACACTTCAACTCCAAAAAGTGAAGAACACTTAGGCTTTAAATGTGGCAAGTTTCGGCCAAGGGGAGGTTCTTAGGCTAGGGGTGTGAAATCTTTTCTAACTCTTGGTTACTAATCTTCCTAATACACTAAGGAAGAACACTTAGAAGTTTAAGGATTTTTGGATAACTTTTGGTCAAGGGAGAGGGCTAATTGACGAGAACAACAAGGAGAGGGGAATGAGTATTTCAAGACTTGGAAACTCAATACTACACAAGTCTACTGTAAATACAGTCCAAATGTAAATACAGTTCAGTTCTTTTATAAACATCCTTCCAATATATCTTATACTCAGTTCTAAATTACTACAATATGTAATATCCAATTACAATAGGGGGACATAGATCATTACCTCGACAAGCCCAAAATTATCCAAGTTTTTAAGTCGATCCTGAGCAACGTTTAGCTCCAATTCCTTACGCTCCAACCCGCTCCAAGCAACCCTTAGAAGTTTCTAAACAACTTCACTTAACACTTCAACTCCAAAAAGTGAAGAACACTTAGGCTTTAAATGTGGCAAGTTTCGGCCAAGGGGAGGTTCTTAGGCTAGGGGTGTGAAATCTTTTCTAACTCTTGGTTACTAATCTTCCTAATACACTAAGGAAGAACACTTAGAAGTTTAAGGATTTTTGGATAACTTTTGGTCAAGGGAGAGGGCTAATTGACGAGAACAACAAGGAGAGGGGAATGAGTATTTCAAGACTTGGAAACTCTCAAGTGTGGATGAAGAATTCTGGCATTAAGGGGGTATTTATAGGCCAATCAATGGCCAAGATCAAAGCAAGTGTGTGGTCTAGATTTGGCCATGTGTGTGTGGGTCCCACTTATCTATCTACTACACAAAATATCTTCAAGACTTTGACCAAATGTTTTTGGCCTTTTTCATGCCAAAAACGTGCCAATCAATGTCCACAATTTCGTCCACCAAGTGTCACCAAGGGGTGACACATGTCGCCCTCCTATTGGTCCAAAATATTTCATCTCTCGAAAAAAAAAATCCGTAATGCCAAAAATCTGAAAATAAAGTGGGCCCCACAACCCGTAAATTTCTCCCGTGTGCCCCACGTGACTAATTCCGGAAATATAATTCCAAAATTCTCAAAATAATCGTAGAAGTCTGAATACCGAATCTGGGAATCCAATTCTCATAATCGAACCTTTTTCCTTCACAAACTCCGAAAACTTTTCCGTCGAAAAATCACATCTTTCTTCATTTCTAATTTTTAATGTCGTATATTCGTACGTACGTCCTCACATACATACCCTGGAACTACGGGGTGTAACACCATATGTCGCCCTCCCATTCGTTCATAAAATTTCGTAACCCTCGTGGGCCCCACAAAACGTAAAATTTCTCGGGTGGGCCCCACGTAACCAAATCCGTAAAAATAAATTTCCAATATGGTAATACATTCTATACTCCTCAAATAATGCATTTTGAGAATCCAATTCTCACCAACGAACATTTTTTCTTTCCGACGTTCGGAAGATTTTCCGTCGGAAAAACAATTCTTTCTTTCGCACCAATTTTCAAGTCTTGTGTTCTCGCGTACCAAAATTAGTCGTATTTAATTCGTATAGGGCTCTAAAAATATGAATACCAAGGATTCAAATTCGGGTCCTCCCTAAAATGAAAAACAAATGGCTCAATTTATAGGATTTGTGAAACCCTAAAAGATCCTATCGGATCGATGTGGGAGAATAAGAATTGGGGAAAAAGTTCTCAACCAATTAATATCGATGCTTTGAAAATCAATAAAACAAATAACATTAAAAAGATCACAGAAAAAACAAAGAGAACAGAGGGGCGACCTCACCTTGTCGAGGTGTGGGTGTGGTGGCATGAAGGTAAGAGAAGGGTGGGCAATTAATGCGCTTGCCCCTTTTGGCCATACCAACTGCACATGCATTCGTACCAATAACATTATCCATTTTTGGCAATTAGAATAGAGATGACATCGGTCGGCTAGGGTTTTCAAAGACCCCTAATTGTGCCACAATGGAAGGCATACAATGCCTTTGATCATTTATAATGCGCGTTGGGCCGGGTCTTGGGCTTATTGGCCTAGACTCAATCGACTTTGTATTTTAAAAGAAATGGCCCAAATAAATTTTTAATAAAAATATAGCAAAATGTGGAGACTTTTTAAATTAGAGAATGACCAAACTATTTCACAAATAGCCTAATTAGAGTAAACACTTTATTTTAAAACTAAATTTGATACTAATTAGAATTTAGGAAATTTATATCATACAAAATCCTCTTAATAATATTCTTTAAAATTGAGATGTAATTGCATCATCCTATTTAATTAAACAACTTCTAGATTTTGACCGAGCAGAATATCAATTTCTTTAAATTGATAATCTTAGGACAATTAAATTCATAATTGTCCTTTATATTTCTAAAATCATAATTAATGATCAAAATATTCTGAAATTAGGACATGTTATACAATAAATATACTAGATGATATCTTGTCAAATGAAATGACAAAATATTTCTACAATAATTTTGTAAAATTATTTTCATCACAAAATTATTCATCTTGTGAAAGATCTTGCAATTCATGATCCTGAATAATTAAGTAAAATTATTGGAGGGTAAAAATTAGATGTCAACTATATATTACTCCTTTTTTTGCTTGTATCTGTGGAAAAGATCCTAAATTGTTGCATAACATCTTTCAAGATGAAGTTGGTATGCAAATTCAAATCCCTGCTCTTATTCTTCCTCCTGACAAATGTATCTATGATGTATACGACATCATAGTAAGGAAATTTATTGAAGTACTATTTCATTCATTTCATGGTATTCGTACGTCTATAGATTTAAAAATACTACTACTACTTATTTACTCAGATATATAATTAGCTGTATTTTTTCAGGCTAAACTTATTGGGCATACTTCTACATCAATATATGTGCAGATATTCATAGTTGTGTTATTGTATCTACATCACATACGCTGGTGCAATATAAGCTACCATGTGCTCAGGGTCGTCTTTCGATCCGTACGAGGTGTGTTATTGCATAGGGGCCCCGAAAAACAAAAAAATTTAGGGTCAATTTTTTCATTTTTTACTAAGTAGTATTAGCTAAAATTTACTGTAAAGACCCATAATTCGCAAGTCTTAGCCCAATTAAGTGTCCACTTTTACGAATTAGAACAGGTCCCCCAAATGTTTGAGACAGCCCTACATGTTTCTATTTTTGTGTTATTTTAATTTTACCGTTTTACTGTATCCAGAAATGACTATGCAGAGATTTGCCATTGAAAATATAAAATGTTGGGCCCGTCTTTATATCCCTCTAGTGTTAACATAAGCAACAATTCTCGGATGCTGAGACTGACCCTGAAATCATCAAACAATACGCGCGGAAGACCTTCTGTGAATATGTCAGTAATCTGATAACGAGACGGTACATGGAGAACACGGACTTGACCACGGGCAACTTTCTCACGGACAAACAAGATATCCATTTCAATGTGTTTCGTGCGTTGATGTTAAACATGATTGCCAGATAAGTAGATCGCACTCACATTGTCACAATAGACCATTGTTGCCCTTTTCATCGAACAATGGAGCTCCAATAGTAGATTACATAGCCAACATGATTCAACAACATCATTGGTCACCCCTCGATATTCTGCTTCCGCGCTTGATCGAGACAGATTGGACTGGCTGTTTTGGGTTGGACCTCTACGGACACCGAACTGGGCCATGACCAGTGGTAATAAATGTGTGGTCCTTGGTCCAGTCCGTTGTTGTGGTTGGGCCGAAAGTTATTGAGTATTTTGTTGAGGTGGTTCCATTTGTGTGTGGATAGTGAGATGGTGGTATAAAATGGGATGTAATCCATTGTCTAAAAATTCATATGAAGGTGATGATTTCACGTGAGACTTAGCAAACGGGAATTAAGACAATCAAAGATCACATGACGACATACAATTATTTTTCCATTGTCCAAATCAAAACATTTATATCCCCTATGATTTTATGGGTATCTCAAAAACACGCAAAGAGTGGAACGGGCCTGAACTTAGTAATAGAAGAAGATGAAAACAGAGGATAACACAAACAACCAAAAACCCTCAAATTCGTAAAAGATGGGACTCGATGATACAACATATGTGTAGGAGACACATTGGATAGTAGTTTACTAGGAATAATATTTAAAAGATATGTAATCATTTGAAGTCCACTATGCCAAAACTTTGGGGGTGTGGAAGAATGCACAAGAAGAGAACGAATCATGTTATTAATTATTTGAATTTTTCTTTCGGTTTCCCATTTTGTTGTGAGGTGTGTGAACACGAAATATGCAACGACATCCCATTTTGGTGACAGAAATCATTAAAATGGACATTTTTGAATTTCCCCCATTATCACATTAAAAATATTTAATTCTTTTGCCAAATTATGTTTTGATAAAAACACTAAATTGTTTTTAAATGGTGTATGTTTGCGATTTATGAACTAGTGTAAAAGTCCACAAAAAAATCGAATAATCATCGAGAATAAACATATAGTATTTAAGACCTGTAGAACTCAAAATCAGTGATGTCCATGAATCATAATGCACAATATCAAATGACATAAAAATATTGGAAGTAGAAGATGTAAAATAAAGTTTACCAAACACGCAATATTGGCAAACAACAGAGTCCAAAGATTTATTACACATCCAAATTATTCTTTCTAAAATAATTAAATTTGTGTGCTCCTAGATGACCCAATCGATTGTGCCACAGAGTGGGAGAAATGGCAGCAAAAGTTGATTCCAAATGGATCAAAATTGACATAAACATTATTGTCAGTTGTAAAATGTCGAACATAAATCAAATTCTTAATTAGGTTTGGTGCATGTAAGACGTTTTTCAAATGTAATGGTGGGTGTGGAGAAGGTAGTGTGACATGACTAATACCACGAATTGGAATTTTCTGCCCACTCCCAACAATAATATTTTTATTATTTCTCATATTACATTAAGACGAGAGATTACCTCGAGATGTCGTCATGTGTGACGTAGCCCCTGTGTCCATGTACCATGATTCATCGGGAACATTCAGATGCATGTTGTTCATGGCTTGTTCAATGTCTGTGGGTACATAAGCTACCGAAGATGGTGCTTGGGCCGCAAACACATGTTATGGGCGAGATGCGAGAATACCAGATTGGCAATTTGAAGAGGAAGAAGGTTGGGCCCATGAAGAGGTCAGATATGGGCCTAGCGGGGCAGCCCACTATGGGGCCCAGACTCAAGGTGGGTACTACCCCATCGTCATTGTTGTTTCGAAACTGGATGCCATCGCTCGAGCCGCGCCGCTCGGGCGGTTTGGCCCCCCGCCCCGTCCACGTCACTTTCCACTATTATTTTTTCCTTTATTATTTCGATTTGAACCCCGTTTATTACCATTATTAGAATGATTACCGTGGCCCCCTAAACGAGAATTTTAGGGTCCCATATTAGTCGAAGAAGAGTTGGTGGAGACTAGAGCGGTGCCGGCGGTGATTGCTCCCGAGGATGCCTAATTTGCTTTCCTTGTTTCCTCAATAATTAATCTTGAACGGGCCTCATAAATGGGAGTTAATGAATTGCTTTATTGATTGAACATAGCAATACCATCATATTTTTCATTCAACCCCGCAATCAATTGAAGTACCAACCTTTGATCTGTCACGGCGAACCAACATTGGACAGTTGGTCCGCAACTACTTTCAATTCTTGACAATAGGCTGAAATGTTGGAAAAATCATCCAATTTAATATTTGTAAATTTTTGTTCAAGATAAATGACCCTAGACATTTTGTTATCTTGAAAATATTTTCTAATTTTTCCCACGCCTGTTGAACCGTAGAATTGGGTTGTAAGATGGTATGAAGAAGATCATTAGAAATTGTGCCATAAATCAATTGAAGGACTATAACATCTAAACGAGACCATAGTTTCTTGTCCATCGTGGTGGTATCCGACAGTAACTCGGATGGGATGATATGGTTCATTACTTCATAGGCGCGATAGTGAATTTTGAATAGTTCAGCCCATGATGTATATTGCCCCTTCTTCATTTCAAGAGTTATGGAGATGAAGTTCTTGACGTTATTAATGTCAAGAGCAGGATGAAATATTTGTTTTTCGACCATAGGTTTTCAAAGAAATCAAATGATAGAATTAAGGATGTGGTGTTTGATGTAGTGGAGTGAGAAAAAAAACTTTAGGGTTGTGAAGAAGTAGTAGCCGAATAGGGGGCAGATGAATAAAGTCATCTAGGGTTGTTGTTTTGGTACAAAAGTGGTTTAGCGTTTTTCTCTAGGGTTGGCCGAAAAAGGGGAGGAGAGATGAGATGAGAAAATCGTGTGATATGAGGGGAGAATTAGGGACAGTTTAGGGTTGTCATTTGCATCTTCTGTTGGGAGACCTATTTGTGTTGATGCAACGACAAAGAATAAGTCAATGCCTAGTTGTGCGAAAGCTAAGGTTAAATTGGATTTATTGCATGAACACCCAAAGCAATTTCAAATCCAGGTTGCTAAAGGGGGAGCAATTCAAACTAAATTCTATAAAATCCAGTTTGATTTCCTACCCAAGTATTACACAAACTGTAGATTGCAAGGTCATGATGTAGATGGTTGTTAGAAGCTCAATCCGAAATTAAGACCATCTAAAGAGAATGTGGGTCACTAAAACCATTCACCCATTGTTCAACAAAGCCATCCAAATACCAAAACCAACACTTCAAATCAATTACCTGAACCTAACCCAACCAAAACTCAACAAAAAGGTAAGGTTCGAGACAAACAAAAAGAATGGCATACCATCCAAAACAACAAAAACAAAAAAGTCCACAAAAATACTCAATACCAAAACCACATTCCTCTACCAGACTCTAAACACTCTAATGTCTTTCATGTTGTCACGACCCGACCCCGGGGCCGCGACTGGTGCCCTACCTGGGCACCCCGTTCAGGTATACATCAGAGAATAGCAGCGGAACATACACAACAAATAACATGTTTAGACAATAAACATCACAGGCTAACCGATAAGGCCGTCTTCCATAAAATATACATACTCAACAGTAAAACAGTATAACTCTGTGCTTACAACCCAAACCACAACATGTGACTACAGACCTCTAGGAATAACAACTGTGGCGGGACAGGGCCCCGCCATACCCCTGAATGTACATAAATCTACAACATCAGGGAAAGACTGTACCAAAAGACAAGCCTCCAGAGAAAATGGAGCTTCTGACACCTGATCTGTGATCCTAAGAATGAGGATCCACCACCGCTACCACTGCGGCGTGAACGCAGCCAGGAAATTCGATTACCTGATATGTACTAAGTATGTAAAACTGGAAAATACTGTAATTACATCATAAGTCTAAAACAAAGCCGGAGACATGTATGATAATCAAATTACAGTACATTGTGCCTTACTAACAATGAGAGTAAATAAGAGTATACTTACAACATAAAAATAGGAAGCTCGCGATCAAAGCAGACCACCGCGCGATATCATTAAGCAATCCTACTCGCAGGACTATTTCACCGCGTAGGTCGTGTGGACCGCGTGAGGTATTCCTCGCATAGGTTGTATCGCGCGTAGGTCGTGTAGACGCGTGAGGTATTCGCGCATAGGTTGTATCCGCCCGCATGGGACTATTTCACCCGCATAAGCCCTTACGGACTCGCATGAGGTATTCATCGCATCGTGGGTAGCAAATCCACGGAATATGCAAATGCCACAAACCCGGGGAATGACCCCGTAATAAATAATATACCACTAGCACAAACCGGCTATCATACATAACATAAGCACTACCGGCTTATCATACAATATATAAGCAAGTTAAGAAATCCCCTAACTTCTTATTAGTCTTATTCATATACACTCTCATTTTAGTTTACTTAAGGCACTAACATGTCTTTTATAAAAATCCGGGAATTTAACCCAAAGTACTACATACTTCCACTCTTTTAAAAATGACTCTTTTTCATAGAAAACTTCCAAGATACTAATAACCGTAGTATCAAGTCACAATTACTTTTCAAGACAAGTCACAATACCTTTAGAAATAAAATTAGGCTTCTAAATCAAGTGACTTCTTTTCTTATAAAACCTTAGGCAATTGATGCCTTAAAATCGAGTTGCCTTTCATTTAATCAAGTGATTTATCCTTATTTATCTTTCCATAAAGTTAATATAACCAACTTCCCATAAAGTCGTTATATTAACTTTATACCTTAGCCAAATACAATTTCCTATCCAAGGGACTTATACGTTTAAAACGAAACAAGTATCATATACTTTAAAACTCTTCAAGTCCCTTAACTTTTAGAAAAACTTAAGACATCCTTAATACTTTTAAAGAAGTGAGTTAACCTCCTAACTCACCCAACTTGGCTATTGTTACACCCCGTAATTCCAAGAGGATGAGATGAGAACGTATGAAAGGAAATAAGATTCGAAGTTGGAAAAAGAAAAAAAGTTGGCAGAATATTTTTGGACAGTTTTTCAGTCAACTTGGAAGCAGTATATCTCCGAGTATAATTGGGGTTTTTAGGTGTTTCAAAAGCCTAATATGAAGTTTATTGAGTCTAGTTTCCAACGCAACAAACTGCTCATCAATAGGACATCGGAGTAGAAAGTTATGGACGTTACAAGATCGGCTGATAGAACAGACGGTCGAGCCGCGGCCTTGCAGCACGGGCGCCGGGAAAGCTTGAAATTATGCAGTGCGAGCCGCGGCGCCGGCTGCGGGCAGCGCCGGGCGGATTTTTTGCGGAAATAGGGTAAAAATAGAAGATATTTGTTGTAAAGGACCCCTGGGTGGGTGACAAGTGTCCCCCCAACTTGTGGAGCAAGATAAAGGCTATATAAGACATGTCTTGCTAGATTTAAATCATTTGCAAGACTTCACCCAAATCTTCTCTTCTCTTCTCTTCTCTTCTCTCTCAAATGGTTAAAACCCTAGGCCTAAATGAGATTTTTGGAAAGGCAACAAGAAGGAAATTTGTTGGCAAGCTTGTAGGGGATTAGTAGAGATGATTTTAGCGGGAAGAAGAATTTGAAAAAGAGGAGCTAAAGTTGCTAAGGATCGACTTGTATTCTTGGAGCATTTTTTGGGCTAAATGAGGTATAATCTTCGTCTTACTTTTGTAATTGAAGATTCCATGTTATTATAAGTTAGAAATAATCATGTGATAGGTGTTATGAAGATTGATAAGTGTTATGGAAATTTGGAAGCTCAAATCCGAAAATGACATGTTAAGCCATTTGAAATTGAAATACAAATTGGTCGATAATTAGAATTGTCGCATGTTTACCCACTTGAGGATTGTAGTAGTTATAATCAATTGTGGCTAGATAACATGTTATATTAAACCAATTGGATTGAAGAGGGATTGGAAACGAATTTGTATTGTTGTCCCTAATTTGTCGAATGGACATTGTATTTTGGACTTGTGTGATATCAATTGTGGGGCGGAATTTTACACGTCTTGTAGGCGTGTAATCCCCTATTGTTAACTACTTTGTTGGGCCTTAAATGTGGCGTGTTTGGTCATTGAATTCGGCCTTGAAAAAGGTGGCAAAGTATGTAGAAACAAAGGAGATGATGTCCGATTTTCCGTAGAATTTAGAGACTTCACATTTATAATATTCTACGTTTGAAGTAAGAAGTTAATAGACGTACTATGGTCATTATAGGTTGACATACTACGTACGGCGAATTGGACTTAGCAAGTGGATTAAACCGAAGAGGTATGTGGAACTTTCTTATCTCTTGAGCATGAATAAGTTGTAAATGTATAGTACGGTAGACGTACAAAATTTTGACAATCTAGTCTATTTGATATCCTTGGCTTATTTTAAGAATGTCCAAGCTGGTTGAGTTAGGAAGTTAACTCACTTGTTTTAAATATTAAGGATATCTTGGTTTTCAAAAGTTAAGAGACTTTAAGTATGTTGAAAGTATTTTTGATACTTGTTTTGTTGGAAAGTTTAAGTCTCTTGGTTATAAAGAAGTATGTAAGTTGCTAATGTATAAAGCTAGTATAACGGCTTTATGGGAAGTTGGTTATAATAGCTTTATGGAAAGTTTAAAGAGTGGTTTACTCTAAGTAAATTAAGTAAGATAAATTACATGATTTAATGAAAAGGCGATTTGATTTTTAAGCATCTATTGTCTAAGGTTTTATAAGAAAAGGAGTCACTCGATTTAGAAACCTAACTTTATTTCTAAAGGGTATTGTGACTTGTCTTGAAAAGTAATTTTGACTTGATGCTACGGTTGATAGTATCTTGGAAGTTCTATACTAAAGAGTCATTTGTTTTAAAGAGTAGAAGTATGTAGTACTTGGGTTAAATTCCCGGATTTTCATAAAAGATATGTTAGTGCCTTGAGTAAACTAAAA
This sequence comes from Przewalskia tangutica, assembly GCA_029844215.1. NCBI lineage: Eukaryota > Viridiplantae > Streptophyta > Magnoliopsida > Solanales > Solanaceae > Przewalskia > Przewalskia tangutica. The sequence goes on from CM056722.1 coordinate 123,583,585, forward strand.
TGAGAGTGTATATGAATAAGACTAATAAGAAGTTAGGGGGATTTCTTAACTTGCTTATTTATTGTGTGTGGCCATTGAGATGGGGTAAGAGTATAAGTGAGGGTAAACCCCAAGACGCTATACCACCTTCTCGAGTAAGAGTATAAATGAGGGTAAACCCAAGACGTTATACCACCGCTTTACCATACTCCAGGATAAGAGTATAAATGAGGGGTAAGCCCCCAAGACGTTATACCACCTGCCTCAGGGTAAGAGTATAAATGAGGGGTAAACCCCCAAGATGTTATACCACCTGTTTCCATGGATTTGCTACCCATGATTTGATCGTGAGTCTCCTATGTTTATGTTGTAAGTATACTCTCATTTACTCTCATTGTTAGTAAGGCCTGTGTACTGTTAATTGAGTTATCATACCTGTCTCGCTTTATCATTGACTTATGATTTCATTCTGATGCATTTCGATTTCACATATTTGGTACATGTTGTAATTGACCTCGCCGGCTGCGTTCATGCCGCAGTAGAGTCTGAGTTGTTGATCCTCGCTCTTAGGATCACTGTTCACCGGTGTTAGCTCCTTTATTTGAGGCTTATCCTCGTATTGTCGGTTGTTGTACACTCAAGGGTATGGCGGGGCCCTGTCCCGCCAGAGTTGTTATTCTTAGAGGTCTGTAGTCACATTTGTGGGTTGGGTTGTAAAGAAAAAAAAGGTGTACTGTTTTATTGCATATATTGTACGGAAGGTGGCCTTATCGGCTAGCCTGTTGTTATTTTATGTTTAAGCATTTTATAAGCTGTGTATGTTCATTGCTATTCTCGATGTATACCAAAAGGGTGCCGGGTAGGGCATGTTATACCGTAGTTCGAGTATGTATGTGAGGAAATGCGTGCGAGAATACGTGAAATATTGGAAAGAAAGAAAGATGTGATTTTTCACGGAAAAGTTTAGGGTTTTGTGAAGGAAAAAGTTCGTTGATGGGAATGGATTCCCAGATTTGGTATTTGGGCTTCTTGAATTATATTAGAATTATGGAATTTTATTTCCGGAATTGGTCACGTGGGGCCCACGGGAGAAATTTACGGTTTTGTGGGGCCCACTTTGTTTTTGAGATTTTGGCCTTTATGGATATTTTCGGAAGATGAAATGTTTTGGACCAATAGGATGGCGACACGTGTCACCCCTAGGTGGGCTAGGTTGGCCGAAATTCATGTGACAAGTGGCCAAGACAAGTGGTCAAGTCTTGCAAGATATTTTAGTTGGACAAGTGGCTTGTGGGGCCCACACACACTTGTCCCCAATCTCAACCACACACTTGCCTTCATCCTAGCCCTTGGTTGTCCTATATATGCACCCTTTGTTGATGAAATCTTGCACACTTAGATATTTCAAGACTTGAGAAATATTTTCATCTCCCTCCCTCTCTCCTAGCTCTCGTCGAACCCCTCCCTCTCTAACCTAACTTTGTCCAATAATTTCTAAGCTCCTAAGTGTTCTTCCCTAGTGTATTAGGAAGACTATTAACCAAAAGTTAGGAAAGATTTCACATCCCTAGCCACAAAAAGCCACTTTGGCCGAGAGCTCTTGGAAGGATAACATTAGTGTTCTTCACTTGTTTGAGTTCATTCTTGAAGAGATGATGGTTAGGAGCTTCTTAGGGTGATTGTGGTGGGTTTGTACGCAAAGATTGGAGCTAAGACTTGCTTGGAACGACATTAAGTTCTTGGATAGATTTTGGGCTATTTGAGGTAGTAAATCTTAACCTCTTTGTGAATTGGTCATTATACATATATTATAAGTATATTATGGAGTATATAATATATGGAGTAAAGTTTGGAAGAGTTGGATCTTGTTAACTTGTTAAAAGAAAGGATTGGCCGTTAGCCATTAAAATGGTAAAAACGTATCTTACTTGCTAAGAAACTAATAACAAAGTAACTATAACTTATATTAAGAATGGAAATATAAGTTGGATGACTAATGAGTAATTTGGATAAGTAAAATGGACAAAGTTGGCCAAGGACCCCAACTTAAGAATCAGATTTACTTTGGATGTATTTACTTTACTGTATTTACATTTCATTAAGGAAAGATTGTTCAATCGCGTTAGTTTGGGCGTGTAATCCTTCTTTATGTTGTTTAATTATTACGCCTTATATATGGCATATAATTACGTTATTCGCCTTGGAGAAAGATGGAAAAGTGAGTAAAAGCGGAAGTCTTTCAATTTTTCGTAGAATTAGAGGGCTTTTTATTGGTATAAGTCTTCAATGGTAAGAAAGGTTTGATAGAAGTACTATGACCATTTTAGGAGTGGAGTACTACGTGTGGCGTGATCTACTTGGCTTAAGGAGTAGCCCACAGGTTGAAGTACTTGGAGAGTTTTGCTAATTGTCGATAATCGTCGCGAGGTATGTGAACCTCTTCCTATCCTTTCTAGCATGATGTTTTGTAAACTATGTAGTACGGTAGACGTACATGTGCTAAATGAATTTGGTTGGTTTAAAACATAGGGTGTTATAATAGCTTTATGGGAAGTTAGTTATAACGACTCCATGTAGGTAAAAGAATGGTTTATTGATTGTAGAAGTTAAGAGACTTGATCTTGAAAGATAAGAGACTTAACTTAATTGACTTGATATATAATATTTTGTTAAAAATGTTGTAAAACCTCATTCGCGAGTAATGAGTACTTGATTTTAAAAGAATAATGTTTTACTGATTTCGGAAATGAGAATAAGTGTCGAACAAACCACTGCAGCGTTAATAAAGGAAAATGTATTGACAAATAACTAATTGTTATTAAAACCAGTAGAAACCTCCATCCGCATGAAGCTAAGATAAGACAAAATTGTATTACATTTCCTAGATCATGGTCATTGTAACAAGATTGTTATAAACAAGAATAAACGGCTCTCACATAAGACTTATGTTACTCAATTGTTTTAAAAGAGATTAAGACTATGAGTTATGAAACCTTTCTAAAATAAGAGACTTGAGCATTTGAAATTAGGCAAACTTGAACGTTGGAAAATAATGTTGTTACTTGATTTTAAAAAGAAAGTGTTCTGGTTTACTTAAAAATGTGAGTCACTCTGTTTTTAATACTACGGGTATCGGGTGACCTTTATAAAAGAATTGGATCTTTTAAAGAATTTAACGACGTAATACTTTGGGGTTAGAACCGGCCTTCGCATAAAATGGAAGTACTTGAGTTGTGTGTAACTTGCCTATGTTTGCGTGTGATAGCCTTGTTGTGCAAATCGTATTTCTATACCACCGCGTCTCTCGATGGAGGGTAGTGATCTGTTATGTATGATTCTTTATCGAGTCCCGTAGGATGGCCGAGACACGTATTCCACCGATTCTTTATCGAGTCCCATGGGATGGGCGAGACACGATTCCACCGATTCTTTATCGAGTCCCGTGGGATGGGCGAGACACGATTCCACCGATTCTTTATCGAGTCCCATGGGATGGGCCGAGACACGTATTTCACCTGATTCTTTATCGAGTCCCATGGGATGGGCCGAGACACGTATTCCACCTGGTTCTTTATCGAGCCCCATGGGATGGGCCGAGACACGTATTCCACACGATTTATACCTAGACTGCCGGCAGTGAGGAAGGAGTTCCACGGGCATGAGGGATGACTTCAAGGATGTGAGTCCCTGACTTGACATGACTACTTTTATGTTGTAAACTTTAGTTTGGTTATCATATATGTCTCATGTTTTATATAGACTGTCATGATTTCATTTCTGATATTTGATTTCACATACTTGATACTGTTGTCTTGACCTCGCCCGGGGCTGCGTTCATGCTGCAGGTAGAGGTATATCGATTGTGGATCCTCGCTCATAGGATCACAGTTCAGCGTGTTGGGAAGCCCCGTTTCTTCGGAGGCTTATCTTGTGGTATGTTACCCTGAGTCTGTAGGTTCTTGTACATTCAGGGGTATGGCGGGGCCCTGTCCCATCATAGTTGTTATCACTTTCTTAGAGGTTTGTAGTACTATTGTGGGCAGGGTTGTAAAGGATGTAACTGTTCAGATTCTGTATATATGCAAGAAGGCAACTGTTTTGGTTGGCCTGTTTTTTTATCATATCTCTTGTTTCATGTTCATGTTTTTATTTCCGCTGATTTTCTCTGATGTTGTATCACTAGGGTGCCCGGTAAGGCACGATCCACGCCCCGGTTGGTCCCGACAAAAGTGGTATCGAGCGATTAATCCTCGGAAAGTGTCTGAGCAAGTATCTAGTAGAGTCTTGATTATCGGTGTGTCGTGCACCACATCTATAATCGTGAGGCTACGAGATATTTAGGATTGGTTTCCATTCTTCTCATTCCGAGATCGTGCCTTAGAACCGTGTTGTCGATTGGACTCCTCGACGTATTCTTATGTGCCGCTTATGCCTCACGCAGTGCAATCGGGGCCTGCGAGGCAAGGCAACAGAGGAGTCTGCGAGTGGAGTAGCGGCGGTCTCACGAGGCCACGATACGAGACGCCGAGACCACGGCAAGCAGAGGAGATGGGTTACAAGGAGATGGCCCGCTTATTGGCGGGATAGTGGCAAGGCACGAGGATAGGTGGATCACGCAATTCCGATGCAGTAGTACCGTAGTTCACCCGAGATCGGATAGTTTGAGACTGTGGGACTTTCTGAGTTGCAACCCGCCAGAGTTTTATGGGTCGAGCCCTGAGGATGATCCGCAGGAGTTCATCCGAAGCGATTCTGACGGATCGTGAGTGATCGAGCGGAGACCGAGTCGATGATCTAGGTTCACATCGGGCCGCGATCTGACGGTCGGACCGGTTTGATTCATAGGAATCGTCCCAGAGAGCACGCGCTCCCAGCAGTTGGGACGAGTTCTCGCGGCATTTCTTGCACATTTCTTGCCTCGCGGATGAGGAGGCTCGGGTAAACAGATTTTTGACGTTAAAGCGAGGCATCGCATACGGTTAGGAGTACAACGTGGAGTTTGACTCGTTGGCTTGGTATGTCCCCGCTTTAGTGACAGATATGGAGGGCGAGTGCCGCCACGCCACCGCTCGATGACTATTTGGCGAGGCTTGTTGAGGTAGCTCTTGGTAGGGCATGGACATTGCCGCATGCAGCTCATGCACCAGGATGTGAGGCACCGGAGAGGTCGACGGAATGACCGGATCGGAAGAAGGCGAGCAGCAGGTCCTTTGGTAACTGCGAGGCGGACCACCCGGCGAGCTAGTTATGCACCTTCGCCAAGATGAGTGGTCCTCCACGGCCTTCGTGACGCTCGGTATTCGAGGGTCGAGCTCGTGCCGGTTGCGGTATACATGGGTTCTAGATCGGGTTCATGTTTCCCTCGGTGTGCACGATCTGCGGCGTCATCCGGGAATGTCGTCTTTTTGGTGCTTGTTTTGCTGCGGCCATCGTGGGCCATGTAATGAAGAAACCGCCCTAATAGGAAGGATACAGCAAGCAGGACTCACCTACGGTCGATGCGTGTTCATCACCTCATACGACTATGCGCCCTGCAGGGCAGGCCTATGATTAGAGTGAGGCGGTAGATACAGGTATATCCTTAACCATCTCTAGATTTTTATATGTGATAAGATGAGTATATTTTAAGTGTTATGTTGGATAGCATTATGTTAAATTGTGATTTAGAGGCACAGTTAGAAAAAGGTAAGTCCGGGACGAGATAATTGTGAGCCTTAGAATTTATACGCTTAGGACCTTCGATGCAAGCCGTCTTGAGTGGGTGATTTTATGGTTAGTATTTGTCAAATACTTGAAATGAGTAAAAAAATATTGTGAGATTATTACATGAGGGGTGTGAGATGGAAGTGGTAGCTTTCTTGACGTAAATTAGTATGATTGTTCCGGATCGGGGAACAATAGTTTGGCGCGTTTAGGGGTCGGGTTGAGGGCCATTTGCGGTCAACCCGCAGCCCGTAATGAGGTGGGGTCAGTTCGAGAAGGTCCGCCAGTGGTAGGGTCACGAGGGTGCTAGGCCCAAGTTTAGGTAACCATCGTGCGAGTTCGTGGATCGTTCAACCAGAATCGGATCGTGAAGGCGGGATGGCCTTAAAAGAATTTAAGGCGATAAGATGACCAAGTTTGGAGGTAGTGACTCAAGGTTTTGAAAGCAGCGATGACGGAAATATGGTGCGTGTACTAGAAAGAGTTCGTGTCTGAGAAAGGTACGACGAGTAAGAAAGCGAACATGTGTTAAGAGGATGAAAGTGATCATTTTTGTGAAGTGAAGGCGCGAGGAGAGTATCCTTTGGACCAGAGTGAGAGTTAGTGTTGTTTTACATCTTAGAGGTGATTCCTCGTTAGTTTGGATTTGGGTTTCGCGCGTATGTGATATTATTTCCATGTGTGACATAATTGGTTTTGTAAAGTATAGTAGAGAAGACTATACCGGCGCATTTGTGTTTTTGGAGACTTAGAAGGAAAATTCGGACGAATGTTTCTAAGGAAGAATGTTATACCGTAGTTCCGGTATGTATGTGAGGACGTGCGTGCGAGAATACGGCGAAATATTGGAAAGAAAGAAAGATGTGATTTTTCACGGAAAAGTTTCCGGTTTTGTGAAGGAAAAAGGTTCGTTGATGGGAATTGGATTCCCAGTTTGGTATTTGGGCTTCTTGAATTATATTAGAATTATGGAATTTTATTTCGGAATTGGTCACGTGGGGCCCACGGAGAAATTTACTGATTTTGTGGGCCCACTTTGTTTTGAGATTTTGGCCTTTATGGATATTTTCGAAGATGAAATGTTTTGGACCAATAGGAGGCGACACGTGTCACCCCTAGGTGGGCTAGGTTGGCCGAAATTCATGTGACAAGTGGCCAAGACAAGTGGCCAAGTCTTGCAAGATATTTTAGTTGGACAAGTGGCTTGTGGGGCCCACACACACTTGTCCCCAATCTCAACCACACACTTGCCTTCATCCTAGCCCTTGGTTGTCCTATATATGCACCCTTTGTTGATGAAATCTTGCACACTTAGATATTTCAAGACTTGAGAAATATTTTCATCTCTCTCCCTCTCTCCTAGCTCTCGTCGAACCCCTCCCTCTCTAACCTAACTTTGTCCAATAATTCCTAAGCTCCTAAGTGTTCTTCCCTAGTGTATTAGGAAGACTATTAACCAAAAGTTAGAAAAGATTTCACATCCCTAGCCACAAAAAGCCACCTTGGCCGAGAGCTCTTGGAAGGATAACCTTAGTGTTCTTCACTTGTTTGAGTTCATTCTTGAAGAGATGATGGTTAGGAGCTTCTTAGGGTGATTGTGGTGGGTTTGTACGCAAAGATTGGAGCTAAGACTTGCTTGGAACGACATTAAGTTCTTGGATAGATTTTGGGCTATTTGAGGTAGTAAATCTTAACCTCTTTGTGAATTGGTCATTATACATATATTATAAGTATATTATGGAGTAAAGTTTGGAAGAGTTGGATCTTGTTAACTTGTTAAAAGAAAGGATTGGCCGTTAGCCATTAAAATGGTAAAAACGTATCTTACTTGCTAAGAAGCTAATAACAAAGTAACTATAACTTATATTAAGAATGGAAATATAAGTTGGATGACTAATGAGTAATTTGGATAAGTAAAATGGACAAAGTTGGCCAAGGACCCCAACTTAAGGACTGTATTTACTTTGGACTGTATTTACTTTGGAATGTATTTACATTTCTGTTAAGGGGAAGATTGTTCAATCGCGTTCCGTTTGGGCGTGTAATCCCCTTCTTTATGTTGTTTAATTATTACGCCTTATATATGGCATATAATTACAGTTATTCGGGCCTTGGAGAAAGATGGAAAAGTGAGTAAAAGCGGAAGTCTTGATTTTCCGTAGAATTAGAGGGCTTTTTATTGGTATAAGTCTTCAATGGTAAGAAAGGTTTGATAGAAGTACTATGACCATTTTAGGAGTGGAGTACTACGTGTGGCGTGATCTACTTGGCTTAAGGAGTATCCGACGGGTTGAAGTACTTGGAGCGTTTTGCTAATTGTCGATAATCGTCGCGAGGTATGTGAACCTCTTCCTATCCTTTCTAGCATGATGTTTTGTAAACTATGTAGTACGGTAGACGTACATGTGCTAAATGAATTTGGTTGGTTTAAAACATAGGGTGTTATAATAGCTTTATGGGAAGTTAGTTATAACGACTCCATGTAGGTAAAAGAATGGTTTATTGATTGTAGAAGTTAAGAGACTTGATCTTGAAAGATAAGAGACTTAACTTAATTGACTTGATATATAACATTTTGTTAAAAATGTTGTAAAACCTCATTCGCGAGTAATGAGTACTTGATTTTAAAAGAATAATGTTTTACTGATTTCGGAAATGAGAATAAGTGTCGAACAAACCACTGCAGCGTTAATAAAGGAAAATGTATTGACAAATAACTAATTATTATTAAAACCAGTAGAAACCTCCATCTGCATAGAAGCTAAGATAAGACAAAATTGTATTACATTTCCTAGATCATGGTCAGTAACAAGATTGTTATAAACAAGAATAAACGGCTCACACATAAGACTTATGTTACTCAATTGTTTTAAAAGAGATTAAGACTATGAGTTATGAAACCTTTCTAAAATAAGAGACTTGAGCATTTGAAATTAGGCAAACTTGAACGTTGGAAAATAATGTTGTTACTTGATTTTAAAAGAAAGTGTTCGTTTACTTAAAAATGTGAGTCACGCTGTTATTAATACTACGGGTATCGGGTGTTCTTTATAAAAGAATTGGATCTTGTTAAAGAATTTAACGTACGTACTACGTTGGGGTTAGAACCGCCTTGGCAAAAAATGGAAGTACTTGAGTTGTGTGTAACTTGCCTATGTTTGCGTGTGATAGCCTTGTTGTGCAAGTCTTGTATTTCTATACCACCGCGTCTCTCGATGGAGGTCGCTGATGTTATGTATGATTCTTTATCGAGTCCCGTAGGATGGGCGAGACACGTATTCCACGATTCTTTATCGAGTCCCGTGGGATGGGCGAGACACGATTCCACGATTCTTTATCGAGTCCCAGGATGGGCCGAGACACGTATTCCACCGTTCTTTATCGAGCCCGTAGGATGGGCCGAGACACGTATTCCACACGATTTATACCTAGGCTGGCGGTGAGGAAGGAGTTCCACGAGCGTGAGGATGACTTCAAGGTGTGAGTCCACGACTTGACATGACTACTTTTATGTTGTAATCGTAGTTTGGTTATCATACATGTCTCTGCTTTATATAGATCATGATTTCATTTCTGATATTTGATTTCACATACTTGGTACTGTTATCGACCTCGCCGGGCTGCGTTCATGCCGCGAGTAGGTACATCGGTTGTGGATCCTCGCTCATGGATCACAATTGTGTTGGGAAGCCGCTTTCTTGAGGCTTATCTTGTGGTATGTTACCACGAGTCTGTAGGTTTTTGTACATTCGTGGTATGGCGGGGCCCTGTCCGTCATAGTTGTTATCACTTTATTAAGTGCAGTAATCGTTGTGGCGGGGTTGTAAAGGATGTAGCTCGTATTCTCAGATATACGCAGAAAGCGCAACCGTTTTGGTTGCTTTGTTTTTATCATATCTCTTGTTTCATGTTCATGTTTTTATTTCCGCTGATTTTCTCTGATGTTGTATCACTAGGGTGCCCGGGGTAAGGCACCAGTCACGGGCCCCGGTTCGGGTCGTGACAGGGCACCAGTCGCAGGCCCGGGGTCAGGTCGTGACAGCTATTCTTAAAACAAGTAAAGGATATCAAGGTTTTGTACGTCTACCGTACTATATACGTGCAACTATTCATGCTCAAAAGATAGGAAAGTTCTACATACCTCTTCGGGTCAATTCACTTGCCAAGTACAATATCCCGCCCGTAGTATGTCAACCTATAATGTCCACAATACGTCTATTAATGTCTTACTTCAAACGTAGAATATTATAAGTGCAACGTCACTAAATTCTACGGAAAATCGGACAGCACCTCCTTTGTTTCTACATACTTTACCACCTTTTTCAAGGCCGAATTCAATAACCAAATACGCCACATTTAAGGCCCAACAATGCAATTAGTCAATAGGGGATTACACGTCTACTAGACGTGTAAAATTCCGCCCCACAAATGATATCAAACTAACACAACTACTAGGCCAATTCGGCAACATTGAGATACAATAACACCAATTCTTATCCAATTTCCATTTTCAATCCAAGTTGTTAGCATAACATGATATCAAGTCGCAATCGATTATAACTACTATAATCTTCAAGTAAGTGACATGCGACGATTCTAATTAACGACCAAATTGTAATCCAACTTCAAATGGCTTATATGACATTTTGGTTTTTAGGCTACAATCAATCCATAATACTTATGAAACTTCAACACATATACTTCATGCTAGCAAACATGTAAGGCTAACAACAATATATAATCTTGTAACACTTTAAGAGACAAGATTATTACCTCAACGAGTCTTAGTCCAACTTCAAATCCGAAATCGCTCCTTAGCAACTTAGAGCCTCTTCTTAACACTTCAATCCGCTACTTGAGACCCTTAGAATAACACAAACAAATTTCCTTCAATCTTCCCAACAAAACCTAGAAAAGCAACTAGGTTTTCATCTTGCGACTAATACGAAAACTATCTTTTTCCGGGATTTGTCTATTGAGATACCCTTACAATACCCTCATGAACCTTGGTTTAAAGTGTGTAGCTTAATGGACAACAAACAAAAAAAAATTCTTTTTCTTGGAGTGAACCCGAGAGCACTCTCAAAGTGTTCTTCAAATTCTTGAAATTTTTTCTAAGTGTAGAAGTTAGTCTTGCTACTAGTACTACTATATAGTACAATGGAGGGTCAAGATGTGTACAAATGTGTGGCTTGGATGAGGTTCTTTTAAATATCAAGACTTGTGGCCCCATTGACCAAGTCAATATTATCAAGCTCTTCAAGTTGCAAGACTTTGTCATCCTAACAATGGTCAAATGACCCTTTTGGCCATGCCTAATTTCGTCCAAGGCAACATAAGGGGGTGACACGTGTCGCCCTCCCATTCGTCACAATATTACGTTTTCCAACAATTCCATAATTCCGATAAATTTTTACAAGTCTCTAATCTTAACATTTGGGATTCTCACGTACGTTCTTAAAACATGTCCTGTAAATACGGGGTGTAACATTCTTCCCCCCTTAGAAACATTCGTCCCCGAATGGTCTTTCGGAGTCAAACTTATAATTAGCGACATAGTTTCCTTTCGCAACCCCGACATACCAATAATGCCACACATGGCCACATAATAGCATTTAAGCAAAAAGAAATACTTCAATTAAAACTTGACAAGTAAGGGAAAATGAATTACCTGAAAGAATAAGTGAGGATACTTCCTCAATATGTCCTCCTCCGCTTCCCAAGTCATCTCCTCCCGGTTATCATTCCTCCACAAGACTTTGACGGAAGCCACATCCTTGGTCCGCAGTCGCCTGACCTGGCGATCGAGTATCGCTATGGGACTCTCCTCATACGATAACCCCTCTGTCACCTGGACCTCACTAGCAGGGAAAACTCTCGTTGGATCTCCGATACACTTCCGCAACATAGAAACATGGAAGACCGGATGCACCGCCTCTAACTCTGATGGCAGATCCAACTCATAGGCAACCTTGCCTACTCTACAGATGATCTGGTAGGGCCCAATGTACCTTGGGCTGAGTTTTCCGTTCTTTCCGAATCTCATCACACCATTCATGGGTGACACCTTCAAGAAGACCCAATCGTCTACCTGAAACACCAAATGCCGACGCCGACATTCTGATATGACTTCGCCGACTGAAGCCGCTATCAGCTTCTCCCGGATAAGCTTCACCTTATCCACACCACAACCAAGTCCGCCAACTAATCGCACTCGCCACGCCGAACCAACCAATCGGCGACTACATTTCCGCCATATAAAGCCTCGTATGGCGCCATCTCAGATATCGGAATGGTAGCCGTATTATAAGCAACTCACAAGAGGCAAATGATCCTCCCAGCTACCTGAAATCAATCACGCAGCTCGCAGATATCCTCGTGTTCGATAGTACGCTCGCCGCCGCTACCGAGGATGAAACAGATCTTGAGACTCACGTGTCCCTAATCCTTCCGAAAGACCTCCGAGTTAGCCGTAAACTGGGCTCCTCTATCTGATATAATCGACACAGGGACTCCGTGTAGTCTCACAATCTCTATGATGTACACCGCATAGTCCTCACCAAAACGCTGCCCCGACCGAAGGAAATGGGCTGATTTTGTCACCACAACAATAACCCAAATGGAGTCGCATTTCATCCGAGTACGAGGTAACCTCAGAACAAAGTCCATGTTGATCACCTCCCACTTCCAAGTCGGAATCTCAATAGCTCGCATAATCCATCGGCCTCGTGCTCGACCTTGACTGCTGGAAATTAGGACATCAGACAACAAAACTCGCCACGCCCTCTTCGTGCCATCCCACCAATACAAACATCCGAGGTCATGGTACATCTTGGTCGACCCGGATGAATAGAATAACGAGCACCGCGTGCCTCCCTGCAATATGCCGACAAGTCCGCTACATCGGGAACACACAACCGGCCCTCAAATCTTAGCACCCCATCAGACGCTACCTCGAATAGACTCTTCTCCTCCCGAAGAGTTGTATCTCGATACCGTACCAACACTGGGTCCTCAAACTGTCGCCTCTTCACCTCATCAACGATGGAAGACTCGACAACCTCACGAACCCGTACCCCACTATCATCGGAATCGATCAATCGAACCCCAAGGCTCGCTAGCTGATGGATTTGACGGACCATGTCCTGTCTCTCTGGTTGTACCTCCGACAGACTCCTCATCGATCTACGACTCAAGGCATCAGCGACCACGTTGGCTTTCCCCGGATGGTATAGAATATCCATATCATAATCTTTCAACAACTCTAACCACCGTCTCTGTCGCAAGTTCAGCTCCCTCTGCCTGAAGATATACTGGAGACTCTTGTGGTCTGTATAAATATCCACATGAACCCCATACAAATAATGTCTCTAAATCTTCAAGGCATGTATAACTGTGGTCAACTCTAAGTCGTGGGTAGGGTAATTCCTCTCATGCTTCCGTAACTGCCGGGAAGCATAGGCTATAACTTTGTCGTGCTGCATCAAAACACACCCTAGCCCAATACCCGAGGCGTCACAATAAATCACGTACCCCTCTAACCCCTCAGGAAGAGTAAGAACTGGAGTCGTAGTCAACATTTCCTTCAGTAACTGGAAACCCTTCTCGCAAGCCTCTCGCCCATCGGAACTTAGCCGCTTCGAGTCACCTAGTCAATGGTGCTGAAATCAAGCAACCGCTTCCACAAACCTACGATAATAACTCGCCAAATTTCTAAGAAATCAAGCGCACTCGGCCGAGTAGTAGGTCTCGCCAAGACTTGATCGCCACCTTTGCCGATCCACTCAACACCATCACCTAATAATGTGCCCCAGAATGCCACTAAGGCCAACCAAAACTCACACTTGGAGAACTTGGCGACAATCGCCGGCCCGAGGACCCAAGTACCGCCTCGCCGATCTGATGCTCTCGCTCAGACGCGAATAAACCAGATGTCATCAATGAATACTATCACAAATGTATCCAAAAATGGCTTGAACACCGGTTCATCAAATCCATAAATACCACTGAGCGTTGGTCAAACCGGAAAGACATAACCTCAACTCATAGTGCCCATACCGGGTCTTGAATGCGCTTTGGGATATCCGCCTCGAACTCACACTGATGATAACTGCATCGCAGTCTATCTTGAGAAACACTCGCACTCGCAATCGGTCAAACAAATCATCAATCATGGGGAGGGTACCTATTCTTGATGGTTACCTTATTCACCGTCAGAATCAACACACATACGCAGCTGGCCCCATCCTTCTTCTTCACAAACAAAACCGGCGCTCCTGGGGAGAAACACTAGGCCCGATAAAGCCCTTTTCCAAAGAAATCTTTCACTGGTCCTTCCTCCTCAACTCAAGAAAGCATCCTCAGATGGCGGAATAGAAATAGGTCGAGTGTCCGCAACGTATCAATACAAAACTCAATCTCCTCTCGGGAGGATACCCAAGATCGTCTGAAACACATCCGAAACTCCCTAACCACTGCATCGATCAAGAATCGCACCTCATCCTCTCAGATCAAATACCCAACCGGATGATAGATGTACCTTTCTCGCACCATCTTCCTAGCCTTGAGGTAAGAAATAAACCTACCCCTGGACGCCGTGTTGCCTTCCACTCGATAATCGGCTCGCCAGAAATCGAACCGAACCAACTCGTTCTCTACCAACGTTGGCATAACAAGAAGCCAACCATTCCATACCCATAATGACATCAAAATCAGTCATCTCCAACTCTATCAAGTTCGCAAGTGGTCCGACGATCAGAAATAAACACCGACAACCTCTATACACCCGCCACTAACACCGAATCACCCATCGCATAGCTACCTCAAAAGGCTCTATCGACACCGCTCTATCCCGATTCTACCCGCACAAGAGGGGACACATAGGACAAGGTAGAACTCGGATCTATCAAAGCATATACGCCACAAAGATGAAATCAATAATGTACCCGCGACGACGCTGGGAAGCCTCCCGATCCCGGGCGGCCGGGCTAAGGAATAAATATGATTCGTGGACCGCTAGAATCGAACCACCACCATGACCTTCGCCGCGCTCCGCCGTCCGCGGAACACCCTCCTCGGGCGCATAACCACGTAAGATAAGACCCAACAATCGATCTTGTTGCCGCACCGCACCACCCATGCCGCTCTAGTCGGACGCCTTCTTCAAATGGCCCACCGCCACAAGAGTAACAAGCTCCCGCAGAACACGATACTTGCACGTGAGACCTATCGACGAGCATACCGAGATGTGGTGGTCTCGACGGTGATGATCTCGCCTCCTCGAAACCTCAAGTCCTCGAGCCTCGACCGCCTCCCCGAATGACCGCCGATCGACCTCCCGCCGTAAAATCGGAAGGAGCACTCTGGCCGGGCCGGAATGTGGACCTAGTCTGCTGCCGATGTTGTCCGCCAAAATCGCCCTGAGACTCACTGCCCTAGCCTCTTGGGCCGGCTCGAGTCAACTGATCCTCCTCTCTCTATCCTCTATCCTCGCGCATACGCTCGCATCTCCGGCAATGTCCATACCGGGCCAAGAGCCACTCCCAAACATGCAGAAATCATATGACGGTCTAACACCATAACATACCGATGAACTCTCCCGCCATGTCGCGAATAATGGTGCGCGTGCACGCCAAAGAGTCAAACCTGTGTCAGACTCGATAGTCCTCCCATTCGCCTCAAGGTCAAGAATCTATCTACGCGGCTCTCCTCATCTCGTGGGCAAAGTGATCCATGAAGGCCTCTGGAAACTCCTCCCAAATCGCGGGAAGAGCATTCTCACCTCTCGACAGCTCTCATGACTCAAACTAGTTCAACGTAATATCGCTGCAGAACCGGTAAGACGCTAGCATAATCGACTCGCCTCCAAGCCCTAAGAACTCGCATAGTACGTCAGAATCGCCGAATGAACTCCTGCGATCCTCCTCGCACTCGAACCATAAAACTCGGGTGGATGACAACCCGAAAATCCCGAATCCGTAAATCGTCGCTTTAGGGTTAGCCGCTCGCTTCCGCTTGCGCCGCTACTATGCCGGTCAATAACCGGACCGCTTCCCGTAGTCTCTATACTCGGCCCGGCCGTGGAATCGAGGCTCGTGCACCGGAACCTTCGAGCTACCGCCGCCTCGCCTTTCTAATCGCCGGCGTGGCTGAACTCGCCGACTGCTTACTACCTCGTGCATAGTCCGTGCTCGAGTCCGAGTAACCTCTCGAGTACCGCTAGCAGCCTCGCCGCTTTGCCCTTCGGGCCCCGGTCGCCTGTGGAGGCATAATCGCTTTCATAAGAATAGGTCGAGAGGATTCAACCTAATAAGACAATTTCACCGCACGATCTCGAGAGAGAAGAATGGAAACCAATCCTAAATGTCTCGCACTCTCCGATTATAGATGTGGTGCACAACACACCGAGACTCAAGACTCTACTAGACACGGTCTGAAGACACATTCCGAGGACTAACTTCTCTCGATACCACTTTGTCACGACTCCCCCGGGCGCGATTGGTGCCCTACCCGCACCCTGCCTGTATACATCGTAAAATGGCAATGAACATACACAACAAATAACATGTTTAGACAATAAACATCACAAAGCAACCGATAAGGCCGCTTTCCATAAAATATACATACTCAACAAAGAAACAAGATAACTCAGGCTTACAACCCAAACCACAACATGTGACTACTGCATATCTAGGAATAACAATCGTATGGACAGGGCCCCGCCATACCCTCGAATGTACATAAATCTACAACATCGTGGAAAGATCAGACTAAAAGACAAGCCTCCGAGAAATGGAGCTTCGACACTGACCGTGATCCTAAGAATGAGGATCCACCACCGCTACTCCCTACCATGCGATGAACGCAACCCCCAAGGAAGGGGGTCAGTACACAATATGTACTAAGTATGTAAAACTGGAAAATACTGTAATTACATCATAAGTCTAAAACAAAGACGGAGATATGTATGATAAACAAATTACAGTACACTGTGCCTTACTAACAATGAGAGTAAATAAGAGTATACTTACAACATAAAAATAGGAAGCTCGCGATCAAAGCAGGACCACCCGCCCGCAGTATCATTAAGCAATCCTACTCCTGGGACTATTTCACCCGTGATAGTCGTGGACCCGCATGAGGTATTCTCGTGATAGCCGTATCCGCCCGCATAGGTCGTGTATACCCACATGAGGTATTCCTCGCATAGGCTGTATCCGCCCGCATGGGACTATTTCACCCGCATAAGCCCTTACGGACTCACATGAGGTATTCATCGCATCGTGGGTAGCAAATCCACGGAATATGCATGTCACGACCCGAATCTGGGCCCGTGACTGGTGCCTTACCCCGGGCACCCTAGTGATACAACATCAGAGTAATCAGCGGAACATAAACCACATACATGAAACAAATGGAGTACAAAACAGTAATCTGAGGAAACTTGCCTTTCGGCATATATATAAATAACAACTCCTACAAATGAACAGTTTAATCCTTTTTACAAACCCTCTTACAATTTCGCCACAACAAGATTACTGCACTTACGAATGATATGACAACAACGACGGACAGGCTCGCCATACCCTCGAATGTAAGCACCTACAACAACAGGACTATACCAAGATAAGCCTCCGAGGAACGGAGCTTCCCAAACGCTGAATCGTGATCCTAAGAGCGAGGATCAACGATCGCGTGTACCTTTACTCGCGCAGATGAACGCACTTCAAGGAGGTCGATAACAAAAATTTAGTATGAAATCAAAATATCAGAATGAAATCATAGTAGTCTATATAAAGCAGAGACATGTATGATAACCAAACTACGCTCACAATAAATAAGCAAATATATCAAGTCGTGACTCACGCCTCAAAGTCATCACTCAATATAGCAATGGGTCTCACGCCCACAACATCAATCATGCCCGTGGAATACCTTCCTCACCGCCAGCCTATGATATATAAAGCACCAAGGAATACACATGAACAGCAGGTCCCACCTGAGTCCAAATAAAACAGTACAGGGTAAGTACGAAGGCATAGCCGACTATTAACACCCACAGTACTAACAACGTCATAAATCAGATCATGATATCTGTCTAGACCGCCACATGATCAAAGTTGGTCGCTCGCCCGCAATATCAAATGTGCGCGTCTAGCCCTGGAACTCCCCGCAGCTCCGCATAGGCCAATCTCATAGGCCCGCATGAGGTATTCCCCGCATCGAGGGTAGCTACTCCGCATCGCCCCGACTCGCACCGCACGCCACATGCACCGCATGACCATAAAGGCCGCACACTAACTCGAACTCTCGTAGCCGCATAGCCCCCGACCCGCATGAGGTATTCTCGAATCACGGTCCTGCATCGCCGAGTCTACCCCGCATCGGAGGGCCTTAACCCCGGAACACACGGTGAGTGGTATAATACCAACATAACAGCTTAACGCTTAAACAACATAAGCACAATCGAGGAAAACCCTTTACACAAACATCACGTATCACTAACACACGTAGCATCCTAATATGATTACTTATCAAATCAACACGAAGGTATTACAAGGCTATCACAAACCAATACAATCAAGTTATTCACACATAAGGTACTTTCTACTACGTGTCAACATGTTCGGTTTCTATCCCCAAAGTACTTCATACATTAACTTTTAAAAGATACGCTACTTTCACAAAAGTCACACAATACCCGTAGTATATGAAAATAGAGTGATTATCTTTTAAGTGAATCAAAACACTTATCTTTGTAAAATCAAGTAACAACATTATTATCCAAACGCCCAAGTTTGCCTAATTTCAAATGTTCACGTTTCTTATTTTAGAAAGGTTTCAGAGTTCATAGTCTTATTCATTTAAGAATATAATTCTCTCTTTTAAACTATCCGAGAAACATAAGCCTTATATGTGAGTAGGATATTCTTGTTTATAACAATCTTATTACAAAGAATCATGATCTAGAAATATCATTTTGTCTCATCTTAGCTTCTATGCAGATGGAAGTTTCTATCGGTTTTAATAATACTTAATCTGCTAAAACATTTCCTTTATTAACGCCGCAGTTGGTTTGTCGATACACATTCGATTTCAATCAAGAAACATTCTTAAGCCGTTATTACCTAACTTCCCATAAAGCTAGTATAACTCTTAAGTTTTTAAAACCAAGTATTACTTCTTCTTTCAAATGATTCAAAATCTTTTGAAATACTTCAAGTTCTTTATTAACACATAACAAGCCGCTTATAGTTCAAATCGCTACCTTCTAAAACCACAAGTATTTTCTTACCAACATAAAGTCGTTATAACCAACTTCCCATAAAGCCGTTATAACACTTTATGTTTTAAACCAATCAAATACATTTAGCACATGTGACGCTCACCGCACTACATAGTTCACACATATCATGCTAGAAGAGATAGGAAGAGGTTCACATACCTCGCGACGAGTATCGACTAATAGCAAAACGCCCAAGTACCTCGCCGCTTCGGCTACTCCTGCCAAGTAGATCGCGCCACACGCAAGATTTCAACCTATAAGGCCACAAGGCGCTTATTAACATCTAGATCTTATCGTAGAACATTCTACGTAAAATTCGGCAAAGACTCTCCCGCAACAGAAATCTCCTCCTCTATCTGGGCCGCTACCAAGCCAACCAGGGGTTACACGCTTAATCCGACGCACAATTCTACCTCACGTAAAAGCTACACAAGTCTATCAGAATACACCCATGTAACTACAGCCAAGATTTTCTTTCAAAAGGTTTCTTATTTTATTCAGCTTAAGTCAAAAGACATTGCCGATAACAACGCTCAAGACTATATATAGTATACTTCAACTATATAATCTAACAACATGTAATTTCCAATTACAATAGGGACAAGATATTTACCTCGATAAGCCCATAATTATCCGAGTTTAAATGTCGATCCCGAGCAAGGTTTAGCTCCTACTCCGCGCGCTCCGACTCCGCCTCCAAACAACCCTTAGAAGTTCTAACCAACTTCTACTTAATACTCCAACTAACTATGGAGATTTTCCTTGTGGTTTCGGTTTGTGACCAAGGAAGTATAATAGTATTTCTGGCTTTTTCGTAAGTATAACCTTAGAATACTACAAGGTATACTACTAAGGTAATTGGGCATTATAACAATACTTTTGAGAGTATTTCTACCAAGAGGGGTATTATACGAAACAACTAGGCTAGTGGGTACCCCACTGGCTAGCACCCTGGAGGGGGTGTATACCTCGGCCTACCCCACTAGGGGAACTCTCGCTGGGGGAAGAGGGGCTCTCGCCAAGACACTACACTGGGGAGGAAGAAGCTTTCAAGACTTAGGCAATTTTGTGGATGAATTAGTCTTCAAAGTGGGTATTTATAGTCAAGTGAAGGCCAACCAATGGCCAAGATCTTGCCAAGTGCAAGGCAAGTGTAGGCCAAGATCTTGCCAAGTGCACCTTATCCAACTACCACCAAAATATCCTACCAACCCCTTGACCAAACAATGGCCATTCGGCCAACCCCCCTTTACCGCCCAAGGTGTTCCAATGAGAGTGTGACAAGTGTCGCCCTCTTGTTGGTCCAAAATGTTTCGTCTCTCGGAAAAATCCGCAAAAATAAAAAATGACATAGCCGGAAATTCCCTACGAAAGTCGTGGAAAACGCTTCGCCGAAAAACGACTCTAATCGTGTCAGAACAAAAGAATTCGCAAAGCCTAAATCACAAGTTCAAATTTTTCTACGTACGTCCTTACGTACATACTCTGGAAATACGGGGTATAACATTCTCCCCTCCTTAGAAACATTCGTCCCGAATGTTCCTTCTAAGTCTCAAAACAAACGCGCGCCAGTATAGTCTTCACTACTATACTTACGAGGACAAACCTGTCACACATGGCCACCGAAACAACTGCGCAAAATGCTTACATCCAAGTCCACTGGGAAGCACCTCTAACATCATAAAGCATACCACTTTTGTCACTTTGCGCGAGGTTCTAGTGTCACCCGCGACCCAACAAAGTGGTACCGGCTGCATGCGATCATCAAGATGTCGTGACATTCGAACTTACCACATTTCGAGCATCGCTTCAGATTCAAAACTCGGGGTTATCATCTTCAACTTGGTCATCATTAGCCGAATACTGATGGATCTCCGATTTCTTCTCGAACATAACACGAAGATCGACGACCGCTTCCTAAGTCGGACAAGAATGCTAACATATAGGCAACTCGCCTATTCTTCACATGAACTCAAAGGCCCAAAGTAACTCGGGCTAAGTTCCTCTCAGATTCCAAAACTCATCACACCCAACCCGGGTGGTACTTTCAAGAAGACCGACCGTCAACTCAACTCTAAGCCGCCGCCGATTATCCGCACGATTTCTCCGAGCCGCCGTAACCTCTTCTAGACAAGCTTTACTCTATCCATAGTCCACCGGAACAAGCTCGAACCAACTATCTCAATCCCGCCAACATCGAACCAATCGACGGCGACTCACACATCCGCCCCTACAAGGCTTCATAAGGCGACACCCGAACACTGAAATTGTAGCTTAAACACTCCTTAAACAGGAGACAACAATTCTCGCAACTATCCCTGAAATCCAAACACTGGCCCGAGGGCGAATGTGATTCTGAGACTTACTTGAGTTCCTAACCTTGCCTGGTAAAACCTCCAGAAAAGAAACAGTCGCAACCTGGGCTCCACTGTCTGACATAAGGTGAAGGTAGGCACCTCGTGCAGCCTTACAACCTTTCTGATATATCATCTCGCATAACCCTCTGCCGAGTAAACGGTCTTTGCTAGAAGATAACACGATCGACTCCTCGCCCAACCATCGGTCGAACGATCCATGAAATCGCACGTTGGTTAACTAAACTCGCCTAACACCCTCGTGACTTACCACAAGGCGGGACCACCACAAACCGACCCCACCACCAAACATGCCGCGGGTTGACCCGCAACGTGGCCTCAACCCGACCCGCAACGCCGCAAAACGCTAGCTCCTCAAGGAAAACTCACTAATCACGCTACGAAAACCTAGCGGTCTTCTTAGCTCAACTACACTCTTTCATTCCACACTACTCGTGACTAATCCCACAAACATAACTCACGGCACTATGCACTCCTATAAGGGTCAAACATAAACAATACATCTTTTACTCGAGATGGCCTTACCTCTAAGGTCTCTACGATAACACTCTAAGGCTCACACTTTCTATCCCCAAATCTTACTTGGTTAACTAACCAAGATTTCTAATCACCATTTACACAATGTTATCGTAATATAACACTTAAGGTATACTCACCTTATCACACATACTAAACCCTGAGGTTAAAGATATACCGACCCATCGCTTTACTCCCTTAGTCGTTTAATCAAACTCGCCTGTAGGCGCATAGCTAAGAAGATGACGAACTACCCACCGATCCTCAAGGCTAAGTCCTCCGCACGGCACTCTTTCGACATCAGACCCTGACGGTCATAGGTACAACAAGTACCAACTAAAAGACGACATTCCCCGGGATGACGTCTGCCACATCGCGAACACCGAGAAAATCAATCCGTATGGCCGAACCTTCGCGTGGATCAGAACCTAAGCTCGAGCTCGACCAACTCCTCGCATACCCCGAACGCCCCGAACCCCGCGAGGACCTTTCGCACCGTGGATGCGCATAACTGATTCACGCGAGGCGACTCGCCGAAAGTTACCAGCGGCCTCGCTGCCGCCTTCTTCGCCGCCCTTCGTTAACCCGCCGATCTCTACGCTTTCGCCGCGCATAAGCCCGCATATAGGCCATGCTCGCTTCAATCAAGAACTTACTTTTGCACAACCTTCGTTGATATTCATCAAGACTCGCAGACATCGGTATACTCCGTAGTCAAATCCATAGTTAGTAATGTGGTCGCCTCCTTGAAATCTATATTCTCTGCTCCTGGCCGTGGAATCAACGTTCAAATATCATGGCCGCAGAGAATCGCCGCCGCGGCTAAACTTTGCTGGGCTAGCGACGCCGCAGAACTCCCCGAATGAAGCACCACCCAAGGTGATAATTGGGCTCGTGCCCACGTAACCCTCAGATTTACTCGCAGCCTCCTCGCCGCTTTGCCTCCCGCCCGTTGCCGCCTACGCGAGGCATAACGGTAAGTGGAAAGAAATACGTTAGAGGGTCCAACTTACAACACATTTCTAAGGCACGATCTCAGAGTGAGAAGAATAGAAACCAATCCTAAATATCCTATAGCCTCGATCATCAGTGTGGTGCACAACACACCGATAATCAAGACTTCATCGATACGGTTCAGACACTTTCCGAGGATTAACTGCTCTGATACCACTTTGTCACGACCCGAAATCGGGCCCGTGACTGGTGCCTTACCCCGGACACCCTAGTGATACAACATCAGAGTAATCACGAACATAAAACACATACATGAAACAAATGGAGTACAAAACAGTAATCTGAGGAAACTTGCCTTTCGGCATATATATAAATAACAACTCCTACAAATGAACAGCTTTAATCCTTTTTACAAACCTCTTACAATTTCTCGCCACAACAAGATTACATGCACTTACGAATGATATGACAACAACGACGGACAGGCCCGCCATACCCTGAATGTAAGCACCTACAACAATGGGACTATACCAAGATAAGCTCCGAGGAACGGAGCTTCCCAAACGCTGAATCGTGATCCTAAGAGCGAGGATCAACGATCGCGTACCTTTACTCGCAGATGAACGCACTTCAAGGAGGTCGCATAACAAAAATTTAGTATGTGAAATCAAAATATCAGAATGAAATCATAGTAGTCTATATAAAGTGAGACATGTATGATAACCAAACTACGCTCACAATAAATAAGCCATATCAAGTCGTGACTCGTGCCTCAAAGTCATCACTCCAATATAGCAATGGGTCTCACGCCCACAACATCAATCATGCCTGGAATACCTTTCCTCACCGCCAGCCTATGATATATAAAGCACCAAGGAATATACATGAACAGCAGGTCCCACCTGAGTCCAAATAAAACAGTACAGGGTAAGTACGAAGGCATAGCCGACTACTAACAACCACAGTACTAACAAGGTCATAAATCAGATTATGATATCCGCCTAGACCGCCACATGATCAAAGCCGGTCGCCGCTCGCAATATCAAATGCGCGTTTAGCCTCGAACTCCCGCAGCCCGCATAGGCCAATCTCATAGGCCCGCATGAGGTATAACCCCGCATCGAGGTAGCTACTCCCGCATCGCCCCGACTCGCATCCGCATGGCCACATGCACCGCATGACCATAAAGGCCGCACACTAACTCGAACTCGTAGCTCCGCATAGCCCCGACCCGCATGAGGTATTCTCGAATCACGGTCCTGCATCGCCGAGTCTACCCCGCATCGGAGGGCGCTAACCCCGAAACACTGAGTGGTATAATACCAACATAACGCTTAACGCTTAAACAACATAAACACAATCGCGGAAAGCCCCTTTACACAAACATCACGTATCACTAACACACGTAGCATCCTAATATGATTACTTATCAAATCAACACGAAGGTATTACAAGGCTATCACAATGGAATACAATCATGTTATTCACACATAAGGTACTTTCTACTACGTGTCAACATGTTCGGTTTCTATCCCCAAAGTACTTCATACATTAACTTTTAAAAGATACGTTACTTTCACAAAAGTCACACAATACCCGTAGTATATGAAAATAGAGTGATTATCTTTTAAGTGAATCAAAACACTTATCTTTGTAAAATCAAGTAACAACATTATTATCCAAACGCCCAAGTTTGCCTAATTTCAAATGTTCACGCTTCTTATTTTAGAAAGGTTTCGTAGTTCATAGTCTTATTCATTTAAGAATATAATTCTCTCTTTAAACTATCTCGAGAAACATAAGCCTTATATGTGAGTAGGATATTCTTGTTTATAACAATCTTATTACAAAGACCATGATCTAGGAAATATCATTTTGTCTCATCTTAGCTTCTATGCAGATGGAAGTTTCTACCGGTTTTAATAATACTTAATCATAAAACATTTCCTTTTATTAACGCCGCAGTTGGTTTGTCGATACACATTCTGATTTCAATCAAGAAACATTCTTAAGCCGCTATTACCTAACTTCCCATAAAGCTAGTATAACTCTTAAGTTTTCAAAACCAAGTATTACTTCTTCTTTCAAATGATTCAAAAATCTTTGAAATACTTCAAGTTCTTTATTAACACATAACAAGCCGCTTATAGTTCAAATCGCTTACCTTCTAAAACCACAAGTATTTTCTTACCAACATAAAGTCGTTATAACCAACTTCCCATAAAGCCGTTATAACACTTTATGTTTTAAACCAATCAAATACATTTAGCACACGTGACGCCTACCGCATTACATAGTTCACACATATCATGCTAGAAGAGATAGGAAGAGGTTCACATACCTCGCGACGAGTATCGACTAATAGCAAAACGCTCCAAGTACCTCAAGTCGCCGCTACTCCTTGCCAAGTAGATCGCGCCACACGCAAGATTTCAACCTATAAGGCCACAAGGCGCTTTATTAACATCTAGATCTTATCGTAGAACATTCTACGTAAAATTCGAAGACCTCCCCGCAACAACAGAAATCTCCTCCTCTATCTGGCCGCCACCAAGCCAACCGTGGGGTTACACGCTTAATCCGACGCACAATTCTACCTCACGTAAAAGCTACACAAGTCTCATCAGAATACACCCTATGTAACTACAGCTCAAGATTTCTTCTTCAAAAGGTTTCTTATTTTATTCAGCTTAAGTCAAAAGACATCACGATAACAACGCTCAAGACTATATATAGTATACTTCAACTATATAATCTAACAACATGTAATTTCCAATTACAATAGGGGACAAGATATTTACCTCGATAAGCCCATAATTATCCGAGTTTAAATGTCGATCCCGAGCAAGGTTTAGCTCCTACTCCGCGGCCCGACTCCGCCTCCAAACAACCCTTAGAAGTTCTAACCAACTTCTACTTAATACTCCAACTAACTATGGAGATTTTCCTTAGTGGTTTCTGCCAGGACCAAGGGAAGTATAATAGTATTTCCGGCTTTTCGTAAGTATAACCTTAGAATACTACAAGGTATACTGGCTAAGGTAATTGGGCATTATAACAATACTTTTGAGAGTATTTCTACCAAGAGTGGGGTATTATACTAAAACAACTAGGCAGTGGTACCCCACGGCTAGCACCCCAAGGAGTGGTGTATACCCTCGCCTACCCCACTGTGGGGAACTCTCGCCAAGGGGGAAGAGGCTCTCGCCAAGACACTACACTAAGGGAGGAAGAAGCTTTCAAGACTTAGGCAATTTTGTGGATGAATTAGTCTTCAAAGCGCGGTATTTATAGGTCATGAAGGCCAACCAATGGCCAAGATCTTGCCAAGTGCAAGGCAAGTGTAGGCCAAGATCTTGCCAAGTGCACCTTATCCAACTACCACCAAAATATCCTACCAACCCTTGACTAAACAATGGCCATTCGCCAACCCCTTTACCGCCTAAGGTGTTCCAATGAGAGGTGACAAGTGTCGCCTCTTGTTGGTCCAAAATGTTTCGCCTCTAAAAATCCGCAAAAATTAAAAATGACATAGCCGAAATTCCCTACGAAAGTCGTGGAAAACGCTTCATTTAAAAACGACTTAATCGTGTCAGGAACAAAAGAATTCGGCCAAGCCTAAATCACAAGTTCAAATTTTTCTACGTACGTCCTTACGTACATACTCTGGAAATACGGGGTATAACAATGCAAATGCCACAAACCCGGGGAATGACCCCGTAATAAATAATATACCACTAGCACAAACCGGCTATCATACATAACATAAGCACTACCGGATTATCATACAATATATAAGCAAGTTAAGAAATCCCCTAACTTCTTATTAGTCTTGTTCATATACACTCTCATTTTAGTTTACTTAAGGCACTAACATGTCTTTTATAAAAATCTGGGAATTTAACCCAAAGTACTACATACTTCCACTCTTTTAAAAATGACTCTTTTTCATAGAAAACTTCCAAGATACTAATAACCGTAGTATCAAGTCACAATTACTTTTCAAGACAAGTCACAATACCTTTAGAAATAAAATTAGGCTTCTAAATCAAGTGACTTCTTTTCTTATAAAACCTTAGGCAATTGATGCCTTAAAATCGAGTTGCCTTTCATTTAATCAAGTCATTTATCTTTATTTATCTTTCCATAAAGTTAATATAATCAACTTCTCATAAAGTCGTTATATTAACTTTATACCTTAGCCAAATACAATTTCCTATCCAAGGGACTTATACGTTTAAAACGAAACAAGTATCATATACTTTAAAACTCTTCAAGTCCCTTAACTTTTAGAAAAACTTAAGACATCCTTAATACTTTTAAAGAAGTGAGTTAATCTCCTAACTCACCCAACTTGGCTATTCTTAAAACAAGTAAAGGATATCAAGGTTTTCAGACGCTCACCGTACTATATACGTGCAACTATTCATGCTCAAAAGATAGGAAACTTCTACATACCTCTTCGGGTCAATCCACTTGCCAAGTACAATATCCCGCCCGTAGTATGTCAACCTATAATGTCCACAATACGTCTATTAACGTCTTACTTCAAACGTAGAATATTATAAGTGCAACGTCACTAAATTCTACGGAAAATCGGACAGCACCTCCTTTGTTTCTACATACTTTGCCACCTTTTTCAAGGCCGAATTCAATAACCAAACACGCCACATTTAAGGCCCAACAATGCAATTAGTAAATAGGATTATCACACACCGAACCTCAAGCTCGTGGATCGTGCCCTACCTGCACCTCGCTACCTTAACAACTAAGTATATCATGGAAATTAATAACACTCATATTTTTTTTCTTTTAAAACCAACGACGACAAGGCAAAGCCGACTAGGCCGCCATATCATATACATAAACAAAAGACACTACATCGCATACACGAGTCCAATCCCACATACGAATACGCACTTCTAGGAGTTAAATCAAATATGACGACAAGGCCCCGCCAGACCCAAAATGCATAAAGCCTGCATCAAGGATATATACCAAAAGATAAACTCCTCGACAGAGGAGCTATCCAAAACCCCGAGCAGATCCTACACCGCCGATCACCAAACAACAGACCTAAACTCGTGGCATGAACGCAGCTCCGGGCGAGGTCAAGACGGGAATGTACCAGATGAGCGAACAGAAGCACTGTAATAAAATCATAACAGCTAAACAAAACAGAGACATGTATGATAGCCAACCTACAAGATACAATACATAAGCAACATATCAAGTCGTGGACGCAGCCCTCAAAGTCACTACTCAAATATAACTATGGGTCTCACGCCCATAATATCAATCATGCCCGTGGAATCCTTCCTCACCGCCTAGCCCATGATATAACATAGCACCGATAGGCATACATGAACACCAAGTCCCACCGTGTTCTAAAATCAGACGCCAAGTAGGCAAACGAATGTGTGGTTTAACGCCTCGGGTTTACCCTCATTTATACTCGACCGGGCGAGGGTAAAGCAGTGGTATAACATCTGGGCTTGCCTCATTTATACTCTTACCCCGGAGAAGGTGGTATAACGCCTGGGCTTGCCCTCATTTATACTCTTACCCTATCTCAACCGGCCACAAACAACACATAAAGCGGTGGTACATGCGTCTTGGGGTTTACCCTCACTTATACTCTTACCCTATCTCGACCGACCATCAAACAAGACATAAGCACTACCATGTCTTCTATAAAAATCCGAATTTAACCTAAGTACTACAAGTAGCGGGAGCATACCCGTGGAATCCCACATCACCGCTTGCAGACGTCCCAAGAACTTACAACAAGACAAACACCCTTCAACCGAGAGTCGCGCAACTTAATAAAACATAATACTTGCACTCAAAGGCTATTACCAGACATATAGGCAAGTTCTCAATTAACCAAGCCAAAGTACTTATCAAGGCACACATAGGATAAATTCTCATTTAACAAGCCAAAGTACTTATCGTGGCACAATTAGAATAAATTCTCATTTAACAAGCCAAAGTACTTATCAGTGGCACAAATAGAATAAATTCTCATTTAACTAGCCAAAGTACTTATCCGCACAAATAGAAAAATTCTCAATTTATCAAGCCAAAGTACTAATCAAGGCATACATAGAATAATTCTCTTTAACAAGTCAAAGTACTTATCAAGGCACACTTAGACAAATTCTCAATTTATCAAGCCAAAGTACTACGTGACGCACATTCTTTTATAAAAGACTCCTTTCTATGTAAAGCCCCAAGATACTAACACCAGTAGTATCAAGGCGTGTCTATTTTTCAAAGTAAGTTACTACACTTTTAGAAAACTCATTTCAAGTCTTGAAATCAAGTAACTCCAAATTTTCACAATCTTGGCAACTTATGCCCTTTATCAAAATAGACAACTTTCTAAATCTTTCATAAAGCCGTTATAACCAACTTCCCATAAAGCCGTTATAACCCTTTATGATTTTAGACATATCCATTCCTTCAATGACCAAGAGACTTATACTATTAAAACCAAGTATCACATACTTACAAATCAAGTTCTTAACTTTCAAAAATACTCCAAGTCTCTAATAGTTAGAAAACAAGTTTTCTTCTACTTTTAAACCTCAAGTAACTTCACCCTTAACACAAGTTACTTCTCTTAAATCATGTCATTTCTCCTCTTTAAATCAAATAAGTAAATCACTCTTTTGACTCCCTAAAGTCACTATAATGACCTTTAGGTTTTAGAACTAAGGCACTAGCCAAAAGATTTGGAAACCACTTCCTTTTAAGACTACATGTACTTTAAGTAAAAATACCTTCACTTTTAAGAATCCAAACTTCATCAAGAAAATGGATTCTACAACTTACAATCCAAACATCAAAGTACACTCAAGAAGTACATAGAACAAATTCTATTTTAGGCAATCCAAATACAACCAAGGAATGGATCATTTTGTGAGTAACCTACTTTCTTTATCTTACTAATCATGCTAGAAGAGGAGATAGTTCACATACCTTTGTTATACCCGTATTTCCGCAGTATGTACGTGAGGCGCACGATAAATTTTTGCCTTAAGAATTGACAAGTTTCGAAATTTGTACACAAGTGCCAAAAGAGTCGTTTTCGACTAAACGTTTCCACGCTTTCGTAGGGAAAATTCCGCTATGTCATTAATAATTTTATGGATTTTTCCGAGACGAAACATTTTGGACAAACGGGCGGGGGACAAGTGTCACCCTCCCATTGGAAGCAAGTGGACGGCAAGCTTGACCATTGGCACGTTTTTGGTGTTGAAATTTTGGTCAAGGGTTAGGTAGGATATTTTGTGTAGATGGATAAGGTAGCACATGGCTAAATCTTGGCCTTACACTTGCTATGCACTTGTCTTCATCTTGGCCATTGGTCGCCTTCACTTGACCTATAAATACCTCTCTAGTTGAAGACATTCTTCATCCAAAACTTGAGCAATCTATCTAAGTCTCAAAATACTCCTCCCACTTGTTTGCTTCGTCCAAAGCCCTCCCCTCCCTTGAGAAGCTTTGGCCGGCAGGCCTCCTCCCCTCTTGTAGAGGCTTGGCCGTACACCCCCTAGCCTAGTTGTTTTCGTGATAATACCCATTTTTGTGGTATAGAAATACTCTAGTATTGTTATAATGCCCAAATACTTTAGCCCATATACCTTGTAGTACTTTCCAAAGTACCCTTTTATACAAAAGCCCGTAAAATACTATTATACTTCCTCTTAGCCTCTAAACGAAACCCTAAGGAAATATTCATTGTTAGTTGAAGTATTTAAGTAGAAGTTGGTTAGAACTTCTAGGGGTTGGTTGGAGCGGGTTGGAGCGCGCGGAGTAGGAGCTAAACCTTGCTCAGGATCGACATATAAACTCGGATAATTTTGGGCTTATCGAGGTAAACACTCTTGACCTTCTATGGTAATTGGAAATTACATGTTGTAGGAATATATAGTTGAAGTATACTATATATAGAACTGAACATTATAATTGTGCGGCAATGTCTTTTGACTTAAGCCTGAATAATACTTACGGCAATGTCTTGCGACTTAAGCCCAATTTTAAGAAGTGAATCGAATCAGAATTACATAGGGTGTATTCAGACATGAGGCTTGTGTAGTATTATCGTGAGTTGAATTGTACACGCCCGTTAGGCGTGCAAACCCCCGTTGGCTTGGTGGCCGGCCGATAGATGAGGAGATTTACGCCATGTGGGGTGCTGCCGAATTTTCTGTAAGATATTCTACATTGAGATCTAAGATGTTAATAGGCGCCTTGTGGCCTCTATAGGTTGAAATACTACGTGTGGCGTGGTCTGCTTGGCTTAAGGTGTAGCCGACGGTTTGAGGTACTTGGAGCGCTTTGCTTTTAGTCAGAATCGTCGCAGGTATGTGAACCTCTTCTTATCTCGTTTCTAGCATGATATGTGTATAACTATGTAGTACGGTAGACGCATACGTGTTAAATGTATTTGATTGTTTTTAAACATAAAGTGTTATAACAAATTTCTATGTAAATGAGAAATGCTTTGTGGTTTCTTTTAAAAAGATAACTGATTTGACTTATAACCGACTTGATGTGTGATAATAAAGAACCTCGAAGTATTCTAAAAGATTAAGAAACCTTTTTGGAAGAAGTGTATACTTGGTTTGAAAACATAAGAGTTATACCAGCTTTATGAGAAGTTAGGTGTAACGCCCAAGAGCGATAAAAAGAATGGTTTAATGGTTTAGAAGTTAAGAGACTTATTCTTAAAAGATAAGAGACTTGACTTAATACGGATGTTTGTGTGAAACCTCATTCGTGAGTAATGAGTACTTGGTTTTGAAAAGAATAATGTTTTACCGATTTCGAAATCGAATGTGTACACAAACCACCGCAAATGCTAATAAAGGAAAATGTATTGAATAATTAAGTATTATTAAAACCAAGAGAAACCTCCATCCGCATAAGCTAAGATGAGACAAAATGATATTACATTTTCTAGATCATGGTCGCTTAATAAGATTGATTATGAACAAGAATAACCTATTCGCCTATGGCATATGTTACTCAATTGTTTTAAAAGAGATTAAGACATTGAACTATGAAACTTTTCAAAAGAGACTTGTGTAATCAAATTAGGCAAACCGAACTTTAGGAAAAGAAAGGCATCAGGTTATCTTAAAATGGTTTAAAACATAAGGTGTTATAACAAATTTTTATGGGAAGTTGGTTATAACGACCTTATGAAAACAAAAGAAAGGTTTTATCATCGGTTTTAATGTGGTAACTTGACTTTAAAAAGAGAAGTGTTTTGGTCA
Organism: Przewalskia tangutica; assembly: GCA_029844215.1. Taxonomy (NCBI): domain Eukaryota; kingdom Viridiplantae; phylum Streptophyta; class Magnoliopsida; order Solanales; family Solanaceae; genus Przewalskia; species Przewalskia tangutica. The sequence continues at coordinate 123,615,684 of CM056722.1, forward strand.
AAAAGAAAGCATGGTGTTGCCTTAACTGGTTTTAAAAAAGAAAGAATGGAAGTTGTTTTGGTTTACTTAAAAGATATAAGTCACTCTATTTTTTTATACTACGTATCGGGTGACTTTTATAAAAGGAATAGATCTCTTTAAAAGGAATTTAACGACGTAGTACTTTTAGGTTAAAACCCGTGGGCATAAAATGAAAGTACTTCGAGTCAGGTAGAAACTTGCTTATGCTTGTTGTGGTGAAACTTGCCTACGCTTGTGTCACGACCGTAATCGCCCGTGGATCGTGCCTTACCCCGCAATTCTAGCGATACAACATCGAGAAAACCAATGGAAATAAAAACTTTAAACATGAAATGAGAGACATGATAAATAAACAAAGCCAACCAAAACAGCTTGCCTTCAAGATATATACATAAAAACCCGAACAATTATCCTTTTTACAAACCCCGCCACAACAAAGGCATGCACTTAAGATTTACAACAACTATGACGACAGGTTCGCCATACCCCAATGTACAAGAACTTATAACTCGTGGAAACATACCAAAGATAAGCCTCCAAGGAACGGAACTTTCCAACACGCCAAATGAGATCCTAAGAAATGGATCCACGACCGATGTACTTCTACCGCAGATTTAACGCAGCCCCCAAGGAGGTCAAGCATAACAGTACCAAGTATGTGAAATCACAACATCAGAAATGAAATCATAATAGCCTAAAAGCAGGAGACATGTATGATAACCAAAATACAAGACGCAACATAAAAGTTAGCCAAGTCGTGGACTCACGCCTCAAAGTCACCACTAAATATAACTATGGGTCTCACGCCCACATCATCCATCATGTTCGCATCATGGCCGCATGCCCTAATATCGTGACGGTGTAGACATGTCCATGATGCAACAACAATAACAAGGTCGCATGGCCACACGCCGGACATCAGACGGCAGTAGACGCCCATGTAACCTCAATAACAATGTACTCGTGGTCAACCCCGCCGCACGGCCATGCCCCGGAATCAGACGGTAGACACGCCCATGTTGCAAGAATAACCATATATCGGAAATCAACCCGCCGCACGGCCGCGTGCCCCTAATACCAGATCGGTAGACACGTCCATGTGACATCAACAACAAGACAAGAATCAAAATGGAAACATACCCGTGGAATTCTCCATCACCGCCAAAGACGCCCAAGTAAGTTCTCAACAAGTCAACCGCCTCTATCTGAGACGCCAGAATACGTAAATACCACACTTGCACAACAAAGGCTATCATCACAAGCATAGGCAAGTTTCACAACAACAAGCATAGGCAAGTTTCACAACAACAAGCATAGGCAAGTTTCACACAACTCAAAGTACTTTCATTTTATGCCAAAGTCCGGTTTTTAACCCCAAAGTACTACATACGTTAAGTTCTTTTAAAAGAGATCCATTACTTTTATAAAAGTCACCCGATACCGTAGTATTAGAATGACCAACCCACATTCCTTTTCAAAATCAAGTAACAACATTCTTTTCCTAAGTTCCAGCTTGCCTAGTTTCAATTACTCAAGCTTCTCATTTTCAATCGTTTCATAGTTCCCAAACTTAATCACTGATTCCTTTAGAACAATTGAGTAATATATGTCTCACGAGAGTAGGTTATTCTTGTTTACAACATTCTTATTACAAAGAACATGATCTAGAAAATGTAATATCATTTTGTCTCATCTTAGTTTCTATGCAGATGGAGGTTTCTACCGGTTTTAATACGATACATCATTATTCAATACATTTTCCTTTATTAACGCCGCAGTTGGTCCTGTCGATACACATTCCGATTTCCAAATCAAGAAACATTATCCCTTTAAATAAAACCAAGTACTCATTACTCACGAATGAGGTTTCACACAAACATCCACATTAAAACAAATAAGTTAAGTCTCTTATCTTATAAGATCAAGTCTCTTAACTTCTAACATCAAGAAACCATTTTCTTTACCTCTCTTAAGACATTATACCTAGCTCCCATAAAGCTAGTATAACTCTTTTAAAACCTTTAAAACCAAGTGTTACTCTCCTTCAAAACGATTTATAAATCTTTTGAAATACATCAAGTTCTGATTATAACGCCTGCCGCTTATAAATCAAATCGCTTATCTTTAAAAGCCACAACCCATTTTTCTTACCTACATAAAGTCGTTATAACCAACTTCCCATAAAGCCGTTATAACCCTTTATGTTTTACAACAATCAAATACAATTAACACATGACGCTCACCGCATTACATAGTTCACACATATCATGCTAGAAGAGATAGAAGAGGTTCACATACCTCGCGACTATTATCGACAATAAGCAAAGCTCCAAGTACTACAACCTTGCTAGCCCTTTCCACTCCTCGAGTAATACGCTACTCTTAGTACTTTCACCTATAAAGGCCACAAACGCTCATTAAATCTTAAACACAAGTTCCCATCTTCCTACAGAAAATTCGGCAGCACCTCCCCCCCCGCAACAGCGTAAATCTCCTCCTCTATCGAGGCCGGCTACCAAGCCAACCAGGGGGGGCTTACACGTCTAACCGGACGTGTACCATCCTACTCAGTAACGCTACACAAGTCTACTGCAATACAGTCCTATGTAAATACAGTTCAGTTCTATTCTTTATTCTTCAGGCTTAAGTCAAAAGACATTGCCGAATACTAAGTATAGTTCCATATATAGTATACTTCAACTATAAATTCTAACATGTAATTTCCAATTACAATAGAAGGACAGTAGTGTTTACCTCGATAAGCCCAAAATTATCCAAGTATAAAGTCGATCCTGAGCAACGCTTAGCTCCTACTCCGAGCGCTCCAAACAACCCTTAGAAGTTCTAACCAACTTCTACTTACAACTTCAACAACGGGTGAAGATTTCCTTAGGGTTTCGTTTTTGTGGCTAAAGGAAGTATAATCGTATTTTCCGGGCTTTGTATAAGTGTAACCTTGGGAATACTACAAGGTATTTGGGGCCAAGGTATTTGGACATTATAACAATACTAGAGAGTATTTCTATACCACAACAAGGGTATAATACGAAACAACCAGCAGTGGGTACCCTACCACCAAGGCACCACAAAGTGGGGAGGGTGGCCTCTACCAAAGCTCCACAAAGGGGGAGGAGGGCTTTGGACGAATCACAAGCAAGAGGGAGAGGAGGGTTTTCAAGACTTGGAAGTTTTTGAATGGATGAAGTCTTCACACTTGTGGGGTATTTATAGCAAAACCAAAGGCCAACCAAGTGGCCAAGATCCTTCCAAGTGTATAGCAAGTGTAAGGACAAGATTAAGCCAAGTGCACCCTAAACCCTACTCCACAAAACACTCCACAAAACAAGCCACAAAGCAAGGCACAAATCAAGGGCCAATCGCCAAGGCCAACCAACCTTGACCGCCTCCAAATCGTCCAACGAGGTGACAAGTGTCACCTCCCGTTGGTCCAAAAATGTTTCGCCTCTCTAAAAATCCGCAAAAATATAAATGACATAGCCGGAATTTTCCCAACGTAGTCAGGAAACGCTTCATTTAAAAACGACTCAAATCGGCACTTGTGCCCAAAATGAATTCGCCAAGCCTAATGAAGTTCGAAAATTTCTACGCACGCCCCCACGCATACTGAAATACGGTATAACATTCTCCTCCTTAGAAACATTCGTCCCGAATGTTCCTTCTAAGTCTCAAACAAACGCGCCAAGATAGTCTTCACTACTATACTTACGAGAATCAAACATGCCACACCGCCACAAAATAACATGCGCGCAAGAAACCCAAATCCACGCCAACGAGAACCACCTCGCTTAGCACAAAAGTCCCCACCAAGGTCTAAAATATACTCCTTCGCACCTACATTTCACAAAAGAAACGATCACACACGCTCACTTCTCCCCTATCTCGCCGCACTTTCTAACACTCGAGCTCTTTCTAGTATCCGTACTCACACTTCCACAACGCTTCGTTTCCAACCTCGAGTTACTACCTCCAAACTTGGTCATCTTACTACCCTCGATTTCTAAGGCCATTCTCGCCTTCACGAACCGATTCTCGTCGAACATATCTATGAACTCATACGATGGTCATCTAAACGCTGGCCTAGCACCTCGTGACCGCCACCGGCGACCACCTGAGTCGACCTTCCTCGAACGGACGCGGGTTGGCCCGCATTATGGCCCCAACCAGACCCATCAGAGCGCCAACTCCCGCCTCGACACGGAACACATCATAAGCTACCACTTCCATCTCACACTAACCAGATTTTTAAATCACACTATAGCACAAAGCTATCCGAACATAAAACTTAACACATCATTAACATCAATACATACAAGATCTACGTGGTTAAGGATATACTAAACTAGGCGGTTCAAGGACCGCTAAAATCGAACTTCCACCGCGACTCTACCGTACTACCGTGTATGAACATCCCGCCTAGCTATGGTGAAGAATCGCAATCGCTTCTAGTAGTCCTGTGCTATCCTACCGCTACCCTCGGTCGGACCTCTCGTCATATGGCCCCGCTGCCGCAAGAATAACAAGCTCCTCGTACTACGACACTTCAAATGCGGTCTACCACATCGACCACACCGAGGTAGGGTGATCGATCCGCCAACACCCCTACTCCTCAACATTCAAACACAGGAGCCCCGACCGCTTCCCAATATCCTGCGGTCCCGGCGTCGCGGGCGACCACTCGCAATGGCGAGGTACATAACTAGTTCGGCCGAGGCGGTCCGCCGAAGTCGCCAAAATATCCGCCGCCTTGGCCTTCTTCTCGCCAAAGCGGTCCACCTGCCGACCGCGCCTCGCACTCCAAGTGCATGAGCTCAACGCGGCAATGTCCATGCCCTACCAAGAGAAACACCCGCACAAGACTCGCCATATAATCATCTAGCCCGCGACGTAGCGATGCACCCTATCTTCCATATCCGCAACTAGCACAGGACATATCGAGCCAAAGAATCGAACTCGACATTGTACTCCCGACGGCGCTCTCTGCCTCTCAAGAATAAAAATCGCTACCGCGTTCTCCTCATCTCGCGGAGGCAAGAAGTGCGTGAGGAAAGCCCCAAAACTCATTCCATATCTGGGAGGTGCATGCTCTCCCGAAAGCTCCCACGAATCAAACCAATCGATCGCGGTATCACGCACCGACGCGAACCGGCGTCACAGACTCGGTCTCAAGCCTTGATCACCCGTGATGATCCTTCAGAATCGACGGATGAACTCCTCGCGGATCATCCTCGTGCCTCGACCCATAAAACTCAAGGCTACAACTCGTAAAGTCCCGTAGCCTCAAACTATTCGCTTCGTGCACCACAAAGCGCTGAACCGAATCGCCAGATCCACTGCCCTCATATTCGCCACAACTCGCCAATAATCGGGCCATCTCTCAGGACCCATCTCCCCGCCTGCATCGTGGACCGAGGCTCGTGCATCAGAGTCTCATCGCCCACGGCCGCGCTTAAACCTCGCCAGGCCGGGCGGCGTCGCTAAACTCGCCGTCGAAGCACTGCCTCGCATCGACCGCTCGCGCTTCTGACTCCTCTCAGATCTCACTAGCGCCTCACGCTTCTTGCCCACTGGGCCCGGTTGCTCTGCGCGAGGCATAATCGTAAAATGAAACACATCGAGTGGTCAAACTTACAACTCAGCTCTAAGGATCGATCTTATAATGAGAAGAATAGAAACCAATCCTACATGTCCTATAGCCTCCTGATTATAGATGTGGTGCACAACACACCGATAATCAAGACTCTACTAGACACGGTGTAGACACTTTCCGAGGACTAATCGCTTCGATACCACTTTTGTCACGACTGCAATCGCCCGTGATCGTGCCTTACCCCGGGCACCCTAGCGATACAACATCAGAGAAAACCAGCGGAAATAAAAACGTTAAACATGAAATGAGAGACATGATAAATAAATAAAGCAACCAAAACATGCCTTTAGTATATATACATAAAACCCAACGCTTATCCTTTACAAACCCCGCCACAACAAAGCATGCACTCTAAGATTTACAACAACAATGACGGACAGTGGCCTCGCCATACCTCGAATGTACAAGAACTTACAACTCGTGGAAACATACTAAAGATAAGCCTCCGAAGGAACGGAGCTTTCCAACACGCTGAAATGAGATCCTAAGAGCGGGGATCCACGACCGATGTACCTCTACCTGCGGCATGAACGCAGCCCCCCGAAGGAGGTCAGTACAACAGGTACCAAGTATGTGAAACTGTCAAATACTGTAAATGAAATCATAATAGCCTAAAAAGCAGGAGACATGTATGATAACCAAAATACAGTACGCAACATAAAAGCAGTCAAGTCAGGGACTCACGCCCTCAAAGTCACCACTCAAATATAACTATGGGTCTCACGCCCACATCATCCATCATGTTCGCATCATGGCCGCATGCCCCCGGAATACTGCATCGGTGTAGACATGTCCATGATGCAACAATAATAACAAGGCCGCATGGCCACATGCCCCCGGAATACTGCATCGGTGTAGACATGCCCATGTAACCTCAATAACAATATACTGGGTGGTCAACCCTGCCGCATGGCCACATGCCCCCGGAATACTGCATCGGTGTAGACACGTCCATGTTGCAGTAATAACCATATATCGGGAAATCAACCCGGCCGCATGGCCGCATGCCCCCGGAATCAGACGGTGTAGACATGCCCATGTGACATCAACAACAAGACAAGAATCAAAATGGAAACATACCCGTGGAATTCTCCATCACCGCCAAAGACGCCCAAGTAAGTTCTCAACAAGTCAACCGCCTCTATCGGAGACGCCAGAATACGTAAATACCACACTTGCACAACAAAGGCTATCATCACAAGCATAGGCAAGTTTCACAACAACAAGCATAGGCAAGTTTCACAACAACAAGCATAGGCAAGTTTCACACAACTCAAAGTACTTTCATTTTATGCCAAAGTCCGGGTTTTTAACCCCCAAAGTACTACATACGTTAAGTTCTTTTAAAAGAGATCCATTACTTTTATAAAAGTCACCCGATACCCGTAGTATTAGAATGACCAACCCACATTCCTTTTCAAAATCAAGTAACAACATTCTTTTCCTAAGTTCCAGTTTGCCTAGTTTCAATTACTCAAGCTTCTCATTTTCAACTGGTTTCATAGTTCCCAAACTTAATCACTTGATTCATTTTTAGAACAATTGAGTAATATATGTCTCACGTGAGAGTAGGTTATTCTTGTTTACAACATTCTTATTACAGCAGCCATGATCTAGAAAATGTAATATCATTTTGTCTCATCTTAGTTTCTATGCAGATGGAGGTTTCTACTGGTTTTAATACGATAGGAGACGGCGGGGATTCGAATTCCCCTGATACATCATTATTCAATACATTTTCCTTTATTAACGCTGCAGTGGTCTGTCGATACACATTCTGATTTCCGAAATCAGTAAAACATTATCCCTTTAAATAAAACCAAGTACTCATTACTCACGAATGAGGTTTCACACAAACATCCACATTAAAACAAATAAGTTAAGTCTCTTATCTTATAAGATCAACTCTCTTAACTTCTAACATCAGTAAACCATTTTCTTTACCTCTCTTAAGACATTATACCTAACTCCCCATAAAGCTAGTATAACTCTTTTTAAAACCTTTAAAACCAAGTGTTACTCTCCCTTCAAAACGATTTATAAATCTTTTGAAATACATCAAGTTCTCAGTATTATAACGCCCAAGCCGCTTATAAATCAAATCGATTATCTTTAAAAGCCACAACCCATTTTTCTTACCTACATAAAGTCATATAACCAACTTCCCATAAAGCCGTTATAACCCTTTATGTTTTACAACAATCAAATACATTAACACACGACGCTCACCGCACTACATAGTTCACACATATCATGCTAGAAGAGATAGGAAGAGGTTCACATACCTCGCGACGATTATCGACAATAAGCAAAAAGCTCCAAGTACTACAACCTTGCTAGCCCTTTCCACTCCTCGAGTAGAATACGCTACTCTTAGTACTTTCACCTATAAAGGCCACAAACGTCTATTAAATCTTAAACACAAGTTCCCATCTTCCTACGTAAAATTGGCAAAGACTCTCCCGCAACAGCGTAAATCTCCTCCTCTATCGAGGCCGGCTACCAAGCCAACCAGGGGGGGCTTACACGTCTAACCGGACGTGTACCATCCTACTCAGTAACGCTACACAAGTCTACTGCAATACAGTCCTATGTAAATACAGTTCAGTTCTATTCTTTATTCTTCAGGCTTAAGTCAAAAGACATTGCCGAATACTAAGTATAGTTCCATATATAGTATACTTCAACTATAAATTCTAACATGTAATTTCCAATTACAATAGAAGGACAGTAGTGTTTACCTCGATAAGCCCAAAATTATCCAAGTATAAAGTCGATCCTGAGCAACTCTTAGCTCCTACTCCGAGCGCTCCAAACAACCCTTAGAAGTTCTAACCAACTTCTACTTACAACTTCAACAACGGGTGAAGATTTCCTTAGGGTTTCGTTTTTGTGGCTAAAGGAAGTATAATCGTATTTTCTGGGCTTTTGTATAAGTGTAACCTTGGGAATACTACAAGGTATTTGGGCCAAGGTATTTGGACATTATAACAATACTAGGAGAGTATTTCTATACCACAACAAGGGGTATAATACGAAAACAACCAAAGCAGTGGGTACCCCACTGCCAAGGCACCACAAAGGGGAGGTGGCCTCTCGCCAAAGCTCCACAAAGGGGGAGGAGGGCTTTGGACGAATCACAAGCAAGAGGAGAGGAGGGTTTTCAAGACTTGGAAGTTTTTGAATGGATGAAGTCTTCACACTTGTGGGGTATTTATAGCAAAACCAAAGGCCAACCAAGGGCCAAGATCCTTCCAAGTGTATAGCAAGTGTAAGGACAAGATTAAGCCAAGTGCACCCTAAACCCTACTCCACAAAACACTCCACAAAACAAGCCACAAAGCAAGGCACAAATCAAGGGCCAATCGCCAAGGCCAACCAACCTTGACCGCCTCCAAACCGTCCAACGAGGGTGACAAGTGTCACCCTCCCGCTGGTCCAAAAATGTTTCGCCTCTAAAAATCCGCAAAAATATAAATGACATAGCCGGAATTTTCCCAACGTAGTCGTGGAAACGTTTCGCCAAAACGACTCAAATCGGCACTTGTGCCCAAAATGAATTCGCCAAGCCTAATGAAGTTCGAAAATTTCTACGCACGCCCCACGCATATACCGAAATACGGGTATAACAAATTGTTGTTGTGAAACTTGCCTATGCTTGTTGTTGTGAAACTTGCCATGCTTGTTGTTGTGAAAACTTGCCTATGCTTGTTGTGATAGCCTTTGTTGTGCAAGAATTGTGTTTCTATACTACCGCGTCTCGATGGAGGTCGGTTGACTTGTTGAGAACTTACTTGGACGTGACCGGCAGGACGGATAAATTCCACCGCACGTTCTCGCTGATAGTGTTACTTTGTAATCGCTTTGGACATATCGACACGACGCGTAGCGCACGGGTATGCTTCCACTTTGATTACCGCTTGTTGTCTTATTGTTTCCTTGGACATATCGACACGACGCGCGTAGCGCATCGTATGCTTCCATTTGGAATCTGTCTTATTATTTCCTTTGGACTCATCGACACGATGCGTAACGCACGTATGCTTCCATTTGGAATGTTGTCTTATTTGTTCCTTTGGACATATCGACACGACGCGTAGCGCACGTATGCTCCCACTTGGATTGCTGTCTTGTTGTTATCATATCATGATTGCCGGCAGCGGAGGAAGGTACTCCACGCAGATTGATGTGGGCGTGAGACCGAATTGATATAATCGCATGTGTGTGTATCGTAGTTTGGTTATCATACCGCCTCTCGCTTTTATAGACTATTATGATTTCATTTACGTGATTTACGCCACATACTTGGTACCAGCATCGACTCCTTCTCGGGCCGCTCATGCCGCAGTAGAAGTACATCTACCGCCGATCCCCGCTAGGATCTCATTTCAGCTTGGGAAGCTCCGCTTCGGAGGCTTATCTTGGTATGTTACCCGAGTCCGTAAGTTCTGTACGTTCAGGGTATGGCGCCCTCGCCCCGTCATAGTTGTTGTATAAATCTTAGAGGTCCGTAGAGCATCGCTGTGTGGCGGTGTAAGGATTGTAACTGCTCAAATGTTTATATATACGCTGGAAGGCAATCGCTTTGGCAGCCTATTTGCTTTTATTTATCATGTCTCTCGTTTCATATTTATGCTTTATGTTCCGCTGATTTTCTCTCGATGTTGTATCACTAGGGTGCCCGGTAGGCACGATCCACGCCCCGGTTGGTCGTGACAAAAGTGGTATCGAGCGCTTAATCCTCGGAAAGTGTCTACGCATCGTGTCTAGTAGAGTCTTGATTATCGGTGTGTTGTGCACCACATCTATAATCGTGAGGCTATAGGACATTTAGGATTGGTTTCCATTCTTCTCATTCCGAGATCGTGCCCAGAGTCAGTGTGATAAGTTGGACCCTCTCGACGTATTCCTTTCCTTTACCGCTATGCCTCCGCGTGCAACCTGTGCCCAGATGGGCAAGGCAGTCGAAGGAGCTGTTAGTAGGATACAGAGGAGTACGAGGGCGCAGGCCCGGTCAGTACCTGAGACAGTGCTTCCGACGACGAGTTTCGCGACGCCGCCAGCACCAGCAGAGTTTAGAGCCGCAGCAGTGGCTGCTGAGACTACAGTACCTGAGCCTCCAGTCCCACAGCCTGGAGCAGATGAGATGGGGTACAAGGAGATGGCCATCGCCGTGGTTGTGGCCGATATGAGGATAGGCTGGACGCAGCAGTTCCAGTAGCACCAGTGGTTCACCCTAGATCGGATAGTTTGAGGCTACAGGACTTCCTGAGATGTAGCCCGCCAGAGTTCTACGGGTCGAGGCCTGAGGATGATCCGCAGGAGTTCATCCGACAGTTGCAGCGGATCATGAGAGTGATCAAGGCTTCGGAGACCGAGTCAGTGGTCCTAGGTTCGCATCGGCTGCGTGATACCGCAGTCGACTGGTTTGATTCGTGGGAGCTGTCCCGGGGAGAGAATGCACTACCAGCTATTTGGGACGAGTTCGCAAGGGCATTTCTTGCACATTTCTTGCCTCCACAGATGAGGAGGGCTCGGGCCGACAGATTTTTGGTGTTGCGGCAGAATCCGCGACGGTTCGGGAGTACAATGTGGAGTTCGACTCATCGCCCAAGACGCCCCGCGTTAGTAGCTAGTATGGAGGATCGAGTCCACCGATATGTTACAGGCTCGATGATTACCTAGCAGAGTTGTTCGGTGTAGCTCTTCACCGCATGGACATTGCCCGCACGCAGCTTATGCACTCGAGGTGAGGAGCGGAGAAATCGACGGAATGACCAAAGTCGCAGAAGAGGCCGAATCGCAGGTCCTTTGGTGATTTTCGAGGCGCATCGCCAAGATCGACTAGTTATGCGCCTCCGCCAAGATGCAGTGGTCCTCTACAATCTTCGAGCGTCCAGAGTTTTCGTGAGCGTCGTGGCTCCAAGGGTTCAGATTTTCGGAGAGCGGGTGTTAACCACCAAGCCACCCATACCTCGTTGTGACTGTGGTAGACTCCACAGCGTGGAGTGTCGTGCTAGTCCGAGTTTGTTTTACATGCACACAGGCCATTTTGGGAGAAACTGTCCACTGTGGTAACGCTGGTAGGATAGCACGCACTACGGATCTGCGGGTTCTTCACCTTCCATAGTCGAGCAGATGTTCATACACCGCGGGCCACCAGAGGTCGCGGTGGAAGTTCCCGCTTAGCGGTCCTCAATCGCCTATTTTCGTGTATATCCTTAACCCTCTAGAGTTTTGTATGTATTGATGATGTGATGATGTGTTTAGTGTTATGTTCGGATAGCTTTGTGCTAAAACGTGATGTAGAACCTGGTTGTGAGAAGGGTAAGCTTGAGGGTGAGAAAATGATGAACCTTAGAATATTACAGTTGAGACCTTAGATGTAAGGCCGTCTTGAGTACCAGATTTTGCAAGTGATCCTTGTCGGAGTGCATTTTTATGCCTAGAACGTTTTGTGTGATAAAGTCCCTGGGTAGTGTGCAATGGAAGTGGTAGCTTTCATGACCTGTAGAGGTAAGATTGTTCCGGATCGGGGAACAAGAGCGTGATGCGTTAAGTGGGTCGGGTTGGGGCCATGTTGAGGGCCAACCCGCGACCTGTTTCGAGGTGGGGTCAGCTCTGGGTGGTCCCGCCAGGTGGTAAGGTCACGAGGGTGCTAGGCCCAAGTTTAGATGACTATCGTATGAGTTTGTGGATATGTTCGACCAGAATCGGTTCGTGAAGGCCGGGAATGGCCTTAGAGGAAATAAAGCTAGTAAGATGACCAAGTTTGGAGGTTGTGACTCCAAAGTATTGGAAATCAAGCAATGATCAAGTATGGTGCGCTTACTAGAAGAGTTCAAGTGTTCGGCGAGGGCACGACGAGTAAGAAAGAAGAGAACGTGTGTTAGTTCGTGGCCGCGCGTTGGCAACTTGTTAGAAGATCTTCTTCGTAATCCACCTGAGAAGGAACATTCGGGACGAATGTTTCTGCGAGGAGAATGTTATACCCGTATTTCCGCAGTATGTACGTGAGGGCGCACGATAAATTTTTGCCTTAAGAATTGACAAGTTTCGAAATTTGTACACAAGTGCCAAAAGAGTCGCTTTTCGACTAAACGTTTCCACTTTCGTAGGGAAAATTCCGCTATGTCATTAATAATTTTTGCGGATTTTTCCGAGAGACGAAACATTTTGGACCAACGGGAGGGACAAGTGTCACCCTCCCATTGGAAGCAAGTGGATCGCAAGCTTCGACCATCGCACGCTTTTTGGTGTTGAAATTTTGGTCAAGGGTTAGGTAGGATATTTTGTGTAGATGGATAAGGTAGCACATGGCTAAATCTTGGCCTTACACTTGCTATGCACTTGTCTTCATCTTGGCCATTGGTCGCCTTCACTGACCTATAAATACCTCTCTAGTGAAGACATTCTTCATCCAAAACTTGAGCAATCTATCTAAGTCTCAAAATACTCCTCCCACTTGTTTGCTTCGCCCAAAGCCCTCCCCTCCTTGAGAAGCTTTGGCCGCAGGCCTCCTCCCCTTTGTAGAGGCTTGGCCGTGGGTACACCCCCTAGCCTAGTTGTTTTCAGATAATACCCATTTTTGTGGTATAGAAATACTCTCCTAGTATTGTTATAATGCCCAAATACTTTAGCCCATATACCTTGTAGTACTTTCCAAAGTACCTTTTATACAAAAGCCCGAAAATACTATTATACTTCCTCTTAGCCTCTAAACGAAACCCTAAGGAAATCTTCATTGTTAGTGAAGTATTTAAGTAGAAGTTGGTTAGAACTTCTAGGTTGGTTGAGCGGTTGGAGCGCGCGAGTAGAGCTAAACCTTGCTCAGATCGACATATAAACTCGGATAATTTTGGGCTTATCGAGGTAAACACTCTTGACCTTCTATGGTAATTGGAAATTACATGTTTTATGAATATATAGTTGAAGTATACTATATATAGATCTGAACATTATAATTGTTCGTCAATGTCTTTTGACTTAAGCCTGAATAATACTTACTGTAATGTCTTGCGACTTAATCCTGAATTTTAAGAAGGAATCGAATCAGAATTACATAGGATCAGACATGAGGCTTGTGTAGTATTACGTGAGTTGAATTGTACACGCCCGGTTAGATGCAACCCCCGGTTGGCTTGGTGGCCGCCTCACAGAGAGGAGATTTACGTTGTTGCGGGGGAGGTGGCCGAATTTTCTCGTAAGATATTCTCGCATTGAGATCTAAGATGTTAATAGCGCGCTCAGGGCCTCTATAGGTTGAAATACTACGTGTGGAGTGGTCCGCTTGGCTTAAGGTGTAGCCGACGGTTTGAGGTACTTGAGCGCTTTGCTTTAGTCGAATCGTCGCGAGGTATGTGAACCTCTTCTTATCCTGCTCTAGCATGATATGTGTATAACTATGTAGTACGCAGACGCATACGTGTTAAATGTATTTGATTGTTTTTAAACATAAAGTGTTATAACAAATTTCTATGTAAATGAGAAATGCTTTGTGGTTTCTTTTTAAAAGGATAATCGATTTGACTTATAACCGACTTGATGTGTGATAATAAAGAACCTCAAGTATTCTAAAAGATTAAGAAACCTTTTTGGAAGAAGTGTATACTTGGTTTGAAAACATAAAAGTTATACCAGCTTTTTGAGAAGTTAGGTGTAACGCCTTAAGAGCGATAAAAAGAATGGTTTAATGGTTTAGAAGTTAAGAGACTTATTCTTAAAAGATAAGAGACTTGACTTAATATGGATGTTTGTGTGAAACCTCATTCGTGAGTAATGAGTACTTGGTTTTGAAAAGAATAATGTTTTACCGATTTCGAAATCGAATGTGTACCGACAAACCACCGCAGCTAATAAAGGAAAATGTATTGAATAATTAAGTATTATTAAAATCAAGAGAAACCTCCATCCGCATAAGCTAAGATGAGACAAAATGATATTACATTTTCTAGATCATGGCTGCTTAATAAGATTGATTATGAACAAGAATAACCTATTCGCATATGGCATATGTTACTCAATTGTTTTAAAAGAGATTAAGACATTGAACTATGAAACTTTTCAAAAAGAGACTTGTGTAATTGAAATTAGGCAAACTGGAACTTTAGGGAAAAGAAAGGCATTGTGTTATCTTAAAATGGTTTAAAACATAAGGTGTTATAACAGCTTTATGGGAAGTTGGTTATAACGACCTTATGAAAACAAAAGAAAGGTTTTATCATCGGTTTTAATGTGGTAACTTGACTTTAAAAAGAGAAGTGTTTTGGTCAAAAAAGAAAGCATGGTGTTGCCTTAATCTGGTTTTAAAAAAAGAAAGAATGGAAGTTGTTTTGGTTTACTTAAAAGATATAAGTCACTCTATTTTTTTATACTACGGGTATCGGGTGACTTTTATAAAAGGAATAGATCTCTTTAAAAGGAATTTAACGACGTAGTAATTTTTGTGGTTAAAACCCGCTTGGGCATAAAATGAAAGTACTTGAGTTGTGTAGAACTTGCCTATGCTTGTTGTGGTGAAACTTGCCTATGCTTGTTGTTGTGAAACTTGCCTATGCTTGTTGTTGTGAAACTTGCCTATGCTTGTTGTTGTGAAAACTTGCCTACGCTTGTTGTGATAGCCTTTGTTGTGCAAGAATTGTGTTTCTATACTACCGCTCTCTCGATGGGGTCGGTTGACTTGTTGAGAACTTACTTGGACGTGACCGCAGCGACGGATAAATTCCACGCACGCCTCGCTGATAGTGTTACTTTGTAATCGCTTTGGACATATCGACACGACGCGTAGCGCACGTATGCTTCCACTTTGATTACCGCTTGTTGTCTTATTGTTTCCCTTTGGACATACCGACACGACGCGTAGCGCACGCATGCTTCCATTTGGAATGTCTTATTATTTCCTTCGACTCATCGACACGATGCGTAGCGCACGGGTATGCTTCCATTTGGAATGTTGTCTTATTTTTTCCCTTTGGACATACTGACACGATGCGTAGCGCACGGGTATGCCCCCACTTGGATTGCTGTCTTGTTGTTATCATATCATAGACTGCCGGCATGGCGAAGGTACCCACGCGTGATTGATGTTGTGGCGTGAGACCGAATTGATATAATCATATGTGTATCGTAGTTTGGTTATCATACCGCTCGCATTTATAGACTATTATGATTTCATTTACGTGATTTTACCGCTTTCACATACTTGGTACTCAGTTCGACCTCCTTCGGGCCGCTCATGCCGCAGTAGAAGTACATACCGCCGATCCCGCGTTTAGGATCTCATTTCAGCGTTTTGGGAAGCTCCGCTTTCACGAGGCTTATCTTTGGTATGTTACCCCAGTCCGTAAGTTCTTGTGCGCTCGTGGTATGGGCGGCCCGTCCCGTCATAGTTGTCAGATAAATCTTAGAGGTCCAGAAAGATCGCAAGGCGGTGTAAGGATTGTAACTGCTCAAATGTTTATATATACATGTTGGAAGGCAATCGCTTGGTTGGCCTATTTGCTTTATTTATCATGTCTCTCGCTTCATATTTATGCTTTATGTTCCGCTGATTTTCTCTCGATGTTGTATCACCAGGGTGCCCGGTAAGGCACTACCACGGCCCTGTTCGGTCGTGACACCTTTTCGCTAAAATCCACAAGCTGCCGAATACGCTGACGTAGAAGTGTCAACCTATAATGGTCACAACAAGACTATCAACTTCTAGTCTCAACGTAGAATAATACTAAGTGTTTGGTCTCTAATTCTACGGAAAATCGCAAAGACTTCCTTTGTTTCTACTCACTTTGCCACCTTTTCAAGGCCGAATACAATAACCAACAAGCCACTTTTAAGGATCCAAACAACAACCAAACAAAGGGGATTACACGCCTTACAATACGTGTAAAATTCCGCCCCACAATTCATAATGGCGTAGTCTAATGCACACTAGCCAATTCTCGCCAACTTACATAGCAACACTAAGTCTTTTCCAACCCTTTTCAAATTCCAAGTTCCAAGGTCTAACATGTTATATAGTTATAAGCTACTTCACAACTACAATTTCCTTCTTTATACAACATGCGACGCTTAGACCAAAAGTCGACTTGAATTGAAATCTTAAGGCTAAACATGCTAGTTTTCAGATTAGGGTTCCAATTGCCAATAAACATATCAAACTTCATACTATATAACACATGCTTGCTAAAATCCATAGCTACAACAATAAGTAAGTCTTAACTACTAAAACGACAAAATTTATACCTTTATAAGCCCTTAAAATTTCCAAGATTCCAAAGTCGCGCTTTAGCAATTCTTAGCTCCTTTCCTTAGGTTCCAATCCGCCCAAGCACTCCTTAGAGGACTATGAAGAAACCATGTTCAAGTTCCATCTTCTAAGTTTTAGAACTAACTTATTTTCCGGCTTGCGACTAACGTAAAAATGAGTTTTTCCAAATCTTTCTATCGAGATAACCTTACAATACCCTCGGGGGACATTGGGTTAAAGTCTTGTGGCTAATGGATCAAAACTACAAAATTTTGTGTGGGAAAGTTGACAAAGCCGAGAGCTTCTTAAGGCTAAGCTCAAGTTCTCTAAATTTTCTAAGTGTAAAATGAGCTTGTCTTGCACTAACTTAGTATATAACACATATCGAGGGCTTAGACTTAAACAAATGGGTGGCTAAGATGAATTTCACTGATTAAGCCTATGTGGACAAGTTGACAAGTCAACAATGTCACGCTAGCAAGACTAATCTTCCAAGGTGGTCAATGACCATTTTGCCCTTACCAATTTCGTCCAAGACCACTTGTGGGGTTCCACGTGTCGCCTCTCATTCGTCCATAAAATTCAGAACCCTCATGGTCCCACAAAATGTAAAATTTCTGTGGCCCCACGTGACCAAATCCGTAATAAATAAATTTCCATAATGCCAATAGGTTCCATACTCTTCAAATAATACATTTTGAGAATCCAATTCTCAACAACGAACATTTTTCCTTTCCGATGTCCGGAAGATTTTCCGTCGGAAAAACAATTCTTCCTTTCGTACTAATTTCCCAGTCTTGTTTCCTTTCGTACATTCTCTTTTACATGTCATGGACTTACGGGGTGTAACAATTACACGCCTACTAGACGTGTAAAATTCCGCCCCACAAATGATATCAAACTAACACAACTACTAGGCCAATTCAGCAACATTGAGATACAATAACACTAATTCTTATCCAATTTCCATTTTCAATCCAAGTTGTTAGCATAACATGATATCAAGTCGCAATCGATTATAACTACTATAATCTTCAAGTAAGTGACATGCGACGATTCTAATTAACGACCAAATTGTAATCCAACTTCAAATGGCTTATATGACATTTCGATTTTTAGGCTACAATAAATCCATAATACTTATGAAACTTCAACACATATACTTCATGCTAGCAAACATGTAAGGCTAACAACAATATATAATCTTGTAACACTTTAAGAGACAAGATTATTACCTCAACGAGTCTTAGTCCAACTTCAAATCCGAAGTCGCTCCTTAGCAACTTAGAACCTCTTCTTAACACTTCAATCCGCTACTTGAGACCCTTAGAATAACACAAACAAATTTCCTTCAATCTTCCCAACAAAACCTAGAAAAGCAACTAGGTTTTCATCTTGCGACTAATACGAAAACTATCTTTTTCCGGGATTTTTCTATTGAGATACCCTTACAATACCCTAATGAACCTTGGTTTAAAGTGTGGAGCTTAATGGACGACAAACAAAAAAAAAATTCTTTTTCTTGGAGTGAACCCGAGAGCACTCTCAAAGTGTTCTTCAAATTCTTGAAATTTTTTCTAAGTGTAGAAGTTAGTCTTGCTACTAGTACTACTATATAGTACAATGGAGGGTCAAGATGTGTACAAATGTGTGGCTTGGATGAGGTTCTTTTAAATATCAAGACTTGTGGCCCCATTGACCAAGTCAATATTATCAAGCTCTTCAAGTTGCAAGACTTTGTCATCCTAACAATGGTCAAATGACCCTTTTGGCCATGCCTAATTTCGTCCAAGGCAACATAAGGGGGGGTGACACGTGTCTCCCTCCTATTCGTCACAATATTACGTTTTCCGACAATTCCATAATTCCGATAAATTTTTACAAGTCTCTAATCTTAACATTTGGGATTCTCACGTACGTTCTTAAAACATGTCCTGTAAATACGGGGTGTAACACATGTAGTAGCTGGAAATGATGTTGCTGGTATTAATGTTGTGTCTGTCACAAAGCATGTTGCTGCTATTGCAGCAGGTCCTTCTAATGGTGTTGAAATTGCACATGTTGTGGCTGATGCTGGTGATTTAGTGACTGCAGCTATTTCTAATTGTCTTGGGACTCCATCAACTGCTGTAAATGTTCCTGGAGATGCAGAACATGCTGGCCCTGCAGAGACAAACATTGCGGAAGCTAACAATGTTGTTGTTGTAGCTGGTGCTACTGATCTTGTAGCTGATATAGATGATGATGATGATGTTGATGTAGCTGAAGCTACAGATGTTGAAGATGTTTTTGGTGGTGTTGTTACCTTTGTTGTGGTGCTTTCAGTTGTTGAGGATATCAGTAAGGTTGTTGGTGTGGCTGCTGCTATTCCTTATGATGTCGGGACATATGCATCAACAATTGCGCATTGTTGACACTCAATTTTGACCCATCTTTTGACTATTTGTTGTAATTTAAAAAAAAAATTGACATCACATTTTTATCATAATTTTTTGCATTTTTCTTAGAATAATCATATTTTACCTAATATTTTATGTTGTTTTATTTTCGCAAAATGGCATCGCAATTTTATTTTTTAATAAAGCATTAAACATTTTTAAATATTATGTTATTATTACACCATCATTTTATTTTAATAATTTTGCATCTCTTTAAATAATTTTCTTTTAAATATTAAACTATTTTTTGTATTTTAACCCAAACCAAAATCAGTCCAATCCAGTACTATTTCATTTCCCCCCAACACCAAATAATCTTTTATTTCCCCCCAAAACCCAAACCCTAACCTAAAACCCCCCTATAAATAAAACACATCTCCCGCTCTTTCTTTTGACACTCAACGGTCACAACACTCACAGAAATCTCTCATCTTCTCCATCAACACTCACCAGCCGTTGTACTCCTAAAAGACCCCTCTCTCTCATTTTCTTTTATCATTCAAACCCTTTCCATTCTTTTGGTTCCAACTCCATACACACACGCACACGCACACCATACGTACCCAGTCCAGCCTCGACCACCATCATCCATACCACAACACCACGGTGGCGTTGCTCCGGCGTATCTCACCATGGAAGCGACGCCCCTCCCCTTTTTTGGACTGTTGTGTCGTTGCACTGACCGGAGTTTGAACTCCGGCTACTCTTTTGCTTGGCTTTTATTTCTGGATACATGTTGTTTGTTGTGGTTTATGGACTGAATGTCGGATTTTTATCTGGTTGGGGTTTGAGAAACTCCGGCGTCCTCGATTCGTTTTTGTATTTTTCGGTATCTGTGGTTTGCTTCTGGTTTGGACGGAGTTGATTTTTTTTTGTTTCGAGTACTTGGCCGGAGTTCTAAAACTCCGATGACCCATGTTTGTTTTATTATTGGTTGCCCGTTCATCAGTTTTTTTATTGGAATGATTTTATGTTTTTGGGGTATCTCACTGGAGCTTTCAAAGCTCCGGAGAACCTGTTTGGCCCTTTTCTTTTGGGGTCGTTCGTTGGCTTTGTCTAAGGGACAAATTTTTGCACATTTTATCGCTCTGGCGAACTATGTTGCTGTTGTTGTTCTCCTCTGCTTGCATTTTACTTTTTCGACAACTTTGTCTCTTTACTTATTGGACTGGAACTGATCTTGAACAGATATTTGTGGCCATTTTGTTATTTACTTTAAGGTATTTTGGTTGGCCTTGAAGACTATGTGATTGTTGTTTCCGAAAAGAAACGCTACTGCTTAGCTATTTTTTGGGACTAATTTTGACAACTTCTCCCCTTTATTTTATTAAACTGATTGAACAGAGGCTACACTGTTGGTATTGACTGATTTGAACAAGATACTACATTTGAGATGGCCAATGAAGAAATCTCCGTCTAATTTCCAAGGCCTCCCCTGTACAAAAGACGGGTTTCACTTTTGGTTTATTTATTAATTTTTGTCGCTGTTTGAAAATTATTTACTCTTTTAGTAACACTTTTATTAAGTGTTTATACAGGTATCCGAAGATACATCTTGTGAAGAATGCCTAAAAAGGGCTAAAGGAGACAAGACACCCTTCGGAGTTTTATTTTTGTTTGTTGTATTTAATTTCAGTTTTACTTTTATTCTGTATTGTATTTTATTGTAATTGTAATTATTAAAAATGCTTAGAATAGGTAGACTTAGAATTAATACTTTAAAAATGATAAAAATAACAAAAAAAACCACTAGTTTATTTATTTTATGTCTGTTGCAATACTTTCAAACGTTTCATATTTTTTCAAACATATTTTCTAAAGCTGATAAATAATTAACCTAGGTTTGACCGGATAACCGCAAGTTAGCGGATCTTAAAGGATGACTAACCCCTTCCCTTAGGATAATAAAGAACTCTTATCCAGAATCTCATTAATTTCGCAGACCATTAAATGGAGATCAAATTGCAGTACTTTTATTGCAATTGTTCAAGTGTTCTAATTCACTTAAATAATTAGGTGGCGACTCCTCAAACAAGCAATTTGCTCAATCCAGGGAACCGCGCCAAAGTAAGCAACATTGCAGTTTCGTTCAGACCTCGAGGTGAAAAATGGGCGCGACAGCATGTCGACTCCACTGGGGATATCAGGTTCTTAACCATAGCAAATGCAAGTTAATTAAATATTGCGCTTTATTTTTCTTTTATTTTGTTGTAAATACTGTAAATATTTTTCTTTTAATTTTGTAATTAACTGCTTTAATTGCTACTATCTTTTATTGCTTTTCCTAAATTGGCATTATGCTCATATTTTCTCCCTTTCGGAAATTGACACTATCACACACATATACGGGAGGTGCACTTTGTGAATCAGCAAATTTCTTTCATAAAACCCAAATTTAAGAGAGTTAGCATATACGCGGAGTGTCCGGACCATAGGATAGAGCTATATAACCCTTTTTTTTAAGTCATACATGCATAAATCTTAGGTGAGTCGGACTTTGGTATCGTCTCCACAATTAGGAAACCCACCAAATTGTCGACCTGTTTCACAACCCAACGACCAATCAACATATATGTGTAGCGTGATAATGATAGACGGACTCAAGTCTAATCATGACATGCTAAAATTGAAAAATGTACATTCATCTTGTCTTCATTTTCAACAAAAGCATTAATGTTTAGCAACTTGGATCAATTTATCACAATCTCGCGTATTTGACATTTAGGCCCACATCTGGCACAAGAGAGGTTCCATGCATGTTAGGGATCGCACTTCATTTGCATGATTTTTGTTTACTATTATTTGTCGCTAGCAAATCTGTACATATTATTTAAAGCAATAATTAACCTTTCAACTCTGTACATATCATGTCATATGTTTGTAACTTCGGGCACGAACATTTGCACTTTGCACTTTTTGCTGTCATACTGCAATTAGGATTTCTACTGGGGTAACACCATGTTTTGGTCCATGGGACAGAGGTTGTGTTACCAATAAAGGGTAAATCGCTCTTAAACAACATAATTCAGACATTGTAAAGCATCAACCTCCAGTCCGGTCGAATCAATCAGGAGAGTCTCTGACTATATTGTC
The DNA here is from genome assembly GCA_029844215.1 of Przewalskia tangutica. NCBI lineage: Eukaryota > Viridiplantae > Streptophyta > Magnoliopsida > Solanales > Solanaceae > Przewalskia > Przewalskia tangutica. The sequence goes on from CM056722.1 coordinate 123,638,149, forward strand.
ACACCCCTATATCTTATTATTTTTTCCTACTTTCACCCATTTCTCATATTTTTGCAGGAAGACCGTCCTCGCAAACAGTCGGGGACGGTCGTTCAAAAACATTATCCCTGGAGATACTCCAGGAAAGAACAAAACAAGGAGACACAAACATGATCGACATATATTTTCGACTGAAAGAAGTGAGTCAGCCTTTAGTCCGAGCAAACCCATCGGGGGAGTTTTTGACTATACTGTCACACTCTCGCATTTTATTATTTTTCTGTTACTTTCCTACTCTCACCCGTTGCTCTTATTTTTGCAGGAAAACCGCCCTCGTAAACAGTCGAGGGCGGTCGCTTTTAATGTTTTTTTTTAAATTATTAAAAAAAAGTTAAAAAAAAAATCATCACGAAATGTCCGTGAGATGTTTTGACTGAAAGAAGTCAGCCAAAACCAGATTCAACTGTTACACCCCGTATTTACAGGATATGTTTTAAGAACTTACGTAAGAACTCACTAGTGTTAAAATTAGAGACTTGTAAAAATTTATCGGAATTATGAAATTGTCGGAAAACGTTTTATTTTGACGAATGGGAGGGCGACACGTGTCACCCCCCCTTAGCAATGCCTTGGACGAAATGGCATGGCCAATATGGTCATTGACCATAAGTCTTGGATGACTAAAGTCTTGAAAGTGTAGCTTGAGAACTTTGACTAAGTCAAAGGAGACAACTAGTCTTGATATTTTGAAAGACTTCATCCTAGCCACCCAAATGGTTGCATCTTGTCCCTCCATGACCCTTTATTACACTACTAGTAGCAAGAGAGAGCCAACACTTAGCCATATTTCTTGAGAAAAATTGGATGAACAACTATGAAGCTCTCGGCTTCATGTCCTTTGAGAAGAAAAAAATTGTGTTTCTTGTCCAATAAGCTCCACACTTTAAACCAAGGTTCATGAGTGTTATGTAAGTGTATCTCAATAGAAAAATCCCGGAAAAAGAGAGTTTTCGTATTAGTCGCAAAGTGAAAACCTAGTGGCTTTCTAGGTTTTGGATTGGAAGTTTGAAGGAAAGTTGTTGGTATGGTTCTAAGGGTCTCAACAAACGGATTGAAGTGTCTTGGAGAGGTTCTAAACTACTAAGGAGCGACTTCGGATTGGAATTGGATTAAGAATCGTTAAGGTATAATCTTGTCTTTTAAAAGTGTTACAAGATTATATATTTATATTGTTGTTGTTAGCTTTACATGTTGCTAGCATGAAGTTGTTAAGTTGAAGTTTATAAGTATTATGGATTACTTGTAGCTTAAGTTCGAAATGAAAAGTAAGTCATGTTAAGTTGGAATACACTTTGATCGTTATTAGAATCGTCGCATGCAATTGACTTGAAGATTATAGTAGTTATAATTGGTTGCGACTAGATATCATGTTATGCTACCAAGTTGGATTGAAATGGAAATTGGATAAGAATTAGTATTGTTGAACTCAAGGTGGCCGAATTTGGACATGTAGTTTGTATTAGTTTGTTATTCATTTATATTAGACTACCTTCTAAATTGTGAGCCAATTGGGGCTGTTTGGTTATTCATTTGTACTAGACTACCTTCTATATTGTTGTGAGCCAATTGGGGCTGTTTGGTTATTGTATTCGGCCTTGAAAAAGGTGGCAAAGTGAGTAGAAACAAAGGAGGTCTTTGTCCGATTTTCCGTAGAATTTAGCGACTTAGCACCTAGAATATTCTACGATGAAGTAAGAGGTTAATGGACGATTGTGGCCATGATAGGTTGAAGTACTAAGTTTAGCGCTTCCTACTTGAAGAATGGAATAGCTCAAGGTTGAAGTACTTTGGAGCATTTTGCTACTTGTCGACAATCGCGGTATGTGAACCTCTTCTTTCTTTGGCATGATCCTACGTATGAAATATCCATGTGATAACATTTTAAGATTCCTTCTACTCTTAGAAGTTAAGAAGTATTTACATTGTTGAATATAAGTTAAGAGTATGTTTAAATTGTCCTAAGTCCTTACTAGGTCTTATGGGAGACGTTGGTAAGGATGGTTAGGAAATTATGAGATTTGATTTAAGGGCTATGTATCTTGATTTATTTAAAGTAAGTATGTAAGTTGATTTTTATGTTTGAAAATGACTTGAATTTATATGTGAAAAGGGGATTGGTTTTAAAAGTGTAGATGACATGATTTTACAAGTATAAGTAATTGGACTTTTAAGAATGTATGTTATGAAGTTTTAAGACTATGAACTTTGATTTTCTTTAAAGGATTACGAAACTTTATTTTTCAAGTTATGGGACTTGAATTCTAAAGTATAAGCGACATGATTTGAAAGAGTGTATGCTATGAGGTGTTAAGGCTATAAGCCTTGATTTTATAAGTAGAAATGACTTAATTTTACAAAGTATGGCTTCTTAATTTATTTCAAAAGATAAGAAGATGGCTTCCAAAAGAGTATGTGACTTGAGCTTTAAAATGAAAGGTTGTTATAATAGCTTTATGGGAAGTTGTTATGACGACTTAAGAAGAAGTGAAAAGATGGTTTGAAAATGTTATGTAAGGAAAATCACACCGAGCCTACAAATAGGCGGACACGTTATGAAATACACCGAGCCTACAAATAGGCGGATTACGTTATGAGATACACCGAGCCTACAAATAGGGACATACGCCATATTACCCCGAGCCTTCACATAGGCCGGGTTACGTCATCTTACACCGAGCCCCACAGGCGGGCCGGATTATGTTATATGATTCCACAGTACACCGAGCCCCACAGGCGGGCCGGATTATGTTATATGATTCCACAGTACACCGAGCCCCACAGGCGGGCCGGATTATGTTATATGATTCCACAGTACACCGAGCCCCAAAGGGCGGATTATGTTATATGATTCCACAGTACACCGAGCCCCACAGGCGGGCTGGATTATGTTATATGATTCCACAAGATAACCGAGCCCCACAGGCGGGCCGGATTATGTTATATGATTCCACAGTACACCGAGCCCCACAGGCGGGCCGGATTATGTTATATGATTCCACAGTACACCGAGCCCCACAGGCGGGCCGGATTATGTTATGTAAGATATGTAAGTTATGTGAAAAAGGCTGGATTAAACTCTTAAGTAAGTATGTAAGAATATGTTGTTAAATCTTATCGAAAGAAGGAAAGGAACGGTTAATATATGATTGGTTTCAGGAGTTAAAAGGACATTCTTTTATACAGATATGATTTGGTTATTGCATTTTATTTCTGTTCCATATTCGCACTGTTGATCGACTTCTTCTGGGCCGTTCATGCCCGCAGGTTTTAGGTACCCAGGTTGGTGATCCTTGCTCTTAGGATCTCTGTTCAGTTTTTGGAAAGAAGCCCCTTTCACTCCGGAGGCTTGTCTTTTGGTACGGTTTCCCTGATGTGGTAGACTTATGTACATTCAGGGGTATGGCGGGGCCCTGTCCCGCCGCAGTTGTAATTCTTAGAGGTCTGTAGTCACATGTTGTGGGTCGGTTTGTAAAAAAGAAAGGGATGTAACTGCTGTTGTTATGTATATGTATATGTGTCCAGGAAGGTAGCCTTATCGGCTAACCTGTGGTTTAATTTCTCGTTATTTTATTTTATAAGTTCATGTATGTTCCGCTGCTATTCTCTGATGTATACCTGAACAGGGTGCCCAGGTAGGGCACCAGTCGCGACCCGGGGTCGGGTCGTGACATCAACGAGGCATCACTTTGAGCTTTTCTATACCTTTGTATTTTTATACATATTTTGCAAATTCAATTGATATGCTTAGCTTTAATTACGTAATACATTATATCATACGTTGCACAACATATCTCCCGAACTATGCGTGTCTGATTCACACTATATGGTGTGATACGTAGGCAACCCATTTTGGGTTCGGCGCCAAGTAAATAAAATAAAATAATAAAAAATTCTTCTCGGGTTTGACACCACAAAAAGGGAAGAATATTTGGCTCACCCATGCATTTCATTTTTTCCTATCATGGACATTCATTTTTTTATTAGATTCATCCTATCTCGAATATGTCACGACCCGATTCCGGGCCCGTGACTGGTGCCTTACCCCGGGCACCCTAGTGATACAACATCAGAGTAATCAGCGGAACATAAAACAATACAAGACATATTATGAAATATGAAACAATAATCTGAGAAAACTTGCCTTCGCATATATATAAATAACGACTTTTTCCAACATGACGCTTTAATCCTTTTACAAACCCCGCCACAACAAAGATTACTGCACTCTAAGAAATGATACGACAACAATGGCGGGACAGGGCCGCCATACCTCGAATGTAAACACCTACAACAGGGACTATACCATCGATAAGCCTCCGAGAAACGAGCTTTCCTACGCCGAATCGTGACCCTAAGAGCGAGGATCAATGATCGTGTACCTTTACTCGCAGCATGAACGCAGCCCCGGGCGAGGTCAAGATAACAGTACCAAGTATGTGAAATCAAAATAAATCGTAAATGAAATCATAGTAGTCTATACAAAGCAGGAGACATGTATGATAACCAAACTACAGTTCACCATAAATAAGCAGTCATGTCAAGTCAGGGACTCACGCCCTCAAGTCATCACTCAATTTTTACCAATGGGTCTCACGCCCACAACATCAATCGTGCCCGTGGAATACCTTCCTCACTGCCGGCAGTTTATGATACACAAACACCAAGGAATACACATGAACACCAGGTCCCACCTGTGTCCTAATAAAACAGTACAGGGTTTGTACGAAGGCATAGCCGACTACTAACACCTACAGCATCAACAAGGTCATAAATGTGTCATGATATCTGCTCTGCATCACATGATAAAAGCTGGTCACTCGCCCGCAGTATCAAATGTGCGCGTCTAGCCCTGGAACTCTCCGCAGCTCCGCATAGGCCAACCTCATAGGCCCGCATGAGGTATAACCCCGCATCGAGGGTAGCTACTCCCCGGCATCGTCCTGGACTCGCAGTCCGCATGGCCACAAAGACCGCATGACCACAAGGGCCGTAAACTAACCTGGAACTCCCGTAGTTCCGCATGGATCCTCGACCCGCATGAGGTATCCTCGAATCACGGTCCTGCATCACCGAGTCTACCCCGCGACGGAGGCGCCTTAACCTCCGGACACAAGTCAAGGTGAGTGGTACAATACCAACATAACGGCTGATAGTCAAACAACTTTAAGCGTAGTCGAGGGGAAAACCCCTTTACACTAACATCACAAGATACTAACACACGTAGCATCCTAACATGTTTACTTCTCAAATCAACAAGAAAGTATTACAAGGCTATCACAAACCAATACAATCAAGTTATTCACACAAGGTGCTTTCTACTAACAAGTTCGGGTATCTAACCCCAAAGTACTTCACACATTAAATCTTTAAAAGATCTGTTTCTTTCACATAAGTCACACAATACCCGTAGTATAAAATAGAGTGATTGTCCTTTTAAGAAAACCAAAACTCTTACCTTTGTAAAATCAAGTAACAACATTATTTTCCAAACGTCCAAGTTTGCCTAATTTTAAATGTTCACGTTTCTTATTTTAGAAAGGTTTCGTGGTTCATAGCCTTATTCATTTAAGAATATAATTCTCTTTTAAACAACCTGAGAAACATAAGTCTTATGTGAGTAGGATATTCTTGTTTATAACAATCTTATTACAGCAGCCATGATCTAGGAAATATCATTTTGTCTCATCTTAGCTTCTATGCAGATGGAAGTTTCTACTGGTTTTAATAATACTTAATTATTCAAAACATTTCCTTTTATTAACGCTGCAGTGGTTTGTCGATACACATCCCGATTTCCAAAATCAAGAAACATTCTTAAGCCGCTATACCTAACTTCCCATAAAGCTAGTATAACTCTTAAGTTTTCAAAAGAAACCAAGTATCACTCTTCTTTCAAAACGATTTAGAAATCTTTTGAAATACTTCAAGTTCTTTATTATCACACATCAAGCCGCTTATAAACAAATCATTTACCTTTTAAAACCACAAAGTATTTTCTGACCTACATAAAGTCAGTTATAACCAACTTCCCATAAAGCCGTTATAACACTTTATGTTTCAAACCAATCAAATACATTTAACACACGTACGCTCACCGTACTACATAGTTCACACATATCATGCTAGAAGAGATAGGAGAGGTTCACATACCTCGCGACGAGTATCGACTAATAGCAAAACGCCCAAGTACTTCCAACCGCCGGCTACTCCTAAGCCAAGTAGATCGCGCCACACGTAGTACTTCAACCTATAAGGCCACAAGGCGCTATTAACATTTAGACCTTATCGCAGAACATTCTACCGAAAATTCGCAAGACTCTCCCAACAGCAGAAATCTCCTCCTTTAACGAGGCCTACCAAGCCAACCAGTGGGTTACACATCTAACCCGAACGGTACAATTCTACTCCACGTAAAAGCTACACAAGCTCATCAGATACACCCCTATGTAAAAACAGATTGGGCTTCTTCAGCTTAAGTCCAAAGACATTGCCACAAGCTATGTTCGCTATATACATAGTATACTTCAACTATATATTCCTACAACATGTAATATCCAATTACAATAGGGACAAGATAATTACCTCGATAAGCCCATAATTATCCGAGTTTAATGCCGCTTCCCGAGCAAGGTTTAGCTCCAACTCCGGCCCAACCCGCTCCAAACCACCCTTAGAAGTTCTAACCAACTTCTACATAACACTCCAACTAACTATGGAGATTTTCCTGTGGTTTCGGTTTTGTGACCGACGGAAAGTATAATAGTATTTTCGGCTTTTCAGATAGGTATAACCTTAGAATACTACAAGGTATACGGCTAAGGTAATTTGGGCATTATAACAATACTTTGAGAGTATTTCTACACCACAAAGGGGTATTATACGAAAGCAACTAGGCTAGTGGGGTACACTCTACTAGCACCCCTAGAGGAGGGGGTGCTCTGGCCACAAGGGGAGGACGAGAACCATAAGGAAGGGAGGAGGATTCTAACACTTAGAAATATTTAGGATGAAGAAGTTCATCAAAGGAGAGGGTATTTATAGCAAGCCAAGGCCAACCAATGGCCAAGATTCACCCAAGTGCCCCTGCACCCTACTCCTTAAAACCTCACAAATATCTACACAAAAATATCTACCACTGACACCCCAAAGTCGCCCAAGTCACGCCACCTTGCCCACCAACGAGGGTGCCAAGTGCCGCCTCTCGTTGGTCCAAAATGTTCCGCCTCTCGGAAAAATCCGCAAAAATAAGAAAAGACATAGCCGAATTTTCCTCGCAAGTTATGTAAAACGCTTCGTCGAAAAACGACTTAACCGTGTCAGGCACAAATGCCATTCTACTAAGCCACTCTAGGCGGGGTGACACGTGTCACCCTCCTATTGGCCCAAAATAAAACATCTTCCAAAATATCCACAATGGCCAAAATCTCAAAACAAAGTGGGCCCCACAAAACCGTAAATTTCTCCTGTGGCCCCACGTGACCATTTCCAAAAATAAAATTCCATAATTCTCTAATATTCCAGAAGTCCGACACAAACTGGGAATCCAATTCCCATTAACGAACCTTTTTCCTTCACAAAACCAAAACTTTTCCGTGGAAAATCACCTCTTTCTTCCTTTCCAATCTTTCTCGTGATTCTCGCACGCACGCCCTCGCATACATACCTGTGAACTACGGGTATAACATTCTTCCTTAGAAACATTCGCCTCGAATGTTCCTTCTAAGTCTCAAACATACGTGCGCCAAGATAGTCTTCACTTCTATACTTACGAAACAATCCTCGCCATACCGCCACGTAAAATACCGCGCAACATACTTATATCCAAGTCTACGAGGAAACACCTCTAACATCACCACAAATACACTTTTGTCACTTTGCCGCGAGCCTAGCTCCGACGACCCAACAAATGGTACCGGTCGCCATGATCCTCGAGGCATGCCCTACGGCCCTTCTCGTGACGCCATACGGAGAGCCACTGCCGGTCTGTTTCGTGGTAGAGGCTCGCCTCTTTATACGCCACCCAACATAAATACGAAAGATCGGACGCATCGCTTCCTAAGTCGGACGGCAATTGCTAACATATAGGCAACCCGCCTATTCTTCACATGAACTCAAAAGGCCCAGTAACTCGCTAAGTTCCTTCGCTTTCCACAACTCGTCACACCGTCCGGTGGTACTTTCAAGAAGACCGATCAACTCGAACTCTAGCGCTGCCGCCGATTATCCGCACGATTCCTCCGAGCCGCCGTAACTTCTTCTAGATGAGCTTTTCCTATCCACACCGCCGGAACAAGCTCAACCAATCGTCTCAACTTGCCAACATCGAACCAATCGACCGCAACTTACACTTCCGCCCTACAAGGCTTCCTGGCGCGACTCCGAACACCGAAATGGTAGCTTAAACGCCTCTCCACAGAGACAACAATCTCACAACTACCCTCAAATCCACACACCGCCCGAGGTGGCGAATGCTATTCGAGACTCACCGAGTCCTTAACCCCGCTCGTAAAACTTCCAAACAAAAACAGCCAGAATTGGCTCCACTGTCGGCCACAAGGTGAACGGAGGCACCCCGTGCAGCCTTACAAACTTTCGATAAATCAACATCGCCGAGTGAACGGTCCCCGACCAAGAACACGATGAGCTGCTCATCGACCCGACCACCGGTCGAACGCATCCACGAACTCAGACACGGTTAACTAAACTCGCCTAACACCTCGTGACTCTTCCACAAGGCGGGACCACCACAACCGCACTTCACCACCAAACATGCCGCGGGTTGACCCGCAACGTGGCCTCAACCCGACCCGGCAAGGCGCAAAATACTATCTCCCGAAGGAACAATTTTACTAAACATGTTACGAAACCTAGCGGTCTTCTTAGCTCAACTACCCTCTTTCATTTCATACCACTTGTGGACCTATCCCAAACATAGCTCACGTGCACTATGCACTCCGATAAGGATCAAACATAACACTACACCTTTACTCGAGATGGCCTTACCTCTAAGGTCCAGACGTATAACACTCTAAGGCTCACACCTTCTCTATCCCCAAAATCTTACTGCTAACCCACCACGATTCTAATCACAACTACCACATCGCTATCGTAACATAGCACTTAAGGTATACTCACCTTGAAAGTTACCGGGCGACCTCGCCGCTCGCCCTCTCCCGCCGCCCTGGTTAACCCGTCGATCTCTACGCTGCCGCGTACATAAGCCCGCATACGTGCCATGCCAAGCCCAATCAAGAATTACTCTTGCACAACTCTCTCTTAGGTAGTCATCAAGACTCGCGATACATCGGTATACTCTCTGGTAGCCAATTCCCGAGCTAGTAACAGTCGCTTGCAGCCCATATTCTCTCGCTCTCGGTCGTGGAATCAAGGTTCAAATATCATGGCCGCAGAGAACCGCCGCCGCCGTGCTAAACTTTATCAAGCTAGCGACGCCGCAGAAATCCCCGAACGAAGCACCATCCAAGGTGATAATTGGGCTCGTGCCCACGTAACCCTCCTCAACTCTACTCGCAGCCTCCTACGCTTTGCCTCACGGGCCCGGTTGCCCACGCGAGGCATATCGAAGGGAAAGAAATACGCTAGAGGTCCAACTTTCAACACAGCTCTAAGGCACGATCTCAGAGTGAGAAGAATAGAAACCAATCCTAATTATCCTATAGCCTCCTGATTATTGGTGTGGTGCACAACACACCGATAATCAAGACTCTACTGGATACGGTCTGTAGACACTTTCCGAGGATTAATCGCTCGATACCACTTTATGTCACGACCGATTCCGCCCGGATCGTGCCTTACCCGGGCACCCTAGTGATACAACATCGAGTAATCACGAACATAAACAATACAAGACATATTATGAAATATGAAACAATAACTGAGAAAACTTGTCTTTCGCATATATATAAATAACGACTTTTTCCAACATGAACAGCTTTAATCCTTTTTACAAACCCCGCCACAACAAAGATTACATGCACTCTAAGAAATGATACGACAACAATGGCGGACAGGCCCCGCCATACCCCCGAATGTAAACACCTACAACAACAGGACTATACCATCGATAAGCCTCCGAGAAACGGAGCTTTCCCACACGCCGAATCATGACCCTAAGAGCGAGGATCAATGATCGTGTACCTTTACTGCTGCATGAACGCACTCAAGGAGGTCGATAACAGTACCAAGTATGTGAAATCAAAATAAATATTGTAAATGAAATCATAGTAGTCTATACAAAGCAGAGACATGTATGATAACCAACCTACAGTTCACCATAAATAAGCAGTCATGTCAAGTCAGGGACTCACGCCCTCAAGTCATCACTCAATTTTTACCAAGGGGTCTCACGCCCACAACATCAATCGTGCCCGTGGAATACCTTCCTCATCACGGCTTAGCTTTATGATACACAAACACCAAGGAATACACACGAACACCGTGTCCCACCGTGTCCTAATAAAACAAGACAGGTAAGCACGAAGGCATAGCCGACTACTAACACCCACGCACTCAACAAGGTCATAAAATGTGTCATGATATCTGTCTGCACTGGCCACATGATAAAAGCGGTCACTCGCCCGCAGTATCAAATGTGCGCGTCTAGCCCTGGAACTCTCCGCAGCTCCGCATAGGCCAACCTCATAGGCCCGCATGAGGTATAACCCCGCATCGAGGGTAGCTACTCCCTAAGATCGCCCCGACTCGCACCGCACGGCCACAAAGACCGCATGACCACAAGGGCCGAACTAACTCGGAACTCCCGTAGTTCCGCACGGATCCTCGACCCGCACGAGGTATCCTCGAATCACGGTCCTGCATCACCGAGTCTACCCCGCATCGGAGGGCAGCTTAACCTCCGGACACAAGTCAAGGTGAGTGGTACAATACCAACATAACGACTGATAGTCAAACAACTTTAAGCGTAGTCGAGGGGAAAACCCCTTTACACTAACATCACAAGATACTAACACACGTAGCATCCTAACATGTTTACTTCTCAAATCAACAAGAAAGTATTACAAGGCTATCACAAACCAATACAATCAAGTTATTCACACAAGGTGCTTTCTACTAACAAGTTCGGGTATCTAACCCCAAAGTACTTCACACATTAAATCTTTAAAAGATCTGCTTTTCACATAAGTCACACAATACCCGTAGTATAAAATAGAGTGATCACCCTTTTAAGAAAACTAAAACTCTTACCTTTGTAAAATCAAGTAACAACATTATTTTCCAAACGCCCAAGTTTGCCTAATTTTAAATGTTCACGCTTCTTATTTTAGAAAGGTTTCGTGGTTCATAGCCTTATTCATTTAAGAATATAATTCTCTTTTAAACAACTGAGAAACATAAGTCTTATGCGAGTAGGATATTCTTGTTTATAACAATCTTATTACAGCAGCCATGATCTAGGAAATATCATTTTGTCTCATCTTAGCTTCTATGCAGATGGAAGTTTCTACTGGTTTTAATAATACTTAATTATTAAAAACATTTCCTTATTAACGCTTCGCAGTTGGTTTGTCGATACACATCCCGATTTCCAAAATCAAGAAACATTCTTAAGCCGTTATACCTAACTTCCCATAAAGCTAGTATAACTCTTAAGTTTTCAAAAGAAACCAAGTATCACTCTTCTTTCAAAACGATTTAGAAATCTTTTGAAATACTTCAAGTTCTTTATTATCACACATCAAGCCAGTTATAAACAAATCATTTACCTTTTAAAAACCACAAAGTATTTTCGGACCTACATAAAGCTGTTATAACCAACTTCCCATAAAGCCGTTATAACACTTTATGTTTCAAACCAATCAAATACATTTAACACACGACGCTCACCGCACTACATAGTTCACACATATCATGCTAGAAGAGATAGAGAGGTTCACATACCTCGCGACGAGTATCGACTAATAGCAAAACGCCCAAGTACTTCCAACCGCCGCTACGCCTTAAGCCAAGTAGATCGCGCCACACGTAGTACTTCAACCTATAAGGCCACAAGGCGCTTATTAACATTTAGACCTTATCGCAGAACATTCTACCGAAAATTCGGCAGCACCTCCCCCCCCCCGCAACAGCGTAAATCTCCTCCTTTAACGAGGCCGGCTACCAAGCCAACCAGGGGGGGGTTACACATCTAACCCGAACGGGTACAATTCTACTCCACAGAAAAGCTACACAAGCCTACTGTAATACAGTCCTATGTAAAAACAGTTCAGTTCAGTTCTTCAGGCTTAAGTCCAAAGACATTGCCACAAGCTATGTTCAGTTATATACATAGTATACTTCAACTATATATTCCTACAACATGTAATATCCAATTACAATAGGGGGACAAGATAATTACCTCGATAAGCCCATAATTATCCGAAGTTTAATGTCGCTTCCCGAGCAAGGTTTAGCTCAACTCCGGCGCCCAACCCGCTCCAAACCACCCTTAGAAGTTCTAACCAACTTCTACATAACACTCCAACTAACTATGGAGATTTTCCTGTGGTTTCGGTTTGTGACCGGAAAGTATAATAGTATTTCCTGCCAGATAGTATAACCTTAGAATACTACAAGGTATACGGCTAAGGTAATTTGGGCATTATAACAATACTTTGAGAGTATTTCTACACCACAAAGGGGTATTATACTAAAGCAACTAGGCTAGTGGGGTACACTCTGGCTAGCACCCCTAGAGGGTGCTCTCGGCCACAAGGGGGAGGGACGAGAACCATAAGGAAGGGAGGGGGAGGATTCTAACACTTAGGAAATATTTAGGATGAAGAAGTTCATCAAAGGAGAGGGGTATTTATAGCACAAGCCAAGGCCAACCAATGGCCAAGATTCACCCAAGTGCCCCCTAGACCCTACTCCTTAAAACCCTCACAAATATCTACACAAAAATATCTACCACTTGACACCCCAAAGTCGTCCAAGTGCCGCCCACCTTGCCCTCCAATGAGAGTGCAAGTGCCGCCCTCTCGTTGGTCCAAAATGTTCCGTCTCTCGGAAAAATCCGCAAAAATAAGAAAAGACATAGCCGGAATTTTCCCCTCCCAAGTTATGTAAAACGTTTCGTCGAAAAACGACTCTAACCGGGTGTTGTGCACAAATGCCATTCGGCTAAGCCACCTAGGCGGGGGTGACACGTGTCACCCTCCTATTGGCCCAAAATAAAACATCTTCCGAAAATATCCACAATGGCCAAAATCTCGAAAACAAAGTGGGCCCCACAAAACCGTAAATTTCTCCCGTGGGCCCCACGTGACCATTTCCAAAAATAAAATTCCATAATTCTCTAATATTCCAGGAAGTCCGAATACCAAATCTGGGAATCCAATTCCCATTAACGAACCTTTTTCCTTCACAAAAACCGGAAACTTTTCCGTGGAAAAATCACCTCTTTCTTCCTTTCCAATCTTTCTGTCGTATTCTCGTACGTACGTCCTCGCATACATACCCAGGAACTACGGGGTATAACAGAATATTCATTTTTTCATTACATTAATTTTACTTTGTGTTCGTCTCATAGTGGACAATCATTTGTTTTGCACAACTTTTACTCTTACTATCCTATCATGGATAAATTCTTTTCAAGCATATATTTTATAACTTATCTGAACGAACTACGTGCACCTGATTCTCATCAAAAGTGAGATACGTAGGCAACCCAACTCGGGTTCGGTACCATTTATTCAAAAAATACAAAATATTTTATTCAAAAAAAATACAAAATATTTTATTCAAAAAAAATACAAAAAAAAACAATCAAAAAAAATATACAAAATATTTTCAATATCATTGTTTGACTTGGTTGATACCAACACAGTTAGGAGTGTGCATAAGAAAGAACAGTTAATAATCAATATGGGCTGACTTTGTGGTAAATCATAGATTCTTTTGGTACCTCTCATTCACACCTGTAATAACATTGTCTTGCATGCTTCCAAGATAAGAAAGAAATCAACCTCATCGTTTTATGTGCATTGTGTGGTGAGTTTTAGAATAAGTTCAATTGCATTGTATTGTGATCTAAAACTTGGCCCGAATGTTTGTTGAGGCGATATCCTGAGTAACACTCAGTATAGGAAATGATTGTAGGCTTTCTTTGATCCGTTTGAGCCTTTCCAGCCTACCAAATAACATTATCGGTAGCACTCCCCCTTTGAGCCTAAAGCCTATTCTTTCGACAACCGCATATTACGAATATACCCTTTCTGAGTGCATAGACGCACTATCCCTCTCTTGGTCCGACTTCCTTGAGCGCATTGGAAAAGTCTAAATTGCCGACAACGATCTTCGTTGAAGTTTTCAGGGATAAAGTTGCAAAGTCCCAAAAGAAAAAAAAAAGAAGCAAAGGACAAACGACTTCACAGAAGAAGAAATAAAAAGCCCCGACAATATCAAGAAAAAGAAAAAAAATGATGAATGAAATGAGAAAATAACTCTGAAAAAAGGGAATCCAAACGAAAGATTTAAAAGAAGTCAGTCCAATAGAAAAGGACGAAAAGAAGCAGATCAACATCAAGACACACAAATGTCAAGCACAGTAATAATTCAACGCTCAAGGAAGGATTAGTCACTCCTTACCCAAGTAATATCCTTCCTTTCCCCAAGCCTACATTACAAACTCGTGACAAGCCCTACATGATCCTATACAGAGGGTTCTCACATTAGTGGATGCTTACATGATGGTCAAGCCTATGGTATCACAGTTGCATGCATTGAATATCTTTCTGAGTATGAGTGTACTTCTCTTGACGTACCAGAGTTCAAAATACTGAAATATATGTGAGGATGAGACTTTATTTCAGTGAGGGCATTTGAAACATGAGGATGCATATAGTTTGAAATCTTTGCTTAAAGCAAGTGTCGACACTCAGGTATGCCTGAGGTACCATCTGAAGCTATAAGAATTACACCGGAGTCAGTTTCGGTCAGACAAAAAGCAAACAACGGGAATCCTTAAGCACAATACTAATTGTTGGTATCAACTGAAGTCAGAACGTGATGTTGTCTTTTCTTTTTCATAAAACAACAAAAAATAAATATATTTAAATCCATATTTTTTGCATCACGAACTACGTCTACGGGGTACGTAGGCGGCCATATCGACTTCAGTCCTATTTTTGAAAACCTTAAAAATTCTTATTTTTTGCATCACGAACTATGTCTTGACCTGATTCCCTCGGCGGGATACGTAGGCGGTCACATCGGCTTCGGTCCCACTTTATTGAAAACCACAAAAATCCTTATTTTTACATCACAAGCTACGTCTTGACCTGATTCCCTCGGCGGGATACGTAAGCGGCCTATACCGGTCGGTCACACCATTTGAAATCTTTCTCTCTTATTTTTGCACATAATAATATAAGCTCATCTGATCGCTTTGATAGAGCGTGCAAGCTATCTACACAAGACTCAATTTTGTCTAGTGGAGAGTTCAGCATCCTCATATACCAGAAATTGGGGCATTTTGTGAGGGTCGCATTCTCATCTATTCATTGAACATCTCATATGTCTCCACATTAGCTTTGCATCCAGGTTTGATATATAAATAATAAGAAAAATGTGCCACCTGATCGCCTTGATTGCATCAAGACTCAGCCTTACCCAGTTAAAAGTTTAGTATCCTCATGTACCAGAAACTGGGGCATTTTAAAGATTTATTGCAAGAAGACGACAATAGACAGGGAAAAGAGTCGTTCAATTGAGCCTTCAGTCCAAACCAGTCTGAGCATACAAGCGTCAAGAGCCAAAGATACAAGGTTGACGCGAGTCAACCACCTCTTTCCTATAACTCACAAGTTTTCTTTGAATGCATGATCTTCATATCAGCAAAATCTGGGAGGACAACAATAAGCCTATGCGGGTCACATCTGCATCACGTCTATGCAACGACGTCATTTTATTTAAGCCTATGCAACGACTTTATCTATATTTCGTTTATGTAACGACGAACATCTGCATCACGTCTATGCAACAACGTCATTTCATTTAAGTCTATGCAACAACTTCATCTATGTTTCGTCTATGCAACGACGAACATTTACATCGCTTCTATACAACGACGTCATTTCATTTAAGCATATGCAACGACTTCATCTATGTTTCGTCTATGCAATGATGAACATCTGCATCACGTCTATTCAACGACGTTATTTCATTTAAGCCTATGCAACGACTTTATCTATATTTCGTCTATGCAACGACGAACATCTGTATTACGTCTATGCAATGACGTCATTTCATTTAAGCCTATGCAATTGCTTCATCTATGTTTTGTCTATGCAACGACGAATATTTGCATTGCGTCTATATAACGATGTCATTTCATTTAAGCCTATGCAACGACTTCATCTATGTTTCGTCTATGCAATGATGAACATCTGCATCACGTCTATGCAACGACGTTATTTTATTTAAGCCTATGCAACGACTTTATCTATGTTTCGTCTATGCAACGACGAACATCTGCATCACGTCTATGTAATGACGTCATTTCATTTAAGCCTATGCAATGACTTCATCTATGTTTCGTGTATGCAACGATGAATATTTGCATCACGTCTATGCAACGACGTCATTTCATTTAAGTCTATGCAATGACTTCATCTATGTTTCGTCTGTGCAAAGACGAACATCTGTATCATAACTATGTAACAACATTATTTTATTTAAGCCTATGCAATGACTTTATCATGTTCGTCTATGCAACGATGACATCTGCACAACATCTATGCAATGACATTATTTTCATTAAGCCTAAGCAACGACTTCATCATGTTCATCTATGCAACGACGACATCTGCATAACGTCTATGCAACGACGTCATTTTCATTAAGCCTATGCAGCAGATTCGTCATGTTCGTCTATATAACGACGACATCTGCACAACATCTATGCAACAACGTCATTCTCATTAAGCCTATCCAACATATGCAACGACTTCATCATATTCATCTATGCAACGACGTTATTTTCATTAAGTCTATGCAACGACGACATCTGCACAACGTCTATGCAACGATGCCATTTTTATTAAGCCTATGCAACTATTTCATCATGTTCGTCTATGCAACAATGGCATCTGAACAACGTCTATGCAACGACGTCATTTCCATTAATCATATGCAATGACATCATCATGTTCGTCTACGCAATGATGACATCTGCATAACATCTATGCAATAACATCATTTTCATTAAGCCTATGCAACGACTTCATTTATCTTCGTCCAGAAATGTCAAACGCCTGCATTACGTCCAGAAATGATGTCATCTTCGTCCAGAAATAACGAACATCTGCACTGCATAAAAAACGACGAACATCTGTACTACGTTCAGAAATGACGTCATTTTCATCCAGAAATGACGAACATCTGCATAGCGTCTATAAATGACGCCACCTTCGTCCAGAAATGACGAATATCATCATTGCGTCTAGAAACGATGCCACCTTCATCCTGAAACGACAAACATCTGCGTTGCGTCCAGAAATGACGTCATATTTGTCCAGAAATAATGAACATCTGCATTGCTCCAGAAACGACGCCATCTTCATCAAGAAATGACAAAAAATTGCATTGCATCCAGAAATGATGCCACATTCGTTCAGAAATGACGAACATCTGCATTACGTCCATAAACGATGCCACTGTCACGACCCGTTCCGGGGTCCGTGACTGGTGCCTTACCCGGGCACCCAAGTAGTCATACATCAGAGTAATCAGCGGAATATAAAACAAGACATGAAACAGTTGTAAAATGAGACACAGTTTATCTGATGAAAAGCTTGCCTTTCGGCATATATATAAATAACCCAAGTTTTGCGCTACATCCCAAATGTACAATAGGACTGCACTTCTAGGAATGTAAACAACTATGGAGGACAGTGGCCCCGCCATACCCTCGATCAGACAAAACTAATTACAACAGGGAGAGCATACCAGCAAGAGAGCCTCCTAGAAGATGGAGCTCACGACACCAATGCAAAGAGATCCTAAGGATGTGGATCTAGCACTGCCGCCTTACCGCGACAAGAACGCAGCCCAAGGAGGTCAAGAGAATGTGTACTAAGTATGCGAAATCAGAAAGTACTTAAATGAAAACATATCATTTTTTTAAAATCGGTTACATATATGTATGAAACAACTAAGGTAACCGCATAGTGCCACATCATAAACAAGAGCAACAATAGGTAAATCAGAATGTCACGACCGAACCCGTTCGTGGATCGTGCCTTACCCCGGCACCCAAGTAGACATACATCGAGTAATCGGGAACATAAAGACAATACATGAAACCAAAGGTAATAAGACAAAGGAAATAAGAAGACAAAGCTAACCAAAAACGTTACCTTCAAGATATATATAAATAGCAACTTTTTCAATATGAGCAGTTTAATCCTTTTTACAAACCCCGCCCACAACAAGCATTACTGCACTTCTAAGAATGATACGACAACAATGGCGACAGTGGCCCCGCCAAACCCCGAATGTAAACACTTACGACGCATGGGACTATACCACCGATAAGCCTCCGAGAAACGGAGCTTCCCAAACGCAAAATCGTGACTCGAGAGCTAGGATCAACGATCGGTGTACCTCAACTCGCGCAGATGAACGCAGCCGGGCGAGGTCAGTACAACAGGTACCGAGTATGTGAAACTGAAAATACATACTGTAAATGAAATCATAGCAGTCATATAAAGCAGGAGACATGTATGATAACCAAACTACAGTTTACAACAAAGCAGTCATGTCAAGTTAGGGACTCACGCCCTCAAGTCATCACTCAAGTATAACAATGGGTCTCAGGCCCACAACATCAATCATGCCCGTGGAATACCTTCCTCACTGCCGGCAGTCTATGATATAAAAGCACCAAGGAACACACATGAACACCAGGTCCCACCTGTGTCATAATAAAACTCAGACGGTAAGTACGAAGGCATAACCGACTACTAAAAACCCACGCACCAACAAGGTCATGAATCAGATCATAAGATCTGTCTAGACCGTCACATGATCAAAGCTGGCCGCTTGCCCGCAGTATCAATGTACGCGTCTAACCCTGGAACTCCCGCAGCTCCGCATAGGCCAATCTCATCGGCCCGCATGAGGTATTCCCCGCATCGAGGGTAGCTACTCCCGATCGCCCCGACTTCGCACCGCATGGCCACATGGACCGCATGCCCATAAAGGACGACACTAACCTCGAACTCTCGTAGCCCGCATAGCCCGGGACTGCGTGAGGTATTCTCGAATCATAGGTCCATCGACCGCTGAAGTCTACCCCGCACGGAGGGCGCTTAACCCGGAATCATCTCAAGAGATGAATGCCACAATACTATCATAACGATCGATAGTTAATAAGCACAATCAAGGAAACCCTTCACACAAACATCACAAGATACTAACACACGTAGATCCCAACACGTTTACTTATCAACGCAATCAAGAAAGTATTACAAGGCTATCACAAACCAATATAATCAAGTTGTTCACACAAGGTACCTTCTACTATATGATTAACAAAATCGGGTTTTTATCCCCAAAGTACTTCATACATCAACTCTTTAAAAGATACGTTACTTCACAATGTCACACAATACCCGTAGTATAAAATAGAGTGACTATCCTTTAAAGTAAATCAATTACTTCTCTTTGTAAAATCAAGTAGCAACATTCTTTCCAATGATCAAGTTTGCCTAATTTCCAATGTTCAAGTTTCTCATTTTAGAAAGGTTTCGTAGTTCATAGTCTTATTCATTTGAGAATATAATTCTCCTTAAAACTATCCGAGAAACATAAGTCTTATATGTGAGTAGGATATTCTTGTTTATAACAATCTTATTACAAGACCATGATCTAGAAATATCATTTTGTCTCATCTTAGCTTCTATGCAGATGGAAGTTTCTACCGGTTTTAATAATACTTAATTAGTCAAAACATTTCCTTTTATCAACGCCGCAGGTGGTTTGTCGATACACATTCTCGATTCAAATCAAGAAACATTCTTAAGCCGTTATACCTAACTTCCCATAAAGCTAGTATAACTCTTAAGTTTTTCAAAACCAAGTATTACTTCTTCTTTCAAAATGATTCAAAAATCTTTTGAAATACTTCAAGTTCTTTATTAACACATAACAAGCCGCTTATAGTTCAAATCAAGACTTTAAAAACCACATGTATTTTCTTACCAACATAAAGTCGTTATAACCTACTTCCCATAAAGTCGTTATAACACTTTATGTTTTAAACCAATCACATACATTTAGCACACGTACGCTCACCGTACTACATAGTTCACACATATCATGCTAGAAGAGATAGGAAGAGGTTCACATACCTCGCGACGATTATCGACTAATAGCAAAACGCCCAAGTACCTCAAACCGCGGCTACTCCCTGCCAAGTAGATCGCGCTACTCATAGTACTTCCACCTATAAGGCCACAAGGCGCTTATTAACATAAGGTCTCTTCAGAGAACATTCTACGTAAAATTCGGCGACTCTCCCCGCAACAGAAATCTCTCCTCTATCGAGGCCGCTACCAAGCCAACCAGTGGGTTATACATCTAACCCTAACTGTACAATTCTACTCCACTGCACTACTTCACAAGTCTACTGTAATACATTCTGGTAATTACTCAAGAATCTTCTTTAAATTCAGCTTAAGTCGCAAGACATTGCCGTAAGTATTATTCAGCTTAAGTCAAAAGACATTGCTAATAACTACGCTCGCTTCTATATATAGTATACTTCAACTATATATTCTAACAATATGTAATTTCCAATTACAATAGAGGACAAGATATTTACCTCAATAAGCCCATAATTATCCAAGTATAAAGTCGATCCTGGGCAAACGTTTAGCTCCAACTCCGAGCGCTCAACCCGCTCTAAACCACCCTTAGAAGTTCTAACCAACTTCTACACAATACTCCAACGGACTATGGAGATTTTCCTAGGGTTTCGGTTTTGTGACGGAAGTATAATAGTATTTTCTGGCTTTTCAGATAGGTATCCTTAGAATACTACAAGGTATATGGCTAAGGTAATTTGGGCATTACAACAATACTTTGAGAGTATTTCTACCAAGAGGGGGTATATATACGAGACAACACCACAAGTGGTGTATACCCTCCCTACCCCGCTAGGGGTACTCTCGCCAAGGGGGGGGAAGGGAACTCTGCTAAGCCTCACAAGGGGGAGAGGACGAGAACAACATGAAGGGAGGGGGAGGGTTTCTAAGACTTAGAACATTTTAGGATGAATAAGTCTTCCAAAGGGGGGGGGTATTTATAGGTCAAGTGAAGGCCAACCAATGGCCAAGATCTTGCCAAGTGCTATGCAAGTGTAGGGCCAAGATCTTGCCAAGTGCACACTAGCCAACTAACACAAAAAATATCCTACCAACCCTTGACCACAATGGCCAACTTTCGCCACTACATTATCACTAAGTGTCCCAATGAGAGGGTGACAAGTGTCGCCCTCTTGTTGGTCCAAAATGTTTCGTCTCTCGGAAAAATCCGCAAAAATAAGAAATGACATAGCCGGAAATTCCCCTACGAAAGTCGTGGAAAACGCTTTCACTAAAAACGACTCTAACCGTGTTATGCACAAATAAAATTCGCCAAGCACTTTAAGGCACAAACTTTTCTACGCACGTCCTCGCTGCATACTGAAATACGGTATAACATTCTCCCCTCCTTAGAAACATTCGTCCCGAATGTTCCTTCTAAGTCTCAAACAAACGCGCGCCAGTATAGTCTTCACTACTATACTTACGAGAACAATCCTGCCACACCTGGCCACAGAAACACCCGCGCACATACTTCTATCTAAGCCCACGAGGAAAACACCTCTAATCATCACCACAAAACACTTCTCACCGGGGTCTAAAATATACTTCCTTCGCACCTTCTCTTTACAAAAAAGAAATGATCACCTCTATGCTCGCCATACATGCTCGCTTCTCTCTTTACTCGTCGTAGATACCACTTTGTCACTTTGTCGCGAGCCTTGCTCCGACGACCCAACAAATGGTACCACTTTTGTCACTTTGTCGCGAGCCTTGCTCCGACGACCCAACAAATGGTACCGGGCTGCATGCGATCCCTGAGGATGTCGTATACTCGAACTCTTTCAACATTTCTGATACTGCTTCAGTTTCCAAAACTCGAGGTTACTATCTCTAACGTGGTCATCATTAACTGGGAACACTCTGGATGGATCTTCGATATTTCCCCGAACATCACAATACGAAAGACCGAACGCACTGCCTCCTACGTCGGACGGCAAATGCTAACATATAGGCAACCTGGCCTATCCTTCACATGAACTCACAAAGGCCCAAAGTAACTCGGGCTAAGTTCCCTCTGTTTTCCAAAACTCGTCGCACCCCAAACCCGGGGTGGTACTTTCAAGAAGACCGATCACAACTGAACTCTAAGCGTCGTCGCCGATTATCCGCACGATTCCTCTGAGCTGCCAGAACCTCTTCTAGACAAGCTTCTCACTATCCACAGTCTGCTGGAACAAGCCTGAACCAACTGTCTGAACCTTGCCAACATCGAACCAATCGACCGACAACTTACACTTCCGCCCTTACAAGGCTTCATAAGGCGATATCCGAACACTGAAATGGTAGATCAAACACTACCTCCACAGGAGACAACAATCCCCACAACTATCCCTGAAATCCAAACACTGGCCCGAGGGCGAATGCGATTCTGAGACTCACCTGAGTTCCTAACCCTGCCTGGTAAACTTTTAGAAAACGAAAATAGCCACAACCTGGGCTTCACTGCCTGACATAAGGTGAAGGTAGGCACCCCGTGCAGCCTTTCAACCCTTCAGATAACTCAACACAGCCGAGTAAACGGTCCCGAACGAAGAACACGATGGCTGCCCCATCGCCCGACCACCGGTCGAACGCATCCACGAACTCAGACAATTGGTTAACTAAACTGGGCCTAACACCCGTGACACTACCACAAGCGGGACCACCACAACTGACCCCACCACCAAACATGCCGCTGGTTGACCCGCAACGCGGCCTCAACCCGACCCGCAAGCGCGCAAAATACTATCTCCCGAAGGAACAATCTCACTAAACATGTTACGAAAACCTAGCGGTCTTCTTAGCTCAGCTACCCTCTTTCATTCCACACTACTAGGGACCTATCCCAAACATAGCTCACGTGCACTAGGCACCCCGATAAGGATCAACATAACCATACGTCTTTTACCCTAGATGACCTTACCACAAGGTCTCTACGTAACAAGACTCTAAGGTTTACACCTTCTCTATCCCCCCAATTCTTACTTGGTTAACTAACCAGGATTTCTAATCACAACTAACACAAAGCACTTAAGGTATACTCACCTTATCACATAAACAAAACTCTAGAGGGTTAAAGATATATCTATATCTACTGCTTCACTCCCCTTAGTCGTTCTAATCAAACCTGCCCCGTAGGGCGCATAGCTGAGGGAGATGACAAACTACCCACCGATCCTGAAGGCTAAGTCCTCCTACAAGGACACTCTTCGATACTGCACTCGACGGTCATAGTACAACAAGTACCAACCTAAAAGATGACATTCCCGGGATGACATCTCACACCGCTAACACCGAAAATCAATCCGATGGCCGAACCTACGCAGTAGTCGCGGAACCTAAGCTCGAGCTCGACCAACTCCCGCATACCCCGAACGCCCCGAAATTCGCGAGGACCTCGCCAGACCGTGGATGTGCATAATCTATTCACGCGAGGCGACTCGCCTCAAATGTTACTAAAGGACCTTGCCGCTCTGGCCCTCTTCTGGTGTCCTTCGTTAACCTGTCGATCTCTACATCGCCTCGGCCACGCGCATAAGCCCGCATACGTGCCATGCTCGCTTCAATCAAGAATTACTTTGCACAACCTCTTTTAGTTAGTCCTCAAGACTCGCAGTACATCGGATACTCTCTGGTAGCCAAATCTATAGCTAGTAATGTGGTCGCTTTGCAATCTAAATTCTGCTCCCTGGCCGCGAAGGTTCATATATCATGGCCGCAGTAGGACCGCCGCCGCCAAACTCTGCGGGGCTAGTGACGCCGCAGAAATCCCGAACGAAGCACTACCCTAGGTAAAGATTGGGCTGTGCCCTCGCAACCTCTGAACTCTACTCGCAGCCTCCTGCCGCTTGCCTCCCGGGCCGGGTTGCCTACGCGAGGCATAACGGTAAGTGGAAAGAAATACGTGAGGGTCTAACTTACAACACGGCTCTAAGGCACGATCTCAGAGTGAGAAGAATAGAAACCAATCCTAAATACCCTATAGCCTCCGATTATCGTGGTGCACAACACACCGATAATCAAGACTTCATCGATACGGTCAGAGACACTTTCCGAGGATTAATCGCTCGATACCACTTTTGTCACGACCGAACCGGGCGTGGATCGTGCCTTACCGGGCACCCAAGTAGACATACATCGAGTAATCACGAACATAAAGACAATACATGAAACCAAAGTGTAATAAGACAAAGGAAATAAGAAGACAAAGCAACCAAAAACGGTTACCTTCGGATATATATAAATAGCAACTTTTTCAATATGAATGCTTTAATCTTTTTACAAACCCCGCCACAACAAGATTACATGCACTTCTAAGAATGATACGACAACAATGGCGGACAGGCCCCGCCAAACCCCGAATGTAAACACTTACGACGACAGTGGACTATACCATCGATAAGCCTCCGAGAAACGGAGCTTCCCAAACGCCAAATCGTGACTCGAGAGCTAGGATCAACGATCGGTGTACCTCAACTCGCAGATGAACGCAGCCTCGGGCGAGGTCAAGATAACAAAAATTTAGTATGTGAAATCAAAATACATATCAGAAATGAAATCATAGCACTATATAAAGCAGAGACATGTATGATAACCAAACTACGCTTACAACAAAGTAGTCATGTCAAGTTAGGGACTCACGCCTCAAGTCATCACTCAAGTACAACAATGGGTCTCGTGCCCACAACATCAATCATGCCCGTGGAATACCTTCCTCACCGCCAGCCTATGATATAAAAGCACCAAGGAACACACATGAACACCGTGTCCCACCTGTGTCATAATAAAATCAGACGGTAAGTACGAAGGCATAACCGATTACTAAAACCCACAGCACCAACAAGGTCATGAATCAGATCATAAGATCTGTCTAGACCGTCACATGATCAAAGCCGCCGCTTGCCCGCAGATCAATGCACGCGCTGCCTAACCTCGAAATCCCGCACCCGCATAGGCCAATCTCATCGCCCGCATGAGGTATTCCCGCATCGAGGGTAGCTACTCCCAAGATCGCCCCGACTTCGCAGCCGCATGGCCACATGGACCGCATGCCCATAAAGGACGACACTAACCCGAACTCTCGTAGCTCGCATAGGCCCCCGGGACCTGCATGAGGTATTCTCGAATCATAGGTCCATCGACCCGCCTGAGTCTACCCCGCATCGGAGGGCAGCTTTACCCCCGGAATCATCTCAAGAGATGAATGCCACAATACTATCATAACGACTGATAGTTAATAAGCACAATCAAGAGAAACCCCTTCACACAAACATCATAAGATACTAACACACGTAGCATCCCAACACGTTTACTTATCAACGCAATCAAGAAAGTATTACAAGGCTATCACAAACCAATACAATCAAGTTGTTCACACAAGGTACCTTCTACTATATGATTAACAAAATCGGGTTTTTATCCCCAAAGTACTTCATACATCAACTCTTTAAAAGATACGTTAATTTCACAATGTCACACAATACCCGTAGTATAAAATAGAGTGACTATCCTTTTAAAGTAAATCAATTACTTCTCTTTGTAAAATCAAGTAGCAACATTCTTTTCCAATGATCAAGTTTGCCTAATTTCCAATGTTCAAGTTTCTCATTTTAGAAAGGTTTCGTAGTTCATAGTCTTATTCATTTGAGAATATAATTCTCCTTAAAACTATCTCGAGAAACATAAGTCTTATATGTGAGTAGGATATTCTTGTTTATAACAATCTTATTACAACAACCATGATCTAGGAAATATCATTTTGTCTCATCTTAGCTTCTATGCAGATGGAAGTTTCTACTGGTTTTAATAATACTTAATTAGTCAAAACATTTCCTTTTATCAACGCCGCAGGTGGTTTGTCGATACACATTCGATTTCCAAATCAAGAAACATTCTTAAGCCGTTATACCTAACTTCCCATAAAGCTAGTATAACTCTTAAGTTTTTCAAAACCAAGTATTACTTCTTCTTTCAAAATGATTCAAAATCTTTTGAAATACTTCAAGTTCTTTATTAACACATAACAAGCCGCTTATAGTTCAAATCGCACTTTTAAAACCACATGTATTTTCTTACCAACATAAAGTCGTTATAACCTACTTCCCATAAAGTCGTTATAACACTTTATGTTTTAAACCAATCACATACATTTAGCACATGACGCTCACCGCACTACATAGTTCACACATATCATGCTAGAAGAGATAGGAAGAGGTTCACATACCTCGCGACGATTATCGACTAATAGCAAAACGCCCAAGTACCTCAAACCGGCTACTCCCTAAGCCAGTAGATCGCGCTACTCATAGTACTTCCACCTATAAGGCCACAAGGCGCTTATTAACATAAGGTCTCTTCAGAGAACATTCTACGTAAAATTCGGCAAAGACCTCCCCGCAACAACAGAAATCTCCTCCTCTATCGAGGCCGGCTACCAAGCCAACCAGGGGTTATACATCTAACCCTAACTGCACAATTCTACTCCACTCGCACTACTTCACAAGTCTCATCAGAATACACCCTAAGTAATTACAGTTCAAGAATCTTCTTTAAATTCAGCTTAAGTCGCAAGACATTGCCGTAAGTATTATTCAGCTTAAGTCAAAAGACATTGCCAATAACTACGTTCAGTTCTATATATAGTATACTTCAACTATATATTCTAACAATATGTAATTTCCAATTACAATAGAGGACAAGATATTTACCTCAATAAGCCCATAATTATCCAAGTATAAAGTCGATCCCGGCAATCGTTTAGCTCCAACTCCGAGCGCCCAACCCGCTCTAAACCACCCTTAGAAGTTCTAACCAACTTCTACACAATACTCCAACGGACTATGGAGATTTTCCTAGGGTTTGGTTTTGTGGACCGACTAAGTATAATAGTATTTTCGGGCTTTTCAGATAGGTATCCTTAGAATACTACAAGGTATATGGCTAAGGTAATTTGGGCATTACAACAATACTTTGAGAGTATTTCTACCAAGAGGGGTATATATACGAGACAACACCACAAGTGGTATACCCTCGCCTACTCCCGCAGTGGGGTACTCTCGCCAAGGGTGGTGGAAGGGAACTCTCGCTAAGCCTCACGAGGGGAGAGGACGAGAACAACATGAAGGAGGGAGGGTTTCTAAGACTTAGAACATTTTAGGATGAATAAGTCTTCCAAAGCGGGTATTTATAGGTCAGTGAAGGCCAACCAGTGGCCAAGATCTTGCCAAGTGCTATGCAAGTGTAGGCCAAGATCTTGCCAAGTGCACACTAGCCAACTAACACAAAAATATCCTACCAACCCTTGACCACAATGGCCAACTTTCGCCACTACATTATCACTAAGGTGTCCCAATGAGAGGTGACAAGTGTCGCCTCTTGTTGGTCCAAAATGTTTCGCCTCTCGGAAAAATCCGCAAAAATAAGAAATGACATAGCCGAAATTCCCTACGAAAGTCGTGGAAAACGTTTACTAAAAACGACTCTAACCGGTGTTATGCACAAATAAAATTCGCCAAGCACTTTAAGGCACAAACTTTTCTACGCACGTCCCCGCGCATATACTCGGAAATACGGGTATAACATGTAACAGTCTTTTCTAGGTCGCGAATGATCGAGCAGGCCAATTGCGTAGTATCACCATGCAAGCCTAATCACGACTCCGTAGTCCGCATAGGCCACTCACATAGGCCCGCATAGGGTATATAACCCCGCATCGAGGGTAGCTACTCCTCGGCATCATCCTGGACTCGTAGTCCGCATGGCCACATACACCGCATGAGGTATAACCCCGCACACTAACGTGGAACTCCCGTAGCTCCGCATAGGTCCCCTGGACCCGCATGAGGTATTCTCGAATCATGGTCCTGCATCACCGAGTCTACCCCAGACGGAGGCTTAACCCCCGGTAATATGTCAAGAGGTGAGTGATATTACACTAACCTAACAGCTTATCGTTAAACAACATAAGCACAACAAGAATACTCTCTTACACAAATGTTACAAGACACTAACACACATAGCATCATATCATGTCTACTTATCAAACCATCTTATTTATCTTTTCACAAATCAATATAAGTCTGTTATAAACACATAGGCAAACTGTTTATTTTATCATGCTTAAGTGGTTATACCTAACTTCCCATAAAACTAGTATAACTCTTAAGCTTCTGTTTTAAAAACCAATTAGTTCTCTTCTGTTAAAAATGATTCAGTAATCTTTTGAAATGCTTTCAGATCCTTATTATTCAGGCTTAAGTCGCGAGACATTGCCGTAAGTATTATTCAGGCTTAAGTCGAAAGACATTGCCGTAGTTATTATTCAGTTAACACATGTACGTCTACCGTACTATATATTTTAAAAATAGCATGCTTTAGGAAGAATCACATACCTTCTCGGCGAAATCCACCTGCCAAGTTGAATATGTCGCGCGCAGAGAATCAGCCTATAATAGTCGACACGCCTATCAACGCTCGCACTATTCTCGTAAAATGATTCTAAGCAGAGGGTTTTATATCCTACGGAAAA
The DNA here is from genome assembly GCA_029844215.1 of Przewalskia tangutica. Classification (NCBI taxonomy): domain Eukaryota; kingdom Viridiplantae; phylum Streptophyta; class Magnoliopsida; order Solanales; family Solanaceae; genus Przewalskia; species Przewalskia tangutica. The sequence goes on from CM056722.1 coordinate 123,667,084, forward strand.
TTTGGCAGACTTCCCTACCCGTGAGCTACTCAAGTTCATCAGGAAAACAAGACTAAGTAAGTACGATTTGATTATTCTTCTTTAAACCCTTCATCGTGATAATACTCAATTCTATTCAGAATATTCTTCTAAGTATTTAATACTTATTCTTATACTACTACAGTATGTATTCTCTAATACAAAAGAGGGTTAGGATTATTTACCTCAGTAAGCCCAATAATATCCTAGAAAAAAGTCGATCCGGAGCAAGGCTTAGCTCCTAAGTTGTACGCTCCGATAGCTCCAAGGAAACCTTAGAAGTTCTTCACAACTTCTACTAAGTACTAAGGGATTTGGGCTAGTGTATTTTGGGCATTATAACAATACTAGAAGGCAACTTTTCTACCAAGGGAGGGGGGGTAGATTTCGGCTAGGCTAGGGGTAGCCCTGGCTAAGCTTCTCCAAAAGGGGGAGGTGTTTGGACGAAAGAGGCTCAAGGGAGAGGAAGGATTTTAGACTTGAAGGCTTTTGTGGATGAAGAACTCTTCATCACAAGAGGGTATTTATATCGTCAAGGGATGGCCAACCAATGGCCAAGATTATGCCAAGTGCAAGGCAAGTGTAAGGTCAAGATTAGGCAAGTGTCCTCGCCAACTTGCACACAAAATATCCTACCAACTCCAAGACAAAATTGACACTCCAATCGGCCTCAATTCCGCCTCACATCCATCAATGAGAGGGTGACAAGTGTCGCCTCTCGTTGGTCCAAAGTGTTTCGTCTCTCGGAAAAATCCGCAAAATTAGAAATGGCATAGCCGAATTTATCCTACGCGAGTCTTGTAAACGCTTCGCCGAAAACGATTCCTTGAGTGAGTTGTGCCCAAAAAACGTGCCATGCCTAAACTTTTAAGGCCAAACTTTCGTACGTACGCCCTCACGTACATACTCCAGAAATACGGGGTATAACATTCTCCCCTCCTTAGAAACATTCGTCCTGAATGTTCCATCCCAAGACAGTTAACGATAAGGTTCTTCATAACTTAAACAGTTGTAAATGCCACACACGGCCACGTAACAACACTTAGGCAAAACGATAACGAAAATTTACAAGTAGGAAAGTGAATTACCCGAGGTGTGGGAATAGTGAGGATACTTCGCCTCATGTCCTCCTCGCCTTCCCACGCCATCTCCTCCCCGAGCTCGTTCCGCCACAAGACTTTGACGAAGCCACGCCCTTGGTCCGCAGACGCCTAACTCGACGATCGACTATCGCTATGGAATCTCCTCATACGATAACCCCTCGGTCACCTGGACATCATCAATCGGGTGCACCCTAGATGGATCCCCGATATATCTCCTCAGCATAGATACGTGAAACGCCGGATGCACTGCCTCCAGATCGGATGACAGATCCAACTCGTAGGCAACCTTGCCTACCACTGCGGACAACTAAACGCCCAATATACCTTGGGCCGAAGTTTCCCCTTCTTCCCGAATCTTATCACACCCTTCATGGGTGACACCTTTAGGAAAACCCAATCATGAACCTCGAACTCCAGATGCCGACGACGATGATCTGCATATGACTTCGCCGACTCAGTCGCCAAGAACCTCTCCCGGATAAGCTTCACCTTATCCACCGCTGCCGCACCAATCGTCCCACTAGCCGCACTCGCCCACATCGAACCAACCTATAGGCGACCGCACTTCCTCCCATACAAGGCCTCATAAGGCGCCATCTAAATACCGAGTGGTAGCTATTATTGTACGCAAACTCAACTAGAGGCAAATGATCCTCCCAATACCCTCGGTCGATAACACAGCTCGCAAAGATATCCTCAAGAGTCCGGATAGTGCGCTCGCCTCGTCCGTCTGCTGTGGATGGAATGCAGATTGTGCTCACTGCCCCTAAACCTCTCTCGAAAGACTCCGGTTAGCCGTAAACCGGGCTCCTGCATGCGATATGATCGAAATAGGGACTCCATGCGATCGACGATCTCTGATGTAAAGTCCGCATAATCCTCGGTAAAAAATCATCCCGACGGAAGAAAGTGGGCTGATTTCGCCACCGCCGACGATAACCCATATAGAATCATGTCTCCTCCGAGTGCGAGGTAATCCCGCGTGATGAAGTCCATGTTGATCACCTCCCACTTCCGTGTCGATCTCTATCGTCAGAACAAACCACCGGGCCTCGTGCTCTACCTTTACCGCCGACAACATGGGCACCGAGCTACGAACTCGCAACGCCCCTCTTCAAGCCATCCCACCAATACACAGATCTAAGGTCGTGGTACATCTTGGTCGACTTCGATGGATAGAGTAACGCTTGCGTGTGCTTCCCAAGAACTCCGCCAAGTCCTCAAACATCCGAACACACAACTCGCCTCAAACCTTAGCACCCCATCAGTGCTACTCAAAAGGACCCTTGCCTCACGAAGAGTTGTATCACGATAACGTGTCAAAATCGATCTCGAATCGTTGCCTCTTCACCTCCTCGACGATGGAAAACTCGCAACCTCACGAACTCGAACCCCACCGCTATCGAATCAATCAAACGGACACCAAGGCTCGCTAATCGATGCAAATCACGAACCATGTCCTCCTCTCTAGCCGCACATCCGATAGGCTCCCATCGACCTACGACTAAGAGCATCCGCCACAACATTGGCTTTCCCGTGGTACAGGATATCAACATCGTAATCCTTAAGCAACTCTAACCACCGCCTCGCCGTAAGTTCACTCCTCTCGGCCGAAGATATACCGAGGCTCTTGTGGTCTGTATAAATATCCACATGAACCCCGTACAAATAGTGCCTCCAGATCTTGGCGTGAATCACCGCCGCTAACTCCAAATCGTGGGTGGGGTAGTTCTCTCGTGTTTCTTCACCGTCGGGATGCATACGCTATAACCTTGCCATGCCGCATCAACACACATCCCAACCCGATGCCTGACGCATCGCAATACACAACATAACCGTCTGGACCCTCTGGAAGAGTAAGAACGGGCGTGCCGCCTCTTTTCAAGAATCGAAACCCCGCCACAAGCATCATCCATCAAACTTGGCCGCTTCGAGTCACCTAGTCAATGGTGCGTAGATAGAAGCAAACTTCCACGAACCGCCGATAATATCCTGCAAGGCCCGTAAATCGCGAACCTCTGCGGAGTAAGAGTTCTAGGCCAAGTCCTCGATCGCTTCGATCTTGGCCGATCCACTGAATGCCATCACCCGACAATATGCCCAAGAAAAGCCACCAAGTCAACCAAAACTCACATTTGGAAAACTTGGCGTATAATCGCTGGTCTCGAGAATCACAAGATAGCCTCAAATGCTCGCATGCTCCTCGCTCGAGCGAATAAACCAAGATATCATCAATGAACACTATCACAAACGTGTCCAAAATGGTTTGAACACTTGTTCATCAAATCCATGAATACCGCTTGAGCATCGTCAACCCAAAAGACATGACCACGAACTCATAATGCCCGCACGTCCGAATGCATCTAGGGACATCCACCTCTCGACTCGCACTGATGATAGCCCGATCGCAGATCAATCTTGAGAAACATCTCGCACCGCAACCGGTCGAACAAATCATTAATCCCGGGAAGGGGTATTCGTTTAATGGTCACCTTGTTCACCGTCAGAATCAACACACGCGCAGCGGCCCCGCCCTTCTTCTTCACGAACAATACCGGCGCTCCCTGGGAGAAACACTAGGCCCGATGAAGCCCTTCTCTAGCAAATCCCTAAGCCGATCCTTCAACTCTCTCAACTCGGCAGTGCCATTCTCAGATGGCGGAATGGAAATAGCCGAGTGTCCGCAATATGTCTATACAAAACTCAATCTCCTCTCGGGAGGATACCCGAGGTCGTCTGAAACACGCCCGGGAACTCTCTCGACTACCGGAATCGATCAAAATCTGCATCGCAGCCTCGGATCAAACACCCGAACGAGATGGTAGATATACCCTTCGCACCATCTTCCTAGCCTTGAGGTAGGAAATAAACCTACCCTACGATACCGTGCTCCTCCCACTCAACAACCGGCTCTCAGAAACCGAACCGCATTACTCTCTCTCTCAGCCTACATTGGCGTAGCAAGAAGCTAGCCAATCCATCCCCATGATCACGCCGGTCAATCATCTCCAACTCTATCAAGTCGGCTAGGGTCCGACGATCAGAATGGTCACAGACAAGCTCTATATACCCGCCGAGCTACCACCGAATCACCCACCGCGTAGCTACCTCGAAAAGGTCTATGGACTCGGGCTCTATCCCTATCCTACTAGCAACAAGGGGAGATATATAGACGTAGTGTAACCCGTATCTATCAAAGCATACACATCAAACCCAGAACCGATAAGGTACCGTGACGACATCGGTGAGGCCTCCGATCCGCTTACCGACAAAGCATAAACGCGGTTCGAGGACCGCTAGAATCGACGCGCGCCACGACTCGCCGCGACTGGGTCCATGAGTACCTTCTCCCGGGCGAGTAGCCGCGGGGATGGAAGACCCGCGAAAGAACTCGTAGGTGACCTACCATCAAGATCGCCTTGGTCGGACAGTTCCCGCATAGTGACCTGCTGGCCACAATCAAACAAGCTCCGTAGCAGCACCACAACTCCCGGTGGGATCTACCGACGCCACACCGGCGGGTGGTCCCGATCGCCGCACTTCCGCCGCTCGACGCTCAAGTCCTGGGGCCCCGGTTCGCCTCGAATATCTGCCGTGGCCGAGGACGCGGCAGGAGTGCTCAGCCGGGCCGTGGTGCAAATCTAGATCGGCCGAGGCCGCCACCACGATAGCCACCAAAAGACCACTGCCGCCCCGCCTTCTTCTGCTGTCAACCCGCTTGCCTCTACGCCTCGCATCCAAGAGCATGAGCATGCACGGGTAATGTCCATACCCGGTGAAGAGAAACACCCGCATACGACTCGCCATATAATCATCTAGCCCGGTGGCGTGGCGGTGCACCCTATCCTCCATATCGCTACCAACGCCGGGACATATCGAGCCAATGAATCAAACTCGACATTGTACTCCCGACGGCAGGCCCTCTCGCCTCGCCAGCAGAAAATCTATCACCGCGCCTCCTCATCCGCGAGGTAAGGAGTGAGGAAAGCCTCCGAGAACTCATCCCAAGTACTGGGACGCGTGCTCTCCCGGATAACTCCCACGAATCAAACCAATCGATCGCGGTATCACGCAAATTATGTGAACCAAAGATCACGGACTCGGTCTCCGACGCCCGATCACTCTCAAAATCCTCAGAGTCGATGGATGAACTCCTGCGGATCATCCTCCGCCTCGACCGTAAAACTCGGGCGGGCTACAACTCGTGAAGTCTCGTAGCCTCAAACTCTCGCCTCGGGTGAACCACGGTACGACTGGCTGGACTGAATCGCCAGATCCACTGCCTCATGTTCGCCACGATCCCGCCGATCGGGCCATCTCTCTCAGAACCATCTCATCTCGCTCCAGCCGTGGGATCGGAGGTGTAGGTCTTGTGGTCTCATCAGCCGGCCGCGCCCTAAACCTCTCGGTCGGCGGCGCAGAGAACTCGCCGCTCTCGTATAGACGGGCCCGAGCCCTCGTGACTCTGGTGTCCCACTAAGCTCTCACGCTTGCCCTTGCCGGGCGGGTTGTCACGACCACCTCGGCTCGCGATCGTGCCCTACCCAGGCACCCTTACGTAAACATCGAGATAATCAATGAACATACAAGAAACTTATAAATAACACAACAGAGTAAAACAAAAGTTAGCCGATGTGGCTACCTTCCCGACATAAATATATACAACCAAGCGCTTGCCTCATTTCTTTACAAACCGACCCACAACATGTGACTACAGCACTCAAGAGTTTTAACATAACAACCGTGGCGGGACAGGCTCGCCATACCCCGAATATACGTGAATCTACTACATCGGGAAGACTGCACAAGAGCTAAGCCTCCGAGCAAATGAAGCTTTCTCAAAATCAACCGAGATCCTAAGAGCAAGGATCACCAACCAGTACCTAAACTCGCGGCATTTAACGCAGCCCGGCGGGTCGATAACAAAAATCGAATATGGAATGTAAATAACGTCAAGAAATGATCATAATCGCATAAAAGAATGACAAGGACAAGTATAACCATACATACCAGATGCTGCCGTGTCATTACCACTTATGAACTTAATCGCACCTTATGATCTTTTCCCATTTTTCAATACAAGTTATAGCCACATTCTTACACACATGATTAGGAAAAATCATTAAGTTCATTACTATATAACTTAACTTATCTTTCATAAGTATAATCCGCCCTTTAAGAAGGCACATTTACTACCCGACCAACTGGGACGCGATCAAGTCACACTAATATCAAGCGTGTCCGTGGAATCCCCATCATCGCCGATACCTACAAGTGTAAAATATAATCCCGTGTCGCGCCTGTGGCATCCCACCTCACATCACAGACACATACACAACACATATATATATCTCCCGCCCGTGGAATCCCACATCACCGACGATCCCAGATATAATAATACGCCAATAGCATACATGAACACCAAGTCCCACCGGTGGTATAACGTCTTGGTCTACCCTCACTTATACTCTTACCCCGGAGAAGTTGGTAAAGGTGGTATAGCATCTGGGGTCTACCCTCACTTATACTCTTACCTGGAGAAGGTGGTATAACGTCTTGGGGCTTGCCTCATTTATACTCTTACCCTATCTCAACCGACCATTATACAAAACAAGCGGGGGTATAATGTCTTGGGGTTTACCCTCACTTATACTCTTACCACGAGAAGGTGGTATAGCATCTTGGGGTTTACCCTCACTTATACTCTTACCCTATCTCGACGCCACGAACAAATGAAGCACTACCATGTCTTCTATAAGAATCCGGGAATTTAACCCAAGTACTACAAATAATGGAAGCATACCCGTGGAATCCCACATCACTGTCGGTACGTCCAAGTACTTACAACAAGACAGTCGGCCCTCCAACCGAGAGTCGCGGCATCGTAATAAAACATAATACTTGCACTCAAAGGCTATCACCAGCACACATAGGCTAATTCTCAATTAATCAAGCCAAAGTACTAATCAAGGCATCGCATAGAATTATTCTCAATTAACAAGCCAAAGTACTTATGAAGGCACATTTAGACTAATTCTCAATTAATCAAGCCAAAGTACTTATCGGGGCACAAATAGAATAATTCTCATTTAACAAGCCAAAGTACTTATCGGGGCACAAATAGAATAATTCTCATTTAACAAGCCAAAGTACTTATCAAGGCACACTTAGACTAATTCTCAATTAATCAAGCCAAAGTACTTATCAGGGCACAAATAGAATAATTCTCATTTAACAAGCCAAAGTACTTATCGGGGCACAAATAGAATAATTCTCATTTAACAAGCCAAAGTACTTATCAAGGCACACTTAGACTAATTCTCAATTAATCAAGCCAAAGTACTAATCAAGGCATCACATAGAATTATTCTCAATTAAACAGGCCAAAGTACTACGTACGTACATTCTTTTCAAAAGACTCATTTCCAAATAAAACTTCCCCGATACTAACAACCGTAGTATCAAGTCCTATCCACCTTTCAAGACAAGTCACAATACCTTTTAGAAATACAATTACCGCTTTCTAAATCAAGTGACTTCTTTATTAAAAACCTTAAGCAATTGGTACCTTTAAAACAATTTTCCCTTCCTTAACACAAGTTATTTCTTTGATTACTTTATTAGGGAAACCATTCTCTTAACCTTCCATAAAGCCATTATAACCAACTTCCCATAAAGCCGTTATAACCCTTTATGGTTTAGACTAACACGTTCTTTTTATAACCAAGAGACTTCTACTTTTGAAACCGAGTATTAAATACTTTCAAATCAATTCTCATAACTTTCAAAAATACAATTAGTCTCTTAACCTTTAGAAAACAAGTGACTCTTTTATTATAAAACCTTAGGCAATTAATGCCTTAAAAACAAGTGGCCTTTTCACTAAAATCAAATCACTTATCTTTCCATAAAGCAAATATAACTAACTTCCCATAAAGCCGTTATATTCACTTTATACCTTAGCCAAAAACAATTTCCTATCCAAGGGACTTATACGTTTAAAACGGAACAAGTATCACATACTTTAAAACTCTTCAAGTCCCTTAACTTTAATAGAACTTAAGACATCCTTTATACTTTCAAAGAAGTGAGTTAATCTCCCAACTCACCCGACTTGGCTATTCACAAACTAGTAAAGGATATCAAGGTGTCAGACGCTCAGTACTACATACACGCAACTAGTCATGCTCAAAGATAGGAAAAGTTCTTCATGTAGTAGATCACACAACTACCTCTTAACTTCTAAGAGTAACAGGAAACATGAAATGATACCACAGGTATATTCCATACATAGAATCATGCCAAAGGAAGGAAGAGGTTCACATACCTCGCGACGATTGTCGACAAGTAGCAAAATGCTCCAAAGTACTTCAACCTTGAGCTATTCCATTCTTCAAGTAGGATACGCTATACTTAGTACTTCAACCTATAATGGTCACCATACGTCCATTAACCTCTTATTTCAAACGTAGAATATTCTAGGTTCTAAGTCGCTAAATTCTACGGAAAATCGGACAAAGACCTCCTTTGTTTTTACTTACTTTGCCACCTTTTCAAGGTCGAATACAATAACCAATACAGCCCCAATTGGCTCACCACAATCTATAAGGTAGTCAATATAAATAAATAACCATACAGCCCCATTGGCTCACCACAATATGAAGGTAGTCCAAAACAAATGAAAACCAACTATTACAAACTAGAAGTACAAATTCGGCCACCTTGAGTTCAACAATACTAATTCTTATCCAATTTCCATTTCAATCCAAATTGGTAGCATAACATGATATCAAGTCGCATTTGATTATAACAACCATAATCTTTAAGTAAGTAACATGCGACGATTTCTAATAAACGACCAATTAGTAATCCAACTTAACATGGCTTACATTTCATTTCGAATTTCCAAGGCTACAATCAATCCATAATCCTTATAAACTTCTACATATCAACTTCATGCTAGCAATAGGAAAAGCTAACAACACAAAATAAATATATAACCTTGTAACACTTTAAAAGACAAGATTATACCTCAACGACTCTTAATCCAACTCCAATCCGAAGTCGCTCCTTAGTAGTTTAGAACCTCTCCAAGACACTTCAATCCGCTTGTTGAGACCCTTAGAACCACACCAACAACTTTCCTTCAACTTACAATCCAAAACCTAGAAAAGCCACTAGGTTTTCACTTTGCGACTAATACGAAAACTCTCTTTTTCCGGGATTTTTCTATTGAGATACACTTACATAACACTCATGAACCTTGGTGTAAAGTGTGGGGCTTATAGGACAAGAAACACAATTTTTTTCTTTTCATGGTCATGAAGCCGAGAGCTTCATTTGTTGCTCATCCAATTTTTGTGCAAATATGGCTAAGTGTTAAGCTTGTCTACTACTACTAGTATTAAATAGCACCTTGGAGGGTTATGATATAAACACATGGGTGGTTTGGATGATCTCTTAACAAATATCAAGACTTGTGGGACCTTGACTTAGTCAAACTTCTCAAGCTAAACAACTTGCAAGACTTGCCATCTAGGACTATGGTCAATGACCATATTGGCCATGCCAATTTCGTCCAAGGCATCTATAAGGGGGGGTGACACGTGTCGTCCTCCCATTCGTCACAATAATACGTTTCAGACAAATTCCAATATTTCCGATAAATTTTTACAAGTCTCAAATCTTAACACTCGAGTTCTTTCAGACGTTCTTAAAACATGTCCTGTAATTACGGGTGTAACATTCTCCCCTTAGAAACATTCGTCCTCGAATGTTCTTTCGGAGTCAAACTTATAATTAGCGACATAGTTCCCTTTCACAACCCCGACATACCAACAATGCCACACATGGCCCTAATACCTCGCACACGCATACCTGTCCATCATAAGCCCAAACGAGGTTACCTTTTCGTACTTCTAACTCATACTAGCATACATAACTTTCATACCGATTCGGCCTCAACTCTTTGGAGTCACTATAATATACACTACGACCATTTCCGGCTTTCACGACCTGGTTTCGGTGGAGCGCGTCCACGAACCCGTAAAACAATTTACTAGTCTTGGGCCTTGCGCCTTCGTGACCCCGTCACGTAGCGGAACTACTACCAACTGATCCCACTCCATTCCAGTCCATGGGGAGACCCGTAATAGGTCCTCAACCCGACTCAAAGATCACACTTAACTCTTATCCTCGTCCGACTTAAAATCTTATTGCAGAAAGCCTTATATACCTAAGGTCTCGCAGAATCAATATCCTTAGGCTCGCAATTTCCATGCTCCAAGCCTACCTTACCGATCCCCAAGAACTGTACAAAACTTCTCATAAAACCAAAACCATGTTGTCTCGATCACAACAACCATTTCTTACTCTATACGGACCTCATCCGTACAATTCTCTTAAGCCTACTACGCAGCTTAATCTATTAACATGACATTCCGTTAGGTTCCTTAACATGGCTTCTTAAGGGTTCACTACCCTACCAGACAGCTCATCCTTTCCCAATTATCTCAAAATAACACAAACCTTGGCGAAAATTCATTAACTATTCCATACCTTCCCAGATCTAGTTAGTCTTTACCGATTCACGGTAATCTAAAATCATTCTAGGCAACACGCGTCTGACCCTCATACATAACTCCGTATAGATGTATGTCACAATACTAACTATACTATAATCATTACCAACCTGGATACGCAATCCACATCGTCATTCCCGGTCATCACGCTTTCTCGTGGCTGCAATCAACATAACTCGTTAGGGAGGACGACTAACAACACAAACTCTATCGCACGATCTCGAGTGAGAAGAATGGAAACCAATCCTAAATGTCCTGCAGCCTCTCGATTATAGATGTGGTGCACAACACACCGATAATCAAGACTCTACTAGACACGGTGTAGACACCTTCCGAGGACTAATCGCTTCGATACCACTTTTGTCACGACCGACCCGCTCGCGATCGTGCCCTACAGGCACCCTTACGTAAACGTCGAGAGATAATCACGGAACATACAAGAAACTTATAAATAACACAATGTAAAACAACAAAGTTAGCCGATAGGCTACCTTCCGACATAAATATATACAACCAAGCGGTTGCCTCATTTCTTTACAACCGACCCACAACACGTGACTACTGCACTCAAGAGTTTTAACATAACAAGCGTGGCGGACAGGGCCCGCCATACCCCGAATATACATGAATCTACTACATCGGGAAGACCGTACAAGAGCTAAGCCTCCGAGCAAATGAAGCTTTCTCAAAATCAACCGAGATCCTAAGAGCAAGGATCACCAACACGTACCTAAACTGCGGGCATGAACGCAGCCCGAAGGGGTCGATAACAGTACCGAATATGGAATGAAATAACGTGATGAAATGATCATAAGCAGATAAAAGAATGACAAGGACAAGTATAAAAATACATACGGATCCTGCCGTGTCATTACCACTTATGAACTTAATCGCACCTTATTATCTTTTCCCATTTTTCAATAAAAGTTATAGCCACATTCTTACACACATGATTAGGAAAAATCATTAAGTTCATTACTATATAACTTAACTTATCTTTCATAAGTATAATCCGGCCCCTTTAAGAAGGGCACATTTACTACCCCCCAACTGGACGCGATCAAATCACACTAATATCAAGCGTGTCCGTGGAATCCCCATCATCGCCGACTGTACAAGTGTAAAATATAATCACGTGTCGCGCCGTGGCATCCCACCTCACACAGACACATACACAACACATATATATATCTCCTGCCCGTGGAATCCCACATCACTGTCGACAGTCCAGGATATAATAATACGCCAATAGGCATACATGAACACCAAGTCCCACCGGTGGTATAACGTCTTGGGGGTCTACCCCTCACTTATACTCTTACCCTGGAGAAGTTGGTAAAGCAGGTGGTATAGCATCTTGGGTCTACCCTCACTTATACTCTTACCCCGGAGAAGGTGGTATAACGTCTTTGGGCTTTCCACTCATTTATACTCTTACCCTATCTCAACCGACCATTATACAAAACAAGCAGGGGGTATAATGTCTTGGGGGTTTACCCCTCACTTATACTCTTACCCTGGAGAAGGTGGTATAGCATCTTGGGGGTTTACCCCTCACTTATACTCTTACCCTATCTCGACCGGCCGTCAAACAAACAGAAGCACTACCATGTCTTCTATAAGAATCCGGGAATTTAACCCAAGTACTACAAATAATGGAAGCATACCCGTGGAATCCCACATCACTGTCGGTACGTCCAAGTACTTACAACAAGACAGTCGGCCCTCCAACCGAGAGTCGCGGCATCGTAATAAAACATAATACTTGCACTCAAAGGCTATCACCAGCACACATACTAGTTATTTCTTTGATTACTTTATTAGGGAAAACCATTCTCTTAACCTTCCATAAAGCCGTTATAACCAACTTCCCATAAAGCCGTTATAACCCTTTATGGTTTAGACCAACACGTTCCTTTTATAACCAAGAGACTTCTACTTTTTGAAACCGAGTATTAAATACTTTCAAATCAATTCTCATAACTTTCAAAAATACAATTAGTCTCTTAACCTTTAGAAAACAAGTGACTCCTTTTATTATAAAACCTTAGGCAATTAATGCCTTAAAAACAAGTGGCCTTTTCACTAAAATCAAATCACTTATCTTTCCATAAAGCAAATATAACTAACTTCCCATAAAGCCGTTATATTCACTTTATACCTTAGCCAAAAACAATTTCCTATCCAAGGGACTTATACGTTTAAAACGGAACAAGTATCACATACTTTAAAACTCTTCAAGTCCCTTAACTTTAATAAAACTTAAGACATCCTTTATACTTTCAAAGAAGTGAGTTAATCTCCAACTCACCCGACTGGCTATTCACAAACTAGTAAAGGATATCAAGGTGTTGTCGCTCACCGTACTACATACGTGCAACTAGTCATGCTCAAAGATAGGAAAAGTTCTTCATAGAGTAGATCACACAACTACCTCTTAACTTCTAAGAGTAACAGGAAACATGAAATGATACCACAGGTATATTCCATACATAGAATCATGCCAAAGGAAGGAAGAGGTTCACATACCTCGCGACGATTGTCGACAAGTAGCAAAATGCTCCAAAGTACTTCAACCTTGAGCTATTCCATTCTTCAAGTAGGATACGCTATACTTAGTACTTCAACCTATAATGGTCACCATACGTCCATTAACCTCTTATTTCAAACGTAGAATATTTTAGGTTCTAAGTCGCTAAATTCTACGGAAAATCGGACAGCACCTCCTTTGTTTTTACTTACTTTGCCACCTTTTTCAAGGTCGAATACAATAACCAATACAGCCCCAATTGGCTCACCACAATCTATAAGGTAGTCGATATAAATAAATAACCATACAGCCCCAATTGGCTCACCACAATATAGAAGGTAGTCCAAAACAAATGAAAACCAACTATTACAAACTAGAAGTACAAATTCGGCCACCTTGAGTTCAACAATACTAATTCTTATCCAATTTCCATTTCAATCCAAATTGGTAGCATAACATGATATCAAGTCGCATTTGATTATAACAACCATAATCTTTAAGTAAGTAACATGCGACGATTTCTAATAAACGACCAATTAGTAATCCAACTTAACATGGCTTACATTTCATTTCGAATTTCCAAGGCTACAATCAATCCATAATCCTTATAAACTTCTACATATCAACTTCATGCTAGCAATAGGAAAAGCTAACAACACAAAATAAATATATAACCTTGTAACACTTTAAAAGACAAGATTATACCTCAACGACTCTTAATCCAACTCAATCCAAGTCGCTTCCTTAGTAGTTTAGAACCTCTCCAAGACACTTCAATCCGCTTGTGAGACCCTTAGAACCACACCAACAACTTTCCTTCAACTTACAATCCAAAACCTAGAAAAGCCACTAGGTTTTCACTTTGCGACTAATACGAAAACTCTCTTTTTCCTGGATTTTTCTATTGAGATACACTTACATAACACTCATGAACCTTGGTGTAAAGTGGGGCTTATAGACAAGAAACACAATTTTTTCTTTTCATGGTCATGAAGCCGAGAGCTTCATTTGTTGCTCATCCAATTTTTGTGCAAATATGGCTAAGTGTTAAGCTTGTCTACTACTACTAGTATTAAATAGCACTGGAGGTTATGATATAAACACATGGGTGGTTTGGATGATCTCTTAACAAATATCAAGACTTGTGGGACCTTGACTTAGTCAAACTTCTCAAGCTAAACAACTTGCAAGACTTGCCATCTAGGACTATGGTCAATGACCATATTGGCCATGCCAATTTCGTCCAAGGCATCTATAAGGGGGGGTGACACGTGTCGTCCTCCCATTCGTCACAATAATACGTTTTCCGACAAATTCCAATATTTCCGATAAATTTTTACAAGTCTCAAATCTTAACACTCGTGAGTTCTTTCGTACGTTCTTAAAACATGTCCTGTAATTACGGGGTGTAACATTCCTCCCCCCTTAGAAACATTCGTCCTCGAATGTTCTTTCGGAGTCAAACTTATAATTAGCGACATAGTTCCCTGTCACAACCCCGACATACCAACAATGCCACACATGGCCCTAATACCTCGCACACGCATACCTGTCCATCATAAGCCCAAACGAGGTTACCTTTTCGTACTTCTAACTCATACTAGCATACATAACTTCCATACCGATTCTGGCCTCAAATCTTTGGAGTCACTCTATAATACAATACGACCATTTCCGGCTTTCACGACCTGGTTCCGGTGGAACGCGTCCACGAACCCAGAAACAATTTACTAGTCTTGGGCCTTGCGCTCGTGACCGTCACGTGGCGAACTACTACCAACTGATCCCACTCCATTCCAGCCATGGGAGACCTAACAGGTCCTCAACCCGACTCAGCATCACACTTAACTCTTATCCGTGGTCTGACTTAAAATCTTATTGCCAGAGAAAGCCTTATATACCTAAGGTCTCGCAGTAATCAATATCCTTAGGCTCGCAATTTCCATGCTCAAGCCTACCTTACGATCCCCAAGAACGGTACAAAACTTCTCATAAAACCAAAACCATGTTGTCTCGATCACAACAACCATTTCTTACTCTATACGGACCTCATCCGTACAATTCTCTTAAGCCTACTACGCAGCTTAATCTATTAACATGACATTCCGTTAGGTTCCTTAACATGGCTTAAGGGTTCACTACTGCATACGGACATTTCATCCTTTCCCAATTATCTCAAAAAAAACACCAAACCTACGCGAAAATTCATTAACTCTTCCATACCTTCCCGGTATCTAGTTAGTCTTTACCAATTCCGGGTAATCTAAAATCATTCTAGGCAACACGCGTCTGACCCTCATACATAACTCCGTATAGATGTATGTCACAATACTAACTATACTATAATCATTACCAACACGGATACGCAATCCATCGTCGTTCACGGGTCATCTTTGCCTTCTGTGGCTGCAATCAACATAACTCGTTAGGGAGGGGCGACCACTAACAACACGACTCTATCGCACGATCTCGAGTGAGAAGAATAGAAACCAATCCTAAATGTCTGCGACCTCACGATTATAGATGTGGTGCACAACACACCGATAATCAAGACTACTAGACACGATGCATGAGCACCTTCAGAGGACTAAGCGCTCACGATACCACTTTTGTCACGACCGAGCCGGGCATGGCGGTGCCCTACAGGCACCGCTACGAATAAACATCGAGAGATAATCAGCGGAACATACAAGAAACTTATAAATAACACAACAGTAAAACAACAAGGTTAGCCGATGAGGCTACCTTCGCGGACATAAATATATACAACCAAGCGGTTGCCTCGTTTCTTTACAAAGCGACCCACAACGTGTGACTACGGACCTCTAGAGTTTTAACATAACAATCGTGGCGGGCGGGGCCGCCATACCACGAATATACGTGAATCTACTACATCGGGGAAGGCCGTACCAAGAGCTAAGCCTCGGAGCAAATGAAGCTTTCTCTCAAAATCAACCGAGATCCTAAGAGCGAGGATCACCACACAGTACCTAAAACTGCGGGCATGAGCGGCCCCGAAGAAGTCGATCTAACAGTGCAGAATATGGAGCGAAATAACGTCTGATAAGCAGATCATAAGCGTACAAAAGAATGACAAGGACAAGTATAAAAATACATGCGGATCTGTAGTGTCATTACCAACATGAACTTAATCGCACCTTATTATCTTTTCCCATTTTTCAATAAAAGTTATAGCCACATTCTTACACACATGATTAGGAAAAATCATTAAGTTCATTACTATATAACTTAACTTATCTTTCATAAGTATAATCCGCCCCTTTAAGAAGGGCACATTTACTACGACCCGATGCGGGGCGCGATCAAATCACACTAATATCAAGCGTGTCAGTGGAATCCCCATCACTGAAAGCTACAAGTGTAAAATATAATCACGTGTCGCGCGTGGCATCCCACCTCACGATCGGCGTACATACACAACACGTATATATATCTCACGCGTGGAATCCCGCATCATCGGCGATCCGAGGATATAATAATACGCCAATAGGCGTACATGAACACCAAGTCCCAGCGGTGGTATAACGTCTTGAAGTGCCCGCCACTTATACTCTTACCTGGAGAAGTTGGTAAAGCGGTGGTATAGCATCTTGGGGTCTACCCACTTATACTCTCTTACCTGGAGAAGGTGGTATAACGTCTTGGGGCTTGCCTCATTTATACTCTTACCCTATCTCGTGACCATTATACAAAACAAGCGGGGTATAATGTCTTGGGGTTTACCACTCACTTATACTCTTACCACGGAGAAGGTGGTATAGCATCTTGGGGTTTACCCTCACTTATACTCTTACCCTATCTCGTAGGCCGTCGAACAAGCGAAGCACTACCGTATGTACATAAGAATCGGAATTTAACCCAAGTACTACAAATAATGGAAGCATGCGTGGAATCCCACATCACCGATGCGTCCAGTACTTACAACAAGACGATCGACCCTCGGCCAGAGTCGCGGCATCGTCATAAAACATAATACTTGCACTCAAAGGCTATCACCAGCACACATAGGCTAATTCTCAATGAATCAAGCCAAAGTACTAATCGAGGCATCACATAGAATTATTCTCAATTACCACGCCAAAATACTTAGCAAGGCACATTTAGACTAATTCTCAATTAATCAAGCCAAAGTACTTATCGGGCACAAATAGAATAATTCTCATTTAACAAGCCAAAGTACTTATCGGGGCCTAAATAGAATAATTCTCAATTAACAAGCCAAAGTACTTATCAAGGCACACTTAGACGAATTCTCAATTAATCAAGCCAAAGTACTTATCGGGCACAAATAGAATAATTCTCATTTAACAAGCCAAAGTACTTATCGGGGCACAAATAGAATAATTCTCATTTAACAAGCCAAAGTACTTATCAAGGCACACTTAGACTAATTCTCAATTAATCAAGCCAAAGTACTAATCAAGGCATCACATAGAATTATTCTCAATTAAACAGGCCAAAGTACTACGTACGTACATTCTTTTCAAAAGACTCCTTTCCAAATAAAACTTCCCCGATACTAACAACCGTAGTATCAAGTCCTATCCACCTTTCAAGACAAGTCACAATACCTTTTTAGAAATACAATTAGAACTTCTAAATCAAGTGACTTCTTTATTAAAACCTTAAGCAATTGGTACCTTTAAAACAATTTGCCCTTCCTTAACACAAGTTATTTCTTTGATTACTTTATTAGGAAAACCATTCTCTTAACCTTCCATAAAGCCGTTATAACCAACTTCCCATAAAGCCGTTATAACCCTTTATGGTTTAGACCAACACGTTCCTTTTATAACGAGAGACTTCTACTTTTGAAACCGAGTATTAAATACTTTCAAATCAATTCTCATAACTTTCAAAAATACAATTAGTCTCTTAACCTTTAGAAAACAAGTGACTCCTTTTATTATAAAACCTTAGGCAATTAATGCCTTAAAAACAAGTGGCCTTTTCACTAAAATCAAATCACTTATCTTTCCATAAAGCAAATATAACTAACTTCCCATAAAGCGTTATATTCACTTTATACCTTAGCAAAAACAATTTCCTATCCGAGGACTTATACGTTTAAAGCGGAACAAGTATCACATACTTTAAAACTCTTCAAGTCCCTTAACTTTAATAGAACTTAAGACATCCTTTATACTTTCAAAGTGAGTTAATCTCCAACTCACCGACTTGGCTATTCACAAACTAGTAAAGGATATCAAGGTGTTGTACGTCTACCGTACTACATACGTGCAACTAGTCATGCTCAAAGATAGGAAAAGTTCTTCATAGAGTAGATCACACAACTACCTCTTAACTTCTAAGAGTAACAGGAAACATGAAATGATACCACAGGTATATTCCATACATAGAATCATGCCAAAGGAAGGAAGAGGTTCACATACCTCGCGACGATTGTCGACAAGTAGCAAAATGCTCCAAAGTACTTCAACCTTGAGCTATTCCATTCTTCAAGTAGGATACGCTATACTTAGTACTTCAACCTATAATGGTCACCATACGTCCATTAACCTCTTATTTCAAACGTAGAATATTCTAGGTTCTAAGTCGCTAAATTCTACGGAAAATCGGACAGCACCTCCTTTGTTTTTACTTACTTTGCCACCTTTTTCAAGGTCGAATACAATAACCAATACAGCCCCAATTGGCTCACCACAATCTATAAGGTAGTCCAATATAAATAAATAACCATACAGACCAATTGGCTCACCTGATATAGAAGGTAGTCAAAACAAATGAAAACCAACTATTACAAACTAGAAGTACAAATTCGGCCACCTTGAGTTCAACAATACTAATTCTTATCCAATTTCCATTTCAATCCAAATTGGTAGCATAACATGATATCAAGTCGCATTTGATTATAACAACCATAATCTTTAAGTAAGTAACATGCGACGATTTCTAATAACCGACCAATTAGTAATCCAACTTAACATGGCTTACATTTCATTTCGAATTTCCAAGGCTACAATCAATCCATAATCCTTATAAACTTCTACATATCAACTTCATGCTAGCAATAGGAAAAGCTAACAACACAAAATAAATATATAACCTTGTAACACTTTAAAAGACAAGATTATACCTCAGCGACTCTTAATCAACTCGATCGAAGTCGCTCCTTAGTAGTTTAGAACCTCTCAAGACACTTCAATCCGCTTTTGAGACCTTAGAACCACACCAACAACTTTCCTTCAACTTACAATCAAAACCTAGAAAAGCCACTAGGTTTTCACTTTGCGACTAATACGAAAACTCTCTTTTTCCGGGATTTTTCTATTGAGATACACTTACATAACACTCATGAACCTGGGTTTAAAGTGTGGGGCTTATAGGACAAGAAACACAATTTTTTCTTTTCATGGTCATGGCCAGAGCTTCATTTGTTGCTCATCAATTTTTGTGCAAATATGGCTAAGTGTTAAGCTTGTCTACTACTACTAGTATTAAATAGCACCTTGGAGGGTTATGATATAAACACATGGGTGGTTTGGATGATCTCTTAACAAATATCAAGACTTGTGGGACCTTGACTTAGTCAAACTTCTCAAGCTAAACAACTTGCAAGACTTGCCATCTAGGACTATGGTCAATGACCATATTGGCCATGCCAATTTCGTCAAGGCATCTATAAGGGGGTGACACGTGTCGTCCTCCCATTCGTCCGATAATACGTTTTCAAACAAATTCCAATATTTAGATAAATTTTTACAAGTCTCAAATCTTAACACTCGTGAGTTCTTTCGTGCGTTCTTAAAACATGTCCTGTAATTACGGTGTAACATTCCTCCCGGAAACATTCGTCCTCGAATGTTCTTTGAGTCAAACTTATAATTAGCGACATAGTTCCCTTTCACAACCGACATACCAACAATGCCACACGTGGCCTAATACCTCGCCACGCGTACATCCATCATAAGCCCAAACGAGGTTACTTTTTCGTACTTCTAACTCATACTAGCATACATAACTTCCATACCGATTCTGGCCTCAAATCTTTGGAGTCACTCTATAATACAATATGACCATTTCCGCTTTCCACGACTGGTTCGGTGGGCGCGTCCACGAACCCGTAAAACAATTTACTAGTCTTGGGCCTTGCGCCGCCGTGACCGTCACGTGGCGGAACTACTACCAACTGATCCCACTCCATTCCGGGCCATGGGAGACCCGTAACAGTCCTCGGCCGACTCGGCATCACACTTAACTCTTATCGCCAGTCCGACTTAAAATCTTATTGCGAGAAAGCCTTATATACCTAAGGTCTCGGCGTAATCAATATCCTTAGGCTCGCAATTTCCATGCTCAAGCCTACCTTACCATCCCCGATGCGGGTACAACAACTTCTCATAAAACCAAAACCATGTTGTCTCGATCACAACAACCATTTCTTACTCTATACGGACCTCATCCGTACAATTCTCTTAAGCCTACTACGCAGCTTAATCTATTAACATGACATTCCGTTAGGTTCCTTAACATGGCTTCTTGGGGTTCACTACCCTGCAGACTCATCCTTTCCCAATTATCTCAAAAACACAAAACCTTGGCGAAAATTCATTAACTATTCCATACCTTCCCGGTATCTAGTTAGTCTTTACCAATTCCTGGTAATCTAAAATCATTCTAGGCAACACGCGTCTGACCCTCATACATAACTCCGTATAGATGTATGTCACAATACTAACTATACTATAATCATTACCAACCTGGATACGCAATCCACATCGTCATTCCTGGGTCACTGCTGCCTTTCTCGTAGCTGCAATCAACATAACTCGTTAGGGAGGGACGACCCTAACAACACGACTATCGCACGATCTCGAGTGAGAAGAATGGAAACCAATCCTAAATGTCCTGCGACCTCACGATTATAGATGTGGTGCACAACACACCGATAATCAAGACTCTACTGAACACGGTGCGTAGACACCTTCCGAGGACTAAGCGCTCGATACCACTTTTGTCACGACTCAGGCCGGGCATGGCGGTGCCCTACACAGGCACCCTTACGAAAACGTCGAGAGATAATCAGGAACATACAAGAAACTTATAAATAACACACAGTAAAACAACGAGGTTAGCCGAAGTAGGGCTACCTTCGGACATAAATATATACAATGGCAAAGCGGTTGCCTCGTTTCTTTACAAAGCGACCCACAACATGTGACTCTGCACCTCTGAGTTTTAACATAACAAGCGTGGCGGGACGGGGCCCGCCATACCACGAATATACATGAATCTACTACATCGGGGAAAGACCGTACCAGAGCTAAGCCTCGGAGCAAATGAAGCTTTCTCTCAGCGAGCGAGATCTGAAGCGAGGATCACCACACAGTACCTAAAACTGCGGGCATGAACGCGGCCCGAAGAAGTCGATTACAACAGTGCGAATATGGAACGAAATAACGTCTGATGCGGATCATAAGCGTACAAAAGAATGACAAGGACAAGTATAAAAATACATACGGATCTGCCGTGTCATTACCACATGAACTTAATCGCACCTTATTATCTTTTCCCGTTTTCAATAAAAGTTATAGCCACATTCTTACACACATGATTAGGAAAAATCATTAAGTTCATTACTATATAACTTAACTTATCTTTCATAAGTATAATCCGCCCCTTTAAGAAGGGCACATTTACTACGACCCGATCGGGACGCGATCAAATCACACTAATATCAAGCGTGTCCGTGGAATCCCCATCACCGCCGACAACTACAAGTGTAAAATATAATCCGTGTCGCGTGGCATCCCACCTCACGATCGGCGTACACATGCACATATATATATCTCACTGCGTGGAATCCCACATCATCGACGATCCGAGGATATAATAATACGCCAATAGGCATACATGAACACCAAGTCCCACGGTGGTATAACGTCTTGAGGTCTACCTCACTTATACTCTTACCTGGAGAAGTTGGTAGCGGTGGTATAGCGTCTTGGGGTCTACCTCACTTATACTCTTACCACGGAGAAGGTGGTATAACGTCTTGGGGCTTGCCCGCCATTTATACTCTTACCCTATCTCAACCGACCATTATACAAAACAAGCGGGGTATAATGTCTTGGGGTTTACCCTCACTTATACTCTTACCTGGAGAAGGTGGTATAGCATCTTGGGGTTTACCGCACTTATACTCTTACCTATCTCGTGGCCGTCGAACAAGCGTAAGCACTACCGTATGTTCTATAAGAATCAGAATTTAACCCAGTACTACAAATAATGGAAGCATACGGTGGAATCCCATCACCGTCGATGCGTCCAAGTACTTACAACAAGACGATCGACCCTCGGCCAAGTCGCGGCATCGTAATAAAACATAATACTTGCACTCAAGGCTATCACCAAACACATAGGCTAATTCTCAATTAATCAAGCCAAAGTACTAATCAAGGCATCACGTAGAATTATTCTCAATTAACAAGCCAAAGTACTTATCAAGGCACATTTAGACTAATTCTCAATTAATCAAGCCAAAGTACTTATCGGGCACAAATAGAATAATTCTCATTTAACAAGCCAAAGTACTTATCGGGCACAAATAGAATAATTCTCATTTAACAAGCCAAAGTACTTATCAAGGCACACTTAGACTAATTCTCAATTAATCAAGCCAAAGTACTTATCGAGGCACAAATAGAATAATTCTCATTTAACAAGCCAAAGTACTTATCGGGCACAAATAGAATAATTCTCATTTAACAAGCCAAAGTACTTATCAAGGCACACTTAGACTAATTCTCAATTAATCAAGCCAAAGTACTAATCAAGGCATCACATAGAATTATTCTCAATTAAGCGGGCCAAAGTACTACGTGCGTGCATTCTTTTCAAAAGACTCGCTTTCCAAATAAAACTTCCCGATACTAACAATGTAGTATCAAGTCCTATCCACCTTTCAAGACAAGTCACAATACCTTTTTAGAAATACAATTACGAACTTCAAATCAAGTGACTTCTTTATTAAAACCTTAAGCAATTGGTACCTTTAAAACAATTTGCCCTTCCTTAACACAAGTTATTTCTTTGATTACTTTATTAGGAAAACCATTCTCTTAACCTTCCATAAAGCGTTATAACCAACTTCCCATAAAGCCGTTATAACCCTTTATGGTTTAGACAACACGTTCCTTTTATAACCAAGAGACTTCTACTTTTTGAACCGAGTATTAAATACTTTCAAATCAATTCTCATAACTTTCAAAAATACAATTAGTCTCTTAACCTTTAGAAAACAAGTGACTCCTTTTATTATAAAACCTTAGGCAATTAATGCCTTAAAAACAAGTGGCCTTTTCACTAAAATCAAATCACTTATCTTTCCATAAAGCAAATATAACTAACTTCCCATAAAGCGTTATATTCACTTTATACCTTAGCAAAACAATTTCCTATCGAGGACTTATACGTTTAAAGCGGAACAAGTATCACATACTTTAAAACTCTTGAGTCCCTTAACTTTAATAGAACTTAAGACATCCTTTATACTTTCAAAGAAGTGAGTTAATCTCCCAACTCACCCGACTTGGCTATTCACAAACTAGTAAAGGATATCAAGGTGTTGTACGTCTATCGTACTACATACGTGCAACTAGTCATGCTCAAAGATAGGAAAAGTTCTTCATAGAGTAGATCACACAACTACCTCTTAACTTCTAAGAGTAACAGGAAACATGAAATGATACCACAGGTATATTCCATACATAGAATCATGCCAAAGGAAGGAAGAGGTTCACATACCTCGCGACGATTGTCGACAAGTAGCAAAATGCTCCAAAGTACTTCAACCTTGAGCTATTCCATTCTTCAAGTAGGATACGCTATACTTAGTACTTCAACCTATAATGGTCACCATACGTCCATTAACCTCTTATTTCAAACGTAGAATATTCTAGGTTCTAAGTCGCTAAATTCTACGGAAAATCGAATGACACCTCCTTTGTTTTTACTTACTTTGCCACCTTTTTCAAGGTCGAATACAATAACCAATACAGCCCCAATTGGCTCACACAATCTATAAGGTAGTCGATATAAATAAATAACCATCTGACCCGATTGGCTCACCTGATATAGAAGGTAGTCCAAAACAAATGAAAACCAACTATTACAAACTAGAAGTACAAATTCGCCACCTTGAGTTCAACAATACTAATTCTTATCCAATTTCCATTTCAATCCAAATTGGTAGCATAACATGATATCAAGTCGCGTTTGATTATAACAACCATAATCTTTAAGTAAGTAACATGCGACGATTTCTAATAAGCGACCAATTAGTAATCCAACTTAACATGGCTTACATTTTATTTAATTTCCAAGGCTACAATCAATCCATAATCCTTATAAACTTCTACATATCAACTTCATGCTAGCAATAGGAAAAGCTAACAACACAAAATAAATATATAACCTTGTAACACTTTAAAAGACAAGATTATACCTCAACGACTCTTAATCCAACTCGATCCAAGTCGCTCCTTAGTAGTTTAGAACCTCTCCAAGACAACAATCCGCTTGTTGAGACCCTTAGAACCACACCAACAACTTTCCTTCATTTACAATCCAAAACCTCGAAACGCCACTCGGTTTTCACTTTGCGACTAATCTGAAAACTCTCTTTTTCCGGATTTTCTATTGAGATACACTTACATAACACTCATGAACCTTGGTTTAAAGTGTGGGGCTTATAGACAAGAAACACAATTTTTTCTTTTCATGGTCATTAATCCGAGAGCTTCATTTGTTGCTCATCCAATTTTTGTGCAAATATGGCTAAGTGTTAAGCTTGTCTACTACTACTAGTATTAAATAGCACCTTGGAGGGTTATGATATAAACACATGGGTGGTTTGGATGATCTCTTAACAAATATCAAGACTTGTGGGACCTTGACTTAGTCAAACTTCTCAAGCTAAACAACTTGCAAGACTTGCCATCTAGGACTATGGTCAATGACCATATTGGCCATGCCAATTTCGTCCAAGGCATCTATAAGGGGGGGTGACACGTGTCGTCCTCCCATTCGTCACAATAATACGTTTTCCGACAAATTCCAATATTTCCGATAAATTTTTACAAGTCTCAAATCTTAACACTCGTGAGTTCTTTCGTACGTTCTTAAAACATGTCCTGTAATTACGGGGTGTAACACGGGTTGCCTTACGTGGAGGCATAACTTTACAGAAAAAGGGATACGTTAGAAGGGTCCGACTTATAACACAACTCTAAGGCACGATCTCAGAATGAGAAGAATGGAAACCAATCCTAAATATCCTATAGCCTCCTGATTATTGATGTGGTGCACAACACACCGATAATCAATACTCTACTAGATACGGTCTGTAGACACTTTCCGAGGATTAACTGCTCTGATACCACTTTTGTCACGACCCGTTAAAGTCGTGGTAGTGCCTTACCCGCACCCAGTAGTCATACATCGAGTAATCGGAATATAAAACAAGACATAAACGATTGTAAAATGAGACACGCTTTATCGATGAAAAGCTTGCCTTTCGGCATATATATATAAATAACCCAAGTTTTGCGATTACATCCCAAATGTACAATAGGACTACTGCACCTCAGGAATGTGAACAACTATGGCGGGACGGGGCCCCGCCATACCTGGCTGTACAAAACTAATTACAACGGGAGAGCATACCCAGCGGTAGAGCCTCGGAGAAGATGGAGCTCACGGCGCGTGCAAAGAGATCACAGGATGTGGATCTAGCACTGCCTTACACATGCGGCATGAACGCGGCCCGAAGGAGGTCGATACAATGTACTAAGTATGCGGCGTAAAGTACTTAAATGAAAACATATCATTTTTTAAAATCAGTTTACATATATGTATGAAACAACCAAGGTAACTGCATAGTGCCACATCATAAACAAGAGCAAATAGGTAAGCAGCGAGTCTTTTCTAAATTTGCGAATGATCGAGCGAGGCAATTGCGTAGTATCACCATCTGAAGCCTAATCACGGACTCCGTAGTCGCATAGGCCACTCACATAGGCCGCATAGGGTATATAACCCCGCGTCGGTAGCTACTCCTCGGCGTCGCCTGGACTCGTAGTCCGCATGGCCACATAGGCCGCGTGAGGTATAACCCCGCGCTAACACGGAACTCCGTAGTGTAACGACCGTTCGGGCCGGGTTCAGTGCCTTACCCGGGCACCCTAGTGATCTGACATCGAGAAAACCGGAAAATAAAACATGAGTCATGAAACAAGAGATATAATTATAAGCAGGCCAACCAAAGCGGTTGCCTTCAGATATATCATAAAACACGAGCAGTTTAATCCTTTACAACCCCGCCTACAGCACAGACCTCACAAGATTTACAACGACTATGGCCGGACGGGGCCCGCCATACCACAGATGTACAAGAACCTACAACTCGGGAACACATGCAAAGACAAGCCTCAGAAGAAAGCGGAGCTTCCCAATCTGTTGGCGTGATCCTAGGCGGGGATCCACGGCCGATGTACCTCTACTGCGGCGTGACGCGGCCCCGAAGTCGATCTAACAGTACCAAGTATGTGGCTGTAAAAATCGTAATGAAATCATACTAGTCTATATAAAGCGGGAGACATGTATGATAACCAAACTACGATTCACAACATAAGCGATCATATCGATCGAGGACTCGCCTCAGTCATCACTCAAATATAACTATGGGTCTCACGCCAACATCAATCATGTTCGCATCGTGGCGCGTGCCGGAGTCTGCGCCGGTGTAGACATGTCCATGATGCAACAATAATACCAATGCCCGGCGCGTACCGGAATTCTACCTCGGTGTAGACGCGTCCGTGTGACATCAACAATAATATCTTGGGTGATCAACCTGCGCGTGGCACATGCCCCGGAATTCTACCTCGGTGTAGACATGTCCATGTAACCACAATAACAATATATCGGGTAATCAACCCGCGTGGCCGCGTGCCGGAATCTGCGTCGGTGTAGATACGTCCATGTGACATCAACAACAAGACCGTAATCAAAATGGAAACATACCGTGGAATTCTCCATCGCCAAAGACGCGTCAAGTAAGTTCTCAACAAGTCGACCACCTATCGAGACGCGGTAACGTAAATACCACACTTGCACAAAGGCTATCATCACAAGCATAGGCAAGTTTCACAACAACAAGCATAGGCAAGTTTCACAACAACAAGCATAGGCAAGTTTCACACCAACAAGCATAGTAGGCAAGTTTCACACAACTCAAAGTACTTTCATTTTATGCCAAAGTCGGGTTTTTAATCCCAAAGTACTACATACATTAAGTTTTTTAAAAGAGATCCATTACTTTTATAAAAGTCACGATACGTAGTATTAGAATGACCAACCACATTCCTTTTCAAAATCAAGTATGACATTCTTTTCTAAGTTCGGTTTGCCTAGTTTCAATTACTCAAGCTTCTCATTTTCAAATGCTCAAGTCACTTATTTTAGAAAGGTTTCATAACTCATAGTCTTAATCTCTTTTAAAACAATTGAGTAGCATATGTCATATATATGAGTAGTTTATTCTTGTTTATAACGATCTTATTACAAAGACCGTGATCTAGAAAATGTAATATCATTTTGTCTCATCTTAGCTTCTATGCGGATGGAGGTTTCTCTTGGTTTTTAATACATCATTATTCAATACATTTTCCTTTATTAACGCAATAGTGCAGTCGATACATTACGATTCCCGAAATCGGTAAAACATTATCCTTTAAAACCAAGTACTCATTACTCACGAATTAGGTTTAACACAAACATCAACATTAAAACAAATAAGTTAAGTCACTTATCTTATAAGATCAAGACTATTAACTTATAACATCAGTAAAACATTTTCAACTACATAAGGTCGTGATAACTAACTTCCCATAAAGCTATTATAACACACTATGTTTTAAACCAACGAAATCACTTAGCACGTATGCGTCTACCGTACTACATAGTTCACAACAATCATGCTAGAAAAGATAGGAAGAGGTTCACATACCTCGCGCGATTTATCGACAATAAGCAAAATGCTCCAAGTACTACAACGCGCTAGCCCTTTCCACTCCTCGAGTAGAATACGCTACTCTTGCACTTTTGTCACGACGTTCGGGGCGTGGTAGTGCCTTACGCACCCAAGTAGTCATACATCGAGAGAAAAACCGGAATATAAAACAACCAAGATATGAAGCGGTATAAATAAGACACGGTTTACGGAAAAAAGTTGCCTTTCGGCATAATGTATATAAATAACCCAAAATGAGCGATTACATCCCAACCTTACAACAGTCTACGGACCTCTAAGAGTTTAAAACAACAATGGCGGGACGGGGCCCGCCATACCTGAATCTGAATATCTACAACGGCGAGGACCGTACCAAAATGCTAAGCTTCCGAGAAGCGGGCTTTCCATGCCAGCGGTGATCCTAAGAACGAGGATCAACGGTAGGAGTACCTTTACTGCGGCATGAGCGGCCCAGAAGAGTCGATCTGGCAGTACAGTATGTGGCGAAAATCGTAAATGAAATCATAGTAGTCTATATAAGGCGGGAGACATGTATGATAAGCCAAAACTACGATTCCAATAAATAGCGATGCATGTCAAGTCGAGGACTCATGCCTCAAAGTTATCACAATAGAGCGTGCGGGGTAAATGCGGCGTGGCGACTACTAAAACCCACGATACCAACAAGGTCATAAAGCGTATCATGAGATCTGTCTGGGCCGTCACGTGATCAAAGCGGCCACTCGCGCGATATCTAATGTGCGCATCTAGTCACGGAACTTCCCGCGACTCGCATAGGCCAAGCAGATAGGCGCGTGAGGTATAACCCGCGTCGGTAGCTACTCCCGGCGGCGTCTAGACTCGTCGTCGCATGGTTACAAGAACGCGTGACCACGAGGGCGCGTACTAACACGGAACTCCGCGATTCGCGCCGGCCATCTGAGACCCGCATAAGGTATTCTCGAATCATAGGTCCATCGACCCGCCTGAGTCTACCCCGCATCGGAGGGCAACTTAACCCCCGGAGTTATGAATGATATAATATCAACATAACCGATTATTGCTAAACAACATAAGCACAACAAGGAAAAACCCATTTACACAAATATCACAAGATACTAACTCACGTAGCATCCTAACATGTTTGCTTATCCAGTCAACAAGAAAATATTACAAGACTATCACAAATCAATACAATCAAGTTATTCACACAAGGTACTTTCTACATTATGTTAACAAGTTCGGGTTGTTAGCCCCAAAGTACTTCATGTATTACTCTTTTAAAAGATCCGTTTCTTTTACAAAAGTCACACAATAACCGTAGTATAAAAAATAGAGTAATTATCTTTTGAAGTACATTAAAACACTTCTCCTTGTAAAATCAAGTAACAACATTCTTTTCCTAACGTTCAAGTTTGCCTAATTCCAATTACTCAAGTTTCTCATTTTCGAAAGGGTTTGTAGTTCATAGTTTTAATCCTTTAAAACAATTTGAGAAACATATACCCTAAGTGTGAGTAGGTTATTATTATTCGTAACAATCTTATTACAGACCATGATCTAGTAAATGTATTATCCTTTTGTCTCATCTTAGCTCCTATGCGGATGGAAGTTTCTACTAGTTTTAATAATACCTTATTAGTCAAAATAATTCCCTTTATTAAGCTTTCTGTGGTTTGTTCGACATTTATTACGATTGGTAAAACATCATTCCTTTTGAAAACCAAAAATACTATTTACTCACTAATGAGGTTTCACACTTTTAACAAAATTCATATTAGTATAATAAGTCAAGTCTCTTATTTCCTTAAATCAATAAATCGTTCTTTTATCACTCTTAGCCGTTATACCTAACCTCCCGTAAAGCTAGTATAACTCTTAAGCTTTTAAAACCAAGTGTTACTCTTACGAAAAAATGATTCGGTATTCCTTTGAAATGTTTTCGATTCTTTATTATTGAGCTTAAGCGTGAGGCATTCTGCATGAAGTGTTGTCGAGCTTAAGCGGTGGCATTCTGTAAGTATTATTCGAGCTTAAGTCAAAGACATTGCCGTAGTTATTATTCAGTTAACACATGTACGTCTACCGTACTATATATATTGTAAAATATCATGCTTTAGGAAGAATCACATACATTCTCGGCGAAAACCTCCTGCCAAGTTGAATATGTCGCATGAGTATCGACTATAACGATCAAATCGTCTATCAACGTCGGTATCTTGTACAAAGTTCTAAGCGGAGGGTTCGTTATTCTATGGTCATTTGGCGCACTTCCCTACGGTGAGCTACTCAAGTCTCATGTGAAAGCGATCCATGTAAATCTGATTCTATTATTCATCTTTTAAACCGCCTACTGTGATAATTGATTCAATTCTATGCAATATCCTTCTAAGTATTTAATACTTATTCCTATACTTATTAAGTATATATATTCTAATTACAAATTTAGGATAAGTTTATTTTCCTATGTAAGCCCAATAATATACTAGATAAAAGTCGCGCTGAGCAAGGTTTAGCTCTAAGTTGTGCGCTCAGAGCTCGAAAACCTTAGAAGTTCTTCACAACTTCTACTAAGGACTAAGGGATTTGGGCTAGGGTAATTTGGGCATTATAACAATACTAGAAGGCAACTTTTCTACCAAGGGAGGGGGGGTAGTGTTTGGACGAAACAACAAGAGGGAGAGGGGGGGATTTGAGACTTAGATAGATTGCTCAATTTAGGATGAAATAACTCTTCAACAAGGGGGGTATTTATAGGTCAAGACATGGCCAACCAATGGCCAATATTATGCCAAGTGCAAGGCAAGTGTAGGGTGAGGATTTAGGCAAGTGACCTTTGCCAACTTGCACACAAAATATCCTACCAACTACTTGACAAAAAATTGTCATCCAATTGGCCTCAATGCGTGTAACATCCATCAATGAGAGGGTGACAAGTGTCGCCTCTCGTTGGTCCCAAAATGTTTCGTCTCTCGGAAAAATTCGCAAAAATTAGAAACGACAAAGCCTGAATTTATCCTACGCGAGTTGTGTCAAACGTTTCGTCGAACAACGACTCTTAACGTGTGTTTTGTACAAAGTGGAAGTCGTCAAAGCCAACTAGGGGGGTGGTGACACGTGTCGCCCTCCTACTCGTCCAAAATATTTCATCTTAGAAAATATCCACAATGGCCAAAATCTCAAAACAAAGTGGGCCAAAAACCGTAAATTTTCTCCGTGGGCCCACGTGACCATTCAGAAAATAAAACTCCATAATTCTCTAAAATTCCAAGAAGTCGAATACCAAATCTGGGAATCCAATTCCCATAAACGAATCTTTTCCTTCACAAAACGGAAACTTTTCCGTGGAAAAATCACTCTTTCTTCCATTCCATTCGATGTCGTATTCTCGTGCGTGCGTCTCGCATACATACCACGAAACTACGGTATAACATTCTCCCTCCTTAGAAACATTCGTCCGAATGTTCCTTCTGAAATATCAAAACAAGCAGCGCGAGATAGTCCTCGCTATACTTACGGAAACAACCATGCCACGCTGGTCACACACAACGCGCACATACTTATCTCCAAGTCCACGAGGAATCACCTCTATCACAAAAACTCCTACTCGAGATCTAAAAAGATACTCCCTTCGCCCCTACTCTTTACAAACGAATGATCACACCTATGCTCGTAATACATGCTCGTACTTCCTTTACTCATCGTGATACCACTTTTGTCACTTTGTCGCGAGCCTTGCCCCGACGACCCAACAAATGGTACCGGCTGCTTGCGATCCCTGAGGATGTCGTACACTTCTTGTACGCTCGAACTCTTACCACATTCTTGCTTAGTTTCCAAATCTGGGTTACTATCTCTAACGTGGTCATCATTAGCGGGAACACTCTGGGTGGATTTCGATACTTTCCGAACATAACAATACGAAGGCCGGACGTCGCCTCTAAGTCGGACGACAATGCTAACATATAGGCAACTGGCCTAATCTTCACATGAACTCAAAAGGCCCAAAGTAACACGGCTAAGTTTCCTCTGTTTTCCAAAACTCGTCACACCCTATCCACGATCTGCTGGAACAAACTGAACTAACTATCGAACGCGCTAACATCGAACCAATCGATCGGCAACTTATACTTCCGCCCTACAAGGCTTCCTAAGGCGACATCAGAATCGAAAATGGTAGCTTAAACATTCCCTTTACGAGACGACAATCCCACAACTACTCACGAAATCCAAACCTTTGCAGAGGCGAATGCGATCTGAGACTTACGAGTTCTTAACCCGCTGGTAAAACTTCCAAAAAGGAAACAACCGTACCACTGGCTCCAGCATGCGTCATAAGGTGAAGGTAGGCACTCGTGCAGCCTTACAACCTTTACGATATAATCACCCCTACCGAGTACACGGTCTTTGCTGAAGACAAGGCGGCCGACCTCGCCGGCGGACATCGGTCGAATGTATCCACGAACTCGTCGTTGGTTAACTAAACTTGGGCCTAACACCTAGTGACCCTACCACCGTGGGACCACCAAAACTGCCCGCACCACCAAGCGGCCACGGGTCGACCAGCACATGGCCTCGCCCAACCGGCAATGCGCAAACACTAGCTCCCCGATTGGAACAATCTCACCAATCACGTTACGAAAACCTAGCGATCTTACCTCTTTCATTCCACATTACCCGAGGATTCATCCCACAAAATATCTCACGTATACTATGCACCTCGACAAGGGTCAAACACGAAGTAATTCTTTTACCAAAGATGGCCTCGCCTCTAAGGTCTCTACGTACACATCCTAAGGCTCCCACTTTCTCTATCCCCCAATCTTTCCTGATAACTAATCATGATTCCCAATCGCAGTTAACACAATGCTATCTGAACATAATACTTAAGATATTCGCTACACATATAAATCTCTAAAGGGTTAAGGATATACCTGTACCTACGCGGCACTTCCCTTAGGTCGTTCTAATCAAACCCGCCTGCTTTGCGTATAAGGAAGGTGATGAACTATCCACCGATCACGAAGGCGAGTCTCTACATCCGCACCACCCGGTGGACAATTCCTCGCAAAATGGCCCGCTGTCGCCAAACATAACAAGGCGACGGAAGAACGACACTCCCACGATGACATCGACCACAACGGCCACCGGTGGGGTGGCCTCTCAGCTAACACCCCTCCTCTCCGAACCATCGCATCCACAATGGCCCAGTCTAGTAGGTGAGTTCTCGTGCTTGTATCCTTCCTCATAGAACATTCCCTTGCCATATGGCCTGACGGGCGCAATAAAAACAAGCACCCGTAAAAAAGCGGCACTTCCGGATGACACACCTTGCTGTGAACACCGAGGAAAATCGAACCCGTGGAGGACACTGCTGCTGGCGGGCGCATGTCTAATCTGCTTCTTGGCGGTCGCCTCGAGAGTTACCAAATGATCACACTTGTCGGGCCCTCTTCTGCGCTCTCGGTCACTCTGTCGATCTCTACCTCTCTCGGCCAGCGCACATAATCTGAGCATGCCTTTGGCTCGTCCCGATCAAGAGCTACTCCTCACAACCCTTCTTTAGATAAGCATCAATATCCTTGGAATACGGTGCATAAAATACTCTCTGTTGCTAAGTCCTTTGCTAGCAGGGCGTCTCCTTCCAATCCATATTTTACGCTCCCGATCGTGGGCGAAAGTCGGATGTCATGACGCGATGGAGCTGCCGCGTGTACAAACTCTCTTTCACTGGCGGCGCCTCGAACTCCCGCGTGAAGCATCACCTCAGTGATGATTGGGCTGTGCCCTTCTAAATCTACGTACTCTACTCGCCTCCTTGGTGCCTTGCCTTCTGGCCCGAGTTACTGGCGGAGGCATCACCAGTAAAGGAAAGGAATACGTTAGAGGTCCAACTTATAACACACGACTAAAGCACGATCTCGAGTGAGAAGAATGGAAACCGATCCTAAATATCCTATAGCCTCACGATTATTGGTGTGGTGCACAACACACGATAATCAAGACTACTAGATACGGTCGTAGACACTTTCCAGGATTAATCGCTCGATACCACTTTTGTCACGACCCGTTCGGGGCGTGGATCGTGCCTTACGGGCACCCAAGTAGTCATACATCGAGAGAAAAACGGCGGAATATAAAACAACCAAGATATGAAACAGATAAATAAGACACGGTTTACGGAAAAAGTTGCCTTTCGGCATAATGTATATAAATAACCCAAAATGAGCGATTTACATCCCACCTTACAACAGTCTACGCACCTCTAAGAGTTTAAAACAACAATGGCGGGGCGGGGCCCGCCATACCTCAATACGAATATCTACAACGACGAGGACCATACCAAAATGCTAAGCTTAGGAGAAACGGAGCTTTCCCAACGCCAAGCGGTGATCCTAAGAACGGATCAACGGTAGGAGTACCTTTACTGCGGCATGAACGCGGCCCCGGAGAAGTCGATAACAGTACCAAGTATGTGAAACGAAAATCAGTAAATGAAATCATAGTAGTCTATATAAGGCGGGAGACATGTATGATAAGCCAAAACTACGCTTCACAATAAATAGCGATCATGTCAAGTCGTGACTCATGCCCTCAAAGTTATCACAATAGACCGTGCGGGGTAAATGCGAAGGCGTGGCGATTACTAAAACCACGATACCAACAAGGTCATAAATCGTATCATGAGATCTGTACTGGCCGTCACATGATCAAAGCCGCCACTCGCGCAGATCTAATGTGCGCATCTAGTCCTGGAACTTACCGCACTCGCATAGGCCAAACAGATAGGCCGCGTGAGGTATAACCCGCATCGAGGTAGCTACTCTCGGCGGCGTCTAGACTCGTCGTCGCGTAGCTCTGAACCGCATGACCACAAGGCCGCGATACTAACACGGAACTCCCGCTTCCGCATAGCCATATCTGGACCGCATAAGGTATTCTCGAATCATAGGTCCATCGACCACTTTGAGTCTACCCGCGTCGGAGCGGCTTAACCGGAGTTATGAATGATATAATATCAACATAACCGCTCATTGCTAAACAACATAAGCACAACAAGGAAAAACCCCTTTACACAAATATCACAAGATACTAACTCACGTAGCATCCTAATATGATTACTTATCAAAGCAACACGAAGGTATTACAAGGCTATCACAAATCAATACAATCAAGTTATTCACACAAGGTACTTTCTACATTATGTTAACAAGTTGGGTTGTTAGCCCCAAAGTACTTCATGTATTACTCTTTTAAAAGATCCGCTTCTTTTACAAAAGTCACACAATAACTGTAGTATAAAAATAGAGTAATTATCTTTTGAAGTACATTAAAACACTTCTCCTTGTAAAATCAAGTAACAACATTCTTTTCCTAACGCTCAAGTTTGCCTAATTCCAATTACTCAAGTTTCTCATTTTAAAGGGTTTGTAGTTCATAGTTTTAATCCTTTAAAACAATTTGAGAAACATATACCCTAAGTTAGAGAATGTTATTATTATTAGTAACAATCTTATTACAAAGACCATGATCTAGTAAATGTAATATCCTTTTGTCTCATCTTAGCTCCTATGCAGATGGAAGTTTCTACTAGTTTTAATAATACCTTATTAGTCAAAATAATTCCCTTTATTAAGCTACGTGGTTTGTTCGACATTTATTCGATTGGTAAAACATCATTCCTTTTGAAAACCAAAATACTATTTACTCACTAATGAGGTTTCACTTTTTAACAAAATTGCATATTAGTATAATAAGTCAAGTCTCATTATTTCCTTAAATCTATAAATCGTTCTTTTTATCACACTTAATCCGTTATACCTAACCTCCAATAAAGCTAGTATAACTCTTAAGCTTTTAAAACCACGTGTTACTCTTATGAAAAAAATGATTCCGTATTCCTTTGAAATGTTTTGCTTCTTTATTATTCAGCTTAAGCGTGAGGCATTCCATGAAGTGTTGTCGAGCTTAAGCGTGAGGCATTCGTAAGTATTATTCGTGCTTAAGTCAAAGACATTGCGTAGTTATTATTCGCTTAACACGTACGCGTCTACCGTACTATATATATTGTAAAATATCATGCTTTAGGAAGAATCACATACCTTCTCGTGAAAACCTCCGCCAAGTTGAATATGTCGCAGAGTATCGACCTATAACGATCAAATCGCCTATCAACGCCCGTATCGTACAAAGTTCTAAGCGGAGGGTTCGTTATTCTATGGTCATTTGGGCAGCACTTCCCTACCGTGAGCTACTCAAGTCTCGTGAAAACGATCCATGTAAATCTGATTCTATTATTCATCTTTTAAACCTTCTACTGTGATATGATTCAATTCTATTCTCAATATCCTTCTAAGTATTTAATACTTATTCCTATACTTCTACAATATATATTCTAATTACAAAAGGAGGATAAGGTTATTTACCTCGGTAAGCCCAATAATATCCTAGATAAAAGTCGCGCTGAGCAAGGTTTAGCTCTAAGTTGTGCGCTCAGAGTAGCTCGAAAACCTTAAGTTCTTCACAACTACTAAGGACTAAGGGATTTGGGCTAGGGTAATTTGGGCATTATAACAATACTAGAAGGCAACTTTTCTACCAAGGAGGGGGTAGTGTTTGGACGAAACAACAAGAGGAGAGGGGATTTGAGACTTAGATAGATTGCTCAATTTAGGATGAAATAACTCTTCAACAAGGGGTATTTATAGGTCAAGACATGGCCAACCAATGGCCAAGATTATGCCAAGTGCAAGGCAAGTGTAGGGTGAGGATTTAGGCAAGTGTCCTTGGCCAACTTGCACACAAAATATCCTACCAACTACTTGACAAAAATTGTCATCCAATTGGCCTCAATGCGTGTAACATCCATCAACGAGAGGGTGACAAGTGTCGCCTCTCGTTGGTCCAAATGTTTCGCCTCTCGGAAAAATTCGCAAAAATTAGAAATGACATAGCCGAATTTATCCTACGCGAGTTGTGTAAAGCGTTTAGTCGAAAACGACTCTAAACGGGTGTTGTGTACAAAGTGGAATTCGTGCAAGCCAACTAGGGGGTGACACGTGTCGCCCTCCTACTCGCCCAAAATATTTCATCTTCCGAAAATATCCACAATGGCCAAAATCTCAAAACAAAGTGGGCCACAAAATCAGTAAATTTTCTCCGTGGGCCCAGCGTGACCATTTCCAAAATAAAACTCCATAATTCTCTAAAATTCCAAGAAGTCCGAATACCAAATCGGGAATCCAATTCCATAAACGAATCTTTTCCTTCACAAAACCGGAAACTTTTCCGTGGAAAAATCACCTCTTTCTTCCATTCGATTCAATGTCGTATTCTCGCACGCACGTCCTCGCATACATACCACGAAACTACGGGTATAACATTCTCTCCTCTTAGAAACATTCGTCGAATGTTCCTTCTAAATATCAAACAAGCGGCGCGGTATAGTCCTTATCGCTATACTTACGGAAACAACCATGCCACACCGTCACGACCACAACAAGCGCATACTTATCTCCAAGTCCACGAGGAATCACCTCTATCACAAAAACTCCTACCGAGATCTAAAAGATACTCCCTTCGCCCTACTCTTACAAGCGAATGATCACACCTATGCTCGTAATACATGCTCGTACTTCCTTTACTCATCGTGATACCACTTTTGTCACTTTGTCGCGAGCCTTGCCCCGACGACCCAACAAATGGTACCGCCGCCTTGATCCTCGAGGATGTCGTACACTTCTTGTACGCTCGAACTCTTACCACCTTTGCATTCGCTTAGTTTCCAAATCTCGGTTACTATCTCTAACGTGGTCATCATTAAGCGGGAACACTGGTGGATTTCAGATACTTTCGAACATAACAATACGAAAGACGGACGTCGCCTCCTAAGTCGGACGACAATGCTAACATATAGCAACCTGGCCTAATCTTCACATGAACTCAAAAGGCCCAAGTAACACGGCTAAGTTTCCTCTGTTTCCAAAACTGTCACACTCCTATCCACAAATCTGTGGAACAAACTGAACTAACTATCGAACGCCAACATCGAACCAATCGATCGGCAACTTATACTTCCGCCTTACAAGGCTTCCTAAGGCGACATCCGAATCTGAAAATGGTAGCTTAAACATTCCGCTTTCTGAGACGACAATCCCACAACTACTCCCGAAATCCAAACATCGCCAGGCGAATGCGATCTGAGACTTACGAGTTCTTAACCCGCTCGTAAAACTTCCAAAAAGGAAACAAGCGACTGGCTCCACTGCGTCATAAGGTGAAGGTAGGCACTCGTGCAGCCTTACAACCTTTACGATATAATCACCCCTACCGAGTACGGTCTTGCTGAAGACAAGGCGGCCGACCTCGCCGGCCCGACTCGGTCGAATGTATCCACGAACTCGTCGTTGGTTAACTAAACTTGGGCCTAACACCTAGTGACCCTACCACCACGGACCACCAAAACCGGCCCACCACCAAAGCGGTGCGGGTCGACCCACCACATGGCCTCCACCCAACCCGCAATGCGCAAACACTAGCTCGCGATTGGAACAATCTCACCAATCACGTTACGAAAACCTGGCTGTCTTCACCTCTTTCATTCCACATTACCTGTGATTCATCCCACAAAATATCTCACGATACTATGCACCTCGACAAGGGTCAAACACGGTAATTCTTTTACCAAAGATGGCCTCGCCTCTAAGGTCTCTACGTGCACATCCTAAGGCTCACTTTCTCTATCCCCCGATCTTTCCCGATAACTAATCATGATTCCCAATCAGATTAACACAATGCTATCTCGAACATAATACTTAAGATATTCGCTACACATATAAATCTCTAAAGGGTTAAGGATATACACGTATTCTGCGGTACTTCCCTTAGGTCGTTCATCAAACCCTCTTTGGCGCATATCTGGAAGGTGATGAACTATCCATCGATCCGAAGGCCGAGTCTCTACATCCGCCACCCTTGGTGAGACAATTCCTCGCAAAATGGCCTGCGTCGCAAACATAACAAGGACGCGGAAGAACGCATACCTCACGATGGCATCGACCACACGGCCACGAGGTGGGGTGGCCTCTCGCTAACACCACTCCTCTCCGAACCACTGCATCCATGGCCCAGTCTAGTAGGTGAGTTCTCGTGCTTGTATCCTTCCTCATAGAACATTCCCTTGCCATATGGCTGGCCGCAATAAAAACAAGCACCAAGAAAAAGCGGCACTTCCCGGGATGACACCGCTACACTGTGAACACCGAGGAAAATCGAACCACTGTGGAGGGACATCTGCCCGCGGAGGCGCATGTCTAATCTGCTGAGCGATTCGCCTCGAGAGTTACAAATGATCCTCGCCAATCGGGCCTCTTACTGCTCTCGGTCACTGCCGATCTCTACCTCTCTCGGCCGCGCACGTAATCTGAACGCAAGCCTGGCTCGTCCTCGATCAAGAGCTACTCCTCAACCCTTTCTTTAGATAAGCATCAATATCCTTGGAATAATGGTACATAAATACTCTCTGCCGCCAAGTCCTTTGCTAGCAACAGGGCCGTCTCCTTCCAATCCATATTTTACTGCTCCGATCGTGGGCGAAGTCCGGATGTCATGACCGCGATGGAGCTGCGCCGCTGTACAAACTCTCATGTGGCGGCGTCTCGAGAACTCCTCGCGTGAAGCATCACCTCAGTGATGATTGGGCTGTGCCCTTCTAAATCTCTGACTCTACTCGCGCTCCTTTGCCGCCTTCTGGCCCGAGTTGCTCGGCGGAGGCATCAGTAAAGGAAAGGAATACGTTAGAGGTCCAACTTATAACACACTCTAAAGCACGATCTCAGAGTGAGAAGAATGGAAACCAATCCTAAATATCCTATAGCCTCACGATTATTGGTGTGGTGCAACACGCGATAATCAAGACTACTAGATACGGTGCGTAGACACTTTCCGAGATTAATCGCTCGATACCACTTTTGTCACGACCCGTTCGGGGCGTGATCGTGCCTTACCCGCACCCAGTAGTCATACATCGAGAGAAAAACGGCGGAATATAAAACAACCAAGATATGAAAGCAGTATAAATAAGACACGGTTTACGGGAAAAAGTTGCCTTCGGCATAATGTATATAAATAACCCAAAATGAGCGATTCACATCCCAACAACAGTCTCAGACCTAAGAGTTTAAAACAACAATGGCGGGACGGGGCCGCCATACCCTGAATACGAATATCTACAACGGCAGGGACCGTACGAAATGCTAAGCTTAGGAAACGAGCTTTCCCAATGAAGCGGTGATCCTAAGAACGGATCAACGGTAGGAGTACCTTTACTGCGGCATGACGCGGCCCAGGAGGTCGATTGCAATTACCAAGTATGTGAAATCAAAAATCGTAAATGAAATCATAGTAGTCTATATAAGGCGGGAGACATGTATGATAAGCCAAAACTACGATTCACAATAAATAAGCGATCATGTCAGTCGGGGACTCATGCCTCAAAGTTATCACAATAGAACTGCGGGGTAATGCGAAGGCGTGGCGACTACTAAAACCACAGCATGCAACAAGGTCATAAATCGTATCATGAGATCTGTCTGCATCATTACATGATCAAAGCCGCCACTCGCGCGATATCTAATGTGCGCATCTAGTCCCGGAACTTACCGCACTCCGCGTAGGCCAAGCAGATAGGCCCGCATGAGGTATAACCCGCATCGAGGTAGCTACTCCTCGGCGCTCTAGACTCGTCGTCCGCATGGCTACAAGAACCGCATGACCACAAGGGCGCGTACTAACTGGAACTCCGCATTCCGCGTAGGCCATCTGACTCCGCATAAGGTATTCTCGAATCATAGGTCCATCGACCCTTTGAGTCTACCCGCATCGGAGGCGGCTTAACCGGAGTTATGAATGATATAATATCAACATAACCGATTATTGCTAAACAACATAAGCACAACAAGGAAAACCCCTTTACACAAATATCACAAGATACTAACTCACGTAGCATCCTAACATGTTTACTTATCCAACTAACAAGAAAATATTACAAGACTATCACAAATCAATACAATCAAGTTATTCACACAAGGTACTTTCTACATTATGTTAACAAGTTCGGGTTGTTAGCCCCAAAGTACTTCATGTATTACTCTTTTAAAAGATCCGCTTCTTTTACAAAAGTCACACAATAACCGTAGTATAAAAATAGAGTAATTATCTTTTGAAGTACATTAAAACACTTCTCCTTGTAAAATCAAGTAACAACATTCTTTCCTAACGTTGAGTTTGCCTAATTCCAATTACTCAAGTTTCTCATTTTCAAAGGGTTTGTAGTTCATAGTTTTAATCCTTTAAAACAATTTGAGAAACATATACCCTAAGTGTGAGTAGGTTATTATTATTCGTAACAATCTTATTACAAGAAATGATGATCTAGTAAATGTAATATCCTTTGTCTCATCTTAGCTCTATGCAGATGGAAGTTTCTACTAGTTTTAATAATACCTTATTAGTCAAAATAATTCCCTTTATTAAGCCTTTGTGGTTTGTTCGACATTTATTCCGATTGGTAAAACATCATTCCTTTTGAAAACCAAAAATACTATTTACTCACTAATGAGGTTTCACACTTTTAACAAAATTCATATTAGTATAATAAGTCAAGTCTCTTATTTCCTTAAATCAATAAATCGTTCTTTTATCACTCTTAAGCCGTTATACCTAACCTCCCATAAAGCTAGTATAACTCTTAAGCTTTTAAAACCAAGTGTTACTCTTACGAAAAAAATGATTCTATTCCTTTGAAATGTTTTGATTCTTTTATTATTGAGCTTAAGCGTGAGGCATTCTTAGTGTTGTCGTGCTTAAGCGTGAGGCATTGCCGTAAGTATTATTCGAGCTTAAGTCAAAGACATTGCCGTAGTTATTATTCGGTTAACACGTATCGTCTCACTATATATATTGTAAAATATCATGCTTTAGGAAGAATCACATACCTTCTCGTGAAAACCTCCGCCAAGTTGAATATGTCGCAGCGAGTATCGACCTATAACGATCAAATACGCCTATCAACGTCGGTATCTTGTACAAAGTTCTAAGCGAGGGTTCGTTATTCTATGGTCATTTGGGCAGCACTTCCCTGCGGTGAGCTACTCAAGTCTCATCGTGAAAACAATCCATGTAAATGCAGTTCTATTATTCATCTTTTAAACCCTTCATGTGATAACAGTTCAATTCTATTCGCAATATCCTTCTAAGTATTTAATACTTATTCCTATACTTCTACAGATATATATTCTAATTACAAAGGAGGATAAGGTTATTTACCTCTGTAAGCCCAATAATATCCTAGATAAAAGTCGCAATGAGCAAGGTTTAGCTCCTAAGTTGTGTGCGCTCAGGTAGCTCAAGAAAACCTTAGAAGTTCTTCACAACTTCTACTAAGGACTAAGGGATTTGGGCTAGGGTAATTTGGGCATTATAACAATAC
The DNA here is from genome assembly GCA_029844215.1 of Przewalskia tangutica. Classification (NCBI taxonomy): domain Eukaryota; kingdom Viridiplantae; phylum Streptophyta; class Magnoliopsida; order Solanales; family Solanaceae; genus Przewalskia; species Przewalskia tangutica. The sequence goes on from CM056722.1 coordinate 123,709,859, forward strand.
TAGAAGGCAACTTTTCTACCAAGGGAGGGGGGGTAGTGTTTGGACGAAACAACAAGAGGGAGAGGGGGGGATTTGAGACTTAGATAGATTGCTCAATTTAGGATGAAATAACTCTTCAACAAGGGGGGTATTTATAGGTCAAGACATGGCCAACCAATGGCCAAGATTATGCCAAGTGCAAGGCAAGTGTAGGGTGAGGATTTAGGCAAGTGTCCTTGGCCAACTTGCACACAAAATATCCTACCAACTACTTGACAAAAATTGTCATCCAATTGGCCTCAATGCCGTGTAACATCCATCAATGAGAGGGTGACAAGTGTCGCCCTCTCGTTGGTCCAAAATGTTTCGTCTCTCGGAAAAATTCGCAAAAATTAGAAATGACATAGCGGGAATTTATCCTACGCGAGTTGTGTAAAACGTTTCGTCGAAACGACTTAAAGCGGGTGTTGTGTACAAAGTGGAATTCGTCAAGCCAACTAGGGGGTGACACGTGTCGCCTCCCTACTGCCCAAAATATTTCATCTTCCGAAAATATCCACAATGGCCAAAATCTCAAAACAAAGTGGGCCCCAAAAGCGTAAATTTTCTCCGTGGGCCCACGTGACCATTTCCAAAATAAAACTCCATAATTCTCTAAAATTCCAAGAAGTCCGAATACCAAATCTGGGAATCCAATTCCCATAAACGAATCTTTTTCCTTCACAAAACCCGGAAACTTTTCCGTGGAAAAATCACCTCTTTCTTCCATTCCAATTCCAATGTCGTATTCTCGTACGTACGTCCTCGCATACATACCCTGAAACTACGGGGTATAACAACTTTCACCTATAAAGGTCACAAACGTCTATTAACCCCAAAACACAAGTTCCCATTTTTCTACAGAAAATTCGCGACTCTCGCCACAGCGTAAATCTCCTCCTCTATCGAGGCCGCTACCAAGCCAACCAGTGGGGTTTACACGTCTAACCGGACGTGTACAATTCTACGAGAATACTACACAAGTCTACTTTGCAATACACCCTATGTAAATACTGATTCGATTCTTTATTCTTGAGCTTAAGTCAAAAGACATTGCCACAATAATGTTGATTATATATAGTATACTTCAACTATATAATCCTACAACATGTAATCTCCAATTACAATAGAGGACAAGATAATTACCTCGATAAGCCCAAAATTATCCAAGTTATAATGTCGATCCCGAGCAAGGTTTAGCTCTACTCGTGCGCTCCAATCCGCTCCAAACAACCCTTAGAAGTTCTAACCAACTTACTCAAATACTTCAACCAACCATGAAGATTTCCTTAGGGTTTCGGTTTGAGACTAAAAGGACAAAAGGTAGTATTTCCTGCTCTACGTATAGAGGTATCTTTGGAATACTACAAGGTACAAGGCTAAGGTATTTTGGGCATTATAACAATACTAGAAGAAGTATTTCAATACCACGAGGAGGGTATTATACGAAAACAACTAGGCTAGGGGTACCCAGTGCACCACAAAGGGGAGGAACCCTCGGCCAAAGGCCACACGACAAGGGGAGGGAAGGCTCTCGACTAAGAGCTCACAAAGGGAGGAGAGTTTTCAAGGCTTCGACACGTGAAGAGTGGATGAAGAAGTTCATCCCTCAGGGGGGGTATTTATAGGAAACCAAAAGCCAACCAATGGCCAAGATCAAGCCATGTGCAAGGCAAGTGTATGGCCTTGATCAAGCCAAGTGCACCCTAACCCCTACTCCACAAAACAAGGCACAAAACATGGCACCAAACAAGCCACAAAACAAGGCCAAAACAAGGAGCCAATAGGCCTCCAACCCGTGACCAACCGCCAACCCATTATCGCCCGAATGAGGTGACAAATGTCACCCTCTGTTGGTCCAAAACATTTCGTTGCTCGGAAAAATCCGCAAAAATACTAAATGACATAGCGGAATTTTCCCAACGTAGGCTAATGGAAACGTTTAGTCAAAACGACTCGATCGGCACTTGTGCCCAAAATTCGGTCCTTTGCCTAACTTAAGGCTCAAATTCTCTACGTACGTCCTTACGTACATACTCTGGAAATGCGGGGTATAACATTCTCCCCTCCTTAGAAACATTCGTCCCGAATGTTCCTTCTCAAGTCTCAACACAAACATGCGCTAGTATAGCCTTCACTGCTATACGCACGAAAACAATCATGCCACACCTGGCCATAAAAATAACAAACGCACCAATACTTAAACCCAAGTCAATGAGGAAACACCTCTAATCATCACAAAAACCCCTTACGAGGTCTAAAATCTACTTCCGTCACACCTTCCTTTCCCCAAAAGAAACGATCACACACGTTCACTTTTCCCCTATCTTGTTGTACCCTTCTCAAACACTCAAACTCTTTCTAGTATTTGTACCATACTTCCGTCAACGCTTCTGTTTCCAACTCTTGAGTCACTACCTCCAAACTTGGTCATCTTACTAACCTCGATCTTCTCAAAGGCCGTTCCCGGCCTCACGGTCCGCTTTTGGTCGAACATATCCACCAACTCATACGATGGTCATACAAACTTGGGCCTAGCATCCTCGTGACCCTACCACCGGGACCACCCAGAACCGACCCACCCCTGAACCGGTTACTGTTGACCGCAAATGGTCCTCAACCCGACCCCCAATCCGCCAAACTCTTGTTCCCGATCCGAACAATCTTACTAATTCACATCATGAAAGCTACCACTTCCATCTCACACTACCCACGGACTTATCACACAAATAAATCCCACGTATACTACTACTCGATAAGGGTCAAAAATAAATATTCAACTCAAGGCGACCTTACCCTAAGGTCTCAATCGTGACATAGTCTAAGGTTCACACTTACCATGCCCCACACGTATCCTTACAACTAAGCATGTTTTCTAACTCACAATTAACACAACGCTATTCGTACATAGCACATAATAATGAGACCATTATAACAAGCATACCAAAACTCTAGAGGTTAAGGATATACCAAGCTACCGCTCCACTCTAATCATAGGCACTGCAGGCGCATAATCAGAAAGCGATGAACCAGCCATCGATCCGTGGTGAGTCGTAACATCCGTGCTACCCTTGGTGGACAGTTCCTCGCGAAATGGCCCAGCTGGCCGTAAAAATAACAAGCCCTTGGCACCCCGACACTCCCCGAAATGCGGTCTACCACATCGACCACACCGAGGTAGGGGTGACCGTCCGCCAACACCCTTACTTCGAAACTGAACCCGGAGCCACGACCGCCTCCGAATACTCGAAGGTTGTGGAGGACCACTCTGCCGGGCGGAGGTACAAAACTAGTATCTTTCTTGAGGCGGTCCGCCTCGAAAGTCACCAAAGGACCCTGTTGTTCTGGCCCTCTTCTGCTGATCTTGGTCATTCCGTCGACCTCTCCGTGCCTCACATCCCAGTGCATGAGCCTGCATGCGGGCAATGTCCATGCCCGGCTGGAGAGCTACTCCTGAACATGCCTCTGACATGTAATCATCTAATCCGGTGACGTAGCGGTGCACTCTATCCTCCATGGTTGCCACTAAAGCGGGGACATACCGAGCCAACGAGTCAAACTCCACGTTGTACTCTCGAACTGTACGCCCTCTCTGTCTCAGCATCATAAATCTGTCGGCCCGTGCCCTCCTCATCTGCGGAGGCAAGAAGTGAGTGAGGAATGCCTCTGAGAACTCGTCCCATACTGCTGGAAGCGCATGCTCTCCCCGGGACAACTCCCACGAATCAAACCAGTCGACTGCGGTATCGCGCAGCCGATGCGCACCTAAGACCACCGACTCGGTCTCCGAAGCCTTGATCACTCTCATGATCCGCTGTAACTGCCGGATGAACTCCTGCGGATCATCCTCAGGCCTCGACCCATAAAACTCTGGCGGGCTACTGACTCGTAAAGTCCCGTAGCCTCAAACTATCTCGCTCGGGGTGAACCATCGTGCTCTTCGAATCGAATCCCAGGCTGCGCATCCGGCCTATCCTCATATCGCCCACGACCACCAGAATCGGGCCATCTCCTTGTAACCCATCTCCTCGCCTGCATCGGACTGGAGGCTCAGTGCTTGTGGTCTCAGCAGCCCCGCCGCGCTCTAAACTTCTTTGGGGTGCGGCGTCCACAAACCCGCCGTCTCAAGCACAACTCGTGTCTTGTCGGGCTGCGCCTCGTACTCCTGTATCTCACTAGCAGCACCTCGGCCGCCTTGCCTCCTGGCTCTGGTTGCACTTTGCGGAGGCATAATCGGTAAAACGAGATACGTCGGAGGGTCCAACTTACAACATACTCTAAGGCACGATCTCGTAATGAGAAGAATGGAAACCAATCCTAAATGTCCTATAGCCTCCGATTATAGATGTGGTGCCTGACACCGATAATCAAGACTCTACTAGACACGGTGCGTAGACACTTTCCGAGGATTAACCGCTCGATACCACTTTTGTAACGACCGTTCGGGCCCGCATCGTGCCTTACCCGGGCACCTAGTGATACAACATCGAGAAAACCAGCGGAAAATAAAACATGAGTCATGAAACAAGAGATATAATTATAAACAAAGCAACCAAAAGCGGTTGCCTTGATATATCATAAAACTGAGCAGTTTAATCCTTTACAACCCCGCCACACAAGATTACTACAGACTTAAGATTTAACGACTATGACGGGGCCCCGCCATACCACGAATGTACAAGAACTACAACTCGGGAACACATACTAAAAGATAAGCCTCAAGAAAGCGGAGCTTCCCAATACGTTGAATCGTGATCCTAGAGCGGGGATCCACGGCCGATGTACCTCTACTGCGGCGTGACGCAGCCTCGGGCGAGGTCGATGCAGTACCAAGTATGTGAATCGTAAAAATCAGAATGAAATCATACTAGTCTATATAAAGCAGAGACATGTATGATAACCAAACTACGATTCACAACATAAAAGCGATCATATCGATCGGGGACTCACGCCTCAAGTCATCACTCAAATATAACTATGGGTCTCACGCCCACAACATCAATCATGTTCGCGTCGTGGCGCGTGCCGGACTGCGCCGGTGTAGACATGTCCATGATGCAACAATAATACCAATGCCCGTACGCGGAATTCTACCTCGGTGTGAACACGTCCACGTGACATCAACAATAATATCTTGGGTGATCAACCTGCGCGTGCCACATGCCCCGAATTCTACCTCGGTGTAGACATGTCCATGTAACCACAATAACAATATATCGGGTAATGAACCCGACCGGATGGCCGCATGCCCCCGGAATAATGCATCGGTGTATTTGTAGACATGTCCATGTGACATCAACAACAAGACAGTTATCAAAATGGAAACATACCCGTGGAATTCTCCATCACCGCCGACGTCAAGTAAGTTCTCAACAAGTCGACGCCTCTATCGAGACGCGGTAACGTAAATACCACACTTGCACAACAAAGGCTATCATCACAAGCATAGGCAAGTTTCACAACAACAAGCATAGGCAAGTTTCACAACAACAAGCATAGGCAAGTTTCACACCAACAAGCATAGGCAAGTTTCACACAACTCAAAGTACTTTCATTTTATGCCAAAGTCCGGTTTTTAATCCCAAAGTACTACATACATTAAGTTCTTTTAAAAGAGATCCATTACTTTTATAAAAGTCACCGATACGTAGTATTAGAATGACCAACCCACATTCCTTTTCAAAATCAAGTAACAACATTCTTTTCCTAAGTTCGGTTGCCTAGTTTCAATTACTCAAGCTTCTCATTTTCAAATGCTCAAGTCACTTATTTTAGAAAGGTTTCATAACTCATAGTCTTAATCTCTTTTAAAACAATTGAGTAACATATGTCATATATATAAGTAGTTTATTCTTGTTTATAACGATCTTATTACAGACCGTGATCTAGAAAATGTAATATCATTTTGTCTCATCTTAGCTTCTATGCATGGAGGTTTCTCGGTTTTAATACATCATTATTCAATACATTTTCCTTTATTAACGCTGCAATGGTGCTGTCGATACACATTCGATTCCCAAATCAAGAAACATTATCCCTTTAAAAACCAAGTACTCATTACTCACGAATGAGGTTTCACACAAACATCCACATTAAAACAAATAAGTTAAGTCTCTTATCTTATAAGATCAAGTCTCTTAACTTCTAACATCGAAACCATTTCCACTTACATAAGGTCGTTATAACTAACTTCCCATAAAGCTATTATAACACCCTATGTTTTAAACCAACCAAATCACTTAGCACGTATGCGTCTACCGTACTACATAGTTCACAACAATCATGCTAGAAAAGATAGGAAGAGGTTCACATACCTCGCGATTTATCGACAATAAGCAAAATGCTCCAAGTACTACAACCTTGCTAGCCCTTTCCACTCCTCGAGTAGAATACGCTACTCTTAGCACTTTCACCTATAAAGGTCACAAACGTCTATTAACCCCAAAACACAAGTTCCCATTTTTCTACAGAAAATTCGGCAGACTCCCACAACGTAAATCTCCTCCTCTATCGAGTAGGCTACCAAGCCAACCAGGGGGGGGGGGTTTACACGTCTAACCGGACGTGTACAATTCTACACAGTAATACTACACAAGTCTACTGCAATACAGTCCTATGTAAATACAGTTCAGTTCTTTATTCTTCAGGCTTAAGTCAAAAGACATTGCCACAATAATGTTCAGTTCTATATATAGTATACTTCAACTATATAATCCTACAACATGTAATCTCCAATTACAATAGAGGGACAAGATAATTACCTCGATAAGCCCAAAATTATCCAAGTTATAATGTCGATCCTGAGCAAGGTTTAGCTCCTACTCCGTGCGCTCCAATCCGCTCCAAACAACCCTTAGAAGTTCTAACCAACTTCTACTCAAATACTTCAACCAACCCTGAAGAGTTCCTTAGGGTGTCGGGTTGAGACTAAAAGGACAAAAGGTAGTATTTCCGGCTCTACGTATAGAGGTATCTTTGGAATACTACAAGGTACAAGGCTAAGGTATTTTGGGCATTATAACAATACTAGGAGAAGTATTTCAATACCACAAGGGAGGGGTATTATACGAAAACAACTAGGCTAGGGGTACCCGTGCTAGCACCACAAAAGGGGGGGGAGGGGAACCCCTCGGCCAAAGGCCACACGAAAAGGGGGAGGGGGAAGGCTCTCGGCTAAGAGCTCACAAAGGGGGAGGAGAGTTTTCAAGGCTTAGACAAGTGAAGAGTGGATGAAGAAGTTCATCCCTAAGGGGGGGTATTTATAGGAAACCAAAAGCCAACCAATGGCCAAGATCAAGCCATGTGCAAGGCAAGTGTATGGCCTTGATCAAGCCAAGTGCACCCTAACCCCTACTCCACAAAACAAGGCACAAAACATGGCACCAAACAAGCCACAAAACAAGGCCAAAACAAGGAGCCAATAGGCCTCCAACCCGTGACCAACCGGCCAACCCACATCGCCCAAATGAGGGTGACAAATGTCACCCTCCCGTTGGTCCAAAACATTTCGTTGCTCGGAAAAATCCGCAAAAATACTAAATGACATAGCCGGAATTTTCCCAACGTACGCTGTGGAACCGTTTCGTCTAAAAACGACTCCAATCGGCACTTGTGCCCAAAATTCGGTCCTTTGCCTAACTTAAGGCTCAAATTCTCTACGTACGTCCTTACGTACATACTCTGGAAATGCGGGGTATAACACGTAGCTCCGCATAGGTCCCCTGGACCCGCATGAGGTATTCTCAAATCATGGTCCCAGACCGCCTGAGTCTACCCCGCATCGGAGGCGCTTAACCCCTGTATGTCAAGAGGTGAGTGATATTACACTAACCTAACAGCTTATCGTTAAACAACATAAGCACAACAAGAATACTCTCTTACACAAACGTTACAAGACACTAACACACATAGCATCATATCATGTCTACTTATCAAACCATCTTATTTATTCTTTTCACAAATCAATATAAGTCTGTTATAAACACATAGGCAAACTGTTTCTTTTATCATGCTTAAGTGGTTATACCTAACTTCCCATAAAGCTAGTATAACTCTTAAGCTTCATTTTAAAACCAATTAGTTCTCTTCATTAAAAATGATTCAAGAATCTTTTGAAATGCTTTGAATCCTTATTATTCAGCTTAAGTCGCGAGACATTGTCGTAAGTATTATTCAGCTTAAGTCGAAAGACATTGCGTAGTTATTATTCGGTTAACACGTATCGTCTACCGTACTATATATTTTAAAAATATCATGCTTTAGGAAGAATCACATACCTTCTCGTGAAATCCACCGCCAAGTTGAATATGTCGCGCAGAGAATCATTATAATAGTCGAACACGTCTATCAACGCGTTCGCACTATTACGTAACGATTCTAAGCGAGGGTTTTATATCCTACGGAAAATTGGGCAGCACTTCCCTACTCGGTGAGCTACTCAAGTCTCATGTGAAAAATTCTAAGTAAATCTGATTTGATTATTCTTCTTTAAACCCTTCTCCGTGATAACAATTCAATTCTATTCTCAGAATATTCTTCTAAGTATTTAATACTTATTCTTATACTACTACGGATGTATTCTCTAATACAAAAGAGGGTTAGGATTATTTACCTCGGTAAGCCCAATAATATCCTAGATAAAAGTCGATCCTAGCAAGGCTTAGCTCCTAAGTCAGACTCCGATAGCTCCAGAAACCTTAGAAGTTCTTCACAACTTCTACTAAGTACTAAGGGATTTGGGATAGGGTATTTTTGGCATTATAACAATACTAGAAGGCAACTTTTCTACCAAGAGAGGGGGGGTAGATTTCGGCTAGGCTAGGGGGGGTAGCCTCGGCTAAGCTTCTCCAAAAGGGGGGGGGGGGAGGTGTTTGGACGAAAAGAGGCTCAAGGGAGAGGGAAGGATTTTAGACTTGGAAGGCTTTTGTGGATGAAGAACTCTTCATCACAAGAGGGGTATTTATAGGTCAAGGGATGGCCAACCAATGGCCAAGATTATGCCAAATGCAAGGCAAGTGTAAGGTCAAGATTAGGGCAAGTGTCCTTGGCCAACTTGCACACAAAATATCCTACCAACTCCAAGACAAAATTGGACACTCCAATCGGCCTCAATTCCGCCTCACATCCATCAATGAGAGGGTGACAAGTGTCGCCCTCTCGTTGGTCCAAAGTGTTTCGTCTCTCGGAAAAATCCGCAAAAATTAGAAATGGCATAGCCGGAATTTATCCTACGCGAGTCTTGTAAAACGTTTAGTCGGAAAACGATTCCTTGAGTGAGTTGTGCCCAAAAACGTGCCATGCCTAAACTTTTAAGGCCAAACTTTCGTACGTACGCCCTCACGTACATACTCCGGAAATACGGGGTATAACAGCCACCTTCGTCCAGAAACGACGACCATCTGCATTACTTCCAGAAACGATGTCATTTTCGTCCACAAACAATGGACATCTGCACTGTGTCCAGAAACGACGCCATCTTCGTCCATAAATGATGAACATCTGATGCATCCAGAAACGATGCCACCATCATCCAGAAATGACGAACATCTGCATTGCGTCTAGAAACGACGCCACCTTCGTCTAGAAATGACGAACATCTGCATTGCGTCCAGAAATGACGTCATGTTCGTCTAGAAATGATGAACATCTGTATTGTGTCCTGAAACGACGACACCTTCGTCCAAAAACGACAAAGATCTTCATTACATCCAGAAACGATGCCACCTTCATCCAGAAATGACGAACATCTGCATTACATCCAGAAACGATGCCACCTTCGTCCAGAAACGACAAACATCTGCATTGCATCCAGAAACAACGTCATCTTCGTCCAGAAATGACGAACATCTGCATTGCGTCCAGAAATGACGCCACCTTCGTACAGAGATGACGAACATCTGCATTGCGTCCAGAAACAATGTCATTTTCATCCAGAAATGACGAACATCTGCATTACATCCAGAAATGACGTCATCAACATTTTATTTTGCATTTTGACATCGGGAACAAACACCCTAGAGGCATTTCAAAGAACAAACACTCTATCTCTTCCAGCATCTCATCGCACTTGTAACCCAGTGTCATCAAGATTCGATACTGGGATAAAATTTGAATCTGCGTCGACATTATCTTTAATTTTCTATAATTGCATCAACCCAGTGTCATCATAATTCGATACTGAGACAAAATTTTGAATCCGCTTCAACGTTGTATTTAATTTTCTAGCATTACAGCAACCCAGTGTCCTCATAATTCGACACTGAGACAAAATTTTGAATCCGCTTCAGCATTGTCTTTAATTTTCTAGCATTACAGCAACCCAGTGTCCTCATAATTCGATACTAGGACAAATTTTAAATCTGCATCAGCTTTGCTTTTAATTTTGGCATCACAACGACCCAGTGTCATCATAATTCGACACTGAGACAAATTTTGAATCTACATCAGCTTTTCTTCCAATTCTTCTTAAAATTTCCTTTTGCTCATTCATTTCTTGATCTTTGTTCTAATTCTTACAATGGAGACAAAATTGGCAACAAGCCAACGTTTTTGTCTGAAAACTCTTTCACCATCTTCAGCCAAAGAAGGACAAGTTGTTGACACCCAATTTTGATCAATCTTTTGACTATTTGTTGCAATTTTAATTATTTTTTTACATCACGTTTTATCATCATTTTTTTGCATTTTTCTTAGAATAATCATATTTTACCTAATATTTTATGTTGTTTTATTTTCGCAAAATGGCGTCGCATTTTTTTTAACTAAGCATTAAATATTTTTAAATATTATGTTATTATTATTACACCGTCATTTTATTTTAATAATTGTGCATCTCTTTAAATAATTTTCTTTTAAATATTAAACTATTTTTTGTATTTTAACCCAAACAAAAATTAGTCAAATCCAACACTATTTCATTTCCCCCCAAAACCAAATAATCTTTTATTTCCCCCATAAACCCAAACCCTAACCTAAAAACACCCTCTAAATAAAACACATCTCCCCCTCTTTATTTTGACACTCAGCGGCCACAACACTCACAGAAATATCCCATCTTGTCCATCAACACTCACTAGACGATGTACTCCTAAAAGACCTCTCCCTCTCATTTTCTTTTATCATTCAAACCCTTTCCATTCTTTTTGTTCCAACTCCATACACACGCACACACACACCATACGTACCCCAGTCCGTCGCCGACCACCATCATCCATACCACAACACCACGACAGTGTCACTCCGCCGTACCTCATCGTGTAAGCGACGCCCCTCCTCTTTTTTGGACCGTTGTGTCGTTGCACTGACCGGAGTTTGAACTTCGTCTACTTTTTTTCTTGGCTTTTATTTTTGGATATCTGTTGTTTGTTGTGGTTTATGGACTGAATGTCAGATTTTTATCGGGGGGTTTGAGAAACTCCGGCGTCCTCAATTTGATTTTGTATTTTTTGGTATCTGTGGTTTGTTTCTGGTTTGGACGGAGTTGATTTTTTTTGTTTCGAGTACTTGGTCGGAGTTCTAAAACTCCGGTGACCCATGTTTGTTTTATTTTTTGGTTTCTTGTTTGTCAGTTTTTCGGTTGGATTGATTTTATGTTTTTGGGGTATCTCACCGGAGCTTTCAAAGCTCCGGCGAACCTGTTTGACCCTTTTCTTTTAGATACGTTCATTGGCTTTGTCTAAGGGACATATTTTCGCACTATGTTGTTGCTGCTGCTCTCATCTGTTTGCTTTTTACTATTTCGACAACTTTTTCTCTTTACTTTTTGGACTGGAACTGATCTTGGACAGATATTTGTGGCCATTTTGTTATTTATTTTAATGCATTTTGGTTCATCTTGGTTGGCCTTGAAGACTATGTGATTGTTGTTTCCAAAAAGAAACGTTACTGCTTAGCTATTTTTGGGACTGATTTTGACAACTTCGCCCCTTTATTTTATTAAACTGGTTGAACAGAGGCTACATTGTTGGTATTGACTGATTTGAACAAGATACTACATTTGAGATGGCTGATGAAGAAATCTTCGTTTGATTTCCAAGGCCTTCCCTGTACAAAAGACGATCGTTGTTTGAAAATTATTTACTCTTTTACTAAAACTTTTACTAAGTGTTTATACAGGTATCCGAAGATACATCTTGTGCAAAATTCCTAAAAAGGGCTAAAGGAGACAAGATACCCTTCGGAGTTTTATTTTTGTTTGTTCTATTTAATTTCAGTTTTACTTTTATCTGTATTGTATTTTATTGTAATTGTAATTATTAAAAATGCTTAGAATAGGTAGACTTAGAATTAATACTTTAAAAGGATAGATTAAAAATAACAAAAAAAACAACCACTAGTTTATTTATTTTTAGGTCCGTTGCAATACTTTCATACATTTCTTATTTTTTCAAACACACTTTCTAAAGCTGATAAATAATTAACCTAGGTTTGATCGGATAACTGCAAGTTAGCGGATATTAAAGGATGTCTAACCCCTTTCCTTTAGGATAATAAAGAACCCTGATCCAGAATCTCATTAATTTCGCAGACCATTAAATGGATATCAAATTGCAGTATTTTTATTGCAATTGTTGGGTCCTAATTCACTTAAATAATTAGGTGGTGACTCCTCAAATAAGCAATTTGCTCAATCCAGGGAACCGCGCCAAAGCAAGCAACGTTGCAGTTCCGTTCAGACCTCGAGGTGAAAACGGGCGTGACACGCATGCTGCTGGGAGCTTTCTGCTGGTGCAAATGCGGACATTACTGCAGCAGATCATGTTTTACCTACTGATGTTGGTGATATGGCAGCTGCTACAGTTATTTTTGCAAAGGAACAAGTGAATGTTACACCTAATGCTTCTAATACATTTAACAATACTATCCCACCTATGGTCAATGAAGGAGAGATTGGTAATGACACAAGATATGAGGAAGATATGGTAGAACTTGCGACCTTTCGTGATGATGATGATGCAAAGTATGAGACCTATATTGCTCCTAATACTATTGATGAAGTACCAATGTGATTACGAGTATCAATGACGGCTGGAAAATATTGGAATGATCCCGAAGAAGAGGAGCTTGAATATTGTCGACGGGTTGCAATTGACACTGGAAATATTTCTCCTAGAAATATGGAGAGGACAAAAAAGAGGCATACTATGCCTCTCAGCTAGAATGGAAAGAAGTCTATAGAGAATCTTATTGATGTAGAATCAGCTGCTATGGCCACTGGTGTTGCTGCTACTCCACAAGTTGATGTTGCTGGTCATGTGGCTGATGGGCATAGAGTTAATGCAACAACTGATTATGCTGGTACTATGGGGGCTGAATTTGCTTCTACTGGTGATGCAGTTGATGTGTCGGTTAATGTTGTTGCTAAAGCATATGATACAACAACCACTCAACCAGCTACTGATTTTGATGCACGAGATGCACCTACTAAGGCTACTACTGCTGGTGATGCTAATCCACAAGCTAATGGGGTTGATGGTATTGATAGAAAACCAACTGCTCCAGCTCATTTGTTGCTGCTCAAAGTTCTGATGTATTGGAGTCGGATGTTGATGATTCAGTAGAGGAAGATGGAGATGAAGCTGAAGAAGATGAGTTTGATTCAGATCCTGAAGTGATTTCAGAAGATAATGATAACTCGGAAGTAGAAATGAAGGATGATATAGGTAAGACTAACGATGATGATATTGAGAGTCTGTACGTATGAAATTTAATAGATGCATATTCTGAAAGAATAAGAAAGTGGACAGAGGCTAATGGTACACAACTGGAAGCCTTTGACCTTGACAATTGTCAAAAAACCGAGAGGACGACCAAAGAAAAATACAGTGACGCTAGCTACCTCAACAATATCCAACAGATCCAAAAGTAAATGATCAAGTTCCAACAATATTTGGAAGACGGCAAGGAAGCGACACAACATCTAGAAGATTTTATAAGCACAAAGGTAGACTATACCTTTGTACTTATATTATTTTTTCACTACACTAGTATAATCCTTTGTAATATTATCACAGAGTATGTTATAAAACTCTGTGATGATCATAGAATCTCTCATCTTATCAAGTTCTTTCTTTTTGCATTCTTGTTAGTCCTATAGCCTTGCCTCGTTAGGAGTAGTAAGGTAAGGAAATGGGATTGCAACCCCTACCCCCATACTTGTACTTTCATTCAGGGCCCTTTATTTTCTGTTTTTAATGAAAAACCCCGAGCCCTCAAGCTTGACGGTTTCTAAAAAAAAATTAGGGCAAAGGATCTTTGACTCACTAAAAGAAAAAGAACCTACAGTGACAGTCAGAGTGTGACAGTGTTTTCAACTATCACATAGTGTGACAGTTTTTCCCTTGATTTCTTGGTCAACAGACACTTATGACATGTGTGTGATAGTTATTTAAATTGTCATAAAATTATAACAATCATATGATGGGTATTTGCACTGTCACATATTGTGTACCGGTTTTGTAGAGTTGACCCATTTGTTTTTTGTGTTGACCCGACCCAACACGTAAAAACTAGCCCAAATAACCCCTTTTAATGCATAAAAGAGGGTGAGACCCCTCTCATTTGTAATCACGACCAAAAGGGAAAACCTTAACAGCCTCCCTTCATTCCTCTCTCTCATCGGCCATAGTACCTATCTCTCTCTCTTCACCATAGAGCCACAACGAAGGTAATAGCCCACATCACTTATGTTTTTTCTGAGCGCTCTTAATGGATTTTTGTCCATACTCTCTGCGTCTTGATGAATCCAAAGTTTATCTCATTTGTTTTGAATTTAAAATTGGATCTGAAAGGGTTTTGTGATTTCCCATCCCTCACCTTGGTTTGAAATCCGAATTTGGGATTCATGAGGCCCTATAAAAGGAACCTCATCCTTCTTGCAAACCAAATATTGTTGAGTTAAAACTTTATGACTTTGTGAAACCCTAGACCCGAATTGTGAAAGCTCATCCCTATTCTATTTTTAAAGGTTTAATTAGTCCTAAATTTTATTCTTTTCATTCTTGTGGCTGAGTTCGTGATGGGATTAAAAAGATTTCCACTTCGAATTCTCGATCAAGGTTGCGCATAAAGAAGGTGAGTTTGAATTCCTCATATCTATTTTATTTATAACATTAAATAGTGCTTTGAACATGTTTAGTTTTCATAGGTTGTATGTTAATTAAATTTTGTGTTAGGATTAAAATTGGTTCTGTAAATTATTCGGAGAATGTTGATGATTTGTTAAGATTATGTTAGATATGCTTAGCCTAGCATGAGCTCATGATAAGAATTTATTGCCTTAAGGATGCTGTTTTTAGGCCACATGACTTGTGAACATGTTCATATAAGTATAGTATGAATATCATAGGTTTAAAATCCATCATTTTGCAAACTTATTCAACGAGGTTGGTTCATTATAGTCTATATATTAGTGTTTAGTTCTTAGGAATAAGCTGCTACATTGCATAATATCTCAGCAATTGCATATGAAATTTAATTGCTCCCATTTTAGATGAGACTGCATTGATTCAAGATGTTTGAATTGGACAGATAACGTGAAATTGTGTCACATTCTTCTTGCAAGATTAAGTTACCCTTCATCCATGTATCTGACATATGGATTTTTGACTTTAAACAGGCTGGTCTTCCTCCAGGTGTTCTAAATATTGTTTCTGGTTTCAGACCAACTGCTGTGCAGCACTTGCTAGCCATATGGATGTGCACAAGGTTAGTAAGAAACTCTTCTCCGTTTTATGAATTAAGTTCATCTTTTTTGCAACTTGCAGTAACGATATACATCTGAATGATTTGAAGGATGAATTTTACCTAATGACACATATCCAGTTCGCTGCATCGGTAGCATAGTTTCTGTTTTCACTGTCAAAGCATCTAGTACTTCTCAATCAATTAAGCTATCATATAGTGACTGTGTTGTAAGCTGATTACAACTTATTAATAATTTAAAGGTCAGAATTTCACACTTGAGGTAATGGTGGGATACTTATGGGTCAAGAAAACTAAATGTTTTACATATCTTATGTATTAACTTGTTGACATGGGGGTTGACAACAATTGAAAATTACCACCTCATTTTTTGTTGTAATAACTTACACCTATTCTAGTGTACCGGATGGAAATAATATTCTTTCACTTAATTCTGACAAGTAAATTTTATTGACTTCAGAGTCACGACGGACAATAACAGATGTTGATACTGAGATAAATGAGAAAAAACTGAAATTGAATGACGGTGAGCTACAAGGAAACGGTATGTGTCTTCACATAATGGATGCTCACGGGCCTTAGTTCTATTATTTTCTATTGATAAAAAAATGACTTTCATTTTGTTTGTGTGTGTATGTTGAGTCTATTTTTAGTACTATTTTAGTGTGTGTTTTAGGGAGTCTTTTGTTGTCCTTTAATTTTTTTGTACAGTATTATGCGTGTTATATTGTGTTTTCAGGTTTTAAGTGATTCATAAAGTTCGGGCCGAATTCAAAGTAAATAGGCAGTTATTGAGGACAAAAATGCATATATGATCACAAGAGATAAGTCAAAGAAGTCATGAGAAGCTCGAAAATCAATTTAAACAAAATTACACTGTCAACCGAACGAAATTAGAGTCACGATGCCTGACTGCCAGTGACCATCGATGAAATTAGATCTGTGGCGCCTGGCTAAAGCGGCGCAGCGCCGACGGCGGAAATTAGCGTTAAAACCCAATTTTTTTACAAGGGTAAAAAGGTCAAAGAAGGTTTTTTCGATATATAAGCCCTAGGAGGCTGATTTTACGGATGGATCATACTTTGTGAGGCAAGAAAATAAGAGGCTAGGAGCAATTGGAGGCCACGATTGTTCAAGTTCTTTCTTTTCTCTTTTCTTTAATTCAGTTTATGTTGGTATTAAAGACAATTAGCGTTCTTAGATTGTCTGTGAGCTAATTTCTTTATTAGGATTTTCCGTCGAATCACTTGAACCTCTATTATGACTTAATGTATTATTAGTATGTTTTCTTCATATATCATTATCTAATCAACTTGTGTTTATTGAATATGAATTGACTGGCCATTAATTTTCATTACTTAGATGATTTCAAATCAAGATTTGAATATGCTATAGTTGATTAGACATAGGTTTAATCTCAAATGAAAGTATCACGATTACTTGTGTAGCGTGTAGGTTATTGATCTTAATCCTCCTATGTATAGAAAATTCCCACTTAGGTTGAGTTTTTATATATCCTAACCGAAATATAGAACTCCTCAGTTAACCTGTTATTTTGATAAGAAGAAAGATTAGTCTTGCATTAACGAATAATAGAGGGGATAGTTGATGAGATTGAAAATCCTAATTACATCCATTATTGAATTAAACCCCAAGTATTTTCATTCTTAATTTATTCCTGCTTGTTAATTTAGCTGTTAGTTCTTAGTTTAGAAATCTCAATCTATAATTATTTACCAAATAGAAACCAAAGATTAATTTGTTGGTAATTGATAATTCAGTCTCTGAGGATGATACTCGGTCTTACCAAATTTTAGTACTCATTGGAAAACGTACACTTGCGTAGCATATAGAAAAATCGCAACAAGTTTTTAGAGCCATTGTCGGGGACTGAAATATTATCAATATCAAAGTAATTACTCCTATTTTTAATTTGGTTTCTTTTTTTCTTAGAACACACTGTTTGCCTTGATCTGTGTGTATTGTTTTTGATCAATCACGGGGAGCTTTGTTTTATGCGAAGAAGAAGAGGAGCAGACAACCTTGTTCCTCTGAATACGGAGATTGAGAAAGCGTGCAAACAAAATAGAAGGAACAAAAAAATTATTGATTTAACCGCGATGGAAAATCAACATAATGACAACGGGTTGAATGGAGGCGCACCAGCAGACCTGATCGAACGAGTCCACAATCCTGCCGAGAGGAGCTTGAGGGATTACATCCTACCAATGGTTACAGGGGTGCAAATATGCATAAGGCTACCAGCTGTGGGAGCCAATAATTTTCAGATCAAGCCAACGATTTTGCACATGGTTCAGAGCACAGTCTAGTTTGGGGGGTTTGTCGGTAGAAGACCTGCACATGCATCTAGCAAACTTCCTAGAGTTATGTGCTACTTTCAAATATAATGGTGTTACTGATGATGTCATTTGATTGAGGCTCTTCCTCTTCTCACTCAGAGATCGAGCCAAGAGCTGGTAGAAATCCCTGCAGGCGAACTCCATCACCACTTGACAAGACTTAGCTCAGAAATTTCTTGCCAAATTCTTTCCTCCATCAAAGGCTGCGAAGTTAAGAGGAGAAATGAATGATTTTTATCAACTTGATGGGGATTCGTTATATGATGCTTGGGAGAGGTTTAAGGAGCTGCAAAGGAGATGTCCTCACCATGGGATTGATCAATGGATGTTAGTCGATAATTTATACAATGGTTTGTGTGGTACTACTGGTACCATAATTGATGTTGCTGCTGAGGGAACATTCATGAGTAAGAGTGCTAATGAGGTACATGAGCTGTTGGAGGACATGACAATGAATAATCACTAGTGGTCCGATGAAAGATAAACCAATAGAAGAAAGGTGGCTGGAGTTCATGAGTTTGATTATCACTGCGTTGACTGATCAGGTTGCTTATTTGACAAGGCAATTGCAGCAGAGTACTCTGACTGTAAATTTTGTTCAAACGCAGGTTCGATGTGAAATTTTTGGAGGACCACATACTTTTGATCATTGCACAACATCAATGTCATTTCCCGGTTGTTGTGGACCAGAAATTAAGAGAGGTAACATCAATGTCATTTCCCGGTTGTTGTGGACCAGAAATTAAGAGAGATAACATCATAAATTTTCTTTTCATACAAAGCCACGGGGGAAGGTTATAGGTGTCACGCCCTTTTTCGACCGCGACATTCACTCCTGCGTAGAAAGTGTTAGAAATAAAATGCTAAAAGATGCTAAAAGGGTTCGCAGAGTCGCCACCTAATTAGTTTTGGTGAATTAGGACACCTAAATGTCAACTAGATAAAGTCAACACTAACTCCATTAAATGGTCAGCTAAACTTAATGAGATTCTGGGCAAGGGTTCTTTATTATCCTAAAGGGAAGGGGTCATACACCCTATAGAATCCGCTAACTTGCAGTTGTCCGTTCAAACCTATGGTTAATTATTATGCTATAGAAATGCATGTTTTCAAAGCATTTAAATGAAAAGGAATAAAAACTGTAAGATTTGTTTATAAAAAGATAAGTTAATTTCATATGAAAGTATGCACTCTTATAGAAATATTTCGTTAAATGAAGTATATAGGATATTAAACAAAATCAGTTGTGATGTATTTATAAAGTACGACTACTATCTATTTTTTGCAAATGCTAGTAAAAGTATGATTCTAAAAATAATGAATGCAAATAGTGGGCTTTATAAAAACAGTAATATTCTAGCTACGGGAATCGTTATGCCAATGAAGATTATTAAATGGTTCAATATAGTTAAGTATGACAAGCCTAAGATAATTAACTTAAGGGAAATAAATTTTAGCATCAAATTGCTTTCTAATCTATAGATTCAAGGTTTAGATATTCTAAGTGTAATATTAGTAGTGCAATGCTAAGCAATTAATTTACAACACATAAATGGGGCGGGATAGGAAAACAATAAAGATGACTCGAAGGATGGCGGTGGTGCCGTTCCGCCTGTGGTTTGAAATTTCTAATGCGGATAGAGAGATGCACATAAATACGTGTCTTCATTTGAAATAGCTCATGATAAGTCTCACCGTGAGACTCTTCGGTGCTCCAATGCAGTTCATGTAGAGGCAAGAAAGGGAGAGAAGGATTGGTACATGTCCATAATTAAAAATAGCAGATAGGTGTTTGGCATAAAATTAAACACAAGTAATTTATGATAGAGACACTGTGACGAAGCCATAGTGTTCAATAAGTGGCAAAGTAATGAAAAAAATAATGAATAAACCAAAGGACTTAAAGATTCAGTTGACATACTAGACATACGATGACAACAAGTAGCAAAATGGACGAAAACCAATCAAGGGGTTGGGCCCAGATATACATGCATACGGGAGAAACAAGTTACAAGACAACAAGTAACTACTCTAATGTAAATTGCAAGATTCAGAGTATATTTAGCATAATATAAAGTATACGGAGATGTACAACCGTGATGTACATCTAGTGTATATAGAAGTCAGCGTACCCTGTATACTTCTTATTATTCTGTCACAAATTCAGACACTGTTTTTAGACTTTGATTGACACAAATCATGCTTAAACTAATACCAACTACCTAGATCACATGTCCTTGCCAAATCAGTATGTAAGACAATAACACCCATCTTGTAATGCTAACGTAGCATATTCAAGTATTAATGGCTAGTAAAAACGGATAGGCAAGTCATCAAGACACACTAAACAACATCGAGAGAATTTCACTGTTCCAATATCCCATTCCATTAAGCGAGTAATTGCAGTTAGCGTGAATCCATTTCGTGATTGTTAATAAGCGACAACAAACTTCGACTAACTGAAATTGATTAACATGACACAATATTTCAGCATTAGCAGGAGAAAGAACAATAACACGACAAGACTGAGTTAAATATTATTATCCAACACAGAACACGACAAACACATAAACATAAAATTGAAACGGAGTCGAGAGGAATTTGAGTTTACCTTCTTCCGGCAGCGAACTGAGGCAGTGTATCAAGTCATCGATTCACTCTCGGGTGTATTGCGATGCGATTGAAGGTAATGATGATTTTTTTGTTGATTTGCTTTAAAGAATCAGGTTCTTGTAATACCTGAGGTTCGGCAATTATAGCTGTTATTTGCTACTGATTTCTTCTTCCTTTTGTATTTCTTTTCCGGATTGTGGACTAATTTTACCGTCGTTCTTCCAAAATGGATTTGCGATGCTACTCTCGATGTTTTCACTCTCTCTTTACCCCTCTTTCCCTACTGATTTTCGATTGTTGAAGGATTTTTTCTTCTTGCTGCTTGATTCCACTCTCTCCCTTATGTATGCAAATCGTTCCTATATATAGTCTCCAATTCTGGGTTCTAAACTTGGTAAACTTTGGTACCGTTTGGACAGATTTCGGATTGATTTCCGTCAATTATTTATTATGGTAAGTTAATATTTTTGAATTGGTTTGTGCGATTTTTGGCATTTATTGGAGATGATTTTTATTCGATTTGATGCTGATTTTTGGTAAGCTTTTTATATGGTATGGTTCGTGGTATAAGGTAAGTTTCTTAGGGGTAATTTATGGTGGGCGGCTAAGTGTAAGGGTTGTTGTGGTGTTTATCCTACTTTAGGTTTAGTAGTAGTATCTTGGTGAAGATGAGATATGAAAAAGTGAGTTGTGGGGTGTTGGGCGGCTGGATCAGGGAGGAAAGTAGTGGGCTGGTCGAAATTCAATGGGTATTGGGCTAGTTTTAAGTGTATTAATTTTGGGTTTTAGATTTAATTAGTGGAAAATAAATGGGGTTTAGGTTAGTATTAAATGACTTAGGTGCTTTATTAGTTTTAGCTTGGGTTATTATTATTACAATAATAAATGTGGGCGTGCTATTTAATTAGTGCTTAATGTTTTATAATGCGATGCCGTTATTAAAATCTGATTTATTATGCATGATTTGCGATGTTAAATTAAAATTGAATTAATGGGGGGTTTCAATTGCGTATGACATTACTTTGGATATTAATAAATGTGGATATAGTTTTAAGGAATGTTTGATGCGACGCCATTATTAAATTATTTATTTACGTATTTATTATTATTAAAATTATTAAGAATTAATGGAAATAGAATAGGGCTTAAATTATGAATAATATTTATGCAAATAATGAATGCGGACGTGAGATTCAAAGTACTTTATACTCTACGTAAAACGCGAAGCCATTAGTAAATCGCTTATTTATGCATGTATTAATATTTTATTGTTGCATTTTATTATTATAAAATTATTAAAATTATTTTGAAAAATTAGTGTAATTTTATAGTTAATAATTGGACGAGGGGGTCAAAATTGGGTGTCAACAACTTGTCCCTCTTTGTATGGAGATGATTGAAGATTCTTCAGACAAAGACGTTGACTTATAGCCAATTTTATCTCGATTTTCGGAATTAAAAATGTTGGGCAGTTGAGACAAGGCTGACACAACTCTAAAATTATCCCAGAGTCGAGTTATGACGACACTAGGCTACCATGGTCAAACACCAAGGCGGACTGATGCGGACTCAAAATTTGTCCCAGTGTCGAGTTATGACGACACTGGGCTACCATGGTCAAACAACAAGGCGGGCTGACGCGGACTCAAAATTTGTCCCAGTGTCAAGTTATGACGACACTGGGCTACCATGGTCAAACACCAAGGCGAGCTGACGCGGACTAAAAATTTATCCCAGTGTCGAGTTATGACGACACTGGGTCGACGTAATGTAAAAATAAAAATAAACTGGCTTGAACTTAGAAGTGTACCATTATCGACTTATGATGACGCTGGCTTATTGGTGATGTGAGATGAGTGGATCGACGTTCGAGGTCGCTTCTACCATTTGTTGGAAATGTTCCCCCCCCCCCCCCCAACAAATTGTCCCGGTTCGCTGTAAGAGAAAATTCATGTTGTGCTTCTGCTCCTGCATGCTAAAACTTAAGCAAACGGTTAGTGCATAACTGTTAATGCAAGATGATAACGCATGGATTTATAAGCAATGTAACTGTGTGAGTAGAAATGTTATCTTGTAAAACGTGATGGCGGTTGTGTTGATGTAATGTTGCAAATGCTGAGATTTCATCCTTGGACGTGTTGAATATTGTGAATGCTTGTTGAATGTTGTGAGTGCTAATGTAGTCTCTGCGCGGACTTGCTGGATGCTTGCTGAATGCTCTATGTGGGCTTGCTGGATGCTGGGAATGCTTGCTGAATGTTGCGATTGCTGATGTAGTTTCTGCACGGACTTACTGGATGGTGTGAATGCTTGCTGAATATTGCGATTGCTGATATAGTCTCTGCACGGACTTACTGGATACTGCGAATGCTTTCTGAATGTTGCGATTGCTGATGTAGTCTCTGCACAGACTTGCTGGATGCTACGAATGATTGCTGAATGCTGCGATTGCTGATGTAGTCTCTGCACGGACTTGCTGAATGCTGCAATTGCTGACATAGTCTCTGTACGGACTTGCTGAATGTTGTGAATGTTTGTTGAATGCTACGATTGCTGATGTAATCTCTGCACGGACTTGCTGGATACTGTGAATGTTTGTTGAATGTTGCGATTGCTGATGTAGTCTCTGCATGGACTTGCTGGATGATGTGAATGTTTGTTGAATGTTGTGATTGCTGATGTAATCTCTGCACGGACTTGCTGGATGCTGCGAATGCTTGTTGAATGCTGTGATTGCTGATGTAGTCTCTGCACGGACTTGCTGGATGCTGCGAATGCTGATGTCGTCCATGCCCAGACGTGCTGACACTGTTCCTGTAAATTAAGGACCCTGTAGGCTAAAGCTTAAGAAAAATTAGTGCATAAATTTTAAGACAAAAATGATAAAGCTTGAATGTGATTTTGTGAGTAGGGATGTCGTCTGGTGTAGATGTAATGTGCTGCAGGTGTCGTTGTTGCAGATGCTGGTGGTGTCATTGTGTTGATACTAGCGACGTCATTATGTTGAAGCTAATAGCGTCAGGGTGTTGACGATGCTGGTGGCATCACGGTGTTGATGATGCTGGTGGCGTCACGGTGTTGACGATACTGGTGGCGTCATGGTGTTGACGATGCTGATCCTGTGAACTAATGCTCCTGCAAATTAAGCTTAAAAAATGATTAGTGCATAACTGTTAAAACAAAGTGATAAATATATGAAAATGTAGTTCTTCGAGTAGAGATGTCGTCCCTGTAGAATGCTGCGAATGCTGAGATGTTGTCCTCGTACGGACATGTCAAGTACTGCAACTGTTGAGATGTTGTCGTAATGCGTTTGTGAACCACATAGATTACAACGTGACTCTGTGACCGAGCCGATGCGCTGGACTTTATTACGGAATTTGAACTTTGATTGTTGTTGTTCTTTTCTTTTGCTGCTTCTGTTGTGAAATTTAATTGTTGCTGTCTTTTCTGCTTCTGCTAATATGATGAACCTGCGCTCAAAGAAAACTTGTGAGTTTGGGGGAGGGGTCGATTCGTATTAACTTTGCAGCTTTGATCCTTGACATTTGCGCGCCTGGTCTATTTGGACATGCAACCCCTGTCTGTTTTCCTGTCTTAGTTAGCTACTAATGGTCCTAGTTTTGAATATGTAAAGACGTTTGGCCTAAAGCGGGTCTCAATGGGATTGCTTGTCTATCATGCCAAAAGTGTGTATTTGTTATTTTCATAACGAAGGGAAAATTTCTTAATGGTTTGACCGAAGCCGATTTAGGCCGCCTACGTATCCCCACGAGGGAATCAGGTCATGAAGTAGTTCATTACAAGCAAAGATAGGGTAAAATATTAAAATTCTAAAGGTGGGACCGAAGCCGATATGGCCGCATACGTATCCGCCAAGGGAATCAGGTCAAACGTAGTTCCATTACAAGTAAAACAAAAGCAAATACTATTAAAGCCTAAGTACGAGTTTTAAATTATTCTGCTAAGTTAAATTGCTCTTCTTATCTAGACTCTAGGTGGACCAGAACAGGGATGCAAATCAAATCCTCTAATACGTCTCCTTGCTCTGCATTATGGCTGGGTCTTCGTGCTCTGCTATTAGTATCTCCTTCTTTTGACTTCTGCGTGGTGCACGCTTGGATAAATGACTGATTCAGGCGGAGCGGGTTCTGGCCAGGGAACACCTCTCTTCCTTTGGGGATTAGTTGATGATTCAGCCCTCTCGGCTAGTCCAACAGTCATTTTCATACTTCTTTCTCCATTGACAATATTCATGCTTTGCCGGGCATGGTCAGGATTCGGCAAAGGGTCATTGCTTAAGCTGGGAGATGTTTCTTCTAACAAGATGATGCCCTCTTTGATCAGCTCCTCGATTCTGTCTTTGAGAGAATAACAATCCCTAGTGTCATGTCCGATGGCTCCCGAATGATATGCACAACGCTTAGTTTCATCATATCCTCTGACGGTAGGATTGGGGATATTTTGTGGGATTGATTGGAGTATCCCTGCAGCTCTCAATCTTTTGTACACCTCGGGTAAAGGCTCATCTAGAGGAGTGTACGTTTTGACTGGATTTCTCCTTTGGCTTACGCGGGGTCTGGGTGAATTTAATGGATAGGTTTTTGGCTGTAGTGAGTATGTGGGTTGGCAATGTAAGGGGTTATTGTGCACATCGGGAAATGCTTCTTTCGATCGGATGATCCTATCTCTGATCAATGCTTCAATTTTATTCTTGAAGGCATAGCAGTTGCTGATGTCATGCCTAGGGATACCGGAGTGGTATGCGCAGCGCATAGTCTCATCATACCATTTTGGGAAGGGGCTGAAAATATTCCCTGGGATCGGATGAAGTATCCTTGCAGTTTTCAACCTCTCGTATAGCTGGGGAAAAGGTTCGGCTAAAGGAGTATATGTTTTGGCTGTCTTTATCTTATGGCTTATGCCAACTTTAGGCATGGCAGACATTTGGCTTTGTGAGTATGTAGGTGGGTATAATGATGGATAGATGGGTGCTTGGTATGCACTGTATATGAGTTGTGTGTGATAATTGGGATATGGAGTAGGCGGGCCTTGGTAGTAAGGTGCAGGATTTTGGATGTTTGGATAAATGGGTTGGAGTGGAATTTTTAGGCTCATAGATAGGTTGGTGAGATTCCGGAGTCTCCTAATTTCGGCCTGCATAGTTGCTATCTGTTGCAACAATTGAGTTTGATCTGTAATGTGCCCCTTTTCTGAAACCTCTAATTCGTCCATAAGAATAGAGATATGTCCCAAGTTAGTACGCTCAGGTGCCCCTGAATCAGTCATGTCTTCGTTCCTTGCCTTTGACCTTGTGAAGTGCTAATGCTCTGTCATTGTTTAGTCAAATACGAATCGACCTTTGAGGAAGATGATAAATCCTTCTAAAAGATGCAACAAACCGCGTTAGTGTAAAACACGCGATTTTGCAAAGGTGTAAATAACAATTAGCAAGTATATGCTGCACATAAATTGTCACGTTGCAGGTGAGTCCTAATCATGCATGGGGATCCCTTTATACCAGAGGTAGACCTAAACATCACATATACAAAATCATGATAACAAAATCCAAGCCATTAGATTGAAATGCTTTAGTCGGGAATAAGTTGCAATTTATTGAAATAACAATAAGAACAACGAAAGTCTCAAACTAAATGCCTATAACTAAGTCGCCGACGTGATGGTGAAGCTTAGGTCTTCCTAGGTATATCCCCTGCCTGTTTCAAGTACTGCACTGCATCCTGCATCAGGACCCACATGTCTGAAGTGATGACCTTATCTTTGAGTTGACTATCCTTTGTCATATTTCTTGCACCAATGTCTTTAATGCCTTGCTCCCCTTCTGAACTAAATTATGTGTTGTCTAGAAACCATGCTTGATACTCTGGGGCGACCCCTGCCCGGTCCTTCCCAACTTCCACTTGATCAATATGGTACCATTCATAAAGGATCTGCTTGGCTTCGGGAATGACAAAGTTCAGTCCGAACTGGATTTCAGAGGCTCTCATGTCAGCTATGAGAGGAATTACTTGCGTATGGCCAAACTGTCAGAGCACACGTAACGGAGCATATGGTTGGAGTCCCTTTAGACCTATAAGTCTGATGTAATAAATTCCCTTATGTCTCAAGTAGACCTTCTTGACGATATGAAGCAACGTATACTTCCATTGAATCTGACTGCTACTGCGAGATGCTAAGTACCTATACCAATCCTCTGTGCCGACTGGTGACACATAACGCGTTGTTCTTTTGTAGAAGGTGGAGATCTTATTGTCTGTGTTGTGGCATACATCGGTCATATTTGAACGCTGATAGAAATGCTCTACTGCCTACATATGTAAGATAAGATTACAACCTTCAAAGAAGCTCGACTCACCCCTTTTGCATCTGTTCAAGGCTCTAAATAGTTCTGCCAAGATCATGGGCGTCAAAGTAAGTTGTTTGTCACCGACTCCGTAAAACACTGCTCTAACTACTGAACATATGCATGTACTAATCCTTTCATGATCAAGTGGAAATAAAAGAGTCCCTAGGAAAGTCATAGCAACTGCAATAGGATGCCTAACTCTCCAATGGTCCGCAGTGCAACAAAACTCATTCTTAAATAATTTGTATCCGTCTCGGCAACCATATCTCTCATACAGGTAGTCTAGAGAAACCCAATTGTTTTCAAAACACCACAACTCTCTGGTATTCTTCAAACCCAAGTAACGGATGAGCTTTTTCCCAGACTGGCCGTGCGGAATAACTGGTTTTCTGTCATGATATGCTAAAGCAGTGAAATAGCTGACTTCTTCTAAGGTGGGGGTCATCTCGAAATCCCTGAATTTGAAGACGACTCGGTCGGGGTCCCAAAATTGGATCAATGCTCTGATCAAATGCTGATCGGGAGAGATGTCGAATAGTGAGATGAGGCACCCCAACCTCCTTCTGATTGCCATCTGACTACCCAAGTCGAATTTTGACCACCACATCCTCAATTTACTCGGAATTCCACTCACTATTATGATCTGAGGGACAGGTTCCATCTAAAAATAAATAATACAAAAAATGAATATGCATTTTCCAACTTAGGAATTTCGAATTTAGTCTTGGTTTCATTTATCACGATTATGCAACACATAATATGTTGTTGGGCCACGGGGTCGGAAAAACCCGTTGACCAATTTAGTGTTTTCCTAATTATGGTGTCAATGCCAAGGATTGACCCACCTAAGGTAAATGCATGCATGCCTGAAAATAAAGGGTGGTATAGCTCTATCCTAAGTTTTTAAGATTTGGCTTTACTAGACGCAAGGTTTCCGAGCGGACAACTCGAGTGAGAAGGTTACGCGGCTGATCAGACGAACCGATCTAACTCCGCGTAGGCGCCAACTCTCCTAAAATTTGGGTATTTTGAAAGAAATTTTCAAGTGCGCGAAACACACCAGCGCGTGAGCGTGTGATTGTGTGAATTTTTCCAGAGCGGAAGAAGTATGAGCGGAATGCCAGTTTAAGGAAAACAGTAAAAATAAATAGCAATTAAAACTGTTAAACATACAAAATTAAAGCAAGCAATTTTAAGGCATTTAAAACAAATAAAAACAAATAAAGCCAAGCAATAATAAACATAGGTTTGCTATGGTCAAGAACCTCAAATCCCCAGTGGAATCGCCATTTCTGTCACGCCCTTTTTCGACCGCGACATTTACTCCTGCTTAGAAAGTTTTAGAAATAAAATGCTAAAGTGCTAAAAGATGCTAAAAGGGTTCGCGGAGTCGCCACCTAATTAGTTTGGGTGAATTAGGACACCTAAATGTCAACTAGGTAAAGTCAACACTAACTCCATTAAATGGTCTGCTAAACTTAATGAGATTTTGGGCAAGAGTTCTTTATTATCCTAAAGGGAAGGGGTCAGACACCCTATAGAATCCGCTAACTTGCGGTTGTCCGTTCAAACATAGGGTTAATTAGTATGCTATAGAAATGCATGTTTTCAAAACATTTAAATGAAAAGGCATAAAAACTGTAAGATTTGTTTATAAAAAGATAAGTTAATTTCATATGAAAGTATGCACTCTTATAGAAATATTTCGTTAAATGAAGTATATAAGATATTAAACAAAATCAGTTGTGATGCATTTATAAAATACGACTACTATCTATTTTTTGCAAATGCTAGTAAAAGTATGATTCTAAAAATAATGAATGCAAATAGTGGGCTTTATAAAAACAGTAATATTCTAGCAACGGGAATCGTTATGCCAATGAAGATTATTACATGGTTCAATATAGCTAAGTATGGCAAGCCTAAGATAATTAACTTAAGATAAATAAATTCTAGCATCAAATTGCTTTCTAATCTATAGATTCAAAGTTTAGATATTCTAAGTGTAATGTTAGTAGTGCAATGCTAAGAAATTAATTTACAACACATAAATGGGGCGGGATAGGAAAACAATAAAGATGACTCGAAGGATGGCGGTGATGTCGTTCCGCCTGTGGTTTGGAATTTCTGATGCGGATAGAAAGATGCACATAAATACGTGTCTTCATTTGAAATAGCTCATGATGAGTCTCGCCGTGAGACTCTTCGTTGATCCAATGCAGTTCATGTAGAGGCAAGAAAGGGAGATGAGGATTAGTACATGTCCATAATTAAAAATAGCAGATAGGTGTTTGGCATAAAATTAAACGCAAGTAATTTATGATAGAGACACTGTGACGAAGCCATAGTGTTCAATAGGTGGCACAGTAATGAAAAAAATAATGAATAAACCAAAGGACTTAAAGATTCAGTTGACATACTAGACATACTGTTATACCCCGTATTTCCAGAGTATGTACGTAAGGGCGTACGTACAAAAGTTCAAGCCTTAAGTAGGCATAAGGGACGAAATTGTGCACAACTAGCGAAAAGAATTGTTTTCCGACGAAAAGTTTTCCGGACCTTGCGAAGGGAAAATTACGGTTGCGACATTTATAATTTTTACGAATTTTTCCGAGAGATGAAATATTTTGGACCAACGAGAGGGCGACACTTTTCACCCTCAAGTGGACGGAAATTGTGGGGAGTGGTTGGCACGTTTTTTTCATGGAAAATGCCATAAACCTTTGGTCAATGTTTGGCTAGATATTTTTGTAGTAGATGGATAAGGTGGGACCCACACACACTTGTCCAAATCTTCACCCTCCACTTGCTTTGATCTTGGCCATTGATTGGCCTATAAATACCCCTTAAGTTCAAGACTTATTCTTCATCCACACTTGTGAAATTCCAAGGCAAAATCCCTCCCTCCCTTTTTAGAAGCTCTCGTCCAACCTTCCTCCCTCATGAGGCCCTCGGAAACCCCCTTCCTAGTTGTTCTCGTGAAATACCCCCCTCCCCCCTTGGTAGAAAAATATTCTCCAAGTATTGTTGTTATTCCAAAATACCTTGGCCCAAATCCCTTGTAGTATTCCAAAGTTACCTCTATACTAAAAGCCCGGAAAATACTACTATACTTCCTTTAGTCACTAAACGAAACCCTAGGGAAAATCTTCATAGTTGGTTGAAGTATTAAGTAGAAGTTGTGTAGAACTTCTAAGGGTTTCTTGGAGCGAATTGGAGCGTACAGAATAGGAGCTAAACCTTGCTCAGGATCGACTTTTAAACTTGGATAATTTTGGGCTTGTCGAGGTAAATATCTTTGTCCTTCTATTGTAATTGGAAATTACATACTGTAGTAGTATAGAAATGAGTATAAGACGTATATAAGGATGGTATAAAAGAAGAGAACTGAATCATTTACATGACTGTATTTACTGATGAGACTTGTGTAGTTTGTGGTGAAGTCACGCCCAATTTTTCCATAGAATAAGGAATCTTGTATCTAGAATTATTCTACAGAGTAGTCTAGACGTTGATAGACTTATATGACCGTTATAGGTTGAAGTACTGCGAGTAGCGTATTCTACTCGAAGGGTGGAAAAGGCTAGCAGGATTACAGTACTTTGGAGCGTTTTGCTAATTGTCGGTAATCGTCGCGAGGTATGTGATTCTTCCTATCCTCTTGAGCATGATAATTTAAAAGAATATATATATAGTACGGTAGACGTACGTGTGTTAACTGAACGTGATTTTACTTCGATGTCTTTTGACTTGAGTTTTAAATAATAAGAATCTTGAAGTATTTTAAAGAAATTAAGAATCGTTTTTGAAAGAAGAGTAATACTTGGTTTTGAAAGCTTAAGAGTTATACTAGCTTTATGGGAAGTTAGGTATAACGACTTAAGAGAGATAAAAAGAATGGTTTATTGATTTTAGAAGTTAAGAGACTTGATCTTAAAAGATAAGAGACTTGACTTAATTGAATTGATATGAATTTTGTCAAAAAGTGTGAAACCTCATTCGTGAGTAATGAGTACTTGGTTTTTAAAGAATAATGTTTTACTGATTTCGGAAACGAGAATAAGTATCGAACGAACCACTGCAGCGTTAATAAAGGAAAATGTATTGACAATAATTAAATTATATTAAAACCAGTAGAAACCTCCATCTGCATAGAAGCTAAGATAAGACAAAATGGTATTACATTTCTTAGATCATGGCTGCTTTAATAAGATTGTTATAAACAAGAATAACCTACTCATACATAAGGCATACGTTATTCAATTATTTTAAAAAAAGATTATGTTATTTGATTAAGACTATGAACTATGAAATCTTTCGAAAATAAGAGACTTGAATATTTGAAATTATGCAACTTGAACGTTTGGAAAAGAATGTTGTTACTTGACTTTAAAAAGGGAAAGTGTTTTGGTTTAAAAAGGAAGGCATAATATTGCCTTAGTTGATTTAAAAGGAAAGCAGGGTATTATCTTAATCTGTCTTAAAAGAGCGTTTAAATGTTAGGGTCGATTCTATACCGCGTCAATGGGATGGACCGGGAATGTATTTCACACGACACTGTGTCCATGGGATGGACCGGGAATGTATTTCACTCGATACCGCGTTCATGGGATGAACCGGGAATGTATTTCACTCGACACCGCGTTCATGGGATGAACCGGGAATGTATTTCACACGATACCGAGTTCATGGGATGAACCGAAAATGTATTTCACTCGATACCGCGTTCATGGGATGAACCGGGAATGTATTTCACTCGACACCGCGTTCATGGGATGAACCGGGAATGTATTTCACACGATACCGAATTCATGGAATGAACCGGGAATGTATTTCACTCGATACCGCGTTCATAGGATGAACCGGGAATGTATTTCACTCGACACCGCGTTCATGGGATGAACAGGGAATGTATTTCACTCGATACCGCGTTCATGGGATGAACCGGGAATGTATTTCACTCGACACTGCGTTCATGGGATGAACCGGGAATGTATTTCACACGATACCGAGTTCATAGGATGAACCGGGAATGTATTCCACACGATTCTATACCGAGTCCATGAGATGGGCCGGGAATGTATTCCATACGATCCGACACCGAGTCCATGAGATGGGCCGAGACACGTTATACGTATCATACGATTTATACCTAGATCGCCAAGGTGAGGCGAGTTCCACGCGTGAGGATGACTTTGAGGGCGTGAGTCCCTGACTTGACATGACTGCTTTTATGTTGTGAACTGTAGTTTTGTTATCATACATGTCTCCTGTTTTATTTTAGACTGTTATGATTTCGTTTCTGATATTTTCGCCACATACTTGGTACTGTTGTCTTGACCTTTCGGGGCTGCGTTCATGCCGCAGGTAGAGGTACATCGATTGTTGAGCCTCGCTCATAGGATCACAGTTCAGCGTATTGGGAAGCTCCGTTTCTCCGGAGGCTTATCTTTTGGTATATTTCCCTGAGTTGTATGTTCTTGTACATTCAGGGGTATGGCGGGGCCCTGTCCCGTCATAGTTGTTATAACATTCTTAGAGGTATGTAGTACTGTTGTGGGCAGGTTTGTAAAAGGGATGTAACTGTTCAAACATATATATATATATATGCCGAAAGACAACTTTTCTCAGATAAACTGTTTCTCACTTCATATTGTTTCATGTCTTGTTTTATATTCCGCTGGTTACTCTGATGTTGTATCACTAGGGTGCCCGGTAGGCACGATCACGCCCGGAACGGGTCGTGACAAAAGTGGTATCAGAGCAGTTAATCCTCGGAAAGTGTCTACAGACCGTGTCTAGTAGAGTCTTGATTATCGATGTGTTGTGCACCACATCTATAATCAGGAGGCTGCAGGACATTTAGGATTGATTTCCATTCTTCTCATTCTGAGATCGTGCCTTAGAGCTGTGTTATAAGTTGGACCCCTCTGACGTATTTCGTTTTTACCAGTTATGCCTCCGCCGAGTGCAACCAGGCCCAGATGATGGGCAAGGCGAGGAAGGCGCTAGTAGGATACTGAGGAGTACGAGGGCGCAGGCCCGGTCATTACCTGAGATAGTGCTTCAGACGGCGAGTTTTGCGGCCGCCACCCCAGCGAGTTTAGAGTCGCAGCAGCTGCTGAGACCACAAGACTGAGCCTCCACCCCACACTGGAGCAGAGAGTTGGGTACAAAGAGATGGCCCGCCATCGCCGGGATCGTGGCGACATGAGGATAGGCGGATCAGCAGTTCGATTCGAGAGTACCCATGGTTCACCCGAGATCGGATAG
The DNA here is from genome assembly GCA_029844215.1 of Przewalskia tangutica. Classification (NCBI taxonomy): domain Eukaryota; kingdom Viridiplantae; phylum Streptophyta; class Magnoliopsida; order Solanales; family Solanaceae; genus Przewalskia; species Przewalskia tangutica. The sequence continues at coordinate 123,743,195 of CM056722.1, forward strand.
TTTGAGGCTACGGGACTTTCTGAGTTGTAGCCCACCAGAGTTCTACGGGTCGAGGCCTGAGGATGATCCGCAGGAGTTCATCCGGCGATTCACGGATCATGAGAGTGATCAAGGCTTCGGAGACCGAGTCGGTGGTCTTAGGTTCGCATCGGCTACGTAATACTGCAGTCGACTGGTTTGATTCGTGGGAGCTGTCCCGGGGAGAGTATGTACTTCCGGCCGTATGGGACGAGTTCTCAGGGGCATTTCTTGCACATTTCTTGCCTCCACAGATGAGAAGGGCTCGGGCCGACAGATTTTTGACGTTGAGGCAGACCGGGCGTACGGTTCGGGAGTACAATGTGGAGTTTGACTCATTAGCTCGGTACGTCCCCGCATTAGTAGCCGACATGGAGGACAGAGTGCACCGCTACGTCACCGGGCTCGATGACTACTTGGCAGAGGCTTGTTCGGGTGTAGCTCTTCAGCCGGGCATGGACATTGCCCGCATGCAGGCTTATGCACTTGGATGTGAGGAGCGGAGAGGTCGACGGAATGACCGAGATCAGCAGAAGAGGGCCAGAACAGCAGGGTCCTTTGGTAACTTTCGAGGCGAACCGCCTCAGCAGCAGGTTAGTTATGTACCTCCGCCAGTACAGAGTGGTCCTCCACAGTCTTCAGGACGTTCGGGGTATTCGGGAGCTGGTCAGAGCTCCAGGGCTTCTGGTTTACAGATATACATGGGTTCTAGCCAGCAGGATTCATGTCCCCCTCAGTGTGCACGATGTGGCAGGCGTCATCCCGGGGAATGTCGTCTTTTTACTGGTGCTTGTTTCACCTGCGGCCGTCAGGGCCATGTGACGAGAGACTGTGCTTATAGGAAGGATGCAGGCAGAATGACTCACCACCGTCGATGGCAGGTTCATCGCCTTCTACAGCTATGCGCCCGACAGGGCAGGCCTATGATTAGAGGGAAGCGGTAGATACAGGTATATTCTTACCCCTCTAGAGACTAGTATGCGTTGATGTTATAATGAAGTGCTAAGTATTATGTTCAGATAGCATTATGTTAACTTGTGATTAGAAATCATGGTTAGTAAAAAGGGTAAGATTGGGGATAGGAAAAGTGTGAGCCTTAGAGTTTTATACGTAGAGACCTTAGACGCGAGGCCATCTTGGGTAAAAGATTTATGTTTATGTTGACCTTTATCGGAGTGCATAGTATGCGTGAAATATTTTTTGTGTGATAAGTCCCTGAGTGGTATGAAATGAAATAGGGTAGTTGAGCTAAGAAGACCACTAGGTTTTCGTGACTTAATTAGTAAGATTGTTCCGTATCGGGGAACAAGAGTTTGGCGCGATTATGGGTCAGGTTGAGGACCATTCGCGGGTCAACCCGCAGCCCGGAATGTGGTGGGGTCAGTTCGAGGTGGTCCCGCCAGGTGGTAGGGTCACGAGGGCGCTAGGCCCAAGTTTAGATAACCACTGTATGAGTTCATGGACGTGTTCGACCAGAATCAGATCGTGAAGGCCGGGAATGTCCTTGAAGGAATTCGAGGCTAGTAAGATGACCAAGTTTGGAGGTAGTGACTCCAAAGATTTTGGAAACTGTAGTGATGACTGATGTATGGTACGTATACTAGAAAGAGTTCAAGTGTTCGAGAAGAGTACGACGAGTAAGGAAAGAAGTGAACATGTGCTGAGAAAATAGAAATGATCATTACTTTTGTGAAGTAAAGGTGCGAAGGGAATATCTTTTAGAACGTGGGTGGGAGTTTTGTGATGCTAGAGGTGATTCCTTGTGGACTTGGATTTAAGTATTTGCGCATGTTGTATTTGTAACGACCCGCTCCGGGGCCCGTTACTGGTGCCTTATCCCGGGCACCCTAGTGATACAATCATCAGAGAAAACCAGCGGAAAATAAAACTTTAAACAAGAAACAAGATATATGAACATAAAGCGAAGCCAACCCAAGTTACCTTCCAATAACATAAATAAATACAACTCTTTCAAAACGAACAGTTTAATCCTTTTTACAACCCTGCCCACAACAGTACTACAGACCTCTAAGATTTACAACAACTATGACGGGACAGGGCCCCGCCATACCACAGAATGTACAGAACCTACAACTCGGGGAACACATGCAAAAGATAAGCCTCGGAGAAAGCGGAGCTTCCCAAACGCTGGCCCGAGATCCTAAGAGCGAGGATCCACGGCCGTGTACCTCTACTGCGGCATGAACGCAGCCCAAGGAGGTCGATCTGGCAAGTACCAAGTATGTGAAATCAGAAAGATCGTAATGAAATCATACTAGTCTATATAAAGCGGAGACATGTATGATAACCAAACTACGATTCACAACATAAAAGCGATCATGTCGATCGAGGACTCGGGCCTCAAGTCATCACTCAAATATAACTATGGGTCTCACGCCACAACATCAATCATGTTCGCATCATGGCGCGTACCGGACTGCATCGGTGTAGACATGTCCATGATGCAACAATAATACCAATGCCCGGCCACGCGTGCCGGAATTCTACCGGTGTAGACACGTCCATGTGACATCAACAATAATATCTTGGGTGATCAACCTCGCGCGTACACGTGCCCCGAATTCTACCTCGGTGTAGACATGTCCATGTAACCACAATAACAATATATCGGGTAATCAACCCGACGCGTGCATGCGTGCCTGAATTCTACATCGGTGTAGACATGTCCATGTGACATCAACAACAAGACAAGAATCAAAATGGAAACATACGTGGAATTCTCCATCACGCGGCCGTCGAGTAAGTTCTCAACAAGTCGACCACTCTATCGAGAGACGCGGTAACGTAAATACCACACTTGCACAAAGGCTATCATCACAAGCATAGGCAAGTTTCATAACAACAAGCATAGGCAAGTTTCACACAACTCAAAGTACTTTCATTTTATGCCAAAGTCGGGTTTTAACCCCAAAGTACTACATACGTTAAGTTCTTTTAAAAGAGATCCATTACTTTTATAAAAGTCACCCTATGCAGTAGTATTAGAATGACCAACCCACATTCCTTTTCAAAATCAAGTAACAACATTCTTTTCCTAAGTTCCGGTTGCCTAGTTTTGATTACTCAAGCTTCTCATTTTCAAATGCTCAAGTCACTTATTTTAGAAAGGTTTAATAACTCATAGTCTTAATCTCTTTTAAAACAATTGAGTAACATATGTCATATATGTGAGTAGTTTATTCTTGTTTATAACGATCTTATTACAATGACCGTGATCTAGAAAATGTAATATCATTTTGTCTTATCTTAAGCTTATGCGGATGGAGGTTTCTTGGTTTTAATACAACACATCATTATTCAATACATTTTCCTTTATTAGCTGCAATGGTGCAGCCGATACATTCGATTCCGAAATCGGTAAAACATTATCCCTTTAAAACCAAGTACTCATTACTCACGAATGAGGTTTCACACAAACATCCACATTAAAACAAATAAGTTAAGTCTCTTATCTTATAAGATCAAGTCTCTTAACTTCTAACATCGATAAACCATTTTCACTACATAAGGTCGTTATAACTAACTTCCCATTAAGCTATTATAACACCTATGTTTTAAACCAACCAAATCACTTAGCACGTATGCGTCTGCGTACTACATAGTTCACAACAATCATGCTAGAAAAGATAGGAAGAGGTTCACATACCTCGCGACGATTTATCGACAATAAGCAAAATGCTCCAAGTACTACAACCTTGCTAGCCCTTTCCACTCGCCGAGTAGAATACGCTACTCTTAGTACTTTCACCTATAAAGGTCAAAACGTCTATTAACCCCAAAACACAAGTTTCTATCTTTCTACGTAAAATTCGGCCACCTCACACATGACGTAAATCTCTCCTCTATCGAGGCTGGCCAAGCCAACCAGTGGGGTTTACACGCCTAACCTGGCGTGTACAATTCTACTCAAGAATACTACACAAGTCTCTTGTCTGATCCTATGTAAATCTGATTCGATTCTTTTCTTTATTCTTGAGCTTAAGTCAAAAGACATTGCCGCGATACTAAGCTATATATAGTATACCTCCACTATATATTCCAACAACATGTAATCTCAATTACAATAAGGGGACAAGAATATTACCTCGACAAGCCCAAAATTATCCAAGTTATAATGTCGATCCTGAGCAAGGTTTAGCTCATTTCAGTGCGCTCCAAACCACTCCAACAACCCTTAGAAGTTCTAACCAACTTCTACTCAAATACTTGACCAACTATGAAGATTTCCTTAGGGTTTCGGTTTGAGACTAAAGGACAAAAGGTAGTATTTCGGGCTCTACGTAAAGAGGTATCTTTGGAATACTACAAGGTACAAGGCTAAGGTATTTTGGGCATTATAACAATACTAGAGAAGTATTTCAATACCACAAGGAGGGTATTATACGAAACAACTAGGCAGGGGTACCCCACTTAGCACCATGAGGGGAGGAACCCTCTACCAAAGGCCACACGAAAAGGGAGGGTTTCTCGGCCAAGGGCCTTTACTAGGGAGGGGGCTCTTGGGCGAGAGTCAAACAAGAGAGGAGAGGAAGGATAGCAAGACTTGGAACATATTTGGATGAATGAAGTCTTGAGCCAGAGGGGTATTTATAGCTAAACCAAAAGCCAACCAATGGCCAAGATCAAGCCATGTGCAAGGCAAGTGTAAGGCGAGATCAAGCCAAGTGCACCACTAGACCTACTCCTTAAAACCCTCACAAATCTCTACACAAATATCTACCAACTTGCCGCCGAATCGGCCAGTCGCCCACATCTTCCGTTGTGAGGGTGACACATGTCACCCTCCCTTTGGTCCAGAATGTTTAGTCTCTCGAAAAATCGCAAAAATAAGAAAAGATATAGCGGAATTTTCCCCTGAAGTTATGAAAACGGTTTCGTCAAAAAACGACTCTAACCGGGTGTTGTGCACAAATGTAAAATCGGCCAAGGGTGCCACATGGGGGTGACACGTGTCGCCCCCCGATTCGCCCAGAATATTTCGTCTTCCGAAAATATCCAAAATACCGGAAATCTCAAAAACAAAGCGGGCCCCACAAAACCGTAAATTTCTCCCGTGGGCCCCACGTGACCATTTCCGAAAATAAAATCTCAAAATTCTCATATAATCTATGAAGTCCAAATACCAAATCTGGGAATCCAATTCCCATTAACGAACCTTTTTCTTCACAAATAACCGGAAACTTTTCCGTCGAAAACTCACATCTTTCTTTCTTTCAAAATTTCTGCCGTACTCTCGTACGTACGTCCTCACATACATACCCTGCAACTACGGGGTATAACAGTATTGTGGTCATGTGTGGCATTTGCAAACTGTTTAAGTTAAAGAGGAACTTTATCGTTATCTGTCTTGAGAAGGAACATTCGGGATGAATGTTTCTAAGGAGGGGAGAATGTTATACCCCGTATTTTCAGAGTATGTACGTGAGGGCGTACGTACAAAAGTTCAAGCCTTAAGTAGGCATAAGGGACGAAATTGTGCACAACAAGAGAAAAGAATTATTTTCCGACGAAAAGTTTTCCGGACCTTGCGAAGGGAAAATTACGGTTGCGACATTTATAATTTTTACGGATTTTTCCGAGAGATGAAATATTTTGGACCAACGAGAGGGCGACACTTGTCACCCTCAAGTGGACGGCAATTGTGGGGAGTGGTTGGCACGTTGTTTTCATGGAAAATTCCATAAACCTTTGGTCAATGTTTGGCTAGATATTTTTGTAGTAGATGGATAAGGTGGGACCCACACACACTTGTCCAAATCTTCACCCTCCACTTGCTTTGATCTTGGCCATTGATTGGCCTATAAATACCCCTTAAGTTCAAGACTTATTCTTCATCCACACTTGTGAAATTCCAAGGCAAAATCCCTCCCTCCCTTTTTAGAAGCTCTCGTCCAACCTTCCCCTCCCCCTTTGTGAGGCCCCCGGCCGAAACCCCCCCTCTTCCTAGTTGTTCTCGTGAAATACCCCCCTCCTTGGTTGAAAAATATTCTCCAAGTATTGTTGTTATTCCAAAATACCTTGGCCCAAATCCCTTGTAGTATTCCAAAGTTACCTCTATACTAAAAGCCCGGAAAATACTACTATACTTCCTTTAGTCACTAAACGAAACCCTAGGGAAAATCTTCATAGTTGGTTGAAGTATTAAGTAGAAGTTGTGTAGAACTTCTAAGGGTTTCTTGGAGCGAATTGGAGCGTACAGAATAGGAGCTAAACCTTGCTCAGGATCGACTTTTAAACTTGGATAATTTTGGGCTTGTCGAGGTAAATATCTTTGTCCTTCTATTGTAATTGGAAATTACATACTGTAGTAGTATAGAAATGAGTATAAGACGTATATAAGGATGGTATAAAAGAAGAAACTGAATCAGACTTACATAGGGTGTATTTCTGATGAGACTTGTGTAGTTTGTGGGTAGGAAGTCTTTTGATTTTCCATAGAATAAGGAATCTTGTATCTAGAATTATTCTCTGAGTAGTCTAGACGTTGATAGACTTATATGACCGTTATAGGTTGAAATCGCGAGTAGCGTATTCTACTCGAAGGGTGGAAAAGGCTAGCGGGATTCTGATTTTGGAGCGTTTTGCTAATTCGTGTCGTCGCGAGGTATGTGATTCTTCCTATCCTCTTGAGCATGATAATTTAAAAGAATATATATATAGTACGGTAGACGTACGTGTGTTAACTGAACGTGATTTTACTTCGATGTCTTTTGACTTGAGTTTTAAATAATAAAAATCTTGAAGTATTTCAAAGAAATTAAGAATCGTTTTTGAAAGAAGAGTAATGCTTGGTTTTGAAAGCTTAAGAGTTATACTAGCTTTATGGGAAGTTAGGTATAACGACTTAAGAGAGATAAAAAGAATGGTTTATTGATTTTAGAAGTTAAGAGACTTGATCTTAAAAGATAAGAGACTTGACTTAATTGAATTGATATGAATTTTGTCAAAAAGTGTGAAACCTCATTCGTGAGTAATGAGTACTTGGTTTTTAAAGAATAATGTTTTACTGATTTCGGAAACGAGAATAAGTATCGAACGAACCACTGCAGCGTTAATAAAGGAAAATGTATTGACAATAATTAAATTATATTAAAACCAGTAGAAACCTCCATCTGCATAGAAGCTAAGATAAGATAAAATGGTATTACATTTCTTAGATCATGGCTGCTTTAATAAGATTGTTATAAACAAGAATAACCTACTCACACATAAGGCATACGTTATTCAATTGTTTTAAAAAAAGATTACGTTATTTGATTAAGACTATGAACTATGAAATCTTTCGAAAATAAGAGACTTGAATATTTGAAATTATGCAACTTGAACGTTTGGAAAAGAATGTTGTTACTTGACTTTAAAAAGGGAAAGTGTTTTGGTTTAAAAAGGAAGGCATAATATTGCCTTAGTTGATTTAAAAGGAAAGCAGGGTATTATCTTAATCTGTCTTAAAAGAGCGTTTAAATGTTAGGGTCGATTCTATACCGCGTCCATGGGATGGACCGGGAATGTATTTCACACGACACCATGTCCATGGGATGGACCGGGAATGTATTTCACTCGATACCGCGTTCATGGGATGAACCGGGAATGTATTTCACTCGACACCGCGTTCATGGGATGAACCGGGAATGTATTTCACACGATACCGAGTTCATGGGATGAACCGGGAATGTATTTCACTCGATACCGCGTTCATGGGATGAACCGGGAATGTATTTCACTCGACACCGCGTTCATGGGATGAACCGGGAATGTATTTCACTCGATACCGCGTTCATGGGATGAGCGAGAATGTATTTCACTCGATACGCGTTCATGGGATGAACCGAATGTATTTCACTCGACACCGCGTTCATGGGATGAACCGGGAATGTATTTCACTCGATACCGCGTTCATGGGATGAACCGGGAATGTATTTCACTCGACACCGCATTCATGGGATGAACCGGGAATGTATTTCACACGATACCGAGTTCATGGGATGAACTGGGAATGTATTCCACACGATTCTATACCGAGTCCATGAGATGGACCGGGAATGTATTCCATACGATCCGACACCGAGTCCATGAGATGGGCCGAGACACATTATACGTATCATACGATTTATACCTAGACTGCCGGCAGTGAGGAAGGAGTTCCACGGCGTGAGGATGACTTTGAGGCGTGAGTCCACGACTTGACATGATCGCTTTTATGTTATGAGCGTAGTTTTGTTATCATACATGTCTCTGTTTTATTTTAAAGCGTTATGATTTCGTTCTGATATTTTGATTTCACATACTTGGTACTGTTGTCTCGACCTCCTTTGGGGGGCTGCGTTCATGCCGCAGGTAGAGGTACATCGATTGTTGATCCTCGCTCATAGGATCACAGTTCGGCGTATTGGGAAGCTCCGTTTCTCCGGAGGCTTATCTTTTGGTATGTTTCCCTGAGTTGTAGGTTCTTGTACATTCAGGGGTATGGCGGGGCCCTGTCCCGTCATAAGTGTTATAACATTCTTAAGTGCAGAGAAATCTTGTTGTGGCGAGTTTGTAAAGGATGTCGCTCAAACATATATATATATATGCCGAAAGGCAACTTTTCTCAGATAAACTGTTTCTCACTTCATATTGTTTCATGTCTTGTTTTATATTCCGCTGGTTACTCTGATGTTGTATCACTAGGGTGCCCGGGGTAAGGCACCAGTCACGGGCCCGGGATCGGGTCGTGACACATACGATGACAACAAGCAGCAAAATGGATGAAAACTAATCAAAGGGGTTGGGCCCAGATATACATGCATACGGGAGAAACAAGTTACAAGACATCAAGTAACTACTCTAATGTAAAATGCAAGATTCAGAGTATATTTAGCATAATATAAGGTATACGGAGATGTACATCCAGTGTATATAGAAGTCAGCGTACCCTGTATACTTCTTATTATTCTGTCACAAATTTAGACACTGTTTTTTAGACTTTGATTGACACCATGCTTAAACTTATACCAACTACCTAGATCACAAGTCCTTGCCAAATCAGAATGTAAGACAATAACACCCATCTTGTAATGCTAACGTAGCATATTCAAGTATTAATGGCTAGTAAAAACGGATAGGCAAGTCATCAAGCCACACTAAACAGCATCGAGAGAATTTCACTGTTCCAATATCCCATTCCATTATGTGAGTAATTACAGTAAGCGTGAATCCATTTCGTGATTGTTAATAAGAGACAACAAACTTCGGCTAACTGAAATTGATTAACATGACACATCATTTCAGCATTAGCAGGAAAAAGAACAATAACACGACAAGACTGAGTTAAATATTATGATCCAACACAGAACACGACAAACATATAAACATAAAATTGAAACGAAGTCGAGAGGAATTTGAGTTTACCTTCTCCGGGCAGCGAACCGAGACAGCGTATCAAGTCGTCGATTCACTCTCGGGTGTATTGCGATGTGATTGAAGGGAATGACGTTTTTTTTTGTTGATTTGCTTTAAAGAATCAGGTTCTTAATACCTGAGGTTTGGCTATTATAGCTGTTATTTGCTACTGATTTCTTCTTCCTTTTGTATTTCTTTTCCGGATTGTGGACTGATTTTACCGTCGTTCTTCAAAAATGGATTTTCGATGCTACTCTCGATGTTTTTACTCTCTCTTTGCCCCTCTTTCCCTACTGATTTTCGATTGTTGAAGGATTGTTTCTTCTTGCTGCTTGATTCCTCCCTCTCCCTTATGTATGCAAATCGTTCCTATATATAGTCTCCAATTCTCGGTTCTAAACTTGGTAAACTTTGGTACCATTTGGACAGATTTCAGATTGATTTCCGTCAATTATTTGTTATGGTAAGTTAATATTTTTGAATTGGTTTGTGCGATTTTTTGGCATTTATTGGAGATTATTTTTATTCGATTTGGTGCTGATTTTTGGTAAGATTTTTATATGGTATGGTTCGTGGTATAAGGTAAGTTTCTTAGGGGTAATTTATGGTGGGCGGCTAAGTGTAAGGGTTGTTGTGGTGTTTATTTTATTTTAGGTTTAGTAGTAGTATCTTGGTGAAGATGCGATATGAAAAAGTGGATTGTGGGGTGTTGGGCCGGTTGGATCAGGGAGGAAAGTAGTGGGCTGGTCGAAATTCAATGGGTATTGGGCTAGTTTTAAGTGTATTAATTTTGGGTATTAGATTTAATTAGTGGAAAATAAGTGGGGTTTAGGTTAGTATTAAATGACTTAGGTGCTTTATTAGTTTTAGCTTGGGTTTTATTATTACAATAATAAATGTGGGCGTGCTATTTAATTAATGCTTAATGTTTTAAAATGCGATGCCGTTATTAAAATCTTATTTATTATGCATGCTTCGCGATGTTAAATTAAAATTGAATTAATGGGGGGTTTCAATTGCTTATGACATTACTTTGGATATTAATAAATGTGGATATAATTTTAAGGAATGCTTGATGCGACGCCATTATTAAATTATTTATTTATTTACGTATTTATTATTATTAAAATTATTAAGAATTAATGGAAATAGAATAGGGGTTAATTATGAATAATATTTATGCAAATAACGAATGCGGACGTGAGACTCAAAATGCTTAATACTCTTCGTAAAACGCGATGCCATTATTAAATCGCTTATTTATGTATGTATTAATATTTTATTGTTGCATTTTATTATTATAAAATTGTTAAAATTATTTTGAAAAATTAGTGTAATTTTATAGTTAATGACTGGACGAGAGGGTCAAAATTGGGTGTCAATAATAGGTTGTAAGAACGACTGGCCAACAACTATATATACTGCTAAGGGAGTTATGTGGGTTGATTCCATCTGCTGATAGAGCCAGACGGAGGTTCCTAGGGTCTTTTGCAAACTCAGGCTACTTTTCATTTATTAACTCCCAAGCTTTAGAATTTGCGGGATGTCGAAGCTTTCATCTTTGATCCTCTCACTTGCATGCCAAGTTAAGTCTTTAGCTGTTTGAGAGCACTGAAATATTCGACTAAACCTAGGTATAATAGGAAAGTACCATAAAACGTTTATAGGGTAACCCTACTCTATCTTCTTCACTTATGTCTTTTTTTCCATCTTGAAACAAAACATATAGGACATTTTTTTAGTTTTTCATACTGTTTTCTATAAAGTATGCAGTCATTAGGGCATGCATGAATTTTAATATACTCTAACCCTAATGCAGTCATTGTTTTCTTGACATCATAAAAAGACACATGCAATACATTTCCCTCTGGCAACATCTGAGATACAACATTCAATATCTCAGAAAAGCTTTTATCGGATAAACCAAATTACCCTTGATATTAAAAAGTTTAACTAGAGCACCTAACTTAGTGAAATTTGTGCACCCTTTATATAAAGGTTTCTCTGCCTCTTCAAAAAACTCTTTAAAATCTTTATTATCAACATAATTAATAAAAGCATCATTAACCATACTACAGTATCTTCATCATTGTAATCCATGTAGTTAGACTCAAACTGGTCACCTATTCTAGAGTATGCTTCTACACTTTTCCCCGTGCTAAAACTAGATTTTATATTCACTATCTATCCCATTAAAGAACAAATGTTCAGATACAATTTTTACGGGGTGAAAAGACAAATTTCCACATTGATTGCAAGGACACCTAATCACACTATTGTCTACAGCATTGGCTACAGCAAATTGCAAAAACTTCTTAACCCATTTATCATATACATGTGATAATGGAGAACATGTCATCTAGGACTTATCCATCAATGAATGGTAATAAGAACAATACCTGACACACAACGAAAGACATGCACACATATCATTCAACCACCTTAAAAGTACAAAATTACCAATAAAAAAAACAATGAAATGCTCGATTAAAATAGCAACAAAAAAAATAACAGTAAAAAATCACAACTGGACAGTTACAAATGAAATTTACAAGTCCAAACATTCTCAACATCAAATATTTATAGGTGAATTACTACCCTAAGTCCATTTCTTACTCCTAAGTTACTCAAAACAGATTCATAAGCGTACAACACATATTTGTTTAAGATCATTCTTGAACTAAACTGCCTAAAATTAGTTAATGAACAATCACTCGAACAAAAAAAGTACTTGTTAATTAGCAAAAAGTACTTGTTGACAAATAAAACAAATATTATTTTCGTTGTGAGTTAGAACAACAAAGAATCGTTTTGATTAGTTGCTGTTCTAATCGACGACATACCACAACACATATAACAAAACTTCCGAAGTAATGCTAGCATGAATATTATCCAATAGCTTGACAAAGTACTTAATCAGATTTAATATACCACAACACATCTAACAGGAGACAACTTGCACCAAAACAGATTCATACATTGGGTGAGACTTACATTAACAGATGATAATTTGTACGAAAATCTCATAGGCATAATTTATGCTAAAACAAGTTCTTTTCAGTAGATAAAACACAACTAACACATAGATATGAAGCTGAAACTGGATAAGCTTCATTTATACATATACTTTAATGAAAATTATGCTTTCTAAGAATTTAATACTTATAAGAAATAGACGAGTCCTAGTAAAATAATTTCTAACACATAGGCAGTGGCTAAAATATCATATATAAGCAATAGAACGACGATGCAGATTAACAACGCTAAAGAATGAAAATAAGCACGTCGGACATCTTTCTAATGATACAACAAGCAAACCGCCAAATGAACAATGAACATAATTTTTATAATACACACATAGCTATAAACACAAGAAAAATAACAGAGCCAACAAGAAGGGGAAGATTACCGACCTTTCTATAGTGCGGTGAACTGAGGTAAGGTCCTTTTGAATAAAAAACATACTTCGAGTTTTTCAAACCAGAAACAATAGTTTAAATCGGTATTTTTAGAAGAAGAAATCAGAAAAATGAGAAGGTATTTGGGAGTTTGAAAGGGGAAGAACGGGGGCTAAAAGATCATTGAAATGAACAAAGTTTGTTCTTTGTCTAGAAAGGGGAAAGGGTAAAAACGGGCTCTGTATTTTTAGGGAAAAGGATCAGAAAACTCTTTTTTGTGTTAAGGATTTCTGGAAGAGATATGAGGGAGATGGCTGCTGCGCTAGGTTTGGTTTTTTTGGAGATCGGGTAAAGAAATTTAGTGTTCTTGATTTTCCGATTTGGATTTAGTTTTTAGGGATATTGGGTTTAGAAATAAAATAGGTCGGGTCAGGTATATATAATTTTAAAAAAATTAAATTTATATTTTAAAAATCATCACAAAAACATGTGACGGTTGAAATCAGCGTCACACCACTGTCACAAAGCTGTGATGGTTAATAAAATCATCACATATCTATCACGAACAACCATTGACCAGAAAGTCAATGCAAAAATCGTCATAACGTGTGACGATTTCGAAAATGGTCACACTCAAACTGTCATCGTAGGTCATTTTTTTGTAGTGAGTCTTTTGTTGTTCTTTAATAATTTTGTACATTATTATGCATGTTATGTTGTGTTTTCAGGTTTTAAGCAATTCATAAGGTTCGAGGAGAATTCAAAGGAAATATGCGGTTATTGAGGACAAAAATACATATCTGGTCACAAGAGATAAGTCAAAGAAGCCCTGAGAAGCAATTTAAACATAATTACACAGGGTCTACAAGACTAATTTTCATAATTTGCTCGGATTTAGAGTCGCGACGCTTTGAGTGAAGAGTCGTGGCGCCTGACTGGCAGTGACCATCGATGGAATTAGAGCCGCGGTGCCTGGCTAAAGCGTCGTGGCACCGACGGCGGAAATTAGCGAGAAAATCCGAATTTTTACGAGGGTAAAAAGGTCCAAGAAGGTTTTTTCGATATATAAGCCCTGGGAGGCTGATTTTAGGGATGTATCATACTTTTGGAGGCAAGAAAACAAGAGGCTAGGAGCAATTTGAGACCACGATTGGTCAAGTTCTTTCTTTTCTCTTTTCTTTAATTCAGTTTATGTTGGTATTAAAGACAATTAGCGTTCTTAGCATGTCTATGAGCTAATTCCTTTATTAGAATTTTTGTCGAATCAGTTGAACCTCTATTATGACTTAATGCATTATTAGTATTTCTTATTCATCTATCATTATCTAATAAACTTGTATTTATTGAATTAGAATTGACCGACTATTAGTTTTCATTACTTATATATTTCAAATCAAGATCTGAAAAGAGAGATTGCTATAGTTGATTAGACATAGGTTTAATCTCGAACGAAAGTATCACGATTACTTTTGTAGCATGTAGGTTATTGATCTTAATCCTCCTATGTGGTATAATTTATCGTAGAAATATAGAAATGTCCACTTAGGTTGAGTTTTATATGTCCTAACCGGAATATAGAACACCTCAGTTAACCTGTTATTTTGATAAAAAGAAAGATTGCTAGTCTTGCATTAACGAATAATAGAGGGGATAGTTGATGATATTGGAAATACCAATTACCTCCATTACTGAATTAAACTCCAAGTATTTTTATTCTTAATTTATTCCTGCTTGTTAATTTAGCTGTTAGCTCTTAGTTTAGAAATCTCAATCTATAATTGTTTACCAAATAGAAACCAAAGATTAATTCGTTGGTAATTGATAATTAAGTCTCTGAGGACGATACTCGATCTTACCGATTTTTTTTACTCATTGTGATACGTACACTTGTGTAGCATATAGAAAATCACAACTGTGTACTAATTCAACTATGTTCTAAGATTTCAACATTGTATATATTATCATAAACTTTATATTTCCCCCCATCTCGTAATTTTTTTGACTGATTGTTCTATCTGATTTATACAAATCCTTCTAGTAAATTTGTTTATTTTCAATTCAGAGTCACCCCAAGAGGTTACACAAACCCTGACTGTCATGAAAACTGAGAAAAATACTTCAGAGAAGAAGAATTATGTTCTGATAACGAAGCATGGCGATCAACAATGTGAAGGTATTGCTTCTTCTTGTTGTGAATGTATTTGTATTGTACTTGAGTATCCAAAGAAAAATGCATGTGATTGCTTGGAGATTAGTTGTCTTTTACAATTTGGTGGTATAATACAATTCATTTACGAAGGGCTTGCTCCTCTTATTATAGGCTTGAAATTTCTCTCATATTGTACTAAACATATAATAGTCCTTCTATCTAAGTAGTCATGACAGGTTCATCTTTATTTGGTTTCTACTTTTATATATCATTTGACATCTTTAATGTGTTAATTTATTTTGAAGAATTTGCTTTGTAACATAAGGCCAGTAACTACTTATATAAGTAATTGTTTCATAGATTAATTATCTGAAATATGCTAATCCTTTATAGTGCTTGTTTGTGAATATCAGAGGCATTAAAAGACGATAGGAAGACCATGGCTGATAAAGCAACTGGTAAAAATGCGGCTGAGAAGAAATTTAATACTGGCGAGCCAAAGTGAAGGTATGTGGAGTTGTGGACATAATGTATGTTCACAAGGGTTAGTTCTATATTTTTCGGTTGATGAGTTAGTGGCCTTCCAAATTTGTTTGTCTGAGCAGCAACTCAACTGACTGATTGATCAATTCGATGTTTAAAGATCCTTTTAATGAATAATTTTATTTTTAATTCAGAGTCACTCCAGACCACGACAGACATGAAAACTGAAAAGAAAATTGATGAGAAGAACAATGTTCTAAAAAGGAAGTAAGGTGTAGGTATAGCCTCTTTTATTTGGTACTATATTTGGTATTTGTGTTTGAATATCCTAGGGTGCATGCAAATATAGATACAGATTTATTTGTCTTTAACAATTTTATGATACACACTAAGTTCAGAATTCTTTCGTCTTACCAAGTGTTTTGTCGGTAATGATATGCTTGAAATTTCTCCCAGGCCTTCTAAGTGATCGTGATAGGTTCATATTAATATATATTTACTCTTATATATCATTTGATATCTTTAATTTGAACAATTTGCTTCAAGACTTGTGTAACACAATATTAAGAACTACTTTTTGACTTAGTAAGTTTCTTCGATAGATTGAATCTGAAATATACTACAACTTTTGATGCTCTTGTTTTATATATCAGAGACATTCAGAGAGGATGTGAAGTAACTGTTAAGAATTCTAAGAAAGATTCAGCCTCAACTTTTGCATTAACTGGATTGTTAAGTGTATTTTGTATACGCTTTTTGAATCATTTTTAGTTAGTATTTTACTCGTTTTTGTTGTGTTTAGTATAGTATTAGGTTTGTTTTTCTTTCTTTGAGTCACAGCGGTTCAAAACGGCAAAATGGCGAAAAGGAACGAAAAATGGGCATAAAAGGAGGAATCCGAGGACAAAAAGGACAGAAATTGAAGACCCGGACGAAATCTAGGCAGCGCCGAACAGCAGGACCGCGGCGCCGGAACATCAGAGAAGACACAGAACTTTGGGCACCGCGGTGCCAGTCTGCAGGGCCGCGGCGCCTGTAAGGAATTCGAGAATCTGAGGTTAATTTGGACAGGGGCAGAAGGGTCCATAGGGCAGGAAAATTACAACATACTAAAACCGTAGGGATTATTCTATGAGAGAGGGGGGTTATTCTAACACACAACATATCACATGGCAAGGATTGGAAGCTACAATTGGAGACTTTAGTTCGCAGTACTTTTCTTTCTTTCTTTTTAATTCAGTTTATGTTTGGAATTGTATTAGTTCTTAGCGTGACTATGGCTAGGAGCTAAAAACTTTATTAGGGCTTTCCTTTTGAATCGCTTGAAACTCTATTTCATGACTTAATGCATTAGTTGATTTCTTCTTCACTTGATTAAGATTTATTCAATAATTGGTATGAATGTTTGATAGTTAATTGATCATTAATTATCATAATCTATATGATTTCGAATCAAGAACCGAGAGGAGAGATTTGAATATGCTGTAATTGAATAGACATAGGTTAAAATCGCGGACGAAAGTACCCCAATACTTGTGTAGCACTATAGGTTACTGTTCTTAATCCTCATATGTGGTAAATCCTATCATAAAAATATAGAAGGGTTATGCACTGGGGTTGAGCGATTATATATCCTAACCGAAATATAAGACAATCTAGTTAACCGCTATCTTAACGTAGAAGAAGAAGTCATTCTAGTTGCATTAAGGATTGAATAGAGTGGACAGTCGAGGATTTTAGAAGCCCTAATTCCTTCATAACTGATTACAACTTCAACAGTTTAGTTAATTCTTGCAATTATTCTAGTAGTTAAACAAAAAAACCAACTCTGATATCGATTGCTAAATAGATAATATAAAATAGATGAACGATAATTAGAAACCAGTCTCTGAGGAAGATATTCGGTCTTATCAGACTATACTACTTGTGAACGATACGTACACTTGCGTGAGCACGTGGAAATCGCCCAACAAGTTTTTGGCGCCGTTGTCGGGGACTGGCGTACTTCTAATATCGAACCATCTATTTTTATTTCTACTTTGGTTTTTTTTTTTTTTAATGTTAGAACCCTGTTGCCTTGATTTGTTTGTTGATTTTGGTCTATTTCAGGGATTTAGTGTATGCGAAGAAGGAGAGGAGCAGATACACTTGTTCCCTTCAACCCTGAAATTGAGAAAATGTGTAAGCAAAATAGGCGAAATAAAAGGATAGCTGATTCAGTGACCATGGACAACCAACCACCGAATCATAATAGGGCAAACAACGAGGTTCCTGAACATATAGAGGAGCAAATACCGACCCCAGCAGAAAGAAGCTTGGGAGATTATGTTATGCCTAAGGTTACTGGTGCACAGACATGCATCAGGCTCCCAGAAATAGGGGCAAACAACTTTGAGATCAAGCCAGCCATCCTGAGCATGGTCCAGAACACAGTACAGTTTGGGGGATTGCCATCTGAAGACCCCCACATGCACATTGCCAACTTTCTGGAGCTGTGTGCCACTTTCAAGTACAATGGCGTTACTGACGATGTCATTAGACTGAGGCTCTTCCCGTTCTCACTTAGGTACAGATCCAAGAGCTGGTTGAACTCACTACCTGCCAACTCCGTCACCACCTGGCAGGATCTAGCCCAAAAGTTTCTTGCAAAGTTCTTCCCTCCTTCAAAAGCGGCAAAGTTAAGGGGAGAGTTAAACAATTATTACCAGGTGGATGGTGAGTCACTCTACGACGCATGGGAGCGATTTTAGGATCTGCAAAGGAAATGCCCACATCATGGCATAGAGAAGTGGATGTTAGTCCACATTTTTTATAATGGGCTGAGTGGTACTACTCATACCATCATTGATGCTGCAGCAGGGGGAGCATTCATGAGAAAGAGTGTCAATGAGGCACATGAGTTACTGGAAGACATGGATGCCAACAATCATCAAGGGGCAGATGACATGTCAGTGAATAGCCGGAAGACTATGGGCATACATGAATTAGATGTCATCACTTCCCTGAATGCACAGGTGGCCCTTCTGACGAAGCAACTGCAGCAGAACACTATGTTTGTGCATGCCGTCCAGATGTCGGTACATTGTGAGATTTGTGGTGGACCGCACTCCTTTGACAGATGCACAACGGTGGACCCTAATAATGTGCCAATGGAGCAGGTTCAGGCAGTTGAGAATTTTCAGCGGCCTTATAATTCCAACACATACAATCCAGGGTGGAGAAATCACCCTAACTTTTCGTGGAGGAACGACCAGGCCCAGCAGCAACCATATCAAGGTAATTACCAGAACCAGCAAGCACAGAATCAGGCTACCTCATCCCAGCAGTTTAGACCACCTACACAACAGGAGAAGCCTGATAAGCTGAGGGTTGCATTGCTTACACTCACCAATTCACAGAATCAGTTCATAACTGAAACCAGGTCCTCTCTCAAAAACCTGGAAACGCAGGTTGGGAAACTGGCGAAGATGGTAACCAACAGGCCGCAGGGTACTCTCCCAAGCAATACAGAGGTCAATCCAAGAGAGCAGTGTCAGGCAATGTTGTTAAGGAGTAAGCGGTTGGAGCGAGTTGCTCCAACACGCGTTAGTTCATGAGAAGAGGTGAAAAGCGATTGAGGAAGGAAAGGAGGAGGTTACTGAGGACCACCCTACAGTTGAGAAAGCTCCATCAGCACCTTTGAGGGAAAACACTGATAGAATCCCTTACCCTCAGAGGCTCCAAAAGAAGGCCATAGACAAGTAGTTCTCCAAGTTCTTGAAGGTATTTAAGAAGCTTCACATCAATATCCCCTTCATTGAGGCGTTAGAACAAATGCCCGAATACTTCAAATTCATAAAGGAGATACTTGGGAAAAAGATAAGGTTGGCGGATTATGAGACAGTAGAGCTGACAGAGGAGTGCATCGCCATCTTACAAAAGAAATTTCCTCCAAAGTTGAAAGATCCAGGAAGCTTACCCTGCCGTGCACTATTGACAAAGTAACATGCAACAGGGCACTTTGTGACTTAGGGGCTAGTATCAATCTCATGCCTCTGTCTATGTTCAAGAGATTGGGTTTGGGGGAAGCCAAACCAACCACAGTTAATCTGCAGCTGGCTGATCGAACCATGGTGCACCCCAGGGGCATAGTGGAAGATGTGTTTGTCAAGGTGGGAAAATTCTTCTTCCCAGCAGACTTCCTCATTCTTGACATGGAGGAAGATGATGAAATACCCATCATTTTGGGGAGACCATTCCTTGCAACAGGTAGAGCCCTAATCGATGTGGAGAAGGGAGAATTGAGACTACGTATTCAGGAAGAAGAGATGATATTCAAGGGGTTCAAATCCACCATTGAGTCCCAAGCCAGCAACAAGTGCTTTGCAGTAAGCACAACTGACACAACAATTCAGCAAGCATAGACCAAAACTAGGGAGATCATTCTTACAGCTGTGAACCCACAGACTAGTTTGAAAGCTGCAACAAAAGTTCATGACATGAAAGCTGACAAACAGGTAAATCTTAATGAACCCAATAATGTGAAAAAGAAAAATAGAGTAAGGAAGAGGAAAATGATTTTTAAGTGGATAGGTTGTGGGGTTGATTCACTCTAATGATTTGATAAGGAACCTGAGTCCGGCTATAAGACGTTAAAGACAGCGCTACTTGGGAGGCAACCCAAGGTTTAAATTATGCAATTTAGTTTTGTTAATACAGTCTCACTTTGGGTATTTTTGTTGTGTTGTGATGACAGGTGAAGGAATAGGACATGAAGCACGGAAAAACGCTGGAGACAGGAAATCGGTGCAGCGCCACGGCGCCAAAATACAGAGTTGCGGCGCCAAATGTTCAAAGAGGTGCACGAGTTTGGGCGCCGCGGCGCAGGACAGCAGGACCGCGGCGACGGGTCGGGAATTCAGAAAATAAAATACCCTCAACCCCCACATCCCTTCCCACATAAACCCAAACCCTTCCTCTCTCTAAAAACTCCAAAAATCCTCTCTCTCTCACACAAAAATATCTTCCACAAACTTCCCAAATACTTCCAAAAATCCCTACACACCACCCCCATTAAAAACCCTCATAGATTTCACCATCACCATTCTTTCACTTGGGTCAAAAAATTTATGAAGAAAAACTCTTCAAAAAGGTAATCTTCATCAATTCTATTGAAAATTTCTTGGTTAGTTGTCACGACCCGAAACCCGGGCCCGTGACTGGTGCCCTACCTGGGCACCCTTATACCCACACATGACATATAACCAGTGTAAGCTTTAAGAAAAATCATAATCTCATAAAATAAAAATAGGCAAGTCGACAAGGCCGCCACTTTTCATAGAATTGTCCAAACGGACTACAATCGTACACCCGTTCAACCCTCACATGACTACAGACCTCTAAGAGTTTACAGTAACTATGACGGGACAAGGCCCCGCCGTACCCCTGAATATACACAAGTCAAAATGGAAGACCTGTACCAAATGACTAGGCTCCGGAACAATGGAGCAATCCCAAGACGCTGAGCAAGGATCCTAAGCTCGAGGATCACCAAACTGTGTACATATACCTGCGGGCATGAACGCAGCCCCCCGGAGAGGGGGTCAGTACAACAATGTACCAAGTATGTAAACATAAAGTACAGTAAATAAGATCATGACTTGCTAAAAGCTGACAGGGACAAGTATGAAAATCAAATACCAGATCCAACCGTGCCATATAAAATAAGAGCCAACTGTACTTTGTAAAAATAGATAGTCCACTGTGCCTTTTTAAAACAAATGAGAGTCATATCAAAATAATGAATGTCTTTCCATATAATCATCATACTGTCATGAGTATCTATACTCGCCTCATGGATACATGTTCATGGAGTCATATACCTATACTGCCCGGCCTTCTAGCGACGGTCCGCGATGATCATATAAGGTATACTGCCCGACCCATTCTGGGACACGGTAAAGTCATGTAAGGTACACTGCCCATCTAAGATATACTGCCCGACCCATTATGGAACACGGTAAAGTCATAAATACCTACTGCCCCTCTAAGGTATACTTCCCAGCCTATTCTGGGACACGGTAAAGTCATATAAGGTATATTGCCCATCAAAGGTATACTGAGCGGCCCATTCTGGGACACGGTAAAGTCATATAAGGACCTACATTAGCTTTTACCACATTAAATATGCATAATGGCCGCTGAATTTCCAGCATTCCAACGCCACAAAATAGTCCCTAAAACTGCACAACAATATCCCACAGTTTTAATGGTGTTCTCGGCCAACAACTACAATCCAAAACCCTTTTCAATATTCCTTATAATCCAATCCAAGTTCCAATACTTCAATATAAGTCATATAAACTATAAATAACAATATTTCCTTCATTTTAACATGCAAGTAGTGACGTTCATAACAACAATAATAACAAACGAAGTCCGACAATCAAAACTGCCTAGATTTCGGCCAACATGCTAAACAACCTCATGCATTTCTTATTCTCCAATTCTCTTAACACAAGTTCACCCATTAATTATAACAACATGTAATATCCAATTACTTTAAAAGAAGAAGAACTCTTACCTCAACTTTTAGCCCAAAACAGTCCAAAAGGATTCGATCAATAGCTTCACTTCCACACCACTTCTTCAAGCTCCAACAACTCTCATGTAACCTCTACAAGCTTGTAACCATCTTCCTTTCTTGTTTTGATTTCAAAAAGTTCATCTCAAGTTTAGGGTTTCAAGATAAAGTTTCGGCCAACCCATGGCTTAGGGTTCTTGGAGAGTTAACTTGGCTTAGAACTTGATTAGGGTGCTTAATCTTGGATAATAACTTAGTCTTTTTCTTACACTTTGCTAGGGATTTCGATACTTAGAGCTTAAGAGAAGAGAAGAGAGAAAGCTTTGGAAGAGGAAGATATTGGTGTAATGAATAAGTCTTGATATACACTTCTCTTTATAGATAATCTTTGCAAGACAAGTGGATGGGGGACCCATGTGGACCACTTGTCTTCACTTTAAAAAAATATATCTTCCACACTAATCCCTTCACAAAATATTAATCCAACACTTAGCTAAATCTCACTATTTTCGATGGAACCCCCCAACCCCCCCCCCCCCCCCTCCCCCAAATTGTGAAATTTTCAATTAGCTCATATTCTTAATCCCAAGACTTCATAATACAATCCAAAGTTCATAACTCCATTTGGAAAGAATTCAACCACTAATATAATTTTCGTCGTCTCCAAAAAATTTCCATAAAGTAATGTAAATATACTTTCCTTCCAACCTTTCAATCTTATTTCCTACTTACGTTCTCACTTATATGCCCTGGAACTATGAGGTGTAATATTCTTCCCCCCTTAGAAACATTCGTCCTCAAATGTTCATCAAAGGTCTCAAGCTATACAAATTTCGGCATAGTCTCATTTAACTATACCTATCAACCTATACTCATTAGTGTGCACGCGACCACAGATGCTGCAAACCTGCGATGTTTGACCGCTGCGGATCCTGCGTCGACCGCGATCTTTGTGCACGAAATTCACAGCTCGCATTTTTCTCACTTACTCTCTTCTTCTTCTACAAGTTCCAACAATACTCAGCAAACACAAGAATGCCTCTCATGGCCACAATATAACACATAGTCTCATTCTACCTCCGATAGTCCTTAGCATATTGTACTTCCTTTGTAATCAAAGTGACATTCATAAGGTCCTATTGCAGTTCCTTAAAATCGATAATACCATTTCCAAACGGCTCAACAATAATTAACGACAATCACAAGTGGTCTATACTCAAATCAAGGAATCACAACCAAGCTATACAACTATTTTACCAACCTGTATACAAAGCCCATATATTCCCCTTCTGGGCTGCTGTCGCTTTCTCATAGCTGCAACCACAATAATACGTCAGGGAGGGACTACCCTAACAACATAGCTCTATCGCACGATCTTAGATTAAGAAAAATAGAAACCAATCCTAAATGTACTGTAGCCTCATGTTTATGGGTGTGGTGCAATCTGGCGATAACGAGACTCTCGCACGGTCTGTAGAAATTCTGAGGACTAACTGCTCTGATACCACCTTGTCACGACCAGAACTCCGAGCCCGTGACTGGTGCCCTACCTGGGCACCCTTATACCCACACATGACATATAATCAGCGGAAGCTTTAAGAAAACTAATAATCTCATAAAATAAAAACAGGCAAGCCGACAAGGCCGCCACTTTTCATAGAATTGTCCAAACGGACTACAACCGTACACCCGTCCAACCCACACATGACTACAGACCTCTAAGAGTTTACAGTAACTATGACGGGACAAGGCCCCGCCGTACCCCTGAATATACACAAGTCAAAATGGAAGACCTGTACCAAATGACTAGGCTCCAGAACAATGGAGCTATCCCAAGACGGTGAGCAAGAATCCTAAGCTCGAGGATCACCAAATTGTGTACCTATACATGCGGGCATGAATGCAGCCCCCTGGAGAGGGGGTTAATACAACAATGTACCAAGTATGTAAACATAAAGTACAGTAAATAAGATCATGACTTGCTAAAAGCTGACAGGGACAAGTATGAAAATCAAATACCAGATCCAACTGTGCCATATAAAATAAAAGTCAACTGTACTTTGTAAAAATAGAGAGTCCACTGTGCCTTTTTAAAACAAATGAGATTCATATCAAATCATGAATGTCTTTCCATATAATCAGCTGTCACGACCCGTTCCGGGGCTCGTGACTGGTGCCTTACCCGGGCACCCAAGTAGTCATACATCAGAGAAAATCAGCGGAACATAAAAACAATACATGAAGCAAGAGATATTATATATAAACAGGCCAACCAAAACAGTTGCCTTCTGTATATAAATACATAAAAACCCGAACAGTTTAATCCTTTACAACCCCGCCACACTTGCGATTACTACAGACCTCTAAGATTTACAACAACCATGACGGACAGGCGGGCCCGCCATACCACGAATGTACAAGAACCTACAACTCGGGGAACACATACAGAAGAATAAGCCTCGAGAAAGCGGAGCTTCCAATCTGTTGGCTGTGATCATGGCGAGGATCAACTAGGTGTACTCTACTGCGGCGTGAACGCAGCCCCAGAGGTCGATCTGGCAGTACCAAGTATGTGGCCCGAAAATCTGCGGTTAAATCATAACAGTCTATATCAAGCATGATACATGTATGATAATCAAAATACAGAAAGCAACATAAACGCAGTCAAGTCAGGGACTCACGCACTCAAAGTCATCACTCAATATATAACTATGGGTCTCACGCCCACAACATCAATCCTGTTCGCATCATGGCGCGTGCCGGAGTTGCGCCGGTGTAGACATGTCCATGATGCAACAACAATAACAATGCCACGTAGCCCGTACCACATGCCGCCGGTGCGGGCGTATGTCCATGTAACATCAACAACAATATCTTTGGGTGGTCAACCTGCGCGCGTAGCCACATGCCCCCGGAATTCTACATCGGTGCAGACACGTCCATGTAACAATAATAACCATATATCGGGTAATCAACCTGCGCGTAGCCACATGCCCGGAATTCTACATCGGTGTAGGCATGCCCATGTAACAATAATAATGGAAGCATACGTGGAATCTTAGTCCATTTGCCGACGCGTCCAAGTAAGCTCTCAACAAGTCAACCTGTTACACCCCGTATGTACAAGACATGTTTTAAGGTAGTACGTAAGAGCTCACAAGTGTTAAGATTTGTGACTTGTAAAAAAATTATCGGAATTATGGAATTGTCGGAAAAACGTAATATTGTGTGAATGGGAGGCGACACGTGTCACCACCTTATGTTGTCTTGGACGAATTGAAGCATGGACACAATGGTCATTTGACCCTTGTTAGGAAGACAAGTCTTGCTAGTAGTCAAGCTTGAGAAAGTTGACTAAGTCAAAGGGTCCAAAGTCTTGATATTTTATAAGTTTTCATCCAAACCACCCATTTGTTTGTAGCATGACCCTCCAATGCACTATATAATACTAGTAGTGCAAGACTTGACTAACACTTAGCCAAAATTCACAAAAATTTGAAGAACACCCATAGGGAGCTCTCGGGTTCAAGGAGGAAAAAAGGGAAATTTTTTTGTTTGTTGTCCAATAATCTCCCCACTTTAAACCAAGGTTCCTAAGTGTATAGTGAGTGTATCTCAATAGAAAAATCTTGGAAAAAGATAGTTTACGGGTTAGTCGCAAAGTGAAAACCTAGTGGCTTTCTAGGTTTTGGATTGGAAGTTGGAAGGAAAGTTGTTGGTGTTGTTCTAAGGGTCTCAACGAGCGGATTGAAGTGTCTTGGAGAGGTTCTAAACTACTAAGGAGCGACTTCGGATTGGAATTGGATTAAGATTCGTTGAGGTATAATCTTGTCCTTTAATGTGTTACAAGATTATATATTTATATTGTTGTTGTTAGCTTTACGTGTTGCTAGCATGAAGTTGATATGTAGAAGTTTATAAGGATTGTGGATTGATTGTAGCCTTGGAAATCCGGAATGTAATGTAAGCCATGTTAAGTTGGATTTCAATTTAGTCGTTATTAGAATCGTCGCATGTTATGGATTTGAAGATTGTGGTAGTTTTAATCAAATGCGACTTGATAGCATGTTATGTTAACAATTTGGATTGAAATGGAAATTTGATAAGAATTGGTATGGTTGAACTTTAGGTGGTCGAATTTGGACTTTTAGTTTGTTATTCATTTGTATTGGACTACCTTCTATATTATTGTGAGCCAATTGGGGCTGTTTAGTTATTCATTTGTATTGGACTACCTTCTATATTGTTGTGAGCCAATTGGGGCTGTTTGGTTATTGTATTTCGGCCTTGAAAAAGGTGGCAAAGTAAGTAAAACAAATGAGGTGTTGTCCGATTTTCTGTAGAATTTGGCGACTTAGCACTTAGAATATTCTATGTTTGAAGTAAGAGGTTAATGGACGTATTGTGACCATGATAGGTTGAAGAACTAAGTATAGCGTATCCTACTTGAAGAATGGAATAGCTCAAGGTTGAAGTACTTTGGAGCATTTTACTACTTGTCGACAATCGTCGCGAGGTATGTGAACCTCTTCTTTCTTTGGCATGATCCTACGTATGAAATCTCCATGTGATAGTATTTCAAGATTCCTTCTACTCTTAGAAGTTAAGAAGTATTTGTCACGACCCGACCGGGCATGGTAGTGCCCTACAGGCACTTACTGCATCATCGAGAGATAATCAGTGGAACATACATGAAACTTATAAAATAAACAACAGAAATAAAACAACAGGTTAGCCGATAAGGCTACCTCCCTGGACATATATACATATACATAAACAACAAGCGATTACCTCCGCAGTTTACAAACCGACCCGACATGTGACTACGCACCTAAGAGTTTTAACGTAACAAGCGTGGCGGGACAGGCCCCGCCATACCACAGATGTACATAAGTCTACCATCGGAAACCGTACCTGAATAAGCCTCGGAGCAATTGGAGCTTTCTCCCAAAACTGAACCGAGATCCTAATAGCAAGAATCACCAACCTGTGCACCTAATACCTGCGGGCATGAGCGCGCCCCGAAGAAGTCGATGCAACAGTGCAGAGTATGGAGCAAATAAGGTGCAACAATCATATCATAACTGCATAAAAGAATGTCATATAAACTCCTGAAATCAATCGTATAATTACCGTTCCTTTCCTTCTTTCAATAAGATTTAACAACATGTTCTTACCTACTTACTTAAGAGATTAATCAAGTTATTCCACATAACTTACTTATCTTACTTAACATAATCCGGCCCATTTGCGGGACACGGTGTACTGACGAATCATGTGACATAATCCGGCCCGCCTGTGGGGCTCGGTGTACTGTGGAATCATGTAGCATAATCCGGCCCGCCTGTGGAGCTCGGTGTACTGTGGAATCATGTAGCATAATCCGGCCCGCCTGTGGAGCTCGGTGTAAGATGACGTAACCCGGCCTATGTGTAGGCTCGGTGTAAGATGACGTAACCCGGCCTATGTGTAGGCTCGGGGTAATATGGCGTAATCCGGCCTATGAGTAGGCTCGGTGTATCTCATAACGTAATCCGGCCTATTTGTAGGCTCGGTGTATTTCATAACGTAATCCGGCCTATTTGTAGGCTCGGTGTATTTCATAACGTGTCCGCCTGTTGTAGGCTCGGTGTATTTCATAACGTAATCCGGCCTATTTGTAGGCTCGGTGTATTTCATAACGTAACCTTTTAAATCGTATTACTACTTCTTCTTAAGTTGTCATAACAACTTCCCATAAAGCTATTATAACGTTCTTTCATATTAGAGAACTTAAGGCATTTAATTCTTGCAACATTAGGGAAAACTAAACCCAACCATACTACGTACATACGTACTTAAAAGAATCATAAAACTTCTTCTTTTTAAAACTCAAGTCACATACTCTTTAAAATCATGTCGTCAATACTTTAGAAATCAAGTCCACAACTTAAAAAAAAGATAAAGTTTCCAAATCCTTAGAAGACAACCAAAGTTCATAGTCTTAAAACCTTATAACGTACATTCTTTAAAGTCCACTTACTTATACTTATAAACAAATCAAGATACATAGCTTTGAATCAAATCTCATAATTTCCTAATCCTTTCTTACCAACACCTCGCATAAGGCTTGGTAAAGACTTGGGATAACTTTGACATAAACTTAACATAGAGCAAAATCACACGACTACCTCTTAGCTTCTAAGAGTAGGAGGAAACATGAAATAATATCACGTGGATATTTCATACGTAGGATCATGCCAAAGAAGAAGAGGTTCACATACCTCGCGACGACTAGCGACAAGTAGCAAAATGCTCCAAAGTACTTCAACCTATAATGGTCACAATACGTCCATTAATCTCTACTTCAAACGTAGAATATTCTAATTGCCAAGTCACTAAATTATACGGAAAATCGGACAGCCACTCCTTTGTTTTTACTTACTTTGCCACCTTTTTAAAGGGCGAATAAAATAACCAAACAGCCCGATTGGCTCACAACAATATAGAAGGTAGTCCAGTACAAATGAATAACTAAACAGCCCCATTTGGCTCACAATTTAGAAGGTAGTCTAATATAAATGAATAACAAACTACTACAAACTACAAGTCCAAATTCGGCCACCTTGAGTTCAACAATACTAATTCTTATCAAAATTCCATTTCAATCCAAATGTTAACATAACATGATATCAAGTCGCATTTGATTAAAACTACCACAATCTTCAAATCAATAACATGCGACGATTCTAATAACGACTAAATTGAAATCCAACTTAACATGGCTTACATTACATTCCGGATTTCCAAGGCTTACAATCAATCCACAATCCTTATAAACTTCTACATATCAACTTCATGCTAGCAACACGTAAAGCTAACAACAACAATAAAAATATATAATCTTGTAACACTTTCAAAGAACAAGATTATACCTCAACGAATCTCAATCCAATCTTCAAATCCGAAGTCGCTCCTTAGCAACCTAGAGCCTCTTCAAGACACCTCAATCCATCCTTGAGACCCTTAGAACAACCCCAACAATTTCCTTCAAACTTCTAAACATAACCTAGAAAGACGACGAGGTTTTTGCTTTGCGACTAATCTGAAAACTCTCTTTTTAGGATTTTCTATTGAGATACACTTACTTAACACTCATGAACCTTGGTTTAAAGTGTGGAGCTTATTGGACAAGAAACAAAAAATTTTCTTCCTTTCCAAGAGGGAACCCGAGAGCCTCACTTGAGTTCTTCAAATTTTTCTTGAAATTTGGCTAAGTATGGAGCTCTCTCTTGCTACTAGTACCCTTATATAACAACATGGAGGGCTAAGATGTGAACAATTGGGTGGTGTGGATGAGGTCTTAACAATAATCAAGGCTAGTGGTCCCCTTGACTAAGTCAAACATGTCAAGCTTTCAAGTTGCAAGACTTGTTTTGCTAACAAGGGTCAAATGACCCTTGTGCCCTTGTCCAATTCGTCCAAGCTCACTTAAGGGGGGGGGGGGGTGACACGTGTCGCCCTCCCATACGTCACAATAAAACGTTTTCCGAAAATTTCATAATTCCGATAAATTTTTTTACAAGTCTCAAAATCTTAACATTGTGAGTTCTTACGTACGTTCTAAAACATGTCCTGCAAATACGGGGTGTAACATTCTTCCCCCCTTAGAAACATTCGTCCCCGAATGTTCTTTCGGGGTCAAACTTATAATTAGCGACATAGTTTCCTTTCACAATCCCGACATACTAACAGTGCCACAAATGGCCCTAGTACCTCGCACATGCTTATCCGTCCATCATAAGCCCAAAAGAGATTATCTTTTCGTACTTCCAACTCCTTCTAACATATACATAGTCTCAATACAGTCTGTTCATGAAACTTAAACATACCACAACTTTATCATGCATACAAATTTCTAAAGGGTCGAAGATATACCTGAAATCATATAGACGGTTCAAAAAGACCGCTAAAGCGGGAACTTCCATCACGACCTGCGCCACGGCTGGTGTGTGAACATCTGCTAGCTACCGAAGGAGACGAACCATCGATCCAAGAGATCGTGATATCCTCACGAAGCTCTCCTACTAGGACAATCCTCAACATATGTCCTCGACGGCCACAGTAAAGCAGCGCGATGCACGGCGACATTCCCATGGTGATGTCGGCCCGCAGCGTGAGCGAGGAAAAGTGGCCTGACGCCTAGAACCCATGTGCGCATACTGAATCCAAGCTCTGGAGCTCGACCGCTCCCGAATTACGGTGATCTAACCCCGCCGTAAAATCGGGAAGGAGCACTGCGTCTTGGTGAGAGACCTAGCTTTCTTTGAGGCTCTCCACCTCGAAAATCACCCTGAACCCCTGCCGTTTTAGCCCTCTTGGGCTGGCCTTGGTCTGGTCGGTCCTCTCTCTCCCTGTCCTCAATCCCCTGTGCATAGGCCTGCATCCTAGCAATGTCCATACCGGGCTGAAGAGCCACCCCCAAACATGCGGTAATCATATGACGGTCTAGCCCCATCACGTAACGATGAACTCTATCCGCCATGTCAGCTACTATAGTGTGTGCATGCCTGGCCAAGGAGTCAAACTCCAGGCTGTACTCTCTAATAGTCCTGCCATTCTGCCTCAAAGTCAAGAACCTGTATACCCGGGCACTCCTCATCTCAGGAGGCAAAAAGTGATTCATGAAGGCCTCTGTAAACTCTTCCCAAATAGCTGGAAGAGCATCCCCACCTCTCGAAAGCAACCACGACTCAAACCAGTTCAACGCAATATCGCGTAACGGTGAAGGCTAACACAATCGACTCGTATCCGAGGCCCTAAGCACTGCATAGTCCGTTGTAGGCTGCGAGCGAACTCTTGAGGATCTTCCCGGATCTCGAACCATAAAACTCGGGTGGACTACAATGAGAAAATCCCGTATCCTCAAATGCGCTCTGGGTTAGCCGCTCTCATTTGCCCTACCACTATGCTAGTCAAAAGCCCGACCGCTCTCCATAATCCTAAACTCGCCCGGCTGCGGGCAGGGGCTCGGTGCCGGAACCTCTGGAGCTACGCGCTCTCGGCTCCTCTCTATCTGGCGTGGCTGAACTCGCCCGACCGCTACTACCTCGGGCATAGTGCATGCCGACTCCTGGTAACTCTCTGCGCACCACTGGCAGCTCCTGCTGCTGCCTTGCCCTTCTGGGCCCTGGTCGCCTTCCGTGGAGGCATAGCTGATTCACATACATAAGAATACGTCAGAGGGGATTCAACCTAATAAGGCATACTCTGCACGATCTCGGAGAGAATAATGGAAACCAATCCTAAATGTCCTGCGACCTCACGATTATAGATGTGGTGCAACACACCGATAATCAAGACTTACTGAACACGATGCGTAGACACTTTCCGAGGACTAAGCGCTCGATACCACTTTTGTCACGACCAGGCCCGGGCGCGCGGTGCCCTACACAGGCACCGCTACGACATACATCGAGAGATAATCAATGAACATACATGAAACTTATAAAATAAACAATGAAATAAAACAACGAGTTAGCCGATAAGGCTACCTCCTCGACATATATACATATACATAAACAACGTGATTACCTCCACTTTAGTTTACAAACCGACCCATGACATGTGACTACAGGACCTCAAGAGTTTTAACGTAACAAGCGTGGCGGGGCGGGCCGCCATACCACAGATGTGCGTAAGTCTACCACGTGAAAGCGGTACCTGAGATAAGCCTCGGAGCAATTGGAGCTTTCTCCCCAATGAGCGAGATCTAATAGCAAGAATCACCAACTGTGCACCTAATACTGCGGGCATGAGCGGCCCAGAAGAAGTCGATCTAACAGTGCAGTATGGAACAAAAATAAGGTGCAACAATCATATCATAACTGCATAAAAGAATGTCATATAAACTCCTGAAATCAATCGTATAATTACCGTTCCTTTCCTTCTTTCAATAAGATTTAACAACATGTTCTTACCTACTTACTTAAGAGATTAATCAAGTTATTCCACATAACTTACTTATCTTACTTAACATAATCCGGCCCATTTGCGGGACACGGTGTACTGACGAATCATGTGACATAATCCGGCCCGCCTGTGGGGCTCGGTGTACTGTGGAATCATGTAGCATAATCCGGCCCGCCTGTGGAGCTCGGTGTACTGTGGAATCATGTAGCATAATCCGGCCCGCCTGTGGAGCTCGGTGTAAGATGACGTAACCCGGCCTATGTGTAGGCTCGGGGTAATATGGCGTAATCCGGCCTATGAGTAGGCTCGGTGTATCTCATAACGTAATCCGGCCTATTTGTAGGCTCGGTGTATTTCATAACGTAATCCGGCCTATTTGTAGGCTCGGTGTATTTCATAACGTAATCCGGCCTATTTGTAGGCTCGGTGTATTTCATAACGTAATCCGGCCTATTTGTAGGCTCGGTGTATTTCATAACGTAACCTTTTAAATCGTATTACTACTTCTTCTTAAGTTGTCATAACAACTTCCCATAAAGCTATTATAACGTTCTTTCATATTAGAGAACTTAAGGCATTTAATTCTTGCAACATTAGGGAAAACTAAACCCAACCATACTACGTACATACGTACTTAAAAGAATCATAAAACTTCTTCTTTTTAAAACTCAAGTCACATACTCTTTAAAATCATGTCGTCAATACTTTAGAAATCAAGTCCACAACTTAAAAAAAAAGATAAAGTTTCCAAATCCTTAGAAGACAACCAAAGTTCATAGTCTTAAAACCTTATAACGTACATTCTTTAAAGTCCACTTACTTATACTTATAAACAAATCAAGATACATAGCTTTGAATCAAATCTCATAATTTCCTAATCCTTTCTTACCAACACCTCCCATAAGGCTTGGTAAAGACTTGGGATAACTTTGACATAAACTTAACATAGAGCAAAATCACACGACTACCTCTTAGCTTCTAAGAGTAGGAGGAAACATGAAATAATATCACGTGGATATTTCATACGTAGGATCATGCCAAAGAAGAAGAGGTTCACATACCTCGCGACGACTAGCGACAAGTAGCAAAATGCTCCAAAGTACTTCAACCTATAATGGTCACAATACGTCCATTAATCTCTTACTTCAAACGTAGAATATTCTAAGTGCCAAGTCACTAAATTCTACGGAAAATCGGACAGCACCTCCTTTGTTTTTACTTACTTTGCCACCTTTTTCAAGGCCGAATACAATAACCAAACAGCCCCAATTGGCTCACAACAATATAGAAGGTAGTCCAGTACAAATGAATAACTAAACAGCCCCATTTGGCTCACAATTTAGAAGGTAGTCTAATATAAATGAATAACAAACTACTACAAACTACAAGTCCAAATTCGGCCACCTTGAGTTCAACAATACTAATTCTTATCAAAATTCCATTTCAATCCAAATGTTAACATAACATGATATCAAGTCGCATTTGATTAAAACTACCACAATCTTCAAATCAATAACATGCGACGATTCTAATAACGACTAAATTGAAATCCAACTTAACAGCTTACATTACATTCCGGATTTCCAAGGCTTACAATCAATCCACAATCCTTATAAACTTCTACATATCAACTTCATGCTAGCAACACGTAAAGCTAACAACAACAATAAAAATATATAATCTTGTAACACTTTCAAAGAACAAGATTATACCTCAACGAATCTCAATCCAATCTTCAAATCCGAAGTCGCTCCTTAGCAACCTAGAGCCTCTTCAAGACACCTCAATCCGCTCCTTGAGACCCTTAGAACCACCCCAACAATTTCCTTCAAACTTCTAAACAAAACCTAGAAAGACGACTAGGCTTTTGCTTTGCGACTAATACGAAAACTCTCTTTTTCCGGGATTTTTCTATTGAGATACACTTACTTAACACTCATGAACCTTGGTTTAAAGTGTGGAGCTTATTGGACAAGAAACAAAAAAATTTCTTCCTTTCCAAGAGGGAACCCGAGAGCCTCACTTGAGTTCTTCAAATTTTTCTTGAAATTTGGCTAAGTATGGAGCTCTCTCTTGCTACTAGTACCCTTATATAACAACATGGAGGGCTAAGATGTGAACAATTGGGTGGTGTGGATGAGGTCTTAACAAAAATCAAGGCTAGTGGTCCCCTTGACTAAGTCAAACATGTCAAGCTTTCAAGTTGCAAGACTTGTTTTGCTAACAAGGGTCAAATGACCCTTGTGCCCTTGTCCAATTCGTCCAAGCTCACTTAAGGGGGGGTGACACGTGTCGCCCTCCCATACGTCACAATAAAACGTTTTCCGAAAATTTCATAATTCCGATAATTTTTTTTTACAAGTCTCAAAATCTTAACATTGTGAGTTCTTACGTACGTTCTAAAACATGTCCTGCAAATACGGGGTGTAACAGTATTTACATTGTTGAATCTAAGTTAAGAGTATGTTTATATTGTCCTAAGTCCTTACTAGGTCTTATGGGAGACGTTGGTAAGAACGGTTAGGAAGTTATGAGATTTGATTTAAAGGCTATGTGTCTTGATTTGTTTAAAGTAAGCAAGTGGATTTTATGTTCGAAAATGACTTGAATTTATATGTGAAAAGGGGATTGATTTTAAAAGTGGAAGTTATATGATTTTAAGGGAATAAATTACTTGGTTTTGGAAGGCATGGAACTTTATATGTTTTTTGTATAAGTAATTGGGCTTTAAAGGAAGTATGTTATGAAGTTTGAAGACTAAGAACTTTGATTGTCTTTTAAGGATTATGAAGTTTTAAGCGATACGATTCTTTTTAAGTATGTATGTACGTAGTATCTTTGGATCGTTTTCCTAAATGTTGTAAGAATAAAAGTGTCTTAAGTCCTCTAAAATGAAAGGTTGTTATATGACTTTATGGGAAGTGGTTATGACGACTTAAGAAGAAGTAATAAGGCGGTTTAAAATGTTACGTAAGGAAAATCACACCGAGCCTACAAATAGGCGGATTACGTTATGGAATACACCGAGCCTACAAATAGGCGGATTACGTTATGAGGTACAGAGCCTACAAATAGGCGGATTACGTTATGAGATACACCGAGCCTACCCATAGCGGATTACGCCATATCCCCGAGCCTGCACATAGGCCGGGTTACGTCATCTTACAAGCCCCACAGCGGGCGGATTATGCTACATGATTCCACGATGCAAGGCCCCAGCGGCGGGTTATGTCACATGATTCATCAAGACACCGTGTCCGCAAATGGGCGGATTATGTTATGTAAGATATGTAAGTTATGTGAAAAGACCGGATTAAACTCTTAAGTATGTATGTAAGAATATGTTGTTAAATCTTATTGAAAGGAGGAAAGAACGGTTAATATATGATTGATTTGAGTAAAAGGACATTCTTTTATACATATATGATTTGGTTATTGCATTTTATTTCGTTCCATACTCAATTTTTGTTGTGACCCGCCGAGAAGCTGCGTTCATGCCGCAGTGATAGGTACGAGTTGGTGATCCTTGCTCTTAGGATCTCTGTTCGATTTTGGAAAGAAGCTCCTTTCACACCGAGGCTTATCTTTTAGTACGGTTTCACGATGTGGTAGACTTATGTACATTCGGGGTATGGCGAGGCCCCGTCCGCGTGATTGTAATTCTTAAGTGCAGTAGTCTTATGTTGTGGGTCGGTTTGTCAAAAGAAAGGGATGTAGCTGTTGTTATGTATATGTATATGTGTCGGGAAAGGTAGCCTTATCGGCTAACACGTGGTTTAATTTCTCGTTATTTATGTTATAAGTTTCATGTATGTTCATTGCTATTCTCGATGTATACCAACAGGGTTCCCGGGTAGGGCATCGATCGCGCCGGTCGGTCGTGACAAAAGTGGTATCGAGCGATTAGTCCTCGGAAAGTGTCTGAGGCACGTGTCTAGTAGAGTCTTGATTATCGGTGTGTTGTGCATACATCTATAATCGAGGAGGCTGCAGGACATTTAGGATTGGTTTCCATTCTTCTCACTCGAGATCGTGCGATGAGCGTATTAATAGGTTGATCCGTCTCGGCGTATTCTTATGAATGTGAATCGATTATGCCTCGCGGAAGGCGACCAGGCGAAGGGCAAGCGGCGGCAGAGGCGCGATGGTCTTGTGAGTTACCAGAGTCGCACGCACTATGCCCGAGGTAGTAGGCGGGTCGGCGAGTTCAGCCACGCGGCAGTATTAGAGCAGGCGGCGGTAGCTCGAAGGTTCGGCACGAGCCTCGATTCCGCGGCCGGTCGAGTATAGAACTACGGGAAGCGGTCCGATTATTGACGATATAGTAGTCGGCGTGGCAAGCAGGAAGCGGCGACCCCAGAGCCGGCGTTTGCGGATTAGGGATTTTCTATGATGTCATCCACGAGTTTTATGGTTCGAGTCCGATGAGGATCGCAGGAGTTCATTCGGCACTGGCCGGACCACGCGAGTTCTTAGGGCTTGAGGAGGCAGTGCATTACGCTAGCCTCCTCAGGTTCTGCGATATCGCGTTGAACCGGTTTGAGTCGTGGTTGCTTTCAAGAGGTGATCTTTGCTCTTCCACTGTTTGGGAGGAGTTCTGAGGCCTTCATGGATCACTTTTGCCTCACGAGATGAGAGAGCCGGGTAGACAGTTCTTGACCTTGAGGCGAGCGGAGGACTATCGAGAGTATAGCTTGGAGTTTGACTCGTTGGCTAGGTATCGCGCACTATTGTGGCTAACATGGCCGATAGAGTCCATCGCTATGTTATGGGACTAGACCGTTATATGATCCGCTTGCACAGGAGTGGCCGCCCTTCCGAGAATGGATATTGCCGGAGATGCGAACATATGCCGCGAGGATTGAGGCGAGAGAGAGAGGCCGACCACGCGAGCCAGCCCAAGAGGCGAGCAGCGAGGTTGAGGTGATTTTGGCGAGAGCCTCAGCGGCGAGCTAGGTCTGATTCGGCCGCACAGTGCTCCTTCCCGATTTTGGCGGGAGGTTGGATCGGCCGGGTAGTCGGGGCGGTCGAGCTCGAGGCTTGGATTCGTATCGCATGGGTTCTAGGCGATCGGGCCCTCTTCCTCGGTGTTCACGCAGTGTGGCGGCGTCACCACGGGAATGTCGTCGTGCTCTCGTGCTGTTTGCTGTGGCCGTCGAGGGCCATATGTTGAGGATTGTCTAGTAGGAGAGTTGCGGGAGGATAGAAAAGTCTCGGATCGATTGCGGGTTCTTCGCCTTGATAGCTAGGCAGATGTTCATACTGGCGGCGTGGCGGGTCGTGATGGAAGTTCGATTTTAGCGATCCTTTGAACCGCCTATATGAATTGGTATATCTTGACCCTTTCTGATTTGTATGCATGATAAGGTTATTTTATGTTTAAGTATCAAGAACGGATAATATTGAAATTATGTATTATCTTTAGAAGTAAGTTGGAAATGCGAAAAGATAATCGTTTTAGGCCTTGAATGTGAGTATATAGTGATGATGCACACTATGGATTGTTTCCTCGTTTGGTTTGTGATGGATAAATATGCAAGTGCGGTATATTAGGGCGGATGTGGCATAATTAGGTTTTGCTAAGTGCAAGTTTATGAGACTATGCCAAGGAATGATAGATTGAGCTCGAAAGAACATTCGGGGACGAATGTTTCTAAGGGGAAGAATGTTACACCGTATGTACAAGACATGTTTTAAGGTAGTGCGTAAGAGCTCACAAGTGTTAAGATTTGTGACTTGTAAAAAATTATCTAATTATGGAATTGTCGGAAAAAGCGTAATATTGTGAATGGGAGGGCGACATGTGTCACCCCCCCTTATGTTGTCTTGGACGAATTGAAGCATGGACACAATGGTCATTTGACCCTTGTTAGGAAGACAAGTCTTGCTAGTAGTCAAGCTTGAGAAAGTTGACTAAGTCAAAGGGTCCAAAGTCTTGATATTTTATAAGTTTTCATCCAAACCACCCATTTGTTTGTAGCATGACCCTCCAATGCACTATATAATACTAGTAGTGCAAGACTTGACTAACACTTAGCCAAAATTCACAAAAA
This sequence comes from Przewalskia tangutica, assembly GCA_029844215.1. Classification (NCBI taxonomy): domain Eukaryota; kingdom Viridiplantae; phylum Streptophyta; class Magnoliopsida; order Solanales; family Solanaceae; genus Przewalskia; species Przewalskia tangutica. The sequence continues at coordinate 123,781,208 of CM056722.1, forward strand.
TTTGAAGAACACCCATAGGGAGCTCTCGGGTTCAAGGAGGAAAAAAAGGGAAAAAATTTGTTTGTTGTCCAATAATCTCCCCACTTTAAACCAAGGTTCCTAAGTGTATAGTGAGTGTATCTCAATAGAAAAATCTTGGAAAAAGATAGTTTACGGGTTAGTCGCAAAGTGAAAACCTAGTGGCTTTCTAGGTTTTGGATTGGAAGTTGGAAGGAAAGTTGTTGGTGTTGTTCTAAGGGTCTCAACGAGCGGATTGAAGTGTCTTGGAGAGGTTCTAAACTACTAAGGAGCGACTTCGGATTGGAATTGGATTAAGATTCGTTGAGGTATAATCTTGTCCTTTAATGTGTTACAAGATTATATATTTATATTGTTGTTGTTAGCTTTACGTGTTGCTAGCATGAAGTTGATATGTAGAAGTTTATAAGGATTGTGGATTGATTGTAGCCTTGGAAATCCGGAATGTAATGTAAGCCATGTTAAGTTGGATTTCAATTTAGTCGTTATTAGAATAAATCGCATGTTATGGATTTGAAGATTGTGGTAGTTTTAATCAAATGCGACTTGATAGCATGTTATGTTAACAATTTGGATTGAAATGGAAATTTGATAAGAATTGGTATGGTTGAACTTTAGGTGGTCGAATTTGGACTTTTAGTTTGTTATTCATTTGTATTGGACTACCTTCTATATTATTGTGAGCCAATTGGGGCTGTTTAGTTATTCATTTGTATTGGACTACCTTCTATATTGTTGTGAGCCAATTGGGGCTGTTTGGTTATTGTATTTCGGCCTTGAAAAAGGTGGCAAAGTAAGTAAAAACAAATGAGGTGATGTCCGATTTTCTGTAGAATTTGGCGACTTAGCACTTAGAATATTCTATGTTTGAAGTAAGAGGTTAATGGACGTATTATGACCATGATAGGTTGAAGAACTAAGTATAGCGTATCCTACTTGAAGAATGGAATAGCTCAAGGTTGAAGTACTTTGGAGCATTTTACTACTTGTCGACAATCGTCGCGAGGTATGTGAACCTCTTCTTTCTTTGGCATGATCCTACGTATGAAATCTCCATGTGATAGTATTTCAAGATTCCTTCTACTCTTAGAAGTTAAGAAGTATTTACATTGTTGAATCTAAGTTAAGAGTATGTTTAAATTGTCCTAAGTCCTTACTAGGTCTTATGGGAGACGTTGGTAAGAACGGTTAGGAAGTTATGAGATTTGATTTAAAGGCTATGTGTCTTGATTTGTTTAAAGTAAGTAAGTGGATTTTATGTTCGAAAATGACTTGAATTTATATGTGAAAAGGGGATTGATTTTAAAAGTGGAAGTTATATGATTTTAAGGGAATAAATTACTTGGTTTTGGAAGGCATGGAACTTTATATGTTTTTTGTATAAGTAATTGGGCTTTAAAGGAAGTATGTTATGAAGTTTGAAGACTAAGAACTTTGATTGTCTTTTAAGGATTATGAAGTTTTAAGCGATACGATTCTTTTTAAGTATGTATGTACGTAGTATCTTTGGATCCCGTTTTCCTAAATGTTGTAAGAATAAAAGTGTCTTAAGTCCTCTAAAATGAAAGGTTGTTATAACAGCTTTATGGGAAGTGGTTATGACGACTTAAGAAGAAGTAATAAGACGGTTTAAAATGTTACGTAAGGAAAATCACACCGAGCCTACAAATAGGCCGGATTACGTTATGAGGTACACCAAGCCTACAAATAGGCCGGATTACGTTATGAGATACACCGAGCCTACCCATAGGCCGGATTACGCCATATCCCCCCGAGCCTACACATAGGCCGGGTTACGTCATCTTACACCGAGGCCCCAAAGGGCGGGCGGATTATGCTACATGATTCCACGATAATCGAGGCCCCAGGGGCGGGTTATGTCACATGATTCATCAAGACACCGTGTCCATAAATGGGCGGATTATGTTATGTAAGATATGTAAGTTATGTGAAAAAGACTGGATTAAACTCTTAAGTATGTATGTAAGAATATGTTGTTAAATCTTATTGAAAGGAGGAAAGGAACGGTTAATTAATGATTGATTTCAGGAGTAAAAAGGACATTCTTTTATACATATATGATTTGGTTATTGCATTTTATTTCTGTTCCATACTAAATTTTTGTTATCGACCCGCCGCTGCGTTAAATGCCCGCAGTGATAGGTACGGGTTGGTGATCCTTGCTCTTAGGATCTCTGTTGATTTTGGAAAGAAGCTCCTTTCACACCGAGGCTTATCTTTTGGTACGGTTTCCACGATGTGGTAGACTTATGTACATTCAGGGTATGGCGAACCACTGTCCAGCTTGTAATTCTTAGAGTGCATGATGCGATGTTGTGGGTCGGTTTGTCAAAAGAAAGGGATGTAACTGCTGTTGTTATGTATATGTATATGTGTCCAGGAAGGTAGCCTTATCGGCTAACCTGTGGTTTAATTTCTCGTTATTTATGTTATAAGTTTCATGTATGTTCCGCTGCTATTCTCTGATGTATACCTGAACAGGGTGCCCAGGTAGGGCGTCAGTCGCGGGCCCGGGGTTGGGTCGGGTCGTGACACAACCGCCCCTCCATCGAGAGACGCGGTAGTATAGAAACACAATTCTTGCATAACAAAGGCTATCACAACAAGCATAGGCGAGTTACACAACAACAAGCATAGGCAATTTATACAACAACAAGCATAGGCAAGTTATACAACAACTCAAGGTACTTCCATTTTATATCAAAGTCCGGGTTTTTAACCCTAAAGTACTACGTACGTTAAATTCCTTTTAAAGAGATCCCTTCCTTATATAAAGGTCACCCGATACCCGTAGTATAAAAAAAATAGAGTGACTCACATTTTTAGGTAAACCAAAACACTTTCCTTTTCAACAACATTCCTTCCCCTAAAGTTCCAGTTTGCCTAATTTCAATTACTCAGGTCTCTTTATTTTAGAAAAGTTTCATAGTTCGTAGTCTTAATCTTTTAAGAATATAATTCTCCTTTAACAATCTGAGAAACATATGCCTTATATGAGTGTAGGTTATTCTTGTTCATAATCAATCTTATTAAGCAACCATGATCTAGGAAATGTAATATCATTTTGTCTCATCTTAGCTTCTATGCAGATGGAGGTTTCTACTGGTTTTAATAATACTTTATTACTCAATACATTTTCCTTTATTAACGCTGCAGTGGTTTGTCGATACTCATTCTGATTTCCGAAATCAGTAAAACATTATTCCCTTTTAAAAACCAAGTACTCATTACTCACGAATGAGGTTTCACACAAACATCCATATTAAGTCAAGTCTCTTATCTTTTAAGATTAAGTCTCTTAACTTCTAAAAATCAGTAAACCATTCTCTTTATCTCTCATAAGACGTTATACCTAACTTCCCATAAAGCTAGTATAACTCTTATGTTTTCAAAACCACGTATTACTCTTCTTTCAGAAAGGTTTCTTAATTCTTTTGAAATACTTCAAGATTCTTATTATTCAGGCTTAAGTCAAAAGACATTGCATAACTACGTTCGTTAACACCGTCGTCTACCGTACTATATATATATTCTTGAAAAATACTTCCAGTTCTTTATTATTCGGGCTTAAGTCAAAAGACATTGCCACACGTCGTCTCATACTATATATATATACTTTTAAATACGTCATGCTCAAGAGTATAGGAAGAATCACATACCTCGCGACGACTATCGACTATAAGCAAAACGCTCCACGGCTATAATCCCGGCTAGCCTTGTCCACCTTCCAAGTAGTTCATGCTACTCGCAGAACATTCAACCAATAAAGGTTATCAGTTCATCGTAAATGCAGATCTATGTAAGCATGCAGTTAAATCTTCTACTTATATTCTCGATGTGATTTGATTCAAGTCTTTTCTGTAATATCCTTCTATTACAGTTCAATTCTCTTCTATGAATCTTATATTCATTTATATACAACTACAGTATGTAATTCCCAATTACAATAGAAGGACAGTAGTATTTACCTCGATGAGCCCAAAATTATCCAAGTTTAATGTCGCTCACGAGCAACGTTTAGCTCTACTCCGAGTGCTCCAATCCGCTCCAAACAACCCCTTAGAAGTTCTACGCAACTTCTACTTAACACTTCAACCGACTATGAAGGTTTTCCTTAGGGTTTCGTTTAGTGGCTAAAGGAAAGTATAATGGTATTTTCGGGCTCTACGTATAGAGGTAACTTTGGAAAGTACTACAAGGTATATGGGCTAGAGTATTTGGGCATTATAACAATACTTGGAGTATTTTTATACCACAAAGGGGGGTATTATACGAAAACAACTAGGCTAGGGGGGGGGGGGGGGTGCTCTCGGCCATGGCTTCTCAAAAGAGGGGGGGTTTAGGCCAAGGGTGGGACGAGAACCACAAGAAGGGGGGGGGGGGAGAGGATTTCAAGACTTGGAACAATTTTTGGATGAAGAAGTTCATCACTAAGGGGGGGTATTTATAGGTCAAGCAATGGCCAACCAATGACCAAGATTCATCCAAGTTTCATGCAAGTGTAGGGATAGGATTAAGCCATGTGCACCTTATCCATCTACCACACCAACTTGCACAAAATATCCTACCAACTAAAGTCACCCATTTTCGTCCATTGCCGCCCCACTTCCTTCCAATGTGAGGGTGACACATGTCACCCTCCCGTTGGTCCAAAATGTTTCGTCTCTCGGAAAAATCCGCAAAAATTATAAATGTCATAGCCGAAATTTTCCCTTCGCAAGTCTAGTAAAACGTTTCGTCGAAAAACGACTCTTTTCGGCACTTGTGTACAAATTTCGATCCTAGCCTAACTTTAAGGCTTAAATTTTTATACGTACCCCCTCACGTACATACTCTGGAAATACGGGGTATAACATTCTCCCCTCCTTAGAAACATTCATCCCGAATGTTCCTTCTCAAGACGGATAACGATAAAGTTCCTCTAACAAGTTGTCAACGCCACACCTGGCCACGTAATAACACACGTCCTCTTCCTTCCTTACTCGTCGTGCCCTTCCCGAACACTTGAACTCTTCTAGTATACGTACCACACTTCAGTCATCTCTTCAGTTCTCAAAACTTTGGAGTCACCACCTCCAAACTTGGTCATCTTACTAGCCTCAATCTTCCCTAAGGCCATCCCCGGCCTTTATGATCCGCTTCTGGTCGAACACACCCACGAACTCATACGATGGTCAACTAAACTTGGGCCTAGCACCCTCGTGACCCTACCACCTGGCGGGACCACCCAGAGCTGACCCAACCCCAAAACAGGCCGCGAGTTGGCCCGCAACATGGCCCCAACCCGACCCACTTAACGCATCAAGCTCTTGTTTCCCGATCCGGAACAATCTTACCTATACAGTCGTAAGCTACCACTTCCATTTTACACTACCCAAGGAATTTTCCCACAATTACCCCATGTATACTTATACATTCGACAAAGATCACCCAAAATCTTGTACTCAGATGGCCTTACATCTAAGGTCTCAACCGTAATATTCTAAGGTTCATCATTTTCTCACCCTGTGCTTACCCTTTTCACTAACCAGGCTTCTAAATCACATTTTAGCACAAAGCTATAACACTAAACACATCCTCATAACATCAATACATATAAAACTCTAGAGGGTTAAGGATATACCTGAAAATAGGCGGTTCAAGGACCGCTAAAGCTGAGAACTTCCACCGCGACCTCTGCGTGGCTGCGGTGTATGATCATCTGCCTAGCTATGGAAGGTGAAGAACCCGCCCGATCCGTAGTCTGTGCTATCTACCAGCGCTACCTGGTGGACGATCTCTCGCCGGATGGCCTGTTGGCCGCAAAATAACAAGCTCCTTGATACCACGACACTCCGAAATGCGGTCTACCACATCGACCACACCGAGGTAGGGGTGACCGCATCTGGCCACACCCTACTCTCGAAATCTGAACCCACAGCTCGACTGCTCCTGAATCCCCCGGATACCCTGAAGGTTGTGGAGGACCACTCTGCACTGGCGGAGGTACAAAACTAGTATCTTCTTTGGCGGTCCGCCTCGAAAGTCAAAAAGGACCATTGCTCGGCCTCTTTTCTTGATCTTGGTCATTCCGTCGATTTCTCGCTCTCACCTCCAGTGCATAAGCTGCGTGCGGGCAATGTCCATGCCGGTGAAGAGCTACACCGAACAAGCCTCGCGAGTAGTCATCTAACCCGTAACGTGGCGGTGTACTGCCCTCCATATCGACTCTGACGGGGCATACCGAGCCAACGAGTCGAACTCCACATTGTACTCCCGAACTGTACGCCCGTTCTGCCTCAACATCAAAAATCTGTCGGCCCGTGCCCTCCTCATCTGTGGAGGCAAGAAATGTGCAAGAAAGGCCCCCGAAAACTCGTCCCAAATGGCTGGAAGTGCATTCTCTCCCCGGGACAGCTCCCACGAATCAAACCAGTCGACTGCGGTATCACGCAGCCGATGCGAACCTAGGACCACGGACTCGGTCTCGGCCTTGATCACTCTCATGATCGGAATCGCCGAATGAACTCCTGCGGATCATCATCGTGCCTCGACCGTAGAACTCGCGGGCTACATCTCGGAAAGTCCGTAGCCTCAAACTATCCGATCTTGGGTGAACCGTGGGTGCTCACGGAGCTGCTGCGTCCGGCTATCCTCGTATGCCACGATCCCGGCGATGGCGGGCCATCTCTTTGTACCCCAACTCCTGCCCCAGTGTGGGGTGAAGGTGCAGTGCGTGGTCTCATCGCCATCGCCGCGGCTCTAGCTTCTGAAAGTGGCGGCAAAAACTCGCCCGTCTGAAGCATCTCGGGTAATGGCCAGGGCTGCGCCTCGTACTCCTCTGTATCTCACTAGCGACTCCCTTGCCTTGCCCACCCGCTGGGCGGGTTGCCTTGCGCGAAGGCATAACTGGTGAAAACGAAATACGTCAGAGGGGTCCAACTTACAACACAGCTCTAAGGCACGATCTCAGAATGAGAAGAATGGAAACTAATCCTAAATGTCCTGCGACCTCACGATTATAGATGTGGTGCACAATACACCGATAATCAAGACTCTACTAGACACGGTCTGTAGACACTTTCTGAGGATTAACTGCTCTGATACCACTTTTGTCACGACCCGTTCGGGGGCCGTGGTCGTGCCTACCCGCACCCAAGTAGTCATACATCAGATAAAATCAGCGGAACATAAAAACAAGACATGAAGCAAGCGATATTATATATAAACAGGCCAACCAAAACAGTTGCCTTCTGTATATAAATACATAAAAACCCAAACAGTTTAATCCTTTACAACCACCGCCTTACAAGGTACTCTGCACCTCTAAGATTTACAACAACCATGACGGACGGGCCCCGCCATACCACGAATGTACAAGAACCTACAACTCGGGAACACATACCGAAGAATAAGCCTCGGAGAAACGGAGCATCCCAATCTGTTGATCGTGATCCATGAGCGAGGATCACTAGGTGTACTCCTACCGCGGCATGAACGGGCCCGAGAGGTCGATCTAACAGTACCAAGTATGTGGCGAAAATCTGCGATTAAATCATAACAGTCTATATAAAGCAGGAGACATGTATGATAACCAAAATACAGAACGCAACATAAAAGCAGTCAAGTCAGGGGCTCACGCCCTCAAAGTCATCACTTAATATATAACTATGGGTCTCATGCCCACAACATCAATCATGTTCGCATCATGGCCGCATGCCCCCGGAATTCTGCATCGGTGTAGACATGTCCATGATGCAACAACAATAACAATGCCACATGGCCACATGCCCCCGGAATTCTGCATCGGTGCAGACATGTCCATGTAACATCAACAACAATATACTGGGTGGTCAACCCTGCCGCATGGCCACATGCCCCCGGAATTCTACATCGGTGCAGACACGTCCATGTAACAATAATAACCATATATCGGGTAATCAACCCTGCCGCATGGCCACATGCCCCCGGAATTCTACATCGGTGTAGACATGCCCATGTAACAATAATAATGGAAGCATACCCGTGGAATCTTCCGTCACTGCCGGTACGTCCAAGTAAGCTCTCAACAAGTCAGGCCTCCATCGAGACGCGGTAGTATAGAAACACAATTCTTGCATAACAAAGGCTATCACAACAAGCATAGGCGAGTTACACAACAACAAGCATAGGCAAGTTATACAACAACAAGCATAGGCAAGTTATACAACAACTCAAGGTACTTCCATTTTATATCAAAGTCCGGGTTTTTAACCCTAAAGTACTACGTACGTTAAATTCCTTTTAAAGAGATCCCTTCCTTATATAAAGGTCACCCGATACCCGTAGTATAAAAAAATAGAGTGACTCACATTTTTAGGTAAACCAAAACACTTTCCTTTTCAACAACATTCCTTCCCCTAAAGTTCCAGTTTGCCTAATTTCAATTACTCAGGTCTCTTTATTTTAGAAAAGTTTCATAGTTCGTAGTCTTAATCTTTTAAGAATATAATTCTCCTTTAACAATCTGAGAAACATATGCCTTATATGAGTGTAGGTTATTCTTGTTCATAATCAATCTTATTAAGCAGCCATGATCTAGGAAATGTAATATCATTTTGTCTCATCTTAGCTTCTATGCAGATGGAGGTTTCTACTGGTTTTAATAATACTTTATTACTCAATACATTTTCCTTTATTAACGCTGCAGTGGTTTGTCGATACTCATTCTGATTTCCGAAATCAGTAAAACATTATTCCCTTTTAAAAACCAAGTACTCATTACTCACGAATGAGGTTTCACACAAACATCCATATTAAGTCAAGTCTCTTATCTTTTAAGATTAAGTCTCTTAACTTCTAAAAATCAGTAAAACATTCTCTTTATCTCTCATAAGACGTTATACCTAACTTCCCATAAAGCTAGTATAACTCTTATGTTTTCTAAACCACGTATTACTCTTCTTTCAGAAAGGTTTCTTAATTCTTTTGAAATACTTCAAGATTCTTATTATTCAGGCTTAAGTCAAAAGACATTTCCGTACAACTACGTTCTGTTAACACCCGTACGTCTACCGTACTATATATATATTCTTGAAAAATACTTCCAGATTCTTTATTATTCAGGCTTAAGTCAAAAGACATTGCCACACGTACGTCTACCGTACTATATATATATACTTTTAAATACGTCATGCTCAAGAGTATAGGAAGAATCACATACCTCGCGACGATTATCGACTATAAGCAAAACACTCCACGGCTATAACCCGGCTAGCCTTGTCCACCTTCCAAATAGTTCATGCTACTCGCAGAACATTCAACCAATAAAGGTTATCGATTTCGTAAATGCATCCTATGTAAATGCGATTAAATCTTCTACTTATATTTTTACGATGTGATTTGATTCAAGTCTTTTACGTAATATCCTTCTATTACGGTTCAATTCTCTTATGAATCTTATATTCATTTATATACAACTACAGTATGTAATTCCCAATTACAATAGAAGGACAGTAGTATTTACCTCGATGAGCCCAAAATTATCCAAGTTTAATGTCGCTCCTAAGCAACGTTTAGCTCCTACTCCGAGTGCTCAAATCCGCTCCAAACAACCCCTTAGAAGTTCTACGCAACTTCTACTTAACACTTCAACCGACTATGAAGGTTTTCCTTAGGGTTTCGTTTAGTGGCTAAAGGAAAGTATAATGGTATTTCCGGGCTCTACGTATAGAGGTAACTTTGGAAAGTACTACAAGGTATATGGGCTAGAGTATTTGGGCATTATAACAATACTTGGAGAGTATTTTTATACCACAAAGGGGGGTATTATACGAAAATAACTAGGCTAGGGGGGGTGGTGCTCTCGGCCAAGGCTTCTCAAAAGAGGGGGGGTTTCGGCCAAGGGTGGGACGAGAACCACAAGAAGGGGGGGGGAGAGGATTTCAAGACTTGGAACAATTTTTGGATGAAGAAGTCATCACTAAGGGGGGGTATTTATAGGTCAAGCAATGGCCAACCAATGGCCAAGATCCATCCAAGTGTCATGCAAGTGTAGGGTTAGGATTAAGCCATGTGCACCTTATCCATCTACCACACCAACTTGCACAAAATATCCTACCAACTAAAGTCACCCATTTTCGTCCATTGCCGCCCCACTTCCTTCCAATGTGAGGGTGACATGTCACCCTCCCGTTGGTCCAAAATGTTTCGTCTCTCGGAAAAATCCGCAAAAATTATAAATGTCATAGCCGGAATTTTCCCTTCGCAAGTCTAGTAAAACGTTTCGTCGAAAAACGACTCTTTTCGGCACTTGTGTACAAATTTCGATCCTAGCCTAACTTTAAGGCTTAAATTTTTATACGTACGCCCTCACGTACATACTCTGGAAATACGGGGTATAACATCAGCATACTGTCATGAGTATCTATACTCGACTCATGGATACATATCCATGGAGTGATATAATTATAATGTCCGGCCTTCTAGCAACGGTTGGGATGATCATATAAGGTTTACTGCCCGGTCCATTCTGGGACACGGTAAAGTCATATAAGGTATACTGTCCATCAAAGGTATACTTTTCGGCCCATTCTGGGACACGGTAAAGTCATATAAGGTATACCGCCCATCAAAGGTATACTGCCCGGCCTATTCCGGGACACGGTAAAGTCATATAAGGTATACTTCCCATCAAAGGTATACTTCCCATCAAAGGTATACTGCTCGGCCCATTTTGGGACACGGTAAAGTCATATAGTCATATACTGCCCATCCAAGGTATACTGCCCGGCCCATTTTGGGACGCGGTAAACTGGAATAATAACACAAGCATGAATAACTATCACGAGCAACCATGTGCAATTTAAATCATCATTGGACTCTCAATAAAACCATTAAAAGGAACCTTCATTTTAGAAAAACCAAGGCACTATCATATCATGTAATATTAGGGACTTGAACCCAAAAGTGCTATGTACGTCCACCGTACATCCTTTCATTTATAAAACCCCAAGACACTAGCACTTGTAGCATCAAGGCACTTCCACTTTTTAAAATCAAGTTACTTACACTTTTTACAATCAAGGCACTTACACTTTTAAATCAAGTAACTTACACTTTTAAAATTAAGTCAAGTATACTTTTAAAATCAAGTCACTACCACCTCATGTACCACATGAAATCTAGATTCATTTAAAACACGTACGTCCACCGTACACTCATTTTATAAAGTTCATGCTCAAAGAAGAAAGGAAGAGTTCACATACCGCTTGTCATCTGTATCAACTCGATAATCTAAATTTGTCTCGCTCCTCTGACTAACATTATGGAAACATTTGCATGGTGATAACCGATCCGAATTGCCAAATTAATTCATTTTATGAGTCGTTAGTAGGTTATATATTTATAATGATATTATCTAATCAGCTGTGAACTAGAAAATGTAAAACGAACTGGTTATATCTTAGTTTCTATGCAGATGGAAGTCTAATCATTTCAATAATTGATTGTCGATACTTTTTTTCATTTAACGCTGCAATGGCTTGTTCAATACCTTTTTCATTTAACGCTTCAATGGCTTATTTTAACGCTTACCAAAATCATTCTCAACGCGTAATACTTATTAGTGTTGTAACTTAGCAAGATCAACTCAACTACAATGCTTACTAAAAACTCTTACCAACATCTCCTATAAGACTTGGTAAGGACTTAGGAATAATTTAGACATGCCTTTAGCATAGAATCAATAACATGAATACTCCTTAACTTCTAAGAGTAGAATAACTTTTGAAACAATACCACAGTTATGGTTCATACATTGAACATTCCAAAAGAATAAGGAAGAGGTTCACATACCTTATCGGCGAACTAACAAACTCAACAATCTAGAATCCGCCTCAAGTAGTACTTCAACCTATAAATACAATAACATGTATATCAACTCCATGCTTACTAGTGTAGGTCAATACCAAGTAATGGCTCTCTTTTCTTATAAAAATTTGGATAGCATTTCCCCTACTTATATGTATTTTTCCACCTTTCAAGAAGGCCAATTTCATCAATAACCAAGCACCAATTAAGGGCACAACCAAACAGTTAACCAAGGCGATTCACACACCTATTTCTCACATAAAAACAGCCTCATAATCCAAGTAAAACAATCCACTAAATCAGTCCATAATCCAACAACAACGAGGGTAAAATGTGAAGCTTAAACACCTTTATATACCCTTAATCCTTTAGGACCTACATTAGCTTTTACCACATTTAAATATGCATAATGGCCGCTGAATTTCCAGCATTCCAACGCCACAAAACAGTCCCTAAAACTGCACAACAATATCCCACAGTTTTAATGGTATTCTCGGCCAACAACTACAATCCAAAGCCCTTTTCAATATTCCTTATAATCCAATCCAAGTTCCAATACTTCAATATAAATCATATCAACTATCAATAACAATATTTCCTTCATCATGCAAGTAGTGACGTTCATAACAACAATAATAACCAACGAAATCCGACAACCAAAACTGCCTAGATTTCAGCCAACATGCTAAACAGCTTCATGCATTTCTTATTCTCCAATTATCTTAACACAAGTTCATCCCTTAATTATAACAACATGTAATATCCAATTAATTAAAAGAAGAAGAACTCTTACCTCAACTTTTAGCCCAAAATAGTCCACAAGGATTCGGCCAATAGTGTCACGACCCGACCCCGGGCCGCGACTGGTGCCCTACCTGGGCACCCCGTTCAGGTGTACATCATAGAATAGCAGCGGAACATACACAACATAAAAACATGTTTAGACAATAAACATCACAGGCTAACCGATAAGACCGTCTTCCATAAAATACATAATCAACAAGAAAAGCAAGATAACCTTGCGGTTCTTACAACCCAAACCACAACATGTGACTACGCACCTCAGAATAACAAGCGTGGCGGGCGGTCACCATACCCCTGAATGTACATAAATCTACAACATCAGGGAAAGACTGTACCAAAAAGACAAGCCTCCGAAGAAATGGAGCTTCTGACGCCTGATAAGTGATCCTAAGAATGAGGATCCACCACCTGCGGCATGAACGCAGCCCCCGAGGAAGGGGGTCAGTACACAATATGTACTAAGTATGTAAAACTGGAAAATACTGTAATTACATCATAAGTTTAAAACAAAGCCGGAGACATGTATGATAATCAAATTACAGTACACTGTGCCTTACTAACAATGAGAGTAAATAGGAGTATACTTACAACATAAAAATAGGAAGCTCACGATCAAAGCAGGACCACCCGCCCGCAGTATCATTAAGCAATCCTACTCCTGGGACTATTTCACCCGCATAGGTCGTGTGGACCCGCATGAGGTATTCCTCGCATGGGACTATTTCACCCGCATAAGCCCTTACGGACTCGCATGAGGTATTCCTCGCATAGGCTGTACCCGCCCGCATGGGACTATTTCACCCGCATAAGCCCTTACGGACTCGCATGAGGTATTCCTCGCATCGTGGGTAGCAAATCCACGGAATATGCAAATGCCACAAACCCGGGGAATGACCCCGTAATGAATAATATACCACTAGCACAAACCGGCTATCATACATAACATAAGCACTACCGGCTTATCATACAATATATAAGCAAGTTAAGAAATCCCCTAACTTCTTATTAGTCTTATTCATATACACTCTCATTTTAGTTTACTTAAGGCACTAACATGTCTTTTTATAAAAATCCGGGAATTTAACCCAAAGTACTACATACTTCCATTCCTTTAAAAATGACTCTTTTTCACATAAAACTTCCAAGATACTAATAACCGTAGTATCAAGTCACAATTACTTTTCAAGACAAGTCACAATACCTTTAGAAATAAAATTAGGCTTCTAAATCAAGTGACTTCTTTTCTTATAAAACCTTAGGCAATTGATGCCTTAAAATCAAGTCGCCTTTCATTAAATCAAGTCACTTATCCTTATTTATCTTTCCATAAAGCTAATATAACAAACTTCCCATAAAGTCGTTATATTAACTTTATACCTTAGCCAATTACAATTTCCTATCCAAGGGACTTATACGTTTAAGACGAAACAAGTATCATATACTTTAAAACTCTTCAAGTCCCTTAACTTTAAAAACTTAAGACATCCTTAATACTTTTAAAGAAGTGAGTTAATCTCCTAACTCACCCAACTTGGCTATTCATAAAACTAGTAAAGGATATCAGGGTCTTGTACGTCTACCGTACTATATACGTGCAACTATTCATGCTCAAAAGATAGGAAAGTTCTACATACCTCTTCGGGTCAATCCACTTGCTAAGTACAATATCCCGCCCATAGTATGTCAACCTATAATGTCCACAATACGTCTATTAACGTCTTACTTCAAAACGTAGAATATTATAAGTGTAAAGTCACTAAATTCTACGGAAAATCGGACAGCACCTCCTTTGTTTCTACATACTTTGCCACCTTTTTAAGGCCGAATTCAATAACCAAACACGCCACATTTAAGGCCCAATCAATGCAATTAACAATAGGGATTACACGCCTACTAGACGTGTAAAATTCTGCCCCACAAATGATATCAAACTAATACAACTACAAGGCCAATTCGGCAACATTGAGATACACTAACACCAATTCTTATCCAATTTCCTTTTCAATCCAAGTTGTTAGCATAACATGATATCAAGTCGCAATCGATTATAACTACTATAATCTTCAAGTAAGTAACATGCGACGATTCTAATTAACGACCAAAATTGTAATCCAACTTCAAATGGCTTATATGACATTTCGGTTTTTAGGCTACAACAATCCATAATACTTATAAAACTTCAACACATATACTTCATGCTAGCAAACATGTAAGGCTAACAACAATATACAATCTTGTAACACTTAAGAGACAAGATTATTACCTCAACGATTCTTAGTCCAACTTCAAATCCGAAGTCTCTCCCTAGCAACTTAGAGCCTCTTCTAGACACTTCAATCCGCCACTTGAGACCCTTAGAATAACACAAACAACTTTCCTTCAATCTTCCAATCAAAACCTAGAAAAGCAACTAGGTTTTCACCTTGCGACTAATACGAAAACTATCTTTTTCTGGGATTTTTCTATTGAGATACACTTACAATATCCTCATGAACCTTGGTTTAAAGTGTGGAGCTTAATGGACAACAAACAAAAAAAAGTTTCTTTCTTGTGAAGGTGAACCCGAGAGCTATCTCTTGTGGTCTTCAAATTTTCTTGAAATTTAGCTAAGTGTTGAGCTTTTCTTGCTACTAGTACTACTATATAGTTCAATGGAGGGTCAAGATGTGCACAAATGTGTGGCTTGGATGGAGTTTCTTTTAAATATCAAGACTTGTGGTCCCATTGACTAAGTCAACATTGTCAAGCTCTTCAACTTGCAAGACTTGTCTTCCTAACAATGGTCAAATGACCCTTTTGTCCATGCTAAATTTCGTCCAAGACAACATAAGGGGGGGTGACACGTGTCGCCCTCCCATTCGTCACAATATTTCGTTTTTCGACAATTCCATAATTCCGATAAATTTTTTTACAAGTCTCTAATCTTAACATTTGGGATTCTCACGTACGTTCTTAAAACATGTCCTGAAAATACGGGGTGTAACAAATAGCTTCACTTCCACACCACTTCTTCAAGCTCCAACAACTCCCATGTAAATTCTACAAGCTTGTAACCATCTTCCTTTCTTGTTTTGCTTCCAAAAAGTTCATCTCAAGTTTAGGGTTTCAAGATCAAGTTTCGGCCAACCCATGGCTTAGGGTTCTTGGAGAGTTAACTTGGCTTAGAACTTGATTAGAGTGCTTAATTTTGGATAATAACTTAGTCTTGTTCTTGCACTTTTCTAGGAATTTCGAGACTTAGAGCTTAAGAGAAGAGATGAGAGAAAGCTTTGGAAGAGGAAGATATTAGTGTAATGAATAAGTATTGCTATACACTTCTCTTTATAGATCATCTTTGCAAGACAAGTGGGTGGGGGACCCATGTGGACCACTTGTGCACTTGTCTTCACTTTAATAAAAATATCTTCCACACTAATCCCTTCACAAAATATTAATCCAACACTTAGCCAAATAACAATTTTTTCGTTGGAACCCCCCCCCCCCCCCCCCCAATTGTGAAATTCTCAATTATCTCATATTTTTAATCCCAAGACTTCATAATACAATCCTAAGTCCATAACTCCATTTGACAAGAATTCAACAACTAATATAATTTATGTCGTCACATTTTTTTGTATCCAAATTTTTTCCATAAAGAAATGTAAATACTTTCCTTCCAATCTTATTTCCTTACTTACGTTCTCACTTATATGCCCTGGAACTATGGGGTGTAACATTAGTGGTGAAAGTAGCTTCAAGAATTGGGTAGTGTATGGGCTATTTTGGTATTGTGTGTTGTGTGATTGGGGGTTGCGTGGTGTGTGTTGTGTGTTGTTGTTGTTGTTCGGTGTGTGTGGACTGGGTGTATTATGGTGTAATTGTTGGTGTATTACTGTTGTGTTTGAATTGTGGTTGGTTATTGTTGCGGTGTGGAGTGAAAGTTGTTGGGAAACCTCAAAGAAACAAAGGAAACGCTGCTGAAATTTTCCCAACAACCTTCATAATGACTTCAAGGAAACGAACGGCCCGAACCACCTCATCTTCATCAGTCCCAGATCATGATGTGACTCGATTCACCAATAGGGATGCAGAGGATGGGTACAACAATATAAGTGGTAGGGCAGTAATACAAGAGCGAGGAATGGACTATCAGGCCGACCAACTCGATGAGGATGGCGTTTATGAGCCCATTAGAGCCGCGATTGAAGCCAATGGTTGGGGGAGGTTCGTCGATCATGAGACTATTCCACAACAAAATGCCAGCCTTGTGAGAGAATTCTACGCCAACTACCCAGAACAAAGCAATGGGAGATGCTTTGTAAGAGGGTATTATGTACCCGTTAGTGCTGAAGCAGTGAATGCTATTTTTGGGACAGCTGATGTTGGGGACTAGGGCCACCATCCAAACCATTTTAGAACCTAGTCAAGGAATGTCAACCACATACCATGGAATGTAGTTGTTGAGGCCCTATGCTACCTAGGAGCGCAGTTTCGTTATTCCCGCAGCGGGGGCAGATGACTGGCCCGGTGCCAATTTAACAGAGTAGCCAAGGCTTGGCTATATTTCGTGAGTGCTCTCTTGATTCCGTCAACTCATTTCACCAATATACCAGCAGACATAATCAAGCTCATATTTGGTATCATGAGGGGCTTGACTATTGATATTGGAATGGAGATAGTGTAGAGTATTGGGGAAACCAGTAGATTGACTACAACTGGCGGTTTGGGACATGGTTCATTCATCACTGTATTATGTGCTAGGCACAGAGTCCCAACATTCGCCATAGACATTCTTGAGAAGTCTCTGCCACCTATAACATACAGTCTGGTTTATTCATACCCTGACCCTGCAGACCCAGCGGATAGGAGACGAGGTCAAGAAGCAGTCAGAGCAGGCGCAGCCGCAATGGAGCAAGAGGAGCCAGAGGCAGCCACACAGCATGATCCCGACGAAAGCAGCCACCAGTCTCCCTTAGATTTGGAGACTCCAGTGCCAATCATGGAGCAGATGCTCCTAAATCAACAACAGGTGCTGCGAAACCATGAACAAATGTTTTTAAATTAGCAACAGATGATGCAAGGGCATCAGGACCTGAGCCAGCGCGTCAATGATTTGAGCACCAGGTTCAACCAGTGGTCAATGCAGTATCCGCCGCCACCACCACCATTTTGAACCGCTATTGTCTGCAAGTCGTCTCTTTTATTTTTTAGTCTTACACATTTGGGACAATGTGTCGTTTAAGTTTAGGGAGGAGTTCTTATTTTATTTTATTTTTGTGTGTCTATCTTTGAGTTTTTTTTTTGTGTTTTATATGAGTCAATTTTTTTTTATGATCATGCATGTTGTGTTTACTTGGAACACCTAATGAATTAAGTGGGATAATGGAATGGAATGAGAAGCTAAAATATGTGTGCTTAAGTTAGATATGTCAAAGATTCATGAAAACCTGATTATTTAGAGTATTCTGTGTTAGCCTGTGTATTGTCAATTGTGAAAAAACATCTGTGATGTCTGCTGCTTATTATTTGAGGCGAAATAGTTAGGATGTACATGTTAGGAAAATGATTCAGGCATTTCTTTGTTAACCTTTCTTACCCTTCATTATCTATCCTGACAATAAATTGTATCCCTAGTCAGCCCATTTGAGCCTAAAACCCCATGTCCCCTTGTGTACCATAAGCAGTAATTGAAGAGAGGGATGAAAAGAGAAAAAAAAGAAATACGAAAAGAGTGAAAAATTGATGCAGCCCAATAAAAAAATATAAAAGTTTAAGTTTGGGGTGCCTATGTGAATGTGTTTCATGCTCTAAAAAAGAGAAGAGGGGAATGATTGGTATGAACGAAAAAGAAGTACAAAATGGTTGAATGAGAAAAACGCTTATGGTACGTAAATTGAGCCTAAATGCCAACTTTTATCTACCCTGCCTAAGCCTACATTACAACCATGAAAATTCCTGAAGATCTCTAGTATGTACGTCCATGATTAGTGGAGAATAGCAAGTAAACAGGCCCATGGAACTTTGAGAAAAAAATGAAAATAAAATTGACATGCATAGGTTGGGTATCCATGCTTCCATTGATTGCGACTTAAATGAATTTGCGAAATATCTGACTTAAAATTTTAGATTGTTAAATTCATGCTACATCTGTTCCTACATATTATCCCAACTGACGTTCATGTGTTTCTAAGTAATCCTGTGCAACTGCGTGATTTGAATCTTTGAGTCTTTTGTTTTTATTCTTTGTTTTTGCTTTGATCTTTGCTCGAGGGCGAGCAAAGGTTAAGTTTGGGGGTATTTGTTATGCGTATTTTGTATACACTTTTTGGGTCATTTTTAGTTAGTATTTTTACTCGTTTTTGTTGTGTTTAGTATAGTATTAGGTTTCTTTTTCTTTCTTTTGAGTCACATCGGTTCAAAATGGCAAAATGGCGAAAAGGAACGAAAAATGGGCATAAAAGAAGGAATCTGAGGCCGAAAAGGACAGAAATTGAAGACCCAGAAGAAAGTCAGGCAGCCCCGCGGTGCCAAACAGCAGGACCGCGGTGCCGGAACATCAGAGAAGCCACAGAACTTTGGGCACCGCGGCGCCAGTCGGCAGGGCCGCGACGCTTGTACGGAAATCGAGAATCCGAGGTTAATTTGGTCAGGGGAAGAAGGGTCCATAGGGCACGAAAATTGCAACATACTAAAAGCCCTAGGAATTATTCTATGAGAGAGCGGGGTCATTCTAACACACAACATATCACATGGCAAGGATTGGAAGCTACAATTGGAGACTTTAGTTCGCAGTACTTTTATTTCTTTCTTTTTAATTCAGTTTATGTTTGGAATTGTATTAGCTCTTAGCGTGACTATGACTTGGAGCTAAACAATTTATTAGGGCTTTCCTTTTGAATCGCTTGAAACTCTATTTCATGACTATGCATTAGTTGATTTCTTCTTCACTTGATTAAGATTTATTCAATAATTGGTATGAATGTTTGATAGTTAATTGATCACTAATTATCATAATCTATATGATTTCGAATCAAGAACCGAGAGGAGAGATTTGGATATGCTGTAATTGAATAGACATAGGTTAAAATCACGGACGAAAGTACCCCGATACTTGTGTAGCACTATAGGTTACTGTTCTTAATCCTCCTATGTGGTAAATCCTATCATAGAAATATAAAAGGGTTCTGCACTGGGGTTGAGCGATTATATATCCTAATCGGTATATAAGACAGTCTAGTTAACCGCTATCTTAACGTAGAAGAAAATGTCATTCTAGTTGCATTAAGGATTGAATAGAGTGGATAGTCGAGGATTTTGGAAGCCCTAATTTCTTCATAACTGATTACAACTTCAATAGTTTAGTTAATTCTTGCAATTATTCTAGTAGTTAAACAAAAAACCCAACTCTATTATCGATTGCTAAATAGATAACATAAAATAGATGAACGGTAATTAGAAACCAGTCTCTGAGGACGATATTCGGTCTTATCAGACTATACTACTTGTGAACGATACGTACACTTGCGTGAGCACGTGGAAATCGCCCAACATGGATCCGTTTAAAAACTGGACCAACAGGAAAAAGGCATGTCTGAACTGAAGTATGTCTCATCATTGCAAGAGGAAATAGAGATGCAAAAGAGTGACTGTGGAAGACCCAAACGTCATGTAGAGCATGCAATTAGGATGATGAAAGCATTACATGGTTCTAGTTGTGATGATGATTATGTGGCTAAACTCAGGGTTAAGGTTGAAAAAGTTGTTGAGGAGAAGCTCGGTCCTCAACTTGCAGTTATTGAACCTATCAAGTATTACAGTTTAAACTTAGTTATCTAAGGTTAAATTTTGTTGGATATTGAGATTTCAGCTTATTTGTAGGAATTGGGTATTGGCTATTTTTTATGTTTCTAAATGTTTCAATATTATGTATTAAAATGATTTGATTAATTAGTTACATTTTAGTTACAATATGCTATTTTCCCACCAATTTAACAATTATTGAATTGTTTTTAAAATAATTAAATTAAATTAATTATTAAATAAAAAATGCGCCAAAATCAATTTACCCGAAATTATTTTATATATAAATTAATTAAAATTAAAATTTATTTATAAATTTACCGCAAAAAATATATTAAATTAATAAAATTCAAATATTTTATCGTCAAAATTTATAAATACCCGGGAAAAAATTAAAAAAATAGTCAAAGTCAACGAGAAAATCTGTGACTGTTTATGCCCGTCACATATTGTGTTACAGTTATTTAAACTGTCATCTATTCGTGACACTGACTACAATGACACTTACAAAAATTGACATTCACCCCCTATGATGACAGTTTTTAACCGTCACTGTAGCTCTTTTTTCTTGTAGTGACTCTTGATACTATGTAGGAAAGTAATTCTTTGATTAATATTCTTCCAAAGGTACAATATATATACAATCATCCTAGCCTTGAATGATGGAAGACTAATCTAATTCAACCTAAAATATAAGATGCTAATTACAATTACAATTACAATAATTACAATATATTGACTATCAATTATAATAAATGTGGATGAGATGTAATTACGGGATATCAACCATAATTACTCTAACAGACATTGTATCATGGTGATGGACTTTTCCATTAATCACTTGCACAGTGTGGGGAAAATTATTATCCTAAAGATAGTTTCCTGATCCATTCAATGTTTTCTATT
The DNA here is from genome assembly GCA_029844215.1 of Przewalskia tangutica. NCBI lineage: Eukaryota > Viridiplantae > Streptophyta > Magnoliopsida > Solanales > Solanaceae > Przewalskia > Przewalskia tangutica. The sequence goes on from CM056722.1 coordinate 123,802,565, forward strand.
GATTTATATTTTATTGTTTTCTCTTTTTTTTTTTATTAAATTTGGTTTTTAAAAAATGACTCCATTATATTATATTTTGAATATTCTACAACAATGGTGTTAATCGCGGCACATCTGGCTAAAAATTATGAAAGGGTCTATCCAATCGCTGGCTTAATCGACATTGATCAATACAACAATTGACTATGATTCTCTCTACGTTTGCCATGCATATGTGTGTCACGACCCAAGTCACGAGTCGTGATGGCACCTACCCCATTCCCCCGAGTAGGCGAACCATATTCTCAATAACAAGTTAAATCAGCGAAGATAAAATAAAGAAAAGAAGTTATAAAATCTTAAATACATATTTCCCCAAAATCTGGTAAAAAATGGGTACAAGAGCACTAACAAGTCTAAAAAAATAGAAGTCTGAAAGAATGCCCGAAGGCTACATATTATCTGTCAATAACCAACGAAAAATGGAAATAACTAAGAAGCCCTTTAGGGGCCACGGACGACCAAGTAGCTCACCCTGAATGACTAGAAGATGTCCACCTCGCGAATCAGCCACGGGGCGTAGAATTAGAACCTGGATCGTACTCTGCACTCAATAAAAATGCAGCAAGAGTAGTATCAGTACAACACTAGTACCAGTAAGCATCATAGGCCGACAGTGATTAGATAACGCATGGAGAGTGGAAACTAACAAGTAGCACATAGAACAAACATGTATGGTTACGTATCCTATACAAGTCCAAATATAAGAAATTATGAAATCAACCAAGACAGATATAGTTTCACCAAATGAGCAGTTAAAACTAAGAACAGATGGAAGCAATGCTATACCATAGTCACCTCTCCCTCACTCCACTCTCGTACACACATGCTAAGGCAGTGCCTGCAAGCCATGACACATGGGGGACCCGCGAAGTCCATGTATCACTCGTGCTCTCCGGATAGAACCTCGGAGGCTATCAATCACTCGCAATCTCCGGCAAACACCTCGGAGTTGCTCAATCACTCTCAATCTCCGGAAAAGACCTCGGAGTTATCAATCACTTTCAATCTCCAGCAGAAACCTCGGATTTTATCAATCACTCTCAACCTCCGGCAGAAACCTCAGAATTTATCAATATTCTCACAACAATAATATAGAAAAAGTATGACATGCATGATATCAGTCTCAACACATATCACAAATCGATAATCGACAAGTACAAGTCATATCAAGTGATAATCACAGAAAATAACACATACGGCGACAAGCCCACATAACTGCTGACGAAACCAACGTAATTGTAATTTATCTCCACTTCATGCCCAAAGGCCTATCATGATATCCCTGTCACTTCCTACAACTACATATGATTCTCTAATCAGAGTCTAACTAAATTAAACCATAACTGTAACGATTCGTTCGGTCGTTTAGCAAGTTAGAACTACGAAAGTAGTATGAGACTATAGGGTATTAAATTATAGGTATTTTAATATACAATTTGTGCATGAAATTAATTAAGTTAATTAGTGGGCCAAGCCCACCACCCTTAATAGGGTAACACGATTTTGATTAAAAAGAAAGGGAGGAAGGGGACGGCAAAACTGGAAAGGAAAACAAAGGGAGAAAAAGAAATACAAAACCCTATTAATCTAGGAGAAGGGAACGTGCACCAAACAAGAAACAAAGAGAAGGGAAACGACAGAAACAAGAAGGAAAAGAAAGAAAATAAGAGAAATAAAATCAAGAAAACCCTAGTAGCAAGAAACGAGAAGGAAACACTCTATTAAATTCAGGTTAGAATCTATGTTTATGGTTGAGTTAAATCTATTTATAATCCTTATAATGATGTGTTGTAGAATGAAATCAATTTTGTTTTAAGGAGTCATTACACGAAAATTCTACAATCCATTTGAACAAGAGAAACTTGAGGGATTATCATGGAATAATGATTGCAGCAACTTGTAAAACGTGAAAACTGTATAAATATGTAAAGAATATAAAAGTATGGGCTGCGCGAAAATTGTATATTACTCTGTTCCCGCCAGTTTGATATCTTACGGAGATAAATCTGATTTATGTTTTGAAAGTTATGACTATTTAAAGTTTCTGCCTCGTTTTACCAAAACTCAGGCGATACAGAATATAAAACGTGAAAACTATACAAATATGTAAGGAATATGAAAATATGGGCTGAATGAAAGTTGTAGATCTCTTTGTTTCCATCAGTTTGAGAAGTTACGGATATAAATTCGACATGTGGTTTGAAAGATATGACTGTTCAAAGTTCTACCTTGTTTTACCAAAAAATTCTGAAAAGTTGAAAGAAATGAATGTTATTTGAAATTCCTGAAGTTATGCTAATATTTTTATATGTGTAGGGGTTTAGTCATACAATTGAAATGGTAAAAATATTGTTAATATAAATATAGCAAGGTGGGTGTCCTTAGATTCGTATTATAACGTAGTTCACATATTTTCTAGATTTAAATCGTTCAGAGGCTCTACGCAAGGGGAATGCAGTGGTTTGATTGTTCGTGGCACTCGCTCGGCATTGAGGTAGGTTATGGTTTACTTTAGTTAGACTCTTATACTGAAAGGAGGTTGGTGTGGGGCCATGGACTGTGTGGTGATTTTAATGTCACCAGATTTTTATCTCAATGTCGAGCGGGTGCCACGAACAATCAAGCCAATGTCTTTCCCTTGCGTAGAGCCTCTGAACGCTTAAAATCTAGAAAATACGCGAACTACATTATAATACGAATCTAAGGACACCCACCTTGCTATATTTATATTAACAATATTTTTACTATTTCAATTGTATGACTAAACCCCTACACATATAAATATATTAGCATAACTTCAGGAATTTCAAATAACATTCCTCTTTTTTTTTTTCAACTTTCCAGAATTTTTTCTAAAACAAGGCAGAACTTTGAACAATCATATCTTTCAAACCATAAGTTGTATTTATCTCCGTAAGATCAATTGACGGGAACACAGAAATCTACATCTTTCACTCAGCCCATACTTTTATATTCCTTACGAATTTGTACAGTTTTCACGTTTAATATGTTGTGTCGCCTGAATTTCGGTAAAACGAGGCAGGAACTTTAAACAGTCATAACTTTTAAATCATAAGTCGGATTTATCTCCATAAGATATCAAACTGACGGGAACAGAGTAAGCTACAACTTTTATTCAGCCCCTATTTTCATATTCTTTACGTATTTGTACAGTTGTTACGTTTAATATACTGCTGTAATCATTATGCCATGATACATCCCTCAAGTTTCTCTTATTCAAATGGATTGTGGAATTTCCGTGTAATGACCTCTTTGAAATTTGATTTCATCAAATAACACATTAGTATAAGGATCATGAATAGATTAATTCAACCATACAACATAGAATTTAACCTGAACTTAATTGAGAATTTCCTCCTCTTCATCTAGTAGGGTTTTCTTATTTTCTTTTCTTCATCTCTTCCCTCTCGCTGCTTTTGCGTTCCCCCTCCCTCTTCTTTTTCTTTCTTTTTCTCTCGCTGCTCGTCTTCCCCTCCCCTTCTGGCTGCTCACTTTCCCCCTCCCCCTTTCTTTTTCTTTTTCTTTTCTTTCTTTAGCTGCTAGGGTTTCCTCCTTTTCTCATGCTCTCTTTTCTTTTCTTTTGTAAAAATAAAGTGTGTCCTACACAAGGGTAGTGGGCTTGCCCACCAACTCACTTAATTAAAATTTCCTGCACATTTCATATACTAAAAACATGTAATTAAATACCCTATAGTCTCATATTATTTTATCGTAGTTTTAAGTTCTAAACGACCAACTCATAAGAAGCTCTTGTCGCCAACTACATCAACGGGTCATTACAGTTCGCCTAAATAATCTTCCCCTACCGATATGTTTTTACCAATACAATTTCTATGCTATATTACACTTTTTAAAAATAAAAGGTAACTAGTATATTTAAAAGCTTAAACGCTTAAATGGAAATACATTTTTAATCACTTAATTATATTATAACTATACATAATGAACATATTGCTGAACTTGTAGGGTTTTGTCGGGTTCGTATACGCAGCGGAATTTGAAAAATTTATGTTTTAAACCCGACAGACGGAGTAACTGCAGGATGATCATGTAATGATATAAAACATACAAACGTGTTAATCGTAATACTTCGAACGAAAACTTATAGTTTGTATAATCTGGAATCTTCAAGTGTGTACCGAGGGTGAGCACGCAACTGTTCCTCGATTGCAAGTCCAAGAATCCGATGTAATTACTCTTTCGAAAAGCTAGAAAATCCGACAGAGTTTCAACAGAGAATAATTCTTATGAATTGGGTGTATTAAAACAATGATTGAATCCTTTATTATAGCTGCAAAAAGCAGCTAGGGTTCCCACGTGAGCCAGACCCAGAAATCGAAGCAAAGTGGGTCAGACGTACTGTTACACCCCGTATTTCCATAGCTACTAAGTGAGAACATGATTATAGAATTAAGATTAGAATGTCGAAAAGAAAGGATTTTTTACATTTCCTTATACGGAAAATTTTCGAGATTAATGTGATGACAAGAATTAATTCTAGTAATTGAATTCTTTCCAATAGAAGTATGGACTAAGTGTTAAATTATTAAGTCTTGGTGTTGTATGGTATAGGGCCATCGAAATTGTTGAGAAAAGTTGGCTAAGGGTGGGATATTTTTGTGAACATAATTCTTGACCAATAGGAGGAGAGCAAGTGCCATCTCCACTTGTCTTGCAAAGACTCCACCTTAGTATATATAGATAAGTCTTGAAGACTTGGAACATAAGACCTTCATCCATGCAAACCCTCATATCTCCTTAACCTAGATATTTCGAAATCACCATAGCCAACAAGAACAAGTTCAAAGTATTTTCTTTCCAAGATTAAGCACCATTAACCCCTAAATCTAGGTTGGGCCGAAAATAGAATGAAACCCTAGGGGTTTTCCGTCGACATTTTGGAAGCAAAACATGAAGAGAAGTTGATCCTAAGGTTGTAGGTGATACATATATCTGATTGGAACTTTAAGAAGTGGAGCGAAACGAAAATCGCGGACCAATAAAGACCAGACTATTTTGGGGCGTTTTTGGGAAAAACTGAGGTAAAAGTCCTTCTTCTTTTAAAGTAATTGGATATTACTTATTGTTATAATGTATGGATGAACTTGTGTTAAAAATAATGAAGAATAAAAAGCGTTTGAGCCATTTTTGGGGCTAAAACCGATTTGGGACAGATTTGGTGTAAATGGAATTCGTTGGTTATTGTCGTTGTTATCTTCACCTATTGCATGTTATAATGGATTAATATTGTTGTTAATAAGTTGTTATAACTTATGTAGAAGTTTTGGAACTCGAATTGGAATAAAAAGGATTAAGGAAAGAGTTATCGGATTTTAGTTGTTGGCCGTAGAATTTATAAAACTGTTGGATATTGTCGTGCAGTTTTTATGGACTGTTTTAGACGTGTTGTAATGCTGGAAAATCAGCCCCTAACATGCATGATTAATGTGGTAAAATGGCTAATGAAAGTCCTAAAGAATAGGGGTATAAAAAGGGTGTAAAAGGCTTCACATTGTACCCTTAATATTGTAGAATTATGGATTGTTTTGTGCCGAGGATTGTGGACTGTTTTGTATAGATTGTGAGGCAGAATTTTACACGTCAAGTTAGGCGTGTAATCCCCTTTGGTTAACTGTTGGTTGTGCCTTAAATGTGGCTTGTTGGTTGATGAATACGGGCCTTGAAAAAGGTGGAAAAGTATGTAGAAACAAAGGAAGTGCTGTCCAAATTTCCGTAGAATTAGAGGGCAATTATTTGGTATAAGTCTTACTATAGTAAGCTTGAAATTGATAGAAGTGCTATCATTATTATAGGTTGAAGTACTACGTGTAGCATATTCTACTTGGAGGGTGGAATAGCCAATGAGGTTAAAGTACATTGGAGTGTATTGCTACTTGTCGTTTGGGTTAGTCGCCAACGAGGTATGTGAACTTCTTCCTTCTATCGACATGACTATCCTTGAAGTATATTTGCCTTGTTTTAGAGTATACATGACTTATTCTTGAAGTATACTTGCCTTGTTATTTGGAGTATACGTGACTTTTTTTCTTGAAGTACTTACCTTGTCATTAGGAAGTATTCAAGTTATTGATTTTATGCTAAAGGCATGTCTAAAAGATTCCTAAGTTCTTACCATGTCTTATAGGGGATGTTGGTAAGAGTCGTTAAGAAGTATTATAAACAAGTATAACCTATTCACGGTTCAAATGAGTATTGATTTTCAAGATTATGAGACTTTGATTTAAAGTTATGAGACTTGATTTCCAAGGTTATGAGACTTGTTTTATTTAAATGATTATGAGACTTTATTTTCAAGTTATGGGACTTGATTTGAAAGTTTGTGTGATTTGATTATATGAAGTATAAGTGAATTGATTTTGAAGTATATGATACTTGAATTTTAAAGATAAGAGACTTGGTTTATTTTGAAAGTTATAATACTTGAATTGAAAAGTACAAGTTTACTTGACTTTAAAAACATAGGAGTAACGTCATTGGAAAAGAATGAGTTACTTGATTTAAAGGAATAACTTCCTTAAATGTTGAAAGAAGAAGTGACTTGATTTTAAAGAAGAGAAGTAACTTGATTTAAAGGTATAAGTTAATTGATTGATTTAAAGAGAAGTCGCTTAAATTCAAAATCTTGAATGGAATTTCTAAAGGTGTAGTAACTTGATTTGAAAAGTATAGATTACTTGATTTGAAAAGTATAGATTACTTGATTTGAAAAGTATATGTTACTTGATTCAAAGAGAATAAGTAACTTGATTTGAAAAGTATATGTTACTTAATTTAAAGAGTAGAAGTAACTTGATTTAAAAGGTATACGTTACTTGATTTTGAAAAGGGGAGTTACTTGATTTTGAAAAAGGGAGTTACTTGATTTAAAAAGTAAGTTCCTTGAGTTTTGAAAGAAGAAGTGGCTTGATTTAAAGGCATAAGTAACTTGGTTTTGATAGTGAAAGTGCTTTTGGGTTCAATTCCCTAAACATTGCATGAAACAATTCTTTTATAAAGAATAGACGTACATAGTACTTTGGGTTCAAATCCCGTACATGATATGGTAGTGCTTTAGTTTTCTAAAATGAAAGTGTTATAACGGCTTTATGGGAAGTTTGTTATAACAATGTTAGTGGAAAGTCAAGAGATGGTTTAAAATGTTGTAAGGAAATCATGGGAGAATGTCCATGGTTAAGTCCTTAATATAGTACATGATATGTGGCACTTTGATTTTCAAAGATGTTTTAAAGTAATACGTGATGTCTATTGCCCTGATTTGTCAAACCATGTCTTAGAAAGATACTTTGTATGATAAGTGTCTTGATGATGGTTACAAAATGATACATGTATTGGATTCTACTTCCTAGTGATACATGTAGTACTTGGGCTTTTCTAAAAATGGAAATTTAGTTTATAAAGTGAATGTACGACTCACGTACATTGTTGTAATGGACTTTAATCCTTAGTGATGCAAGTGTGATAGTGCCTTGGTGTTATAAAATGAAAGACTTGTTAGTGTCTTGTTTGTTTAAAAAGGAATGCATGGTATTGTCTTGGTTATTTTAGAAAGGAAGACATGGTATTATCTTGTTTGTTTTAATAGGAAGGCATGGTATTGTCTTGGTTATTTCATAAAGGAATGCATGGTATTGTCTTGTTTGTTTTAAAAGGAAGGCATGGTATTGCCTTGGTTGTTCAAAAAGATGGTGCCTTCATTTTGTCTAATGAGAGTTAAAGATTACTTAACTTGCATAAGTTGTTCATGATAGTCATTGGTGCTAGTGTTATGAGTATAATTGCTGGGTAAACCCCCAAGACATTATACATCCCCTGAGTATGATTGTGGGTAAACCTCCAAGACATTATACATATTTCATGGATTTTCTCCCCACGATGCGAGGAAACTATCTCATGCGAGTCTGTAGGGCTCATGCGGGTGAAATAGTCTCATGCGGGTGAAATAGTCCTATGCGATGAAATTACCTCATGCGGGTCAACAAGACCTATGAGGGTGAAATAGTCTTATGCGAGGAAATTACCTCATGCGGGTCCACAAGACCTATGCGGGTGAAATAGTCCCAGGAGTAGGATTGCATAATGATACTACGGGCGGGTGGCCCTAGATTGATCATAAGATTCCTAGTTTAAAGCGGTAAAGTTTACTCTACTTTTTAAAAGGCACAGTGTACTGATATTTGAGTATTGTACTTTTTACATGCCGATGGTGATGTTGGAATTCTACGGGTATGCTTATCTGATGATGGTGGTATATTATACTTGTTACATGCTGACAGTGATGTTGTATTCCACGAGCATGCTTCTGTGATATTATATGTTGAGGGCAGGTGTCCCTAATTTTGACATGGCTTTCATATGTGAAAGTGGTACGGTGTTATAGTAGGACAATCATACAAGGTACAGTTGGCTCTGATTGTTATATGACACGGTAGGATCTTGTATTTGATTTTCATACTTGCCCCTGTCATTCTTTTGTACAATTATGATCTTGTTTACTGTACTGTATTTTCGTTCCATACTTGGTACCTGTTGTACTGACCTCCTTCGGGGGGCTGCGTTCATGTCCGCAGGTCTAGGTACTCAGTTGTGGATCCGCGAGCTTAGGATCCTGGTTCAGCATTTTGAGATGACTCCAATGTTCCGGAGCTTGTCATTATGGCTGGGTATATTCAGGGGTACGGCGGGGCCTTGTCCCGTTACAGTTTACTGTCCAAATTCTTAGAGGTTTGTATTCATATGTGGGCTGGACTGGCTAGAGTTGTATTTACATTGTTGAACAGTGTAGACCCTTTCGGGGAATTTTTATTATGGCAGCCTTATCAGCTTTGCCTGTGTTTAAAGAGGAAAAAAATAAGTGTTATTTATCTTCCGCGATTTATTATGTTGTAAAAATAGAAGGGTGCCCAGGTAGGGCACCAGTCGCGGGCCCGGGGTTCGGGGCGTGACAGAGTGGTATCAGAGCAGTTAGTCCTCGGAATGTCTACAGACCGTGTATAGTAGAGTCTTGTTTATCGGTGTGTTGTGCACCACATCTATAAACAGGAGGCTATAGTACATTTAGGATTGATTTCCCTTCTTCTCACTTTGAGATCGTGCGATAGAGCTGTGTTTTTAGGGTAGTCTCTCCCTAACGTATTATTTTGATTGCAGCTATGAGAAAGACAACAGTGACCCATAAAGGATATTATGGATTGCGTATCCAGGTTGGTAAAAATTGTTGTATAGTTGCTATAATGATGTACATCTATACGGATATATGTATGAGGGTCATATGTGTGTTGCCTAGAATGATTATAGATTACCAAGATTGGTAAAGCCTTAATAAATACTTGGAAAGTGTGAAACAGTTTGTTGAAACCTACCCATAGGCTTTATATATGTACTGATTTGGAATATCACGAGGTAATGAATTGTCTAAGATTGTGATAGACTCTTAAGAGATCATGTTTAATTGATTTGATAACATACCATGTTGATAGATTAAGCCGTGTTGTACGCTTACGTGATATGTGTGGATAATATTGGTATAGTGTAAATAAAGTTGTTGTGATTAAGACAACAAGATTTTAAGATTTTAAGAAGCTACATTTTCCGTATGTGGGGACTGATAATGTAATCGTTAGACGTATATTCGTGGTACGCGGCCTTGTCCCGCCGCGCCATCGCCCAAATTTTAGAGGTTTGTATTCATATGTGGGCTGGACTGGATAGAGTTGTATTTACATTGTTGAACAGTGTAGACCCTTTCGGGGGATTTTTATTATGGCAGCCTTATCGGCTTTGCCTGTGTTTAAAGAAAAAAAATTAGTGTTATTTATCTTCCGCGGTTTATTATGTTGTATGAATAGAAGGGTGCCCGTGTAGGCACCGATGTGAGCCCGGTTCGGGCGTTACGGACTTTGAATCGATCACGCGCGGCTCTAAATGGGTGGCGTTGTGTCCCTAGTCTAATTTTGCCTCGTTTCCATTTTTTAATTAAATCTGAAATCCTATCTCGATTTAATTAAATAATCATTATTTATTCAAATGTCTCGATTATAAACTGAACATCTATATTCTCTCTTATTACATTCTTGAATAGACAGAACAATTGACTTAGTGTTACCCTACATTCCTTCACATATCGACACTAATTACATTAGGGTCTACACGGAACTCCTAGACGGCGCCGGAAGACGAACTCAATATGTGAAGTATAGTTACATGAATCCTATCAACTGAACCTCTATGTGGGAAGACAAAATCCTTTCATTCACGACACACTCGATCAAGCTTAGGATCTGCCAAGTGTCTATCAAAATGGATTGATCATTATATCTCTATATTAGCTGACAACAAGACCATATCATAAATATGTCTTTGTGTTGGCCAACGACTTAGTCAACCTAATATCATATGAGAATCTGAGTGTTCTCTCGAAGATACATTCGAGGAATGAATCCGAATCTTGGCTCAACTACCACTTTTAATCTACGTCACAATGTACCCAATACAAGTCGTGTCTCAACCTATAAGGCATTTGAGCTTAGGACGGGATCAAAGTACATTACTTTGTAGACAAGGCGCATATCGACCTCAAGTCTAAGGACTTATATCTCCCACACGTTGATCATACTTTAGACATATATAACAAACAGTATATCAGTATCCACGTGTCCATCATGAGTTACCCTAACTCGTAGTAGGTGAGACATACTACATCCTCTAAGGATATGATGCAGACCACATGTCGACTTATCACATATCATCGATATCCCTATTTCGATGATCATTAACCGAGACTGTTTTAAGAGTTACGCTATAATATTAATAACTCACATTATTAATAACCACGTAACCTCTAGGGATGCATTTATAGAATATTATAAACAATCAACTAATAATTCAATAAGTGTAAATGTCAAAATATTAATCTCCATTAATAAAATATGAATGTGTATAAAGTACATTTGTCCTAATACAAATTGTCTCTAGGACATAAATATACTTTCAAAACTAACTTTCACGTTTTGGGTCACTGCGAGTATCTTGCACCATATGCTTGTTTTTTGCTAGTTGAGATGAGTTGTAACTTCCTATCCTTCATTACCTCTGAATTTGAACTTGAACTAAAACACAACATACTTAGTGGAGAAATTCAAATATTTTTGTTACAATTAGGAGTAAATGACAAAACTGATCACTTATATTTGAGAGTAGGCTTAAAATAATCTCTTAAGTATGCATTGAATAGTTTTTTACCTTTAAATTTACCAAAAAGTACACTTTTAATCTTCATCAAATAATTAACTGTTAGAATATTATTAATTAATATTAATAATATTATGTATTAATGTAGTATCATGTTATATATGATAGGTAGTAAAATAATAAATTAAGAATATTATGTTAAGAATTATTAGGGATTGATTAGGAAGATATTAGGCATGATTTACTCTTCCAAAATGGATGTATATTGTGTATATATTATTCCATTATGGGATGAATATAATTGAGAAAATTATTTCAAAGTCTTACATGGTATCAAGAGTTTAAGAAAAAAGATCAAAAAATATATTTTTTTCTTATAATTTTTTCGGTCCCCCTTCTTCCTCCATTGAAACTTAGTGGCCGAAAATTGTTCATTTTTTTTGTTAACTCCATTATTGATCATACTCGATCACAACCAGCTATGTCTGAATCAAAATTTTCTTTTCACCCAGCCCTTATCGTCTCAAATATCAAAACACATGTTTCCGTCAAACTAGAAATGGAAACCGTTCATTATGCAACATGGGTGGAATTATTCAAAATATGTTGTCGGGCTCACAAAGTTCTTCATCATATAATTCCTCCAAAAGATGGGAAAGGGAAGGAATTGACATCCGATGCAGACAGAGAATTGTGAGATACACTTGATCAATAATATTCACCGACTTGTTGCATATAATAATGAAACCAGATTCAATAGCAATGGCGACCTGGGAATGCTTGACAGACATCTTTCAAGACAACCAAACTCTCGCGCTGTTACATTGGAACATGAATTTTCAACCATTGACATGGCAGACTTTCCTAACGTTTTTGCATATTGTCAACGCCTCAAAGTGTTGGCGGATCAATTAAGAAACGTTGGTTCACCGGTTACTAATAACCAGTTAGTCTTACAATTGGTGGTCGGTCTCACCGATGCGTATAGCGGTGTGGGGACTCTCATTCGCCAAAGTAATTCGCTCCCTTTATTTTATCAAGCAAGATTTATGCTTGTGCTTGAAGAATCGAGTTTTGCTAAAAAGGCGTCGACTACTTCAATTTCTGCCATGATTGTCACTCCCTCAAACGATGGTAATTTTTTTTACCATTATCACCAAAATAAGGGACAAAAAAGACGTAATAATAATAAGAATAAAGGTGTAAATCGCGGAAACAACAAATATGGAGGCCACGTAACTGCGGTGGCGAAATGGCGTAACACCAACATCGGCGCGGGCGATGGCGTGAGTGAAGCGGCGAACTAGGCACTGCGGTGGCCTTGGGCATTCCGCCCGGCATAGTCCCAACAGTAATTGGGTCGAGCCACCCATAGGCCCACCGGCCATTTCGGCCACTTCTACCGGCCTCAATTCCGAGCAGTGGCGTGCAGATAGGCCCAAGCGAGCCCAGTTCACGGGTTTAGCAGTCAGCAGTGTTGGGCCACTGCCGACCCAGTGGTAGGAGGCCCATTTTGCAGTGGCCCACCCCACGAATATTGAGTCCGCCATGCAGACCCTTGGACTAAATCCACCAAACTCATAATTGGTATATGGACTCCGGAGCGATATCTCACATGATGTCCTCCCAAGGTAATCTGTCGTTCTATTTTAATTTGAGCAATAAAAATGGTATAATTTTCAGAAATGACCATTCAGTTCCAATAAAAGGGTATGGTTCTAGCAAATTGTCACCACCAAACCCACCGCTAATTTTAAAGAATGTGCTTCATGCTCCTAAGTTAATCAAAAACTTGGTCTCTGTTAGGAAGTTTACTACTGATAATTGGGTATCTGTTTAATTTTACCCTTTTGGATTTTCCGTACATGATTTTCAGACGGGGAAGCTTCTCATGAGATGTGATAGCAAGGGGGAGCTCTATCCAATAAATTTACCCAAACAACAGTCCAAATTTCCATCTACTTTTGCAGCATTGGCACCGTCTTTATGGCATGAACGGTTGGGACATCCGGGAGAGTCTGTTTTAGCCTCTCTTAACCAAAATAAATTTATTTCATGTATCCAACCACAGACTCTAAATAAGTGTCATTCTTGTGCACTTGAAAAACATGTTAAATTGCCATTTATTTCTTCTACTTCATGCACCCTTATGTCATTTAATATTTTACATTGTGATATTTTGACATCACCCGTTTTGAGTTCTTCTGGTCATAGATATTATTTGCTATTATTTGATGACTACTCTAATTATTTGTGGACATTTCCTTTGTCGAAAAAATCACAAGTGTTTTCCACTTTTCTCACATTTAGAGCATTCATTCGAACTCAATTTGAACGGGAGATTAAAAGTATTCAATGTGACAATGGGAGAAAATTTGACAATAATCAATTTTGGGACTTTTTTCAAAACAAATGGTTTAATTTTTTGTCTGTCTTGTCCTCACACTTCTTCACAAAATGGGAAGGCGGAATGCAAAATTATAACCATTAACAATATTGTTAGAACATCCCTAGCTCATGCATTCCTACCCCCTCCCCATATTTTGGCATCATGCACTCTAAATGGCCACTTACATGTTGAATAGTCTACCTCAGAAAAACATGTCCTATCAAGCTCCACTAAAAATGCTTTATTTACGAGAGCCATCATATTATCATTTAAGAGTGTTTGGTTGTCTTTGCTACCCCCTCTTTCCATCCACCACAATCACCAAACTCTAACCCCGATCTACTCCATGTGTCTTCTTGGGATATCCTACTAATCAATATGGTTACAAATGTTAAGACATGTCTTCTAAAAGAATAATTATAAGTCGTCACATACTTTTTGATGAAACGGTTTTTCTCTTTGCTAAGATATATGAAACCGATACTATTTCTTATGATTTTTTAGATGATGATAAGATCCCGTACCTAACATATTTCTTTCACATCCCGTACCCATTGCCGGTATTGGAAACCTAGATTCAGGCCCACTGGACCAAGAACCGATGGCCCAACAGCCTAACATTTCTGTCCAGCAGCTTGGGCCTTCAATTCCAGGGCCCAATATCACCAGCCCACTCTTACAAAATGCCCTATCCAGTGGAACTTCCTAGTCCAACAGGTTGGGCCACGTCTCGGCTGCAGGTCCAATTCCAAGCCCACTAGAAAACAGACACTGCCACCAGCCCACTGCATTAACAGTTTCTACTCCATCGGCTAGTGGTGTCCAGTCTACTGGCCTAACAAAACATCCGGTCACCCGTAGTCAACATGGAATTGTCAAAACCCCTAACAAATACAGTCTACACACCCAGGTCTCAAAATTACCTTTGCCTCGTAACCCAGTGTCTGCTCTAAAAGAACCAAATTGGAAAATGGCCATGGATGATGAATATCATGCTCTAATTAAAAATAGGACATGGGATTTAGTACCTCATCCATCTAATGCTATTATAATTCGGTCTATATGGATTTTTCGCCATAAAGAAAAATTTGATGGATCTTTTGAGCGGTATAAGACCCGTCTTGTAGGTGATGGAAAGACACATCATGTTGGATTAGATTGCAGGGAGATGTTCAGTCCAGTGGTCAAACCAACAACTATCAGAATAGTTATCAGCCTGTCTCTCTCAAAAGGATGGTCACTTCATCAATTGGATGTCCAAAACTTCTTCATCTATGGACACCTGAATGAGACTGTATATATGCACCAACAGTTGGGATACAGAGATCCTAAATATCTCAATCATGTGTGTTTGCTAAATAAATCATTATATGGCCTCAAGAAGGCCTCAGGGCTTGGTATAAGCGGTTTGCAGATTTTGTGTCACACATGGGTTTTTCACACAACCGTTCAGATAATTCTCTGTTTATTTATTGACTGGGTAATAATACTGGTTATCTTATTTTATATGTGGATGATATTATCCTAACAGAATCTTCAGACTCTCTTCGCAAGAATATCATGTCACAGCTTAGTTCCGAATTTGCTATGAAAGATTTTGGTCCACTATACTACTTTCTAGGAATTACTGTGACACGAAATGCAGGTAGATTATTTCTTTCCCAAAGGAAGTATGCCTCAGAGATCGTGGAATGAGCTGAAATGTCTTTTTGCAAACCTTCAGCAACTCCGGTAGACACGAAGTCGAAACTGAGTGTCATCTCTAGCAAAACCTTTGTCGATCCAACATTATACCGCAACCTAGCAGGATCTTTGCAGTATCTTACATTCACTAGGCCGGATATTACCTATGCAGTGCAACAAGTGTGCATATTCATGCATAATCAGATGGAAGAACATATGCATACGCTAAAACGCATTGTGCGATATATTCAGGGCATTATGGAGTATGGATTACATCTTCACCCGTCCTCCATTTCCAAACTTATTAGTTACACAGATGCAGACTGGGTAGGATGTCCGGACACCATACGTTCCACTTCTGGTTATTGCGTTTTCCTCGGTGACAATTTAATCTCATGGTCCTAAAAAAGTCAAGCCATACTATTACGCTCAAGTGTTGAAGCTGAATACCGTGTTGTTGCCAATGTTGTGTCCGACTCATGTTGGATTCAGAATCTGTTACTTGAGCTTCATTGCCCCATTCTGACAGCCACTCTGGTATACTTTTGTCACGACCCGAACCCGGGCCCGTGACTGGTGCCTTACCCCGGGCACCCTAGTGATACAACATCAGAGTAATCAGCGGAACATAAGACGATAACATGAAATAACCAGAAGTATGAAACAATAGTCTGAGAAAACTTGCCTTACGGCATATATATATAAATCAATTTAAAACCGAGCGATTTACATCTCATTACAACTCGCCACAAGATTACGGACCTCTAAGAATGATACGACAACAATGGCGGGACAGGGGCCGCCATACCCGAATGTAAATACCTACAACGACAGGACTATACCATCGATAAGCCTCCGAGAAACGGAGCTTCCCATACGCGAATCGTGACCCTAAGAGCGAGGATCAACATCGTGTACCTTTACTGCGGCATGACGCACTCGGCCCGAGGTCGATAACAGTACCAAGTATGTGAAATCGAAAATCAGTAAATGAAATCATAATAGTCTATAAAGCGGGAGACATGTATGATAACCAAACTACGATTCACAATAAATAGGCGATCATGTCAAGTCGTGACTCACGCCTCAAAGTCATCACTCAAATGTAACTATGGGTCTCACGCCCATAACATCAATCATGCGTGGAATACCTTCCTCACCGCCGGCTTATGATATAAAAGCACCAAGAATACACATGAACACGTGTCCCACTCGTGTCCTAATAAAACGATGCAGGTAAGTAATGCGAAGGCATAACCGACTAGTAACACCATAGTACTAACGGTCATAAATCGTATCATGATATCTGTCTAGACCGTCACATGATCAAAGCCGGTCACACGCGCAGATCAAATGTGCGCGTCAGCCCGAACTCTCCGTAGCTCGCGTAGGCCAACCTCATAGGCCCGCGTGAGGTATTCCTCGCATCGAGGGTAGCTACTCCCGGCATCGCCCCGACTCGCGATCGCGTGGCCACAAAGACCGCGTGACCACAAGGGCCGCAACTAACTCGGAACTCCGTAGTTCCGCATGGATCCCCGGACCCGCATGAGGTATTCTCGAATCATGGTCCCATCACCGAGTCTACCCGCGTCGGAGGGCGCAACCTCCGAGACAAGTCAAGGTGAGTGGTACAATACCAACATAACGGCTGAGAGTCAAACAACTTTAAGCGCCGTCGAGGGAAAACCCCGTTTACACAAAACATCACAAGATACTAACACACGTAGCATCCTAGCATGTTTACTTATCAAATCAACAAGAAAGTATTACAAGGCTATCACAAACCAACACAATCATGTTATACACACAAGGTACATTCTAATATATGATTAACAAGATCGGGTATCTATTCCCAAAGTACTTCATACATTATCTTTTAAAAGATACGTTACGTTTACAAAAGTCACACAATACCCGTAGTATATGAAAATAGAGTGATTATCTTTTGAAGTAAATCAAAACACTTACCTTTGTAAAATCAAGTAACAACATTATTTTCCAAACGTCCAAGTTTGCCTAATTTCAAATGTTCACGTTTCTTATTTTAGAAAGGTTTCGTAGTTCATAGTCTTATTCATTTAAGAATATAATTCTCTTTTAAACCATCTGAGAAAACATAAGCCTTATGTGAGTAGGATATTCTTGTTTATAACAATCTTATTACAATGACCGTGATCTAGGAAATATCATTTTGTCTCATCTTAGCTTCTGCAGATGGAAGTTTCTCTTGGTTTTAATAATACTTAATCACAAAATATTTCCTTTTATTAACGCCGATGGTTTGTCGATACACATTCGATTTCAAATCGAAGAAACATTCTTAAGCCGTTATACCTAACTTCCCATAAAGCTAGTATAACTCTTAAGTTTTCAAAAACCAGATACTTCTTCTTTCAAAATGATTCAAAAATCTTTTGAAATACTTCAAGTTCTTTATTATTACCTAACCAGCCAGTTATAGTTCAAATCAGTTACCCTTTTAAAAACCACAAGTATTTTCTTACCTACATAAAGCTGTTATAACCAACTTCCCATAAAGCCGTTATAACACTTTATGTTTTAGACCAATCAAATACATTTAACACGTATGCGTCTACCGTATTACATAGTTACACACATATCATGCTAGAAGAGATAGGAAGAGGTTCACATACCTCGCGACGAGTATCGACTAATAGCAAAACGCTCCAAGTACTTCCAACCGTCGGCTACTCCTTAAGCCAAGTAGATCGCGCCACACGCAGTACTTCAACCTATAAGGCCACAAGGCGCTTATTAATATTTAGATCTCTTCGTAGAACATTCTACAGAAAATTCGGCAGCACCTCCCCCCCCCCCCCGCAACCGCGTAAATCTCCTCCTCTATCGGGGCCGGCTACCAAGCCAACCAGGGGGGGGTTATACGTCTAATCCGGACGTGCACAATTCTACCTCACAGAAAAGCTACACAAGTCTCATGTCTGATCCCATGTAATTACAATTCGATTCTTCTTTCGAAAAGGTTTCTTATTATTCAGGCTTAAGTCAAAAGACATTGCCGCAATACTATGATCAGTTCTACGTATAGTATACGCAACTATATATTCCTACAACATGTAATTTCCAATTACAAATAGAAGGACAGTAGTGTTTACCTCGATAAGCCCAAAATTATCCAAGTTTAAATGTCGATCCTGAGCAAGGTTTAGCTCCTACTCCGTGCGCTCCAACCCGCTCCAAACAACCCTTAGAAGTTCTACGCGACCTCTACTTAATACTCCAACCAACTATGGAGATTTTCCTTAGGGTTTCGTTTAGAGGCTAAAGGAAAGTATAATAGTATTTTCCTTGCTGTTCAAAAAGTGGGTACTTTGGAAATACTACAAGGTATTTGGGCTAAAGTATTTGGGTATTATAACAATACTTGAAGAGTATTTCTCTACCAAGGGGGGTAGTATTTCGACTAGCACAACTAGGCTAGGGGGGGTTTGCTCTCGGCCAAAAGGCCACTCAAAGGGGGAGGGGGAGTTGGACGAGACAACTACAAGGGAGGGAGTGTTTTGAGTCTTGGAATTTGCTCAAGTGTGGATGAAATAACTCATCAACTAAGGGGTATTTATAGGGCACTCAAAGGCCAAGATTGAGCCAAGTGGTAGGCAAGTGTAAGGTGAAGATTAAGCCATGTGTTGTGTGGGTCCCACTTGGTCATCCACTCCACAAAATATCTCACAAACATTGACCAAACATTTTAGGCACAAAAGATGAAAAAAACGTGCAAGCCTAGAAGCTTCCACCAAGGAAATTTCGTCCAACCTTGGACACCTAAGGGTGACACATGTCGCCCTCCAATTGGTCCAAAATGTTTCGTCTCGGAAAAATCCGTAAAAATAATAAATGACATAGCCGGAATTTTCCCTACAAAAGCTGTGGAAACGTTTCGCCGGAAAACGACTCTTTTCGGCACTTGTGCACAATTTCGCCACTTTGCCTACTTAAGGCTTTAAACTTTTATACGTACGCCCTCACGTACATACTCCGGAAATACGGGGTATAACATTCTCCCCTCCTTAGAAACATTCGTCCCGAATGTTCCTTCTAAGTCTCAAAACAAACGCGCGCCAGTATAGTCTTCACTACTATACTTACGAGAACAAACCTGCCATACCTGGCCACAGAAACACCTGCGCAAATACTTACATCCAAGTCCACGAGTAAACACCTCTAACATCACCAAAGTAATGATCACAACTATGCTCGCAATACATGCTCGCTTCTTTCCTTACGCTGTCGCACTTTCTCGCATACACTCGAACTCCTTCTTACCATATTTCGCATCGATTCGGTTTCCAAAATCTCTCGGGTGGATCTCCGATGCTTTCCTCGACATAACAACACGAAGATCGACGACGCTTGCCTCCTAAGTCGGACGGCAAATGCTAACATATAGGCAACCTGGCCTATCTTTCACACGAACTCAAAAGGCCCAAAGTAACTCGGGCTAAGTTTCCTCTGCTTTTTCCAAAACTCGTCACACCCTATCCGGGGTGTACCTTCAAGACCGACCGTCAACTGAACTCTAAGCGTCGTGCCGATAATCCGCACGATTTCTCCGAGCCGCCAAAAACCTCTTACGGATAAGCTTCACCTATCCACATCCTGCCAACACGTATGAACCAACTATCGAACCTTGCAACGCCGAACCAATCGACCGAACTTACACTTCCGCCCTACAAGGCGTCGCGCGCGATATCCGAACACCGAAATGGTAGCCGTAAACGCTTCCTAACAGGAGGCAACGATCTCACCGCTACCCCGAAATCCAAATCTTGCCCGAGGCGAATGATCTGGAGACTCACCGAAGTTCCTAATCCGCTGGTAAAACTTCCAGAAAAGGAAACGGCCGTAACCTGGGCTCCACTGTCTGACATAAGGTGAAGGTAGGCACCTCGTGCAGCCTTACAACCTTTCTGATGTAACATCTCGCATAACCTCTGCCGAGTAAACGGTCTTGGTGAAAGACACGACGGCCGACCCCATCGGCCCGACCGCGGTCGAATCGTCCACAAACTCGTACACTGGTTAACTAAACATGGGCCTAATACCCTCATGACCCTACCACAAGGCGGGACCACCACAAACTGACCTCACCACCAAACAGGCCGCGGGTTGACCCGCAACATGTCCTCAACCCGTCCGTGGCCGCGAAACACTAGCTCCGATCCGAACAATTTCACTAATCACGTTACGAAAACCTAGCGGTCTTCTTAGCTCAACTACCCTCTTTCATTACACATTACTCAGGGACTTATCACACAATATATCTCACGTGCATTATGCACTCTGATAAGGGTCAAACATAAAATAAATCTTTCTCTCAAGATTGCCTTGCCTCTAAGGTCTCCACGTAAAGCTCTAAGACTTACACTTTTCCTATCCCCAAATCTTACTTTTGTCACTTTGCGCGAGGTAACACCTTCTCCGGCGACCCAACAAATGGTACCGGGCTGCATGCGATCCCTGAGGCATGAACCATCTCAGGATGTGCCATACGGAGAGCCACGGTTCGGGTCTGTTCCCGTGGTAGAGGCTCTGGCCTCTTTATACGCTCAGCCCCCCGAACTTACCCGGTTACTAACCATGATTCTAATCACAACTAACATACTGCGATCGTAACATAGCACTTATGATATACTCATCTCTAGAGGTTAAGGATATATCTATATCTATCGCTCACCCTTAGTCGTTCTAATCAAACCGCCCGTGAGCGTAGCTAGGAAGATGACGAACTACCCACCGATCCTGAAGGTTACGTCCCCCTACTTGCATCCTTCCTACTAGGACATCCTTTCGACACATGGCCCTGACGGCCGCCGGCAAAACAAGCATCAACAAAAGATAACATTCCCGACGGCGCTGTCACATGCTGAACACCGGGAAAAATCGAATCCGGTGGTGGAGCCTACGTGTAGCTGTGAACCGAAAACTCTGGAGTTCTGACCAACTCCTGCACACCCCGAACGTCCTGAACCCCGTGGAGGACCTCTCTGCACTGGTGGATGTGCATAATCTAATCCGCTGGTGAGGTGACTCGCCTCGAAAGTTACTAAAGGACCTTGCTGCTCTGGCCCTCTTCTGCTTCCGTCGTTAACCCGTCGATCTCTACGTTTCTTGGCACTGCTGCCCGCACTCGAGCCATGCTCAGCGTAATCAAGAATTACTCTTGCACAACCCTATCCTAGATAGTCATCAAGACTCGCATGCATCGGTATACTCTCTGTAGCCAAATCCATGTAGCTAATGTGGTCGCCTCTTTGCAATCTATATTCTCTGTTCCCGATGGTGGGCGAAGGTTCAAATGTCATGGCCGCAGATGGAAGGCTACTGCCGCCGTGCAAACTCTTTGGGGCTAGTGGCGTCGCAGAACTCCCGAACAAGCACCTAACTCGGGTGATGGTTGGGCTGTGCCTCGCAACCCTCAGACTCTGCTCGCGGCTCCTCGGCGCCTTGCCCTCACTGGGCGGGTTGCCACTACGCGGAGGCATAACGGTAAGGGAAAGAAATACGTGAGAGGTCCAACTTACAACACGGCTCTAAGGCACGATCTCGAGTGAGAAGAATAGAAACCAATCCTAAATATCCTATAGCCTCACGATTATTGGTGTGGTGCAACACACCGATAATCAAGACTTCATCGGATACGGTGCAGTAGACACTTTCCGAGGATTAAGCGCTCGATACCACTTTTGTCACGACCGAACCCGGGCGGATCGTGCCTTACCGGGCACCCTGGTGATACAACATCAGTAATCACGAACATAAGACGATAACATGAAATAACAAGAAGTATGAAACAATAGTCTGAGAAAACTTGCCTTACAGCGTATATATATAAATCAATTTAAAGTCGAACAGTTACATCCCATTACAACTCTTCCCACAACAGTACTACAGACCTCTAAGAATGATACGACAACAATGGCGGGACAGGGCCCCGCCAAACCCCTGAATGTAAATACTTACAACGACAGGACTATACCATCGATAAGCCTCCGAGAAACGGAGCTTCCCATACGCTGAATCTGACCCTAAGAGCGAGGATCAACACTGTGTACCTTTACTGCGGCATGAACGCGGCCCCGAAGGAGGTCGGATAACAGTACCAAGTATGTGAAAATCGTAAATGAAATCATAATAGTCTATAAAGCGGGAGACATGTATGATAACCAAACTACGATTCACAATAAATAGGCGATCGTATGTCAAGTCGTGACTCACGCCTCAAAGTCATCACTCAAATGTAACTATGGGTCTCACGCCCATAACATCAATCATGCGTGGAATACCTTCGCCATGGCGCTTTATGATATAAAAGCACCAAGAATACACATGAACACGTGTCCCACGTGTCCTAATAAAAGCGATGCAGGTAAGTGCGAAGGCATAACCGACTACTAACACCCATAGTACTAACGGTCATAAAGCGTATCATGATATCTGTCTGACCGTCGCATGATCAAAGGCGGTCACTCGCGCGATATCAAATGCGCGTCTAGCCCCGAACTCTCCGTAGCTCGCGTAGGCCAACCTCGTAGGCCCGCGTGAGGTATTCCTCGCGTCGAGGTAGATACTCCCGGCGTCGCCCCGACTCGCGATCCGCATGGCCACAAAGACCGCGTGACCACGCGGGCGCAAACTAACTCGGAACTCCGTAGTTCCGCATGGATCCCCGGACCGCGTAGGTATTCTCGAATCATGGTCCTGCATCACCTGAGTCTACCCGCGACGGAGGAAGCTTAACCTCCGAGACAAGTCAAGGTGAGTGGTACAATACCAACATAATAACGGTGAGAGTCAAACAACTTTAAGCGCAATCGAGGGAAAACCCCCTTTACACAAAACATCACAAGATACTAACACACGTAGCATCCTAGCATGTTTACTTATCAAATCAACAAGAAAGTATTACAAGGCTATCACAAACCAACACAATCATGTTATACACACAAGGTACATTCTAATATATGATTAACAAGATCGGGTATCTATTCCCAAAGTACTTCATACATTATCTTTTAAAAGATACGTTCGTTTACAAAGTCACACAATACGTAGTATATGAAAATAGAGTGATTATCTTTTGAAGTAAATCAAAACACTTACCTTTGTAAAATCAAGTAACAACATTATTTTCCAAACGTCCAAGTTTGCCTAATTTCAAATGTTCACGTTTCTTATTTTAGAAAGGTTTCGTAGTTCATAGTCTTATTCATTTAAGAATATAATTCTCTTTTAAACCATCTGAGAAAACATAAGCCTTATATGTGAGTAGGATATTCTTGTTTATAACAATCTTATTACAGCAGCCATGATCTAGGAAATATCATTTTGTCTCATCTTAGCTTCTATGCAGATGGAAGTTTCTACTGGTTTTAATAATACTTAATCACAAAATATTTCCTTTTATTAACGATGCGATGGTTTGTCGATACACATTCGATTTCAAATCAAGAAACATTCTTAAGCCGTTATACCTAACTTCCCATAAAGCTAGTATAACTCTTAAGTTTTCAAAAACCCAGTATTACTTCTTCTTTCAAAATGATTCAAAAATCTTTTGAAATACTTCAAGTTCTTTATTATTACCTAACCAGCCAGTTATAGTTCAAATCAGTTACCCTTTTAAAAACCACAAGTATTTTCTTACCTACATAAAGCTGTTATAACCAACTTCCCATAAAGCCGTTATAACACTTTATGTTTTAGACCAATCAAATACATTTAACATATGTACGTCTATCGTACTACATAGTTACACATATCATGCTAGAAGAGATAGGAAGAGGTTCACATACCTCGCGGCAGTATCGACTAATAGCAAAACGCTCCAAGTACTTCCAACCGTCGGCTACTCCTTGCCAAGTAGATCGCGCCACACGCGATTTCAACCTATAAGTCCACAACTCGCTTATCAATATTTATATCTCTTCGTAGAAAATTCGACAGAAAATTCGGCAGCACCTCCCCCCCCCCCGCAACCGCGTAAATCTCCTACTCTATCGGGCCGCTACCAAGCCAACCGGGGGTTATACGCCTAATCGGACGTGCACAATTCTACCTCACGAAAAGCTACACAAGTCTCATGTCTGATACATGTAATTACGATTCGGTACTCTTCTTTCGAAAAGGTTTCTTATTATTCGGGCTTAAGTCAAAAGACATTGCGCAATACTATGATCGATTCTACGTATAGTATACTCAACTATATATTCTACAACATGTAATTTCCAATTACAAATAGAAGAAGATAGTGTTTACCTCGATAAGCCCAAAATTATCCAAGTTTAAATGTCGATCCCGAGCAAGGTTTAGCTCCTACTCAGTGCGCTCCAACCCGCTCCAAACAACCCTTAGAAGTTCTACGCGACCTACTTAATACTCCAACCAACTATGGAGATTTTCCTTAGGGTTTCGTTTAGAGGCTAAAGGAAAGTATAATAGTATTTTCCAGGGCTTTTAGATAGAGAGTACTTTGGAAATACTACAAGGTATTTGGGCTAAAGTATTTGGGTATTATAACAATACTTGAAGTACCAAGGGGGGTAGTATTTCGACTAGCACAACTAGGCTAGGGGGGGGGGTTTGCTCTCGGCCAAAAGGCCACTCAAAGGGGGAGGGGGAGTTGGACGAGACAACTACAAGGGAGGGAGTGTTTTGAGTCTTGGAATTTGCTCAAGTGTGGATGAAATAACTCATCAACTAAGGGGGTATTTATAGGGCACTCAAAGGCCAAGATTGAGCCAAGTGGTAGGCAAGTGTAAGGTGAAGATTAAGCCATGTGTTGTGTGGGTCCCACTTGGTCATCCACTCCACAAAATATCTCACAAACATTGACCAAACATTTTAGGCACAAAAGATGAAAAAAACGTGCAAGCCTAGAAGCTTCCACCAAGGAAATTTCGTCCAACCTTGGACACCTGGGTGACACGTGTACGCCTCCAATTGTCCAAAATGTTTCGTCTCTCGGAAAAATCCGTAAAAATAATAAATGACATAGCCGAATTTTCCTACAAAAGCGTGGAAAGCGTTTCACGGAAAACGACTCTTTTCGGCACTTGTGCACAATTTCGCCACTTTGCCTACTTAAGGCTTTAAACTTTTATACGTACGCCCTCACGTACATACTCCGGAAATACGGGGTATAACAACTATGATAATATTACTGCAATCTATCTCTCAGGGAATCCAATCCATCATCAACGCATTAAACATATTGAGTTAGATATCCATTTTGTCCATGAAAAGGTAGCTCGCGGACAAGTACGAGTGTTACATGTATCGACGCGTCATCAGATCCCAGATATCTTCTTGAAAGGGCTTCCGCTGATATTATTTGAAGAGTTTAGGGACAGTCTCAGCATTCGTCACCCTCCAGCTTCGACTGCGGGGGAGTGTTAGAATATTATTAATTAATATTAATAATATTGTGTATTAATATAGTATCATGTTATATATGGTAGGTAGTAAAATAATAAATTAGGAATATTATATTAAGGATTATTAGGGATTTATTAGGAAGATATTAGACATTATTTACTCTTCCAAAATGGATGTATATTATGTATATATTATTCCATTATTGGATGAATACAATTGAGGAAATTATTTCAAAGTCTTACATTAACAATTTATGTTCGTTAAATTTAGTAGAAATAGTCGGAAAACAATTAACCATAAAATCAAGAAAGTCCTATTAAATCCTTGAATATGCAACACTACACTAGACACTAAATATATATATAAAATAATTCGATAAATGTTATACCAGACTATATAAATAAATAAAAATGGCAAAGACAACAAAATTGTATCCCTAAATGTGAGTCCCGCTGATTTTTTTAATAGTTC
Source organism: Przewalskia tangutica (assembly GCA_029844215.1). NCBI lineage: Eukaryota > Viridiplantae > Streptophyta > Magnoliopsida > Solanales > Solanaceae > Przewalskia > Przewalskia tangutica. Next base: position 123,828,795 of record CM056722.1, read on the forward strand.
CCGTCAAATCTAACACATATAATTCGATAAATATTTGACGGAGAGTAAAGTATTAATTTTTGACAAACTTAAAGGACCAAAACTATTCAATGCATACCTAAGAGACTATTTTGAACATACCCTCAAACATAGTTGACCTTTGTCATTTTCTCCAATTAAAAGTGTTGACTTTACATATTCCCTTTTATGTTGAGTTGTATATATAGTGTTCCACAATGAAAATAAAAGGGCATCAAAGGTGTTTACAGGTATTGTATCATTTTTCATTATCTTAAGATTTTGGATTAAATATTCAAATTCCATTCATATGCTAGAGGGTGCTAAATTACATAGTGTTGGCCAGTGGGCCGGGTTGGGGCAGGGTGGGGCGGGCAGGGGCAGGATCCAGTTGGGGCGGGGCTGGCGGGTCAGGTCCAGCGGGACAAGACCAAGTCCCGTCCCAGTTTTGATCCCGCTGGTTAGTGGGTTAGGGCAGGATCGTTCTGGGGCGGGACGGGGTGGTTTTTTTTGCACTTAATTAAAAAAATAACATATATATAAACAACTCAATAATTGAACAAGAGTGTAATAAAAATATCCCAAGGTTGTGTTTGTGCCTCATATATTATTTAATAAAAATATGATTTTTTTCTAATACAGTATACAGATACAATTGTCAAAATTTATAACTTTGTAGTGTCGTACAAAAGTTGCAAATGACATAGTAAAATTGCAATTAAAGAAAGTACATTTTCAAAAATACATATTCTATTTTCTTTATAATTTCATGTGGTTCTTTGGTTGGAATTGATATTTATTGGTCAAATTGCTCCACGTCGCTACTCATACCTTCAGAAAATATGTCGTTGTAGTTTTCGTCTTCTTCATTCATCTCCGGTTGACCACACCATCTCCGCTCCGCTCGTATCCAATCTCTGAATAATACTGCAACCTCCAAACTGTCTCCGGCTAATGCGTGTCTGTGCTCTCCTATTTGAAATCTGTCGACAGAAAAAGCGCTTTCAGACGCTGCTGATGACGCTTGAATGTTCAAAACATCTCGAGCCATCATTTAAAGTGTCAGAAATGTCTTCTCATTCTCCCTCCAGTATTTCAGCAAGTCTTCATGTCCTTCTTCATTGAAAACTACTTGGTACGGTAAAACACCCTGCAAAATAAAAATATCAAACTCGCTAATTTGGTTAGTAGTGTTAGCACCGCACATTTTATTTCTGAGGCTTTCAATACTATCCGCAGAAACAACATGTCTTTTTTGAGGTTGTGTTGAAGAAGAAGAAGATGGTACGGAAGTTGGTTGGTTGCTAGCACTTTATTGGTGGTAATATCTATATACGTTTTTGAATTTATCTTGTATGCTAGACAACACTTCTTCTTTAGTTTTTTCAGTAGGTGTATCATTTGGATTTTTGGGAGTTGGAGGTGGTAGTACTGCTATATAATCATAAATAATTTCAATAAGTGAGTTACATCCATCTATTTTAATAGTCGGATTTAATACAACACCAATAATATAAATAGTGGGAATAGGAATAAAATAATTTTTAATTTTTATAAACCTTTTTTTTAATAGCTGTCTTATAACCTGGTTTAGCCATATATCCATTAAGTAATAAAAATATGAGAGCTATATAAAACAACATAGTTGAAATAGTAGAATAATATATATCGGAAAATTCTTTTGTTGCTTGAAATTTTTTATCTAAAAATACAATAAGTTTGGTAATTTTGTCTCAATCGTTATCTACAATCATATAAGCTGGATATTTATTATGGGCGTTAAAAAATAAAGTTATGTCTTCTATAGTCATAAGCAACAAGTAGTTGCTAGTACAAAGAATTCCACCTAGTGGGTATTTCTTCGGAAATTTTTCTATAAGGTAGTTGGCAATTGTGACAAATTTTTTTATATTCATTTTTTTGTTGTATTCTATTATTTTTAAAAATATAGTTTATAGTAAATTGTATTTTATCAAGAATGTTTGTAAAAAGTGATAGACCATCCTTTACAACTAAGTTATATATATAGCACACACATCTTATATGAAAATGATCTGGAAAGGATGGAGTTAAACTATATTTTAAAATTGTAATAGCATAATTATTAGAAGAAATGTTATCTAATGTAATAGTCATAATTTTATCAGTTATGCCATAAATAATGGCAAAAATAATAAATATTTTCTGCAATAAAATTACTAGTGTGTCTATCATCTATATATCTATATGCTAAAATACGTTTTTGCATAAACCATTTATAATCTATCCAATGACAGGTTACCGTTAAATAATCATGATCTTTAGTACTACAGCCTGTATCAGACGTAATAGATACTTTACCAGGAAAATGATATAATGAATAACGTAAATATTGTTGATATTCGTGTGTAAATTTAAATGCATCTCTCTTAACAGTTGATCTAGGAAAACCTTTATAAGCAGGATTATACATTTCTTTAATGTAATGAATAAAACCAGGAGATTCAGGAAATGAAAAAGGCAAATCCTCCACAACAACTAATTTTACTAGTGCTTCCTAATCTCTATGTTTATCGTACTTAGGGCCTATAATTCTCCCTGTCACAGGGTTAATTTGACCATGTACTTGGTCCAAAACAGTATGTGAACAATGTCCCGATGGAGAGGGCGCTTGCACACCCTTTTTTTTAGCCTCGTATTGGAAATATCTAGCTGGGTGTTTTTGTGCTATGTGTCTCATTAAAACCCCCATCCCACAATGACGTTTTCCAGTTTTAAAACTATAAACCCCTTTACAAATTTTACATATAGCTACTTGATTCGCTACGTCCCTAATAAAAAATTGGCATGCATATGATTTTAATGGTCGTTTTTTGTTGGACCTCATCTCATACTAGGGGGAATAGGATGAATTTCAGTTGAAGGCACATTAGTGGGCGTGTCATCTACATTAGTGGGTGTGTCATCATCTAGATCATCTTCTAAATTAAAGTCTGGTTGAGTTCCAGAAAATATCTCCTCATCTACATCATATGGTATTTCAGGAAAATATTCAGTATTAACAAAATCATCTAGTCTAGGAATAGGATGACTAGAACTAGAAGAAGTACCCTTACCCTTATTACCCCTACTAGTAGAAACACCCTTACCCTTACCCGTAATCATACGTTTAAATCCTTCCATTATAATTGTGCAACTAAATAATTAAAGATAATGAAATTAATTGCGCTAAATAAAATAAAGAAACAATAATAATTTAATGAATGAACGAATGTACCAAACGACGACGTAACGTCGACGTGTAATCGAGAGGTTGAAAATTGAAACTTTGCTCGATGGATGATCCTCAAGCTAGTTGCCAACTTCACTCCCAATTGAATAAATAAAATTGAATATTTAGTAGATAATGTAGACTTGTAGAGAGATTGATTGAGAGACTGTAGGAAGATTTGTGAGAAAGATGAAGAGAAAATGAGGTATTTATAGTTGGAAAAATGGGTTAAAGTGTAAATATAATAACTTAGGAGCTAAAAATAAATATAAAGGGGGTAGGTGGATTGGGGAGGGTGGGAGGCCAAAAATGGTCGTTGCACAACGGCCAAAATGTAAAATGGTCGTTGGTGCAATGGTTATTTTTGCAAAGAGGAGGTTTCGGGTGGGACCAGGGGCAGGGTCGGGGCGGGACCGAAAAGGGTCGGGTCTTGGCAGACCTGGGGCGGAACGGGCCTGGCGGGACGAGGCTATGTCCCGTCTCGGGTTTGAATCCTGGTACCGTAATTTTTTATTTTTTATAAACGGGGTCGATGCGGGACCGGAGCGGGATCGGGCGGGTCCGAGTCATCCCGACCCACTGTCCAGGCCTAGTGTCCATCCAGCACAAAAGGATACCTAAATGGACTTATAAAAAGCATTTGACCACTTTACTACTTGCCATGAGATTTTGGATAGTATGTTCAGATTCTCACTTTCCTTTGTTTTTCCCCCTCTCGATTTATGTTGTCTCTTTGTGGGAGGAGGATGGAGAGAGAGGTGTTTCAATTTTTCAAACGTGATACTCTGTCTTAATTTATATGAACATGTTTGACTACGTATAAATTAAAAAAAAAAAGTCTTTAAAATTATTGGTCTAAAATAATATTTTTGTGGCATGAGGGAGGGGGTGTAAAAAAAAGGAAAGTGAATTGGGGACGAAGGAAGTATTGTTTAGTAAGTGTGCTAAATTGAACCACAACTGAACACTGAATTTTGATTGTGTGCACTCAAATTTTGATAGGAATGTAATTCCTAACTTAACAAGTGAAGCAAGTGTTGCTCCCAAACGCACACGGAAGTATACGTAGTCGTCAAGTAATAAAGTGACTTGTAACAGTCGGATATCGATTCCACATAGACTATGATCAACGATTATAGAAGAATTCATTATTACTACTAATTATGCAAGTATAAAATAGAATATTTGTTTTGTTTTATAACTAATGCAGAAAAGTAAATAATTAACTAATGTAAACTAACATAGTGCAATTAACGATTGTTGAGACTAAAATTTATCATAGGAGAAGGACCTCCCTGGGTCATAGCACATTTTATAATCATGTTGCGTTTTATTTTCATCGACTTGCTTAATTACCGAGTTATAGATTGACATGGTTAATTATACGACTACGAATATCTCGAGTCCTCTGATCGCCTATTCATATTACTTTCACGCCAACCAAGCAGGGCGATCTAGGTATATCTCTATCCTAGCCACGAATCCCTATCCCAATTTCCCGGTGGTGAGATCCTACTGTACTCAATCTTCGTTCTATCTTAGTATTCCTCTCTCGAATTCAATTTAAAAATTATAGATTTATCCTACTGTGTTATAGCGGAAGCAATTAAACAGAAGAAAGAATAATAATAAATGTAAATGACACAAACGATTTAACGTGGTTCACTAACAATGTGTTAGCTACGTCCGCAGGCAGAAGAGAGAAAAGCTTTATTGATCTTGAGGAATACAATTTTTTTGGGATTTCTCTGGATTGTATTTCAGATTGCTTATTAGGTTATGACCTATGGGGTTTATATAGAGTACCCCTTACACAGACTAAGGAAAGTTTTTCCAAACAGAAAAGGAAAAGGTTTTCCAAACAGAAAAGGAAAAGGATTCCTAAACATAGTATAGACCTAATATGCCCGAATTCAAGGCATATTTCAACAAATCTCCACCTTGACTTGAATCCTCTCACAAATAACAGATAACAGATGCACCATTATAGTGTCATATGTACTAGACTCCTTCTGCCCAGATTTTGCCCTCAAGGGGCAATCAACAACTCCTAACATTGAGTAAGTCCAAACAGTGTTGGAACTTGCTATGTGGAACCGGCTTTGTGACCATATCAGCTGGGTTATCAGCAGTACCCACTTTGTTCACCTTGATTCTCTTCTCACTTCTCAGAAAATGATACCTCACATTAATGTGCTTAGTCCTCTCATGATGGACTTGATCCTTGGCTAAACAGATTGCACTAAGACTGTCACAATACACTATTGTCACGACCCGACCCCGGGCCGCGACTGGTGCCCTACCTGGGCACCCTTCAAATCATACAACATAATAAACAGCGGAAGATAAATAACACTTTTTTAAAAAAAAAACCAAGGCCAAGCCGATAAGGCTGCCATAACATAAAAATTCCCCGAAAGAGTCTACACTGTTTAACAATGTAAAACAACTCTAGCCAGTCCAGCCCACAAATGAATACAGACCTCTAAGATTTGAACAAATACTATGACGGGACAAGGCTCCGCCGTACCCCTGAATATACATAGCCATGACAACTCCGGAACATTGGAGCCATCTCAAAATGTTGAACCAGGATCCTAAGCTCGCGGATCCACAACTGTGTACCTAACCTGCGGACATTTAACGCGGCCGAAGAAGTCGATAACAAAAGTGCGAATATGGAACGGAAATAAGGTACAGTAAACAAATCATAACGGTACAACAGAAAGACAGGGGGAAAGTATAAAAAGGGTAAATACCAGATCCTACCGTGTCATTACCATCTCGTGAACTTAATCGTACCTTATTATCTTTTCCCATTTTTACATAAAAGTTATAGTCACATTCTTACGTACATGCTTAGGAAAAACCGTCAAGTTTATTACCCTATAACTTACTTATCTTGCATAACATAATCCGGCCCTTTATGGAGGGACGCCTATACCTTTACCCAATGGGACGCGATAAAGTCACATAGTCTGCCCATAAAGGTATACTGCCCGGCCCATTCCTGGGACGCGATAATGTCATATAGTCTGCCCATAAAGGTATACTGCCCGGCCCATTCCTGGGACGCGATAATGTCATATAACAGTACACTGTGCCTTACTAACAATGAGAGTAAACAAGAGTATACTTTACTGCATAAAAATAGGAGGCTCATGATCAAAGCAGGGCTACCCGCCCGCAGTATCGTACAATCCTACTCGCAGGACTATTTCACCCGCAAGGTCGTATGGACCCGCATGAGGTATTCTCGCATAGCGTATCCGCCCGCATAGGTCGTGTAGACCGCATGAGGTATTCTCGCATAGGGGGTCCGCCCCGCATGGGACTATTTCACCCGCATAAGCCCTTTCAGACCCGCATGAGGTATTCCTCGCATCATGGGTAGCAAATCCACGGAATATGCAAATGCCACAAACCCGGGGAATGACCCCGTAATGCACAATATATCACTAGCACAACCTGCTACCATACATAACATAAGCACTACCGGCTTATCATACATAACATAAGTACTACCGGCTTATCATACATAACATAAGCACTACCGGCTTATCATACATTACATAAGCAAGTTAAGAAATCCCCCTAACTTCTTATTAGTCTTATTCACATACACTCTCATTTTAGTTTACTTAAGGCACTAACATGTCATTATAAAATCCGGGAATCTAACCCAAAGTACTACGTACATCTATTCTTTTAGAATGACTCTTTTTCATATAAAACTTCCAAGATATTTCATATAAAACTTCCAAGATACTAATACCGTAGTATCAAGTCATATCTACTTTTCAAGACAAGTCATAATACCTTTTAGAAATACATTTATAGGCTTCTAAATTAAGTGACTTCTTCCTTAAAAACATTAAGCAATTGGTACATTTAAAACAATTTGCCCTTCTTTATTTCAAATCATTTCTTTGCTTACATTACTGAAGAAAACCATTCTTTTAATCTTCCATAAAGTTGTTATAACCAACTTCCCATAAAGCCGTTATAACTCTTTATGTCTTAGACAAATTCATTCCTTTTATAACCAAGAGACTTATACTTTCAAATTAAATCACATAGCTTTCAAAATACTTCAAGCCTCTTAACTTTTGAAATCAAGCTTCTTTAACTCTAGAAATCAAGCTTCTTAACTTTAGAAATCAAGTCTCTTATCTTTAAAATGGCAAGAAATCAATTTTTTCCAAATCAAGTATTCTATACTTTTAAATCAATTCATTTCTTCCTTTAAGAATCAAGTCCCATAACTTGAAAAATAAAGTTTCTTAACCTTTTAAGAATTCAAGGTTCATCGTCTTAAAAACTTCATACGTAAACTCTTTTAAATTAAGTGACATATACTTTGGTGTGTTGTGAATAAGTTATACTTATTTATAACGATCTTATTCAAGTAGCCATGATCTAGAAAATGTAATACAATTTTATCTTATCTTAGTTTCTATGCAGATGGAGGATTCTACTCATTTTAATATAATCAATTGTCATTACATTTTCCTTTATTAACGCTGCAATGGCTTGTTCGATACTTATTCTCATTCGTGCCGTAAAATTAGCCGAGTCAACTTGGCTCCAAAATACCTCCTAACGACTCTCACCAACATCCCCCATAAGACTTGGTAAGAACTTAGGATAACTTAGACATAACCCTTACGTAGAGTAAATCAACATACATACCTCTTAACTTCTAAGAGTAGAAGGAATCATGAAATAATACCACATGTATATTCCATACATAGAATCATGTCAAAAGAAGGAAGAGGTTCACATACCTCGTGACGATTATCGACAAATAACAAAATGCTCCAAAGTACTTCAACCTTGATAGATATTCCATCCTTCAAGTAGAATACGCTATACTTGGTACTTCAACCTAAAATGGCCATAATACGTCCATTAACCTCTAGCTTCGAACGTAGAATATTCTAAGTGCAAAGTCACTAAATTCTACGGAAAATCGGACAGCACTTTCTTTGTTTCTACATACTTTGCCACCTTTTTCAAGGACGAATTCAATAACCAAACACACCACATTTAAGGCCCAACAATTCAGCTAACCAAAGGGGATTACACGCCTTAACAGGACGTGTAAAATTCTGCCCCACAAATTAAAATCAAACTAGTTCCATAATTAAAGCCATTCTCGGCTAACATAAACAACAACTCCAAGTCTTTTCCAATTCTTTTCCAATCCAATTTCTTAGGTCTAATATGTTATATAGTCATAAACAACTTCAACAACTATAATTCCTTCTTTATATAACATGTGACGACTTAAACTAAAAATCAAATTGAATTGTAATCTTAAGGCTAAACATACTAGTTTTCGGATTAGGGTTCCAATATTCCTAACACTTATCAACTTCATAATATATATCTCATACTTGCTAATATCTATAGCTACAACAACAAGTAATCTTAATTCCTAAAACGACAAGAATTTTACCTTTACAAGCCCTTATAAGTTCCAAGATTCAAAGTCGCTCCTTAGCAATTCTTATGTCCTTTTATTATGTTCCAATCCGCTCCAAGCACTCCTTAGAAGCTCATGAAGAACTCCTCTTCAAGTTCCATCTTCAAAGTTGAAGAACATCTTAGGTTTTCGCCTTGCGACTAACGTAAAAACGTCGTTTTTCCGAAATCTTTCTATTGAGATATCCTTACAATACCCATAGGGACCTTGGGTTAAAGTCTTGTGAATAATGGATCAAAACTACAAAAATTTTGTGTGGGAAAGTTGTCAAAGCCGAGAGCTCTAAGTGAAGCACAAGAATGTGTAATTTTTTCTAAGTGTTAAAAGAGCTAGTCTTGCACTAGTTGTGTATATATAATACAATGTATGGCTTAGATTTCAACACTTGAGTGGCTAGGATGAGAGTAATTAATTAATTGGTCAAGTGGACAAGTTGACTAGTCAATAAACTCAAGCTTTGAAGACTTATCTTCCTTGATGGTCAATGACCATTTTACCCTTGCTTCAATTTCGTCCAAGACCAATGTGGGGTGCCACGTGTCGCCCTCCCATTCGTCCATAAAATTTCGTAACCCTCGTGGGCCCCACAAAACGTAACATTCCTCGGGTGGGCCTCACGTGACCAAATCCGTAAAAATAAATTTCCATAATGATAATAAGTTCCATACTCTTCAAATAATGCATTTTGAGAATCTAATTCTCACCAACGAACATTTTTCCTTTCCGACGTTCGGAAGATTTTTCGTCGGAAAAACAATTCTTCTTTTCGTACCCTTTTCAAGTCTTGTGTTCCTTACTTACATTCTCTTAAACATGTCTTTGAATTACGGGGTGTAACATTCTTCCCCCCTTAGAAACATTCGTCCCCGAATGTTCTTTCGGAGTCCAATCTAATTAGATAGCGACATAGTCTCCTTTTACTACACCCTTCAAACAACATATGCCACCCATGACCACATAACAATACTTATACTAAGATGTCAACCTTGGCACTCACGAAGCCAACTAGTCCATACTCATAATGACCTCAAAGTCTTTCATAATCATCTCTACTAGGTCTACTAGGGTCTGACGACTGTATCATCACCGGGCGAATCTCATATACCCATTCAGCTACCACCCCAAACACTCACGGGTGTAGTTACCTCGAAAGGTTCTTATGGATTCAGGCTCTATTCCTTTACACTTGGTTGTCATCTTCCCATCGGTCGCACTTTCCGTACTTCCAACTCATACTAGCATACATACATAACTTCCATACCGATTCTGGCCTCCAATCTTTGGAGTCACTCAATAAAACAATATAAGGCCATTTCCGGCTCTCACGACCTGGTTCCGGTGGAACGCGTCCACGAACCCGTAAAACAATTAGCTAGACTTGGGCCTTGCACCTTTGTGACCCTGTCACCTAGCGGAACTACTACCAACTGATCCCACTCTATTTCAGGCTATGAGGCGACCCGTAACAGGTCCTCAACCCGACTCAGCGTCGCACTTAACTCTTGTCCTTGGTCTGACTTAAATTTTTACTACCCGAGAAGGACTTATATACCTAAGGTCTCGGCGGTTATCAACATTCTTAGGCTCACAATTTCCATGCTCCCAGCCTACCTTATCAGTCCCCCCGTAAACGGGTACAAACACTTCTCATAATACCATAACCATGTTGTCTCGATCACAACCATTACTTACTCTATACGGACCTCATCCGTACAATTCTCTTAAGCCTACCCCGTAGCTTAATCTATTAACATAGCATTCCATTAAGTTCCTTAACATGACTTCTTAAGGGTTCATCACCCTATCAGACAGCTCATCCTTCCCTAATTATATCAAATTAGTACATAAACCTTGATGATATTTCATTAATTGTTTCATACCTTCCCGGTATCTAGTTAGTCTTTACCAATTCTTGGTAATCTACAATCATTCTAGACAACACGCGTCTGACCCTCATACATAATTCCGTATAGATGTATGTCACAATACCAACTATACTATAATCATTACCAACCTGGATACGCAATCCACATAGTCCTTCCCGGTCATCACGCTTTCTCGTAGTGCAATCAACATAAATCGTTAGGAGAGACGACCCTAACAACACAAACTATCGCACGATCTCGGTGAGAAGAATGGAAACTAATCCTAAATGTCGCAGACTCGATTATAGATGTGGTGCACAACACACCGATAATCAAGACTACTAGACACGGCCGTAGACACTTTCCGAGGACTAAGCGCTCACGATACCACTTTTGTCACGACCGACCGGGCGCGGTGTGCCTACCAGGCGCACCTTCAAATCATACAACATAATAAACTGCGGAAGATAAATAACATTTTTTTAAAAAAAAACCAAGGCCAAGCCGATAAGGCTGCCATAACATAAAAATTCCCCGAAAGGGTCTACACTGTTTAACAATGTAAAACAACTCTAGCCAGTCCGGCGGATGAATACATGCACTCTAAGATTTGAACAAATACTATGACGACAAGGCCGCCGTACCCCAGAATATACATAGCCATGACAACTCCAGAACATTGGAGCCATCTCAAAATGTTGAACCCGGATCCTAAGCTCGCGGATCCACAACTGTGTACCTAAACCTGCGGACATTTAACGCGGCCGAAGAAGTCGATGTGCAGTACAAAAACGAATATGGAACGGAAATAAGGTACAGTAAACAAATCATAACGGTACAACAGAAAGACAGGGGGCAAGTATAAAAATGGTAAATACCAGATCCTACCGTGTCATTACCATCTCGTGAACTTAATCGTACCTTATTATCTTTTCCCATTTTTACATAAAAGTTATAGTCACATTCTTACGTACATGCTTAGGAAAAACCGTCAAGTTTATTACCCTATAACTTACTTATCTTTCATAACATAATCCGGCCCTTTATGGAGGGACGCCTATACTGCCCGGCCCAATCTGGGACGCGATAAAGTCACATAGTTTGCCCATAAAGGTATACTGCCCGGCCCATTCCTGGGACGCGATAATGTCATATAGTCTGCCCATAAAGGTATACTGTCCGGCCCATTCCTGGGACGCGATAATGTCATATAACGATGCAGTGCCTTACTAACAATGAGTAAACAAGAGTATACTTTCGCATAAAAATAGGAGGCTCGTGATCAGCGGGGCTACCCGCCCGCAGATCATTAAGCAATCCTACTCGGGACTATTTCACCCGCATGGTCGTATGGACCCGTATGAGGTATTCCTCGCATCGTATCCGCCGCGTGGGTCGTGTAGACGCGTGAGGTATTCCTCGCATAGATGGTCGCCCGCATGGGACTATTTCACCCGCATAAGCCCTTTCGGACCCGCATGAGGTATTCCTCGCATCATGGGTAGCAAATCCACGGAATATGCAAATGCCAAAAACCCCGGGAATGACCCCGTAATGCACAATATATCACTAGCACAATCGGCTATCATACATAACATAAGCACTACCGGCTTATCATACATAACATAAGCACTACCGGCTTATCATACATTACATAAGCAAGTTAAGAAATCCCCCTAACTTCTTATTAGTCTTATTCACATACACTCTCATTTTAGTTTACTTAAGGCACTAACATGTCATTATAAAATCCGGGAATCTAACCCAAAGTACTACGTACTTCTATTCTTTTAGAATGACTCTTTTTCATATAAAACTTCCAAGATATTTCATATAAAACTTCCAAGATACTAATACCGTAGTATCAAGTCATATCTACTTTTCAAGACAAGTCACAATACCTTTTAGAAATACATTTATAGGCTTCTAAATCAAGTGACTTCTTCCTTAAAAACATTAAGCAATTGGTACCTTTAAAACAATTTGCCCTTCTTTATTTCAAATCATTTCTTTGCTTACATTACTGAAGAAAACCATTCTTTTAATCTTCCATAAAGTTGTTATAACCAACTTCCCATAAAGCCGTTATAACTCTTTATATCTTAGACAAATTCATTCCTTTTATAACCAAGAGACTTATACTTTCAAATCAAATCACATAGCTTTCAAAATACTTCAAGCCTCTTAACTTTTGAAATCAAGCTTCTTTAACTCTAGAAATCAAACTTCTTAACTTTAGAAATCAAGTCTCTTATCTTTAAAATGGCAAGAAATCAATTCTTTCCAAATCAAGTATTCTATACTTTTAAATCAATTCATTTCTTCCTTTAAGAATCAAGTCCCATAACTTGAAAAATAAAGTTTCTTAACCTTTTAAGAATTCAAGGTTCATCGTCTTAAAAACTTCATACGTAAACTCTTTTAAATTAAGTGACATATACTTTGGTGCGTTGTGAATAAGTTATACTTATTTATAACGATCTTATTCAAGTAGCCATGATCTAGAAAATGTAATACAATTTTGTCTTATCTTAGTTTCTATGCAGATGGAGGATTCTACTCATTTTAATATAATCAATTGTCATTACATTTTCCTTTATTAACGCTGCAATGGCTTGTTCGATACTTATTCTCATTCGTGCCGTAAAATTAGCCAAGTCAACTTGGCTCCAAAATACCTCCTAACGACTCTAACCAACATCCCCCATAAGACTTGGTAAGAACTTAGGATAACTTAGGCATAACCCTTACGTAGAGTAAATCAACATACATACCTCTTAACTTCTAAGAGTAGAAGAAATCATGAAATAATACCACATGTATATTCCATACATAGAATCATGTCAAAAGAAGGAAGAGGTTCACATACCTCGTGACGATTATCGACAAATAGAAAAATGCTCCAAAGTACTTCAACCTTGATAGTTATTTCATCCTTCAAGCAGTAAAATAGTTGTGCACAAGATTAAGTAAATAACTCATACGATAATTTAGCAAAGTCAACTCAAGTTGTTAAGAGTGTCACATCGGATATGTAATGGAAACATGAGCTCCTTATATGGACTTGGACAATCATCACCTTACAAGCTAGCTTTTGGGGTTGAGTTATGCCCAAGATCCATTCTTTACATGGTATTAGAGTCAGACTCATTCCAATTCTTTGTTCACCGATGTTGGGCCCCCAAATTATATTGTCCATGTTCCAGTTAACGAGGCCAAATCAGAGTATATAATCAAGTAGATAGAAGCATGAGTAGAATATGAAGGAATTGAATACAGAGTCTCCATAGCACAATACACACTTAGTAGTCAAAAGAAATTTAGGATTTCTGTTCTTGGCCTGAGCGTGTTGGTAGTCCTGCCTGGGGGTGCCAAAGGCTCTTGGTCTGTTCAGCAGAGTTGCATTTGTTGTTTTTTGTTTTTATTTTGGGAATTAATAATGTTTTTTCGTTTACCACGAAAAAGAATGAGAAACAATGTGGTCTTCTCTTTTTAACCTAACATACTATAATAGGTTTACTTATTTACTTGAGAACTCTTCAATTTCAGAATTTCATATTCTGGAAGGCTAATGTTATATTATCTTCTCCTTTTAACTTTGGGGATTAATAATAAGTCTCCCTCAAACTCTAACTAAATATACATAAATGCAATCAAAATTTCATGCTACACGTGAGTGAAGAAACTTTTTATTTGGAAAAAGGATGATTATACCAACAAAAAAAAGGAACTACATAGGTACATAGAATTGGAAAATTAAAAAGAAAGGGAAATAGGAAATGAGCATGTAAACGTGTATAGTGTAAATATATAAAATCCTTACCCATAATTAAAATATACTTCATATATTGTGTAAATATAATTATGATAAGACTAGAATTCCTCCTGTAATTAGGACTAGTATTCCTCTTGTATAAGAGATGAACATTGTACACTATATATATTGATATTAATGAGAAAGACTCCTCAAAGGAGATTAATATCATCTTACATGGTATCAAGAGCCACAACCCTACCCTAGGAACAAAAAAAATCCAGCAGCCACTTCGGTCACTGCCTTCCTCGGCAGTATACTGCCCAATTTTGTTCTCAAAGTTTAATTTTTTCTTTCCTTCTCTTCTACTTCAATGGAAAAATTGGATATTTCCACCTCTTCCGATGCTTCTTCTTCCGATCATATTGTCATCCAAACACCTCCCACCACCAATTCATCACCATCTTTACATCCGGCTCTCGCCGTTACAAACATCAAGAATTTCATCCATCTCATTCTTGATCAGGAAGATGGTCAATACTGATCGTGGGTCGAACTCTTCAAAATTCATGCGTGTGTTTACCACGTGCTTAATCATATCGACGATTCTGTTCCTCGCCCCCGGGAGATCGATGACACAACATGGCGTCGTATCGATGTCTTGGTTAAACAGTGGATATATGGCACTATATCCAAAGATCTCCTTCTCACTATCATGAAAATCGACACCTCAACCCGCGACTTGTGGATTCTTTTAGAGGAAATATTTCAAGACAACAAACACACACGCGCTATGTATTTGGAGGAACAATTTAACAACACACATCTTGATATTTCTCCAACATGTCTGAATACTGCAAACAATTAAAACTTGTGGCAGATCAACTCTCCAACGTCGGCACGCCCCGTTACACCCTGTAATTCCAGGACATGTTTAAGAGAATAGACGTGAGAACACAAGACTTGAAAGTTTGAACGAAAGAAAGAATTGTTTTTCCGAAGAAAAAATTTTCCGAACTTCGGAAAGGAAAAATGTTCGTTGATGAGAATTAGATTCTCAAAATTCATTATTTGAGGAGTATGGAATTTATTATCATTGTGAAAATTTATTTACGGATTTGGTCACGTAGGGCTCACCCGAGAAATTTTACGTTTTGTGGGGCCCACGAGGGTTCCGATATTTTATGGACGAATGGGAGGGCGACACGTGTCACCCCCCCCCCCCCCCACATGGGCTTGTTCGATATTAGCCAAGGGCAAAGAGGTCATTTGACCAAGAGAAGGATGATCAAGTCTTGAAGACAAGCTTGAGATAATTGACTAAGTCAAATAAGGCCACTTGACTAGATATTTAGATTTCTTCATCAAAGCCACACAAGTGTTTTAATCTAGGCCCTCCATTGTGCTATATATTCATCCTAGTAGCAAGACTTATCTCAACACTTAGAAAAAATTTAGAGAAACTTGAGCTAGACTTGAAGAGCTCTCGGGTTCATGCCACTTTCAACAAGAAAGATTTTCGTTTGTGGTTCATTATTCACCATACTTTAACCCAAGGTTCCTAGGGGTATTATAAGGATATCTCAATAGAAAGATCCCGGGAAAACGACGTTTTCACGTTAGTCGCAAGATGAAAACCTAAGTCGTTTTCATAGTTTTGATTGGAAAGTGAAGGGAAGTTGTTTGTGAACTTCTAAGGGCTTCAAATAGCGGATTGGAGCGTGAAGGAAAGGAGCTAGGATTGCTAAGGAGCAACTTTGAATCTTGAAATTTTATAAGGGCTTATCAAGGTAACAATTTTGTCGTTTTAGTGATTAAAGATTACTTATTGTTGTAGTTATGGATATAAACAAGCATGAGATGTATATATTGAAGTTTGATAAGTGTTATGGTGTCACGACCCGACCCTGGGCCGCGACTGGTGCCCTACCTGGGCACCCTTACAAGTATACATCAGAGATAATCAGCGGAACATACATCAAACTTATAAATTAATTCAACAAGACATAAACAACAGGTTAGCCGATAAGGCTACCTCCCTGGACATATATATACATATATAGCCAAAAGCAGTTACATCCCTTTTTTTCTTTACACAACCCAATCCACAAGATATGACTACAGACCTCTAAGATTTTGGACAAAAACTATGATGGGACAAGGCCCCGCCGTATCCCTGAATATACCTAGCCATAATGACAAGCTCCAGAACATTGGAGCCACCTCAAAACGCTGAACCATGATCCTAAGCTCGCGGATCCACAACTGTGTACCTAAACCTGCGGACATGAACGCAGCCCCCCGAAGGAGGTCAGTACACAGGTACCGAATATGGAACGGAAATAAGGTACAGTAAACAGATCATAACTGTACAAAAGAATGGCAGGGGCAAGTATAAAAAGTAAATACCAGATCCTACCATGCCATTACAACTCATGAATTTAATCGTACATCATTATCTTTTCCCATTTTTCAATAAGAGTTATAGTCAAATTCTTACGTACATACTTAGGAAAAATCATCAAGTTCATAACCATATAACTTACTTATCTGGCATAACATAATTCGGCCCTTTCTGGAGGGACGCCTATGCTTCCCGGCCCAATCTGGGACGCGATAAAGTCACATAAGTCTGCCCATAAAGGTATACTGACCAGCCCAATCTGGGATGCGATAAAGTCACATAAGTCTGCCCATAAAGTTATACTGCCCGGCCCAATCTGGGACGCGATAAAGTCACATAAGTCTGCCCATAAAGGTATACTGCATAAAAATAGGAAGCTTATGATCAACTTAGGGCCACCTGCCCATAGTATCATTTGACAATCCTACTCCTGGGACTATTTCACCCTCAAGGGTCTTGTGGACCCGCATAGGACAATTTGCCCCGCATAGGACTATTTCACCCGCACAGGACTATTTTACCCGCTTAGGCCCTACGGGCCCGAAATGAGCATATACGCCATGCTCGCATCATGAGTAGCAAATCCATGGAGATGTATAATGTCTTGGGGGTTTACCCCACAATTATACTCAGAAGGTGTATAACGTCTTGGGGATTTACCCCGCATTTATACTCAGAAAGTGTACAACGTCTTGGAGGTTTACCCCACATTTATACTCAGGAGGTGTATAACGTCTTGGGGGTTTACCCCGCATTTATACTCATAACACTAGCACCAAAGGCTATCATATATAACATAAGCACTACCGGCTTATCATACATAACATAAGCGCTGCTGGCTTATCATACATAACATAAGCACTACCGGCTTATCATACATAACATAAGCACTACCGGCTTATCATACATAACATAAGCAAGTTAAGAAATTCCCTAACTTCTTATTAACCTTATTTGTATGCACCCCCCATTTTAGTTTACTTAAGGCACTAACATGTCATTATAAAATCCGGAAATTTAACCCAAAGTACTACATACTTCTACTCTTTTAAAAAGACTCATTTTTCATATAAAACTTCCAAGATACTAATATCTGTAGTATCAAGTCATATCTACTTTTCAAGCCAAGTCACAATACCTTTTAGAAATACATTTATAGGCTTCTAAATCAAGTGACTTCTTTCTTTAAAACCTTAATCATTTGATGCCTTCAAATCCATTTGCCTTTCATTATTTCAAGTCATTTATCATTATTTACATTACTAGAGAAAAACCGTTCTTTTAACCTTCCATAAAGTTGTTATAACCAACTTCCCATAAAGCCGTTATAACTCTTTATGTCTTAGACAAATTCATTCCTTTTATAACCAAGAGACTTATACTTTCAAATCAAGTTATATAACTTTTAAAAATACTTCAAGTCTCTTAACTTTAGAAATCAAGTTTCTTAACTTAGAATTTCAAGTCTCTTATCTTTAGAATATCAAGAAATCCATACTTTCCAAATCAAGTATTCTATACTTTTAAATCAAGTCATTTCTTCCTTTAAGAATCAAGTCCCATAACTTGAAAAATAAAGTTTCTTAACCCTTTAAGAATTCAAGGTTCATAGTCTTAAAACTTCGTACGTAAACTCTTTAGTTTAAGTAACATATACTTTCATGCGTTGTAAATAGGTTATACTTGTTTATAACGATCTTATTAAAGCAGCTATGATCTAGAAAATGTAATACAATTTTGTCTTATCTTAGTTTCTATGCAGATGGAGGATTCTACTCTTTTTAGTTTAATTGATTGTCGATACATTTTCTTTTATTAGCGCTGCAGTGGCTTGTTCGATACTTATTCTCATTCGTGCAGTAACTTAGCAAAGTCAACTTGACTCTAAATACCTCCTAACGACTCTTACCAACATCCCCATAAGACTTGGTAAAAACTTAGGATAATCTTAGACATAACTTTCACGTAGAGTAAATCAACGTACATACCTCTTAACTTCTAAGAGTAGAAGGAATCATGAAATAACACCACATGTATATTTCATACATAGAATCATGCCAAAAGGAGGAAGAGGTTCACATACCTCGAGACGATTATCGACAAGTAGCAAAATGCTCCAAAGTACTTCAACTTTGATAGCTATTCCATCCTTTAAGTAGAATACGCTACTCGTAGTACTTCAACCTATATTAATCATAACATGTATATCAACTCCTCCCTTTTAAACATAAAATCATACTAAGTATAAGGACTCTTATTCTACGGAAAATCGGACAGCACCTCTTTTGTTTCTACATACTTTTCCACCTTTTTCAAGGCCCGATAGTCAATAACCAACATGCCACATTTAAGGCTCAATACAACAACTAATCAAAGGGGACTGCACGCCTTACAGTACGTGTAAAATTCTGCCCCACAATTCATACGAAGTAGTTTAATATCCAAAGTCATTCTCAGCTAACATATACCACAACACAAAGTCCTTTCCAATTCTTTTTCAATCCAAGTTCTTAGGTCTAACATGTTATATAGTCATAAACAACTTCAACAACTATAATTTCTTATTTATATAACATGTGACGACTAAACTAGTAACCAAATTGAATTACAATCTTAAGGGCTAAACATACTAGTTTTCGGATTAGGGTTCCAATAGTCAATAAACTTATCAAACATCATACTATATACCTCATGCTTGCTAATATCCATAGCTACAACAATAAGTAATCTTAATTACTAAAACGACAAGAATTGTTACCTTTATAAGCCCTTATAAATTCCAAGATTCAAAGTCGTTCCTTAGCAATTCTTAGCTCCTTTCCTTTACGCTCCAATACGTTATTTGAAGCCTTTAGAAGTTCACAACCAACTTCTCTTCCATTTTCAATCCAAAACTATGAAAACGACTTAGGTTTTCGCCTTGCGACTAACGGTTAAATGTCGTTTTTCCGAAATCTTTCTATTGAGATATTCTTACAATACCCTTAGGGACCTTGGGTTAAAGTTTTGTGAATAAAGAACCAAAACTACAAAAAAAATTATGTGTGGGAAATGATGAACCCGAGAGCTCACTTACCATAGCTCAAAGTCTCTCAATTTTTTCTAAGTGTTGAAGACAAGTATTGCACTAGTGTAGCATATATAACACAATGGAGGGTCAAGATAACAACATATGGGTGGCTAGGATGAAGAGCATTAAATATTTATCCAAGTGGCAAGTTGACTTGGTCAATTTTCTCAAGCTAGCAAGACTTGTTCATCCATAATGGTCAATGACCATTATATCCTTGTCTTAATTCGTCTAATACCATTGTGGGGAGGGTGCCACGTGTCGCCCTCCCATTCGTCCATAAAATTTTGTAACCCTCGTGGACCCCACAAAACGTAAAATTTCTCGGGTGGGCCCCACGTGACCAAATCCGTAAAAATAAAATTTCATAATGATAATAAGTTCCATATTCCTCAATTAATGCATTTTGAGAATCTAATTCTTAACAACGAACGTTTTTCCTTTCCGACGTTCGGAAGATTTTCCGTCGGAAAAATAATTCTTCCTTTCGTACCCTTTTCAAGTCTTGTGTTCTCGCATCTATTCTCTTATTCATGTCCTGGAATTACGGGGTGTAACATATGAATATTGGAACCACTAATCCGAAACTAGCATGATTAGCCTTTGAGATTACAATTCAATTTGATTATTAGTTTAGTCGTTGCATGTTATATAAAGAAGGAATTATAGTTGTTAAAGTTGTTTACGACTATATAACATGGTAGACTTAACAACTTGGATTGAAAAAAAATTGGGAAGGACTGAGGATTTGTTAATGTGGTGGCCGAATGCCCTTATAAATATTGGACTGTTTTATATGAATTGTGGGGCATAATTTTACACGTATTGTAAGGCGTGCAATACCCTTTGATTGGTTGATGTGTTGAGCCTTAAATGTGGCACATTGCTTATTGATTTCGGGCCTTGAAAAAGGTGGAAAAGTACGTAGAAACAAAGGAAGTGCTGCCCAATTTTCCGTAGAATAAGAGATTGTATACTTAGTATCATTCTACGTTAGAAACTAGAAGTTGATAGTCGTGTTGTGGTCATTATAGGTTGGAAATTCTACGTGTGGCGTATTCGACTTAACGTGTGGATTAAGCCGAAAAGGTATGTGAACCGTCTCCTCTTCTTCTAGCATGATTCCTTATGGTAAAGTAAGTAAATTCTACTCCTTAAATGATCTACTCCTTGATTGTACTTGGATTGCCTAATATAGAAGTTGTTCTATATACTTACTTGATTGTACTTTGGATGTTTAAATTGGAAGTTGCTATGATCCATTCCCTTGATAAAAAATGGATTTTCAAAAGTGAAAGTGTTTTACTTGAAGTACTTAGAGTCTTAAAAAGGAAGTGGTTTCCTAATCTCTTGGATAGTGCCTTAGTTCCAAAACCTAAAGGTTGTTATAATAGCTTTATGGGAAGTTAGTTATAACGGCTTTAGGGGAGTCAAAGGAGTGATTTACTAAATTGATTTAAAAGAGGAGAAATGACATGATTTAAAGAGAAGTAACTTGTTCTAAAGGTGTGAGTTACTTGGGATTTAAAAGTATAAGCTACTTGATTTCTAAAGTTAAGAGACTTGATTTCTAAAGTTAAGAAACTTGATTTGAAAGTATATGATACTTGGTTTTAAAAGTATAAGTCTCTTGGTTATAAAAAGAATGAATTTTATCTAATACATAAAGAATTATAACGGTTTTATGGGAAGTTAGTTATAACGGCTTTATGAAAGGTTAAGAGAGTGGTCTATTTGATTGATAGGCATGAGTTGCCTAGGTTGTGAAATTAGAAGTTACTTGGTTTCAAAGCCTTGAAATGAATTTCTAAAGGTGTAGTAACTTAATTTGAAAAATAGACATGTCTTGATACTACGGGTGTTAGTATCTTGGGGTTTTATATAAAAAAGAGTCTTTTGAAAAGAATGGATGTACATAGTACTTTGGCTTGTTTAAATGAGAATTATTCTATTTGTGCCTTGATAGTACTTTGGCTTGTTTAAATGAGAATTATTCTATTTGTGCCTTGATAGTACTTTGGCTTGCTTAAATAAGAATTAATCTTGGTTTGTGTAAAAAGGAAGGCATGGTAATTGTCTTGGTTTGTGTAAAGGCATGGTATTGTCTTGGTTCATGTAAAAAGGAAAGGCATGGTATTGTCTTGGTTTTCTAAAATGATGGTTTATTCATTTTATAAATAAAAAGGTCAAGAATGATTTGCTTGCATATGGGTTGCTCATATAGACATTCGTGCAAGTGTCGTATTCCCACATCTCCGCGTCCCTCCATAAAGGGCCGGCAACTTGGTTAAAGAGATATCATGGAGTAGCTCCCCATGGTGTGAGTGGTACACACTCACGGCGGGTCGGATAGACTCGGGCGGGTTAAATTCCTGGGATATAAGCCATGTATTAGCTATCCGTGATGCGAGTATCGTGTACCAATTACTCATTGCGGGTCCACGTGACCTATGCGGGTGAAATAGTCCCTTGTGGGTGAAATAGTCCTATGATAGGTTGCATTATAATACAGTGGGTGGTTGACCCTGGCACTGGCACGGCATTCATGTTTTGAAACGGTAGTGATTTCATTAATGAAAGGGTGCAGTGTGTTTATGACTTAAAGTAGAACAGTTAATCTCATTGTTAAAGGCATAACTTAAAAGGTAAAAATGATTGCATTACTCTCATGTTTGCAAGGTTCAGTGTGTTGTTGTTTTAAGTTAACATACTTGCTTCCAGTTATATATGGACTGTGTGATTTCCTTTACAGTACTTATTGTTTCATATACTTGGTACATTCTTCGCATCGACCCTTTCTCCGGGTCAATGCGCCGCAGGTTTAGGTACGCAGTTTGGTGATCTGCAAGTGTAGGACCCTTGCTCAGAGTTTTTGGATAACTCCATCTGTTCATGAGTTTATCATTTTGGTATAGATCCTTCATTACAGGCTTTTGTACAAGCATGGTACGGGGCCTTGTCCGTCATAGTTCGAAGAAACTCTTAGGTCTCAGATAATATATGGGATTGGACTTGTGTACAGTGTAGTGCCTTTTTATTATGTATATTATATGGCAGCCTTGTCGGTTTTGCCCTTGCATGTTCGTTGGTTTTAAAAAAATATGAGGTGTTATTTGGTTCCGCGGTCTACTTGTGTCATCTAGGTAGGAGCGTGCCCAGGCACCAGTCACGGGCCCGGGGTTCGGGTCGTGACATGCCCGTCTCGAAAACTAAAATGGTGTTACAGTTGATGCAAGCCTTTCGAAAGGAGAATATGATACTTTGGCCACCATGATTCAACAGGCGGATCCATTGCCCAGTTTTAACAAAGCTCGCTCGCAGTTGTTGCTAGAAGAAACCTGTCGTGCCAAACAGGATGAGCACAATCAGAAGGCGTCAGCTCTAGAACTCAAACCCAAAATCAGACTCCCGACGGCCAAATCCCTCCGAAAAACTCTCAACTGCGGCAGGGGTGGCAAGGGCCGCGACGGAAGAAGAGGACGGGGTTGTGGAAAGTGTCGCGGTCAGCAGAACCAACAACAACAACAAGGTTCGCAGAACAGCTGGGCCGCAGCGCCTCAATAGTACCAGCAGGGCGCCGCGTGTCACGACCCAACTAACGAGTCGTGATGTCACCTACCCTAATTCCCCGAGTAGGCGAACCATGTTCTCATTAACAAGTTAAATCAGCGGAAAATAAATAAAGAAAAAGAAGTTATAAGTCTTAAACACTTAGTTTCCCAAAATCTTGTCAAAATGGTACAAGAGCGCTAACAAGTCTGAAAATAAAAGTATGAAAGAACGAAGGAAGGCTACATACTGTCTGTCAACTAACAAGAAAATGGAATTAACTAAGAAGCCTTCAGGGGCCACGAACGACCAAGTAGCTCACCCTGAATGACTGGAAAATGTCCACCTCGCGGATCAGCCACGAGGCGTAGAACTGGAACCTGGATCGTACTCTATACTCAACAAAAGTGCAGCAAGAGTAGTATTAGTACAACACTAGTACCGGTAAGCATCATAGGCTGACAATGATTAGATAACGCATGAAGAAGTTGAAATCAACAAGTAGCACATATAGCACACAGGTATGGTCACATATCATATACATGTAAGGTGTAAAGAAATCAAGAAACAACTAGGACAGATAAAATTCACCAATGATCAGTCAAATATAAGAGTGGATGAATACAATGCAGTGCAATAGTCACCTCTCACTCCACTCTTGTACACACATGCTAAAGGCAGTGCCTCAAAGCCATGACACATGGGGGACCCGCGAAGTCCATGTACCACTCGTGCTCTCCGGCAGAAACCTCGGAGGCTATCAATCACTCGTGCTCTCCGGCAGAAACCTCGGAGACTATCAATCACTCGTGCTCTCTGACAGAAACCTCGGAGGCTATCAATCACTCGTGCTCTCCGGCAGAAACCTCGGAGGCTATCAATCAGTCGTGCTCTCCGACAGAAACCTCGGAGACTATCAATCTCTCTCAATCACTCACCTCACCATCATCACAAAATAATCTGGAAAGTATGTCAAGCATGATATCAAGTCTCAACACAAATCACCAACATACAAT
This sequence comes from Przewalskia tangutica, assembly GCA_029844215.1. NCBI lineage: Eukaryota > Viridiplantae > Streptophyta > Magnoliopsida > Solanales > Solanaceae > Przewalskia > Przewalskia tangutica. Next base: position 123,853,188 of record CM056722.1, read on the forward strand.
AAAATGATAATTACATAAAATAACACATATGAAGACAAGCCCACATAACAGCTGACGGAACCAACGTAATTGTAATTCATCTCTACTTCATGCCCGAAGGCCTATCATGCAATCCCCGTCACTTCCTACAACTACATACGATTCTCTAATCAGAGTCTAACTAAAGTAAACTGTAACCTACCTCAATGCCGAGTGGGTGCCACGAACAATCAAACTAATGTCTTCCCCTTGCGTAGAGCCTCTGAACGCTTAAAATCTAGAAAATATGTGAACTACGTTATAATACGAATCTAAGGACACTCATATTGCTATATTTATATTAACAATATTTTTACCATTTCAATTGTATGACTAAACCCCTACACATATAAAAATATTAGCATAACTTCAGAAAATTCTAATAACATTTCTTTCTTTCAACTTTCTCGTATCTCCCGCTTGTAAAGGATATAACATAAAATTCGTAACTCCAAATCAGGTGTTTATTGTACCACATCGAAGGCAACACTAGGATATATTATTATATTGAATCTCATATGACAATACTTAGTGTAGATGGTGAAAATTTAAGAAGGAAACAACCCTATAAAATCGGTGTCGTCAGAATTTTTGCAAAATAAGGCAGAAACTTTAAACAGTCATAACTTCCAAACCATAAGTTGGATTTATCTCCGTAAGGTCTCAAACTGACGGAAACAGGGAAATCTACAACTTTTATTCAGCATACACTTTTATATTCCTTACGGATTTGTACAGTTTTTACGTTTTTCATGATGCTCGTCTGGATTTCTGTAAAATAAGGCAGAAACTTTAAACGATCATAACTTTCAAACCATAAGTCGGATTTATCCCCGTAAGATCTCAAACTGACGAACAGAGTAATATACAACTTTCATTCAGCCCATACTTTTATATTCCTTACGGATTTGTACAGTTTCCATGTTTTACAGGCTGTTGTAATCATTATGCCATGATAAATCCCTCAAGTTCTCTATTCAAGTGGATTGTGGAATTTTCGTGTAATGACCTCTTTGAAATTTAATTGCATTCAATAACACATTAGTATAAGGATCATGAATAGATTAATTCAACCATATAACATAGAACCTAACCTGAACTTAATTGAGCGTTTCCTCCTGGTCTCGTTACTAGCGTTTCTTTTCTTTCTTTCCTACTCCTCTTTTTTTCCTAGTGCTGCAACGTTCTCCCTCTCCTTTGTTGTTGTCGTCCCTCTCTTCTTTTTGATACTAGGGTTTCTTTTCTTTGTTTTTCCTTTTTTTTTCTTTTTAGCTGCTAGGGTTCGTTCCCCTCCCTTTTTCCCTTCTTGTAATCAGTCGTGCCCTATCAAACAGGGTAGTGGGTTTGGCCCACTCACTTATTTAATTAAAATTCTGCACCATATCTTATATTAAAAACATATACTAAATATCCTATAGTCTCATACCCTTTTCGTAGTTTTAAAGTGCTAAATGACCAAACGGGTCGTCACATTAGATACCAATCAAACAATCACTCATCCTCGAGAAATAAGGTATGGGTAGAGGAAAGAGGTACCTGAACTGTCGAACAACTGAGGATATCTACTCCGCTTATCCGCCTCGGCCTCCCAAGTATCGTACCCCATAACGTGACCACACAAGACCTATAGACTCGACCTACTATCCCCGAATCCCCGACATGAGTATAGACACGAATAGGTACATCAATCATATCCCAAAGCATATCCAAACCCGTAGAGAAATAGATGGACACATAAGAGAAAGTAGAACCTGGATCAAATAAGACAGAAGCTAATCGGTGACAACCCGAAATAATACCTGTGATAACCGCATCAGAGGCCTCGGCCTCTGGTCTACTCGGAAAAGTATAGAAATGGGCATGTCTACCCTCAGACGGTGTGCCTCCACGACCACCACGGACTGCCTGAGATCCTCCTCCCCTAGCTGGCAGTGCTGGAGGCCTAGATGTCTGAACTCTGGAATCCTGCGTGGATCTAGAACACTCCCTCGCGAAATTCCCTGTCTCACTACACTCAAAACATGCTCCTTTAGCCATAGGCTGCTGAACTGCCATAGAAGAACCAGAATACCCTCCACAATCTGAAGGTCGAGAGTAAGACCCTTGGGAAGTCTGCTCAGAACTGGGCCCTCTATAACCTGAAGAACCACCTGCTGAATCCTATAATGATGACTGGATGGGGCGGCCGTAGGGATAATGACGAACCTTGTCATGGTGTCCCCCACCTCCAATAGGACCTCTGAAACTGTCAAATCTACGAGTTGTCTTGTCGCCACCCCCACTATGTGCCCGGCCCATATCTGACTCAACCCTCCTGGCATGCTCTACCACGGACTGGAATGAGGCCCCAGAAGCCTCCAACTGCAAGGTCACCAGCCGAAGCCGAATGTCCAAACCCTTCACAAATCTCCTCACTCTCTTAGCCTCTGTGGGAAGTAATGTCGTCGCATAACGGGACAACGCGAGAAATCTGGTCTCATACTCCGCAACCGACCTACTCCGCTACTCCAATGTCGAAAATTCATCCTTCATGTTGTCTCTCAGAGTACGAGGGACATACTTCTCTAGAAACACCTGGTAGAACTGGGTCCAGGTCAAAGGTAGTGATCCAACTGGTCGACACTCCATGTACGATCTCCACCACTGCTTGGAATCTCCACATAACTGGAAAGAAACATAATCGACCCCGTGAGACTCCACTATACCCAACTTATGAAGCATCTCATGGCAACTAACAATAAACTCATGCGCATCCTCTCCGGGAGTACCATAGAACCAAGGAGGAGACATTTTAGTAAATCCCTCGAACAATTTCCGCTCCTCAGTAGTCAACACTGGCCCATCCATAGGCCTTATAGCAAAATCAGGTGCTGGAGTATCATCATTACGGGGAGCCACTTCCGCCGCCAGCAATACCTTCAATGTCCGAAATCCTGGAGCAACCGCAACATAGGGAGTCTGACCTCCCACTCTAGTCTGCGAGCCATCTGGAACAACTGGAAGCATGCTCGCTGAGCTAAACCGTCAAGTACCCAATACCCAAACACAACCTCCGAAATTCGAGTATCGACCCTGTGTTGTTCTCAAGACTTCTAATCTCCTTCTCTGGAATGTCGACAAGCTCCGGAGTCAACTCTCTGTCAGGGTCCTGAGCAGGTGCTGGTGCTTGGTCTCTATCCGGTATAGCTGCACGACCTCTGCCCCTGCCACATCCCATGCCACGTCCCCTACCTCGCCCACGAAAAGCTGCTCTGGCAATGCGTATGGATGCGGGTGCAGGTGAAGGTGCAGCCTCCTGGCCTCCAGTAGCAGTCGATCGCGTCTTCACCATCTGTGAGGGAACATAGAAATGAGTGTAAGATACCAATCTGAACAATCTCGCACGAAAAGAATGAACCAGATACTAATCGGATTGAACTAGCACGAAAAGAGTAAAAAAGTGTAGTGTTTCCTAAATGTCCTATAGCCTCTTGAGGATAGGTACAGACGTCTACGTACCAATCCGCAAGACTCTACTAGACATTGCTCTTCTACTCATTAGACCAATTAACCTAGAAGCTTTGATATCAACTTTGTCACGACCCAATTCACAAGTCGTGATGGCACCTACCCTATTCCCCCGAGTAGGCGAACCACATTCTCATTAACAAGTTAAATCAGCGGAAAATAAATAAAGAAAATAAGTTATAAGGTCTTAAATACTTAATTCCCCAAAATCTTGTCAAAAGGGTACAAGAGCGCTAACAAGTCTGGAAATAAAAGTCTGAAAGAACGCCCGAAGGCTACATACTATCTGTCAACTAACAAGAAAATGAAATTAACTAAGAAGCCTTCAGAGGCCACGAACGACCAAGTAGCTCACCCTGAATGACTGGAAAATGTCCACCTCGCGGATCAGCCACGGGGCATAGAACTGGAACCTGGATCGTACTCTACACTCAACAAAAGTGCAGAAAGAGTAGTATCAGTACAACTCTAGTACCGGTAAGAATCATAGGCCGACAATGATTAGATAACGCATGAAGAAGTTGAAACCAACAAGTAGCACATAGAGCACACATGCATGGTCACATATCATATACAGGTAAGGTGTAAAGAAATCAAGAAACAGTCAGGACAGATAAAACTCACTAATGATCAGTCAAATATAAGAGTTGATGAATGCAATGCAGTGCATTATTCACCTCTCTCACTCCACTCCTGTACACATATGCTAAGGGCAGTGCCTCAAAGTCATGACCCATGGGGGAACCCGCGAAGTCCATGTACCACTCGTGCTCTCTGGCAGAAACCTCGGAGGCTATCAATCACTCGTGCTCTCCGACAGAAACCTCGGAGGCTATAAATCACTCGTGCTCTCCGGCAGAAACCTTAGAGGCTATCAATCTTTCTCAATCACTCACCTCACCATCATCACAAAATAATCTGGAAAGTATGTCAGACATGATATCAAGTCTCAACACAAATCACCAACATACAATCAAATGATAATCATAGAAAATAACACATATGAAGACAAGTCCACATACAGCTGACGGAACCAACGTAATTGTAATTCATCTCCACTTCATGCCCGAAGGCTTATCACGCTATCCCCGTAACTTTCTACAACTACATACGATTCTCTAATCAGAGTCTAACTAAAGTAAATCGTAACCTACCTCAATTCCGAGCGGGTGCCACGAAAAATCAAACCAATGCCTTCCCCTTGCGTAGAGCCTCTGAACGCTTAAAATCTAGAAAATATGTGAACTACGTTATAATACGAATCTAAGGACATCCATATTGCTATATTTATATTAACAATATTTTTACCATTTCAATTGTATGAATAAACCCCTACACATATAAAAATATTAGCAGAACTTCAGAAAATTCAAATAACATTCCTTTCTTTCAACTTTCTCGTATCTCTCGCTTGTAAAGGATATAACATTAAATTCGTAACTCCAAATCAAGTGTTCATTGTACCACATCGAAGGAAACACTAGGATCTATTATTATACCGAATCCCATATGACAGTACTTAGTGTAGTGGGTGAAAATTTATGAAGGAAACAACCCTATGAAATCCGTGTCGAAAGAATTTCTGCAAAATAAGGCAGAAACTTTAAACAGTCATAACTTTCAAACCATAAGTTGGATTTATCTCTGTAAGGTCTCAAACTGACGGGAACAGGGAAATATACAACTTTTATTCAGAACACACTTTTATATTCCTTACGGAATTGTACATGTCACGCCCCAAATTTTCCTACGTCTTTACTTAGGGCGTGATGGCACCTGGACAATTATTTTCCACCAGGAGCACCATTTAATTCTCTTTATTCAGAAATTTAAACTTATATTCAAATACGGAGCTATTAATAAAAATAACAATAAAGAAATTTGTTTATGACTTTATTGAAAATATAACGCGAGCCCATACTCGTGCAAATATTGTTTCTACATAGACATACTGACAAATATTATTCTAAGTTGGAAGGAGACTATTCCACACGCATTTCGAGACATCGAACCGACATTCTGAACTCGACGAGTACCAAGCCCAAGCAATGGACTTGGTATGACAAGAGGTCATGGACGATCGCTAGCCTTGGCGTGAAGCCTTCTCTATCACGCTTTCTGAAACATGTTAATAAAAGAGTCACCTACCATCCAAATGAGTGAGAACCTTACCTCGCAATTCAAAGTAACACTACAATATTCCAAGTGCAATCACATTATAACGTAATAAGCATATTGCAAAAACATATCAGTTACAACATCTTTAAATATGCAACAACCTCATAGGAAATTCTCGTTTAACTAACACTTCATTTTATCTCGTATTATACGTTAAGACATTCCCTGCATTTCCACATGTTTATTACATTTATATATTTGTGAACGCGTATTCACTTTTCATATTTATATATAGGTGAACACGTATTCATCTTTCATATTTGTTGCGCGCAACCCGATCCATTATATTTACGTATTTGTGAACACGTATTCACTTTACGCTTTGTTGCGGCGCAACCCGATCCATTATGTTTACGTATTTGTGAATGTGTATTCACTTTACGCTTTGTTGCGCGCAACCCGATCCATTATATTTACGTATTTGTGAACATATATTCACTTTACGCTTTGTTGCGCGCAACCCGATCCATTATGTTTACGTATTTGTGAACGCCGTATTCACTTTACGCTTTGTTGCGTGCAACCCGATCCATTATATTTACGTATTTGTGAACATATATTCACTTTACGCTTTGTTGCGCGTGCAACCCGATCCATTATGTTTACGTATTTGTGAACGCGTATTCACTTTACGCTTTGTTGCGCATAACCCGATCCATTATATTTACGTATTTGTGAACATATATTCACTTTACGTTTTGTTGCGCGTGCAACCCGATCCATTATGTTTACGTATTTGTGAACGCGTATTCACTTTACGCTTTGTTGCGCGTGCAACCCGATCCATTATATATTTATATATTTATGTGAACACGTATTCACTTTTCATATTTTTCAGAAGATCAAATAAATACTATTATCTTTTCTAACATTCTGTCATTCATACTTGTAACGATTATAACTTTTTAACCATAACTCCAACTAAGGTGTTTCTCAAGCGGAAACTAAGGTAAGACGGGGATCTTTCACTGTACCAAATTTCATTTAAAACTACTTTGGGTAACTAACACAAATTTATCCTCAAAACAGCCACATGAAATTTATTTCGGCAGAATATTTATTAAACAACACCCAATCTTAGAATAGTCATAACTCCTAATCTGTAAACCCGTTCAAGCCCCATAAAATCTCAAAACGACGAGAACAGAGAGCTACACGTCTCCATGTGAACCATCCTTTCATATTCTGTACCATTTGGTACAGTTTTACACTTTTATTCGCTGCCCTTCCTGAATCTCGATAGATCCGAGGCAGAAATTTTAAACAGCGATAACTCTCAATCCGTAAGTCGGATAGACCCCCGTAAGGTCTCAAAATGTCCACAACAAAGAAATCTAGAACTTTCATTTAGAAACAATTTTCATATTCCCCACAGATTAGTACAGTTTTACGTTTCAACGTCCTGCCCTTCTGGATTCCGACGAATCCGAGGCATCAACTTCAAACTACAATAACTCTCAACTCGTAAGTCCGTTTTAATAAATCTTTATATATATCTGTCCGTAACAGAGAGACTTACAACCATGGAAATTTTCATATAATTCTAATAAGTAAAACTCAATAAAAACAGTCCGTAATTATGCCTTTCCGAATTTCGACCAAATCTAAGGCAGAAACTTTGAACTATGATAAATTTCAAACCGTACGTCCATTTTACCTCATTTTTTGTTCTATATGATCATATTAGAGAGGTGTACAATTCCTCCGAATTTCACCAAATTCTAACAATTATAACTCAGTGAGAACAGTTCGTAAAGTTCATGACGCAACTAGTTGTCTAAACAATCAAAAGTTCAATATTTCTTTTCAACACTCAATTCTTATTCTAACATGTATTGAACTAAAAATAAAGGATGTTACCAAGAATTTCTGAGTGAGAAAACTCACCTTGTAAGCGTGAAAAGGATTGTTGTTCTGTTGCTACAAGTGATCCTTGCTCCCTAGTATTCCTATTTTTGTTCTCCTTCCTCTCTTGATGTTTTTCAGATTTTTCCTCTTCTTGTTCACTTGTTTTTTTTTTTTCTGATTTTGTATTCTTTGTGCTAGTCCTTTGTTTGTGCCAAGTATAATGTATAAGTAAGGGTGTTTGTATAACTTATGGGAGGGGGAAAGCCAAGAGTGGAGGGGAGTTAAAGGGGAGACGAAGGGAAGTAGGTTGTTTCCTTACCAAAGAAATGTGTATGCAGATTTTTTTTAATGTGGTTAATTCTTGAAGTCTTTAAGGCTTGAATTATATATTTTGTCAACTAATAGACTTCTAACATGCCATGTAGTCCTTATAAAAAGGTTATAAATTATATATTTTGTCAACTAATAGATTTCTAACATGCCATGTAGTCCTTATAAAAAGATTATGAAATATATATATTTTTATTAAACCAACCAACAACTATATATTATTATTTTTTCCCGGACTTTACAGTACAGGTGTCACGTTATTCATGATGCTCGTCTGGATTTATGTAAAATAAGGCAGAAATTTTAAACGGTCATAACTTTCAAACCATAAGTCGTATTTATCCCCGTAAGATCTCATACTGACGGGAAAAAAGTAATCTACAACTTTCATTCATCCTATACTTTTATATTCCTTACATATTTGTACAATTTCCACGTTTTACAGGCTGTTGTAATCATTATGCCATGATAAATCCCTCAAGTTTCTCTATTCAAGTAGATTGTGAAATTTCTGTGTAATGACCTCTTTGAAATTTGATTGTATTCAATAACACATTAGTATAAGGATCATAATATATTAATTCAACCATATAACATAGAACCTAACCTGAACTTAATTGAGCACTTCCTCCTCGTCCCGTTACTAGCGTTTCTTTTCTTTCTTTCCTTCTCCTCTTTTTTTCCTACTGCTGCAACGTTCTCCATCTCCTTTGTTGTTGTCGTCCCTCTCTTCTTTTTGATACTAGGGTTTCTTTTTTTTGTTTTTCCTTTTTTCTTTTTAGTCGCTAGGTTCGCTCTCTCCCCGCTTCCCTTCAGTCGTGCCCTATCAAACAGGGTAGTGGGCTTGGCCCGCTCACTTATTTAATTAAAATTCTGCACCATATCATCTATTAAAAACATATACTAAATATCCTATAGTCACATACCCTTTTCGTAGTTTTAAAGTGCTAAACGACCAAACGGGTCGTTACACCGCGGCGCCCCCACAATTTCAGTACCAGCAGCCCTTCAACCAGTATTCTCAAAACGGGTTTTTGGACCCATCTCCAGCCCCTCGTCTAGCCCGATCCGCAAAGAAACCCACTTCATGCAAGGCCGCCCAGAAATCGCATCCGCGTAGCCTCCATCGATTTGGGTCAGCCAAGCAATTTCAATCTGCAACAATCGGATAACATTTGGTTCATGGACTCTGGCGCCACATCTCACCTCACCCGGTCTGCAGGTAATATTCACAAACTGTTTAATTTAAAGCATTCTCAATTTATTATAGTTGGCAATGGACACCGTATTCCAATAAAGGGTTATGGTACATCTTACACACAACCTCCTCATCCACCCTTCTCCCTTAAGAATGTCTTATATGCCCCAAACATCATTAAGAACCTAAGTTATGTCCTCAAATTTACTCATAATAATTTTGTTTCTATTGACTTTTAGCATTTTGGTTTCACTGTGAAGGATCTTCATACAGGGACACCTCTTAAGAGATGCAATAGCATGGGGAATCTCTATCCATTCCCATCCACCTCCGCTGCCAAATCTTGTTCTCCCGTCTCTCTAGCGGCTATTTCTCAATCGATATGGCATAATAGGCTTGGTCTTCCAGGAGCCTCAATCTTTAATTTTCTTAGATGCAATAATCTTATTCCATGTAATAATAGGAAACTAGCCCAACATTGTGTTTCTTATTCTTTAGGCAAAAATACTCGTCTTCCGTTTAAATCATCTACTAGTGTTACTTTTGCACATTTTGATATTATACATGCCGATTTATGGACATCTCTTATCCCTAGTTCCATCGGTCATAAATATTATCTTGTGTTGCTAGATGATTTTTCTCGCTACATTTGGGTATATCCCCTTAAATACAAATCGGAAGTATTTGTCAAATTTCTTGAGTTTCGCACTTTTATCCAAACTAAGTTTGAAAAAGGTATAAAATCTTTTCAGTGCGATAATGGCCGTGAATTCAATAACTCCACCTTTCACCAGTTTTGTACAAATAATGACATGATTTTTCGATTCTCCTGCCCTCACACCTCCCCACAAAATGTTAAAGCTGAACGAATCATTCGCACCATTAACAATATAATTCGTACTCTATTGACTCACATATCTCTTCCTCCGTCATTTGGATATATGCCGCAAAAATGTCAGAATACATTCTAAATATTCTCCCGACAAGTACCATTCACAATATAACTCCCACTGAAATCCTCTACCGTAGAATTCCTTCTTACGATCATTTACGGATATTCAGTTGTCTTTGTTATCCTAACCTTGCCTCCACCGCTCCTCACAAACTAGCCCCCCGGACCATGTCATGTGTCTTTGTAGTCTTCCCACCGAACTATAGGGGCTATCTCTGTTATGACCTGTCAACTCGTCAAATCCATATTTCCCGTCACGTCACATTCGACGAAACCATATTCCCGTTTTTTAATCCTCATAAATTCCAAAAACTGGATTACTCCTTTCTTGATGAGCCTGTCATCTCTCCCATAATTGTTAGTCAGCTCCAGTCACCACCGTCGTCAGTTCTGTGGCCTATCGAATAGGCGCCGCGGCACCACCCTTCTAGTGACCAAACTAATTTCTCACCGCCGTCAGTGCCGTGGCCCATCTAGGAGACGCCGCGGTGCCAAATTTCTAGTGAGCAAAATAATTTTTTACCGTCGTCAGCGCCGCGGCCCCTCAGGGATGTGCCGCGGTGCCAAACTTCCAGTGAGCACTGTCCCTCAGGCGCCGCGGCCCTTGATCGCGGTGCCGCGGCGCCTTCGACGTCAAATCCTCCACCCTCCCCATATCCGACCATACCATCCGTCTCGGATCCCACCACTCAACCGCCGCAACCACCCACTGTCCCCACTCACCAATTGGAAACTCGTGCCAAACACGGGATTTTCAAACCCAAAGTTTAATTTAACTTGTCTACCCAAACCATCTCTTCAATTCTCAAGAACCCCAAATTGGCCAAACAATACCCTAATTGGAATGCGCCTATGTCTGAGGAATTCAATGCTTTGACTAAACATCACACATAAGATCTAGTACCTAGACCAGAGGGGGTGAATGTGATCTATTGTATGTGGCTATTTCGTCACAAATTCAGAGACAATGGAGATCTTGAGAGGTATAAGGTACGACTTGTGGCTAATGGAACAAATCAACAGGATGACATTGATTGTGGTGAGACTTTCAGCCTGATTGTCAAATCGGCTACCATTCGGACAATTCTGAGCATAATCATGGGCAAACACTGGCCGATTCATCAACTTGATGTGAAAATTGCATTTTTACATGGGGACCTGAAAGAAACAGTCTATATATATCAGTCGTTTGGGTTCGTCTATCATGTTGTCCCTCACTATGTGTGTCGTCTCCGTAAGTCATTATATGGCCTGAAACATGCTTCCCGTGCGTGATATGATCGTTTTGTCAGGTATATTATACATATTGGGTTTGTATGCGGCAGAAGTGATAATTCCTTTTTCATTTTTTATTGCAGTAGTGGCATTGCTTACTTACTACTGTATGTGGATAACATTGTTCTTACCGTCTCATCCGATGGGTTAAAAATGAGATTATTGCTTTACTTAAGATCGAATTTGCAATGACTGATTTGGGCAAGCTGAGTTACTTCTTGGGGATATCAGTGACCAGGTCTACCAACCACATGTTCTTTAGTCAGCGTAAGTATGCAGATGAGATTGTGTACAGGGCTAAGATGAAGAATTGTAAAATCATGCCTACTCCGGTTGATTCAAAATCCAAGCTCAGTGTTATGGATGCTGCTCTAGTCTCCGATCCTACTCTTTATAGGAGCCTTGCAGGTGCACCTCAGTATCTCACATTTACAAGGTCAGATATTGCTTATGTTGTTCAGCAGGTATGCCTATTTATGCATGCCCCCAAGGAGTCTCATTTTACTGCCCTTAAACGTATCATCCGATACATTAAGGTCACACTTGATCATGGTTTGCACCTATACCCTATGTGCCAAACATGTTTCTCTCTTATACGGATGCAGATTGGGCAGGGTGTCCGGACACGCGACGCTCTACCTCCGACTTTTGTGTCTTTCTAGGGCATAATCTGGTTTCATGGTCTGCCAAGCGACAGGTCACCCTATCTCGATCCAGTGTCGAGGCTGAGTATAGAGGCGTTGCAAATGTGGTAGCTGAGATTTGTTGGCTCAAAAATTTACTGTTAGAGTTTCAGTGTCCTTCATACGCATATATATCAGGTATCGTGATAACATCTCTGCGATCTATCTTTCTCATAACCCGGTTCAACATCAGCGAACCAAGCACATTGAGATGGATATACATTTCGTTCGTGAGAAGGTTGCGCTAGGACATGTCAGAGTGTTACATGTTCCCTCATCATATCAGTACGAAGATATATTCACCAAAGGACTTCCCCGACAATTATTTCTTAACTTCAGCTTCAGTCTCAGCGTCCGGCCTCCTCCCGCTCCGACTGAGGGGGTGTGTAAACGTGTATAGTGTAAATATATAAAATCCCTACCCATAATTAGAATATATTCCATATATTGTGTAAATATAATTATGGTAAGACTAGGATTGCTCTTATAATTAGGACTAGGATTCATCTTGTATAAGAGATAAATATTGTACACTATGTATATTGATATTAATGAAAAAAACCTTTCAATGGAGATTAATATCATTTTAACAGAGCGAAAGCAGATTTCCATAATATATACATTTTGTTATTTTGCTTATATTACAAAGGGACAAAGTTAGAAAATTATAATCATATGTAGTACTTCCAAATAATGTTTTCTTTTATCCAGTTATAAGAGCTTCCAGGCTTTGCCCCCTTGCATATTGAATTTCTTCAGTCTTCCGAAAAACATGACAATAATGATAATGATTTTTCCTTCATCACTCCATTTCCCTACAAATCCATATGATTTATTCTTACAAGTTGTGTCTGGATTTATCAACCGATCACAATTATATCCTGTTGAGAAACCAACATTTCCATATGCACTGGACAAAAAAAAAGAGTTAAATTAGGAATTATTCCACAACATTAACTGTCGTTTCATAAAACTGAATTAGAAAGCTTAAAAAAATGTGCAATTTCTTCTTCTAAATTTTATGGTAAGTTCGTGAGTATATAATGACATAGGAAAAAATTGAACATGTCAAGTGGCTTTCGTCAATCTTCATGCGTGGAATTAAAACCGTACACCTCCTGATTAACTTACTAGGACAATTTCGGTTATTTCAAGCTTCACATGTGGCGTCCGAAAAGGATCGGACCGGCCTATCAGATACGCCTTACCTCACATTTTTGCACTAGCACTACAAGAAAAATTTAGTGGCGATTATCAACGGGAAAATTAATGCTAATCCTTGTAATTCTGATATGGCATTTAAAAGTAATAGTGTCCAGAAAAATATGATTGCCTCCCATCGTTAATATAGACTCCGCTGCTTAAAGGGTTTATACAAGTTGTATTATGGTCCCTGGAATACTTTAGGTACCACATTTGGTCCCCAAATTAAATCGCATGTAAAAGTCTTTATTGGGTACGAAAAGTCTGGTCGTTGAGGATCTTTAAGGACATGAGCTGAATTTTCCCTTATAATATTTCTTATATAGTTTTCACGTATATTAATTTTTATTTTAAAAATTTAAAGATTCTATATCTGAAATTGATTGTCAAATTAAGAAGTTTGACTCTCGATATTCGAACTGTGCCACATAAATTGAGATAGAGGGAGTAGCAACCTTATAAATCAAGAAATAGACAAATAAAACATTGAGAAATTAAAGAGTGGTAGATTACCTTATGACTTCAAGAGTGATATTTAGCACATTAAAGTTGAGTGGATCATCCTTCATCCTTTTTCTTTCTATGATGCAGATAACAACAATGAACAAGAATAGGTAAGAAAGTTGTGAAAGTGTGAGATTTTCTGCAAGGTTTCCTCTTCTTTTAGATTCCCCAACAGCCTCTTCTGGGGTCTCTTCAATACCTTTAACTGGCACAAATGATGTATATGGAGGAAGATACCTGAAAAGAATCAAATTAATTATGTCCTTTTCCTCGCGTTATTTTCTTTTTAAAAAAATGTACTCTAGTCCCAAAAAAATTGTCTTACTTTTCTTATTAATTTACCTCAAAAAAATTCGATCATTTATATATTGTTTTAAGATGATTATAGATATAATCCATAGTTATCCTCATCACACCCAAATTATCCTCATCATAATTTGTAATCAAATCAAATATTATGATTAGCATAGTCTTAGCCTAAATTAATTTATGTAATTATGATGATTAGCATATTCTTAGCCTAGATTGATCTTATATATATATATATTGTAATCTTGGAATAAATTGATCATGAAATTAACTTTCTTCATGTTATTAAGAGCCACAAAATAATCCCCCCCCCCCCCCATTTTTCTACCCTAATCGTTGGTCTAACCCAACCCACCTAAACCCTAGCCTTAAACAAGCTAGGTTTCGGTCTCCCAAACCCTAACTAGGGTTCTACCCTAGCCGGAAAAGAAACCACCCTCCCCACCCCTTCTTACTTTCTTCCTCACAAACCATAATCAGGGTTCATCATCTCTCTCACTCTAAACACTAGAATATCTTTTCTCTTCCCATTTTATTGAATTTCTTGAGTGACAATGGCCGACAAATCTCTTGTCGTAAAAAATATCAAAAAGTTTATTCCAATTACTCTTGAAATGGAAAAAGGGCAATACTCTTCTTGGGTGGAGTTATTCAAAAAAAACTGTCGAGCATACGATGTAATGGACCATATTATTCCTCCCAAGTCTTCACCGAAAACCACTGTTGTTGACAAAAATTTATGGTCTTGCTTAGATGCTACAATCCTTCAATGGATTTATAGCACCGTTTCAAATGATCTTTTGCACACCAATTTGGAATCGGAATCTACGGCTGTTAGGTGTATTTTATATACACTTTTTGAGTCATTTTTAGTTAGTACTTTATTCATTTCGTTTATGTTTAGTATAGTATTAGGTGTGTTTTTCCTTTCTTTTGTGTCACAATGGTAAAAAATGGAGAAATGGCGAAAAGGAAAGGAAATGAGCATAATTGAGATGGAATTACACACTAAGGCCAATAAATGAAGTCTAAGAAGTCTCGGGAAATATAGAAGAGATCGACGTCCGATTTAAAAGGACAAGAATCAAAATCGCCATAAAGCCGCTGGCCAGGCCACGGCCGCCATCGCATCGCGCCAATATTACTGCGAGGTGGGATTTGCTGCAGGAGTTTCAGCGCCACGGCGCCGAATCTCAGGGCCGTGGCGCCGACGCGGAAAAATAAGATTTCTGGGCCGAATTTGACACGTTTTCAGAGTCCAAAATGGATAACTTTTCCTACCTACAAAACCTATATAATCCCTAAAACCCTGCTCATTATGGGGGACCTCCATATACCTCCTCATATCATAATTCATCCATCTTGTAAATATTCCACAACACCATTCTAGGAGACAAGACAACTTTGGAGGCTTTTCAGTATTATTTTATTTCTCTTTTCTTTGCTTTTATTTCAGTTCATGTTGGAGATTGTATTAGTTCTTAGCGTGACTATGGCTAGGAGCTAATTACTTTAATTAGGGCTCTCCATTCGAATCACTTGAACCTCGTTTTATGATTTAACGCATGGTTTTGGTTTCTTCTTTATATAGTTGAGATTTATTCAATAATTGCTTTGATTGCTTGGTAATTAATTGATCACTAATTATCATCACATATATGATTTCTAATCGAGATCCGAAAGGGGAGATTGTGAATATGCTATAGTTGAATAAACATAGGTTAAAATCGTGGACGAAAGTACCCCGATACTTGTGTAGTTTAATAGGTTATTGTTTTTAATCCTCCTTTGTGGTAAATCTTATCATCGAAAGATAGAAGGGTTCTGCATCGGGGTTGAGTGTTTATATATCCTAACCGGAATATAAAACGGCTTAGTTAACCTGCTATCTCAATATAGAAGAAGAAGAACCTATATCATTACATTAAAGATTAAAGCGAGCGCATAGTTGAGGATCTTGGAAGCCCTAATTCTCCATCATAACTGATTTATTTTCATAATTAGTTTATTTCTTGCATTTGTTTTAATTATTAGTCTAAAAACACAAACAAATTAACATTAACCAAATAGATATCATAGAATAGATAATCGGTACTTGAAAACCAGTCTCTGAGGACGATATTCAGTCTTACCTAGACTATATTACTTGTAACGATACGTACACTTGCGTTAAGCGTGTGGATAAATCGCTAACAACGGCTCAACAAGCTTGGGAGCTTTGAAAAATATATTTCAAGATAATAAAATTTCTCGGGCGGTATATCTTGAAAATCAATGTCTAATTGAATGATTATTTAAATGTCTTCGCCTATTGTCATGAATTAAAATTCTTGTCGACCAACTATCCAATGTTGGTGCGCTGGTGACAAATCAAAGGTTAGTTCTCTAATTGATTGCGGAATTGAATGACCATTATGATGGGGTTGCTACGTTCATTCAACAAAATAACCCGTTGTCACCATTTTATAAGGCTCGTTCAAGACTTATTCAAGAAGAAACTCGCAAGGCGAAGCAAACAACCCTGATGACAACCACTGTCAGAACAACCCTAATTTCCACCAACTCTTATTCCGCTGATTTTGGGCCACAAAATTTTATTTCGGGAGAAGCAGTGAATCGCAACAACAATGGTAAAAAATGGGGGTCAAATCGCAACAATAAAAAAGGGAGAAATAGCGGAAAGGGACGTGGTAGGGGTGGTGGTCAACCAGCTGGCGGCATCAGTCACCACCAACAGCACGAGCAGTCGCGGCCTAGCCAGTGGCAACCGCAAGCCCAATCCAGCGATGGACAGTGGAGGCAGTACTCACCGTGTAATCTTCTTTTAGAACTTCATTGTCCGATCGAAAAAGTAACCGTGATTTATTGTGATAATGTGAGTGCGATATACTTTTTTATTGTACCGTGGAGGACTGGATGACCCATTTAAAAGAAAGCATTGTTTACCTGAATGTTTTTACGTTCTCAAAGTTTGAATTCGAAAATTGTGGTTAAAGGCGAGGGAACCCATCAATCCGGTCACATCTCTTGATAGCAAAAACGTTGAAATCAAACTAATCACTTTTAGAAAAATTTGAGAGAACTTTTTAATATAATGTTGCTACTGATTATAAAAACTATGTGAAAGGCTCTACAACTCATATGTTAAAAAAGATTCAACACTGAAAAGAATGTTTACGAAAGATCGAGCAAGCTAATTATTTATTTTATGAGTTGTAATTTTGTCTTATAATGAGATAAAATGGTCAATAGTTGACCTTTTCCTTCTTTTTTTTTTGGTCTGAGATAGTGTGAATGAGCTTTTTTATATGACAACTCATAAAATAAATAATTATATGACAAGAAAAGAATCTTTTTTTTTTGTTGAAGAATTCGCACTCACGCTTCTTTCGAAATACAAGACAAGTAAATCCTGATCGACGCAATACCGCAAATCACGCCCGCTTAAACCACACTTCGGCAGTGTGACAGCGCTCCCAAGAGGCGAAGTCAGTCGTGCGTTACCCTGAGTCAACTTGTGATCAAACTCTCCCACACCACTCCATCGGAGATATCCTTCGCTTCAGCACTAACCTGGTCTGGGCTTCGGATACAAGAAAAGAATCTTCTTACTTATATGCATGTGTATTCAATTCAATGGACTACAGACAACATGCCTTGAAAATTGCACATGAACATTATATTTCGACTATATGATATTCCCCACCATTTTAATTTATGACTTTTTATTAATTGGATATAGAATTTAAAATTAAAAGAAAGAGTCTTGAATCACCTCAATAATAATAAAATGAAACAATTTAAAATTATTAATACAGAAAACTATTGTTCATTTTTTAATTAATTAAAAAGTAAAAAAGTATCACAAAGGAAAAAGACGTACTATAGTAATATTTATGAAACTGTATGATTTTGTTATTTAGGATAAGATGAGAAGTTCTAAGTTAAATTATTTTTAACTTTAGAAAGATATACTTTTTTCGTAATTTAAATGTTTTTTTTACTATGTTCCAGTAAGAATGTCTTTTTCTATATTTAGTAAATTTTTCAATCTCAAAACAAGTTTGAAACCACAAGATTTAAAGGACGGCACACATTTTTAATTTAAGACTACAAGATCTAAAATTTTCCTTTGTTTCTTCGTAATAATTTATGTGAAACTAATCTTTCATCAAACCACATAAAAATGTATTTCCGCCGTAATAATTTATGTGAAACTATTGTTGTTTGGGGAATTAAACTTTTTTTTTAGATTATAATTTTTTAAAATATATTTTAAATCATTAGCTATGTTGGTTTGAGGGTTATAGATTTGAACAATAAAAATAATCACTAATGCTTTCATTAGATTATCGTGTCTATATCAGTCCGCACCCCTTTCCACACCATCATATGTTTGGTCAAAATTTAAATACTTTACTACTACTTACATTAAGGGTAGAAAAAAGAGTATCAGAATTAACTTACATCATTATGACGAACACCACCAACATAGCTGGGGCAACAGTGGAGATATCAACAATGGTTTCCCCTGTGTGTCTTGTATTCACAACTTGAAACAATGATCCCACAACTTTCTGGTAACTATTTAGTCCACTTAGAACTGAAGATTTCCATTCCAAAGAGCAAAACAAAATGAATTGCACCATAATGAATCCAAACACTGTAACTACTAATAATCTCGAGTGTTGGCTAGGAAGCAAGTGGAGATGTCCTATTTCTCTTGAACGTTTCAACAAATATTTAGCTTCTCTTTTTTTGAAGAATTTTCCCAATAACCTAATAGAAAGTCTCAAAAATGTTGGATACAATGTGTTACCAAAAAGGACTTGTGGAATTAAAATCAAAAGAAGACCTGAATTCTTGCTAAATACCATCATGTTTTCGTTCGTTGGAACGAAACCACAACTAACAAAGGTTGAAACAACCGTGAAAATCGCGAAAGTTAAGGTTTTTAGCCCCTTATTTCTTAGTACATCTTTTGCACTTGAAACACAGGCAAAGTACACTAGAACAGAGGAGATGCCAAGAATATTGATGACTAGAAGATAAACTAACGTTACAACCCCTAGGAATTTAATTGATTGGTACTTTAGAGTTTGAGTATCTGATGATTCAAAATCATCTTGAAATTCATCGTTTTCCAAGTTGGGTTTTGGGGAATCAGGTATTACTACAATGTCCAACTCAATATCGTCACTAAAATTTGAGTTTCTTGGAGAAGAAGTAGTACTACTAATTACTGACTCAATTTTGCTATTTTTTCTCCATGGCTTAAACTTAGGTCTAATTAAATGAAGTCCAAGCATGGAAGTGAAGATCTCACCACCTACAAGCATTAAAAATGTTATAAGAATGAGTTGGGAATTGGAAAAGACTTCCATTTCAACAGTGGACATACTTGAGACAGTTACAGCAGAAACAGAAGTGAAAAACAAGTCTAAAGGTGTAAAATCATTCCTTGTCTTCAAGATTGTGAGAATCCAAAAACCAATAACGGAGATGAAGATGAAATAAAAGAGTTGCACGAAAAATTTGTGCACTCTAAAAAGAATGGATTTATGGAAACAAGAAATGAGGAAACATGTTGATTGACACAAACAAGCAAGATACACAAATAAAGCACTACAAAGATGTTGTAGCTTCTTTCCATAATAAGATAAGGTACTCATTGTTTTCTAGACACAGAGAAAACTATCAACACCTTTATTTAGAGTGTGCATAATCTTGGATTCGAGTAGTAAGGTATTTATAACGGTAAATGACCATGAAAAATATATTCACCCAAGGCCATTGACTCTTTTACAAAATTTGACCTTTTTGAAGTTCATTTACATAAACAGGTAGAATATTATAGCACAAAGGCGTGAATGAAAATGAAGGAGGAGGCGTCGTGGAAACTTCATTGGCCAAAGCAGAACCAACACGTGCATGGGAAATGGGTGACATAACATGATTCAATAATAGTCGAATAAAACGAAAAATAGCGGAATAAATTAAATGTTGATTTGTTCCTTTCTCGAAGAATACAAGTAAGAGATGGGAATGGATCCTGGACCCGATCCGAATTCGGTGGATCCAGATCCGTTTTATAGGATATGGATATTCAAAGTTTGGACCCGACGGATCCGGATCGGACCCGGATCCGTTTATGATGGATCAGATCTGGATCTGGATCTTGTCTTTGAGATCCGTATCCGGTCCAGATCCGACCCGTGAATCCGTTTTTATTAAATTAATTATACATTTATTATTTATATATCATGGCACCGAATCCTTTGTAATCTTAATTTTATTTTATATTCAAAGGGCCGAAGGCCATTATTTTTTTAATTGAGACACGTTTTGCGTGTTATTCTTTAATCATTACATTAATCATTTATGTGGTACTTATGTAGTAGCTTAGGTATTGAGAGGATTGTTTCTCACTACAGCAATAACCAATAGTCATAACAATTGTCAACAATGTCATTTAGTCCTAATTTACGGATGTATTCTCCATGATTCCGTTAAATTAAATTGACTCTTTTTCTAGAAAATTTGGACTGATTAGAAGGTATAACTTAATAATCAGTCACTTTGATTTGGATCCAGATCCGATCCGTGGATCCGGTGGATCCGATGGATCTGAATTTGGATATGATTTTATGGACCCTATGGATATGGATCTGGATATGGATACATGTATGTAAAACGGATCTGGATCTGGATCTAGTAGGATCCGGTCCAGATCCTACCCGTTGTCATCCCTAAATACAAGTTTTATGCATTAACATCACATTTAAAAGATAATTACAGAGAATTTTATTTTATAATTTAGAATAAATAATAAGTAACCTATTATAATATATTAAATTGTTTTGATTATATAATATAAAAGTTGAATACATTGACAACCTCTAAATTTACCAGTAAATTTCACTTAACTACTCGAATTATGGTGTATTTCAATTGAGAACCTGTAGAACATAGGATAAAGTGTTCATATATATATTAGACACTTCTAGGTTATATTTTTTTTAAAATTCTACAAGTGCTCAAAAGCATTTATCACGTAGATAAATTAATCATATAAAATATATCTCCTCCTTTATTTATACACATAAGCATCAATTGGAACATGAAGCATGAGGTTTAAAACTTATTGAGTTTAATGTATATAATTATAGGATATGACATATTTTAAGTGATTAACTTATCTAAGTAATTGACGCTTGAAAAGAACGCGCAAAAGCTTTTTTAAAATTTTGAGTCAAAAGTGTTTAATAAGAATACTTTCTCTCACGTTTAAGTGCTCAATTAGAACATGTCGTAGTTTGAGTGTCACTAAATATAATTTACTCTCAAGTATATGGGGTTGTCAACGTATTATGCTTATAAAAACATCATTACACTATCAATATATCTAACTTAAATCATTTTTCATGTAGTTACTCCCTCCGGTCCCAAATTTAGTTAACGTGTTCCACTTGCTATTTAACTTAAAAGACTTTTCAACTTTTGGACTACAAAAAAAATTGGTCTTAGTTAGACAAATTAGTGATCATAATTTCATTATCTTTGTTCACCTTCATGCGCCATATTTCATTGGGAAGCAGTTGCGTGGGTCATGTGAGTCGTGGCCTAAAAGAAATGCAAATTTCATCTAATTTCTTGTAAGATTAGACAAAATTTGCCGCATGGGATGTGTTCACTACTGATTTTATTGAGTGATTGTTTCTTGCTCTTTTTTTCGGGTTGAAAATGAAAATATCATAGATAATTATGATCATTACAAAATGAAGTATCATCAGTCGCACTATAGTTGTTCAAACTACACATGTGTTTAGTAATTTTGCAAAAGAAATTTCTGATTTGTGTGCTTCTGCCAAAATGAATCTTCATCGCTACTTAACGTGATATATACGATGAAAAGAGATTACTACAAAAAAAAGAACCTACGGTGATGATTAAAAATTGTTATCTCAGGAGATGAATGACGGTTTTTGTGTTATTGTAGTCAGTGTCACGAAAAGATGATGGTTTCAATAACTGTCACAAAATATGTGACGGGCATAAATAGTCACAGATTTATTCGTTGACTTTGACTATTTGCCTTTTTTTTTTTAAATCCGGATATTTAAAAAATTTGGCGGTAAAATATTTGAATTTTATTAATTTAATATATTTTTTTGCGATAATTTTTTTAATTTTAATTAATTTAATTTAATATAAAATAATTGCGGGAAAATTGATTTTGGCGCATTTTTTATTTAATAATTAATTTAATTTAATTAATTGTTTTTTAAAATTTTCAATAATAGTTAAATTGGTGAAAACATAGCATATTATAACTAAAATGTAACTAATTAATCAAATTATTTTAATACATAATATTGAAACATTTATGAATTGTTTTACAAAACAAAATATTCCCATAAACGCCAAAGTATAAATATTATCCAAAACAAAATGTTCCTATAAACGGTCAAAGTACAAATATTAACCAAAACAAAATGTTCACATAAACGGTCAAAGTATAAATATTAATCAAAACAAAATGTTCTCATAAACGGCCAAAGTTGGATAGGAACCAACTGTTAATTCTTCATCTCTGAGGCACTCCTCACTCCTCAGAATCTTCATTGATGTTCTCCATTTTTGTAACTAACTGATTTTTCTCCTGTAAATTGTCTGCATCATCTTTCTTGGCATGTTCTTCTTCTAAATTAGAATTAGAATTTCTATCAATTTGCAAGTCCTCAGACATCACCCCTTCATACTTTAATATGTTCACTACCATCAGGTGATGAGGGACTAGTGTCAGTTCTAATGCTACACTGCAAATTAACATCTACCCTTGGAAGCACTTCAACTTTATCCCTTTCTACCAAAGATTCTTAGTGAAGGATAACACTTTCATTATTAGACTGCATATTACCATTATGATCTGAAGAAATATCAATTCCTTCACTCTCTTCAGTAACAAGTTCTGAATATCTCCACCAGCAATCTCCACTTCCACACATCCATCTTTCACTGTATTAGCAATATTCTCAGCTACTGAAACATTCTCCTTTTCTACACTAGTTAAAGAACCTTCATCCTTATTCTCCTCATCAACAATCTCAACCTTATCCATAGTAGATAAGGCTGGTTCTTCCAATCCTGTGACAAAAGCATCCTTGACTCATTCTTTTGTTACCAAAACTTCACCTATGGGATGCCATTCAGAATTAGAAGCTTCATTCTGAAAATCATACAATTGCTCCTTATTGACATAATTATCAGAGGTGGCAACTTCAACTGGACTAGGTCCACTTGAAGTTTGTAAATCAATCTGATGATCCCTAAATTCCTCATTCCTGCTATTTTCTTCATTGATCTTGTCTTCTACTAACTTATTTATCTCACTACATGTTTCCTCCTCCTAATTAATGCTAGAAAGCCCATAAAATTTGTTATTAGTGATTGTCATTACTTCATTTGATCTAGCCTTATTATGATTCTTCCCCTCCTTATTGAAAGTAACTACCTTCCCACTAGATAACACTTAACAAATTTCTTAATAGTCTTACCCTTATATCTCCCTTGTCTTTCATACTTCTATGCATGCTCCCGTTTGGACTCCTCCTACTTATCCTCAACAGTATGTTCTTCATTACATGATCAGTACTGGTTGATGCCTTAATCAACTCTGGATGTAACACCTGACATTCCTCATTAGAAACTATATAAAAAGTACCATGAGATACAATTATAAATAATTTAAAATATTTAAAGGGTATACAAATAAATCATAGTCAAAAAATTTCTCCTTTGACTCTCAAAAAGCAAAAGAAATGTCAATTAAATTGGAATAGAAAAAGTATAAATTATGTCACACCCCAAATCGGAGGCGGCACTCGGGCCTTACGTACCGAACACCAACATATATGACTCAATCGTACGTCTTATAAAGCAAACGGGCCTTCAAGGCCTCCATGATAGACTGAATGAAATCAAGAAGCTAATCACAACTGTCGGTACCAACATGAGATGCATATATATATATAGAAGGTCGACATATATATACATGACATACCTCATATTGAGAAGGATCGTTTGTACGTCTACCTAAACCTGTATGCATGAAATGCAGTGCCGCCAACAAAAGGAATGTCTATACAAATAATGTACTGAATATGTAATGCAACAACAACATAAGTAATGAGGGATAAGAAAGGCCAACCTGTAACTCTGGATTTGCTACTGTGGACCATGATATGTATATGTATATTGTGTACACATATTTAACATTGTATATATATATATATAACACCATCAAGCCTATGTGGGCATCATCACCATCATTATCATAACCAACTGATCAGTGGTGTTATATATCATATGCGTATATAACGACATCGTACATATATAGTTACAAACATATATACATGCATGCAGGCATCAGGAATATTCTGAGCTTGTCAGAGTGACATAAGGTCATTACATCTCCGACTATCGTTATGGACTATCAATCCGTCATGTTTTACATTATCAAAAATATAGAGGAATGCATCATCATGAAGATAATATCTTTAAGCATGGAAAGTACTCCCCATAAGGGACAGACAAAAGTCAATTAACATTTCAATATAATGAAGGGTATAGATATATCTAGCTAACATGAATATACTCATTTTGGAGGAACGTTTGTTTACGTTTCATTCACATTCGAGTCATGCCAAAAGAAAGGATAGCCTTACATACCTCACTGACTACTTAATCCACAAGACATCGACTCAATCTATTAGCACTTCAATCTACAACAAGCGATAAGGAACAATCGTTAAGCTATAGAAGTCACAAATTGAGATAATTGAGCGACATATCCATCATCCAAAAAAGTATATATAAAAAAATGTCCATCCTTATATCTATCACAAGAGCTTCAACAAACATCACCAAAAGATACAACAACACCAAAACCTTCCCAAGGTACTATCTTACACTTTTCCATCCATACAACTTAGTTAGGACTTAGACATGATCTAATCCCTGAAAATAAGAAGAACTTACCTTAAAATAGTAAGAAGAAGCTCTGGAACAAGTCTCCTTTAACTTGAAAGTGCTCCTAACTTAGCAACAACACAAAGAATATAGTCTTTACTATGTCTACAACACTTTCAATGAAGAACTTAAGTGGTTTAGCCTTGGATTGGTTTGATAACCTCAAGGAAATATTTATGGGGGGTATAGGGGTGCTTGAGCTCTGTTATGGTTGAGTTATGAGTGAAAAGAACGAGCCACCGCTTCAATAACTTGAAAAAGTCAGCCACCGCCCCGGGTCTGCGGCACAGATCACTATCTGCGGCCGCAAATGCCATCACATCCTTAGACAGTGACACTACAATTCCATGGCTTAAATAAGTCCCAATTGTGAGTGGTATAACCGATTATGCAAAGTAGAATGCTCCACAAACCATGTCATCTTAGTCAAATTCGTCCCCACTTATTTCCCTCAATACAATTAGTCCCAAACTTTTCCAAAACTTACTTGAAACTTAGATAAGCCTTTCTTAACCTTGTGGAGGGATCTCACTCTCTCGTATCCCAAGTGGGATAACCTACGATGACAATAACGTACATCCTTCCGTCCTTAAAATATTCATCCTCGAATGTTGAGGTACATACATGGGCACAATTGTATCTAAGGTCTCCCCTATAATTAGTACTATACTACTCCCTATAAACATGCAAAAAATATCCAAACATGCCTCGTAAGGTCATATAATACAACATATATCATATTGGATGTCACACGAACGTCTAGCATAAAATATGACTTTTTGAAACGAGAACTCACCTCATGAATTAGAAAATTTGTCCTGATGATGCTATGCTTCACTCAAAGGATTGGCTAATCATAAAATGATAGATTAGTTCAAAGTCCTATACTATAGCAAAGAAAATCATAATCAATTCAAAATCGCATAGAACTTTCGACCTGAAACAAATGGGGGTACTTATGCTTCACATAATCTCCTACACGTTCTTATTCCTCTATAGGACCTTTTGAAGAAGCCAAGTCTTTGGTCCTTAGCTTACGAAACTGTTGATCTAAAACAGCAATAAAAACCTCTTCATATGATAGATCTTCTGTAACTTGTACATCATTAAACGGTGTAATCTGAAAATGATCCCCAACAAACTTCCTCAACATAGTAACATGAAAGACTGGATGAATGAGTTCCAACTCCGGAAGCATGTCTAATTCATAAGCCATTAGACTTATTCGATGAATTATACCGCATGGCCCTATGTATCTCGGACTAATCTTCCATTTTTTTTCCAAATCTCATCACACCTTTTATAGGCAAAATCTTCAAGAAAACACAATGATTCACTTGAAACCCTAAGTCCCATCGCCGCACATTTGAATATGATTCGACAACTTTAAGTGGTCAACAATTGTTCGTGAATCAACTTCACATTTTCTACCTCTTGATAAACTAAGTAAGGCCCAAATAACTCTAATTTGCCTACTTCGAACCACCCGATTAGAGGTCGACATCTGCGTCCATATAAAGCCTAATATGTAGCCATCTTGATACTAGTATGATATTTGTTATTGTAAGCAAACTCGATAAGGGATAAATGATCATCCTAATTTCTTTTGAAATCCAACACGCAATCTCACAACAAGTCTTTGAGCGTTTGAATAGTATGCTCTGCTTGTATGTTTGTCTGAGGGTGGAAGGTTATGCTAGGATTAACTAGAGTGCTCAAACCTTTTTGAAATGACCTCTAGATTGGATGTAAACTGGGAACCTCTGGCAGATATAATAGAAACAGGGACACCATGAAGGCAAATAATTTCCTTAATATATAGTTTCGCATAATCCTTGGCCGAGTAAGTAGTTTTGACCGACAATAAAGGAGTTGATTTAGTCATCTTGTCAACAATCACCCAAATAGAATCATACTTATGGTAAGAGTGGGATGGACCCATAATGAAATTGATATTAATAATCTCCCATTTCCACACTGGGATCTCAATATTCTGAGTCAATCCACCTGACTTCTAGTGATCTATTTTCATATGCTAACAATTCAGAAATTGCGCTACAAACTCTTCAATGCTCCTATTCATGTCATTACACTAATACATATCCTTAATATCATGATATATCTTAGTAGAAGCAGGATGAATATAATATCAGGAATAATGGGTCACTATCATAATCTTATCCCATAACGTTGCTATGTTTGGAACACACAAACGACCCTAGTACATGAGAATCCCATTTTATCAATTTCAAAAGATATGGTCTTCTTTTGCTGGATACCGTCTCTGATTTTCTCTAAAACAGGATATTCCCATTAACTTCCGCTAAAAGAAAGGACTACACTATATTCTGAATCATGAGGTAGCCATGACATGAATCCCTCAATTGGACTCCCAAACTAGCTAACTGATAAAACTCTCTAGTAAATTCATTATTCTTGATTCGTACATGTGTCATACTTCCTATAGACTTGCGACTAAGAGCATACATTACAATGTTATCTTTACTGGGATGGTAGAAGATGTCCACATCGTAGTCCTTCAGCAGTTCAAGCTATCTCATTTGCCTCAAGTTTAACTCTTTCTGCTTAAATATGTCCTGGAGACTCTTATGATCCATGAAGATGTTTACATTAGTAGTGCCGCCAAATATTCAATACATAGACCACCTCAGCTAAATCCAAGTCGTGAGTCGGAAAGTTTTTTTCATGTTTTCTCAACTGTTGGGAAGCATAAGAAATCACCTTCTCATGTTGCATAAATACACATCCTAGATATGTCCCTAAGGCATCACAATACACATCATAGACGTCCATACCTTGTGAAAGAGTAAGAATTGGTGCCGACATCAATATATCATTCAACTCTTGAATACTCCGCTCACATGCATCAGACCACTGAAACTTGGTGCCTTTTTGTGTCCTTTGTCAGTGTTGTAGAACTATAGTGATTATAGTTATAAGTAATAAAGGTGCGTAGAGAAAATCATTTATAGGCCATGAGTGGAGGTTATTTGTGATGATACACACGCCTTAGGTTCAGTAACACTGTCCATAGGTTCTCGTGATTGAGATGCTACTAGTATTAGAGTTTACACCGGTTGGTAAACTAAGCTAGGCAGATTATAGGTTCATGTCCCAACTAGTTTGGTGACTAAGTGAGACAGAGAATGTGGAGTAACACGGGGGAACACGTCAGTTAGCTGAGCGGGAGTCCGACTGAAGGATTCAGGTAGTGTTAGTCCTATGACTTAGAATACGACAGGGCCATCCCTAGTACGGGAAAAAGAAAGTAACCTCTAAAGATCCGTTTTTGTTAAGAATGTAACCTTCGAGTTTTGTGAGAAGAGACCGCGGACGGAAGGTCCATTGTTATGTTTACGTATGTTATGTGGTGGCCATGTGTGGCATCGTTGGTCTTGTGCAGTATTGATTGATAGGCATAGTATAGAGACTGTGCCGGAGTTTGTATAGCTTGACAACCGACTAAGAACATTCGGGGACGAATGTTTCTAAGGGGGGAAGAATGTTACACCCCGTAAGTCTAGGACATGTATAAGAGAATGTACATAAGGAATCAAGACTTGAAAATTGGTACGAAAGGAAGAATTGTTTTTTCCGACGGAAAATCTTCCGAACGTCGGAAAGGAAAAATGTTCGTTGATGAGAATTGGATTCTCAAAATGCATTATTTGAGGATTATGGAACTTATTATCATTATGGAAATTTATTTTTTACGGATTTGGTCACGTGGGGCCCACCCGAGAAATTTTACGTTTTGTGGGGCCCACGAGGGTTACGAAATTTTATGGACGAATGGGAGGGCGACACGTGGCACCCCCACATGGTCTTGGACGAAAAATTGCAAGGGTAAAATAGTCATTGACCATGGTAGATGAACAAGTCTTCAAAGCTTGAGATTGTTGACTTGTCAACTTGTCCACTTGGCTAATTAATTAATGATCTTCATCCTAGCCACACATATGTGATTATCTTGACCCTCCATTATATTATATATACACACTAGTGCAAGACTTGTCTCAACACTTAGAAAATTTCAAGACCTCATTCTTGTTCTTCATTGAGCTCTCGGCTTTGTCATTATTTCAACACAAATTTTTTGTAGTTTTGGTTCTTTATTCACAAGACTTTAACCCAATGTCCCTAAGGGTATTGTAAGGATATCTCAATAGAAAGATTTCGGAAAAACGACGTTTTCACGTTAGTCGCAAGGAGAAAACCTAAGTCGTTTTCATAAGTTTGGATTGGAAATGGAAGAGAAGTTGGTTGTGAACTTCTAAAGGCTTCAAATAGAGGATTGGAGCATAAAGGAAAGGAACTAAGAATTGCTAAGGAGCGACTTTGAATCTTGGAAATTATAAGGGCTTGTAAAGGTAAATATCTTGTCGTTTTAGCAATTAAAGATTACTTATCATTGTAGTTATGGATATTAGCAAGCATGAGGTATATATTATGAAGTATGATAAATGTATTGGCTATTGGAACCCTAATCCGAAAACTAGCATGTTTAGCCCTTAAGATTACAATTCAATTTGATTATTATATAAGTCGTCATATGTTATATAAAGAAGGAATTGTAGTTGTTGAAGTTGTCTATGACTATATAACATGTTAGACCTAAGGACTTGGATTGAAAAAGAATTGGAAAGAACTTTGTGTTGTTGAATAAGTTAGCCGAGAATGACTTTGATTATGGACTTAGTTGGTATTAATTGTGGGGCAGAATTTTACACGTATTGTAAGGCGTGTAATCCCCTTTGTTGGTTGATGTATTGAGCCTTAAATGTGGCATGTTGGTTATTGATTATCGGGCCTTGAAAAAGGTGGAAAAGTATGTAGAAATAAAGGAGGTGCTGCCCGATTTTCCGTAGAATAAGAGATCGAATACTTAGTATTATTCTACGTTAGAAACTAGAAGTTGATAGTCGTGTTGTGGCCATTACAGGTTGACACTTCCACGTGCGACGTATTCGACTTAGCTTGTGGATTAAGCCGAAAAGGTATGTGAACTATCTCCTCTTCTAGCATGATTCCGTATGGTAAAGAAAGTATGTTCTACTCCTTAAATGATCCACTCCTTGATTGTACTTGGATTGCCTAATATAGAAGTTGTTCTATATACTACTTGATTGTACTTTGGATGATTAAATTGTAAGTTGTTATAATCCATTTCCTTAATGAAGTTTGGATTCTCAAAAGTGAAAGTGTTTTACTTAAAGTACATAGAGTCTTGAAAAGGAAGCAGTTTCCAAATCTTTTGGCTAGTGCCTTAGTTTCAAAACCTAAAGGTTGTTATAATGACTTTAGGGGAGTCAAAGGAGTGATTTACTTAATTGTTTTAAAAGAGGAGAAATGGTATGATTTAAAGAGAAGTAACTTGTTTTAAGGGTGTGAGTTACTTGAGATTTAAAAGTAGAAGAAACTTGATTTCTAAAGTTAAGAGACTTGAAGTATTTTGAAAGTTAAGAAACTTGGTTTTAAAAGTATAAGTCTCTTGGATATAAAAAGGAATGAATTTGTCTAAAACCAATAAGGGTTATAACGGCTTTATGGAAAGTTAGTTATAACGGCTTTATGGAAGGTTAAGAAAATTGTCTATTTTGATTAATAGGCATGAGTTGCCTAGATTGTAAAAATTGAAGTTACTTGGTTTCAAAGACTTGAAATGAATTTCTAAAGGTGTAGTAACTTATTTTGAAAAGTAGACATACCTTGATACTACGGGTGTTAGTATCTTGGGGTTTTACATAAAAATGAGTCTTTTGAAAAGAATGTACGTACGTAGTACTTTGGCTTGTTTAAATGAGAATTTTTCCATTTGTGCCTTGATAGTACTTTGGCTTGTTTAAATGAGAATTATTCTATGTGTGCCTTGATAAGTACTTTGGCTTGCTTAAATAAGGATTCCTCTTGGTTTATGTAAAAAGAAAGGCATGGTAATTGTCTTGGTTTATGTAAAAAGAAGGCATGTTATTGTCTTGGTGTGAAAGGCATGGTATTGCCTTGGTTTACTTGCATATGGGTTGCTCATATAGATATTCGTGCAAGTGTCATATTTCCACATCTCCGCGTCCTTTCATAAAGGGTCGACAACTTGTTTCAAGGATACCATGGGTTAGCTCCCCATGGGGGTGAGTGGTACACACTCACGGCGGGTCGGTATTTGACTCGGGCGGGTTAAATTCCCGGGATATATATAAGTCATGGATTAGCTATCCGTGATGCGAGTATCGTGTACCGATGACTCATTGCGGGTCCACATGACCTAAGCGGGTGAAATAGTCTCTTGCGGGTGAAATAGTCCTATGATAGGTTGCATTATAACACAGAGGGTGATTGACCCTGGCACGACCTTCATATTTTGAAACGGTAGTGATTTCATTAATGAAAGGGTGCAGTGTGTTTATGACTTAAAGTGGAACAGTTGATCTCATTGTTAAAAACATAACTTAAAAGATAAAAAAGATTGCATTACTCTCATGATTGCAAGGTTCAGTGTGCTTACTGATGTTGTATTATATCATGGACTGTCGGCAGTGAGGAAGGATTCCACGGCCATGATTGATATTATGGGCGTGAGACCCATGGTTATATTTGAGTAATGACTTTGAGGGCATGCGTCCCTGACTTGATATGACTGCTTATGTATTGTGTACTGTAGTTTGGCTATCATACATGTCTCCTATTTTGTATAGACTATTGTGATTTCATTACAGTACTTACTGTTTCACATACTTGGCACATTCTTCGTACTGACCTCCTTCGGGGGGCTGCGTTCATGCCGCAGGTTTAGGTATGATTTGGTGATCTGCAGTGTAGGACCGCTCGAGTTTTGGATAGCTCCATCTGCTCAAGAGTTTATCATTTTGGTATAGATCCTTCACATGTGCTTTTGTACGATTATAGTGCAGCGGGCCTTCTCGTCATATTTGATAAAACTCTTAGAGGTCTGTATTCATATGTGGGATTGGACTCGTGTACAGTGTAGTGTCTTTTGATTATGTATACTATATGGCAGCCTTGTCGGCTTTGCCCTTGTACGTACGTTGGTTTTTTAAAAAAAATGAGGAGTTATTTAAGTTTCGCGATTTACTTGTG
This sequence comes from Przewalskia tangutica, assembly GCA_029844215.1. NCBI lineage: Eukaryota > Viridiplantae > Streptophyta > Magnoliopsida > Solanales > Solanaceae > Przewalskia > Przewalskia tangutica. The sequence continues at coordinate 123,885,340 of CM056722.1, forward strand.
TCAGTCAGGTAGAAGGGTGCCCAGGTAGGGCACCAGTCACGGGCCCGGGGTTCAGGGTGTGACAGATAATCTCGCATAATATGACTAGGATGACCACAAGAATAACGCACGTCTGATCCTCGATGACACAGGCCCAGGTGGGCCTTACTATATTGATCCCTTCGAGGAAAAGGCAACCTCATCTAACTGAAATCTCCTCTATACTGAGATCCTGATGCTTGTGAACTCTGACCTGGTCCAGACTGAGCAAATTGATCAAATCTCAGCCTTGGAAATTTTGATGGTGCATTAGCCACTAGATAGGCTGGATGCTTGGAAAACTATGGCCTAAACTCACCCGGATAACTTGCAGACCTTGCCATATTATTTTGATCCCTATCACAATCCCGGTTGGCCCTCTATTGCCTCTTACGATCCTCAAAAGTCTAAGCATACCCCTGAATACGAGATATATCTATACCCTCATGCAAATAGGTCATAGTACACTCAATAATCAGATGTGGCCCCAAACCACTCATGAAATGATGCACTCGATCACTCATCTCAACTACTATTAAAAGAGTATACTTGGACAAGGAGTCCAACTGATGACTATACTCTCGCACACTCTTATTCCCCCGTTCCAGATGTAAAAAAACTAGTCAAGTTTAGCCCGTCATAAGTCTGTTGGAATGTAATAATGCAAGAAGGCCTCAGAAAACTCCTTCCACACAGCTGGTGATGCACGTTATCCCTTGGACCTCTACCAAGCCTCATACTATAACATGGCAACATCCCGCAAGTTGTAGGATACTAGCTCCACTTACTCCACATCAGTAGTGTCACGACCGACTCAGCGACGGTGCCCTACCCAGGCACCTGCCTGCATACATCAGAGAATAGCAGCGGAACATACACAGCCTAAACACATGTGTAAATAATAACAACACAGGCTAGCCGATAAGGCCGCCTTCCATAAAATAAACAAAGTCAAAAGTACAACTTTACAACTCAGTTCTTACAGCCCAACCACAAAGGTGAATACAGACCTCTAGGAATAACAACTGTGGCGGGACAGGGCCCCGCCATACCCTGAATGTACAAAATCTACAACATCAGGGACAAGACTGTACCAAAAGAAAGACAAGCCTCCGGAGAATGGAGCTTCCGACGTCTGATAAGCGATCCTAAGAATGTGGATCTGCCACCGCTACCCTTTCTGCGGCGTGAACGCGGCCCAGGAAGGGTCGACACTGATATGTACTAAGTATGTAAAGCGGAAATCTGTAATTACAACATAAGTTTATAAGAAAGCCGGAAACATGTATGATAACAAAATTACAGTACACAGTGCCTTGCTAACAATGGGAGTACATCAAGAGAATACGTATAACATCACAATAGCAGTCTCCCGATCATACCATGGGTAGCGAACCCATAAAAACAGGTGGTATAACGTCTTGGGGTGTCTACCCCTCATTTATACTCTTACCCTGAAGCAGGTGGTATAACGTCTTGGGGGTTTGCCCCTCATTTATACTCTTATCTGTAGAAGATAGTAACGCAGGTGGTATAACGTCTTGGGGGCTTCCCCCTCATTTATACTCTTATCCTGAAGAAGGTGGTATAGCGTCTTGGGGGTTTGCCCCTCACTGATACTCTTACCCTACCTCAAAACCGGCCGTCATACAATAATTAAGCAAGTTAGCAATCCCCCTAACTTCTTATTAGTCTTATTCCTCTACATTCTCATTTTAGTTTACTTAAGGCACTTTCATGTCTTTTATAAGAATCCGGGAATTTAACCCAAAGTACTACGTACTTCTATGCTTTTAAAATGACTCATTTCATTATAAAACTTCCAAGATACTAATAGCCGTAGTATCAGTGACAATTTCTTTTCAAGACAGTCACAATACTTTCAGAAATAAATATGGCTTCTAAATCAAGTGACTCGTGTCTTATAAAACCTTAGGCAATTAATGCCTTAAAATAGAATTGCCTTCCATTAAATCAAGTCATTTATCTTTCCATAAAGTCAATATAACCAACTCCCATAAAGTCGTTATATTCACTTTATACCGTAGTCATGTACAATTTCCTATCCAAGGACTTATCGCTTAACACGACACAAGTATTACATACTTTAAAATTCTTCAAGTCCCTTATCTTTAACAAGACTTAAGACATCTTTAATATTCTCAAAGAAGTGAGTTAAATCTCCTAACTCACCCGACTTGGCATTTCATAAAACAAGTAAAGGATGTCAAAGTCTCAGACGCTCACCGTACTATATACGAAACTAGTCATGCTCAAAGATAGGAAAAGTTCTACATACCTTGTCGGGTCAAACCACTTTGCCAAGTACGAAGTCCCGCCCGTACTATGTCAACCTATAATATTCACAATACGTCTATTAAAGCCTTACTTCAAACGTAGAATATTATAAGTGTTAAGTCTCTAAATTCTACGGAAAATCGGAAGACCTCCTTTGTTTCTACTTACTTTGCCACCTTTTCCAAGGTCGAAATACAATAACCAAACAGCCCCAACTGGCTCACAATCAATATAGCAGGTAGTCTCATACAAATGACTAACTAAACAGCCCCAATTGGCTCACAATTATATATAAGGTAGTCCAATACAAATGACTAACTAAACAGCCCCAATTGGCTCACAATTATATATAAGGTAGTCCAATTTCCATTTCAATCCAAATTTGTAGCATAACATGATATCAAGTCGCATTTGATTATAATAACCATAATCCTTAAGTCAATGACATGCGACGGTTCTAACAACGATTAAATTGTACTTCAACTTAGTCATGGCTTACATTACATTTCGGATTTCCAAGGCTATAATCAATCCATAATCCTTATAACCTCAAGATAACAATTCCATGCTTGCAACATACAAAGCTAACGACAACAATATAAATATACAACCTTGTAACACTTTCAAAGACAAGATTATACCTTCACGAATATGAAACCAACTCCAATCCGAAGTCGCTCCTTAGTAGTTTAGAACCTCTTCAAGACACCTCAATCCGCTTGTTGAGACCCTTAGAACAATACCAACAATTATCCTTCAAAGCTCCAAACAAAACCTAGAAAGACCATTAGGTTTTCTTTGACTAACCCGAAAACAATCTTTTTCCAAGATTTTTCTATTGAGATGTGTTCACAATACACCTAAGACCCTTGGTTTAAAGTGTGGAATCAAATGGACAAGAAACGAAATTTTTCTCTTTTTCTATGTGATGAACCCGAGACCCCCCTCTATGAGTTCTTCAAAATTTTGCAAAAATTTTCTAAGTGTTAAGTCTTCTTGCTACTAGTATTATATATAGGGTCATGGAGGTTAAGATGCATCCATATGGTTGGCTTGGATATTCTCTTAGCAAAATATCAAGACTTATTGACCATTTGACTTAGTCAAGATTGTCAAGCCACAACTTGCAAGACTTAAGTCATAGAAGACTTATGGTAAATGACCATAATGGCCATGCCATTTCGTCCAAGGCATAGCTAAGGGGGGTGACACGTGTCGCCCTCCCATTCGTCACAACACTTACGTTTTCCGACAATTTCATAATTTCCGATAAATTTTGCAAGTCTCAAATCCTTAACATTTGTGAGTTCTTACTTACGTTCTTAAGACATGTCCTGTAATTACGGGGTGTAACAAGTAGCATGCATCAGTTGCATCATTCTGTGAACTTGTATGAAATTCCATGGGTCTATCAATGTTTAGATCTCGTAAATACTCGAGAGTCCATGTTAATGAAATTCCAAACTCTCGCACTAACTGCCATGTCAGAAGATCCAATACACTAGGCCTCAATAGCCACTAATCGGGTCAGCAACCATACTGCACTCTGCATATCTAGATCCTCGTTAGGAGTGTCAGGTGGAGGAAATAGGGGAGCTAGAGCACCTTTAAGCCTCTCTGAAGCTGCGGAGTTCGAGAAGCCTAGGATAGGGTCTCACTCTAGGACTCACCCTGTCCTGCATTAGTGTGCGACACTTGATTAGTACCCTCTCTCACAGCCGTATCTAATACCCTCTTACCGTAGGTCTTATTTCTCATTGTAAGCATCGCTAAAATCATTAGGACGATAGGATTAGGAGTGGAACCCTTGAAACTCATCTCTATCGTATGATCTAGAACAAAAAGAAAGGTAACCATCCTATATGCCCCGTAGCCTCCTATTTATAAGTGTGGTGCACAACACTCTCATAAACAAGACTCTACTAGACATGACTTGTAGCATATCTAGGACAAATCTGCTCTAATATGAAGTTTGGCACACCCAAACCGGAGGATCACGATCGGCACCCAGGTCTTACTTACCGAGCATCAATATATATGACTCAATCATACGTCTTATAAAAACGGGCTGTAAAAGCCTCCATGATGGACTGAATGAAATCAAGAAGCTAAACACAACTATCCGTACCAATATGAGATTATGAGATGCATATATAGGCCAACAAGGCCATTGTGATGGTCCATACATCAAAAATATGCCGACAAGGCCTTACACGACATCTACATACAATACATACATCAATAAGCTTCTAAGAGTAATAATAGCATCATAAGATCAGGACAGGGCCCCGCTATGCCCATAACATATACAAAAGGGCATATTAACTCCAAACAACAACTCTGGAGTAAATGGAGTGCATCAACCATAGTTGATTTGAGAGCCTATTGGGGAGGATCGTCTATACGTCTACCTAAATCTACGGGCATGAAACACAACTCCCCCAGCAAAAAGGACATCAGTATGAATAATAAATGAATATGTAAAGCAACAAGAGCATAACTAAAGACTTCAAAGTAAAAGAGGGACAAGAAAAGTCAAGTTGTAACTCTTGATTTTCCATTATGGGCCATGATAAACATATGTATATTGTATACGCATATATAACTTCATCGTATATATATATATATATATATATATATATATATATATATATATATATGTGTGTGTGTATACAACGACATCAAGCCTCTTTGGGCATCATCATCATCATTATCATAACCAACTGATCAGTTTTGCTAATATCATATGTGTATATAACGCCATAGTACACATATAGATACAGATATATATACATGTATGAGAGTTATCATGAACATTTTGAGCTTTTCGGAGTGACATAAGGTCGTTACAACTTCAACTATCGTTATGTACTATTTGGCCATCATGTTTTATATTATCAACAATAGAGAGGAATCATGAAGAGAATATCTTAAATCAAGGAAAGTAATCCCAGCAAGGGACATACAAGAATCAATTAACATTTCAATAGAATGAAGAGCATATATATCTCAAGCTAACATGAATAGAGTCATTTTGGAGGGATGTTCGCTTACATTTCGTTTACATTCGGGTCATGTCAAAATAAGTAAAGAAATGATAGCTTTACTACTTAATCCACAAGATGAAGACTCAATCTATTAGCACTTCAATCTCCAACAAGTGATAGGGAACCATCACATGTAGTACCCTTAAATAAAATCTTCAGTATTGCAATAATCAGGTGATAGGCCACCTTGAGCCTGTATTTAACCCGTTGAACCATTGACTCTGATACCACTTGCTGCGGTCGAAATAATCAGAGCATCATGCGGAAGGGAGATACACCAGACAATAAATAAAAAAACATACTAAAAGATGCATAATATTCTATATGGTCTGATTAATTGATCCACATATCAAAAACTAATTAAAAAGCATAAAACCTATTGAGAGAAACATCTCCCCCTAAACGAAAATCTCTAAACGACTAAATTGTGGATGCTATTGTGTTTTGATTGTGGGAGAAAGGTCTTCAATTTATATATGTCCAAAACCTTTTCTTCAAGATAAATAATAGCTAAATATGGAATAGAGTTATATTTTCCTTTGAAGAAAAGTAAAATAATTTATGGTAATACTTTAACTTTCCTTGAAGATAAAAGTAAAACTCAAATATGACAAGAAAATCAGGGCACAAACTCTAACAAATCTCCCCTTTTTGGCCTGAATTTTCTAAAAAAAATAAACTTCATAACTGCTTTTTGTCTTGGTAAAAATAAAGTTTAAAATATTATTGGTTAAAAATTAATTTAAAAATATTTTGCTTTATTTTTAAAGACGCAGTAGCAGAGATGTTGAAAATTCATCTCCACATGTAGTATCCCTAGATAAAATCTTCATCATCGCAAAATCAGTTGCTGCTTGATTTGAACCGGCAACTTGAGTCTGTCTTCAATTTGTTGAACCATTGACTCTGATACCACTTGTTGGGGTCGAAATAATCACGACATCATATGGGAGCTAACAATTACAAACTTTGATCGACGATACACCAGACAACAAAGAAAAACATTCTAAAAGAGTCATAATATTCTATATGGTTTGATCAATTGATCTACATATCAAAAACTAATTAAAAGCATAAAATACTATTGAGAGAAAAATATCCCCCTAAACAAAATTCTCTAAACTACTACATTGTGGATGCTATTGTGTTTTGATTGTGGGAGAAAGGTCTTCAATTTATAGATTTCCATAACTTTTCCTCCAAGACAAAGAATAGTCAAATATGGAAAAAAATTATATTATTTTTCTCAGAAAAAGTAAAAGAATTTATGGTAATACTTTAACTTTCCTTCAAGAGAAAAGTAAAACTCAAATATGATAAGAAAATCAAGGCAAAACTCTAACAGAAGAAGCTCTGGAACAACAGTCCTTTAACTTTAAAGTGCTCCTAACTTAGAAACAACATGCCAAACAAATGGTATTTACTACCTCTACAACACATTAAATGAAGATCTTGGGTGGTTTACCCTTGGATTGATTATAGTACCTTAGGGAAATGCTTAGGGGGACTCTAGGGGTGCTTAGATCTTTTGGGATCGAATTATGAGTGAAAAAGATGAGTCACCACTTAAATTGCTTTAAAAGGTCGGTCACCTCCTTGGGTCTGCGACTAGATCTACGGCGCAGATGACCATCTATGGCCACAGATGCCATCACATATTTAGGAAGTGACTTCCAATTCTATGGCTAAAGCGTGGGCCAATTGTGCGGGGCATAACCCATTCTGCGAGGCAGAATGCTTCGCAGACCATGCCAACTTAGTCAATTTTGTTGACACTTATTTCCATCAGTCTCCAACTTTCCCGAAACTTACGTAACACTTTGATAAGCCTTTATTAAACTTGTGGAGGAATCTCACTATCTCTGAGCCCAAGTCGTATAACTGATCGGTGTATTTTATATACACCTTTTGAGTCATTTTTAGTTAGTATTTTACTCATTTCATTTATGTTTAGTATAGTATTGGGGTCGTTTTCCTTTCTTTTGTGTCACAGCGGTCAGAAATGAAGAAATGGAGAAATGACGAAAAGGAGATGAAATGAGCATAAATGAGATGAAATTACACACTAAAAGGGCCAAGAAATGAAGCCTAAGAAGTTCCGGAAAATATAGAAGAAATCAGACGAAGACCGGACGAACAAAGGATGAAGAAACGAAAAATCCGGAAGAATGTCGTCACGCGCGCGCGACCATCAAGATGTTCTGCGCCATCGATTGTCGTGGCGTGTGTGGCGCGAACATGTGCAGCCGGCGTGGGATTTCTGAGTTTTGGGCCGAATTTGACACATTTTCAGAGTCCAAAAAGGATAACTTTTCCTACCTACATATTCCTTAACCCTTTTCCATAACTTTTCCTAAACCCTTTACCTAAAAGGATTCCATAACCTTTCCTACCTACATATTCCTTAACCCTTTTCCATAACATTTCCTAAACCCTTTACCTAAAAGGATTTCATAACCTTTCCTACCTACATAATCCCTAACCCTTTACCTAAAGGATTCTTGAGTTATAAATAGTCTCTACATCATTAGAAGAATTCATCGATCCATCACCCATCCCATTCTCCATCCTACATTCCATCCCACACTTGACAATTCCATTCTCCATCCACCATTTCATTCCATCTTGTAAATATTCCACAACACAATCCTTGGATGCTAGAAGGCTTGAAGACTTGTTCTTGAGTATTTTTCTTTTCTTTCTTTTGCTTTGTTTATTTCAGTTCATGTATGGAGATTGTATTAGTTCTTAGTGTGACTATGGATAGGAGCTAATTACTTTGTTAGGGATTTCCTTGTGATTCACTTGAAACTCTTATTCATGAATTAATAAATTAGTTGATTTCTTCTTCACTTGGTTAAGATTTATTCAATAGTTGTTTTGATTGCTTGATAATTAATTGATCAGTAGTTATCATCACTTATATGAGTTCTAATCGAAATCCGAAAGGGTAGATTGTGAATATGCTATAGTTGAATAAACATAGGTTTAAATCGTGGACGAAAGTACCCCGATACTTGTGTAGCTTAATAGGTTATTGCTCTTAATCCTCCTTTGTAGTCAATCTTGTCACCGAAAGGTAGAAGGGTTCTTCATTGGGGTTGAGTGTTTATATTACCTTAACAAGAGTATAAAACGGCTTAGTTAACCTGCTATCTTAACATAGAAGAAGAAGTCAGTCTAATTGTATTAAGGATTGAATATAGTGGATAGTTGATGATCTTGGAAGACCTAATTCTCCATCATAACTGATTTAAATCAAAGTATTTTCATAATTAGTTTATTTCCTGCATTATTAGTTTAGAATTCCAACTCAATTAACGTTAACCAAATAGAAACTAAAGCATAGATAATCGATACTTGAAAACCAGTCCCTGAGGACGATATTCGGTCTTACCTAGACTATATTACTTGTAACGATACGTGCACTTGCGTTTAGTGTGTGCATAAATCGCGCATCAAGTTTTTGACGCAGTTGTCGGGGACTGGCGTACTTTCATTATCGATTTATCTATTCTTATTTCTAATTTGGTTGCTCCAAGAACAAATTTCTAACTTGTTCTGCGAGCATCTTTTTATCAGTTTTTTTTGTGTTTTTCTTATTTTGCAGGTTAAATTCGAAAGAAAAAAAACGAAAAAAAATATATATATATACGGTCCATGGACTACTACTTCTATTAGGGGCAGCGGAGTCATCAACAGCAGCTTAACCCACAGGTTCCAGAGGAAGATCTATATGAGTTGCAGGCTGGCATACTCAGGCTCACCAAGTGTCAAGCTCAGTTTATGGATGAGACAAGAGTGTCCCTCAGAAATTTGGAGACACAAATAGGGAAACTAATGGATAGGATGAGCAATATACTTCAAGAAAGTCTGCCTAGAGACACTGTTGTGGAAAGTGATAAGCAAAGTGAGGAACCTGAACCATACCCAGCTGTTGAGGAATCTGACGAGATAGTTGGTGTAGAGAAGGAAAAGATTACTGAGATCCAATTATTCACCTTTTTGGATTCTTTGGAAATTGTTTTTCCTGTACCTATTGCAAAAGAAATACCACCAGCGGTCACTGTTGATCCCCAAATAGGAAGTCCACACCATCAAGGGCACCCCCTAGAGTTGAGATGTGTTGGGAATCTCACTGATCCCTACATTAGAGAGAGCCTAAAAGACAAGCATGTCTTGTGTGCTTGGGGGATAATCTTATATCTGAAGCCCTTAGTTGAAAAGATTGTTGTAGGAAAAGTGAGACATGCAACAACAACTTTGCGGATTGCAAGCAGTTCGCAGAAGGATCCAATGGGCACTCGTAAAGGTTAATTGCGTCCGGCTAAAAGACGTTAAAGACAGCGCTTGTTGGGAGGCAACCCAATGTTTATTAATTATGTTATTTTAATTTCTATTTTTAGTTTGTTTTTATTTTGTCTTGAACAGTCTCACGGTCTTGGGTTCTTGTTTTGTGTTGTTGGATGACAGGTGGACTGAAAGCTAAACTTTGAGGAAAAAGGAGCAAAAATGCTGAAAAAAGGAAAAAAAACCGTCAGTACGGCCTTGAGAATCAGTAGTGGCACGGGCGTCGAGAGATCCATATTCGTGCAAATTCGAATTTTCCTCCTGGACCTCCGTTATGACCATTGTGTTGTGTCGATGGTTGTCCCTATTTTTTTTAAGTCTTGAACACATTGGGGACAATGTGTGATTTAAGTTTGGGGGGATGTTTTATTGTTTTTGAGTCTTTTTGATTTGTTTTGGTATTTTTGAGTATTATTTTGGAGTCATAATTTTTTTTGATCAAGCATGCTGTAGTTACTTGAAACGCCTAGTGAAGTAAAGTGGAATAATGTAATGAAATTAGAAGCAACCATCTGAACACTTAGGATAGATATGCCAAAAATTCATGAAATTGAACTATTGGGGGTATCTTGCTTGATTTATGCATTGTTAATAATTAAATCTATATGTCTGTTTGCTTGCTATTTGAGCCGAAATAGTTATGATATGCATGTTAGGGAGATGATTCAGACATTTCTTTGTTAGCCCTTTCTTACCATTCTTTGCCTATCCCTGACATTCAATTGTATCCCTAGTCAGCCCCTTTGAGCCTAAATATAAGATCTTTTCTTTGACACCATATAATTCTATATTTGTGCCATAAATGGAAAATTGATTTGTTTGGAATATAAAGTGTTGAAAAAGAGACAAAAGAGAGTGAACAATTTTGATGCACCCCAGTGAAAAAAAATAAAAATAATAATCAATAGGCAAAAAAACCTAAGTTTGGGGGTGGCTGTTATTCATCATACACCTTATTCTCTCAAAACAAAAGAGGAGAAATATAGGTATGAGGTTAAAAAGAGAATCAAAAGAAAAGGGAAGAATTTAAAGCAAAAGAGCTTATGGTACGTAAATTGAGCCTAAATGCCTATTTTTACCTACCCCTGCATAAGCCTACATTACAACCCTAAAAAGCCCTGAAGATCTCTAATATGTGTATCCATGATTAGTGGAAAATAGCAAATAAACATGTCATAGGATTTTGAAATTATCATGCATAGTTAGGTATTCTTACTTCCATTGAGCATGATTAAATTGAATTTGCGAAATATCTGACTTGAGTGTTTAGAATGCTAACAATCCATGCTATATGTTCCTACATATTATCTTACTAACGTTCATGCTTTTCTAAGTGACAATTGTGCAGCAAAATGATCAGTGTCTTTGAGTCATTTTATTTTCTTTCAAGTCTTTGTTTATATTTTTGATCTTTGCTCGAGGGAGACCAAATGTTAAGTTTGGGGGTGTTTGATCGGTGTATTTTATATACACCTTTTGAGTCATTTTTAGTTAGTATCTTACTCATTTCATTTATGTTTAGTATAGTATTGGGGTCGTTTTCCTTTCTTTTGTGTCACAGCGGTCAGAAATGGAGAAATGGCGAAAAGGAGATGAAATGAGCATAAATGAGATTGAATTGCACACTAAAAGGGCCAAGAAATGAAGCCTAAGAAGATCCGGGAAATATAGAAGAAATCAGACGAAGACCGGACAAACAAAGGACGAAGAAACGAAAAATCCGGAAGAATGCCGTCACCCAGCGCGGCCAGCGGCGATGCGTGGTGCCGACATCGAAGATGTTCTGAACGCCTCTGATTTTACGGCGTGGCGCGCCGATTCTGAAGCCGCGATCACGGGATTTCTGAGTTTTGGGCCGATTTTGACACATTTTCAGAGTCCAAAAGGGATAACTTTTCCTACGTACATATTCCTTAACCCTTTTCCATAAGTTTTCCTAAACCCTTTACCTAAAAGGATTCCATAACCTTTCCTACCTACATATTCCTTAACCCTTTTCCATAACTTTTCCTAAACCTTTTACCTAAAAGGATTCCATAACCTTTCCTACCTACATAATCTCTAACCCTTTACCTAAAGGATTCTTGGGTTATAAATAGTCTCTACATCATTAGAAGAATTCATCGATCCATCACCCATCCCATTCTCCATCCTACATTCCATCCCACACTTGACAATTCCATTCTCCATCCACCATTTCATTCCATCTTGTAAATATTCCACAACACAATCCTTGGATGCTAGAAGGCTTGAAGACTTGTTCTTGAGTATTTTTCTTTTCTTTCTTTTGCTTTGTTTATTTCAGTTCATGTAAGGAGATTGTATTAGTTCTTAGCGTGACTATGTATAGGAGCTAATTACTTTGTTAGAGATTTCCTTGTGATTCTCTTGAAACTCTTATTCATGAATTAATAAATTAGTTGATTTCTTCTTCACTTGTTTAAGATTTATTCAATAGTTGTTTTGATTGCTTGATAATTAATTGATCACTAGTTATCATCACTTATATGAGTTCTAATCGAAATCCGAAAGGGGAGATTGTGAATATGCTATAGTTGAATAAACATAGGTTTAAATCGTGGACGAAAGTACCCCGATACTTGTGTAGCTTAATAGGTTATTGCTCTTAATCCTCCTTTGTAGTCAATCTTGTCACTGAAAGGTAGAAGGGTTCTCCATTGGGGTTGAGTGTTTATATTACCTTAACAGGAGTATAAAACGGCTTAGTTAACCTGCTATCTTAACGTAGAAGAAGAAGTCAGTCTAATTGTATTAAGGATTGAATAGAGTGGATAGTTGATGATCTTGGAAGACCTAATTCTCCATCATAACTGATTTAAATCAAAGTATTTTCATAATTAGTTTATTTCCTACATTATTAGTTTAGAATTTCAACTCAATTAACGTTAACCAAATAGAAACTAAAGTATAGATAATCGGTACTTGAAAACCAGTCCCTGAGGACGATATTCGGTCTTACCTAGACTATATTACTTGTAACGATACGTGCACTTGCGTTTAGTGTGTGCATAAATCGCGCATCAAGTTTTTGACGCAGTTGCCGGGGACTGGCGTACTTTCAATATCGATTTATCTATTCTTATTTCTAATTTGGTTGCTCCAAGAACAAATTTCTAACTTGTTCTGCGAGCATCTTTTTATCAGTTTTTTTTTGTGTTTTTCTTATTTTGCAGGTTAAATTCGAAAGAAAAAAAAACGAAAAAAAAATATATATATATACGGTCCATGGACTACTACTTCTATCAGGGGCAGCAGAGTCATCAACAGCAGCTTAACCCACAGGTTCCAGAGGAAGATCTAGATGAGTTGCACGCAGCCATACTCAGGCTCACCAAGTGTCAATCTCACTTTATGGATGAGACAAGAGTGTCCCTCAGAAATTTGGAGACACAAATAGGGAAACTAATGGATAGGATGAGCAATACACTTCAAGAAAGTCTGCCTAGCGACACCGTTGTGGAAAGTGATAAGCAAAGTGAGGAACCTGAACCATACCCAGCTGTTGAGGAATCTGACGAGATAGTTGGTGTAGAGAAGGAAAAGATTACTGAGATCCAATTATTCACCTTTTTGGATTCTTTGGAAATTCTTTTTCCCGTACCTATAGCAAAAGAAATACCACCAGCGGTCACTGTTGATCCCCAAATAGGAAGTCCACACCATCAAGGGCACCCCCTAGAGTTGAGATGTGTTGGGAATCTCACTGATCCCTACATTAGAGAGAGCCTAAAAGACAAGCATGTCTTGTGTACTTGGGGGATAATCTTATATCTGAAGCCCTTAGTTGAAAAGATTGTTGTAGGAAAAGTGAGACATGCAACAACAACTTTGCGGATTGCAAGCTGTTCGCAGAAGGATCCAATGGACACTCGTAAAGGTTAATTGCGTCCGGCTAAAAGACGTTAAAGACAGTGCTTGTTGGGAGGCAACCCAATGTTTATTAATTATGTTATTTTAATTTCTATTTTTAGTTTGTTTTTATTTTGTCTTGAACAGTCTCACGGTCTTGGGTTCTTGTTTTGTGTTGTTGGATGACAGGTGGACTGAAAGCAAAACTTTGAGGATAAAGGAGCAAAAATGCTGAAAAAAGGAAAAGCCGTCGTCAGCGCCACGACGCCCAGAATCAGTAGTGCACGGGCGTCGAGAGATCCATATTCGCAAATTCAAATTTTCCTCCCAGACCTCCGTTATGACCGCTGTGTTGTGTCAGTAAGTTGTCCATAATTTTTTTTTTAGTCTTGCAAACATTGGGGACAATGTGTGATTTAAGTTTGGGGGGATGTTTTATTGTTTTTGAGTCTTTTTGATTTGTTTTGGTATTTTTGAGTATTATTTTTTAGTCATAATTTTTTTTTGATCAAGCATGTTGTAGTTACTTGAAACGCCTAGTGAAGTAAAATGGAATAATGTAATGGAATTAGAAGGAACCATCTGAACACTTAGGATAGATATGCCAAAAATTCATGAAATTGAACTATTTGGGGTATCTTGCTTGATTTATGCATTGTTAATAATTAAATTTATATGTCTGCTTGCTTGCTATTTGAGGCGAAATAGTTAGGATATGCATGTTAGGGAGATGATTCAGGCATTTCTTTGTTAGCCCTTTCTTATCATTCTTTGCCTATCCCTGACATTCAAATTGTATCCCTAGTCAGCCCCTTTGAGCCTAAAAATAAGATCTTTTCTTTGACACCCTATAATTCTATATTTGTGCCATAAGTGGAAAATTGAGTTGTTTGGAATATAAAGTGTTGAAAAAGAGAGTGAATAATTTTGATGCACCCCAGTGAAAAAAATAAAAATAATAATCAATAGGCAAAAAAGCCTAAATTTGGGGGTGGCTGTTATTCATCATACACCTCATTCTCTCAAAACAAAAGAGGGGAAATATAGGTATGAGGTTAAAAAGAGAATCAAAAGAAAAGGGAAAAATTTAAAGCAAAAGAGCTTATGGTACGTAAATTGAGCCTAAATGCATATTTTTACCTACCCCTGCATAAGCCTACATTACAACCCTAAAAAGCCTTGAAGATCTCTAATATGTGTATCCATGATTAGTGGAAAATAGCAAGTAAACATGCCATAGGATTTTGAAATTATCATGCATAGTTAGGTATTCTTACTTCCATTGAGCATGATTAAATTGAATTTGCGAAATATCTGACTTGAGTGTTTAGAATGCTAAAAATCCATGTTATATGTTCCTACATATTATCTTACTAACCTTCATGCTTTTCTAAGTGACAATTGTGCAGCAAAATGATCAGTGTCTTTGAGTCATTTTATTTTCTTTCATGTCTTTGTTTATATTTTTGATCTTTGCTCGAGGGCGAGCAAAGGTTAAGTTTGGGGGTGTTTGATCGGTGTATTTTATATACACCTTTTGATTCATTTTTAGTTAGTATTTTACTCATTTCATTTATGTTTAGTATAGTATTGAGGTCGTTTTCCTTTCTTTTGTGTCACAGCGGTCAGAAATGGAGAAATGACGAAAAGGAGATGAAATGAGCATAAATGAGATGGAATTGCACACTAAAAGGGCCAAGAAATGAAGCCTAAGTTAGGAAATATAGAAGAAATCGAGAAGACCGGACGAACAAAGGGCGTGAAAGCGAAATATCCGAAGAATGCCGTCACCGGCCGCGCGCTTCGACCAGCGAAGATGTTACGAACGGCTCTGATTTTCGGCGCCGTGCCGGATTTTAAGCCGCGCCAGCACGCTGATTTACGAGTTTTGGGCCGAATTTGACACATTTTCAGAGTCCAAAAGGGATAACTTTTCCTACCTACATATTCCTTAACCCTTTTCCATAACTTTTCCTAAATCCTTTACCTAAAAGGATTCCATAACCTTTCCTACCTACATATTCCTTAACCCTTTTCCATAACTTTTCCTAAACCCTTTACCTAAAAGGATTCCATAACCTTTCCTATCTACATAATCCCTAACCCTTTACCTAAAGTATTCTTGGGTTATAAATAGTCTCTACATCATTAGAAGAATTCATCGATCCATCACCCATCCCATTCTCCATCCTACATTCCATCCCACACTTGACAATTCCATTCTCCATCCACCATTTCATTTCATCTTGTAAATATTCCACAACACAATCCTTGGATGCTAGAAGGCTTGAAGACTTGTTCTTGAGTATTTTTCTTTTCTTTCTTTTGCTTTGTTTATTTCAGTTCATGTATGGAGATTGTATTAGTTCTTAGCGTGACTATGGATAGGAGCTAATTACTTTGTTAGGGATTTCCTTGTGATTCTCTTGAAACTCTTATTCATGAATTAATAAATTAGTTGATTTTTCTTCACTTGTTTAAGATTTATTCAATAGTTGTTTTGATTGCTTGATAATTAATTGATCACTAGTTATCATCACTTATTTGAGTTCTAATCGAAATCCGAAAGGGGAGATTGTGAATATGCTATAGTTGAATAAACATAGGTTTAAATCGTGGACGAAAGTACCCCGATACTTGTGTAGCTTAATAGGTTATTGCTCTTAATCCTCCTTTGTAGTCAATCTTGTCACCGAAAGGTAGAAGGGTTCTCCATTGGGGTTGAGTGTTTATATTACCTTAACATGAGTATAAAACGGCTTAGTTAACCTGCTATCTTAACGTAGAAGAAGAAGTCAGTCTAATTGTATTAAGGATTGAATATAGTGGATAGTTGATGATCTTGGAAGCCCTAATTCTCCATCATAACTGATTTAAATCAAAGTATTTTCATAATTAGTTTATTTCCTGCATTATTAGTTTAGAATTTCAACTCAATTAACGTTAACCAAATAGAAACTAAAGCATAGATAATCAGTACTTGAAAACCAGTCCCTGAGGACGATATTCGGTCTTACTTTGACTATATTACTTGTAACGATACGTGCACTTGCGTTTAGTGTGTGCATAAATCGCGCATCAATAACTTACGATGGCAACGACGTACAAAGTACGGGATTTAAAAAATTATGATTGTTATTATTGATTATTTGTCAAACTATCAAGACATAAAATCCACTATGCCATGATGGCACCTATACCCAATCCGATAGGTGAGCCAACTCTAAATTTTAATCCATTTCTATTACTAACAAGCAAATAGTAAGTATAATCAGTGATAAATCATAAACGATGTCTCCAATTTACTTAAATGCAAAAGATACAATTGAATACACCCAAAGACTTGGTTATATGAGTCAAGAGCACCTAAACTGAAAATAAATACAAGAGTTTTGACACCACAGTGTTTAGAAATAGAAAACATCTAAATAAAGAAAAGAGTAAAAGGGTGTTGTAGATAAGCCAGTAGCTCACCCCCGAAAACTCCAAATGACATAACTCTCATCGTCTCTTAGAAATCAGTTAATACTCATGTATAGACTTGCACATAAAAATACAGAAAGTGTAGTATGAATACGAAAATCACATGTAGTTAGCAAGTCTCATGACCGTCCGAACGAACTAGTGGTGAGGGTTGGTCTTGAAAACGTTTGCTTCTACACTTTAACAAGTGTTAATCTCAAGATATATGAATAAATAAAATCAAACACACAATAGAAAAAATAACTCCACAATTAAGCTAAGTTTTATAAATCAACAGTTAGAACAGATAAACAGGATACAATTCAGAATCAAGCAATATATATATATATATATGGATTGTAATATAATGCAATGGCCATATACATGCAATCGGTATACGCACGAACTCCAACAAGAATGTCTAGGAGTTGTGATCTATGGGAGAGCCACGATGTTCATATACCCGCTCAAAATAATTTCTCATCAGGCATGCATCACTCCACCCGAACCATTTCCCATGTGGCATCCAACCAAATTCAAACTAAAATAGTATCCCTCCGGTCGGAACCAATTCCCCATCCGGCAATAATCATACAATTTGTATCACCATATAAAATTATGGAAGTCTATCAATCAAATCAACCAGCCCGCCAAGCCATCACCTTACGGTTTATCATGAATGTAAGGCTAAACGTTCATATAAAAACATGAATATCATATGCACACATGAGTCATATATATTGTACAAACAATGCACCTAAGCAATTTTTATTTATCACAAGTGTAGGAGTTATCCAAAGTAATAAATGAATACATATAATCCGTTAATCATGATAATAATCTTTCTACTTAGTCAAAGCATGATTCAACATTCATGAATTTCATCAATCAATCACATCATCAACTAAGTACCCATAACATAACACCGGTACCCGCATAAGTGTTTGTCACCTCACAAATGCGGCAACCCCTCTATTACCCTTAACCCTTATTATCAATTAATTAACAAAATTCCTTTAATTGGGTCAAAGCTTAACTTACCTCGATTCAAGCGAAGCTTTAAGTCTTTGGAAAGCTCTATTGTTTCCAAATTCACCAAAGAGTCCATTCTATTTAAAATAGTACTCTACGAGGTTAAACGAGGTCCATATTGCTATAGAAAATAATTTGGACTAAAAATTCAACTATGAGACCTCATGGTCAAAATTGATTTTTTTTTACCAAAATCAAGTTACCAGGTTCCTTAGAAAACATATCTGAAATTTTAGCCTAAAATGACTTCGAATCGACCTCTAAATTCATAGACTTTCCAAAGTTTAAGGGCTAAACCCCTCCCTCCCCCCCCCTCCCAACTAAAATACAGATTAATTCATTAATAAATGAGTGCAATTAAGTTGAAATACAAATTTTGAGGTTAGGTTCTTACCCCCACGTTAAAATGAGAAGAACGCTTCAAATTTGAGCTCTAGAACTCCCAAAAATTGATTTTGAAAAATAAGGGTGAAGTCATATTTATAATACTCGTTGTAGCTACATCTGCAGACTCATTGCCACTTTTGTAGATCTTCGAATTTGCGGACATATAGTCATTTTTGCGTTCTTCGTATTTGAGGACCCATATCAGTTTTGTGGTCTTCATATTTCCGACCAATAGCCTCTTTTGGGATGCAATAGTACCATCGACATCCCGTCAAAGTTAAAATGGTCATAAGTATCTCGTACGACCTCAAAATTCGATGGTTATTGTTGATCTTGTTTCGAAATCAGATACAAATCTAATGGTTCAATCAGAATGTAATTTAGAGATTATTTGCTTAATTTGATATCGCTTATGCTCAAATCAATTTCTAAACATCAAATACAGTCTCAACAAAATAAAACCCATTCGAAACTCATCGGAATTTAACCAAAACTTGTGAAAAGTCCAATATCGTCATATACTCATGAATTTGGGCTCGTTAAGTCAACTATTTGACCGTGGTCAACTCTTTCAATTCTATTAGAATGCAACTTAAGTGTACGAATCCAAGGTCGTTCATATACTTTTAAGGGCCCGATGCGAGAAACAAGAAGAGACCCTTTTTTATTCACATGAAAAATTAAAATTAACTAATTAATCAATATTTAAAAAAATTATTGATCAAAACATTCAATAAATGTATAGTAAACACTATATTCGATTCAATGTTTCAATTTCAGTACAATAAATTAAAATGCTACGAAAGAGATACCTTAATTTCATTACATGAAAGATTTATAAGAAAAATTATCATTACATTATGCATAGAAAATTGATCTCCTTGCATTTTTATCTGCAAAATTATCAAGCAATCTTTCATAATCAAGAATGTCTAGAAATTCACTCTCAATTGAAATCAAAGATAATGCATTCAACCTTGTCTGTGTCATGGTTTGTTACACCCCGTATTTACAGAACATGTTTTAAGAACGTACGTAAGAACTCATAGGTGTCAAGATTTGAGACTTGTAAAAATTTATCGGAAATTATGAATTTGTCGGAAAACGTATTATTATGACGAATGGGAGGGCGACACGTGTCACCCCCCCCCCCTTTAGAGAGCTTGGACGAAAATGCCATGGACTAAATGGTCATTTGACCTTTGGTAGGATGATTAAGTCTTGCAACTTGTAGCATGAGAGAATTGACCAAGTCAAGACCCATTAGTCTTGATATTTGTTAGGACCTCATCCAAACCACCCATTTGTTTAGATCTTAATCCTCCATTACACTATATAATACTAGTAGTGCAAGACAAGCTTAACACTTAGCCAAAATTTCACACAAATTGAAGAACAAAGCCATATTGCTCTCGGGTTCACATGAAGGAAGAAAGAAAAATTTTCGTTTCTTGTTCTTTAAGCCCCACACTTTAAACCAAGGTTCTTGAGTGTAGTGTAAGCATATCTCAATAGAAAAATCTCGGAAAAAGATAGTTTTCGGGTTAGTCGCAAAGTGAAAACCTAGTGGCTTTCTAGGTTTTGGATTGGAGGTTTGAAGGAAAGTTGTTGGTATTGTTCTAAGGGTCTCAAGTAGCGGATTGAAGTGTCTTGGAGAGTCTCTAAGTTGCTAGGGAGCGACTTCGGATTTGGAATTGGATTAAGAATCGTTGAGGTATAATCTTGTTCTTTGAAAGTATTACAAGATTATTTATTTTGTTGTTAGCTTTACTTGTTGCTAGCATGAAGTATGTGTTGAAGTTTATAAGGATTATAGATCGATTGTAGTCTTGGAAATTCGAAATGAAATGTAGGCCATGTTAAGATGGATTACAATTTGATCGTTATTAGAAATCGTCGCATGTTAGTTACTTAAAGATTTTGGTTGTTATAATCAAATGCGACTTGATATCATGTTATGCTACCAATTTGGATTGAAATGGAACTTGGATAAGAATTGGTATTGTTGAACTCAAGGTGGCCGAAATTGTACTTATAGTTGTAATGGTTTGTTATTCATTTGTATTGGACTACCTTATAGATTGTGGTGAGCGATTGGGGCTGTTTGGTTATTGTATTCGGCCTTGAAAAGGTGGCATAGTAGTAGAAACAAAGGAAGTCTTGTCCGATTTTTCCGTAGAATTTGGCGACTTAGCACTTAGAATATTCTACGTTTGAAGTAAGAGGTTAATGGGCGTATTGTGACCATTATAGGTTGAAGAACTAAGTATAGCGTATCTACTTGAAGAATGGGATAGCTCGAGGTTGAAGTACTTTGGAGCATTTTGCTCTTGTCGACAATCGTCGCGGTATGTGAACCTCTTCCTTCCTTTGGCATGATTCTATGTATGGAATATACGTGGTATCATTTCATGTTTCTGTTACTCTTAGAAGTTAAGAGGTAGTTGTGTGATCTACTCTATGTAGAACTTTTCCTATCTTTAAGCATGACTAGTTGCACGTATGTAGTACGGTAGGCGTCTGAACTTTGACATTCTTTGCTAGCCTTATAAAATGCCAAGTCGGGTGAGTTAGGAAGTTAACTCACTTTGAAAATATTAAGGATGTCTTAAGTCTTAGTAAAGTTAAGGGACTTGAAGAGTTTTGAAGTATGTGATACTTGTTCCGTTTTAAACGTATAAGTCCCTTGGATAGGAAATTGTTTTTGACTAAGGCATAAAGTGAATATAACGGCTTTATGGGAAGTTAGTTATATTTGCTTTATGGAAAGATAAATGACTTGTTTTTAATGAAAAGGCAACTTGATTTTAAGGCATCAATTGCCTACGGTTTTATAATAAAAGGAGTCACTTGAGTTCAAAAAGGTTAAGAGACTAATTGTATTTTTGAAAGTTAAGAGAATTGATTTGAAAGTATTTAATACTTGGTTTCAAAAAGTAGAAGTCTCTTGGTTATAAAAGGAATGAGTTGGTCTAAAACCATAAAGGGTTATAACGGCTTTATGGGAAGTTGGTTATAACGGCTTTATGGAAGGTTAAAAGAATGGTTTTCTTCAGTAATGTAAGTAATGAGATGATTTGAAATAAAGAAGGGCAAAGCTTTTTAAGGTACCGATTGCTTAGGGTTTTTAAGAAAGAAGTCACTTGTTTTAGAAATGGTAATTATATTTCTAAAAGGTATTGTGACTTGTCTTGAAAGGTGGATAGGACTTGATACTATAGTCGTTAGTATCCAGGCGAGAAACCTTTACGCGGACTATATGACATTATCGACCGAGAATAGGCGGGCGGTATACCTTTAGGCGGACTATATGACATTATCGACCGGGAATGGGCGGGCGAGATACCTTTACGCGAACTATATGACATTATCGACCGAGAATGGGCGGGCGAGATACCTTTAGGCGCACTATATGACATTATCGACCGAGAATGGGCGGACGGTATACCTTCAGGCGGACTATATGACATTATCGACCGAGAATGGCGAGGCGATACCTTTACAGGCGCACTATATGACATTATCGACCGGAATGGGCGGGCGGATACCTTCGCGCAGACTATATGACATTATCGACCGAGATTGGGCGGGCGATACCTTCTTTTTGCGGACTATGTGACCTTGATCGCGTCCCAGATTGGGCCGGGTAGTGTAGGTGCCCCTCACACGGGGCGGATTATACTTATGAAAGATAAGTAAGTTATACAGTAATGAACTTAATGATTTTCCTAATCATGTACGTAAGAATGTGGCTATAGCTTTTATTGAGAATGAAAAAGATAATAAGGTGCGATTAAGTTCATAAGTGGTAATGACACGGCGAGGATCTCGGTATGTATTTTTATACTTGTCCTTGTCATTCTTTTGTACAGATTATGATCATTTCATCGTTATTTCTGTTCCATATTAAATTTTTGTTATCGACCCGCCGAGCTGCGTTAAATGCCGCAGTTTTAGGTACCTGGTTGGCGATCCTTGCTCTTAGGATCTCGGTTGATTTTAGAAAGCTCCATTTGCTCGGAGGCTTAGCTCTTGATGCAGTGTTCCCTGAGGTAGTAGATTCATGTATATTCAGGTATGGCGGGGCCTGTCCGCCACGATTGTTACGTTAAAACTCTTAGAGGTCCGTGCAGTCACATTTTGTGGGTCGGTTGTAAAGAAATGAGCAAGCTGCTTGATTGTATATATTTATGTCGGGAAGGTAGCCACTATCGGCTAACTTGTTGTCTTACATTGTTTTATTTTTATAGGTTCATGTATGTTCCGCTGATTATCTCTGATGTGTACCTGTAAGGGTGCCCAGGTAGGGCACCAGTCGCGGTCCCGGGGTCGGGTCGTGACATGGTTGATCTCAAATAAGATTTCAAAACTTTAATCTAGAAAAACTTCTCTCTGCAAATGCAACGATCACCGCCATAATCAACAATATCTTAAATGAAATGAATGAATTGGGAAAACAATTCATTCTTTTCAAAAAGTTCATTCCTGCACTAGCTGTTTTTGCTTCCTGTGGTAGAATATGTTGCATGACCTTCAATTCTTGATATAAATCATCCCCATCCAAATCTGAAATATTTGGTCTTGTGCCCTATTTCATTTGTAGTTTTTTTTTTCAAGATTCTTGCAATGAGTCTTCAAGTCCTCATCATTCAATGAGCTCAACTTATCAGTTGTGAAAATAAATCCAAAAAGATCTTTATATTCCTCATATTGCTCAAACGTTTTCTTCAATGACTCAATTGTTTGATCAACTATGTATAAAAAGTAATGAACTCTAAAAGCTTCCTTCGGAATTCTTGTTACATTAGGGAAGACTCACAAGAGAGCTCATCAAAATATTTCTTTCTATATATTTGTCTCTTTTTAGGAAAAATAAGATCAATCCATTGATGAAACAAGTTCTTTTGCGGTATTGATTGCTTGTTTGATCAAATTTCTCTATGCTTTTCAAAAGAAGCAATTACCCCTTAACCTTGGCCATAGCAACAACAATAAACATATCCTCAGATTGTAAGTCTTTGCTAACAATATTAACTTCAGATTGTAAGTCTTTTCCGATTAATACATCTCTTATAGGACCATTTTCCACTAATTGATCCATCCAATTAAGATCTAAATCATCCCAATTTCTTGGATCAAAGTTGTCAAGTGCAATTGATGCATTTGGTTCTTCATTCATACCATCAGATTCAGAGTGGATAATTCATCTCCATCACTATCACCATCATCATCGTCATGAGCTTCACCAACATTATCAATATTTTCTATGATTAAACCATCGCCAATTTGATTGTCCTCAATTTCATTCATATGTTCATCCACGACATTTTCAACTATCAAGCATTCATGTAATTTACCACCATCATTTGTACTTCATTAGCTAAATTTTCAAGTGATGGATTTATCGGCTTCACAACAAATCTATCTAATGCCCCTCTTTGAGACTTGATGAACTCTTCTTCGTGTCTTTTTTTTACGTTTTTCATTTCCAGACGGATATTTTCGGGTAGGAGGCATTTGTGATTCTCCTATTAATAAAAAGACAAACCAAATTTAATGTAATCATGTAAAATACAAGTCATCCATTACATACATTACCAATAAAAGTAATGTAATATCTAAAACTAAACACAATTAATTTAATTTAATACTAATATTGAGAATCCTAAATTAAATATGATATTGAGAATTGAGAAATTTAAAACCCTTAGCAAAATGGAATAAACATTGATGCAAATTGCAATCAATCCATGTTGATGGTGAATTAGAGCAAAATAATTCTCAAAACAATAACTTACCAAAAAGATCTTTACTTGAAAGTTGAGACTTGAGATTTCTACAATAATTAATAAGGAACTTAGGTTGGGGATTGGAAACTCAATGGAGTTATTTTTATTTAAAAAGGGATGACCTGGTGGTGTTTCTACAATGAGTTATTTTTTTGTTTAACTAAGGAGGTGGGCCGTCGGGCCGACTGGTTGGGCACTTAAAATTTGAGCCTGAATTTGTTTTTTGTGTTTTTTTTAAATAAAACTTTCACTGCTCATTGAATTCGAACACACGACCTCACGTTAGAGAATGACTTTTGAAGGGAGACCTCAACCGCTAGACTACAAATCTCACTGATAAGATTGAAGACATTTTTAATACATGTCTTAATATTTGAAACAAATAAAAGAAAAATAAAAATGCAGGCGGGCTCGTGAGCCTTGTGTCGGCGCCTTGGCGCTCGAGGGCGGCCTGTCAGAATCAGCTGAGCCACTCGGGATTCATCAAAACTATGGAAATTTTCAAACCTCGATTCTGATTTCGTTTACCCGAATGTTGACTTTGCTCAACTCTTGTTTTATTTTTTGACAAAACCTCTAAGTTTTTAGTTTTCGTCTTCATTACGCATCCGCTTGCCCCATGACCCATTCCAACCGTCTCCACCAGTCATAATATGCATGTAGAACCTACAAAAAATCCTTTAGCGAAAAAATAATTTTAAGATTCAAAATGACCGGATGAGTCATTACATAAATATGAAGCCCATGATATTTTTTGCAAAATGTGTGCTTATAATTTTTATTAATTAATTTAATTAAAGTATTATTTATTTAAAAATTGTATATCAAATATTATTTTTACAATTTTAGTATACAAAGATATAATTATTTAATATAAAAAAAGGCAGCCCGGTGAACTTAGCTCCCGCTATGCGTGTGGTCCGGGAAAGAGCTGAACTACAAGGGTCTGTTATACGCAGCCTTAACTTGCATTTCACGACTTGAACTCATGACCTCCTGGTCACATGTCATCAACTTTACCAGTTACTCCAAGACTCCCTTTCAATTATTTAATATATTATTTTTAAAACAAAATATGTATCTTGAACACCTAATGATATATAAAATTTAGTAATATTCCTTATATAGAAATATATTTGTCAAACATTAATATTTATTTTTTAATCATTAACTTTTATTCTTAAAATTTAAAAGATCTAACTTTGTAATTACACTTGAAAAGTTAAATATTATGTTGTAATTATACACTATAATTATGTTATAACAAGAAAATATGTCTTTATAATTACTATGTTGTGTAATTATTATATGTTATGTACTTACTACCTTAGTAGTTCACAAATCCAATTACGAGTTGACTTTCCAAACATACCGTAAAAAAGTATGATGAAATTGTAAAAACGAACTTTGCTACCTAAAATGTGTAATACTTTCGTACGTAACAGTTCTTAAAGAATCAATAAAAAATTAGAGGGTGTCCAAGGATTATATAATCTTCTGAAAGTTATTATACTATTTTGACAATAAAAAAAGTAAGATCGACACTCACCACTCTCATAATCTGGGAATAAAGCTTATTTATTAATTCTTCCAAGGGCATATTAATTTTCTTTTTCAATTCTTCTTTTGTGATTGGGTGTTGTATACCATCATCTTGTACATCAAAATAATTGTAATAATTAAATTATAATTATTCTTCTGATGGACCACGTGTCCAGAGCGAAACAAAGGAATGTGAGAAATATGTGTAGAGACAATGAAATGGGAATGCAACAATAACAACAAGTGAGTAAGAAATCTGCAAATGATCAAATATGAGGGCTTGCTGAGTTGACCAAATTCTTGATCTATTCTTAAAATAATATTGCCTCGTATATTCTTTCAACGGTTGTAATGACAACTTATCTCCCAAGATAAAACAACAATCACACAAATGAGCAAAGGGAACTCAAGTGTTTGCTTTGGAAGAAAGATCTTTGAGTGTTTGTGATTGCAAGATAGGAAGCCAATTTCAGAATTGTTTAGTGAATGTCAAGTGTGTTTCCAAATGAGCCTTGTGTCTCATTTTATAGTGTGTAGATGATGACTTTCCAAATGGCTAAGTAATGACCATGAATGTCATGTTAATGCCTTGAATGTGGAGTTACAATTCAGCCAAGTAATGGTTGAATTCATGAGCAAAATAATGGAGAATAAATACTTCAAAGTCAGCCCAAGAATCAGTTTTTAATTCACCTCAACGATTGAAACGATCAGTCGCGGCGCTTTCGGGAGGAGCGCGGCCGCCGATTCGATAACTCACCGAACCGAACGTCAGTAAGTTGCGGCCCGCCGGGGGCGCGCAACCCTTCAATTCAACGAGTTCGGAATTGAAAGCGTCAGTCGCCGCGGCCGCCGGGGCGTCGCGGCCCTCAGCGCCTTACTTGGAGGCGCGACCCTTGGAGAGCCGCGGCCGCTCCGGTTCGTGGTGATTTCTGATTCATTTCATCTTTACACATTATACACTTCTTCCTTCATTTACCAACGTGAAATCATTCGTCAGTTGGCCAATAACCGTCTATTACCTTACGTCTCAAACAATTCGTATACGTACCAATATCTCTTCCATTAAAGAAATTTTGATCTGTGGCACTACGTGTGCACGTGTGTGAAAACAAGGTTTCCTACGTGCGGGGCTCCAATTGTTCTATTCATAATTAATAGGATTTACTTTATTTCACCTTTAATAAATATTTCCAACAATCCCCTCTTGGAAGAGATTTTGGTGGACGCACATGGTGCTTTTCTAGCAATCACTTGGCGGAACGATGTTGCATCCGGAGAGGTAGCCGGAGCTTTGAACCTTCCATAGTAGAATACCATCGGATATATTTACTGCGCGGTGAACGTGATGTCTTGAACCGTCAGTGTTTAGTATTTGCCAAGACAATGGTACCAACACAACACCTTTTCTACTCAATCTTTCTAGTGTTTTGTCCATCGTGGGCTGTGGACACCCTTGGATTCTTAAGTGTGTTCATTTGAGGCGGTCTGCCCTCACACTTAAATAGGTGGTTTCCTACAAGGTATCCTGTAATACCCCACTACACAAGTGTTAGGAACCATTAAAAATTTCACCAACCTAACCTCAACTTTTGAAGATCATTAAAGGTTTGGAAACTTATCCTTTACCCCTCTTAGAGGTAGCACTTTTTGTCTATCACGGGAACGGCCTTGGATTATGTTTCTTAAGAAAAACACATTATCTGAAGTTCTCTTGCTTCCACCGAAGCGCTCACGGAACCTTTACAGTTTAGTTTTCCCATTGAACCTTATTCCTGGGATCTCCAGTCTATAAGGTTAGGTGTCCACTATATCGGTTCTTATTATTTGGATTTTAAGCTCATTCCCCTAAACAGACAGAAAAACTGATCTTTGGGTATTTCCTTCGTCAAGGGATCTGCGATATTTTCCTTAGATTTTATGTAATCAATGGAAATAATACCCGAGGTGATCAGCTTCCTAACATACTCATATCTCCGTCGAATATAACGAGACTTACCGTTGTATATTGAACTTCGTGCCCTTCCTAGAGCCGACTAACTATCGCAGAGGATCATTACATAAGACACGGGTTTATCCCAACATGGGACATCCTCTAGAAAATTATGAAGCCACTCAGCTTCCTCTCCCGCTTTGTCTAAAGCGATAAATTCCGACTCCATTGTGGATCGGGCATAAGAGTTTGCCTAGAGGATTTTCAAGACACAGCTCCACCACTGATTGTAAAGATATATCCGTTGGTGGACTTGATGTCGTCGCTATCAGATATCCAGTTTGCATCGCTGTTGTTATACCCCGTAGTTCTGGTCATACGTGTGAGAGCGTACGAAAGAGATTAAGACTTAAATTTTAAAAGGACAGGTTGACAGATTGTTTCGGACGGGTTTTTGGTCAACATTGAGGCGGGTTATGACCCGTTACATTGAGAGTTCCTAGGTGTTTCAAAGGCCTAGTGCGTAGTTCGTTGAGTCTAGTTTCCAACGCAACCAATCGTTCGTCAGTATGACATCGGAGTAGAAAGTTATGGGAGTTACAAGTTCAGTGTGCAGTCGGACAGAAATGTGCTTGATCGAAAGCCTGAGCGCGGCGCGGATGCGAGGCGCGACGCCGGATGATCTGAGGGATCGCTAAAGTTGCAGCGCCCGCCGGAAGCAGGCAGCGCCGAAAGTTCTGGGAGTCGGCAGAGGTTTGTGCTGGCCGCGGATCGCGCGGCGGCGGGTTCTGCGAAGTTAAGTGGAAAAAAACCTGAACTGTTTTGTTTTAAAAAAAGGCCATGGGAGGGTGACAAGTGTCCCCCCCCATCTGATTTTGCATGCACTACTTATTGACCAAGTCTTGAAGACTTGGTCATTCTTCAAGTTCTTCTCTCTCTCTAAAGCTAAAAGCTCTCCCTTCTCTCTAGAATTTCAAGGGGAAATCTAAGCTTGAGGAAAATCTGAAAGTGTGGCAAGAAGGAAGCTTGTTGGCTAGCTTGTAGGAGTTATTGTGGTGGTGATTGTGGAAAAAAGGCTAGTGAATTTGTTGGAATATTTGGCTAACGTTTTAAAGTAACAATTCCTTCTCTCCTTGTTGGTTTTTGGTGTTGCATGTGAAGAAGAAAGAATTTGTAGTTGAAAATATTGCTCTTAGATAAATTGCATGTAAGAAATATGGTTTGGATATGAAAGAATTGGATAAGAAGGTTATGTAAGCATGTTGTAGCCAAAATACTACCTTAAACTTGTTAAGTTAGTTGTTGTACATTGTGGGGCAGAATTTTACACATCCAAGTTTAGGTGTGTAATCCCCTTTGAAATGTTTGGATTGTTGGGCCTTAAATGTGGCGTTGGATGTTGAATTCGGCCTTGAAAAAGGTGGCAAAGTATGTAGAAACAAAGGAAATGTTGCCCAATTTTCCATAGAATTTAGTGACTTTGAACTTGGAATATTCTACATTGAAACTAGAGGTTAATGAACGTATTATGGTCATTATAGGTTGACATACTACGTACGGTATTTTGGACTTAGCAAGTGGATTGACCGAAGAGGTATGTGGAACTTTCCTACCTCTTGAGCATGAATAATTGTATCTATGTAGTACGGTAGACGTACAAAGGCTTTGGTATCCCTTACTTGTTTTAATGATGTTTTAAGTCTTAAAGTTAAGGGACTTTGAGTGTTTGAAGTATAGGATACTTGTTTTGTTTAAAAGTATAAGTCCCTTGGATATAGGGAGATGTGTTTGACTAGTGTATAACGGTAATATAACGACTTTATGGGAAGTTGGTTGTATTGGCTTTATGGAAGGTTAACAAAGAAAGGTTTACTCCAAGTAAAACAAGTACGGATAAATGGTTTGAATTTGTGAAAGACAAGTTGTTTTTAAGGCATTAATTTCCTAAGGTTTTTAAAGAAATGAAGTCACTTGATTTGGAAGCCTATTGTATTTCTAAAGATAAACGTGACTTGTTTTGAAAAGTTGTCGTGACTTGATACTACAGTTATTAGTATCTTGGGAGTTTTACATAAAAAAGAGTCATTTTCTTAAAAAGTTTAAGGAACGTGGTACTTGGGTTAAATTCCCAGATTTTCTTTTAAAATGACATGTAGTGCCTTAAGTAACTAAAATGAGAGGATGTACTAAAAATGTTATTAAGAAGTTAGAAGATATTCTTAACTTACTTACGTTATGATAAGCCGGTAGCGCTTATGTTATGTATGATAGCTGGTTGTGCTGATTTATGTATTATTATTATTATTACTATTTATGCCATGGATTTGCTACCCATGATGCGAGTGCGACGCTTGTACTCATGCGGGTGAAATAGTCCCATGCGAGACGGATGACCACATGCGGGTGAAATAGTCCCATGCGGGTGAAATAGTCCCATGCGAGGTGATGACCTCATGCGGGTCCACAGGACCTATGCGGGTGAAATAGTCCCAGGAGTAGGATTGCTTAATGATACTACGGGCGGGAGACCCTGTTTTGATCATGAGCCTCCTATTTTTATGCAGTAAAGTTTATACTTGTTACTCTCATTGTTAGTAAGGCACGCGATTATCGTATTTTGATTTTCATCCATGACTCAAATTATTTTAGACTTATGATATTATTACGTATTTTCCGCTTTGCATACTTGGTACATATCGTGTCACACCCCTTCCTCGGGGCTGCGTTCACGCCGCAGTAGGTAAGTAGCGGTGGTGGATCCTCATTCTTAGGATCTTGCTCAGGTGTCAGAAGCTCCATTTCTCCGGAGGCTCGACTTTTGGTACGGTTCTCCCTGGTGTTGTAGATGTTTTGTACATTCAGGGGTATGACGGGGCCCTGTCCCGTCATGGTGTTTACACATTCTTAGAGGCCTGTAGTCCTGTTATAGCTTGGGTTGTTAAGGATGTAACTGTTCAGCTTTGTTATATTAGAGGTAGCCATTTTGGGTTAGCCTGCTTATATTCTATATGGGTGTTTGTTGTGAGTTTATTTTCCGCTGGTTTTCTCTGATGTTGTATCACAAGGGTGCCCGGGGTAAGGCACCAGTCATGGGTCCGTGGTCGGGTCATGACAAAAGTGGTATCAGAGCCAGGTTAATCCTCGGAGAAAGTGCTACCGTGTCGATTTTTCCGATGACGCGTTGTTATACCCGTATTTCCGGAGTATGTGCGTAAGGCGTGCGTCAAAAGTTTAGCCTTAGTTAGACTTAAGGGGCGAAAATTTGTGCACAACCCGTTATACCGTATTTCCAGTATATGCGTGAGGCGTCGTATAATAATTTAAGCCTTAAGGATTGGCTAGTTTGAAAATTGTACACAACACCCGATTAAGTCGTTTTTACGAAACGTTTCCACGACTCGTAGGAAAATTCCGGCTATGTCATTAATAATTTTTGCGGATTTTTCCGAGAGGCGAAACATTTTGGACCAACGAGAGGCGACACTTGTCACCTCTAATTGGAAGGAGTGGGCGCAACAATGGGCTAGGTTGGGCGATTTTTGTGCCTTTCCCTTTGTCAAGGTTAGGTAGGATATTTTTGTGGTAGATGGATAAGGTAGCACATGGCTAAATCTTGGCCTTACACTTGCTATGCACTTGTCTTCATCTTGGCCATTGATTGGCCTTCACTTGACCTATAAATACCCTCTAGTTGAAGACATTCTTCATCCTAAACTTGAGCAATCTATCTAAGTCTCAAACTACTCCCTCCTCTCGAGTTTAGCCCACCACACCCCTCCCCTTTGGCGAGCTCCCCTCCCTTTGTAGTGGTTAGCCGTGGGGTACCCCCCCTAGCCTAGTTGTCTCGTATAAATACCCCCCCTTTGTGGTATAGAAATACTCTTCAAGTATTGTTATAATGCCCAAAATACTTTAGCTAAATACCTTGTAGTACTTTCCAAAGTACCCTTTTTACGAAATCCCGGAAAATACTATTATACTTCCCTTTAGCCACAAAACGAAGCCCTAAGTAAATCTTCACCCGTAGTTGAAGTTATAAGTAGAAGTTGTGTAGAACTTCTAAGGGTTGTTTGGAGCGGGTTGGAGCGCGCGGAGTAGGAGCTAAACCTTGCTCAGGATCGACATATAAACTCGGATAATTTTGGGCTTATCGAGGTAAATATCTTGTCCCCCTATTGTAATTGGAAATTACATGTTTGTTAGAATATATAGTTGAAGTATACTATATATAGAATGAAATTGATTAGAACTAAGCGTAGTTCTTCGGCAATGTCTTTTGACTTAAGCCTGAATAAGAATTGAGCAAGAATCACATGAAGGGTATTAAAGAGAAGAATCGAATCATACATAGGCGTATTCTGATGGGACTTGTGTAGCATTCGTGTAGTAGAATTGTACACGTCCAGGTTAGGCGTGTTAACCCCTGGTTGGCTTGGTAGCCGGCCTCGATAGAGGAGATTTACGCTGTTGTGCGGGGAGAGTCTTTGCAGTAGAATTTGGAACGATGAGATCTAGATGTTAATAAAGTGCCTTGTGGCCTTATAGGTTGAAGTACTACGTGTGGTGCGATCTACGTGGCTTAAGGAGTAGCGGTTTGAAGTACTTGGAGCGTGTTGCTATTAGTCAGACTCGTCGCGAGGTATGTGAACCTCTTCCTATCTTTTCTAGCATGATATGGGTGAACTATGTAGTACGGTGACGTCATGTGTTAAATGTATTTGATTGGTTTAAAACATAAAGTGTTATAACGGCATTATGGGAAGTTGGTTATAACAGCTTTATGTAGGTAAGAAAATGCCAGTGGTTTTGAAAGGTAACTGATTTGACTTATAACTGATTTGATGTGTGATAATAAGGAACTTGAAGTGTGTCAAAAGTTAAGAAACCATTTTTGGAAGAAGAATAACACTTGGTTTGAAAAGGTTTTAAAAAGAGTTATACTAGCTTTATGGGGAGTTAGGTATAACGTCTTAAGAGAGGTAAAGAAAATGGTTTACTGATTTTAGAAGTTAAGAGACTTGATCTTATAAGATAAGAGACTTAACTTAATTAAATTAAATTAATATGAATTTTGTGTGAAACCTCATTCGTGAGTAATGAGTACTTGGTTTTTGAAAGGAATAATGTTTTACTGATTTCGGAAATCAGAATGTGTATCGACAAACCACTGCAACGTTAATAAAGGAAAATGTATTGAATAATTAAGAATTATTAAAACCAGTAGAAACCTCCATCTGCATAGAAGCTAAGATGAGACAAAATGATATTACATTTTCTAGATCATGGCTGCTTAATAAGATTGATTATAAACAAGAATAACCTACTCACATATAAGACATATGTTTCTCAAAACGTTTAAAGGAGAATTATGTTTTAAAGGATTAAAACTAGAAACTACGAAACCTTTTCTAAAATGAGAAACTTGAGCATTTGGAATTAGTCAAACTTGAACGTTTGGAAAATAAGGTTGTTACTTGATTTTACAAAGGAAAGCATTTTGGTTTACTTAAAAGATATAAGTCACTCATTTTTTTATATACTACGGGTATCGGGTGACTTTTATAAAAGGGAATAGATCTTTAAAAGGAACTTAACTTACGTAGTACTTTAGGGTTAAAACCCGGACTTTGGCATAAAAATGAAAGTACCTTGAGTTGTGTAACTTGCCTATACTTGTTGTTGTGTAACTTGCCTATGCTTGTGTTGTGTAACTTGCCTATGCTTGTTGTTGTGTAACTTGCTTATGCTTGTGATGATAGCCTTGGTTGTGCAAGAATTGTGTTCTATTTAACCGCGTCTCTCAATGGAGTGCCGGTTGACTTGTTGAGGACTTACTTGGGCGTCTGCGGTGTGACGAAAATTACGGGTATGCCTCGCTGATAGTGTTATTCCACGGACTAGCTCTCCATGAGGTTTTCTTACTGTTCGCCTTGGTACGGTGGTCGGCTTTCGTACTTGCCGTCATGGCTGATTCGGCCTTGGTACCGTGAGTTAGCCCTCGCACTTGCCGTTCGGTGTAGTGGCGAAGTCTCGTGATCTGACCTTGGTACGGTGGTCAGCCCTCGTACTTGCCCGGCCGACTCGTGACCGGCCTTGGTATCTGGTAGTCGGCTCTCGCACTTGCCCCGTGTCAGCTTCGTGTTTTTGGTTGCATTGTATTATTGGTACGGTCGGATATGGTAGTTATACTTGTCCTGTACGGTTTTTATGACACAGGTGGGACCTGGTGTTCATGTATACTCCTTGGTCTTGTTATATCATAAAGCTATGGCGGTGAGGAAGAAATTCCACGGGCACGAGTGATAATTTGGAGGGCGTGAGTCCCTGACTTGATGTAACTGTTTTATGTTATGTACTGTAGTTTGGTTATCATACATGTCTCCTGCTTTATATAGACTATTATGATTTCATTTACAGTATTTATAGTTTCACATACTTGGTACCTGTTGTACTGACCTCCTTCGGGGGGCTGCGTTCATGCCGCAGGTAGAGGTACATCGGTCGTGGATCCTCGCTCTTAGGATCACATTACAGCGTGTTGGAAAGCTCCGTTCCTTCGGAGGCTTATCTTTGGTAGGTTTCCCTGAGTTGTAGTCTCTTGTACATTCAGGGGTATGGCGGGGCCCTGTCCCGTCATTGTTGTTGTAAATCTTAGAGGTCTGTAGCACTGTTGTGGGAAGGGTTTTGTTAAAAGGATAACTGTTCGGGTTTTTATGTATATATACCAAGGCAATTTTGGTTGGCCTGTTTATCTATCATGTCTCTCATTTCATGTTTAAGGTTTTTATTTCCGCTGGTTTTCTCTGATGTTGTATCACTAGGGTGCCCGGGGTAAGGCACCAGTCACGGGCCCGGGTTCGGGTCCTGACAAAGTGGTATCAGAGCCAGGTTGTCCTCGGAAAGTGTCTACAGACCGTGTCTAGTAGAGTCTTGATTATCGATGTGTTGTGCACCACATCTATAATCGTGAGGTCAGCAGACATTTAGGATTGGTTTCCATTCTTCTCATTCTCGAGATCGTGCCTTAGAGGTGTGATAAGATTGGACCCTCCGACATACTTCGTTTTTACGCTATGCCTCGCGTAAAACCCGGGCCCGGAAGGGCAAGCGTGAAGGAGAGCTGCGAGTAGAGCGTGGCGAGACCACAGATACTGAGCCTCGGTCCGCGATGCAGGCGAGAGAGATGAGTCACGAGTGGGCGATTAATGGCGTGGTTGTGGCCAGACTTGAGGATAGGCTGGACGCAGCAGTTCCAGTAGCACCAGTGGTTCACCCTAGATCAGATAGTTCGAGGCTACGGGATTTTCTGAGTTGTAAACCGCCAGAGTTTTATGGGTCGAGGCCTGAGGATGATCCGCAGGAGTTGATCCAAGCGATTCTGACGGATCGTAGTAATCGTGGCATCGGAGACCGAGTCGCTGGTCCTAGGTTCACATCACCGTGCGTGATACCGCGATCGGTAGTTTGATTCGTGGGAGCTGTCGGGAGAGAATGCACTTCCAGCCTATATGGGGACGAGTTCTCGTGAGGCATTCCTTGCACATTTCTTGCCTCGCGGATGAGAGGGCTCGGGCATAAATTTTTGGTGTTGCGCGAGCGAGCATACGATTCGGGAGTACAATGTGGAGTTCGACTCATTGGCGATGCGTCCGCGTTGGTAGCTAGTATGGAGGATCGAGTGCACCGATATGTTCTGAGGCTCGATGATCACCTAGCGAGTTGTTCGTGTAGCTCTTCACCGCATGGACATTGCCGCATGCAGCTTATGCTGCGCGATGTGAGAGGATAAATCGACGGAATGACAAGGTCGCGAGAAGAGGCGAGCAGCGAGGTCCTGGTGACTTTCGAGGCGGACCGCCTCAAGGCGAGCGATTATGCGCCCCGCCAAGATCTGAGTGGTCCTCCACGCGGCCGCCGGGACGCCGAGATATTGAGGCGGTCGGGGCTCCTGTGTTTCAGATTTTCGGGGAAGCGAGTGCTCGCGGATAAGGTGCCCTTGTCTCAGTGTGGCCGTTGTGGAAAACTTCATAAGAGAGTGTCGTCGTCTTGGCTGAGATTGTTATTCTTGCGGCCAACAGGCCATCGGCAAGCGTCCGACCGTGGTAGCACGGTAGGATAGCATGGACTACTAGAAGCGATTGCGGGTTCTTCACCTTCCATAGAGCAGATGTTCGTACACCGACAGGCCCCGGTAGAGGTCTCGGTGGGAGTTCCCAGTTTTAGCGGTCCTTTGAACCGCCTATTTTCAGGTATATCCTTAACCCTCTAGAGACTTATATGTATTGATGTTGATGATGTGTTTAGTGTTATGTTCGGATAGCTTTGTGCTAAAATGTGATTCGAAACCCGTTAGTGTAAAAGGGTAAGCACGGGATGAGAAAGTGAACCTTAGAATATTGATTGAGACCTTAGATGTAAGGCCATCTTGAGTACAAGATTTTTGCGAGTGATCCTTGTCAGAGTGCATTTTATGCCTAGAATGTATTGTGTGATAAGTCCCTGGGGTGGGTAAATGCAAGTGGTAGCTTTCATGCTGTGTTGTAGCTAGATTGGTCCGTGTCGGCGAGCAAGAGTTGGCGCGATAGTGGGTCGGGTTGGGGCCGTGTTGCGGGCCAACCCGCGGCTGTTCGAGGTGGGGTCACTCGGGTGGTCCCGCCAGTGGCGAGTCACGAGGGTGCTAGGCCCAGTTTAGATGACCATCGTATGAGTTCGTGGATACGTTCAACCAGAATCGGTTCGTGAAGACCGATAATGGCCTTAGGAGATCGAGGCTAGTAAGATGATCAAGTTTGGAGGTAGTGACTCCAAAGTTTTGGAAAGCGAAGTATGGTGCATTATACTAGAAAGAGTTCGAGTGTTCGAGAAGAGTACAACGAGATAGGGAGAAGTGAACGTGTGTGATCGTTTCTTTTGAGAAATGAAGGTGAAGAGATTATATTTTTAGACCTTGGTGGGGACTTTTGAGGTAAGCGGTGATTCCTCGTTGGCTTGGATTTGGGTTTTCGCGCATGTTATTTTTGTGGCGGTGTGGCATGTTTGGTTTCGTAAGTATAGTAGTGAAGGCTATCTGCACGTGTTTGTTTTGAGATCGAGAAGGAACATTCGGACGAATGTTTCTAAGGAAGAATGTTATACCGTATTTCCAGAGTATGTACGTGAGGGCGTACGTATAATAATTTAAGCCTTAAGGATTGGCTAGTTTCGAAAATTGTACACAACACCCGATTAGAGTCGTTTTTCGGAAAGCGTTTCCACGACTTTCGTAGGAAAATTCCGGCTATGTCATTAATAATTTTGCGGATTTTTCCGAGACGAAACATTTTGGACCAACGAGAGGCGACACTTGTCACCCTCTGGTGGAAGGAGTGGGCGGCAACAATGGGCTAGGTTGGACGATTTGTGTGCCTTTCCCTTGGTCAAGGGTTAGGTAGGATATTTTTTTGGTAGATGGATAAGGTAGCACATGGCTAAATCTTGGCCTTACACTTGCTATGCACTTGTCTTCATCTTGGCCATTGATTGGCCTTCACTTGACCTATAAATACCCCTCTAGTTGAAGACATTCTTCATCCTAAACTTGAGCAATCTATCTAAGTCTCAAACTACTCCCTCCTCTTGAGTTTAATCCGCACACCCTCCCCCTTTGGCGAGAGCTCCCCCTCCTTTGTAGTGGTTAGCCGTGGGTACCCCAGCCTAGTTGTCTCGTATAAATACCCCTTTGTGGTATAGAAATACTCTTCAAGTATTGTTATAATGCCCAAAATACTTTAGCTAAATACCTTGTAGTACTTTCCAAAGTACCACTTTTACGAAATCCGGAAAATACTATTATACTTCCCTTTAGCCACAAACGAAGCCCTAAGTAAATCTTCACCGTAGTTGAAGTTATAAGTAGAAGTTGTGTAGAACTTCTAAGGGTTGTTTGGAGCGGGTTGGAGCGCTGAGTAGGAGCTAAACCTTGCTCGGGATCGACATATAAACTCGGATAATTTTGGGCTTATCGAGGTAAATATCTTGTCCCTATTGTAATTGGAAATTACATGTTTGTTAGAATATATAGTTGAAGTATACTATATATAGAATGAAATTGATTAGAACTAAGCGTAGTTCTTGCAATGTTTTGACTTAAGCTGAATAAGAATTGAACGATGTCACATGAAGGGTATTAAAGAGAAGAATCGTATTACATAGGGTGTATTCAGACATGAGACTTGTGTAGCATTCTTGTGTAGTAGAATTGTACACGTCCGGTTAGGCGTGTTAACCCCCTGGTTGGCTTGGTAGCGGCCTCGATAGAGAGGAGATTTCTGTTGTTGCGGGGTGGAGGTCTTTGCGAATTTTACGTAGAATTTGGAACGATGAGATCTAGATGTTAATAAGTGCCTTGTGGCCTTATAGGTTGAAGTACTACGTGTGGTGCGATCTACGTGGCTTAAGGAGTAGCCGACGGTTTGAAGTACTTGGGCGTGTTGCTATTAGTCGGTGCTGGCCGCGAGGTATGTGAACCTCTTCCTATCTTTTCTAGCATGATATGGGTGAACTATGTAGTGCGGTGAGCGTACGTGTGTTAAATGTATTTGATTGGTTTAAAACATAAAGTGTTATAACGACATTATGGGAAGTTGGTTATAACGACTTTATGTAGGTAAGAAAATGCGATGGTTTTGAAAGGTAAGCGATTTGACTTATAATCGATTTGATGTGTGATAATAAGGAACTTGAAGTGTGTCAAAAGTTAAGAAACCATTTTGGAAGAAGAATAACACTTGGTTTGAAAAGGTTTTAAAAAGAGTTATACTAGCTTTATGGGAGTTAGGTATAACGTCTTAAGAAGGTAAAGAAAATGGTTTCTTGGTTTTAGAAGTTAAGAGACTTGATCTTATAAGATAAGAGACTTAACTTAATTAAATTAAATTAATATGAATTTTGTGTGAAACCTCATTCGTGAGTAATGAGTACTTGGTTTTGAAAGGAATAATGTTTCTTGATTTGGAAATCGAATGTGTATCGACAAACCAACTGCGGCGTTAATAAAGGAAAATGTATTGAATAATTAAGTATTATTAAAACCAGTAGAAACCTTCATCTGCATAGAAGCTAAGATGAGACAAAATGATATTACATTTTCTAGATCATGGCTGCTTAATAAGATTGATTATAAACAAGAATAACCTACTCACATATAAGACATATGTTTCTCACAACGTTTAAAGGAGAATTATGTTTTAAAGTTAAAACTAGAAACTACGAAACCTTTTCTAAAATGAGAAACTTGAGCATTTGGAATTAGTCAAACTTGAGCGTTTGGAAAATAAGGTTGTTACTTGATTTTACAAAGGAAAGCATTTTGGTTTACTTAAAAGATATAAGTCACTCATTTTTTTATATACTACGTATCGGGTGACTTTTATAAAGGGAATGGATCTTTA
The DNA here is from genome assembly GCA_029844215.1 of Przewalskia tangutica. NCBI lineage: Eukaryota > Viridiplantae > Streptophyta > Magnoliopsida > Solanales > Solanaceae > Przewalskia > Przewalskia tangutica. Next base: position 123,924,497 of record CM056722.1, read on the forward strand.
AAGGAACTTAACTTACGTAGTACTTTAGAGTTAAAACCCGACTTTGGCATAAAAATGAAAGTACCTTGAGTTGTGTAACCTGCCTATACTTGTTGTTGTGTAACTTGCCTATGCTTGTGTTGTGTAACTTGCCTATGCTTGTTGTTGTGTAACTTGCTTATGCTTGTGATGATAGCCTTGGTTGTGCAAGAATTGTGTTCTATTTAACCGCGTCTCTCGATGGAGTCTTGGTTGACTTGTTGAGGACTTACTTGGGCGTCTGCGTGATGTGGAAAATTCCACGGGTATGCCGCTGATAGTGTTATTCCATGGACTAGCTCTCCATGAGGTTTTCTTCTTGTTCGGCCTTGGTACGGTGGTCGGCTTCGTACTTGCCGTCTCATGGCTGGTCGGCCTTGGTACGTGGTTAGCCCTCGCGCTTGCCGATTCGGTGTAGTAGCGAAGTCTCGTGATCTGACCTTGGTACCTGGTGGTCACCCTCGTACTTGCCGGTCGACTCGTGACCGGCCTTGGTATCTGGTAGTCGGCTCGCGCTTGCCGTGTCGCCTTGTGTTTTTGGTTGCATTGTATTATTGGTACGGTCGGATATGGTAGTTATACTTGTCTGTGCGGTTTTTATGACACAGTGGGACACGGTGTTCATGTATACTCCTTGGTATTGTTATATCATAAAGCTGGCGGTGAGGAAGAAATTCCACGGCACAGTGATAATTTGGGCGTGAGTCCACGACTTGATATAACTTGTTTTATGTTATGTCTTGTAGTTTGGTCATCATACATGTCTCTGCTTTATATAGACTATTATGATTTCATTTACTGATATTCTGATTTCACATACTTGGTACTGTTATCTTGACCTCCTTCGGGCTGCGTTAAATCGCCGCAGTGAAGTACATCGGTCGTGGATCCTCGCTCTTAAGATCACATTACTGGCGTGTTGGAAAGCTCCGTTCCTTGGAGGCTTATCTTTGGTAGGTTTCCACTGAGTTGTAGTCTCTTGTACATTCGGGGTATGGCGGGCCTGTCCGTCATTGTTGTTGTAAATCTTAGAGTGCAGCCTTTGTTGTGGGAAGGGTTTTGTAAAAGGATAAGCTGTTCGGGTTTTTATGTATATATCAAGGCAATCGCTTTGGTTGCTGTTTATCTATCATGTCTCTCATTTCATGTTTAACGTTTTTATTTCCGCTGGTTTTCTCGATGTTGTATCACTAAGGTGCGGGTAAGGCACGATCCACGGGCGGGTTGGTCCCGACACAACCTACCGAAAGAATCGTTTCAGCGAAACGTTTTACAAAACTTGCAAAGGAAAATTACGGCTATGTCATTTATAATTTTTGCGGATTTTTCCGAGATGAAATATTTTGGACAACGAGAGGGTGACACTTGTCACCTCAGTGAGCAATACATGGGCAAGGTTGCACTTTTTTGTGGCCTTGCTTTAGTCAAGGTTAGGTAGGATATTTTTGTGTAGTAGTTGGATAAGGACACATGGGTGAATCCACACCCTCCACTTACCTTCATCTTGACCATTGGTGGTCCTATAAATACCCCCTTAGTTGATGAATTCTTCATCCACAAATTATCTTCCAAGTCTCAAAATCTCCTTCTCCCAAGAGTTCTCGTCAAACACCATCATCCCCTCTTGAAGTGCTAAAGCCAGAAACACCCTCCACTTCCCAGTGGTCTCGGCAAGTACCCCCCTCTTGGTAGAAATACTCTCCAAGTATTGTTACTATCCCCAAAATACCTTAGCCAATCCCTTATAGTATTTCCAAAGTTACCTCTATACGTAGAGTCCAGAAATACTACCTTGTATTCCTATAGTCACTAAACGAAACCCTAAGAGAAACTTCATAGTTGGTTGAAGTAGATAGTAGAAGTTGTGTAGAAACTTCTAAGGGTTTCTTGGAGCGGATTGGAACGTACAGATTAGGAGCTAAACCTTGCTCAGGATCGACTTATATCTTGGATAATATTGGGCTTATCGAGGTAAATAATCTTATCCTTCTATTGTAATTGGAGAATACATACTGTAAAAGTATAGAAATAAGTATTAAACACATAGAAGGATATTAAAGAAGAGAATTGAACTGTAATTACATAGAAGGGTATTACAGAAGAGAATTGAACTATAATCACATCAGAAGATTTAAAGAAGATTGAACTGTACTTACATAGGACTGTATTTACAGTAGACTTGTATAGTTTACCGGGTAGGGAAGTGCTGCCCGATTTTCCGTAGAATAGAGAACCCTCTGCTTAGATTCTCCTACAGAGTAGTCTAGACGTTGATAGACGTATTTGCCTATTATAGGTTGATACTCTGCGCGCGACATATTTGACTTGGCAGGTGGATTTCGCCGAGGAGGTATGTGATTCTTCCTATACTCTTAAGCATGATATTTTTAAAGTATATATATAGTACGGTAGACGTACGTGTGTTAACTGAACATGGTTTTACTTGACATCTTTTGACTTGAGTCTAAATAATAAGAAGCTTGATGTATTTCTAAAGAATTATGAATCATTTTTGAAAGAAGAGTAATACTTGGTTTTTAAACTAAAGCTTAAGAGTTATACTAGCTTTATGGGAAGTTAGGTATAACGACTTAAGAAAGATAAAAGGAACGGTTTACTTATGTATTTATAAAAGACTTGTATTGATTTCTGGAAAGTACAGTAAGATGGTTTGTTGAGTAGACATATTGTGATGCTATGTGTGTTAGTATCCTGTAACGTTTGTGTAAAAAGGTTATTCTTATTTGTGCTTATGTTGTTTAACGATAAGACGTTATGCTAGTATTACATCACTCACCTCTTGACATGATATCTGGGGTTGTCGCCTCCGTCACGCGGGTATACCTCAGGCGATGCTGTGTGACTATGATTCGAGAATACCTCATGCGGGTCCGGGGACCTATGCGAGCTACGAGTTCGTGTTAGTGTGCGATCCTTGTGGCCATGCGGTCTATGTGGCTACGCGGACTACGAGTCGGGGCGATGCCGGAGTAGCTACCCTCGATGCGGAATACCACGCGGGCTATGTGAGTGGCTATGCGGACTGCGAGTCCGAGATTAGGCATGCATAATGATACTATGGGCGATTGGCCTTGCTTGATCATTCGCAGCCTAGAAAAGACACATTCTGATTTACCTATTACTGCTCTTGTTTGTGATGTGGCACTATGTGCGGTTACCTTGGTGGTTTTTACATATTTGCAAAATTGGTTTTAAAAATGATATGATTTCATTTAAGTACTTTACAGTTTCACATACTTGGTACCTGTTGTACTGACCTCCTTCGGGGGGCTGCGTTCATGCCGCAGGTAAGAAAGCAGTGCTAGATCCACATCCTTAGGATCCGTACTTTGGTGTCGAGCTCCATCTTCTCCGGAGGCTCGACTTTTGGGTATGATCTCCCGTTGTTGTGGATAGTTTTGTACATTCGGTATGGCGGGGCCACTGTCCGCCATAGTTGTTTATCTTTGTAAGTGCAGTAGTCTATTATGCAGTTGGGATGTAGCTAGGGCTTTGTTTATATATATATATGCGAAAGACGACTTTTCTCGAGATAAAGCGTGTCTCATTTCACAATTGTTTCATGTCTTGTTTTTATATTCGATTACTACGATGTATGACTACTTGGGTGCGGGTAAGGCACGATCCACGGCCCCGAATGGGTTGTGACAAAAGTGGTATCGAGCGATTAATCCTCGGAAAGTTTCTGAGCCGTATCTAGTAAGTCTTGATTATCGGTGTGTTGTGCACCACCAATAATCAGGAGGCTATAGGATATTTAGGATTGGTTTCCATTCTTCTCACTCGAGATCGTGCCTTAGAGCCGTGTTATAAGTTGGACCTCTAACGTATTTCCTTTCTTTATGATTATGCCTCACGTAAGGCAACCCGGTCCCAGAAGGGCAAAGCGGTAGGAGGCTGCTAGTAGGACACCGAGTCATGAGGGCTCGAGCCCGATCTATATCCGACGGCGAGTTCCACGCGCCGCCGGCGCCAGCGAGTTTAGAAGCGCGGCGATGGTGATGAGACCACGATACTGCGCCTCGGTCCCACACCGGAGCGAGATGAGATGGGTTCTGAGAGAGATGGCGATTCGGCGGAGATCGTGGCGAACGTGAGATAAATTTGGATCTGCGATTCCAGTTCAAAGAGACTGTGGTTCATCCGAGATCGGACGGTTTGAGGCTACGAGATTTTACGAGTTGTAGCCCGCGAGTTCTACGGGTGAGGCACGAGGATGATCCGCGAGTTCATCCGCCGATTCTGAAGGATCATGCGAGTGATCAAGGCTTGGAGACCGAGTCAGTGATCTTCGGTTCCACGTAAAGGCTGCGTGATACGCGATCGATTGGTTTGATTTGTAGGAATTATCCGGGAGCACGCGTCCCGGTACTTGGGGCGAGTTCTCGGAGGCTTTTCTCACTCACTTCTTGCCTCGCGGATGAGGGAGGCGGGTAAACGATTTTGTTCTTTGACAGAGAGGACGCACAGTTCGGGAGTACAACGTTGAGTTCGATTCGTTGGCTCGATATGTCCCTGCGTTGGTAGCAGATATGGAGGACAGGGTGCACCGCTACGTCACCGGGCTAGATGATTAAATGGCAGAGTCTTGTGCGGGTGTAGCTCTTCAGCCGGGTATGGACATTGCCCGCATGCAGGCTCATGCACTTGGATGCGAGGAGCGTAGAGGCCGACGGGTTGACAGACAACAGCAAAAGAAGGCCAGGACGGCAGGGTCTTTTGGTAGCTATTGGGGTGGACGGCCTCAGCAGCAGTCTAGATTTGCACCACAGCCAGCTCAGAGCACTCTACACCGTCCTCAGGACAGCCAGGATATTCGAGGCGGACGGGGCCGGGACTACCGGCGTCGAGTAGCAGATGTGCTAGCCGTCGGGACCACCCATCGGTGTGGCCGTCGGTAGATCCCATTACGGGTGTGGTACCGCTCGAGAGTTTATTCTGATTGCGGCGGTCGGGTCACTTTGCGAGCCTGTCAGGCGAGCGGCGCGAGAGGTATGGGTCACTACGAGTCTTTCGCGGGTCTTCTTCATCTCCTACGATTACTCGCCGGGCGAGGGGCACTCGTGGGCAGTGCGGCGGTAGTGGCGCGGGTCCCGATACTAGCGGTCCTCGAGCGCATATATGCCTTGTCGGTAGGCGGGACCGGGAGGCCTCGCTGATGTCGCACGGTACTTTATCGATTTCATGTTGTGGCGTGTATGCCTTGATAGATCCGGGTTCTACTGCATCTATATATCTCCCTTGTTGCTAGTAGGATGAGGATGAGCACGAGTCCATAGACCCTTTCGAGGTAGCTACGCGATGGGTGATTCGGTGGTAGCTCGGCGGGTATATAGGGCTTGTCCGGTGACTTTATGCGATCGTCGGACCACTAGCCGACTTGATAGAGTTGGACATGGCGATTCGATGTGATCACGGGCATGGATTGGTTAGCTTCTTGCTACGCCCGGTGTATCTGCGGGAGAGAGTGGTACGGTTCAGTTTCTGAGGCCAGGTTATTGAGTGGGAGGAACACCGTGTCGTAGAAGTAGGTTTATTTCTTACCTCGAGGCTAGGAAGATGGTGCGAGAAGGGTATATCTACCATCTCATTCGGGTGTTTGATAATCGAGGCTGCGGTACCAGATTTTGATCGATTCGATGAGTTAGAGAGTTCCCGGATGTGTTTCGGATGACCTCCGGGTATCCCTCACGAGAGGAGATAGAGTTTTGTATCGATGTCTTTGCGGACATTCGGCTATTTCCATTCCGCCATCTGAATGACACCGCCGAGTTGAGAGAGTTGAAGGACCGGTGAGAGATTTCTTTGGAGAAAGGGCTTCATCGGGCCTAGTGTTTCTCACAGAAGCGCCGTATTGTTCGTGAAGAAGAAGGGCGGGGCCAGCTGCGCGTGTATTGATTACTGACGGTGAACAAGGTGACCATTAAGAACATATACCCCCTTCCGGGATTGATGATTTGTTCGACCCGATTGCGAGTGCGAGATGTTTCTCAAGATTGATCTGCGATCCGCTATCATCAGTGCGTGTTAGAGACGGATGTCCACAGGGCGCATTCCGGACCCGATGCGGGCACTATGAGTTCGAGTTATGTCGTTCGGTTTGACCAATGCTCGTGTATTCATGGATTTGATGAACCGAGTGTTCAAGCCATTTTGGACACGTTTGTGATAGTGTTCATTGATGACATCTTGGTTTATTCCGCTCGGGCGGAGCATGCGGAGCATTTGAGGCATCTTTGAGAGTTCTCGAGACCAGCTATTATCGCCAAGTTTTCCAAATGTGAGTTTTGGTTGGCTTCGTGGCTTTTCTTGGGCATATTGTCGGGCCGATGGTATTCGGGTGGATACGCCAAGATCGAAGCGATCGAGTTGGCCTGACTCTTACTCAGCAGGTCGCAGACTTTACGGGCCTTGCGAGTTACTGCTCGGTTCGTAGAAGTTTGCTTTATCTCGACACCATTGACTAGGTGACTCGAGCGGCTAAGTTTCAATGGTGATGCTTGTGGCGGGGTTTCCGATTACTAAAGGAGATCGCGGCCGCCCCGTTCTTACTCTTCCGGAGGTCAGACGGTTATGTAGTGTATTGTGATGCGTCGTCGGGCTCGGATGTGTGTTGATCTGGTAGGTAAGGTTATAACGTCACGCGTCGGCGGCTTAAGAAGCATGAGAGGAACTACCCCACCCATGATTTGGAGTTAGCGGTGATTCACACCGAAGATCCGAGGCACTATTTGTATGGGGTTCATGTGGATATTTATACGCACCACAAGAGCCTCCAAGATATCTTCGCCAGAGGAGCCGAACTTACGGCGAGAGGCGGTGGTTAGAGTTACTCAAGGATTACGATGTCGACATCCTGTACCACGGGAAGGCAATGTTGTGGCGGATGCCCAGTCGTAGGTCGATGGGTAGCTATCGGATGTGCAACAGAGAGGAGGGCATGGTTCGCGAGTTACATCATTCGCGAGCCTTGAGTCCGATTGATTGGTTACGATAGCGATGGGGTTCGAGTTCGAGAGGTTTCCAGTCTTCCATCGTCGAGGAGGTGAAGAAGGCGATTTGAGGATCGGTTTTGATTCGGTATCGTGATACACCTCTTCGTGAGGAAGGGTCCTTTTGAGGTAGCACGATGGGGTGCTAAGGTTTGGCGAGTTGTGTGTTCGGATATTGCGGGACTTGGCAGAGTTCTAGAGAAGCACACAACGCGCGTTACTCTATCCATCGGTCGACCAAGATGTACCACGACCTTAGATCGTGTATTGGTGGGATGGCTTGAAGAGGGCGTTGCGAGTTTGTAGCTCGATGCGTGTTGTCGCCAGTGAAGATAGAGCACGGAGGCACGGTGGATTATTGCAGACGATAGAGATCCCGACCTGGAAGTGGGAGGTGATCAACATGGACTTTATCACAGGATTACCTCGCACTCAGAGGAAGCATGATTCTATCTGGGTTATCGTCGACAGGCTGACGAAATCAGCCCACTTTCTTCCCGTCAGGACGACTTTCTCGGCTGAGGATTATGCCAGACTTTACATCCGAGAGATCGTGAGACTGCATGGAGTCCCTATTTCGATCATATCTGACCGAGGAGCCCAGTTTACGGCTAACTTCTGGAGGTCCTTCCAGAAGGGTTTGGGGACGCAGGTGAGCCTGAGTACTGCATTCCATCCTCAGACGGACGGACAGGCAGAGCGCACTATCCAGACTCTTGAGGATATGCTGCGAGCCTGTGTTATTGACCGTGGTACTGGAGGATCATTTGCCTCTGGTTGAGTTTGCATATAATAATAGCTACCACTCCAGTATTCAGATGGCGCCTTATGAGGCCTTGTATGAGAGGAAGTGCAGATCGCCAATAGGCTGGTTTGATGTGGGCGAGGTGTAGTTAGTGGGACCAGACTTGGTGCAGCAGGCAGTGGATAAGGTGAAGCTTATCCAGGAGCGGCTATTGACAGCTCAGAGTCGACAAAAGTCATATGCAGATCATCGTCGTCGGCATCTGGAGTTCGAGGTTGATGATTGGGTTTTCCTGAAGGTGTCACCCATGAAGGGTGTGATGAGATTCGGGAAGAAAGGGAAACTTCGACCCAAGTACATTGGGCGTATCGTGTCATTGTCGCGAGGTAGGCAAGGTTGCCTATGAGTTGGATCTGCCGTCCGATCTGGAGGCAGTGCATCCGGTGTTTCATGTTTCTATGCTGAGGAGATGTATCGGGGATCCATCTAGAGTGCACCCGATTGACGATGTCCAGGTGACCGAGGGGTTATCGTATGAGGAGATTCCCATAGCGATAATCGATCGTCAGGTTAGGCGTCTGCGGACCAAGGACGTGGCTTCCGTCAAAGTCTTGTGGCGGAACGAGCTCAGGGAGGAGATGACGTGGGAAGCTGAGGAGGACATGAGGCAGAAGTATCCTCACCTATTCCCCACACCTCCAGGTAACTCACTTTCCTACTTGTAATTTTTTTCATTGATGTATTTGCTTAAGTGCTGTATTGTGGCCATGTGTGGCATTCACAAACTGTTTAAGTTATGAGGAACTTTATCGTTATCTGTCTTGGGAAGGAACATTCGGGACGAATGTTTCTAAGGAGGGGAGAATGTTATACCCCGTATTTCCGGTATGTGCGTAGGCGTGCGTCAAAAGTTTAGCCTTAGTTAGACTTAAGGGACGAAAATTTGTGCACAACCCACGAAAAGAATCGTTTTCCGACGAAACGTTTTACAAAACTTGCGAAGGGAAAATTACGGCTATGTCATTTATAATTTTTGCGGATTTTTCCGAGAGATGAAATATTTTGGACCAACGAGAGGGTGACACTTGTCACCCTCAAGTGGACGGCAACATGGGCAAGGTTGCACGTTTTTGTGGCCTTGCTTTAGTCAAGGTTAGGTAGGATATTTTTGTGTAGTAGATGGATAAGGACACATGGGTGAATCCACACCCTCCACTTGCCCTCCACTTGCCTTCATCTTGACCATTGGTGGTCCTATAAATACCCCCCCTTAGTTGATGAATTCTTCATCCACAAATTATATTCCAAGTCTCAAAATCTCCCTTCTCCCTTAAGAGTTCTCGTCCAAACACCATCCTCCCCCCCCCCTCTTGAAGTGCTAAAGCCGAAACACCCATCTCCCCCCCCGTCCCTAGTGGTCTCGGCAAGTACCCCCCTCTTGGTAGAAATACTCTCCAAGTATTGTTACTATCCCCAAAATACCTTAGCCAATCCCTTATAGTATTTTCAAAGTTACCTCTATACGTAGAGTCCGGAAATACTACCTTGTATTCCTATAGTCACTAAACGAAACCCTAAGAGAAACTTCATAGTTGGTTGAAGTAGATAGTAAAAGTTGTGTAGAAACTTCTAAGGGTTTCTTGGAGCGGATTGAAGCGTACAGATTAGGAGCTAAACCTTGCTCAGGATCGACTTATATCTTGGATAATATTGGACTTATCGAGGTAAATAATCTTATCCTTCTATTGTAATTGGAGAATACATACTGTAGAAGTATAGAAATAAGTATTAAACACATAGAAGGATATTAAAGAAGAGAATTGAACTGTAATTACATAGAAGGGTATTACTGAGAGAATTGAACTATAATCACATCGGAAGATTTAAAGAAGATTGATCAGTACTTACATAGGTGTATTTCTGATGAGACTTGTATAGTTTCAGGGTAGGAAGTGCTGCGATTTTCCGTAGAATAGAGAACCCTCTGCTTAGATTCTCCTACAGAGTAGTCTAGACGTTGATAGACGTATTTTCCTATTATAGGTTGATACTCTGCGCGCGACATATTCGACTTGGCAGGTGGATTTCGCCGAGGAGGTATGTGATTCTTCCTATACTCTTAAGCATGATATTTTTAAAGTATATATATAGTACGGTGAGCGTCGTGTGTTAACTGAACATGGTTTTACTTGACGTCTTTTGACTTGAGTCTAAATAATAAGAAGCTTGAAGTATTTCAAAAGAATTATGAATCATTTTTGAAAGAAGAGTAATACTTGGTTTTTAAACTAAAGCTTAAGAGTTATACTAGCTTTATGGGAAGTTAGGTATAACGACTTAAGAAAGATAAAAGGAACGATTTACTTATGTATTTATAAAAGACTTGTATTGATTTACGGAAATAGTAAGATGGTTTGTTGAGTAGACATATTGTGATGCTATGTGTGTTAGTATCTTGTAACGTTTGTGTAAAAAGGTTATTCTTATTTGTGCTTATGTTGTTTAACGATAAGCCGTTATGCTAGTATTACATCACTCACCTCTTGACATGATACCGGGGGTTAAGCTGCCCTCCGATGCGGGGTATACCTCAGGCAGTCTGTGTGACTATGATTCGAGAATACCTCATGCGGGTCCAGGGGACCTATGCGGAGCTACGAGAGTTCCAGGTTAGTGTGCGGTCCTTGTGGCCATGCGGTCTATGTGGCCATGCGGACTACGAGTCCAGGACGATGCCGAGGAGTAGCTACCCTCGATGCGGGGAATACCCCATGCGGGCCTATGTGAGTGGCCTATGCGGATGCGGAGTCGAGTTAGGCATGCATAATGATACTATGGGCGATTGGCCTTGCTTCGATCATTCGCAGCCTAGAAAAGACCTGTTACAGTTTACCTATTACTGCTCTTGTTTGTGATGTGGCACTATGTGCGGTTACCTTGGTGGTTTTTACATATTTGTAAAATTGGTTTTAAAAATGATATGATTTCATTTAAGTACTTTACAGTTTCACATACTTGGTACCTGTTATCGACCTCCTTGAGTGCGTTCATGCGGTAAGGAAAGCAGTGCTAGATCCACATCCTTAGGATCCGTACTTTGGTGTCAGGAGCTCCATCTTCTCCGGAGGCTCGACTTTTGGGTATGATCTCCCTGTTGTTGTAGATAGTTTTGTACATTCAGGGTATGGCGGGGCCCTGTCCCGCCATAGTTTTTTATCTTTGTAGAGGTCTGTAGTCCTATTGTACAGTTGGGATGTAACTGCCGGGCTTTGTTTATATATATATGCCGAAAGACGACTTTTTCTCAGATAAAGCTATGTCTCATTTCACAACTGTTTCATGTCTTGTTTTTATATTCCACTGATTACTCTGATGTATGACTACTTGGGTGCCCGGGTAAGGCACCAGTCACGGGCCCCGGAATGGGTTGTGACAGACGCGTTGGGTGGCCCACGGGTATGCTTCCACGGTAAGTGTTATCTTGTTATTTTGTTGGACATACTGACGCGTTGGGTGGCCCACGGGTATGCTTCCACGGTAAGTGTTATCTTGTTATTTTGTTGGACATACTGACGCGTTGGGTGGCCCACGGGTATGCTTCCACGGTACGTGTTATCTTGTTATTGAGTTTGGACATACTGACGCGTTGGGTGGCCCGGGTATGCCTACAGTGACGTGTTATCTTGTTATCGAGTTTGGACATACCGACGTTGGCCCATGGGTATGCTTCCATTAGGACGGTTCCATGGCCATGCTTATACCGAGGTAAGACGCCGGGGCATGCGGCCATTGGGCGGGTTAAATTCCCGGGTTATATTTGAGTAATGATTTTTACGGGCGTGAGACCCTGATTTGACATGACTGCTAATATATATCATGTACTGTGGTTTGGTTATCACACATGTCTCCTGTTTTATATAGACTGTTATGATTTCATTTACAGTATTTTTAAGTTTCGCATACTTGGTACCTGTTGTACTGACCTCCTTCGGGGGGCTGCGTTCATGCCGCAGGTTGAGGTTCATAGCTTGCTGATCCGCACTCTTGGGATCACGGTTCTGAAAGCTCCATTTCTCGAGGCTTGCCTTTTTGGTACGGTTCCACAAGTTGTAGACTTTTGTATATTCGTGGTATGGCCCCGCCCGCCACGCTTGTTATTCCTGAGGTGCAGAGTCACGTTTGTGGTTTGGGCTGTAAGAACAAGTTGTACGGTTTACTTTTGAGTATGTTTAATCTATGAAAGGCGGCCTTGTCGGCTAGCCAGTGATGTTGCTATATTCAGGTTTTGTGTATGTATGTTCCGCTGCTATTCTCTGATGTATACGCAGATGTGCCCGGTAGGCACTGGGCCGCGACTCTCGGGGTCGTGACAACACAGCCTGGAGCAGAGGAGATGGATTACAAGGAGATTGCCCAGTTATTAGCCAGGATCGTGGCTGGCGAGGAGCATGCGAGGCGGCGGTTCTGTTGTACCGTGGTCCACCCGAATCGATAGGCAGATCGCGAGACTTTTTGAGTTGCGGCACCAGAAGTTCTATGGTCGAGGCACGAGGATGATCCTCGAGTTTATCCGACCGTTACGGATCGAGAGTGATCGTGGCTTCGAGACGAGTCGGTATTATCGTTCACATCGGCCGCGGATACCGCAGCTGATCGGTATGATTCATAGGAACTATCCTGGGAGCATGCGCTTCGGTGTTTGGGACGAGTTCTCGAGGTGTTCTTAGCCATTTCTTGCCTCCGCATGAGAGAGCTCGCCGATAAATTTTTGACACCGAGGCAGAGTGGGCGGACGGTCAGAGTACAACGTAGTTTGACTCGTTGGCTCGGTATGTACCTCTTTGGTAGCGACATGGAGGACAGGTGCACCGCTATGTCACAGGCTCGACGATTACTGGCAGAGTTGCACGAGTAGCTCTTCACGGGCATGGACATTGCACGCAGCATATGCAGGTGTGAACGCAGGCCGGTAGTTGATAGGTATCAGCAGAAGAAGGCCAGGACAGCAGGGTCCTCTGGTAGTTTTCGAGGTAGACAACCTCAGCAGCAGACCGGATTTGCACCTCAGCCGGTTCAGAGCGCTCCTCCACCATCTTCCGGACGTATAGGGCATTCAGGGGCAGGACAGGGTCCCAGGGCTTCGGGTTCTCAGAGGGACCAGAGTTCCAGTCAGATGAGGCCACCTATACCTCGGTGTGGCCGATGTGGCGATTGCCATTATGGGGGGTGTCGTGTTCCTCCAGGAGCTTGTTACTCTTGTGGCCAGCAGGGCCATTTGAGGAGAGATTGTCCGACCAGGCGCCGAATGTTATGGCTCACCGTGGTCGATGGTCGGATCTTCGTCTTCGGTAGCGATGCGCCCCGGAGGGAAGAGTGTTCACGGACCAGCAGGCTGCGGCAGGGGTCGTGGTAGAGGTCCCAGTTCCAGCGGTCCTCAGAATCGCATTTATGCCATGTCCAGCCGTCAGGACCAGGAGGCGTCACCAGATGTCGTCACAGGTACATTACTGGTTTCAGGATGTGATGTATATGCTTTGATAGATCCATGTTCTACCATGTCCTATATATCTCCTCATATTGCTGGTAGAATAGGGATAGAGCCTGAGTCCATAAAACCTTTTGAGGTGGCTACGCCAGATGGTGATTCGTGGTAGCCGGCGGGTATATAAGGCTTGCCCAGTGACTATAAGCAGTCGTCAGACTCTAGCCGACTTGATAGAGTTGGATATGACGGACTTTGATGTAATTATGGGTATGGATTGGATAGATTCTTGCTATGCCAACGGTGTAGAGAGATCGTGCGATTCCGGTTTCTGGTGGCCTTATCGAGTGGAAGGGAATATCTGCGTCGCCAAGGGTAGGTTTATTTCTTACCTCAAGGCTAGGAAAATGGTGCGAAGGGTATATCTACCATATGGTTGGGTATTCGAAATCGAGAAGTGATACCGACCTTGATCGATTCGGTTGTTAGAGAGTTTCCGGACGTATTCCCGCACGAGCTCGTATCCTCCCGAGAGGAGATTGAGTTTTGCATTGATTTGGCGCCAGACACTCGACCGATATCTATTCCGCCATACAGGATGGCACCTGCTGAGTTGAAGGAATTGAAAGATCAGCTGAAAGATTTGCTGGAAAAAGGTTTTATCAGGCCAAGTGTTTCTCCCTGGGGAGCGCCAGTGTTATTTGTAAAGAAGAATGATGGGGACTGCGTATGTGTTAATTACGACGGTGAATAAGGTAACTATCAAGAACAGATATCCCCTCCCCAGGTTTGATGATTTGTTTGACCAGTTGCTGGGTGCGAGGTGTTTCTCCAAGATAGACCTGCGATCTGGTTATCATCAGGTGCGAGTTAGAGAGGCAGATATCCCAAAGACTGCATTCGTGACCCAGATGGGCACTATGAGTTCAGGTGATGTCTTTCGGGTTGACCAACGCCCCAAAGAGATTCATGGATTTGATGAGCAGGTGTTCAAGCCATTCTTGGATATGTTCGTTATAGTATTCATTGATGATATCCTGGTTTATTCGCGCACGCAGCGAACATGCGGATCATTTGAAAACGGTATCGAGTCCTCCGGATCGGCAACAGTATGCCAAGTTCTCGAAATGCGAGTTTTGGTTGGCCTCGTGGCTTTCTTAGGGCATGTTATCTGCCGATGGTATTCGTTGATACAACAAAGATTGAGGCGATCAAGACTTGGCCTGCACTCCACTACACTAACAGAGTGCGCGCAACTTTTGGGCCTCATGGGTTATTATCGGAGGTTTGTGGAGAAGTTTGCTTCCATTTCAGCACCTTTGACTAAGCTGACTCAGAAGGCAGCTATGTTCCGGTGGACGGATGCTTGTGAGGGAAGTTTCCAGTTGCTAAAGGAGAAATTGACGACCGCCCCAGTTTTTACTCTTCCAGAGGGTTTAGACGGATATGTGGTTTATTGTGATGCGTCAGGTGTCGGGCTTGGGTGCGTGCTGATTGTTATACCCCGTATTTTCCAGAGTATGTATGTAAGGACGTACGTAGAAAAGTTTGAGCTTTAAAGTAGGCTAGGGCCGAAATATTTGTACACAAGTGCCGAAAAGAATCGTTTTTCGACGAAACGTTTTACTAGACTTGCGAAGGGAAAAATACGGCTATGTCATTTTTAATTTTTGCGGATTTTTCCGAGAGACGAAACATTTTGGACCAACGAGAGGGCGACATGTGTCACCCTTAGGTGTCCAAGGTTGGACGATTTTTTGCTTGTGGAAGCTTCTAGGCTTGCACGTTTTTTTCCTTTTTGTTGCCTTAAATGTTTGGTCAATGTTTGGTAGGATATTTGTGTGGTTGATGACCAAGTGGGACCCACACAACACATGGCTTAATCTTGACCTTACACTTGCCTAACACTTGGCTTGATCTTGGCCATTGGTTGGCCATTGCTTGACCTATAAATACCCCCCTTAGTTGATGAACTTCTTCATCCAAAAATCATTCTCCAAGTCTAAAAACCCTCTCCCCCTTAAGTGGTGTGATCGTCCAAGGTCCCCCCCCCCTTTTGGCAAGCCTTGGCCGAGAATCTACCCCCCCCGTGCCTAGTGGTTTCGTATAATACCCCCCCCTTTGTGGTATAGAAATACTCTCCAAGTATTGTTATAATGCCAAAATACTTTAGCCCAAATACCTTGTAGTACTTTCCAAAGTTACCTCTACGTAGAACCCGGAAATACTATTATACTTCCTTTAGCCACTAAACGAAACCCAAAGGAAAATCTCCAAAATTGGTTGGAGTACTAAGTAGAAGTGGTGTAGAACTTCTAAGGGTTTCTTGGAGCGAATTGGAGCGCACGGAGTAGGAGCTAAACGTTGCTCAGGATCGACATTAAACTTGGATAATTTTGGGCTTACCGAGGTAAATAATCCTATCCTTCTATTGTAATTGGAGATTACATACTGTAGTTGTATAAAAATGAATATAAGATTCATAGAAGAGAATTAAACTGCAATAGAAGGATATTACAGAAAAGAATTGAACTGAAATCACGTCAGAAGAATATTAAAGAAGAAGATTAAACTGTACTTACATAGGACTGTATTTACAGTAGACTTAACCTTTATTGGTTGAATGTTCTGCGAGTAGCATGTACTACTTGGAAGGTGGACAAGGCTAGCCGGGTTATAGCCGTGGAGCGTTTTGCTAATAGTCGATAATCGTCGCGAGGTATGTGATTCTTCCTATACTCTTGAGCATGATATTTTACAAGAATATATATATAGTACGGTAGACGTACGTGTGGCAATGTCTTTTGACTTAAGCCTGAATAATAAGAATCTGGAAGTATTTTACAAGAATATATATATATAGTACGGTAGACGTACGTGTGTTAACTGAATATAGTTGTATGACAATGTCTTTTGACTTAAGCCTGAATAATAAGAATCTTGAAGTATTTCAAAAGAATTAAGAAACCTTTTTGAAAGAAGAGTAATACCTGGTTTTGAAAACATAAGAGTTATACTAACTTTATGGGAAGTTAAGTATAACGTCTTAAGAGTGATAAAGAGAATGGTTTACTGATTTTTAGAAGTTAAGAGACTTGATCTTAAAAGATAAGAGACTTGACTTGAATGAATTAATATGAATTTTGTGTGAAACCTCATTCGTGAGTAATGAGTACTTGGTTTTTAAAAGGAATAATGTTTTACTGATTTTGGAAATCAAAATGAGTATCGACAAACCACTGCAGCGTTAATAAAAGGAAATGTTTTGACTAATTAAGTATTATTAAAACCAGTAGAAACCTCCATCCGCATGAAGCTAAGATGAGACAAAATGATATTACATTTCCTAGATCATTTGCTTTAAATAAGATTGATTATGAACCAGAATAACCTACTCACATATAGGACATATGTTTTCTCAAATTGTTTAAAAGAGAATCACATTCTTAAGTGATTAAGACTATGAACTATGAAACCTTTCTAAAATAAGAGACTTAAGTACTTGAAATTAGGCAAACTTGAACTTAGGGAAAAAGAATGTTGTTACTTGATGTTGAAAAGGAAAGTGTTTGGGTTTACCTAAAAATGTGAGTCACCCTATTTTTATACTACGGTATCGGGTGACCTTTATAAAAGAAATGGATCTTTTAAAAGAATTTAACGTATGTAATACTGGGGTCGAACCGACTTTGGCCTAAAATAAACTTGAGTTGTGTGTAACTTGCCTATGTTTGTGTTTGATAGCCTTGTTGTGCAAATACTGTATTTCCATACCACCGCGTCTCTCGATGGAGGGCCGGCTGATTTGTTATGAACGATTCTTCACCGAGTCCCATGGGATGGGCCGGGACACGTATTCCATCTGATTTTTCACCGAGTCCCACGAGATGGGCCGACACGATTTCATCCGATTATTCACCGAGTCCCAGGATGGGCCGACACGTATTCCATCCGATTATTCACCGAGTCCCACGAGATGGGCCGACACGATTTCATCCGATTCTCACCGAGTCCCACGGATGGGCCGACACGTATTCCACATGATTCTTACCGAGTCCCACGGATGGGCTCGACACGTATTACACACGATTTATACCTAGATCGCCAGCTGAGGAAGGAGTTCCACGCGTGAGGATGACTTGAGGCGTGAGTCCCCGACTTGACATGATCGCTTTATGTTGTGAATCGTAGTTTGGTTATCATACATGTCTCCGCTTTATATAGACTATTATGATTTCATTTACGATTTTACGCCACATACTTGGTACTGTTAGATCGACCTCCTTCGGGGCCGCGCTCATGCCGCAGTAAATACATCGGTTGTGGATCCTCGCCATGGATCACACCAGCGTGTCGGGAAGTCCCATTTCTTCGGAGGCTTATCTTTTGGTATGTTACCCTGAGTCTGTAGGTTCTTGTACATTCAGGGGTATGGCGAGGCCCTGTCCCGTCATAGTTGTTGTCACCTTCTTAGAGGTCCAGTAATCGCTGTGGGCAGCGTCAGAAAAGGATAACTGTCGGTTTTTACAGATATATGCAAGAAGGCAACCGTTTTGGTTGGCCTGTTTTATTATCTTATCTCTTGATTCATATCTGTATGTTTTATATTCCGCTGATTTCTCTGATGTTGTATCACTAGGGTGCCCGGGGTAAGGCACCAGTCACGGGCCCGGGTTCGGGTCGTGACAAAAGTGGTATCAGAGCAGTTAATCCTCGGAAAGTGTCTACATACCGTGTCTAGTAGAGTCTTGATTATCGGTGTGTTGTGCACCACATCTATAATCAGGAGGCTATAGGACATTTAGGATTGGTTTCCATTCTTCTCATTCTGAGATCGTGCCTTAGAGCCGTGTGATAAGTTGGACCCCTCTGACGTATTCCTTTCCTTTACCAGTTTTGCCTCCGCGCAAGGCAACCCGCCCGTATGGGCAAGGCGGCGAGGAGCTGCGAGTAGAGCACGGAGGGTTACCGGGGCAGAGGCCCAGTTGTTACCTGAGATAGTGCTTCAGACGGCGAGTTTTGCGACGCCGCGCCGGCAGAGTTTAAGTCGCAGCAGCGGGTCGCCGAGACTACAAGACTGAGCCTCCACCCCACACCGGAGCAGATGAGATGGGGTACAAGGAGATGACCCGCCATCGCCGTGGTCGTGGCCGATATGAGGAGAGGTCGACGCAGCAGCTTCTAGTCCCAAGAGCACCCGTAGTTCACCCCGAGCGCATTTGAGACTACGGGACTTTCTCGAGTTGTAGCCCGCCGTTGTTCTATGGATCGAGCCGAGGATGACCCTCGGGAGTTCATCCGACAGCGATTCTGACGGATCATGAGAGTGATCGAGCATCGGAGACCGAGTCGGTGGTCCTGGTTCGCATCGGTGCGTGATACCGCAATGATCGTTTGATTCGCGAGCTATCCCGGGAGAGCATGCACTTCCACCGCTTGGGACGAGTTCTCGGGATTTTCTTGCACATTTCTTGCCCCCACGGATGAGAGGGCTCGGCCGACAAATTTTTGGCGTTGAGGCGGGACGGTTAGAGAGTACAATATGGAGTTCGACTCATTAGCTCGGTATGTTCTCACCAGAGTAGCCGATATGGAGGATGAGTACACCGCTACGTCACCGGCTAGATGATTACTTGGCGAGGCTTGTGCGGGTGTAGCTCTTCACCGGCATGGACATTGCCCGCACGCAAGCTCATGCACTAGGATGTGAGGCACGGAGAGGTCGACGGAATGACCGAGATCGCAGAAGAGGCTGAGCAGCAGGTCCTTTGGTGACTTTCGAGGCGGACCGCCTCAGCAGACCGATTATGTACCTCCGCCAAGCAGTGGTCCTCCGCGCCTTCGTGGACGTTCAGGGTATTCGGGAGCTGGTCAGGGCTCCAAGGCTTCTGGTTCACAGATATACATGGGTTCTAGCCGCAGGTTCGTGTTTTCTCGGTGTGCACGATGTGGCGACGTCATCCCGGGAATGTCATCTTTTATCGGTGCTTGTTTTTCCGCGCCGTCGAGATCATATGACGAAACCGCCCTAATAGGAAGGATACAGCGAATGACTCACCTACCGGGTCGATGGCGAGTTCATCGCCTTCATACTATGCCTGCAGGCGTGCCTATGATTAGAGTGGAGCAGTAGATTCGTATATCCTTAACCCTCTAGAGATTTGTATGCATGATATGATGACCTTATTATTGTGTGCTATGTACGGATAGCGTTATGTTGGTTATGAGTTAGAAAGCATGGTTAGTTGAAAGGATATGTATGGGGGCATGGAAAGTGTGAACCTTAGAATATTTCATGTTGAGACCTTAGATGTAAGGTCATCTTGAATAAAAGATTTTACGGTTAGTCTTTGTTGAAATACTTGGTTTGCGTATAAATGTGTTGTGGGATAAGTCCATGGGTAGTGTGAGATGGAAGTGGTAGCTTTCATGACGTGAATTAGTAAGATTGTTCCGCATCAGGGAACAAGAAGTTTGGCGCGATTTGGGGTCGGGTCGAGGACCATTCGCGGGTCAACCCGTAACCCGGATTGAGGTGGGGTCAGCTCGAGGTGGTCCCGCCAGGTGGTAGGGTCACAAGGGTGCTAGGCCCAGGTTTGGGTAGCCATCGTACGAGTTCGTGGAAGCGTTCGACCGGAAGTCGGGCCGATGAGGTCAGCCCATCTTGTCCTTCAGTCAAGACTGTTTACTCGGCAGAGGGTTATGCGAGATGTTACATCAGGAAGGTGGTAAGGCTGCACGAGGTGCCTACTTTCACCTTAAGACGCATGAAAGCCCGTGTTATGGCTATTTCTTTTACGGAGGTTTTACTAGGCGAGGTTAGGAACTCGGATGAGTCTTAGTATCGCATTCGCCGGGCGCTGTTTGGATTTCGGGGTAGCAGAAGGAGTATTCGCCTCTTGGTTGAGTGTGTATTATAATAGCTACCATATCGATTCGATATCGCCTTAGGACGCCTTGTAGGGGCGGAAGTGTAGGTTGCCCGATCGGTTGGTTCGAGGTTGGCAAAGTTCGATAGTTGGTCCGCATTGATCCACGGGATATGGATAAGTGAAGCTTATCCGGAGGGGTTATTGCACCGTACAAATGTAAGTCGTGGCATAATTGGCGTCGACACTGGAGTTCAGTTGACGGTGGAGTCTTCAAGGTATCACCCCGGAAGGGCGTGATGAGATTTTGGAAACTGAAGCAATGACAGAAATGTGGTAAGTTTATTAGGAAGAACTCGAGTATACGAGAAGGGTACGACGAGCAAGGGAAGGAACAAACATGCGTTATTTTTGTGGCCATGTGTGGCATTGGCAACTTGTTTATGTTAAGAAGGACTTCATCGTTATCCGTCTTGAGAAGGAACATTTGGGACGAATGTTTCTAAGGAGGGGAGAATGTTATACCCCGTATTTTCCAGAGTATGTACGTAAGGACGTACGTAGAAAAGTTTGAGCTTTAAAGTAGGCTAGGGCCGAAATATTTGTACACAAGTGCCGAAAAGAATCGTTTTTCGACGAAACGTTTTACTAGACTTGCGAAGGGAAAAATACGGCTATGTCATTTTTAATTTTTGCGGATTTTTCCGAGAGACGAAACATTTTGGACCAACGAGAGGGCGACATGTGTCACCCTTAGGTGTCCAAGGTTGGACGATTTTTTGCTTGTGGAAGCTTCTAGGCTTGCACGTTTTTTTCCTTTTTGTTGCCTTAAATGTTTGGTCAATGTTTGGTAGGATATTTGTGTGGTTGATGACCAAGTGGGACCCACACAACACATGGCTTAATCTTGACCTTACACTTGCCTAACACTTGGCTTGATCTTGGCCATTGGTTGGCCATTGCTTGACCTATAAATACCCCCCCTTAGTTGATGAACTTCTTCATCCAAAAATCATTCTCCAAGTCTAAAAACCCTCTCCCCCTTAAGTGTTGTGATCGTCCAAGGTCCCCCCCCCCTTTGGGAAGCCTTGGCCGAGAATCTACCCCCCCCTTGCCTAGTGGTTTCGTATAATACCCCCCCCTTTGTGGTATAGAAATACTCTCCAAGTATTGTTATAATGCCAAAATACTTTAGCCCAAATACCTTGTAGTACTTTCCAAAGTTACCTCTACGTAGAACCCGGAAATACTATTATACTTCCTTTAGCCACTAAACGAAACCCAAAGGAAAATCTCCAAAATTGGTTGGAGTACTAAGTAGAAGTGGTGTAGAACTTCTAAGGGTTTCTTGGAGCGAATTGGAGCGCACCCGGAGTAGGAGCTAAACGTTGCTCAGGATCGACATTAAACTTGGATAATTTTGGGCTTACCGAGGTAAATAATCCTATCCTTCTATTGTAATTGGAGATTACATACTGTAGTTGTATAAAAATGAATATAAGATTCATAGAAGAGAATTAAACTGCAATAGAAGGATATTACAGAAAAGAATTGAATCAAATCACGTCGTAAGAATATTAAAGAAGAAGATTAAATCAGACTTACATAGACCGTATTTACAGATGACTTAACCTTTATTGGTTGAATGTTCATGAGTAGCATGTACTACTTGGAAGGTGGACAAGGCTAGCCGTTATAGCCGTGGGCGTTTGCTAATAGTCGATAATCGTCGCGAGGTATGTGATTCTTCCTATACTCGAGCATGATATTTTACAAGAATATATATATAGTACGGTAGACGTCGTGGCAATGTCTTTTGACTTAAGCTGAATAATAAGAATCTGAAGTATTTTACAAGAATATATATATATATAGTACGGTAGACGTACGTGTGTTAACTGAATATAGTTGTACGGCAATGTCTTTTGACTTAAGCCTGAATAATAAGAATCTTGAAGTATTTCAAAAGAATTAAGAAACCTTTTTGAAAGAAGAGTAATACCTGGTTTTGAAAACATAAGAGTTATACTAGCTTTATGGGAAGTTAAGTATAACGTCTTAAGAGTGATAAAGAGAATGGTTTACTGATTTTTAGAAGTTAAGAGACTTGATCTTAAAAGATAAGAGACTTGACTTGAATGAATTAATATGAATTTTGTGTGAAACCTCATTCGTGAGTAATGAGTACTTGGTTTTTAAAAGGAATAATGTTTTACTGATTTTGGAAATCAGAATGAGTATCGACAAACCACTGCAGCGTTAATAAAAGGAAATGTTTTGACTAATTAAGTATTATTAAAACCAGTAGAAACCTCCATCTGCATAGAAGCTAAGATGAGACAAAATGATATTACATTTCCTAGATCATGGCTGCTTTAAATAAGATTGATTATGAACCAGAATAACCTACTCACATATAAGACATATGTTTTCTCAAATTGTTTAAAAGAGAATCACATTCTTAAGTGATTAAGACTATGAACTATGAAACCTTTCTAAAATAAGAGACTTAAGTACTTGAAATTAGGCAAACTTGAACTTAGGGAAAAGAATGTTGTTACTTGATGTTGAAAAGGAAAGTGTTTGGGTTTACCTAAAAATGTGAGTCACCCTATTTTTATACTACGGGTATCGGGTGACCTTTATAAAAGAAATGGATCTTTTAAAAAGAATTTAACGTATGTAATACTTTGGGGTCAGAACCTGGACTTTGGCCTAAAATAAACTTGAGTTGTGTGTAACTTGCCTATGTTTGTGTTTGATAGCCTTGTTGTGCAAATACTGTATTTCCATACCACCGCGTCTCTCGATGGAGGGCCGGCTGATTTGTTATGAACGATTCTTCACCGAGTCCCATGGGATGGGCCGGGACACGTATTCCATCTGATTTTTCACCGAGTCTCACGTGATGGGCCGGGACACGTATTTCATCTGATTATTCACCGAGTCCCATGGGATGGGCCGGGACACGTATTCCATCTGATTATTCACCGAGTCCCACGAGATGGGCCGGGACACGTATTTCATCTGATTCTCTACCGAGTCCCATGGGATGGGCCGGGACACGTATTCCACATGATTCTTTACCGAGTCCCACGGATGGGCGGGACACGTATTCCACGATTTATACCTAGGCGCCGGCGGTGAGGAAGGAGTTCCACGGCGCATGAGGATGACTTGAGGCGTGAGTCCACGACTTGACATGACCGCTTTATGTTGTGAATCGTAGTTTGGTTATCATACATGTCTCTGCTTTATATAGACTATTATGATTTCATTTACTGATTTTCTGATTTCACATACTTGGTACTGTTTGTCGACCTCCTTGGGGGCTGCGTTCATCTGCAGTAGTAAGTACATCGGTTGTGGATCCTCGCCATAGGATCACAATTCGATGTCGGAAGTCCCATTTCTTCGGAGGCTTATCTTTTGGTATGTTACCCTGAGTCTGTAGGTTCTTGTACATTCAGGGGTATGGCGGGGCCCTGTCCCGTCATAGTTGTTGTCACCTTCTTAGAGGTCTGTAGTACTGTTGTGGGCAGCGTCTGTAAAAGGATAACTGTTCGGGTTTTTCTGTATATATGCCAGAAGGCAACCGTTTTGGTTGGCTTGTTTTATTATCTTATCTCTTGATTCATATTTGTATGTTTTATATTCCGCTGATTTCTCTGATGTTGTATCACTAGGGTGCCCGGGGTAAGGCACCAGTCACGGGCCCGGGTTCGGGTCGTGACACTGATGCAGCACAGTAAAGTTATAGCTTACGCATCTCGACACCTTAGGAAGTATGAGAAGAACTATCCCACATACGACTTAGAGTTGGCAGCGGTGATTCATGCCTTGAAGATTTGGAGACATTATTTATATGGAGTTCACGTGGATATTTACACAGACCACAAGAGTCTTCAGTATATCTTCAGCCAGAGGGAGCTGAACTTGCTGCAGAGACGGTGGTTAGAGCTACTTAAGGATTACGATGTCGATATCCTATACCATCCAGGGAAGGCTAATGTAGTTGCGCATGCTTAGTCGCCGTCGATGGGTAGTCCGTCAGTGTCTGACCAGAAGAGGGACATGGTCCGCGAGTTACATCAACTAGCGAGCCTTGGGGTTCGTTTGGTTGATTCTGATAGTAATAGAGTTCAGGTTCGAGATATTACCGAGTCTTCCATCGTCGAGGAGGTGAAGAGGCGACAGTATGAGGATTCGATTATGGTACGGTATCGAGATGCAACTCTTCAGGAGGAGAATAGTCTATTTGAGGTAGCACCTGATGGGGTGCTAAGATTTGAGGGCCGGTTGTGTGTTCCCGATGTGACAGGACTTCGTCAGCAGATTCTGGGGGAGGCACACAGTGCTCGTTATTCTATTCATCCGGGGTCGACTAAGATGTACCATGACCTCAGATGTGTGTATTGGTGGGATGGCCTAAAGAGGGACGTGGCAGGTTTTGTTGCCCAGTGCCCGAATTGTCAGCAGGTCAATGTTGAGCACCAGAAGCCCGGTGGGCTATTGCAGGCTATTGATATTCCGATGTGGAAATGGGAGGTGATCAATATGGAATTTATTACAGGGTTACCTCACACTCAGAGGAAACATGATTCCATTTGGGTTATTGTCGACAGCCTGACGAAATCAGCCCATTTTCTTCCAGTCAGGACGACTTTTTCTAGGATTATGCTAGGCAGATATCGAGAGATTGTGAGACTGCACGGAGTTCCTCTATCGATTATTTCAGACAGAGGAGCCCAGGTTACGGCTAACTTCTGGAGGTCTGTCCCGAAGGGATTAGGGACGCAGGTGCGTCTCAAAGATCGCGTTTCATCTTCGCCGACGGATGGTCGAGCGCACTATCCAGACACTTGAGGATATGCTGCGGGCTTGTGTTATTAATTTCAGGGGTAGCTGGGAGGATCATTTACCTCTTGTGGAGTTTGCTTATAACAACAGCTACCATTCTAGTATTCAGATGGCGCCTTATGAGGCCTTATACGGGAGGAAGTGCAGGTCACCGATAGGCTGGTTTGAGGTGGGAGAAGTACATTTAGTCGGGCGGACTTGATTCAGACGATGGATAAGGTGAAACTTATTCGTAAAGCGGTTATTGTCATTTCGAGTCGGCCAGTCGATGCAGATCATCGGCGTCGACACTTAGAGTTTGAGGTAGATGATTGGGTCTTCCTGAAGGTGTCACCCATGAAGGGCGTGATGAGATTTGGGAAGAAGGGGAAACTTAGCCCAAGGTACATTGGGCCTTATCAGATTATCCGTAGGGTAGGCAAGGTTGCCTATGAGTTGGATCTGTCGTCCGATATGGAGGCAGTACATCCAGTTTTCCATGTGTCTATGTTGCGGAAATGTATTGGAGATCCATCTAGAGTGCACCCGATTTGTGATGTCCAGGTGACAGAGGAGTTGTCGTATGAGGAGAGTCCCATAGCGATACTCGATCGCCAGGTTAGGCGACTACAGACAAAGGATGTGGCTTCCGTCAAGGTCTTATGGCTGTCACGACCCGTTCCCGGGCCCGTGACTGGTGCCTTACCCGGGCACCCAAGTAGACATACATCAGAGTAACCAGCGGAATATAAACTTGCAAACATGAAACAGTGTAAAATAAGAACAGCCTATCCAAAGAAAAGTTTCCTTTCGGCATGTATTTAAATACCAAAAGTGAACAGTTACATCCCAACTTTACAACAGGACTACAGACCTCTAAGAAGGTGTAAACACTATTACGGGACAGGGCCCCGTCATACCCCTGAATGTACAAAACATCTACAACACCAGGGAGAACCGTACGAAAGTCGAGCCTCGGAGAAATGGAGCTCGACACTGAGTAAAGATCCTAAGAATGAGGATCCACCACCGCTTTCACTTACATGCGGCGTGAGCGGCCGAAGGAGGTCGATCTGGTACCAAGTATGCGAAACTATAAAGTACTGATATATATAATTATAACATTTTAAAAACAATTCACAAATATGTACGAAACAACCAAGTTAACCGCACATAGTGCCACATCATAAACAAGAGCAAAAATAGATATAATGTAACTGGTCTTTTCTAGGCCGCTAATGATCGAAGAAAGGCCAATCGCCCATAGTATCATTATGCGAGCCTAATACTGGAACTCCGCGATCTCATAGGCCCACAGGCCCGCATGAGGTATTCCTGATCGGGGTAGCTAACCGCGGCATCGCCCCGACTCCGCGATCCGCGTAGGCCACATAGACCGCGTGAGTTATTCCTCGCGTCGGCGTAACACACGAGTGATCATCCCGAACTCCGCGACTCGCATAGGTCCCATGGACCCGCATGAGGTATTCCTCGCATCGGGGGCGGCTAACCCACAGCATCGTAACAAGTCAGGAGGGTGAGTGATATAATACTAACACAATGGCTTATCGTTAAACAACATAAGCACAACAAGAATAACCTCCTTACACAAGCGTCACAAGATACTAACACACGTAGCATCATAACATGTTTATCAAACCAACTTACCATACATTCAAACATCATTTCAAGAAATTGATAAACCAATAATTAAACATTTCTTATCTTTCTTAAGTCGTTATAGCTAACTTCCCATAAAGCTAGTATAACACTTAAACTTTTATGAAAACCAGTATTACTTTTCTTCCAAAATGATTCATAACTCTTTTGAAATATTCAAGATTCTTATTAATTAGAACTCAAGTCCAAAGACATCAAAGTAAAGCCAAATTTAGGTTAACACACGTACGTCTACCGTACTATATATATTTCACAAATATCATGCTCAAAGGGATAGGAAGAATCACATACCTCCTCGGCTAAATCCACTTGCCAAGTCGGATATGTCGCGCGCAGAGTGTCAACCTATAATAGTCAAAACACGCCTATCAACTTCTAGTTTACGTGGGATTCTTCTAAGTAAGATTTCTCTTAGTCTATGAAAAATTGGGCAGCACCTCCCCCGTTTCTACTCAATTCTCCACCTTTTTCAAGGCCCGATAGCAGTAACCAACATGCCATAAATAAGGCGCAATAATTCCGAAATTTAAAGAAGGGGATCACTGCCCAAACGGACGCGATTAACAATCTTCCCTTAACAACAACAATAATTAAAGAAGGGGATCACACGCCCAAACGGCGCGATTAACAATCTTCCCTTAACAACAACAATAATTAAAGAAGGATCACACGCCCAAACGGAACGCGATTAACAATCTTCCCTTAACAACAATGTAAATACGGTCAAAGTAAATCTGATCCAAAGTAAATACAATCCTTAAATTGGGGTCCTTGGCCAACTTTTACAATTTTACTTATCCAATTACTTCATTAGTCTTCAACTTATATTCCAATCTTTATATAAGTTATAGTTTCTTTGTTGTTAACTTCTTAGTCAAGTAATGGATACATTTTTACCATTTTAATGGCTAATATGCCAATTCTCCTTTTAACATCTTAACAAGGTCCAAATCTTTCCTTATATCTCATACTCCATAATATACTTCCAATATATGTATAATATCCAATATACATAATAATCAACTTCACAAAGAGGTTAAGGTTCATTACCTCAATTTAGCCCAAAAATATCCAAGAACTTAAAGTCGATCCTATGCAAGTTTTAGCTCCAAATCTTTGTGTTTCAAACCACCACAAGTCACCCTTAGAAGTTCCTAACCAACTTCTATTCAAGAATGAACTCCAAAAAGTGAAGAACACTAAAGTTCCAAATCTGCCCACTCTCGGCTTTGTGAGGGTTTTTGAGGCTAGGGGTGTGAAATCTTGTCTAACTCTTGATTAATAATCTTCCTAATATATTAAGGAAGAACACTTATAAGTTTAAGAATTTTTGGACAACATTTGCTCAAGAAAGAGGGGGTGGGACGAGAGCAACTAGGGAGGAGAGGAAAATATTTTCAAGTCTTGAAATGTTCTAAGTGTGGAAGATTTCATCAACTAGAGGTGTTTAAATAGGACAACCAAGGGGTAGGATTGAAACATGTGTATGGTATAGATTGTTTGTGTAGGTTCCTTTCTCCACTTGTCCCACAAATGCCATGCAAGACTTTGACCATTTGACTTGCCCACTAACTTAAAAAAAAACGTCCCATTGCCATGCAAATACCATGCAAGACTTTGACCACTTGTCTTACCCACTAGTCTTGAAAAAAAAATGTCCACTATGTCCACTTGGGGTGACACGTGTCGCCCTCCTATTGGTCCAAAATATTTATCTCTCAGAAAAATTCCATAGTTGGTTAAAATATTGAAAATGTAAAATTTCCTTCACAAGGTTCAGAATATTTTTTCCGTCGGAAAACAATTCTTTCCTTCTTACCCTAATTAGGGTTTATACATTCGTACGTACGTCCTTACATACATACTCCGGAACTACGGGGTATAACATTCTCCCCCCCTTAGAAACATTCGTCCCGAATGTTCCTTCAAGATTCAATTAACTCAGATAACGACATAGTCCCTCATAACTTGAACAATTGGCAAATGCCACATATGGCCACAATAGAACACTTAAGTACATATGACAATTAAGTTTCAACAAGTAGAAAAGTGAGTTACCTGGAGGTGTGGGGAATAAGTGAGGATACTTCTGCCTCATGTCCTCCTCCGCTTCCCACGTCATCTCTTCTCTGTTCTCGTTCCGCCATAAGACCTTGACTGAAGCCACATCCTTTGTCCGCAGTCGCCTAACCTGACGATCGAGTATCGCTATGAGAATCTCCTCATACGATAATACCTCTGTCACCTGGACATCATCAATCGGGTGCACTCTAGACAGATCTCCGATACATCTCCTCAGCATAGAAACATGAAAAACTGGATGTACTGCCTCCAGATCGGACGACAGATCCAACTCATAGGCAACCTTGCCTACCCTACGGACAATCGATAAGGCCCGATATACCTTGGTGAGCTTCCTTTCTTCCCAAACCTCATCACACCGCGCCGTGGGTGACACCTTCAGAAAACCCAATCAATGACCTCGAACTCCAAATGTCGGCCGATGATCTGCGTCGACTTCATCGACTCGGTATCGATAACCGCTCTGGATAAGCTTCACCTTATCCGGCCTGTGAACCAAGTCGGCCCGACTAATCGCACCTCACCCACATCAAACCAGCCTATCGGTGACTGCTTCCTCATATAAGGCCTCATGGCGTCGTCGGATCTTGGAGTGGTAGTTGTTGTTATATGCAAACTCTACTAGCGGCAAATGATCCTCCCAGCTACCCCTGAAATCAATAACACAGGCTCGCAGCATATCCTCAAGTGTCTGGATAGTACGCTCTGCCTGTCCGTCGGTCTGAGGATGGAATGCAGTACTGAGGCTCACCTGCGTCCCTAATCCCTTCTGGAAAGACCTCCAGAAGTTAGCCGTAAACTGGGCTCCTCTGTCTGATATGATAGATATAGGGACCCCATGCAGTCTCACGATCTCTCGGATGTAAAGTCTAGCGTAATCCTCGGCCGAAAAAGTCGTCCTGACGGGAAGAAAGTGGGCTGATTTCGTCAGCCTGTCGACGATAACCCAGATGGAATCATGCTTCCTCTGAGTGCGAGGTAACCCTGTAATAAAGTCCATATTGATCACCTCCCACTTCCATGGAATCTCTAAATGCAACAACCACTAGGCCTGCGGTGCTCTACCTTTACTGCGACAACTCGGGCCTTTGAGCAACAAACTCTGCAACGTCCCTCTTCAGGCCATCCCACCAATACGGATCACGAGGTCGTGGTACATCTTTGTCAACCCGGATGGATAGAGTAACGCCGCTGTGTGCTTCCCAGAACTCGTCGAAGTCCTGCAATAAGCTGGAACACACAACACGCCTCAAACCTTAGCACCCGTCGTGCTACCTCGAGGACACTTACCTCACGAAGAGTCGTATCTCGATATCGTGTCATAATCGGATCCTCATCTGTCGCCTCTTCACCTCGCCGATGATGGAAGACTCGGCAACCTCTCGAACCCGAACCCCTCTACTATCGTAATCAATCAATCGGACTCAAGGCTTGCTGGCGATGTAACTCGCGGACCATGCCCTCCTCTGCAGCCGCATCGATAGACTACCCATCGACCTACGACTAAGGACATCTGCCACTACATTGGCCTTCTCTGGGTGGTATAGGATATCGACATCATAATCCTTGAGTAGCTCTAACCACCGTCTGCCGCAAGTTCACTCCTACGGTGAAGATATCTTTGGAGGCTCTTGTGGTGCGTGTAAATATCCACATGAACTCCATACAAATAATGTCTCCGATCTTGGCGTGAATCACTGCTGCGACTCTAAGTCATGTGTGGGGTAGTTCTTCTCATGCTTCTTGAGTGTCGAGATCGTAAGCTATAACCTTGCCTTCTGCATCAACACACATCCAAGCCCGATGCTGTGCATCACAATAAACCACATAGCCGTCTGGACCTGCGGAAGAGTAAGAACGGGGCGGTTGTCAACCTCTCGCAAGATGCGAAGCCCTCCTCACATCCGTCCACCGAAACTTAGGTGCCTTACGAGTCGACTTGGTCAAAGGTCTTTGAAATAGAAGCAAACTTCTCCACAAACCTCCGGTAGTAACCCGCATGAGCCTAAAAGTTCGCACCTCTGTCGGGAGTAGTAGGTCTAGGCCAACTCGATCGCCTCGATCTTTGCCGTATCCACCGAATACCATCGGCCAAACAATGTGCCCTAAAGCGCCACCGGCCAACCAAAACTCACACTTGAAAACTTGGCATACAACCGTGGTCGGAGAACTCTCGACCGTCCTCGATGCTCCACGTACTCGCTCGGCGAGAATAAATCAAGATGTCATCAATGAATACTATCACAAGCGTATCAAAAATGGCGAACACTCGATTCATCAAATCCATAAATCTGTAGGAGCATTGGTGGCCGAAAGACATGACCACGAACTCATAGTTCCGTCTGAGTCCGAATACGATCTAGGGACATCCGTCTCCCTAACTCGCACCTGATGGTAACTAGATCGTAGGTCTATCTTGGAGAAACACCTCGCACCCTGCAACTAGTCGAACATTTCACGACCCGATCTCGGGCCCGCGACTGGTGCTTTACCCCGGGCACCCTAGTGATAACAACATCAGAGAAAATCAGCGGAAATAAAATTTAATCAGGAAACAAGAGACAACATAAGAAAACAAGCTAACCAAAACGGTTACCTTCATGTATATACATAAAACCGAACAATTATAATCCTTTACAAACCACCTTGTGCACAACTGGACCTCAGAATAATGAAACAACAACTATGACGGGACAGGGCCCCGCCATACCCCTGAATGTACAAGTATCTACAATGACAGGGGACTATACCAAAAAGATAAGCCTCCGGAGAAACGGAGCTTCCCAACGCAGAACTGCGATCCTATGAGCGAGGATCAACAACTGGTGTACCTCTACCTGCGGCATGAACGGCCGAAGGAGAGTCGATCTAACAGTACCAAGTATGTGGCCCGAAAATACTGTAATGAAATCACATTTCATCATTTTATAAAACTATTTCGCAATAAGTAAATAGTTAGGTCAAGTTAGGGGACGCATATCCCCAGAATAATCACTCCCACATAACTATGGGTCTCGCGCCCATAATATCAATCATGCCCGTGGAACTCATTCCTCACTGCGGCGATACATGATGTAAAACAACATCCATATGTGAACTGAACACTAGATCACACTGCGTCATCAAACCGATCGGGCGAGTAGAATAGCCAACTACCGGTCAGAAGGCTAGTCGTATCCGCTTCACGCAAGGCGATGCGAAGCCAACTACCGATCAAAGCTAGCCACGAATCGGCGAGGCAAGTATCTTAAGCTAACGTGCCACTAGCCTACCGTCTCACGAGATATGGCCGTGGCAAGTATCTTAAGCTATCTGCGAGCCTGCCGATACACGAGAAATGACCAGACAAGTATCTAAAGTGTGCTGCAACCACGTGTACAAATCAGCTCGTGATCGCTCGTCGCGCGGCAAGCTTCATGGATTAGCGGTCCATGGACAAATAACATAAACCTCACAATGACCGCGTGCCCGACATCTTACCTCGGTATAAGCATGGCCATGAAACCATCCTACTAGACGCGTACGTGACCGTCCATCGTGTCGGTATGTCCAAAGGAAATAACAAGATAATACTCAAAGTGGGCCGCGTACTCGTGGACCGTCCAGCGTGTCGGTATGTCGAAGAAATAACCGGATAATACTCGAAGTGGGCGCGTACTCGTGGACCATCCAACGTGTCAGTATGTCCAAGCAATCAATCAGATAGTCTGCACTCCCAGAGACACACGGTAGCAAAGAAAAAAAACACTTCCACATCAAAGGCTATCACAACAAGCATATGCAAGTTCAACGTACTTTTATTTTATATCAACAATCCGGGTTTCAACCCCAAAATACTACATACTTTCATTCTTTCAAAAAGATCTCTTTTTATGTAAAAGCCACACGATACTAATACTCGTAGTATCAAAAACACGTTTCCTTTTCAAACCAAATTATTTCACCGTCATAAAAATCTTTACAAGACTTTTAAAATCAAGTACTCTATACTTTTTAAACCAAATGCTTTTCTTTTAAAACAACATCAAGTATACTTTTTAAAACCCAAATAACTTACTCTTTTCAAAACAAGTAACCTATACTTAAATCAAGTTACTTCTCCTTTTCCGAAATCAAGTCGTTTAGCTTTCAAAATCAAATCTTTCTTTTATCCTCATAAAGTCGTTATAACTAACTTCCCATAAAGCCATTATAACACTTTATGTTTTAAACAAACAAAATTCATTTCACACACGTACGTCTACCGTACTATATAGTTCACAACAATCATGCTCAAGAGTATAGGAAGAATCACATACCTCTTGGCAATCCACAAGCCAAGTCGAGTATGCCGCGTAGAAGATCCACCTATAATATTCACAATACATCTATCAACTTCTAGTTCTCTTGGTAGCATATTCTAAGTAAGCAGTTCCTTTTTCTACGGAAAATTCGGCGACCTCCCCGCAATCACGTAAATAACCTCACTAACAAGGCTGCTGCGAGCCAACAACCGAGGATTACACGTCTAACTGGCGTGTTCAATTCTACTTCACAATAATACTACACAAGTCTCAGTAAATACGGTCGATGTAAATACAGTTCAATCCTTTATAATAATCCTTCCAATATCTTATACTCAATTCTAAACTACTACAATATGTAATATCCAATTACAATAGGGGGACATAGATCATTACCTCGATAAGCCCAAAATTATCCAAGATTATAAGTCGATCCTGAGCAACATTTAGCTCCAACTCCTTACGCTCCAACCCGCTCCAAGAGACCCTTAGAAGTTTCTAAACAACTTCTCCTAACACTTCAACCAAGATATGAAGATTTTTCTAGGGTTTCGTTTTGCGACTATTGGAATAAAGTAGTATTTAAGACTCTAGTATTGAAATAACTTTGGAATACAACTAGAGATACTAGGCTAAGGTATTTGGGATTATACTACAATACTAGAAGTATTTTCTACACAAGTGGGGGAGGTTGGACGAAACAACTACAAAGGGAGGGGAGTATTTTTGCCTTGGAAAGTCTTAAGTGTGGGATGAAATTAGTCTTCAACTTAAGGGGGTATTTATAGAGAATTCAAGGGTCAAGATCTATGCAAGTGTGCGGTCAAGATTGGGCCATGTGTGTGTGGGTCCCACCACACCACATGGCCAACAAAATTGTGCTCCAAGTGTCATGGCCATTTCGGCCAGAGACAGTGGCTGAACAACATCCCTCGGTCGGCCAAGGTGCCACATGGGGTGACACGTGTCGCCCCCTGCTAAATCAAAATATTTCGTCTTAGAAAATATCCAAAATACGAAAATCTCAAAAACAAAGTGGGCCCACAAAGCCAGTAAATTTCTCCTGTGGGCCCAGTGACCATTTCGAAAATAAAATCCCAAAATTCTAATATAATCCAAGAAGCCCAAATACCAAATCTGGGAATCCAATTCCCGTCAGAACCTTTTCCTTAAAACGGAAACTTTTAGTGAAAAATCACATCTTTCTTTCTTTCCAATTTCTTATCGTATTCTCAAATGCGTCGTCCTCACATACATACCCTGGAACTACGGGGTATAACAGAACATATCATCAATCCTGGGAAGAGGGTATCTGTTCTTAATAGTCACCTTGTTCAGCTGCCTGTAATCGACACACATGCGCAGCGTCCCATCCTTCTTTTTCACAAACAATACTGGCGCTCCCCAGGGAGAAACACTAGGAACACTAGGCCTGATAAAGCCCTTCTCCAGCAAATCTCTCAGCTGGTCCTTCAACTCTCTCAACTCGGCAGGTGCCATCCTGTATGGCGGAATGGATATAAGTAGAGTGTGCAACACATCGATGCAAACTCGATCTACCTCTGTGAGGATACCCGGGAGGTCGTGCGGGAACACATCGGGAACTCTCGACTCTTGAACCGATCAAGGTGCGGTATCTCGACCTCGATATCAAATACTCGAATGAGATGGTAGATATACCCGCCGCACCATCTTCCGGCGCGAGGTAAGAAATAAACTTACCCGCCGGCGACACGGTGTTCCTCACTCGATAACCGGCTCCCGAGAAAGCTGGAACCGTGCAATCTCTCCTACGGTCTACATTGGCGTAGCGAAGCTAACCAATCCATACCCATGATCACATCAAAATCGGTCATATCCAACTCTATCAAGTCGGCTGGTCGGCGTGCGTATAGTCATTTGGCAAGCACATATACCTTTCGGCTACCATCGAATCCCAGCTGGCGTAGCTACCTCAAAAGTCTATGGACTCGGGCTCTATCCCTATCCTACTAGCAATATGGGGAGATATATAGGACAAGGTAGAACCTGGATCTATCAAGGCATATACGTCCTGATAAGAAACCGATAAAGTACCGTGATGACATCCGTGGCGCCCTCACGGTCTGGCGGTGGACATGGCATAAATGCGGTTCGAGGACTGGAACTAGGACCCTTGCCACGACCTCTGCCGCGACCTCATGGCCCATGAGCACCACGCCTCGGGCGAGTAATGGCATGGGAGATGAGGCCGGCTAAAGACCACAGAGGTGAACCACTACCATCTGCGCCGCTTGGTGGACGATCTCTCGCAAAGTGACCTGCTGGCGCCAAGTGTAACAAGCTCCATGATGGTACCACAACTCCGTAATGGGATCTACCACATCGAACACCGAGAGGAAGGTGGTATCGATCGGTTAGCACCTCGCTGCACCGAAGTCCAGAAGTCCTGGGCCCCGACGCCGAATACCTGGGCGCCACGAAGATGGTGTAGGAGTGCTCTGAGCTGGCTGAGGTGCAAATATAGTCTGCTCTTTGAGATCGTCCACCGAGAGCTACCAAAGACCACGTCGTCTGGCGCTTCTGGCGATATCTGTCAACCGTCGGCCTCTACGCTCACCGCGCAGTCGTGAGCTGCGTGCGGGCAATGTCCATGCGGTGAAGATCTACACCCGAGCAAGACTCTGCCAAGTAGTCATCAAGCCCTGTGACGTATAGGTGAACTCTGTCCTCCATATCTGCTACTAACGCGGGGACATACCGAGCCAACGAGTCGAACTCCACGTTGTACTCCCGAACTGTGCGCCCGTTCTGCCTCAGCATCAAAAATCTGTCGGCTCGTGCTCTCCTCATCTGCGGAGGCAAGAAGTGAGTGAGAAATGCCTCTGAGAACTCGTTCCAAAGGTGGGCGCATGCTCCCCGGGACGGCTCCGTGAATCAAACCGATCATTGCGATATCGCGCGGCCGATGTGAACCTAAGACCACCGACTCGGTCTCGAAGCCTTGATCACTCTCGCGATCGTATGGCGTCGGATGAACTCCTTCGGATCATCCTCAGGCCTCGACCCATCGAACTCTGGCGGGCTGACACTCAAAACGTCCCGTCTTCTCAAACTATACGACCTCGGGTGAACCACGGGTACTACCGGGCTGGGCGATCGATCCGGCTATCCTCGTGCCTCGCCACGACCACGGCTAATCGCGGGCCATCTCGCGTAACCCATCTCCTCTGCTCCGGTGTGGGGTGAAGGCTCAGGTGCCGTGGCCTCAGTAGCCACTGCTGCGGCTCTAAACCCTGCTGGGGCCGGCGGCGTCGTGGAACTCGCTGTCTGGGGTATCACTTCGGGTAAAGGCTGGGCCTGGGCCCTCGTGACCCTCTGTGTCCTACTAGTAGCTCCCTCGGCTGCCTTGCCCTTCTGGGCCCGGGTTGCCTTGCATGGAGGCATAACTGGTAAACAAAAGAAATTCGTCAGAGGGGTCCAACTTATAACACAACTCTAAGACACGATGTCAGAATGAGAAGAATGGAAACCAATCCTAAATATCCTGCAGCCTCCTGATTATTGGTGTGGTGCACAACACACCGATAATCAAGACTCTACTAGATACGGTCTGTAGACACTTTCCGAGGATTTGACCGCTCTGATATCACTTTTGTTGTTACACCCCGTAAATTCAAGAGGATAAGTAAAGAACGCGAAAGGAAATAAGATTTGAATTTGGAAACTTAGGTTGGCAAAAGGTTGTGGGCAGAATTTCAGTCAATTTTGGAGCGGTATATCTCCTAGTTCTTTAGGAGTTTTGAGGAGTTTTAAAAGACTAGTATGAAGTTTGTTGAGTCTAGTTTCCAACGCAACAAACCACTCGTCGATTGGACATCGGGGTAGGAAGTTACGGGCGTTGGAAGTTACGTGGTGACGGATGACGATTTCCCCATGCGTCAGCAGGCGCCTTGGCCGTCAGCCAGACGGTGCCGATATTTCTGAAAATCCTCTGAGGTTGAAGCGCTGCGGCGCCGGCTGCAGGGCCGCGGCGCCAAGGCGGGATTTTTACGCGGAAAGGGGCGGAAAACAGGGGATATTTTTTATAGAAGGCCTATGGTAGGGTGACAAGTGTCCCTCCCATCTTTTTGACCAAGGGAGGGTCTTATTTTAGGACCAAGTCTTCAAGACTTGGCCATTTGCAAGGGTTTCCTTAAGAAAAATTCCTCTCCTCTCTCTCAAATTGATGAACCCCGGTAAGATTTTTGGAAAGGCTTCAAGAAGGAAAAGTGTTGGCAAGCTTGTAGAGGATTCGTGTGGGTAATTTTAAAGTGAAGAAGATTTCGGAAAGAGGGCTTCTTGAGGTAAAATCTTCACCTTCTTGTGTAAATGAAGATTTCAAGTTATAGTAATTAAGAAATGAGCATGTGGTAGTTATATTAAAGTTTGAAAAGATTTGGATCTTGTCGTCTTGTTGAAAACCGAAAATGGGCATGTTAGCCACTCATGTTGTAATCAATTCGGTTGTTAGCTATAAATCGTTGCATGTTATAAATAGGAGGGTATATAATTGGTTATGATTTATATAACATGTTGGAATAACGAGTTGGATTAAAAGGAAATTGATAATTGTTGTGATATTGTAGCCGAATGTGGCTTGGAATTATTGGATTGTTTTGTATTATTGTGGGGCAGAATTTTCGCGTCTGTAAAGGTGTGTAATCCCTTTTAGTTAGCTGAATTGTTGTGCCTTAAATGCGGCGTTTGGTTATTGAATTCGATCTTGAAAAGGTGGAAAATGCGTAGAAACAAAGGAGGTCTTTGTCGATTTTCCCGTAGAACAAGGGACTTTACATTAGAATATTCTACGTTGAAGCTAGAAGCTAATAGACGTATTATGGTCATTATAGGTTGACCTCTACGGACGGCATATTGGACTTGGCAAGTGGATTAAACAGAAGAGGTATGTGGAAACTTTCTTATCTCTTGAGCATGAGTAGTTATAACTGTATGGTACGGTAGACGTACGTGATTTAAATAAGGTAAGGTCATTTGATATACTTGACTTGTTTTAAAGATGCCTAGTCGGTTGAGTTAGAGAATTAACTCATTTGTCCTTAAGGAAAGGTTATAAGAATGGCTTATTCTAATGGGGTAGACAAGGACTTCTTGATGTGAAAAAGTATAGAATACTTGATTTGACAGTATTGATTCTGGAACCATTATAAAGATGAGAACTTGTTTTCTAAGTTAAGAATTTTGTCTTCTAAAGTAAAGAGACTTGTAGCATTTTGAAAGTTGTGTAACTTGATTTGAAGTACAAGTCTCTTGGTCATAAAAAGAACGAAGTTGTCTAAGACATAAGGAGTTATAACGGCTTTATGGGAGGTTAGTTATGACGACCTTATGAAAGGATAAGATTGTCTTAGTTTCTAAAGCATAAAGTTAGTATAACGGCTTTATGGGAAGTTGGTTATAATAACTTTATGGAAGGTTAAAAGAAATGATTTTTCTCGAATAAGGTAAACCTAGATGAAAGAATTGAAACTAAGAAGGACAATTTGATTTAAAGACATCAATTGCTTGAAGTTTAAAATGAGGGTCAATTGGTTTAGAAGCCCGAAGCATATTTCTAAAAGTATAGTGACTTGTTTGAAATGTAGGTAAGCCTTGATACTACGGGTGTTAGTATCTTGGGGTCTTATGTGAAAAAGGGATCTTTGAAAAGAATATAAATACATAGTACTTTGGGTTGAATCTCCCCGGACTTGTTAAGTAATATGAAAAGTGCCTTAAGGTCATAAAATGAGATCCATTTTGTATGTTAATGAAAGTTTAAAGAAGTTATGAATTTACTTGGACGTACCGACAGTGATGTGGGATTCCACGGGTATGCTTCCATTGTCATATTGTGAACTTACTTGGACGTACCGACAGTGATGTGGGATTCCACGGGTATGCTTCCATTGTCTTATTGTGAACTTACTTGGACGTACCGACAGTGATGTGGGATTCCACGTGTATGCTTCCATTGTCCTAGTATGAGCTTACCTGGACGTACCGACAGTGATGTGGGATTCCACGGGTATGCTTCCAGTGTGGTTGATCCTTGGACATGCTTACGATGAGGGATTCCGAGGCATGCGCCTTGGACATGCTTGCGATGAGGGATTCTGAGGCATGCGACCAGGATGCGGGTTAAATTCCCGGATACGATTACTACTCCATGGATTAGCTCTCCATGAAGACATGTACCCGAGATAAGGGATTCCACGGGCATGTATATATGATTGTTACGCCATGGATTAGCTCCCCATGAAGTCATGTATCCGAGATGAGGGATTCCACGGGCATGAGATATATATAGGTATATATGTGTTGTATGTGTATACGCCGACAGTGAGGTAGGATGCCACGGACCCGTCACATGGTTAGATTTTACACCTAGCGCTCGGCAGTGATGTGGAATCCCACGGGCGCGCTTTGATATTTGAGAGCTGGTGTTCATGGCCGTGGTGTGACTATCGTTCATATGTTGAAACAGGCTGTATAAGGTAAAAAACTGACTTTCATTTCTTCCACTTCAGTAAGGCATGATGTACTGTTAATTGGGTTATCATATATGTCTTCAGCTGTATTTTTGACTATTATGATTTAAATTATTGTACTTTCAGTTTTGCATACTTGGTACATATTTTGTACTGACCTCCTTCGGGGGGATGCGTTCATGCCGCAGGTTGAGGTACATAGCTTGCTGATCCGCACTCTTAGGATCACTGTTCAGTTCTTGGAAAGCTTCATTACTCCGGAGGCTTTGTCTTTTGGTACGGTTCCCTGATGTTGTAGACTTTTGTGCATTCAGGGGTATGGCGGGGCCCTGTCCCGTCGCAGTTGTTATGTAAACTCTTAGAGGTCTGTAGTCATATCTTGTGGGTCACTTATAATTTTTTTTTTGAGGTAACTGCTTTTGGATTTGTTTATATCCAAGGAGGTAGCTTTATCGGCTAACCTAATATTTATTTCATTATTAAGTTTGTGTATGTTCCGTTGATTATCTCTGATGTATACCTGTAAGGGTGCCCAGGTAGGGCACGATCGCGAGCAGTGGTCGTGACAAAAGTTGTATCAGGCGATTAGTCCTCGGAAAGTGTCTACAGATCGTGTCTAGTAGAGTCTTGATTATTGATGTGTTGTGCACCACATCTATAATCAGGAGGCTGTAGGACATTTAGGATTTGTTTCCATTCTTCTCTCTCTGAGATCGTGCAGTAGAGCTGTCCTACTAGGCTGAATCCTCTTTGACCTATTCTTATGTACCAGTTGTGCCTCCACGGAAGGCGTCCAAGGCCCAGAAGGGCAAGGCAGCAGCAAGAGTTGTTAGTGGTACACAGAGGATTTCTAGGAATCAGGCCCAGACTATGCCTGAGGTTATGGGGGGATCAGCGAGTTCAGCCACGCCGGCAGTATTAGAGAGGCCGAGCGGCGGAGCACGAGGTTCCGCACTGAGCCTCGGTTCCACGGCCGGTGAGTATAGAGATACAGAGAGCGGTCCGGTTATTGACTAGTATTGTGGCGGCGGCAGGCGAGGAGCCGATAGCTAACCACTGAGCCGGTTTGAGGATTCGGGACTTTCGAGTTGTAATCCACGAGTTCTATGGTTCGAGTGCGAGAGGACCTCAAGAGTTCATTCGGCGGTCACGGACTATCAGTACTTAGGGCCTCGGAGACGGAGTCCGTTGTGTTAGCTTCATCCCGGGTACGCGATAGTGTGTGGAACTGGTTTGAGTCGGGGGTGTTGTCTAGAGGTGTGGGTGCTCCTCCAGCTGTTTGGGATGAGTTCACGGAAGCCTTCGCCGGTCACTTTTGCCTCACGAGGCGAGGAGGGCTGCTGGATAGGTTCTTGGCATTGAGGCAGAATGGGAGGACCATCAGAGAGTACACCGAATTTGACTCATTGGCAGTGTCGCCCATATCGTGGCGGACATGGCGGGCGAGTTCACCGCTATGTGATGATGGGGCTAGACCGTTATATGGTTCTGCGTATGCAGGAGTGGCCGCCCGGCCCGGTATGGATATCGCCGGAGATGCGAGCTTATGCACGAGATTGAGGATAGGAGATAGAGGCGGCCAGATCTAGTCCGGCCAGAGGGCGGGGCAGCAGTCTCGAGATAGCTTTAGGCGGGACGGCCTCAGCCAAAGCTAGGTCTACATTTCACCGCGCAGTGCTCCTTCTTGGCCTTTGGCGAGTGGTTTGACCGTCGAGGATATTCGAGAGTGAGTCGTGGCTCGGGAATCTGGTTCATGATTTACGGGGATAGTAGCGAGAGGCCACCTTGCCTCGGTGTAGTCACCGTGGTAGATCTCATTTTGGGAATGTCGGACTAGGTCGGCGACTTGTTATGCTTGCGGCCCAGCGGGGCCATTTGGCAAGTGTCCAGGCGAGGTGGCTGGTGGGGTAGCATCTATTGGATCGATTCGCGGGTTCTTCGCCTTGATGGCTAGGCGGGATGTTCATGCGGCCAGCGGGGCAGGTCGTGGTAGCAGTTCCCAATTTTAGCGGTCATTTTACCCGCCTATGCGATTTCAGGTATATTTTTGATCATTTAGAGACTTGTAGGCATGATAAAGTTGTTGTATGTTTAAGTGTCATGAACGGATTATATTGAG
This sequence comes from Przewalskia tangutica, assembly GCA_029844215.1. Classification (NCBI taxonomy): domain Eukaryota; kingdom Viridiplantae; phylum Streptophyta; class Magnoliopsida; order Solanales; family Solanaceae; genus Przewalskia; species Przewalskia tangutica. Next base: position 123,966,136 of record CM056722.1, read on the forward strand.
GCTATGTATGTATGCTAGAAGTAGGTGGGAAGTACGATAAGAGAAACATTTTAGGCCTTGAATGGGAGTAAATAGCGTTGGTGCACCCTTGGGATCTGTTTTCTTGGTTGACAATGATGGATGGGTATGTGAGTGCGATATCTTAGGGTCATAAGTGGCATAATAAGGTTCCATTAATTGTAAGTACGAGGAGTATTAGATTGACTCCAAAGGAACATTCGGGGACGAATGTTTCTAAGGGGGGAAAATGTTACACCCCGTAAATTCAAGAGGATAAGTAAAGAACGCGAAAGGAAATAAGATTTGAATTTGGAAACTTAGGTTGGCAAAAGGTTGTGGGCAGACTTTCAGTCAACTTTGGAGCGGTATATCTCCTAGTTCTTTAGGAGTTTTGAGGAGTTTTAAAAGACTAGTATGAAGTTTGTTGAGTCTAGTTTCCAACGCAACAAACCACTCGTCGATTGGACATCGGGGTAGGAAGTTACGGGCGTTGGAAGTTCTGTGGGCTGACGCAGATGACAGATTTCCCCAGCAGGCGTCGCAGCGCCGCGGCGCCGATATTTCTGAAAATCCTCTGAGGTTGAAGAGCCGCGGCGCCGGCTGCAGGGCCGCGGCGCCAAGGCGGGATTTTTACGCGGAAAGGGGCGAAAAACAGGGGATATTTTTTATAGAAGGCCTATGGGAGGGTGACAAGTGTCCCTCCCATCTTTTTGACCAAGGGAGGGTCTTATTTTAGGACCAAGTCTTCAAGACTTGGCCATTTGCAAGGGTTTCCTTAAGAAAAATTCCTCTCCTCTCTCTCAAATTGATGAACCCCGGTGAGATTTTTGGAAAGGCTTCAAGAAGGAAAAGTGTTGGCAAGCTTGTAGAGGATTCGTGTGGGTAATTTTAAAGTGAAGAAGATTTCGGAAAGAGGGCTTCTTGAGGTAAAATCTTCACCTTCTTGTGTAAATGAAGATTTCAAGTTATAGTAGTTAAGAAATGAGCATGTGGTAGTTATATTAAAGTTTGAAATGATTTGGATCTTGTCGTCTTGTTGAAAACCGAAAATGGGCATGTTAGCCACTCATGTTGTAATCAATTCGGTTGTTAGCTATAAATCATTGCATGTTATAAATAGGAGGGTATATAATTGGTTATGATTTATATAACATGTTGGAATAACGAGTTGGATTAAAAGGAAATTGATAAATGTTGTGATATTGTAGTCGAATGTGGCTTGGAATTATTGGATTGTTTTGTATTATTGTGGGGCAGAATTTTACGCGTCCTGTAAAGGCGTGTAATCCCCTTTTGGTTAGCTGAATTGTTGTGCCTTAAATGCGGCGTTTGGTTATTGAATTCGGACCTTGAAAAAGGTGGAAAAGTACGTAGAAACAAAGGAGGTGCTGTCCAATTTTTCCCGTAGAACAAGGGACTTTACATTAGAATATTCTGCGTTGAAGCTAGAAGCTAATAGACGTATTATGGTCATTATAGGTTGACCTCTACGGACGGCATATTGGACTTGGCAAGTGGATTAAACAGAAGAGGTATGTGGAAACTTTCTTATCTCTTGAGCATGAGTAGTTATAACTGTATGGTACGGTAGACGTACGTCATTTAAATAAGGTAAGGTCATTTGATATACTTGACTTGTTTTAAAGATGCATAGTCGGTTGAGTTAGAGGATTAACTCATTTGTCCTTAAGGAAAGGTTATAAGAATGGCTTATTCTAATGGGGTAGACAAGGACTTCTTGATGTGAAAAAGTATAGAATACTTGATTTGACAATATTGATTCTGGAACCATTATAAAGATGAGAACTTGTTTTCTAAGTTAAGAATTTTGTCTTCTAAAGTAAAGAGACTTGAAGCATTTTGAAAGTTGTGTAACTTGATTTGAAGTACAAGTCTCTTGGTCATAAAAAGAACGAAGTTGTCTAAGACATAAGGAGTTATAATGGCTTTATGGGAGGTTAGTTATGACGGCCTTATGAAAGGATAAGATTGTGTTAGTTTCTAAAACATAAAGTTTGTATAACGGCTTTATGGGAAGTTGGTTATAATAACTTTATGGAAGGTTAAAAGAAATGGGTTTTCTCGAATAAGGTAAACCTAGATTAAAGAATTGAAACTAAGAAGGGCAATTTGATTTAAAGGCATCAATTGCTTGAAGTTTAAAATGAGGGTCAATTGGTTTAGAAGCCCGAAGCATATTTCTAAAAGTATAGTGACTTGTTTGAAATGTAGGTAAGCCTTGATACTACGGGTGTTAGTATCTTGGGGTCTTATGTGAAAAAGGGATCTTTGGAAAGAATAGAAATACATAGTACTTTGGGTTGAATCTCCCCGGACTTGTTAAGTAATATGAAAAGTGCCTTAAGGTCATAAAATGAGATCCATTTTGTATGTTAATGAAAGTTTAAAGAAGTTATGAATTTACTTGGAGCGTCGAAGCGGTGATGTGGGATTCACGGGTATGCTTCCATTGTCTTATTGTGAACTTACTTGGGCGTCAAGCGGTGATGTGGGATTCCACGGGTATGCTTCCATTGTCTTATTGTGAACTTACTTGGACGTACCGACAGTGATGTGGGATTCCACGGGTATGCTTCCATTGTCTTATTGTGAACTTACTTGGACGTACCGACAGTGATGTGGGATTCCACGGGTATGCTTCCATTGTCCTAGTATGAGCTTACCTGGACGTACCGGCAGTGATGTGAGATTCCACGGGTATGCTTCCAGTGTGGTTGATCCTTGGACATACGTACGATGAGGGATTCCGAGGCATGCGCCTTGGACATGCTTACGATGAGGGATTCCGAGGCATGCGACCAGGATGCGGGTTAAATTCCCGGATACGATTACTACTCCATGGATTAGCTCTCCATGAAGACATGTACCCGAGATGAGGGATTCCACGGGCATGTATATATGATTGTTACGCCATGGATTAGCTCCCCATGAAGTCATGTACGAGATGAGGATTCGGGCATGAGATATATATAGGTATATATGTGTTGTATGTGTGTCTGTAGACGGTGAGGTAGGATGCCAGGCGCGTCACATGGTTAGATTTTACACCTAGCGGTCGGAAGTGATGGGAATCACGGGCGCTTTGATATTTGAGGGTGTGTTCGTAGCCGGTGTGACTATCGTTCATATGTTGAAACAGTGTATAAGGTAAAAAGCGACTTTCATTTCTTCCATCAGTATGAGCATGGTGTCTTTAATTGGGTTATCATATATGTCTTGGTATTTTTACTATTATGATTTAAATTACGTACTTTCGATTTTGCATACTTGGTACATATTTTACCGACCTCCGGGTGCGTTCATGCCGCAGTTGAGTACATAGCTTGGCGATCCGCACTCTTAGGATCACTGTTCAGTTCTTGGAAAGCTCCATTTCTCCGGAGGCTTTGTCTTTTGGTACGGTTCCCTGAGGTTGTAGACTTTTGTGCATTCAGGGGTATGGCGGGGCCCTATCCCGTCGCAGTTGTTATGTAAACTCTTAGAGGTTTGTAGTCATATCTTGTGGGTCACTTATAAAAAAAAAAAATTGAGGTAACTGCTTTTGGATTTGTTTATATCCAAGGAGGTAGCCTTATCGGTGTCACGACCCGATCCCGGGCCCGTGACTGGTGCCTTACCCCGGGCACCCTAGTGATACAACATCAGAGAAAATCAGCGGAAATAAAAACTTAAACATGAAACAAGAGATAAGATAGTAAAACAGGCCAACCAAACGGTTACCTTCCAATAAAATATATACAAATCTTTCAAACCGAACAGTTTAATCCTTTTACAACCCTGCCCACAACAGTACTACAGACCTCTAAGAGTTTTTATACAACATGACGGGACAGGGCCCCGCCATACCCCTGAATGTACAAGAACCTACAACTCAGGGTAACATACCAAAAGATAAGCCTCCGGAGAAACGGAGCTTCAACCGAATCGTGATCCTATGGCGAGGATCAACAACCGATGTACCTCTACTGCGGCATGAGCAGCCCCCAAGGAGGTCAAGACAAATTACCAAGTATGTGAAACTGAAAATACTGTACCTATTCAACACGTCCTCACCCCGTCGCCAACCCGACCCTCCGTCGCCAAACACTTGTTCTCCCGACCCGGAACATTCTTACCTATTCAAGTCCAGAAAGCTACCACTTTCATCTTACACAACTCACGGAATTATCCCACAATACATTTATACGCAAACAAAGTATTTCGACAAAGACTAACCGTAAAATCTTTTATTCAAGCTGGCCTTACATCTAAGGTCTCAACGTGTAATATTCTAAGGTTCATACCTTCCCTGTCCCCACACTTATTCTTTCAACTATCCATGTCTCTAAACCACAATATACACAATGCTATCTGTACATAGTACTCAACATACAATCATCGTATCAAGCATGCAAAACTCTAGAGGGTTAAGGATATACCTGAAACATAGGCGGTTCAAAGGACCGCTAAAACTGGGAACTTCCACCGCGACCTCTGCCGTGGCCTGCCGGTGTATGAACATCCTGCCTAGCTATGGAAGGTGAAGAACCCGCAACTGATCTCGTAGTCTGTGCTATCCTACCAGTGCTACCCCTGGTCGGACAGTCTCTCGCCAGATGGCCCTGTTGGCCGCAAGAATAACAATCTCCCAAGTTAGTACGACACTCTCCCTTATGAAGTTTTCCACGCGGCGCGAGACAAGAGGCGACCTCATCCGCGAGCATTCCTATTCCTGAAAATCAAACACAGGAGCCACGACTGCTCCTGAATATCCGAAGGTCCGGCGGCTGCGGAGGACCACTCAGTCTTGGCGGAGGTACATAACTAGTCTCTTCTGAGGCGGTCCGCCTCGAAAGTTATCAAAGGACCCCTGTTCGGCCTCTTCGCCGATCTTGGTCATTCGCCGACCTCTCGCTCCTCACATCCAAGTGCATAAACCTGCATGCGGGCAATGTCCATGCCCGGCTGAAGAGCTACACCGAACAAGCCTCTGCCAAGTAGTCATCGAGCCCGGTGACGTAGCGGTGCACTCTGTCCTCCATACTGGCTACTAACGCGGGACATACGAGCCAATGAGTCGAACTCCACATTGTACTCCCGAACCGTCGCGCTCGCCTCAACACCAAAAATCTGTCGGCCCGAGCCCTCGCCGTGCGTGGAGGCAAGAAATGTGCAAGAAATGCCTCTGAGAACTCGTTCCATACGGCTGGAAGTGCATGCTCTCCCGACAACTCACGAATCAAACGATCATTGCGGTATCACGCGGCCGATGTGAACCAAGACCACCGACTCGGTCTCGAAGCCTTGATCACTCTCGCGATCCGTTGTATCGCTCGGATGAACTCCTGCGGATCATCCTCGTGCCTTGACCCGTAGAACTGGCGGCTCTGACTCGAAAGTCCGTAGCCTCAAACTATCCGATCTCGGGTGAACCACGGTGCTACCGGGCTGCTGCGTCCAAATTTATCTCATGTCGGCCACGATCCCGGCGATGGCGCCATCTCTTTGTAACCCATCTCCTCTGCTCCAGTGTGGGGCGGAGGCTCAGTCGTGGTCTCAGCACCCACCGCCGCGCTCTAAACTCTACTGGCCGGGTGGCATCGCAAAACTCGTCGTCTGCGCACTATCTCGTAAAGACCGGCTGCGCCACGTGCTCCTCTGTATCTTACCAAAGACTCCTCGATCTTGCCTATCTGGGCCAGGTTGCCTTGCGCGGAGGCATAATCGTAAAAGCGAAATGCGTCGAGAGGGTCCAACTTATAACATAGCTCAAGGCGATCTCGGAATGAGAAGAATGGAAACTAACCCTAAATGTCCTGCGACCTCCACGATTATAGATGTGGCGCGCACACATCGATAATCAAGACTTACTGACACGATGCGTAGACACTTTCCGAGGATTAATCGCTTGATACCACTTTGTCACGACCCGATCCGGGCGTGGTCGTGCCTTACCTCGCACCTGGTGATACAACATCGAGAAAATCGAAAATAAAACTTAAACATGAAACAAGAGATAAGATAATAAAAGCAGGCCAACCAACCGGTTACTTCCAATAAAATATATATACAAATCTTTCAAACCGGTCAGTTTAATCCTTTTACAAACCCCGCCTACAATAGTACTACAGACCTTAAGAGTTTTATACAACATGACGGGACAGGCCGCCATACCACGAATGTACAAGAACCTACAACTCGTGGTAACATACCAAAGATAAGCCTCGAGAAACGGAGCTTCCTAACGAATCGTGATCCTATGAGCGAGATCAACAACCGATGTACCTCTACTGCGACATGAACCCCCGAAGGAGAGTCTGACAACAGTACCAAGTATGTGGCGAAAATCAGAAATGAAATCATAGCTCTATATAAGCGTGAGACATGTATGATAACCAAACTCTGATCCATAATAGAAGCGATGCATGTATGTCGGGACTCACGCCTCCGAGTCATCACTCAAATATAACTATGGGTCTCACGCCTCAACATCAATCATGCGTGGAATACCTTCCTCATCGCGATCATGATATAATAACACCGAGTACATATGAACGCCAAGTCCTACGAGTCGCAAACCGTGCAGACCAATGCGAAGGCTAACTACCGATACCAGTCATACTAACAATACTATACAACCAAACCACGGTCGTCACGGGGCAAGTACGAAAGCCGACTACCAGATACCAAGGCCGTGTCACGTAGTTGACCGGGGCAAGTACGAGGGCTAACTACCAGATACCAAGGCCGTATCACGAGACTCCGCCGCGAAGCTGATACGGGGCAAGTACGAAAGCCGACTACCAGATATCAAAGCCGTATCACGAGACTTCGCCACTAAACTGAACGGGGCAAGTGCGAGGGCTAACTACCAGGTACCAAGGCCGAATCAGCCACGAGACGGGCAAAGCCGACCACCGGATACCAAGGCGAATCGGCAAGAAACCTCATGGAGATCTAGTCCGTGGAATAACACTATCAACGTAGGCGTGCGGTGGAATTCTCCGTCCGCCGATGCGTCCAAGTAATATCATAACAAATCAGCCGCCCTCCATTGAGAGACGCCGGTATAGAAATACAATACTAGCACGACAAGGCTATCACACGCAAACCATACACAACTCAAGGTACTTTCATTTTATGCCAAAGTCGGGTTTTTAACCCCAAAGTACTACGTACGTTAAATCTTTTTAAAAGATCCATTTCTTTTACAAAGGTCACCCGATACCATGATATTAAAATAGAGCGACTAACATTTTAAGTAAACCAAAACAACTTCCATACTTTCCTTTAAAACCAAATTAAGGCAATACCATGCCTTCTTTTAGACCAAAACACTTCTCCTTTTTAAAGTCAAGTTACCACTTTAAAACCAATGATAAAACCACTCTTTTGTTTTCATAAAGTCGTTATAACTAACTTCCCATAAAGCTGTTATAACACTTTATGTTTTAAACCAATTTAAGACAAAACAATGTCTTTCTTTTTAAGAAAAATTCTTCAATTCCTCAAGTCTTTCTTCTTTTAGAAACCAAGTTCCTTACTTTGAAAATTTAAGAAAATTAATGCTTGTTTATACTGATTCTCATTAAAGCAGCCATGATCTAGGAAATGTAATACAATTTTGTCTTATCTTAGCTTCTATGCGGAAGGAGGTTTCTACTGGTTTTAATATAATAACTTATTCTCATTTCCGAAATCAGTAAAACATTATTCTTTTAAAATTCAAGTACTCATTACTCACGAATGAGGTTTCACACTTTAACAGACTTTAAATTAATTCAATTAAGTCAAGTCTCTTATCTTTCTAAAATCAATAAACCATTCCTTTTATCTTACTTAAGTCGTTATACCTAACTTCCCATAAAGCTAGTATAACTCTTAAGCTTTCAAAACCAAGTATTACTCTTCTTTCAAAAACGGTTCTTAATCTTTTGAAATACTTCAAGATTCTTATTATTCAGGCTTAAGTCAAAAGACATTACCGTAAAACAACGTTCAGTTAATCACATGTACGTCTACCGTACTATATATATATTCTTTTAAAATATCATGCTCAAGAGTATAGGAAGAATCACATACCTCGCGACGATTATCGACTATTAGCAAAAGCTCCAAATCTTGTAATCCTGCTAGCCTTGTCCACCTTTCAAGTAGAACACGCTACTCGCAAAGGCTTCAACCTATAATCGTTATACAATTCTATCAATGTCTAGACTACTCGTGGAATAAATGCGGATACAAGATTCTACGGAAAATTGGGCGACCTCCCTGCCGTCAAGCTTCACAGCTCATCAGAATACAAATCCTATGTAAGTACAATCAATTCCCTTCTTATATACCTTCCTTGTATATAACTTATACTTAATTCTTATACTTCAACAGTATGTAAACTCTTATTACAAAAGAAGGTCAAGAGTATTTACCTCGATAAGCCCAAAATTATCCAAGTTAAATGTCGATCCTGAGCGACGTTTAGCTCCTACTCTGGGCGCTCCAACCCGCTCCAAACAACCCTTAGAAGTTCCCAAACAACTTTTACTTAGCACTTCAACCAACTATGAAGATTTTCCTTAGGGTTTCGTTTTGAGACTAAAAGGACATAAGGTAGTATTTCCGGGCTCTACGTATAGAGGTAACTTTTGGAATACTACAAGGTATAAGGCTAAGGTATTTTGGAATAGTAACAATACTTGGAGAATACTTTCTACCAAGGGGGGGGGTGTATTTTATGAGAACAACTCAAGGTAGGGAGGGGGTACCTCTTAGCACCACTAGGGAGAGGGTACCTCTGGCCAAGGCTTTCTCAAAGTGGGGAGAAGGCTTGGACGAAAACTTACAACGGGGGAGAGGGGGATTTTAATACTTAGAAGTTTTTGTGGATGAAGAAGTCTTCACAGCCGGGTATTTATAGGAGATCAATGACCAAGATCAAGCTGGGGCAAGTGGAGGCCAAGATTTGCCCTGTGCACCCTAACCCTACTCCACAATTCCTCACAAACATTGACCCATGGATTAGGCCATAAAACATGCCACGAAATGGGCACCAATTCGCCACTTGATCGCCACTGAGGGTGACAAGTGTCGCCTCTCGTTGGTCCAAAATATTTCATCTCTCGAAAAATCCGCAAAATAATAAATGACATAGCCGTAATTTTCCTTCGCAGTTCGGAAAACGTTCCAAAAAAACGATTCTTTCTGGGTTGTGCACAAATTTCACTCTTGCTTAACTTAAGGCTCAACTTTTGACGCACGCCCTCACGCACATACTCGAAATACTGTATAACATTCTCCTCCTTAGAAACATTCGTCCGAATGTTCCTTCTCGATACGTATAATGATATGTTCATCTTAACTTAAACCATTACAATGCCACACCGCCACAAAATAACACACGCGCAAATATTCTATCCAAGTCCACGAGGAATCACCTCTAGTATTACAAAAGCTCCTCCCAAGGTCTAAAAGATATCCCCTTCGCACCTTCACTTCACAACAAAATGACTTCTTTATTCCGCTAACCCACGCTTACTTCTTTCCTTACTCGTCATCGCTCGAACACTTGAACTCTTCTAGTATGTACCATACTGGTCATTACTCAGTTCCCAAAATTTCTCGAGCCACTACTCCAAACTTGGTCATCTTACTAGCCTCGATCTTCTTTAAGGCCATTCCCGCCTTCACGATCCGCTCAGTCGAACATATCCATGAACTCATATGATGGTCATCTAAACTGGGCCTAGCACCTCGTGACCTTACCACCGCGGGACCACCTAATCGACCCCATCTTATCCGGCTACGGGTTGACCCGCAACACGCCTCAACCCGACCTCCGCCGCCAAACACTTGTTCTCCGATCTTAACATTCTTACCTATTCAAGTCCGTAAAGCTACCACTTTTATCTTACACAACTCACTAATTATCCCACAATACATTTATACGCAAACCAAGTATTTCGACAAAGACTAACCGTAAAATCTTTTATTCAAGCCGCTTTACATCTAAGGTCTCAACGTAATATTCTAAGGTCCATACCTTCCCCGTCCCCACACTTATTCTTTCAACTATCCATGTCTCTAAACCACAATATACACAATGCTATCTGCATAGTACTCAACATACAATCATCAGACAAGCATGCAAAACTCTAGAGGGTTAAGGATATACCAAACATAGGCGTTCAAAGGACCGCTTAAATCTGGAACTTCCACCGCGACCGCTCGCTGCGGCTCACGGTATGAACATCCCGCTTAGCTATGGAAGGTGAAGAACCCACAATCGATTCAGAGTCAGGTTATCCTACCAGCTACCCTCGGCCTGACAGCCTTCGCCACGGCCCCCGCTGGGCCGCAAGAATAACAATCTCCCTGCTAGTACGACACTTCCCTTATGAAGTTTTCCACAACGCCACACCGAGACAAGGGCGACCTCATCCGCGAGCATTCCTATTCCCCAAAATCTAAAACCCGGGAGCCCGACCGCCTCAATATCCCGGCGTCCCGAAGGCCGGAGGACCACTGCAGATCGCGGAGGTACATAACCAGTCACAGGCGGTCCGCCTCGAAAGTTATCAAAGGACCTCCTGCTCGCCTCTTCTCGCTGATCTCGTCATTCCGCCGACCTTCCGCCTCACATCCAAGTGCATAAGCTCGCATCCGCAATGTCGATGCCTAACAAGAGCTACACCTGAACAAGTCTCTGCCAAGTAGTCATCGAGCCCGGTGACGTAGCGGTGCACTCTTTCCTCCATACTGGCTACTAACGCGGGGACATACCGAGCCAATGAGTCGAACTCCACATTGTACTCCCAAACCGTACGCCCGCTCTGCCTCAACACCAAAAATATGTCAGCCCGAGCCCTCACGCCTCGCGAGGCAAGAATGTGCAAGAAATGCCTTGAGAACTCGTTCCATACGCCGAAGTGCATGCTCTCCCGACAGCTCCACGAATCAAAACCGGCCGATCGCAGATCACGCAGCCGATGTGAACCCAAGACCACTGACTCGGTCTCCGAAGCCTTGATCACTCATGATCCAGAATCGCTTAAGAACTCGCGGATCATCCTCGTGCCTCGACCCATAGAACTCAAGCGGGCTACAACTCGTAAAGTCCTAGCCTCAAACTATCCGATCTCGTGAACCACGGTGCTTCGAATCGCTGGCCCAGCCTATCCTCATGTTCGCCACGATCCCGCCAGAATCGCCATCTCTTTGTAACCCATTCTCCTGCTCCAGTGTGGGACCGAGGCTCAGTGCTGTGGTCTCAGCACCCGCCGCGGCTCTAAACTCTCTGGGTGGCGGCATCGCAAAACTCACCGCCTCAAGCACTATCTCGGGTAAAGACGGCCCGCGCCCCGATTTCCTCAGATCTTACCGAAGCTCGGCCGCTTTGCCTATCTGGGCGGGTTGTTTAGCGGAGGCATAATCGTAAAATGAAATGCGCTGAGGTCCGACTTATAACATAGCTCTAAGGCACGATCTCGTAATGAGAAGAATGAAACTAACCTAAATGTCTCAGCGACCTCCGATTATAGACGTGGTGCACAACACATCGATAATCAAGACTCTACTAGACACGGTTCAGACACTTTCCGAGGATTAATCGCTCGATACCACTTTTGTCACGACCGATCCGGGCGTGATCGTGCCTACCGGGCACCCTAGTGATACAACATCGAGAAAATCAATGGAAATAAAAACTTAAACATGAAACAAGAGATAAGATAATAAAGCAGGCCAACCAACCTTACGCTTCCAATAAAATATATATACAAATCTTTCAAACCGAGCAGTTTAATCTTTACAAACCACGCCACAATAGTACTACAGCACTTAAGAGTTTTTATACAACATGACGGGACAGGGCCCCGCCATACCCCTGAATGTACAAGAACCTACAACTCAGGGTAACATACCAAAAGATAAGCCTCCGGAGAAACGGAGCTTCCCAACGCTGAACTGTGATCCTATGAGCGAGGATCAACACTGGTGTACCTCTACCTGCGGCATGAACGCAGCCCCCCGAAGGAGGTCGATAACAGTACCAAGTATGTGAAATCAAAATATCAGAAATGAAATCATAGCAGTCTATATAAAGCAGGAGACATGTATGATAACCAAACTACAGTCCATAATAGAGAAGCAGTCATGTAAGTCAGGGACTCACGCCCTCAGAGTCATCACTCAAATATAACTATGGGTCTCACGCCCTCAACATCAATCATGCCCGTGGAATACCTTCCTCACTGCCGGCAGTCTATGATATAATAACACCAAGGAGTACATATGAACACCAAGTCCTACGTAAGTCATAAAACTGACGGCAAGTACGAAGGCTAACTACCAGATACCAGAGTCATACTAACAATACTATACAACCAAACCACGGAGCTGATACGGGGCAAGTACGAAAGCCGACTACCAGATACCAAGGCCGTGTCACGTAGCTGACCGGGGCAAGTATGAGGGCTAACTACCAGATACCAAGGCCGTATCACGAGACTCACGCGAAGGCGTCGAGCACGGTAAGCACAGCCGACTACGGATATCAAGGCCGTATCACGAGATTCGCCACTAAACCGAACAGGCAAGTGCGAGGGCTAACTACTGTGTACCAAGGCGAATCAGCCACGAGACGGGCAAGTACGAAAGCCGACCACCAGATACCAAGGCCGAATCAGTAAGAAACCTCGGAGATCTAGTCCACGGAATAACACTATCAAGCGAGCGTGCGTGGAATTCTCCACACCGCCGGACGTCAAGTAATATCATAACAAATCAGCCGGCCCTCCATTGAGAGACGCGGCGGTATAGAAATACAATACTAGCACGACAAGGCTATCACACGCAAACATACACAACTCAAGGTACTTTCATTTTATGCCAAAGTCGTGTTTTAACCCCAAAGTACTACGTACGTTAAATTCTTTTTAAAAGATCCATTTCTTTTTACAAAGGTCACCCGATACCCGCAGTATTAAAATAGAGCGACTAACATTTTTAAGTAAACCAAACAGCTTCCATACTTTCCTTTTAAAACCAAATTAAGGCAATACCATGCCTTCTTTTTAGACCAAAACACTTCTCCTTTTTAAAGTCAAGTTACCACTTTAAAACCAATGATAAAACCACTCTTTTGTTTTCATAAAGTCGTTATAACTAACTTCCCATAAAGTTGTTATAACACTTTATGTTTTAAACAATTTAAGACAAAACAATGTCTTTCTTTTTAAGAAAAATTCTTCAATTCCTCAAGTCTTTCTTCTTTTAGAAACCAAGTTCCTTACTTTGAAAATTTAAGAAAATTAATGCTTGTTTATACTGATTCTCATTAAAGCAACCATGATCTAGGAAATGTAATACAATTTTGTCTTATCTTAGCTTCTATGCGGAAGGAGGTTTCTACTGGTTTTAATATAATAACTTATTCTCATTTCCGAAATCAGTAAAACCTTATTCTTTTAAAATTCAAGTACTCATTACTCACGAATGAGGTTTCACACTTTAACAGACTTTAAATTAATTCAATTAAGTCAAGTCTCTTATCTTTCTAAAATCAATAAACCATTCCTTTTATCTTACTTAAGTCGTTATACCTAACTTCCCATAAAGCTAGTATAACTCTTAAGCTTTCAAAACCAAGTATTACTCTTCTTTCAAAAACGGTTCTTAATCTTTTGAAATACTTCAAGATTCTTATTATTCAGGCTTAAGTCAAAAGACATTACCGTAAAACAACGTTCAGTTAATCACATGTACGTCTACCGTACTATATATATATTCTTTTAAAATATCATGCTCAAGAGTATAGGAAGAATCACATACCTCGCGACGATTATCGACTATTAGCAAAAAGCTCCAAAGTACTGTAATCCTGCTAGCCTTGTCCACCTTTCAAGTAGAACACGCTACTCGCAGTACTTCAACCTATACTGGTTATACAATTCTATCAATGTCTAGACTACTCTGTGGAATAAATCTAGATACAAGATTCTACGGAAAATTGGGCAGCACCTCCCTACCCGTCAAGCTTCACAAGTCTACTGTAAATACAGTCCTATGTAAGTACAGTTCAATTTCCTTCTTATATACCTTCCTTGTATATAACTTATACTTAATTCTTATACTTCAACAGTATGTAAACTCTTATTACAAAAGAAGTTCAAGAGTATTTACCTCGATAAGCCCAAAATTATCCAAGTTAAATGTCGATCCTGAGCGACGTTTAGCTCCTACTCTGGGCGCTCCAACCCGCTCCAAACAACCCTTAGAAGTTCCCAAACAACTTCTACTTAGCACTTCAACCAACTATGAAGATTTTCCTTAGGGTTTCGTTTTGAGACTAAAAGGACATAAGGTTGTATTTCCGGGCTCTACGTATATAGGTAACTTTTGGAATACTACAAGGTATAAGGGTAAGGTATTTTGGAATATTAACAATACTTGGAGAATAATTTCTACCAAGGGGGGGGGTGTATTGTATGAGAACAACTCAAGGTAGTGAGGGTACCTCGGCTAGCACCACTCAGTGAGAGGCACTTTCTCAAAGGGGAGAAGGCTTGGACTAAAACTTAAAGGGGAGGGGATTTCAAGACTTAGAAGTTTTGTGGATGAAGAAGTCTTCACAAAGGGGTATTTATAGGAGATCAATGGCCAAGATCAAGCCAAGTGGGGGCAAGTGGAGGGCAAGATTTGCCCAAGTGCACCCTAACCCTACTCCACAATTCCTCACAAACATTGACCCATGGATTAGGCCATAAAATATGCCACGAAATGGGCACCAATTCGCCATTTTGACCGCCCACTTGAGGGTGACAAGTGTCGCCTCTCGTTGGTCCAAAATATTTCATCTCTCGGAAAAATCCGCAAAATAATAAATGACATAGCCGTAATTTTCCTTCGCAGTTCGGAAAACGTTTTCACAAAAACGATTCTTTTGGGGTTGTGCACAAATTTCGACTCTTGCCTAACTTAAGTCTCAAACTTTGCACGCACGTCCTCACGCATATACTCTGAAATACGGGTATAACATTCTCCTCTCTAGAAACATTCATCGAATGTTCCTTCTCGATACGATAATGATAAGTTCCTCTTAACTTAAACCGGTTGCAATGCCACACCGCCACAAAATAACACACGTGCAAATATTCTATCCAAGTCCACGAGGAATCACCTCTAGTATTACAAAGCTCCTCCCAAGGTCTAAAAGATATCCCTTCGCACCTTCACTTCACAACAAAATGACTTCTTTATTACGCTAACCCACGCTTATTTCTTTACTTACTCGTCGTCTGCTCGAACACTTGAACTCTTCTAGTATGTACCATACTTGGTCATTACTTGTTCCCAAAATTTCTGGAGCCACTACCTCCAAACTTGGTCATCTTACTAGCCTCGATCTTCTTTAAGGCCATTCCCGGCCTTCACGATCCGCTTCTGGTCGAACATATCCATGAACTCATATGATGGTCATCTAAACCTGGGCCTAGCACCCTCGTGACCCTACCACCTGGCGGGACCACCCAGAACTGACCCCATCTTAATCCGGGCTACGGGTTGACCCGCAACACGTCCTCAACCCGACCCTCCGTCGCCAAACACTTGTTCTCCCGACCCGGAACATTCTTACCTATTCAAGTCCAGAAAGCTACCACTTTTATCTTACACAACTCACGGAATTATCCCACAATACATTTATACGCAAACCAAGTATTTCGACAAAGACTAACCGTAAAATCTTTTATTCAAGCCGGCCTTACATCTAAGGTCTCAACGTGTAATATTCTAAGGTCCATACCTTCCCTGTCCCCACACTTATTCTTTCAACTATCCATGTCTCTAAACCACAATATACACAATGCTATTTGTACATAGTACTCAACATACAATCATCGTATCAAGCATGCAAAACTCTAGAGGGTTAAGGATATACCTGAAACATAGGCGGTTCAAAGGACCGCTAAAACTGGGAACTTCCACCGCGACCTGCAGCCGTGGCTCACGCCGTATGAACATCCCGCCTAGCTATGGAAGGTGAAGAACCCGCAATCGATCTCGTAGTCAGGCTATCCTACCGCTACCCACAGTCGGACAGCTCGCCGATGGCCTGTTGGCCGCAAGAATAACAATCTCCCAAGTTAGTACGACCTTCCCTTATGAAGTTTTCCACAACGCCACACCGAGACAAGGGCGACCTCATCCGCGAGCATTCCTATTCCCCGAAAATCTAAAACACAGGAGCCACGACTGCTCCTGAATATCCCGGGTCCCGGCGCGGAGGACCACTCAGTCTTGGCGGAGGTACATAACTAGTCTCTGCGAGGCGGTCCGCCTCGAAAGTTATCAAAGGACCCTGCTGTTCTGGCCCTCTTCTGCTGATCTTGGTCATTCCGTCGACCTCTCCGCTCCTCACATCCAAGTGCATAAGCCTGCATCCGGGCAATGTCGATGCCCGGCTGAAGAGCTACACCTGAACAAGCCTCTGCCAAGTAGTTATCGAGCCCGGTGACGTAGCGGTGCACTCTTTCCTCCATACTGGCTACTAACGCGGGGACATACCGAGCCAATGAGTCGAACTCCACATTGTACTCCCAAACCGTACGCCCGCTCTGCCTCAACACCAAAAATATGTCAGCCCGAGCCCTCCTCGTCTGTGGAGGCAAGAAATGTGCAAGAAATGCCTTTGAGAACTCGTTCCTTACGGCTGGAAGTGCATGCTCTCCCCGGGACAGCTCACGATCAAACCACGATCATTGCAGATCAAGCGCCGATGTGAACCAAGACCACCGACTGGTCTCAAGCCTTGATCACTATCATGATCTCGCCAGAATCGCTTGATGAACTCCTGCGGATCATCCTCGTGCCTTGACCAGAACTCGCGGGCTACAACTCGAAAGTCTCGTAGCCTCAAACTATCCGATCTCGGGTGAACCACGGGTGCTCTGAACTGGCCGTCAGCCTATCCTCATGCTGCCACGATCCCGGCGATCGGGCCATCTCTTTGTAACCCATCTCCTCGCTCCAGTGTGGGGTGGAGGCTCGTATCGTGGTCTCGGCCAGCATGCCGCGCTCTAAACTCTATCGGCCGGGCGTCGCAAAACTCGCCGTCAAGCACTATCTCGTAAAGACCGGGCTGCGCCGCATTTCTTCAGATCTTACCAGCAGCCTCACCGCTTGCCCATCTGGGCCGGGTTGCCTTGCGGAGGCATAACTGTAAAACGAAATGCGTCGAGAGGGTCCAACTTATAACATAGCTCTAAGGCACGATCTCGGAATGAGAAGAATGGAAACTAACCTAAATGTCTGCAGACCTCGACATAGATGTGGTGCACAACACATCGATAATCAAGACTCTACTGACACGGTCAGAGACACTTTCCGAGATTAATCGCTCGATACCACTTTTGTCACGACCGATCCGGGCCTGATCGGTGCCTTACCGCACCTAGTGATACAACATCGTAGAAAATCACGAAATAAAACTTAAACATGAAACAAGAGATAAGATAATAAAACAGGCCAACCAACCTTACCTTCCAATAAAATATATATACAAATCTTTCAAACCAACAATTTAATCCTTTTACAAACCCCGCCACAATAGTACTACAGCACTTAAGAGTTTTTATACAACATGACGGACAGGGCCGCCATACCTCAATGTACAAGAACCTACAACTCAGTAACATACCAAAAGATAAGCCTCCGAGAAACAGAGCTTCCTAACGCTGAATCATGATCCTATGAGCGAGGATCAACAACCGATGTACCTCTACCTGCAGATGAACGCACTTCAAGGAGGTCAAGATAACAGTACCAAGTATGTGAAATGAAAATATCAGAATGAAATCATAGTAGTCTATATAAAGCGAGAGACATGTATGATAACCAAACTACACCCATAATAGAAGCCATGTAAGTCGTGGACTCACGCCTCCGAGTCATCACTCAATATAACTATGGGTCTCACGCCTCAACATCAATCATGCCCGTGGAATACCTTCCACACCGCCATAGCCTATGATATAATAACACCAAGGAGTACATATGAACACCAAGTCCTACCGAGCCATAAAACCGTGACGGCAAGTAATGGCTAACTACCAGATACCGTGAGCCATACTAACAATACTATACAACCAAACCACTGAGTCGACACGGGCAAGTACGAAGCCGACTACCGGATACCAAGGACGTGTCACGAGCTGACCGGGCAAGTACGAGGCTAACTACCGGATACCAAGGTCGATTACGAGACTCGCAATGGCCGAGCACGTGGAAAGTACGAAGCCGACTACCAGATATCAAGGACGCGAGACTTCGCCACTAAACCGAACGGCAAGTCGCGAGGCTAACTACCGTGTACCAAGGCCGAATCAGCCACTTAGACGGCAAGTACGAAAGCCACCACCGATACCAAGGCCGACCAAGAAGAAACCTCACGAGAGCTAGTCCATGGAATAACACTATCAACGCGAGCGCATCTGCGGAATTCTCCGTCACTGCCGGTACGTCCAAGTAATATCATAACAAATCAGCCGGCCCTCCATTGAGAGACGCGGCGGAATAGAAATACAATACTAGCATGACAAGGCTATCACACGCAAACATACACAACTCAAGGTACTTTCATTTTATGCCAAAGTCCAGGTTTTAACCCCAAAGTACTACGTACGTTAAATTCTTTTTAAAAGATCCATTTCTTTTACAAAGGTCACCCGATACCCGCAGTATTAAAATAGAGCGACTAACATTTTTAAGTAAACCAAAACATCTTCCATACTTTCCTTTTAAAACCAAATTAAGGCAATACCATGCCTTCTTTTTAGACCAAAACACTTCTCCTTTTTAAATTCAAGTTACCACTTTAAAACCAATGATAAAACCACTCTTTTGTTTTCATAAAGTCGTTATAACTAACTTCCCATAAAGCTGTTATAACACTTTATGTTTTAAACCAATTTAAGACAAAACAATGTCTTTCTTTTTAAGAAAAATTCTTCAATTCCTCAAGTCTTTCTTCTTTTAGAAACCAAGTTCCTTACTTTGAAAATTTAAGAAAATTAATGCTTGTTTATACTGATTCTCATTAAAGCAGCCATGATCTAGGAAATGTAATACAATTTTGTCTTATCTTAGCTTCTATGCGGAAGGAGGTTTCTACTGGTTTTAATATAATAACTTATTCTCATTTCCAAATCAAGAAACATTATTCTTTTAAAATTCAAGTACTCATTACTCACGAATGAAGTTTCACACTTTAACAGACTTTAAATTAATTCAATTAAGTCAAGTCTCTTATCTTTCTAAAATCAATAAACCATCCCTTTATCTTACTTAAGTCATTATACCTAACTTTCCATAAAGCTAGTATAACTCTTAAGCTTTCAAAACCAAGTATTACTCTTCTTTCAAAAACGGTTCTTAATCTTTTGAAATACTTCAAGATTCTTATTATTCAGGCTTAAGTCAAAAGACATTGCCGTAAAACTACGCTCGATTAATCACACGACGCTCACCGTACTATATATATATTCTTTTAAAATATCATGCTCAAGAGTATAGGAAGAATCACATACCTCGCGACGATTATCGACTATTAGCAAAAGCTCCAAAGCATCAGAATCCCGCTAGCCTTGTCCACCTTTCAAGTAGAACACGGTACTCGCAGACTTCAACCTATACCGTTATACAATTCTATCAATGTCTAGACTACTCAGGAATAAATCTAGATACAAGATTCTACGGAAATTGGGCACCTCCCACCCAAGCTTCACAAGCTCATCAGAATACACCTATGTAAGTACATTCAATTCCCTTCTTATATACCTTCCTTGTATATAACTTATACTTAATTCTTATACTTCAACAGTATGTAAACTCTTATTACAAAAGAAGTTCAAGAGTATTTACCTCGATAAGCCCAAAATTATCCAAGTTAAATGTCGATCCCGAAATGACGTTTAGCTCCTACTCTGGGCGCTCCAACCCGCTCCAAACAACCCTTAGAAGTTCCCAAACAACTTCTACTTACCACTTCAACCAACTATGAAGATTTTCCTTAGGGTTTCATTTTGAGACTAAAAGGACATAAGGTAGTATTTCCGGGCTCTACGTATAGAGGTAACTTTTGGAATACTACAAGGTATAAGGCTAAGGTATTTTAGAATAGTAACAATACTTGGAGAATACTTTCTACCAAGGGGGGTGTATTTTATGAGAACAACTCAAGGTAGGGAGGGGGGTACCCTCGGCTAGCACCACTAGGGAGGGGGGGTACCCTCTCGGCCAAGGCTTTCTCAAAGGGGGGAGAAGGCTTGGACGAACACTTCCAACGGGGGAGAGGGGGATTTCAAGACTTAGAAGTTTTTGTGGATGAAGAAGTCTTCACAAAGGGGGGGTATTTATAGGGAGATCAATGGCCAAGATCAAGCCAAGTGGGGGGCAAGTGGAGGGCCAAGATTTGCCCAAGTGCACCCTAACCCTACTCCACAATTCCCTCACAAACATTGACCCATGGATTAGGCCATAAAACATGCCACGAAATGGGCACCAATTCGGCCATTTTGATCGCTTCACTTGAGGTGACAAGTGTCGCCCTCTCGTCGGTCCAAAATATTTCATCTCTCGAAAAAATCTGCAAAAATAATAAATGACATAGCCGTAATTTTCCCTTCGCAAAGTTCGGAAAACGTTCCGTCAAAAAAACGATTCTTTTCGGGGGTTGTGCACAAATTTCGACTCTTGCCTAACTTAAGGCTCAAACTTTTGTACGTACGTCCTCACGTACATACTCTGGAAATACGGGGTATAACAATCGGCTAACCTAATATTTATTTCATTATTAAGTTTGTGTATGTTCCGCTGATTATCTCTGATGTATACTGTGCGCGGGTAGGCACGATCGTGGCTTGGTCGTCGTGACATTTGTCACGACCCGCCTCGCCCGCGGATCGTGCCTTACCCGCACCCAAGTAGACATACATCGAGTAACCATCGAATATAAACTTGCAAACATGAAACAAATGTAAAATAAGAACGATTTATCCAAAGAAAAGTTGCCTTTCTGCATGTATATAAATACCAAAATTGACGATTCATCCCAACTTTAAAACAGGACTACAGACCTCTAAGAAGGTGTAAACACTATGACGGGACAGGGCCCGTCACACCCCTGAATGTACAAAACATCTACGACACCAGGGAGAACTGCATTAAAAGTCGAGCCTCCGAGAAATGGAGCTCACGACACGAGTAAAGATCCTAAGAATGAGGATCCACCACCGCTTCCCTTACTCGCGGATGAACGCACTCGAAGGAGGTCGCATAACAGTACCAAGTATGTGAAATCAGAAAGTATCGATATATATAATTATAACATTTTAAAACCAATTCACAAATATGCATTTAAACAACCAAGTTAACGCATATAGTGCTACATCATAAACAAGAGCAAAAATAGATATAATGTAACTGGTCTTTTCTAGGCCGCTAATGATCGAAGCAAGGCCAATCGCCCAAAGTATCATTATGCGAGCCTAATCCTGGAACTCCCGCAGTCCGCATAGGCCCCCTAGGCCCGCATGAGGTATTCCTCGCATCGGGGGTAGCTAACCCGCAGCATCGTCCTGGACTCCCGCAGTCCGCATGGCCACATAGACCGCATGAGGTATTCCTCGCATCGGCGTAACACACCGAGTGATCATCCGGAACTCCGCAGCCCGCATAGGTCTCATGGACCCGCGTGAGGTATTCCTCGTGACGGGGCGCTAACCCACGGATCGTAACAAGTCGTGAGGTGAGTGATATAATACTAACACAACGCTTATCGTTAAACAACATAAGCACAACAAGAATAACCTCCTTACCTGGCGTCACAAGAGACTAACCCACGTAGCATCAGAACATGTTTATCAAACCAACTTACCAGACCTTCAAACATCATTTCAAGCATTTGATAAACAAATAATTAAACCGTTTCTTATCTTTCTTAAGTCGTTATAGCTAACTTCCCATAAAGCTAGTATAACACTTAAACTTTTTATGAAAACCAAGTATTGCTTTTCTTCCAAAATGATTCATAACTCTTTTGAAATATTCAAGATTCTTATTAATTAGAACTCAAGTCCAAAGACATCAAAGTAAAGCCAAATTTAGTTTAACACACGACGCTCACCGTACTATATATATTTCACAAATATCATGCTCGAAGGGATAGGAAGAATCACATACCTCCTCGCTAAATCCACTTGCCAAGTCGGATATGTCACGCAGAGTGTCAACCTATAATAGTCAAAACACGCCTATCAACTTCTAGTTTACGCGGATTCTTCTAAGTAAGATTTCTCTTAGTCTACGAAAAATTGGGCAGACTCTCCCGTTTCTACTCAATTCTCCACCTTTTCAAGGCCGATAACATAGAACCAACATGCCATAAATAAGGCGGCTAATGATAATTTAAAGAAGGATCACACAAACGGAACGCGATTAACAATCTTCCCTTAACAACAACAATAATTAAAGAAGGATCACACGCCCAAACGGAACGCGATTAACAATCTTCCCCTTAACAACAACAATAATTAAAGAAGGGGATCACACGCCCAAACGGAACGCGATTAACAATCTTCCCCTTAACAACAACAATAATTAAAGAAGGGGATCACACGCCCAAACGGAACGCGATTAACAATCTTCCCCTTAACAATAATGTAAATACAGTCCAAAGTAAATACAATCCAAAGTAAATACAGTCCTTAAGTTGGGGTCCTTGGCCAACTTTTACAATTTTACTTATCCAATTACTTCATTAGTCTTCAACTTATATTCCAATCTTTATATAAGTTATAGTTTCTTTGTTGTTAACTTCTTAGTCAAGTAATTGATACATTTTTACCATTTTAATGGCTAATATGCCAATTCTCCTTTTAACATCTTAACAAGGTCCAAATATTTCCTTATATCTCATACTCCATAATATACTTCCAATATATGTATAATATCCAATATACATAATAATCAACTTCACAAAGAGGTTAAGGTTCATTACCTCAATTTAGCCCAAAAATATCCAAGAACTTAAAGTCGATCCTATGCAAGTTTTAGCTCCAAATCTTTGTGTTTCAAACTATCACAAGTCACCCTTAGAAGTTCCTAACCAACTTCTATTCAAGAATGAACTCCAAAAAGTGAAGAACACTAAAGTTCCAAATCTGCCCACTCTCGACTTTGTGAGGGTTTTTGAGGCTAGGGGTGTGAAATCTTGTCTAACTCTTGGTTAATAATCTTCCTAATACATTAAAGAAGAACACTTATAAGTTTAAGAATTTTTGGACAACATTTGCTCAAGAAAGAGGGGGTGGGACGAGAGCAACTAGGGAGGAGAGGAAAATATTTTCAAGTCTTGAAATGTTCTAAGTGTGGAAGATTTCATCAACTAGAGGTGTTTAAATAGGACAACCAAGGGGTAGGATTGAAACATGTGTATGGTATAGATTGTTTGTGTAGGTTCCTTTCTCCACTTGTCCCACAAATGTCATGCAAGACTTTGACCATTTGACTTGCCTACTAACTTCAAAAAAAACGTCCCATTGCCATGCAAATGCCATGCAAGACTTTGACTACTTGTCTTGCCCACTAGTCTTGAAAAAAAACGTCCACTATGTCCACTTGGGGTGACACGTGTCGCCCTCCTATTGGTCCAAAATATTTATCTCTCGGAAAAATTCCATAGTTGGTTAAAATATTGAAAACGTAAAATTTCCTTCACAAGGTTCGGAATATTTTTTCCGTCGGAAAACAATTCTTTCATTCTTACCCTAATTAGGGTTTATACATTCGTACGTACGTCCTTACATACATACTCTGAAACTATGGGGTATAACAATGGCGGAACGAGAACATGGAGGAGGTGACGTGGGAAGCAGAGGATGACATGATGAAGAAGTATCCTCACTTATTCCCTATACCTCCAGGTAACCCACTTTCCCACTTGTTAGTTTTAATTTGGCAATTATGCTTGAGTAATGTTGTGGCTATGTGGAGTGTTTTATTTGCGAGAGAAATAGTTAAGAGGGTCTTTGTCGATATCGTGATTTGAGTAAACCTAGAAGGAACATTCGGGACGAATGTTTCTAAGGGGGGGAGAATGTTATACCCCGTAGTTCTGGCCATACGTGTGAGAGCGTACGAAAGGGATTAAGACTTAAATTTTAAAACGACAGGTTGACAGATTGTTTCGGACGGGTTTTTGGTCAACATTGAGGTGGGTTATGACCCGTTACATTGAGAGTTCCTAGGTGTTTCAAAGGCCTAGTGCGTAGTTCGTTGAGTCTAGTTTCCAACGCAACCAACCGTTAAATCAATAGGACATCGAGTAGAAAGTTATAGAGTTACAAGTTCAGGCGCAATCGGACATAAATGTTTCGGGTCGAGCCAGGGGGGCGCGCCGGATGCGAGGGTCAGCGCGCGATGATCTGAGGATCGCTGAAGCGCAGTGCTGGCGCTGAAAGTTGCAGGAGTCGGCAGAGGTTTCAGCGCCGCGGCGGGTTCTGCGAAGTTGAGTGGAAAAAAATCTGAACTGTTTTGTTTTAAAAAAAGGTCATGGGAGGGTGACAAGTGTCCCCCCCCCCCCATCTGATTTTGCATGCACTACTTATTGACCAAGTCTTGAAGACTTGGTCATTCTTCAAGTTCTTGTCTCTCTCTAACGCTAAAAGCTCTCCCTTCTCTCTAGAATTTCAAGGGGAAATCTAAGCTTGAGGAAAATCTGAAAGTGTGGCAAGAAGGAAGCTTGTTGGCTAGCTTGTAGGAGTTATTGTGGTGCTGATTGTGGAAAGAAGGCTAGTGAATTTGTTGGAATATTTGGCTAAAGTTTTAAGGTAACAATTCCTTCTCTCCTTGTTGGTTTTTGGTGTTGCATGTGAAGAAGAAAGAATTTGTAGTTGAAAATATTGCTCTTAGATAAATTGCATGTAAGAAATATGGTTTGGATATGAAAGAATTGGATAAGAAGGTTATGTAAGCATGTTGTAGCCAAAATACTACCTTAAACTTGTTAGGTTTGTTGTTGTACATCAGGCAGAATTTTACACATCCAAGTTTAGGTGTGTAATCCCCTTTGAAATGTTTGGATTGTTGGGCCTTAAATGTGGCGTTGGATGTTGAATTCGGCCTTGAAAAAGGTGGCAAAGTATGTAGAAACAAAGGAAATGCTGCCCAATTTTCCATAGAATTTAGTGACTTTGAACTTGGAATATTCTACATTGAAACTAGAGGTTAATGAACGTATTATGGTCATTATAGGTTGACATACTACATACGGTATTTTGGACTTAGCAAGTGGATTGACCGAAGAGGTATGTGGAACTTTCCTACCTCTTGAGCATGAATAATTGTATCTATGTAGTACAGTAGACGTACAAAGGCTTTGGTATCCTTACTTGTTTTAATGATGTTTTAAGTCTTAAAGTTAAGGGACTTTGAGTGTTTGAAGTATAGGATACTTGTTTCGTTTAAAAGTATAAGTCCCTTGGATATAGGGAGATGTGTTTGACTAGTGTATAACTGTAATATAACGACTTTATGGGAAGTTGGTTGTATTGGCTTTATGGAAGGTTAACAAAGAAAGGTTTACTCAAAGTAAAACAAGTACGGATAAATGGTTTGAATTTGTGAAAGGCAAATTGTTTTTAATGCATTAATTGCCTAAGGTTTTTAAAGAAATGAAGTCACTTGATTTGGAAGCCTATTGTATTTCTAAAGATAAACGTGACTTGTTTTGAAAAGTTGTCGTGACTTGATATTACGGTTATTAGTATCTTGGGAGTTTTACATAAAAAGAAGTCATTTTCTTAAAAAGTTTAAGGAACGTGGTACTTGGGTTAAATTCCCGGATTTTCTTTTAAAATGACATGTAGTGCCTTAAGTAACTAAAATGAGAGGATGTACTAAAAATGTTATTACGAAGTTAGAAGATATTCTTAACTTGCTTACGTTATGATAAGCCGGTAGCGCTTATGTTATGTATGATAGTCGGTTGTGCTGATTTATGTATTATTATTATTAGTACTATTTATGTCATGGATTTGCTACCCATGATGCGAGTGCGGCGCTTGTACTCATCGCGGCTCACCGTCCACGGTGAAATAGTCCCATGCGAGGTGGATGACCTCATGCGGGTGAAATAGTCTCATGCGGGTGAAATAGTCCCATGCGAGGTGATGACCTCATGCGGGTCCACAGGACCTATGCGGGTGAAATACTCCCAGGAGTAGGATTGTGTTATACCCCGTATTTCCAGAGTATGTACGTGAGGGCGTACGTATTAAGTTTTTGCCTTAAGAATTGGCTTTGGTTCGAAATTTGGGCACAAGTGCCGAATAGAGTCGTTTTCTGACGAAACGTTTCCACAGCTTACGTTGGGAAAATTCCGGCTATGTCATTTAGTATTTTTGCGGATTTTTCCGAGCGACGGAACATTTTTGGACCAACGGGAGGGTGACACTTGTCACCTCGTTGGGCAACAAAGAGGAGGCTTGGCCTGGCCGATTGGCTCCTCTTTGTGCCTTGCTTTGTGGCTTGTTTTCGGAGTGTTTTGTGGAGTGTTTTGTGGGTGCACTTGGCTTGATCTTGGCCTTACACTTGCCTTACACATGGATGGATCTTGGCCATTGGTTGGCCTTTGCTTGGCCTATAAATAGCTCCCCTTTGTGAAGACTTTCTTCATCCACAAATTGTTCTAAGTGATAAATCCCTTCCCCTCCCTCTTGTAGACTCGCCCAAGAGCTCCTCTCCTCTCTTGTGAGCTAGCCGAGAGCCTCCTCCCCTTAGCCGGTGGTACACCCCCTCTAGTGGTGCTAGCCGGGTACCCCTATCCTAGTTACTTTAAGTATAATACCCTTTGTGGTATAGAAATACTCTCCTAGTAGTGTTATAATGCCCAAAAAGACCTTGGCCTTATACCTTGTTATATTCCAAAAGTTACCTCTATACGTAGAGCAGAAATACTACCTTTTAGTCTCAAACCGAAACCCTAAGGAAAATCTTCATTGTTGGTTGAAGTTTTGGAGTAAGTTAGTTAGAACTTCTAAGGGTTGTTTGGAGCGGTTGGAGCACTCGGAGTAGGAGCTAAGCGTTGCTCGGGATCGACTTTATACTTGGATAATTTTGGGCTTATCGAGGTAAACACTCATCGTTCTTCTATTGTAATTGGAAATTACATGTTTGAATATATAGTTGAAGTATACTATATATAGAACTATACTTAGTAATCGTGGCAATGTCTTTTGACTTAAGCTGAAGAATTAAGAATCGAATCGAATCAGAATTACATAGACTCTGACATGAGACTTGTGTAGTATTCTTGTGTAGTAGAATTCTACACGTCCAGGTTAGGCGTGTAAAACCCCCGGTTGGCTTCGTAGCCTCGATAGAAGGCGAGATTTGCGCTGTGTGGCGGAGTCGCCAATTTTCTGTAGATTATGGAGCGTTGAGATCTTGATGTTAATAAGCGCGCTGGCCTTATAGGTTGAAGTACTACGTGTGGAGTGATCCACTTGGCTTAAAGAGTAGCCGGCTTTGAGGTACTTGGGCGTTTTGCTATTAGTCGACAATCGTCGCGAGGTATGTGAACCTCTTCCTATCTCTTCTACAGCGTGATATGTGTGAACTATGTAGTACGGTAGACGCATACGTGTTAATTGTGTTTGATTGTTCTTAAAACATAAAGTGTTATAACGGCTTTATGGGAAGTTGGTTATAATGACTTTATGTAGGTAAGGAAATACTTTGTGGTTTTAAAAGGTAACTGATGTGAATTATAACTGGCTAGTTATAATAAAGAACTTGATGTATTTCAAAAGATTTATAAATCGTTTTGGAAGGGAGAGTAACACTTGGTTTTAAAAGGTTTTAAAAAGAGTTATACTAGCTTTATGGGGAGTTAGGTATAATGTCTTAAGAGAGGTAAAGAAAATGGTTTACTGATGTTAGAAGTTAAGAGACTTGATCTGATAAGATAAGAGACTTAACTTATTTGTTTTAATGTGAATGTTTGTGTGAAACCTCATTCGTGAGTAATGAGTACTTGGTTTTATTTAAAGGGATAATGTTTTACTGATTTGAAATCGAATGTATCGATGCACCATCGCAGCGTTAATAAAGGAAAATGTATTGAAAAATGATGAATTGTATTAAAACCAAGAGAAACCTCCATCTGCATAGAAACTAAGATGAGACAAAATGATATACATTTTCTAGATCATGGCTGCTGTAATAAGAATGTTGTAAAGAAGAATAACCTACTCTCACGTGAGACATATATTACTCAATTGTTCTAAAAAGGAATCAAGTGATTAAGTTTGGGAACTATGAAACCATTTGAAAATGAGAAGCTTGAGTAATTGAAACTAGGCAAACCGAACTTAGGAAAGAATGTTGTTACTTGATTTTTAAAAGGAATGTGGGTTGGTCATTCTAATACTACGTATCGGGTGACTTTTATAAAGTAATGGATCTCTTTTAAAAGAATTTAACGTACGTAGTACTTTAGGGTTAAAACCCGGACTTTGGCATACAATGAAAGTACTTTGAGTTGTGTGAAACTTGCCTATGCTGGTTGTTGTGAAACTTGCCTATGCTTGTTGTTGTGAAACTTGCCTATGCTTGAGATGAGAGCCTTTCTTTGTGCAAGTGTGGTATTTCGTATTACCGTCTCTCGATAGAGGCCGGTTGACTTGTCGAGAACTTACTGGGCGTCTTTGGCGGTGATGGAGAATTCCACGGGTATGTTTCCATTTTGATTCTTGTCTTGTTGTTGATGTCACATGGGCGTATCTACACCGGCAAGATTCGAGCGTCGCACGCGGCCCGGGTTGATTACCGATATATGGTTATTACTACAACGTGGGCGTGTCTACACCGTCGCAGATTCCGGGGCATGTGGCCATGCGGCGGTTGACCACCCAAGATATATCGAGGTTACATGGGCATGTCTACACCGGTGCGATTCGGCACGCGGCCACGCGGCCTTGTTATTATTGTTGCATCATGGACATGTCTACACCGAGGCGATTCCGGGGCACGCGCCATGATGCGAACATGATGGATGTATGGGCGTGAGACCCATAGTTATATTTGAGTGACGACTTTGAGGCGTGAGTCCCTGACTTGACTGCTTTATGTTGCGTACTGTATTTTGGTTATCATACATGTCTCCTGCTTTATATAGACTATTATGATTTCATTTACGATTTGACGCCACATACTTGGTACTGTTGTCGACCTCCTTCGGGCTGCGTTCATGCCGCAGTAGAGGTACATCGGCCGTGGATCCTCGCTCTTAGGATCTCATTTCGCCAGATTGAAAGCTCCGTTCCTCTGAGGCTTATCTTAGTATGTTTCCTGAGTTGTAGGTTCTTGTACATTCTGTGGTATGGCGAGCCACTGTCCGTCATAGTTGTTGTAAATCTTAAGTGTATTGTGGCGGTGGTTTGTAAAAAGGTTAAGCTGATCGTTTTTATGTATATACCAAGGCAATTTTGGTTGGCTTGTTTATTTATTATATCTCTTGTTTCATGACTCGTGTTTTATTTTCCGCTAGTTTTCTCTCGATGTTGTATCACTAGGTGCCAGGTAAGGCACCCGAACTGCCCGGTTCGGGCGTTACAAAGTGGTATCGAGCGATTAGTCCTCGAAAGTGTCTACGACCGTGTTCAGTAGTCTTGATTATCGGTGTCAGGCACCACATCTATAATCGTGAGGCTATAGGACATTTAGGATTGGTTTCTATTCTTCTCATTCCGAGATCGTGCCTTAGAGCTGTATTGTAAGTTGGACCCTCCGGCGTGTTTCGTTTTACGATTATGCCTGCGAAGGCAACGAGGCCCAGGGCAAGGCGGCGTAGGAGGCGCTAGTGGATTCAGAGAGCACGAGGCGCAGCCCTGGCCAAGACTGAGTAGTGCTTGAGACGGCGAGTTTTGCGCCGCCAAAGACCAATGAGTTTAGAGCCGCGGCGATGGCTGCCGAGACTACAATACTCGAGCCTCCAGTCCCCACACCGAGCGGAAGATGGGTCACAAGAGAGATGGCGATTATCGCCGTTGTTGCCGATATGAGATAAATGGGCCGACGCAGTTCAGCCTAGCCCAAAGAAGACTGTAGAAGGCACCCGAGGCGATTTGAGGCTACGGATTTCTTAGTTCAGTAGCCCGCTTTGAGTTTTACTGGTCGAGGCGGAGGATGATCCGCAGGAGTTCATCCGTCGATTCTGAAGGATCATGCGGGTGATCAAGGCTTCAGACCGAGTGCGTGACATTTGGTTCGTCGGCCGCGTGATACCGCGATCGATTGGTTTGACTCGTGGAGCTTTCGGGAGAGCATGCACTTCCACCGTTTGGGGCGAGTTTTCGGGGCCTTCCCGGCACATTTCTTGCCTCCACAAATGAGAGGGCTCGCCGATGATTTTTGATGTTAAGCGCGCAAGCGTCTGGGAGTACAATGTGAGTTCGACTCATCGTCTTGTATGTTCCCGCATTAGTAGCTAGTATGGAGGATCGAGTGCACCGATATGTTACAGGCTCGATGATTACCTAGCAGAGTTGTTCGTGTTTCTCTTGACCGCATGGACATTGCCCGCATTCGAGCTCATGCACTTGGGTGCGAGGCCTTGAGGTCGACAGGTGGACCGGCCAGCAGGTTAGGCCAAGACGGTCGGATATTTTGCGACTTCGAGGCGGACCGCCTCGGCAGACTAGTTATGTACCTCCGCCATTGCGAGTAGTCCTCCGCAGCCCGGGACCCTTAGGATATTCGGTGAGCTCGGGGCTCCTGTGCTCAGATGTTCGTGAGTAGGGTGTTGGCGGACGATCACCCTACCTCGGTGTGATCGATGTGGTAGACCGCATTTCGTAGAGTGTCGTAGTACGAGGAGCTTGTTATTCTTGCGCCATGAGGCCATATGACGGACCATCCGACCAGGGTAGCGGTAGGATAGCACAGACTACTGTGAGCGATTGCGGGCCACGGTAAGGTCGCGGTGGAAGTTCGATTTTAGCGGTCCTTGAACCGCCTAGTTTCAGGTATATCCTTAACCCTCTAGAGTTTTGTGTGTATTGATGTTGTTGATGTGTTTAATGATATGTTTGGATAGCTTTGTGCTAAAATGTGATTTAGAAACACAGTTAGTGAAAAGGGTAAGTCCCGGGTAGTGTGAAATGGAAGTGGTAGCTTTCACGACTGTGAGGTAAGATTGTTCGATCAAGAAACTAGAGAGTTGGCGCTACAGTGGGTCGGGTTGGGGCCATGTTGCGGGCCAACCCGCGTCCGTTTTGAGGAAGGGTCAGCTCTGGGTGGTCCCGCCAGGTGGCAGGGTCACGAGGGTGCTAGGCCCAAGTTTAGATGACCATCGTATGAGTTCGTGGATACGTTCGATCGTAATCGTGAAGGCGGGAATGGCCTTAGGGAAATCGAGGTTAGTGAGATGACCAAGTTTGGAGGTAGTGACTCGAGGGTTGGAAAGCGTTGTGAAGTGTGGTGCGGACACTAGAACGAAGTTCGAGTGTTCGTGGCAGCATCGCGAGAAAGGAGAAGTGAACGCGTGTTTTTTGTGACCAGTGTGGCATGATTGTTTTCGCACGATAGCGGTGAAGACTATCTGGCGCTGTTGTTTTGAGACCTTGAAGGAACATTCGGGACGAATGTTTCTAAGGGGGGAAGAATGTTATACCCCGTATTTCCAGAGTATGTACGTGAGAGCGTACGTATTAAGTTTTTGCCTTAAGAATTGGCTTTGGTTCGAAATTTAGGCACAAGTGCCGAATAGAGTCGTCACGTAAACGTTTCCCTGACCACGTTGGGAAAATTCCGGCTATGTCATTTAGTATTTTTGCGGATTTTTCCGAGCGACGAACATTTTTGGACCAACGGAGGGTGACACTTGTCACCTCGTTGACTGCAAAGAGGAGGCTTGGCCTTGGCCGATTGGCTCCTCTTTGTGCCTTGCATTGTGGCGTGTTTTGTGGAGTGTTTTGTGGAGTGTTTTGTGGGTGCACTTGGCTTGATCTTGGCCTTACACTTGCCTTACACATGGATGGATCTTGGCCATTGGTTGGCCTTTGCTTGGCCTATAAATAGCTCCCCTTTGTGAAGACTTTCTTCATCCACAAATTGTTCTAAGTGATAAATCCCTTCCCCTCCCTCTTGTAGACTCTCGTCCAAGAGCTCCTCTCCTCTCTTGTGAGCTAGCCGAGCCTCCTCCCCTAGCAGAAAGTACACCCTCTAGTGGTGCTAGCCGTGGGTACCCCTGCCTAGTTACTTTCGTATAATACCCCTTGTTGTGGTATAGAAATACTCTCCTAGTATTGTTATAATGCCCAAAAATACCTTGGCCTTATACCTTGTTATATTCCAAAAGTTACCTCTATACGTAGAGCCCGAAATACTACCTTTTTAGTCTCAAACCGAAACCCTAAGGAAAATCTTCATTGTTGGTTGAAGTTTTGGAGTAAGTTGGTTAGAACTTCTAAGGGTTGTTTGGAGCGGATTGGAGCACTCGAGTAGGAGCTAAGCGTTGCTCAGGATCGACTTTATACTTGGATAATTTTGGGCTTATCGAGGTAAACACTACTGTCCTTCTATTGTAATTGGAAATTACATGTTTGAATATATAGTTGAAGTATACTATATATAGAACTATACTTAGTAATCGTGGCAATGTCTTTGACTTAAGCTGAAGAATTAAGAATCGAATCAATGTAATTACATAGATCAGACATAAAGAGACTTGTGTAGTATTGCGTAGTAGAATTGTACACGTCCGTTAGGCGTGTAAACCCCGGTTGGCTCGTGGCCGCCTCGATAGAGAAGGAGATTTGCGCTGCGGGCGAGGGAGGCCGCCAATTTTCTGTGATTATGGAACGTTGAGATCTTGATGTTAATAAAGCGCTGCGCCTTATAGGTTCAAGTACTACGTGTGAGTGATCCACTTGGCTTAAAGAGTAGCCGGTTTGAGGTACTTGAGCGTTTTGCTATTAGTCGACAATCGCCGCGAGGTATGTGAACCTCTTCCTATCTCTTCTAGCATGATATGTGAACTATGTAGTACGGCAGACGCATACGTGTTAATCGTGTTTGATTGTTCTTAAAACATAAAGTGTTATAACGGCTTTATGGGAAGTTGGTTATAACACTTTATGTAGGTAGAAAATACTTTGTGGTTTTAAAAGGTAATCGATGTGAATTATAAATCGCTAGTTATAATAAAGAACTTGATGTATTTCAAAAGATTTATAAATCGCTTTGGAAGGAGAGTAACACTTGGTTTTAAAAGGTTTTAAAAAGAGTTATACTAGCTTTATGGGAGTTAGGTATAATGTCTTAAGAGAGGTAAAGAAAATGGTTTCATCATGTTAGAAGTTAAGAGACTTGATCCGATAAGATAAGAGACTTAACTTATTTGTTTTAATGTGAATGTTTGTGTGAAACCTCATTCGTGAGTAATGAGTACTTGGTTTTATTTAAAGGGATAATGTTTCTGATTTGGAAATCGAATGTGTATCGACAGCACCACGCAACGTTAATAAAGGAAAATGTATTGAAAAATGATGAATTGTATTAAAACCAAGAGAAACCTCCATCCGCATAGAAACTAAGATGAGACAAAATGATATACATTTTCTAGATCATGGTCAGTAATAAGAATGTTGTAAGAAGAATAACCTACTCTCACGTGAGACATATATTACTCAATTGTTCTAAAAAGGAATCAGTGATTAAGTTTGGGAACTATGAAACCATTTGAAAACGAGAAGCTTGAGTAATTGAAACTAGGCAAACCGAACTTAGGAAAGAATGTTGTTACTTGATTTTTAAAAGGAATGTGGGTTGGTCATTCTAATACTACGTATCGTGACTTTTATAAAGTAATGGATCTCTTTAAAAGAATTTAACGTCGTAGTACTTTGTGGTTAAAACCTGACTTGGCGTCTGATAAAAAGTACTTTGAGTCGCGTGAAACTGCCTATACCGGTTGTTGTGAAACTTGCCTACGCTGTTGTGAAACTTGCCTATGCTTGTTGTTGTGAAACTTGCCTGCTTGTTGTTGTGAAACTTGCCTATGCTTGTGATGAGAGCCTCTTTGTGCAAGTGTGGTATTTCGTGTTACCGTCTCTCGATGCAGGCCGGTTGACTTGTTGAGAACTTACTTGGACGTGCTGGCAGAGATGGAGAATTCCACGCGTATGTTTCCATTTTTAATTACTGTCTTGTTGTTGATGTCACATGGATATGTCTACACCGATGCAGTATTCCGGGGGCATGCGGCCATGTGGCCGGGTTGATTACCCGATATATGGTTATTACTACAACATGGACGATCTACACCGTCGCAAGATTCCGGCATGTGGCGTACGCGCGTGGTTGACCACCCGATATCATATTGAGGTTACATGGGCATGCCTACACCGGCGCAGATTCCGGTACGTGGCCACGCGGCCTTGTTATTATTGTTGCATCATGGACATGTCTACACCGAGGCGTGATTCCGGCACGCGCCGTGATGCGAACATGATGGATGTATGGCGCGAGACCCATAGTTATATTTGAGTGGTGACTTGAGGCGTGAGTCCACGACTTGATTTTTATGTTGCGTCAGTATTTTGGTTATCATACATGTCTCACGCTTTTTAAGCTATTATGATTTCATTTACGATTTGTGATTTCCACATACTGTACTGTGTCGACCTCCTTCGGCCGCGTCATGCCGCAGTAGAGGTACATCGGCCGTGGATCCTCGCCTAGGATCTCATTTCAGATTGAAAGCTCCGTTCCTTCGAGGCTTATCTTTGGTATGTTTCCCGAGTCAGGTGTTCTTGTACATTCGTGGTATGGCCCCGCCCCGTCCATAGTTGTTGTAAATCTTAGAGTGCAGAGTAATCGCCAGGCGTGGTTTGTAAAAAGGTTAACTGTTCGTTTTATGTATATACCGGGCGCAACGCTTTGGTTGGCATGTTTATTTATTATATCTCTTGTTTCATGACTGTGTTTTATTTTTCCGCTGGTTTTCTCTGATGTTGTATCACTAGGGTGCCCAGGGTAAGGCACGAATCTGCCCGGTTCGGGCGTTCTGATCAATGATACTACAAGTGGAGACCGCTTTGATCACGAGCCTCCTATTTTTATGCAAGAAAGTTTATACTTGTTACTCTCATTGTTAGTAAGGCAAGCATCTTGTATTTTGATTTTCATCCATGACTACAACTTATTTTAGACTTATGATATTATTACAGTATTTTCCGCTTTGCATACTTGGTACATATCAGATCGACCCTCTTCCTGGGGTGAGTTCACGCAGTAGGGGTAAGCGGTGGTGGATCCTCATTCTTAGGATCTTGCTCAGTGTTAAGCTCCATTTCTCGGAGGCTCGACTTTTGGCACTGCTTCTCCCGGTGTTGTAGATGTTTTGTACATTCGTGGTATGATGGGCCCCGTCGCCGTGGTGTTTACATTCTTAGAGGCTGTAGTCCTGTTATAGCTTGGGTTGTTAAGGATGTAACTGCTCGCCTTTGTTATATTAGAGGTAGCCATTTGGGTTAGCCTTGCTTATATTCTATATGGGTTTTGTTGTGAGTTTATTTTCTTTGGTTTTCTCGATGTTGTATCACAAGTGGTGCCGGTAAGGCACCATCCACGGGTCCGTGGTCGTCGTGATTGTACTTCTAGTACCGCTGGATATCTTGAATAGTGTAACCCGAAATGTATCGTGAACTTTAGGAACCGTAGTATCCTGTTCAACGTTTTCCAGTGATCCTCACTTAGATTTCGAGTGAACCTAGCCAATTTATTGATTGCATGATCGATATCAGGTCAAGTGCAGTTTGTGATATACATCAGACTACCAATCACCTGCGCATATCGCTCCTGGCGTACGGGCTTACCTAGATATTTGTCAAGTTTTTGACTTATATCCAATGGTGTTGATACCGGTGAACTGTCGAACATCCCAAATTTTCTTCAGTACATTCTCGATGTAGTGAGATTGAGATAAGATCAGTCCATTAGATGTCTTAGAGATCTTGATCCCTAAGATGACATCTGCAATTCCCATATCTTTCATGTCAAAACACTGTTTTAACATGTTCTTAGTCTCTATGATTATTCCAGGAATGCTTCCAGTGATCAACAAGTCATCTACATATAGACATATCATGATGAAGGATTTGACATTTCCTTTCATGTAGACACATTTGTCACCTCCATTAATGACGTATCCTTT
This sequence comes from Przewalskia tangutica, assembly GCA_029844215.1. Lineage (NCBI taxonomy): Eukaryota > Viridiplantae > Streptophyta > Magnoliopsida > Solanales > Solanaceae > Przewalskia > Przewalskia tangutica. The sequence continues at coordinate 124,002,404 of CM056722.1, forward strand.
TGATAGTAGAGTACTATCAAATTTCTCGTGCCATTATTTAGGGGCTTGTTTCAGCCCGTACAATGATTTAACAAGCCGACATACTTTTGTCTCTTGTCCTGGAACCACATACCCCTCAGGTTGATCCATATAAATTTCTTCTTCCAAATCACCATTTAGGAAGGTAGTCTTAACATCCATTTGATGTATTTCAAGATCATGCAAGGCGGCGATAGCTATGAACATACGTATGGATGTCATTCTTGACACCGGAGCGTAGGTGTCGAAGTAATCAAGGCCCTCCTTTTGGAGATAACCCTTGACTACTAACCTAGTTTTGTACTTGTCGATAGAACCATCTGCCTTTAACTTTTGTTTAAGGATCCACTTACAACCCAACGGTTTGTGTCCTGGGGGAAGTTCTGCCAACTCCTAGGTGTGGTTATTCAGAATGGATTCTATCTCACTTTCTAAAGCTTTCTTCCAGAGCGGTGCTTTTGGAGTTGATAATGCTTCGGCGATTGTCCGTGGTTCATCCTGAACCAAATAAGCTACAAAGTCTGGACCGAAGGACTTGTCCTTTCGTGCCCTTTTGCTTTGCCTTGGTTCCATCTCTGAATCTTCCAAGTCCTGAGAATCTGGAATACTAAATTCTGAATCATCAGCTACTTCAGAATTTACTAGATCTGAACCGTTTCGATCTAGATAGTCAGTGACTCCTAGTTCATCAGAGGTTTGCTCATAACTTCGTTTGTTAGAGGTTATGTTATTTTCCTTATATGGAAATGTGTCTTCAAAGAACCATGCGTTCCTTGATTCCATGATCGTATCTTTATAGATGTTTGGATGATCTGACTTGTGCACTATGAAGCGATACAAACTATTGTTATTGGCATATCCGATGAATATGCATCCACAATCTTAGGTCCAATCTTGGCCTGCTTTGGCATAGGTACTTTTACCTTGGCCAGACAACCCCATACCTTCAAATACTTGTAGGTAGATTTCTTTCCTTTCTATAGCTCGTATGGAGTCTTGTCTTTACCCTTGTGTGGGACTCTGTTAAGAATCCTATTCGCGGTAAGAACAACTTCTCCCCACATGGTTTGAGATAGGCCCGAATTGATGAGTAGAACATTCATCATTTTCTTTAGTGTTCGGTTCTTGCGTTCAGCAACTCCGTTTGATTGAAGTGAGTAAGGAGACGTTGTTTGATGAACTATACCCGATTGGATACAAAGTTCTTCAAAAGGCTCTACATATTCTCCCCCTCTATCGCTACGAATTGTTTTAATCTGTCTGTCTAGTTGATTCTCAACTTCTGCTTTGTACCGTTTGAGTGCTTCAAAGGCTTCATTTTTACTTTTTAGTAAGTAAAGGTAACAAAACCTTATGCCATCATCTATGAAAGTCACAAAGTACTTGTTCCCCCCTCTAGTTTGAGTGAACTTCAAATCATATATATCTGTATGTATAAGTTCTAGAGGAGCGGTATCCCTTTCGACGGATCTAAAGGGACTCTTGGAAAGTTTTGGCTCTATGCACACCTCACACTTACGTTGAGGGTTTATGTCAATATACGACAATAATTCCAGTTTTACCAATTTTGGATAAATTGATAGTTTACATGTCCTAATCTATGATGTCCATAAATTAGATGACTCAATCAAGTCAGTAGAATGTGCAATTTTATTGATAGTTGAAGCAAAATGCATTACATGTGCAGCATTAAGCTTAAAGAGGTCTTCACAGACGAAGTCTCTTCCTACAAAAGTTCCATTCTTAGTGATTACAAATTTGTTAGCCTCTAATACTAGCCTAAACCAGCATTTACTAACAAAGGTCCAGAAATTAAATTTCTTCGAATTTCTGGAACATGCATCACTTCCTTCAGAGTCAGCTCCTTCCCGGACGTCATCTTTAGGATCACCTTTCCTACCCCCAGCACCTCTGAAGAAGAATTGTTGCCCATGAACAATTTCTTGTCTGTGACTGGTGTATATGTGGAGAAGGCATCTTTATTGGAACATATGTGACGGGTAGCACCTGTGTCTAGCCACTATTGCACCAGATTCTCAATGAGGTTAACTTCAAGAACTACCGTTGAGAACTCCTCAATCATATCGTTGACGAGCGTGTCTTCAACGATGTTAGCCTTGGCCTTGCCTTTGGCCTTATTCACACGTTTGAGCTTGCGGTAGTCTTTGTCCATGTGACCAACTATACCACAGTGGTTACAATTTCCCTTGAACTTTTCAGTTGTTTGGGGCTTGCGTTCCTTCTGGAACTTCCGCTTCTTGCTTGAGTTCCCTTTGACTTCCGTCAGGTTTTCCTTAGCTTCAGCGGGTTATTTTCCCTTTGGCATGACCTTCTTATTGTCTTCCTGAATCTGGAGTTTGACAATAAGTTCATCTAGGGTCATCTCCTTCGTTTTGAGTTTTAGATAGTTCATAAACTCAGTCCACGAGGGAGGCAACTTCTCGATTAATGCCCCAGCCAAGAATTGTTCGTCGGGCTTTAATCCTTCCAAATCCAGGTGATGTACAATCATTTGGAATTCCTGGACTTGGGATGTAACACTTTTGTTGTCCACCATTTGAAATTTCAGGAACTTCCCAATGATGAACTTCTTACTACCCGCATCTTGGGTGTTGTACTTTTTCTGAAGTTTGTCCCATAACTGCTTGACAGTTTCAACGGAGCAATATACCGTGTATAGTGGATCGAAAAAACTGTTTAGAATATAGTTCCTACACATGAAATCACTATGTTTCCTTGCTTCGCGAATCATCCTCATGCCGTCAGCGACATGGTTACCTTGGCCCCTCCCGCCAAATTATTTGGTTGAGGGTCCACGTCTTCCCCAACTAGTGGAGGGTATTAGGTTAGGAAACGTGACATTCCCATAACCGTCAGGAAAAAACAACATCTTTTGCTACCATCGCTTAAAGTGAGCACCCGTGAACTTTTCAGGACTCTCATGATAAAAACCAGCAGGTGTAGGGGCAGTGACGCCCCCTTGAGCAATTGCAAATTCTTCCAACAGGAGCATAAATATTGTTGACGCCTTGGGCAGGAGCATGGGACTATAAGTCCCCAGAGCAGCAGTGGAAGCATTGGTTGTACCAAAACCAGTGTTGACACTAGTTGTGCAAAAGCAGTGGTGGCACTCGTAGTGTCAAAAGCAGCGGTAGCACTAGAAGTGCCAAAAGCAGTAGTTTGGAAGACATTAGGAATGCCATGATCAGTGGTGACACTAGAAGTGCCAAAACAGTGGAGTTGAAGGCAGCGTTAGTGCCTTGAGCAGTTGGATTGAAGGCAATAGGATTGTCTTGAGCATCGATGTTGTTCATGGAGTTGAATTGATCTTCAGCTAACATTGTTATTGTTGAAAGCATCCAATATTATCTTAAGCTTGTGGGAAATATGTGTAGAGAAAATGAAATGGGAATGCAACAACAACAACAAGTGAGTAAGAAATCTGGAAATGATCAAATATGAGGGTTTGCTGAGTCGACCAAATTCTTGATCTATCCTTAAGATAATATTGCCCCGTATATCCTTTCAACGGTTGTAATGACAACTTATCTCCCAAGATAAAATAGCAATCAAATAAATGAGCAAAGGGAACTCAAGTGTTTGCTTTGGAAGAAAGATATTTGAGTGTTTGTGATTGCAAGAGATGAAGACAATTTCAGAATTGTTTAGTGCATGTCAAGTGTGTTTCCAAATGAGCCTTATGTCTCATTTTATAGTGTGTAGATGATGACCTTCCAAATGACTAAGTAATGGCCATGAATGTCATGTTAATGCCTTGAATTTGGAGTTACAATTCAGCCAAGTAATGGCTGAATTCATGAGCAAAATAATGGAGAGTAAATACTCCAAAGTCAGCCCAAGAATCAGTTTTTAATTCACCTCCAACGGATTGAAACAGTCGAGAGTGCCCTTCCGGTTCCAGAACTCACCGAACCGAACGCCAATTAAGTCGCGGCCCTTCAATTCCAGTGAGTTACTGGAATTGAAACGTCAATTAGAGTCGCGGCCCTTCGGGGAGGCGCCGCGACCCTCCAAGCGCCGCGGCCCTTACTTGGAGGAGCCGCGACCCTTCTCGGTTTCGTGGTGATTTCTGATTCATTTCATCTTTACACATTATACACTTCTTCCTTCATTTACCAACGTGAAATCATTCGTCATTTGGCCAATAACCGTCTATTACCTTACGTCTCAAACAATTCGTATACGTACCAATATCTCTTCCATTAAGAAAATTTTGATCCTTGGCACTACGTGTGCACGTGTGTGGAAACAATGTTTCCTACGTGCGGGGCCCCAATTGTTCGATTTATAATTAATAGGATTTACTTTATTTCATGTTTAATAAATATTTTCAACAAGGAATCTCTAAGCAGAGGCGAATCTATAACTCAACCTTAGATAAGTGTACTATTTAGCTCAGTAGATAGCATTATACTAATTTTATAAAATATATACATAAAATATCTAGTTTTACAGCGAGATCATTTATTCACGTGCCCCAATTTTAGCACCTAAAATCGCCCCGTCTCTGAGCAACATACTCATTAAGATAGATATATATTATCTGCTGGATTATTGTAGTAATAATTGAGTAAGTATGATTTCCTAAGTCAATGTTTCAATAAACAAATGTATCATTCAGAATCTTAAATAATGTAAATCATTACAAATGCCGTACAAACGCAAGTACAATCATATGATGCTCCAATTAACTATTACGTAATTTTGTTGGTTAGACTAAAGTCAAGAATATTAAATTAATAATAAAAAACAAGAGGACCCAAAATTTCAGATAATTATCGGTGAAATTTATCCTGCTTAACATCATTTGGCTTGAAAACTACTCAAGAACTACATATTTGTAGTAATTTAAATTTTAAGCAAACCACTCTATCTTTAATTTTGGGCTTCAATTTTGCTAAAAGTTATCCTTCCCAGTCTTCAAAATTTTGTCAAAATCCGGATTCAGAGAAGAATCTTTCGAAGCAACTAGGTTTGCTTCATATCTGAAAATGGTTAAAGGATGATCTATTGAGTAGTATTGGGTAAATCTCGTTGAAATTGAAAGTATATGTATGTCCTAGAGACAATCTGTATTAGAACATAATGTACTTTATATATATTCGTATTTATATTAATGAAGATTAATATTATGGCATTTGCATTTGTTGAATTATTAGTTGATTGTTTATAATATTCTATAAATGCATCCTTAGAGTTTACGTGTTTATTAATGATGTGAGAATTAATGTTATAACGTAACTCTTAAATTGCCTCGACTAATGATCATCGTAATTGGGATATCGATGATATGCGATACGTCGACATGTGGTATGCATCATATCCTTAGGGGATTTAGTATGTCTCACTTGCTACGAGTTATGACAACTCGTGATGGACACATGGATACTTGTTGGAGTATTCATATACCCAGCTGATGCACTATTTGTTATATGTCTATAATGTCATCGGCATGTGGGAGATAGAAGTCCTTAGACTTGAGGTCAATATCATCTTGTTTACGAAGTAATGTACTTTGATCCTTTCCTAAGCTCAAATACCTTATAGGTTGAGACGCGGCTTATTTACGAAGTAGATTAAAGGTGGTGTGTGAGCCAAGAAAAGATTTATTCCTTGAATTTATATTCGAGTGAACACTCAGGTACTCATATGGTATTAGATTGACTAAGTCATTGGCCAATGCAATGGACATGTCTGTGATATGGTCCTGTTGTCAACTAATATAGATGAGTTATAATAATCAAGTCATTTGGATAGACACTTTACAGATCCTAAGCTTGATTGAGTGTGTCATGAATGAAAGGATTTTATCTTCCCGCATAGAGGTTCAATTCACATATTTTGTTTAGCTAAACTTTACATATTGAGTTCGTCTTCCGGCGCAGTCTAGGTGATCCGTGAAGATCCTAATGTAATTAGTAATGATATGTAAAGGCCTGAAGGATAACACTAAGTCAAATGTTCCGTCGATTGAAGGATGTAATTAGAAGGAGATTATACCTATATGTTCGGTTGATGACCGGGACATTAAAATGGGAAAAGACTGAAAAATAGACAGGCGGGATCGCGGTGCCAAGAACATCGTGGGACCACGTCAAGAATACAGGCAGCAAGCGGTGTCAAGAACACCGGCAAGACCGCGTGGTGCCCACTTTGTGGACCGGCTCGGTGCTGACGGGATTCTCGCAAATCGAACTTTTGTTAGTCAGATTCTCTGCTGGGCCCAGCCCACAGAAACCCTAAAGTCTCCATTTGTAATTATAAATAGAGGGCTTGCCTCCCATTCTAAAAATACCAAAAACCTAAGAGAGGTCAATCTCTTCTAAAGCTCTGTCAGAATCCGTAACATTCCTGACTTAGCAAATTACATCACAGTTCTCTGAACTTACAAATCGAGGGACGTTTGCGTGTGCACCCTCGGACTACATAAAGATTGAAGATTCAATTGCTTCTAAAATGTAAGTCTTTGTTCAAAGTTTTACATTTACTTTGTGTTTATATTTTACATTACATATCATACTGCAGTTCGACCGTCGTCGGGTTTGAAACATAAATTTTCAAATTCCGCTGCGTGTACGAGCCCCACATAAACACCTACAGTGGTATCAGAGCCAGGGCTGTTTCGTATGATTTGTAATGATATTAATGATAATATGGGTTAAGATTTGTTTAGATCTATGTTTTATGTATTTAAAAGCTTTAAAACCATAAACTTTTAGAACACATGGTCCTTGTGCCCAGATCTGTTAATGCAATTATGTATTCGAACAAGTCAATCCAATATATAACTCTTCTAAGTTGAAATGCGTTATCCGGCTTAAATCATGATGCATTGAAATGAAGAACGAGAAGAAAATTAGATTTGATGGTCGATGAACATGTTGTTTTAATGGTGATGGTAATAGAAGTGATATATCTGAAAAATCTGGCCCTAAACCAGTTTTAGGGGTTCGGAAATTTCAGATTTTATGATTCTGGAGGAGAGGCACCGCGGTTCCATGATGGAGAACCGCGGTGCTTGCTAGGGTTTTGTGGCGGCGCCGGGATTCCACAATTGGAGCATCGCGTGCTGCGAATGAAGCGAGGCACCTCGGTCCGTTCGGGAGCCGCGGTCGTTTATCGAAGCTTAAAATTAATTTCGGACAATCTTCCTTCAAGGCTCCGTGGTTCCACCTGTTAGGACCACTTGTTAGGACCGCGGTGCCTGTGACGAAAATTATGAGGCACCGCGGTACCACTTGTTAGGAACGCGGTGCTAATTAATTTGCGATTCCGATGGCTTATCGCCTCGGAGGCAATGCGTACACTGTTGAACCGCGGTCGATACGGCAATTTTTATAAAAAAAAAAAATTCAAAAATCAGAAAAAGAGACTTAAAAGTTTCAGATTCTGAATCTGAATTTTAGAAGTTTCAGTTTCTGAAAATAAAATTTTGAATCGAACAGATTTGGTCCTTTCGGGTAAATCTGTAATTAAAAGAAAGTTTTCTGAAAGTTGATTTTAGGTTCTGAAAATTGCAAACAGGTCCAGAAGTTTGAAAATATTTTTTGAAGTTTATAATTTCATTTTTATGAATTTATAAGGGTTCAGAATTGAATTTTAAATTCTTAAGGGACTAAAGTGTAAATTCTGAAAATTTACAGAATTACCGAATATCAGAATTTTAAAATCAGAAAATGTTTAAGGACTATTTGACATTTATATAGATTATAGAGTTTAGACAAATAGACCCATATTTATCATTAATAGTATATTATTGAATAATATACAAATGTGCTAAGTGATTAAATGTGATGCATTTAAATTATTAGCATAGCGTCCGTAATTATTGTCTGGGTAGGCGGCGCCAAGTAATTGTTTAATTTCAAATTACCGATATAACTGTCTGGGTAGATGGCGCCCAGTATGTGATTAAAACCACCTTTTATCATGTCTATTGGGTTTGATGGTTTCCCATCTAATTGTGTTTAGAAATTGCATGATAGGATGCCATATGATGTATGACTTGATTGTTGATCTTGAATGAATCCCCGAAAACTAAAAATATTCTCCAACATTAAATACAAGTCTAATTATAACGCGTCGTCCATTATAATTGTTATGGTGCTAAGTTCTTTTCGGCGATAAAGGTATTTATGCCAAAGCAGTTGCTCTAAGTCTAAAAGGACCGATGCCTTTTCATAGATGTGTTAAAATGAAAGTAGCTAATAAACTTTTGTAGGTATTTACACCAAAGTGTTTGCTTGCAAATGCTAAATTTACTTAGGCATTTAAACGCAGTCGTGTAATGGGGTTGACTTGTTTAGATGAATCTTGGCGCCAAAGTGTCGGACTAGTCTAAAGACGTAAGATTAAAATGAAAGATATTTAATCAAACCAAGAGTTGTAGAGTTGTTTTACAATTGGTTGAGGACCTACCAAAGTGTGCTATTGAAGTTATCAGCCAAAGCAAACGCGGATATAGCATATGTTTGGATCTTGACCCATTATGACCTTTATATTGATTTAGGTCCGTATTCTACCTTGGGGTCGTAGAAGTATGTAAAATAGTGAGAGCTAATTAAAATAAAAGGCCATGTTAAAATTAGCAAATTATGAATGTGTATAAATTATTGATTGCATTTTTTCCTATTCTATCTATATCTTCAAATCTTTAGAAATGTCAATTTTTTCGTTGAAAATGCTCATGGAGTCAAACAGACTCACCGGAACCAACTTCATTGACTGGCTAAGAAACGTTAGAATTGTTCTAAGACAGGAAGAAATTTAGTATACATTAGACAAGGTATTCTCAACCGCTCCGGCGGAGGACTCTGCAGAGTATGTAACCTTCGACAAGGCTGCCTACCAGAAATATTATAAGGATTCCACCTCAGCTCAATGCTTAATGTTGTCTTCTATGTCACTACAATTGCAAAGACAACATGAAACTATGGGGCCCAACGAAATTTTAGCCCATTTGAAGAGTCTTTATGATTCGCAGAGTCAGATAATGGAGTATGACCTGCTCATAGAACTTTTCAAGTGTAGGCTAAATGAAGGGCGTCAAGTTTCACCTCATGTATTGGGGATGATTGAGTTGATTGAGAGGTTATCTTCTATAGACATAAGGTTTCATGACAGAGTCTCCACCACCCTCATCCTGCACTCACTTCCGAGATCGTTTGAGAGTATTGCAAATTATAATATGAATGGAACTAAAACGACATTGTCGGAGTTACATAATATGTTGAAAACTTTTGAATCTTCGACCTCTAAGACCAAGCCTATTTTGATGATTGGCTCCTCTAGTCGCCCGAAACCGAAACGTAAGGGACACCAGAAGGGGAAGGGCAAAATTGTTGCTCCGACAGTAGCAATGAAGCCCAAGGGAGGGGCGAAGAAGAAGAAAAAGAAACTGTCGGCATCGGATGTTTCCATGAATTTCAACAGGAAGGGGCATTGGAGAAATGATTGCACTGCTTCAGGCGGAGGAATGACACCAGGTGCTAATGTGCAAGATATGTTTGTAATTGAAATTAATCTATCTATAAATGATTCTCATTCCTGGGTACTTGATACCGCTTGTGGCTCACACATTTGTACAAATGTGCAGGGGCTAACTGATAGCAGGAAGGTCGGGCCTCACGAGGTGGACCTGCGCGTCCAAAATGGAGCACGAGTTGCTGCTGAGCGTGTGGGAACTTATAGGATATATTTACCTTTTGGAAAGTTTTAATGTTAAACAATTGTTTTTATGTTCTTTCTTTGACAAGGAATATTATTTCCATTCCTGTACTTGATTCAGAGGGTTTTTTCTCAAACACGTCTAATGGAAATATGGTTTTGACTTTAGATAATGTTGTGTATGGAATTGCGCCTCTTGTGAATGGATTTTATACATTAAACTGTCGCAGGGAAATTTTCAATGTACAAAATAAAAGGGCTAAGTTAAATGAAATAAATTCTAATTACTTGTGGCATTGCATACTTGGTCATATCAATCAAACAATAATAGAACGGTTGAGGAAATTAAATTACCTCGAACCATTTGACTTACAATCTTATGGTAACTGTGAATCCTGTTTGAAAGGTAAGATGACCATTAAACCTCTTTCTGGAAAGGAGATCCGTGCCAAGGAGGTGCTTGAGTTGGTACATACGGACGTATGTGGACCATTTTCGACTCAAGATAGAGAGGGTTTCTTTTACTTATCACTTTCACAGACGACTTATCAAGGTTTGGATATGTGTATCTACAAATCCGAGACTTTTGAGAAGTTTAAGGAGTTTAAGTGTGAAGTTGAGAAACAACTCTCAAAGAGTATCAAGACTCTCCAATCTGATCGTGGGGGTGAATACTTAAGTAACGAATTTCTTGACTACTTAAAGCTTCATGGAGTTTATTAATGGACACCTCCTGGAACACCACAGATGAATGGTGTTGCCGAGAGGAGAAACCGAACCTTACTTGACATGGTTCGTTCCATGATGAGCTTTTCAGCTCTTCCTACATACCTTTGGGAATAAGCTATTTTGAACTCAATATATGTTCTAAACAGAGTTTCATCTAAATCAGTCGAAAAGACACCATATGAGGTATGGTGTGGCAAGAAGCCATCACTTAGACACATGAGGTCCTGGGGGTGTCCTACATATGTCAAAAAGTTGATCACTAATAAGTTGGAATCTAAAAGTGAGAAATGTTACTTTGTTGGGTATCCGAAGAAAACTAAGGGATACTATTTCAATCTCTTGGAGAACATTAGATATTTGTTTCTAGGAATGCAACTTTCCTTGAAGATGAATATATCTACAAGGATGAGAGTTGCACAGAGATAGAACTTGAAGAAATTCAAGAACAAGGTAACAAAGAGGTTGAATCCTTGCCCGATGATGAAGGCAAGAATTCAGTGGGAGCATCTGGCGAAGATTGAGTATTTAGGGTACCCCCTTTGGGTCAGTGGGAGTGCTACAAAGAGTAATGCAGAAATGCAAGATCTTCCGGCACAGACCTTGGTAGCAAGTGCACATGTTGCATTTCCTCCCATTCAGGAAAGACATGAAAATGATATTCCTGAAAGCTCTAATGTTGGTGGTTCGACCAGCGCACAAGAACTTACTCACAGTCAGAACATACCTGTAACTGAACTGCAAGAAAATCAACTCCGTAGGTCTACTAGATCTCATCATCCTCCGGAAAGACTAAATCTACTTGTGGAACATAAAATGAGCTAGATATTCTGGATGAGGACGAGCCTAGAACCTATAATGAAGAAATGCTAGACATTGATTCGAAGAGATGGCAAGAAGCCATGGAATCCGAAATGGAATCTATGTATATCAATCAGGTGTGGAACTTGGTTGATTTGCCAAATGGGGTTAAACCCATAGGATGCAAATGGGTCTTCAAGAAGAAGATTGATGCATCTGTCAAGGTTCGGACTTATAAAGCTAGACTAGTGGCTAAAGGTTTTACTCAGTGTTTTGGTGTGGATTATGATGAAAGCTTTCACCTGTGGCTAAGATAAAGTCTATTCGAATTTTGCTTGCGATAGTTGCACATTATGATTATGACATTTGGCAAATGGACGTCAAAACTGCATTCCTCAATGGTATTCTAATTGAGGAAGTGTTTATGAAACAACCCAAGGGTTTTTCATGTGAGTCCAGACCGAAAGATGTGTGCAGGCTACAGAAGTCCATTTATGGACTCAAGCAAGCCTCTAGGAGTTGGAACATTTATTTTGATAATGCAATCAAATCTTTTGATTTTGTCAGAAGCAAAGAGGATCCTTCTGTTTATTTCAAATGCAAGGATGAGGGTATTGTCTTCATTATTATATATGTTGATGACATATTGATAATGAGAGATAATAAGACCCTCATGCAGTCAGTTAAGGATTGGTTGTCTAAGACCTTCATGATGAAGGATTTAGGTGAAGCCTGCTACATTCTGGAAATTAGGATCTATAGAGATAGACCTAATAAATTGTTGGGGCTGTCACAGTCAATCTACATAGACAAAGTGCTTAGACGCTTTTCAATGGAGAATTCTAAGAAAGACGGTCTTCCGATGGGTCAAGGCATCAAGTTATCAAAGAAAGGCTGCCCTTTTAATGCTATTGAACTTGAGCGCATGAAGAGGATCCCATATGCTTCGGCTATAGGATCAATCATGTATGTCATGACCTGTACTAGGCCAAATGTGGCCTTTGCACTTAGTATGACTTGCAAGTTATATCATAATCCTGGCGAGGAACACTGGAAAACAGTCAAGAGTATTCTCAAGTACCTCAGGCGTACTAAATATTACTTCTTAGTCTATAGTGGAGTTGATGAGCTGGTTGCCACTGGGTATACCGATGCTAGTTTCCAGACAAATGTTGATGATTTCAAATCTCAGTCTGGTTACACTTTCATTTTCAACGGAGGAGCAGTGAGCTGGAAGAGTTCCAAACATGCTACTACTACAGACTCGACTACTGAAGCGGAGTACATTTCTTGATCGGAAGCTGCTAAAAAAGATGTCGTGATTTCTGATTTCCTGAAAGAACTAGGGGTTGTTCCGAGTGCTAGTTATCCAATAACCATTTATTGTGACAACATTGGTGCCATTGCACAGGCAAAGGAACCAAGATCAACAAACAGAAACAAGCATGTATCGAGGAAGTACCACATCTTGAGAGAGATGGTGGAAGCTGAAGATATCAAGATAGATTATATTCCCACAGACAATAATCAAGCAGACCCGTTTACTAAACCATTAAGCTTGGTGAAACATAATGGTCATTTTGAGAACATGGGTATTAGATATGTTGGTGATTGACTCTAGGCCAAGTTTGAAATTGAAAGTATATGTATGTCCTAGAGACAATCTGTATTAGGACACAATGTACTTTATACACATTCATATTTATATTAATAATGATTAATATTATGGCATTTGCATTTGTTGAATTATTAGTTGATTGTTTATAATATTCTATAAATGCATCCCTAGAGTTTACATGTTTATTAATGATGTGAGAATTAATGTTATAACGTAACTCTTAAATTACCTCGACTAATGATCATCGAAATTGGGATATCGATGATATGTGATACGTCAACATGTGATCTTCATCATATCCTTAAGGGATATAGTATGTCTCACTTGCTACGAGTTATGACAACTTGTGATGGACACATGGATACTTGTTGGAGTATTGGTATACTCTGCTGATGCACTATTTGTTATATGTCTATAATGTCATCGGCATGTGGGAGATAGAAGTCCTTAGACTTGAGGTAAATATCATCTTGTTTACGGAGTAATGTACTTTGATCATGTCCTAAGCTCAAATGTCTTATAGGTTGATACGCGGCTTGTTTTGGGAACATTACAAAGTAGATTAAAGGTGGTATGTGAGCCAAGAAATGATTCATTCCTTGAATTTATATTCGAGTGAACACTCAGGTACTCATATGGTATTAGGTTGACTAAGTCATTGGTCAATGCAATGGACATGTCTGTGATATGGTCCTGTTGTCAACTAATATAGATAAGTTATAATAATCAAGTCATTTGGATAGACACTTGACAGATCCTAAAGTTGATTGAGTGTGTCATGAATGAAAGGATTTTATATTCCCGCATAGAGGTTCAGTTCACATATTTTGTGTAGCTAAACTTTACATATTGGGTTCGTCTTCCGGCGCAGTCTAGGAGTTCCGTGAAGATCCTAATGTAATTAGTGACGATATGTAAAGGCCTGAAGGGTAACACTAAGTCAAATGTTCCGTCGATTGAAGGATGTAATTAGAAGGAGATTATACCTATATGTTCGGTTGATGACTGGGACATTAAAATTGGAAAAGACTGAAAAAATAGGACAGGACCGCGATGCCCTGTTTTGGGACCGTGGTGCCAAGAACACTGAGCAGCACCGCGGTGCCCCTTTAGTGGGATCGCGGTGCCTGTACGGATTCTGGCAATCCGAACTTTTGTCAGTCAGATTCTCTGCTTGGCTCAGCCCACAGAAACCCTAAAGTCTCCATTTGTAATTATAAATAGAGGGCTTGCCTCCCATTCTAAAAATACCAAAAACCTAAGAGAGGTCAATCTCTTCTAAAACTCTGTCAGAATCTTTAGCATTCCTGACTTAGCAAATTACATCACAGTTCTCTAAACTTATAAATCGAGGAACGTTTGCGTGTGCACCCTCGGACTACACAAAGATTGAAGATTCAACTGCTTGGCTTACTGCTTCCAAAATGTAAGTCTTCGTTCGAAGTTTTACATTTACTTTGTGTTTATATTTTACATTACATATCATATTGCAGTTCGACCGCCGTCGGGTTTGAAACATAAATTTTCAAATTCCGCTGCGTGTACGAACCCGACGTAAACACCTACAAAAATTAGTTTGAGATGATTGCGATAAGTTAGCTAGGTGTAACGGTGTATGTCCGGTATATATATATATATATATATATATATATATATATATATATATATATCCCTATGGTATGTATGCGTATGTAATGTCTATATCCTATGTGTATGTTGTGTGCATCAATATTATATACTTTCAAATTTGGAAGTCAAACGAATTATTCTTTGATCACAATTTTTTTCATGTCTTTCAAATATTTTGAATTATATGTTGATTAATTGTAACTAATAGTACTTTTTACATAATTTTCGAATATGTAACTAATTTGAAAAACTAAAAGATTCTATGTTGATAAGTACGGTGATTATTAAGAAGGTTGAATCTCGAAAAAAGAAAAGTGTCACTGGGATAGAGCGAGTAACATACATATTGACGAAATATATATGATACATAAATTGACGAAATGCATATGATACAAGTGATATACATGGGACTGCAATGTCCCTCTTCAACCTTATTTTATTTGGAATTGGTCAAAGTCATTCGCGACTATTTAAACTTGTCCACATATTCCACTTAGACACTTTAATTTATACTTGTTCCGGCCGAACACCTACACTACTAAAATTTGTACCTATTAAATACTTTTTGATGATGTGGCAAAGTGTGTGTAATACACCTATCAGAGGAGCATGAAACATGATTTAATATAATTTCAATGTTTTTTAATATAATTTTTTTCTCTTCTTCATTCTTGCCTCCACCGCCGCTATCATTACAATAGCTGCAAAATACACCGATTATACTTTTAAACTCAACCCAGTTCCCTTGTTTTTCTTCAAGTAAAAGAAAAAATCAGATTTCGGTACAGTAATTTTCCGGTGAATTTTATTTTTCCGGCAAGGTTCAATCCCAACATTTATTTATATTTATTGAGATTATTGAGCCGAGGGTCTCTCGGAAAATAGTCGCTCTACCTACCAAGGTAGAGGTAAGGTCTGTGTACAATCTACCCTCCGCAGACCTCACGTTGTGGGTATCTACTGGTATGTTGTGGTTGTTATTGAGATTATATAATTGTGACACTATTATAGACTAAATATAATAGTTTTAGCCTATTTATGGTACGATCGTAATTAAGATAAAATAGGATTTGGAATCCTATTAGAATAGGGTTACCTTATTAGACTTGGTTAAGGAGGTGACTTACCTCTATATAAGGAGGTTATTATGATAAATGAAAAGCAGAAAGAATTCTCCCATTATTCTTGTCTCTCTAAATTTTCGTCCCTGTTTCTATCCTAACATTATATCAGAGCCACGTTAGAAAGAACACAAAACCCCTAAAATAATGGCAGGTGACGTTAAAAGAATTGGTGATGGCTGCAAATGAATCGCATGTGAAGAAAACAAAAACCAAAGAAAAACAATATCTTTCTATGGCATTACGTCGAATGATAACCCTGGAATTGTGGTGACACAAGTCCAATTCAAGGGTGAGAATTATTGTCACGACCCGACCCCGGGCCCGCGACTGGTGCCCTACCTGGGCACCCTTACAGGTACACATCAGAGAAAAATCAGCGGAACATACATAAACTCAATAAGAAATAAATAACAGACTAGCCGATAAGGCTACCTCCCTGGATATATATATGTAAAGTCAAAAGCAGTTACCTCTTTTTTTCCCTTACAAACCGACCCACAAGATATGACTACAGACCTCTAAGAGTTTTGACATAACAACTGTGACGGGACAGGGCCCTGTCATACCCCTGAATATACAACAACCGACAATACTAGGAATCTGAACCAAAGATAAGCCTCTGGAGTAATGAAGCTTCTCAACAGCTGAACATTGATCCTAAGAGTGAGGATCAGCAACCTGTATAACTCTACCTGCGTCATGAACGCAGCCCGGAGGTCGATTACAATTACAAGTATGTGAAACTGAAAGTTCTGTAATGAAATAATATAGTCTAAAATAAAGCTGGAGACATGTATGATGACCAAAATAACAGTAAACTGTGCCTTACTATTAATGAGAGTAAACAATAGTATACTTTACTGCATAAAAATAGGAGGCTCATGATCAAATTAGGGCCACCCGCCCGTAGTATCATTAAGCAATCCTACTCCTGGGACTATTTCACCCGCATAGGTCCTGTGGACCCGCAATGAGGTCATCCGCCTCGCATAGGACTGGTCCGCCCCGCATGGGACTATTTCACCCGCATAGCCCTACTGACTAGCATGAGGTATTTCTCGCATCGTGGGGAGCAAATACACGGAACATGCAAATGCAACAAGCCCGGGGAATGACCCCGTAATGAACAATATATCACTAGCACAACCGGCTATCATACATAACATAAGCACCACCGGCTTATCATAAATATCATAAGCAAGTTAAGAAATCCCTAACTTCTTATTAGACTTAATCAACATGCACTCTTATTTCATTTAACTTAAGGCACTATCATATCATGAAAAAAAATCCGGGATTTTAACACAAAGTACTACGTACTTTTATTCTTTTAAAATAATCATTTTTTTCATATAAACCCCAAGATACTAATATTCATAGTATCAAGTCATATCTACTTTTCAAGACAAGTCACTATACCTTTAGAAATACATCTTTAGGCTTCTAAACCAAGTGACCCTTACTTTAAAACTTTAAGCAATGGATACCTTTAAATCAAATTGTCATTCTTTATTTCAAGTCATTTTCTTTGTTTACATTACTAGAGAAAACCATTCCTTTAACCTTCCATAAAGTTGTTATAACCAACTTCTCATAAAGCCGTTATACTAACTTTATGCTTTAGCAACTAAGACATTTTTAACCTTTCATAAAGTCGTTATAACTAATTTTCCATAAAGCCGTTATAACTAACTTTCCATAAAGCCGTTATAACTCTTTATGTCTTAGACATATTCATTCTTTTTATAACCGAGAGACTTATACTTTCAAATCAAGTTACATAACTTTCAAAATACTTCAAGTCTCTTAACTTTAGAAATCAAGTTTCTTAACTTTCAAAATACTTCAAGTCTCTTAACTTTAGAAATCAAGTTTCTTAACTTTCAAAATACTTCAAGTCTCTTAACTTTATAATAGTTCAAGGAATCAATACTTTCCAAATCAAGTATTCTATACTTTTCAAGTCAAGAAATCTTTCCATATAGCATCAAGTCACATATCCTTTTCGAAAACAAGGCAAGGATACCAAAATGAAACCGAATTCATTTTTAACCATGTACGTCCACCGTACTATACATTTACAAAACTCATGCTCAAGAAGATAGGGAAAGTTCCACATACCTCTTCGACTTAAACCATTTGCCAAGTTGAATACGCCGCACGTAGAATGTCAACCTATAATGACCATAATACGTCCATCAACTACTAGCTTTCGACGTAGAATATTTCTAAGTATAAGGACTCTTAATTCTACGGAAAATCGGGCACCACTTTCTTTGTTTCTACGTACTTTTCCACCTTTTTCAAGGCCCGAATTCAATAACCAAACATGCCACATTTAAAGCTCAACAATGTAGTTAACAAAAGGGGATTACACGCCGCACAAGACGTGTAAAATTCTGCCCCACAATCGATATCCAAATAGTCCAACATTTCAATGCCATTATCGGCTACAATGCAACAACAATGTAAAGTCTTTTCCAATTCCTTTTTAATCCATGTTGTTTAGTCTAACATGTTATATAGCCGCAATCGATTATAACAACTACAATCTTCTCTTTAGATAACATGCGACGACTAAACTAGTAACTAAATTGAATTACAATCTTAAAGGTTAAATCATGCTAGTTTCGGATTCTTCTTCCAAATATTCCATAACACTTATCAATCTTCATAATGTAATTCACATTATCAATACTAATCTACTACAACATGTAGTCTTTAATTACAAAGAGGACAAGATTGTTACCTTGATTAGCCCAACAACTCTTATACCAGTATTTCCGGATATGCGTGCGTCACGTAAGGTTAGGCGAAAATTAAGTTTAGCCTAAAGTTAGGCCAAGTTCGAAAATTGTGCTTCGCTAGGAAAAGGATCGCTTTCACCTAAACGTTTCCACGCCTTCAGAGAAAAAAATTCCATGCCATTTCTAATTTTCGGATTTTCGTAGGAGCGAAACATTTTGGAACCAACGGAGGCGACACTTGTCACCTCAATTGATGGACTTAGATCATCCATTGGACCGAATTGGAAATTGGATGGCACGTTTTTTGTGCCTTTGCACAAGTCAAGAAGTTGGTAGGATATTTGTGTGTAGTAGATAGAATGGACACTTGCCTAAATCTTCACCCTACACTTGCCTTGCACTTGGCATCATCTTGGCCTTGGTTGGCCATGGCGACCTATAAATACCCCCCAAGATGAAGAGTTCTTCATCCACAAATTCCTTTCCAAGTCTTGAAAATCCTCCCTCTCCCTTGAGCTTGTTTAGTCAACACCTCTCCCCAGAAGCTTAGCGAGGCTAACCCCCCCCTGGCCAGAATCTCTACCCCTCCCTTAGTAGAAAAAGTTGCCTTCTAGTATTGTTATAATGCCCAAAATACCCTAGCCCAAATCCCTTAGTACTTAGTAGTGTGAAGAACTTCTAAGGTTTTGGAGCTATCGGGCGTGCATAACTTAGAGCTAAGCCTTCGGATCGACTTATATCTAGGATATTATTGGAACCGAGGTAAATAATCCTAACCCTCTTTTGTATTAGAGAATGCATCTTTGTGGAAGTATAAGAATAAGTATTAAATACTTAGAAGAATATTCTGAGAATAGAATTGGTATTATCACGGTAGAAGGGTTTAAAGAAGAATAATTGAACTATACTTATATAGGATTGTTTTCTGATGAGACTTATATAGCTCAGGGTAGGAAGTGCTGCCCGACTTTCCGTAGAATTCTTAACCCTCTGTTTATAATGACCTTGAGTAGTCTAGACTTTGATAGATGTGCATGACTATTATAGTGATTCTGCATACGCGACATATTCAACTTGGCGGGAGGTTTTGTAGAAGGTATGTGATTCTTCCTAAAGCATGATATTTTAAAATATATATATAGTGCGGTGACGTACATGTGTTATTGAATAATAACTACGGCAATGTCTTTTGACTTAAGCCTGAATAATACTTACGGCAATGTCTTGCGACTTAAGCCTGAATGATAAAGATCTTAAAAAGTCTTTCAAAAGAATTATAACACAGTTCGAAAGAAGAAGAATAGTTGTTTTTAAAACAAGAAGCTTAAGGGTTATACTAGCTTTATGGGAAGTTAAGTATAACGGCTTAAGTTTTATAAAAAGGAACAGTTTACTTATGTGTTTATAAAAGACTTGTATTGATTTCTGAAAGGCATAATAAGATGGTTTTGATGAGTAGACTTATTGTGATGCTATGTGTTAGTATCTTGTAACGTTTGTGTAAAGAGGTCAGTCTTACTTATGCTTATGTTGTTTAAACTATAAGCTGTTATGTTAGTACTATATCACTCACCTCTTGAGATGATACCGGGGGTTAAGCTGCCCTCCGATGCGGGGTAGACTCAGGCGGTCTGGGACCATGATTCGAGAATACCTCATGCGGGTCCAGGGGGCCTATGCGGAGCTACGAGAGTTCCAGGTTAGTGTGCGGGGTTATGCCTCATGCGGTCTATGTGGCCATGCGGACAGCGAGTCCAGGACGATGCCGAGGAGTAGCTACCCTCGATGCGGGGTATACCTCATGCGGGCCCATGTGAGTGGCCTATGCGGACTACGGGAGTCCAGGATTAGGCTTGCAGAATGATAATATGGGCGAGTGGCCCTGCTTCGATCATTCGCAGCCTAGAAAAGACCATTCTGATTTACCTATTGTTGCTCTTGTTTATGATGTGGCACTATGTGCGATTACATTTGTTGTTTAGTTCATATTTGTAAAATTGGTTTTTAAAGTAATATGATTTCATTTTAGTAATTTACAGTTTCACATAGTTGGTACTGTTATCTTGACCTCCTTGGGCTGCGTTCATGCGCGGTAAGGGCAAGCGGTGATAGATCCACATCCTTAGGATCTCTTGCGTTGGTGTGGAGCTCCATCTTCTCTGAGGCTCTACTTTTGGGTATGATCTCACTGTTGTAGATAGTTTTATGCGATCGGTGGTATGGCGGGGCCCTGTCCGTCATAGTTGTTTATTTCCTTAAGTGTAGTCATGTTGTATGCGATTGGGATGTAGCGCAAACCTTGGTTTATGTATATATGCCGAAAGGCAACCCTTTCTCGAAAGCGTATCATTTACAATTATTTCATGTCTTGTTTTATATTCCGATTTTCTCGATATATGACTACTTGGGTGCGGGTAAGGCACGATCCACGAGCCGAGCGAGTCGCGACAAAAGTGGTATCGCAGCGGTTAATCCTCGGAAAGTGTCTCTGCATCGTATCTAGTAGAGTCTTGATTATCGGTGTGTTGTGCACCACACCAATAATCGAGGAGGCTATAGGATATTTTAAGATTGGTTTCCATTCTTCTCACTCTGAGATCGTTCTATAGCCATGTTATAGGTTGGACCTCTAACGTATTCCTTTTACTTGATTATGCCTCGCGTAAGGCAACCCCGGGCGAAGGGCATGGCGGTAGGAGAGCTGCTAGTATGGCAAAGTCACGAGGGCTCGTGCCCGATCTATACCCGAGACGGCGAGTTCCACGACGCCGCCCGATCCCAGCGAGACTACAATGCCGCGCCTCACTGTCCCACGGCACAGGCGGAGAGATAAGTACAAGAGACGGCCGACTATTGGCTAGGATTGTGGCGGACACGAGGATAGGCTGGATGCAGCGATTCTAGTTCAGCCCGTAACACGATGGATTCACCAGAGGCGGCATTTGAGGCTACTGGATTTCTGAGTTGTAGCCCGCGAGTTTTACTGGTCGGCGGGAGGATGATCCGCAGAGTTCATCCGACTCTGAAGGATCATGCGGGTGATCAAGGCCTCGAGCGAGTCGTGACCTTCGGTTGCATCGGCTGCGTGATACCGCGATCGATTGGTTTGATTCATCGAGCTTTCCGGGAGAGCATACCTCAGCAGATGAGATGAGTTTTGGAGGCCTTTCACTCACTTCTGCCTCCACAGATGAGGAGGGCACGGCCGATAGATTCTTATTCTTGAGGCGCAGAAGGCGCACCGTTAGGAGTACAACGTTGAGTTTGATTCGTTGGCTCGATATGTCCCCGCATTGGTAGCGAATATGGAGGGCGGAGTGCATCGTTACGTCCACGGGCTAGATGATTATATGGCGAAGTCTTGTGCGGGTGTGGCTCTTCACCAGCATGGATATTACCGTATGCGAGCTCACGCCCTTGGATGCGAGCGCGAAGGCGGCAGTTGTGACAGCCAGCGAAGAGGGCGGGGCGGAGTGGTCTTCGGTGGCTATCGTGGTGGCGGCCTCAAAGAGCCGGCCGATCTGGGTGCACCACGGCCGGCTGAGCACTCTGCACCGTCTCGGCCCCGAGTATTCGAGGGCGTGCAGGCGGGCGAGGCGTCGAGTAGCGAGGCGGCGTCGGGACCACCCCCAGTGTGGCGATCGGTAGATCCCATTACGGGAAGTGTGATGCGCTTGGGAGCTTGTTACGATTGTGGCGGCGGTCACTGCGGATCGCCGACCGGGCGTGGCGGTGGTAGGGCTCACCCAGTTCGTTGCCCTTCATCATCTCCTCCGATTACTCGCCCGGAGCGGGGTACTCATGGGTCAGCAGTCGCGGCGAGTCGTGTCGGGTCCGATTCTGCGGTCTCGAAGCGCATTTATGCCTGTCGGTAGCGGGATCGTGAGGCCTCACGATGTCGTCACGGTACCTTACGATCCGATTATGATGTGTATGCCTTGATAGATCCGGGTTCTACTGCATCATATATCTCCCCTTGTTGCTAGTAGGATAGCGATGAGCACGAGTCCATGAACCGCTTTCGGTAGCTACGCGATGGTGATTCGGTGGTAGCTCGGCGGGTATATAGGGCTTGTCCAGTAGCCATTTACAGTCGTCCGACCCTGGCCGACTTGATAGAGTTGGATATGATTGATTTCGACGTGATCATGGGTATGGATTGGCTAGCCTCTTGCTCGCCAATGTAGGCAGAGAGAGTAATGCGGTTCGATTTCACGAGGCGGTTGTTGAGTGGGAGGAACATCAGTATCGCCGAGGTAAGTTTATTTCTTACCTCAAGGCTAGGAAGATAGTGCGAAGGGTATATCTACCATCTCGTTCGGGTGTTTGATCACGAGTGCGGATGCGATTGTCGATCGATTCGATAGTCGAGAGTTCCCAGACGTGTTTCAGGCGACCTCCCGTATCCTCTCGAGAGGAGATCGAGTTTTGTATAGATGTGTTGCGGACACTCGGCCTATTTCCATTCCGCTATACGAATGGCACTGCCGAGTTGAGAGAGTTGAAGGATCAGCTTAGGATTTCTGGAGAAAGGGCTTCATCGGGCCTAGTGTTTCTCCACGGAGCGCCCGGTATTGTTCGTGAAGAAGAAGGGCGGGACAGCGCATGTGTGTTGATTACTGACGGTGAACAAGGTGACCATTAAGAACGAATACCCTTCCGTGATTGATGATTTGTTCGACCGATTGCGGCGCGAGATATTTCTCAAGATTGATCTGCGATCGGGCTATCATCGAGTTAGTCGAGAAGGTGGATGTCCCAGTGCGTTCGGACGTGCGGGCATTATGAGTTCGTGGTCATGTCTTTTGGGTTGACCAATGCTCGCGGTATTCATGGATTTGATGAACCGAGTGTTCAAACCATTTTTGGACACGTTTGTGATAGTGTTCATTGATGATATCTTGGTTTATTCTCGCTCAGAGCAGAAGCACGCGGAGCATTTGAGGACTGTGCTGACAGTTCTCCGGGACCAGCAGTTATACGCCATGTTTTCCAAATGTGAGTTTTGGTTAGCTTCGGTGGCTTTTCTTGGGCATATTGCCGGTGATGGCATTCAGTGGATACTGGCCAAGATCGAGGCGATCGAGACTTGCCTAGACCTACTACTCGGCGAGAGGTTCGCGACTTTACGGGCCTCGCAGTTATTATCGGCGGTTCGTAGAAGTTTGCTTCTATCTACGCCCATTGACTAGGCCGACTCGGAAAGCGGCTAAGTTTGATGGTGATGCTTGTGGCGGGGTTTCCGATTCTTTGAAAGAGATGACGACCGCCCGTTCTTACTCTTCCGCAGGGTCGGATGGTTATGGGTGTCTTGTGATCGTCGGGCATCGGGCTGGGATGTGTGTTGATCGCGGGGTAGAGTTATAGCGTCGCATCCCGACGCCTAAGAAACACGGAGAACTACCCACCCATGATTTGGAGTTAGCGGTAGTGATTCACGCTTTGAAGATCTGGAGGCACTATTTGTATGGGGTTCACATGGATATTTATCTGACCACAAGAGCCTCGGTATATCTTCGACGGAGGAGCCGAACTTACGACGAGGCGGTGGTTAGAGTTGCAAGGATTACGATCTTGATATCTGTACCACGGGAAGGCCAATGTTGTGGCGGATGCTCTTAGTCGTAGGTCGATGGGAGCCTATCGGATGTGCGGCTAGAGAGGAGGAGGGCATGGTTCGTGATTTGCATCGATTAGCGAGCCTTGGTGTCCGCTTGATTGATTACGATAGCGGTGGGGTTAGAGTTCGTGAGGTTGCGAGTCTTCCATCGTCGAGGAGGTGAAGAGGCAACGATTTGAGATCGATTACGACACGTTATCGTGATACGACTCTTCGTGAGGAAGGGTCCTTTTGGGGTAGCACGATGGGGTGCTAAGGTTTGGCGAGTTGTGTGTTCCGGATGTTTGAGGACTTCGCAGCGAGTTCTTGGGGAAGCACACGCGCGCGTTACTCTCATCCATCGAGTCGTCCAAGATGTACCACGACCTTAGATTTGTGTATTGGTGGGATGGCTTGAAGAGGGCGTTGCGAGTTCGTAGCTCGGTGCGTGTTGTCGGCAGTGAAGGTAGAGCACGGAGGCACGGTGGTTTGTTGCGACGATAGAGATCCCGACCGAAGTTGGAGGTGATCAACATGGACTTCATCAGGATTGCCTCGCACTTTCGAGAGAACATGATTCTATATGGGTTATCGTCGGCGGTGGCGAAATCAGCCCACTTTCTTCCGTCGGGGCGACTTTTGGTGAGGATTATGTCGACTTTACATCAGAGATCGTCGATCGCATGGAGTCCCTATTTCGATCATATCGCATGAGGAGCGGTTCACGGCTAACTTGAGGTCCTTCGAAGAGGTTTGGGACGCAGTGAGCCGAGTCGCATTCCATCCACGCAGCAGACAGACGGTGAGCGCACTATCGCACTCTTGAGGATATGATGCGAGCCTATGTTATCGACTTGAGGTAGTGGGAGGATCATTTGCCTCTAGTTGAGTTTGCATATAATAATAGCTACCACTCGGTATTCGATGGCGCCTTATGAGGCCTTGTATGGGAGGAAGTGCGAGACGCCTATGCTGGTTCGATGTGGCGAATGCGATTAGTGGGACGAACTTGAGTGCAGCAGCGATGGATAAGGTAAGCTTATCCGAGCGGCTAATGGCTGAGTCGGCAAGTCGTATGCAGATCATCGTCGTCGGCATCCGGTTCGCGATTGATGATTGGGTTTTCTGAAGGTGTCACCCATGAAGGGTGTGATGAGATTCGGGAAGAAAGGAAACTTCGGCCAAGGTACATTGGGCCACTATCGATCGTCGCAGGTAAGCGAGTTGCCTACGAGTTGGATCTACCGTCCGATCGGAGGCGGTGCATCCGGTGTTTCACGTTTCTATCTTTGAGGAGATGTATCGGGATCCATCTAGGTACATCCGATTGACGACGCCCAGTGACCAGGGGTTATCGTATGAGGAGATTCCCATAGCGATAGTCGATCGTCGAGTTAGGCGTCTGCGGACCAGGGCGTGGCCGTCAAAGTCTTGTGGCGGAGCGAGCTTAGGAGGAGATGACGTGGGAAGGCGAGGAGGACATGAGGCGGAGGTATCTCACTTATTCCCACACCTCCGTGCAACTTACTTTCCTATTCTTTGGTTTAATTTTCGTAAATTGTTAAGTGTTATATTGTGGCCATGTGTGGCACTTGCAAAGCTGTTTAAGCTTTATCAATAATCGTCTTGGGAAGGAACATTCGGGACGAATGTTTCTAAGGAGGAGAATGTTATACCGTATTTCGGAGTATGTGCGTGAGGCGTGCGTCACGAAAGTTTAGCCTAAAGTTAGGCCAAGTTCGAAAATTGTGCACAACTCGCTAAAAATCATTTTCCGACGAAACGTTTCCACAGCTTCCATAGGGAAAATTCCGGCTCTGCCCTTTCTATTTTTTGCGGATTTTTCCGAGAGACGAAACATTTTGGACCAACGGGAGGGCGACATTTGTCACCCTCCAATTGATGGACTTGAATCGCCCATTGGGCCGAATTGGACATGGATGGCACGTTTTTGTGCCTTTGCACAAGTCAAGGAGTTGGTAGGATATTTGTGTGTAGTAGATAGAATGGACACTTGCCTAAATCTTCACCCTACACTTGCCTTGCACTTGGCATCATCTTGCCCCTTGGTTGGCCATGGCTTGACCTTTAAATCCCCCCTTAAGAAGAAGAGTTCTTCATCCACAAATTCCTTTCCAATTCTTGAAAATCCTCCCCTCTCCCTTGAGCTTGTTTCGTCCAACACCTTTCCCCCCCCCCCCCCCTTTGAGAAGCTTAGCCGAGGCTACCCTAGCCTAGCGAAATCTACCCCCTCCCTTGATAGAAAAAGTTGCCTTCTAGTATTGTTATAATGCCCAAAATACCTAGCCCAAATCCCTTAGTACTTAGTAGAAGTTGTGAAGAACTTCTAAGGTTTCATGGAGCTATCGGAGCGTCTGACTTAGGAGCTAAGCCTTGCTAGGATCGACTTATATCTAGGATATTATTGGGCTTACGAGGTAAATAATCCTAACCTCTTTTGTATTAGAGAATGCATCCGTGGAAGTATAAGAATAAGTATTAAATACTTAGAAGAATATTACAGAATAGAATTGAACTGTTATCACGATGAAGGGTTTAAAGAAGAATAATTGAACTATACTTATATAGATTGTTTTCACAATGAGACTTATATAGCTCACCGGGTAGGGAAGTGCTGCCCGACTTTCCGTAGAATTGTGAACCCTGTTTAGAATGACCTTGAGTAGTCTAGACTTTGATAGATGTCTGTGACTATTATAGTCGATTCTCTGCGCGACATATTCAACTTGGCGGGAGGTTTTTGAGAAGGTATGTGATTCTTCCTAAAGCATGATATTTTAAAATATATATATAGTGCGGTAGACGTACATGTGTTAATCGAATAATAACTACGGCAATGTCTTTTGACTTAAGCTGAATAATACTTACGGCAATGTCTTGCGACTTAAGCTGAATGATAAAGATCTTAAAAAGTCTTTCAAAAGAATTATAACACGATTCGAAAGAAGAAGAATAGTTGTTTTTAAAACAAGAAGCTTAAGGGTTATACTAGCTTTATGGGAAGTTAAGTATAACGGCTTAAGTTTTATAAAAAGACGATTTACTTATGTGTTTATAAAAGACTTGTATTGATTTACGAAAGGCATAATAAGATGGTTTTGATGAGTAGACTTATTGTGATGCTATGTGTTAGTATCTTGTAACGTTTGTGTAAAGAGGTCACTTACTTATGCTTATGTTGTTTAAACTATAAGTGTTATGTTAATCTTATATCACTCACCTCTTGAGATGATACGGGGTTGCTGCCTCCGTCTGGGGTAGACTTCAGTGATGCAGGACCATGATTCGAGAATACCTCATGCGGGTCCAGGGGGCCTATGCAGAGCTACGAGAGTTCCAGGTTAGTGTGCGGGGTTATGCCTCATGCGGTCTATGTGGCGGACAGCGAGTCCAGGACGATGCCGAGGAGTAGCTACCCTCGATGCGGGGTATACCTCATGCGGGCCCATGTGAGTGGCCTATGCGGACTACGGGAGTCCAGGATTAGGCTTGCAGAATGATAATATGGGCGAGTGGCCTGCTTGATCATTCGCGACCTAGAAAAGACACATTCTGTTTACCTATTGTTGCTCTTGTTTATGATGTGGCACTATGTGCGGTTACATTGGTTGTTTCGTGCATATTTGTAAAATTGGTTTTTTTAAAGTAATATGATTTCATTTAAGTACTTTACAGTTTCACATACTTGGTACCTGTTGTACTGACCTCCTTTGGGGGGCTGCGTTCATGCCGCAGGTAAGGGCAAGCAGGTGCTAGATCCACATCCTTAGGATCTCTTGCGTTTGGTGTGAGGAGCTCCATCTTCTCCGGAGGCTCTACTTTTGGGTATGATCTCCCTGTTGTAGATAGTTTTGTCTGATCGAGGTATGGCGGGGCCCCGTCCGCCATAGTTGTTTATTTCCTTAGGTGCAGTCATGTATTTATGCGGTTGGGATGTATCGCAACTTGGTTTATGTATATATTAGAAAGGCAACCCTTTTCTCGAAATTGTGTATCATTTACAATTATTTCATGTCTTGTTTTATATTCCGCTGATTTTCTCTGATGTATGACTACTTGGGTGCCCGGGTAAGGCACCAGTCACGGGCCCCGGAACGGGTCGTGACAAACTCCAAGATTTCAAGTCGCTCCTTAGCAACTTAGCTCCTTACCTTCCCGCTCCAATCCGCTATTTGAAGCCCTTAGAAGTTCATAAACAACTTTCCTTCAATTTCCAAACAAAACCTATGAAAACAACTTAGGTTTTCATCTTGTGACTAATGTAAAAATGTGGGTTTTCCGGGATCTTTCTATTGAGATATCCTTGTAATACCCTTAGGAACCTTGGTTTAAAGTATTTGGATTATTGAACCACAAACGAAAAATTTGTTCTTCCAATTGAGGCTCAAAGCCGAGAGCACCTAGAGCAACAATCAAGTAGTGAGATTTTTTTCTAAGTGTTGAGAATTGGTCTTGCTACTAGTATAATATATAATAAATATAAGGGCCAATATTAATACACTTGAAGGGCTAGGATTGAGTCAAGAATGTCAAGCCAAGTTTGACCCTTGACTTTTCCAACCAATCGGCCAACAAGCCCATGTGGGGGGGGGGGGGGGGGGGACACGTATCACTCTCCCATTCGTCCATAATATTTCGTTTCCCGACATTTCCATAATTCTGATAAATTCTAAAAGTCTCAAATAACAAACGTTATCCTTTCCCGAGGTTCGAAAGATTTTCTTTCGGAAAAACAATTCTTTCCTTCATTCAAATTTTAACATCCTGATTCCTTACGTACATTCTTATATATATGTCCTAAAATTACGGGGTGTAACATTCTCCCCTCCTTTGAAACATTCGTCCCCGAATGTTCCTTCGAGGTTCCATCTAAACGGATATTGGCATAGTCTCTTGACTATACCCAACATAATCACACTTGCCACACCTGGACACATAACAATACTTATACTAAAACGTCAACAAAACTAACAAGTAAGGGGAAATGAATTACCTGAAGGTGTAGGAAATAAGTGAGGATACTTATTCATCATGTACTCATCTGCTTCCCAAGTCACCTCCTCTCTATTATCATTCCGCCACAAAACTTTGACGGAAGCCACATCCTTGGTCCGCAGTCGCCTGACCTGGCGATCGAGTATCGCTATGGGACTCTCCTCATACGATAATCCCTCCGTCACCTGGACATCACTAGCTGGAAAACTCTCGATGGATCTCTGATACACTTCCGCAACATAGAACATGGAAGACCGGATGTACTGCCTCTAAGTAGGACGGCAGTTCCAACTCATAGGCAACCTTGATGTTACACCCCGTAATTCCAGGACATTTTTATAAGAACGTACGTAAGAACTCAAAATTTTTAAGATTTGAGACTACTAAAAATTTATCGAAATTATGGAATTGTCAGAAAACGAAATATTGCGACGAATGGGAGGGCAACACGTGTCACCCCCTTGATTGGTCATGGTCGAATGGACCATGCGTTAAATGGTCATTTGACCATAATAAAGATGAACAAGTCTTGCTAGGCTTAGAGCTTGATAATGTTGACTAAGTCCAAGGGCCACTTGGCTTGATCTTTTAAGAAAATGCATCCAAGCCACCCAATTGTTCTAATCTTGACCCTCCATATGGTTATATAAGCTTACTACTAGCAAGACTAGTTCCCATACTTAGAAAAATTTCAAGAAACTTTGAAGTCTCTTAATGTTACTCTCGGGTTAGAGTTCAAGGAGACAAGAAAAATTTTCGTTTGTTGTTCAATAATCTCCACACTTTAAACCAAGGTTCCTAAGGGTTTTGTCAGTGTATCTCAATAGAAAGATCCCGGAAAAGTGTCGTTTTTGTATTAGTCGCAAGGTGAAAGCCTAAGTCACTTTCATAGGTTTGGTTTGGAAATTGAAGGAAAGTTGTTTGTGATCTTCTAAGGGCTTCAAGTGGCGGATTGGAGTGTCAAGGAGAGGCTCTAAGTTGCTAGGGAGCGACTTCGGATCTTGAAGTTGGATTAAGGCTCGTCAAGGTAACAATCTTGTTCTCTTAAGGGTTATAAGATTACATATTGTTGTAGCCTTACATTTTTAACTAGCATGAAGTATATGTATTAAAGATTAATAAGTGTTATGGATATTGGAAGCCTAAATCCGAAATGACATTGTTAGCCATTTGAAATTGAAATACAATTTGGTCGATAATTAGAATCGTCGCATGTTATCTACTTGAAGATTATAGTTGTTATAATCGATTGCGGCCTTATAACATGTTATACTAAACAACTTGAATTGAAAATGAATTGGAAAGGATGATATGTTGTTACACCTATTGGCCGAGAATGGCATCGCCTTTTTGGACTAGTTTGATATCAATTGTGGGGCGGAATTTTACACGTCCTGTTAGGCGTGTAATCCCCTATTGTTAACTACTTTGTTGAGCCTTAAATGTGGCATGTTTGGTTATTGAATTCGGGCCTTGAAAAGGTGGAAAAGTATGTAGAAACAAAGGAAGTGTTGTCCGATTTTCCGTAGAATGTAGTGACTTTTGTCACGACCCGACCGGGCCGCATGGCGGTGCCCTGCACAGGCACTTTCGTATACATCGAGAATACAGGAACATACACAACTCTTAAAATAAAAATCATACTTAGACAAGAGACATCAACTGGCCGATAAGGCGCCTTCGTATATACATAATACAAAATTAAAATAGTACATCTTTCTTACAAACCCAATCCACAAATGTGACTCTGCACCTCTAAGAATAACAACTTTGGCGGGACGGGGCCCCGCCATACCACCTGAATGTACAACAACCGACAATACGTGGATAAGCCTCCGAAATAGGAGCTTCTCAACGGTGAGCAGTGATCCTAAGTGAGGATCAACAACACAGACTCTACTGCGGTATGAACGCAGCCCAGGAGGTCGGACAACATGTACCAAATATGTGAAAAAAGCCCAGTATCAGTGGTGAAATCATAAGTCTAAAATAAAATCGAGACATGTATGATAACTCATATAACGATTATCGCGTGCCTCTAACTGAGAGTAAACAAGAGTATACATGATCGCATAAAAATAGGAGGCTCATGATCAAAGCGGTCACCCGCCCGATGTCGTTAAGCAATCCTACTCGGGACTATTTCACCGCAAGGGTCGGGTATGGACCGCATGAGGTATTCCTCGCATAGATCAGTATCCGCGCATGTCGTGTGAATTCGCAGGTGTATTCGCATAGATCGGTCCGCCGCGTGGGACTATTTCACCGTAAGCCCTTCGGACGGCGAGGTATTCCTCGCATGATATCGCGCGTAGGTCGTGTAGATCCGCGTGGTATTCCTCGCGATAGGGCCCAGTCGCCGCATGGGACTATTTCACCCGCATAAGCCCTTTCGGACCCGCATGAGGTATTCCTCGCATCATGGGTAGCAAATCCACAGTTGAAGTGTTTAGTAGAAGTTGCGTAGAACTTCTAAGAGTTGTTTGGAGCGGATTGGAGCACTCGGAGTAGGAGCTAAACGTTGCTCAGGATCGACGTTAAACTTGGATAATTTTGGGCTCATCGAGGTAAATACTACTGTTCTTCTATTGTAATTGGGAATTACATACTGTAGTTGTATTAAAAGAAATATAAGATTCATATAAGAGAATTGAACTGTAATAGAAGGATATTACAGAATAGACTTGAACTGAAATCACATTAGAAGAATATATAAGTAGAAGAATAAACTGTACTTACATAGGACTGTATTTACAGTAGACTGATAACCTTTATTGGTTGAATGTTCTGCGAGTAGCATATACTACTTGGAAGGTGGACAAGGCTAGCCGGGTTATAGCGTGTGGGCGTTTTCTTATAGTCGATAATCGTCGCGAGGTATGTGATTCTTCCTATACTCTTGAGCATGAAGTAATTTAAAGGAATATATATATAGTACGGTAGACGTACGTGTGGCAATATCTTTTGACTTAAGCCTGAATAATAAGAATCTGGAAGTATTTTTATATAGTACGGTAGACGTACGTGTGTTAACTGAATATAGTTATACGGCAATGTCTTTTGACTTAAGCCTGAATAATAAAGAATGTTGAAGTATTTCAAAAGATTAAGAAACCTTTTTGAAAGAAGAGTAATACTTGGTTTGAAAACATAAGAGTTATACTAGCTTTATGGGAAGTTAGGTATAACGTCTTAAGAGAGATAAAAAGAATGGTTTCTTGATTTAAGTTAAGAGACTTAATCTTAAAAGATGCGACTTGACTTAATATGGATGTTTGTGTGAAACCTCATTCGTGAGTAATGAGTACTTGGTTTTTAAAGGAATAATGTTTCTTGATTTGGAAATCGAGAATAAGTATCAAACAAACCAACCATGGCGTTAATAAAGGAAAATGTAATGAATAATGAAGTATTACTAAAACCGAAGAAACCTCCATCTGCATGATAAGCTAAGATGAGACAAAATGATATTACATTTTCTAGATCATGACCGCTTTAATAAATGGTTATAAACAAGAATAAAATCGCTCACGCTTATGGCATATGTTACTCAATTGTTTTAAAGGAGATTAAGACATCGAACTATGAAACTTTTCTAAAATAAAGACTTCAGTAATCAAATTAGGCAAACCGAACTCTAGGGAAAAGAAAGGCATTGCATTATTTTGTCTTAAATTGGTTTAAAACATAAAGTGTTATAACTTTTATTGAAGTTAGTTTATAACGACTTTATGAAAACAAAAAGTGTTTTGGTCTAAAAAAGGCATGGTATTGCCTTAATTTGGTTTTAAAAAGGAAGTATGGAAGTTGTTTTGGTTTACTTAAAAGATGTAAGTCACTCTATTTTTATACTACGTATCGGTGACTTTTATAAAAGGAATGAATCTTAAAAGGAACTTAACGTCGTAGTACTTTAGGTTAAAACCGGACTTTGACATAAAATGAAAGTACTTTGAGTTGTGTATAACTTGCCATATGCTTGTTGTTGTGAAACTTGCCTATGCTGTTGTGATAGCCTTTGTTGTGCAAAAATTGTGTTTCTATACTACCGCGTCTCGGTGGAGGGCGGTTGACTTGTTGAGAACTTACTTGGACGTCACGGCGGTGACGGAGAATTCCACGCAGACGCCTCGCTGATAGTGTTATTCCACGGACTAGCTCTCCGTGAGGTTTCTTCTTGTTCGGACTTGGTACACGGTGGTGGCTTCGTACTTGCCGTCTCGTGGCTGATTCGCCTTGGTACACAGTAGTTAGCCCTCACACTTGCCCGCTCGGTTTAGTGACGGTCTCGTGATCTGACGCGCCACTGTGGTGGTCGTCAGTACTTGCCGCGGTCACTCGTGACTCGGCCTTGGTATCGGTAGTCGACTTCGCCACTTGCCGTGACGCCTTCGTGGTTTGGATGTTGAGTGGCGGAGTCGTGATCTGACCTTGGTATCGGTAGTTAGCCACCGTACTTGCCGGCCACCACGTGACTCGGCGCAGTATCCGTAGTCGGCTTTGTACTTGCCCGTGCTCGACTCCGTGGTTTGATTGTATAGTATTGTTAAATGCGGTTTATATTTCGGGTAGACTTGGTGTTCATGCGTGCTTGTTACACCCGTAATTACGAGGACATGTCTTAAGAACGTAGTAAGAACTCACAAATGTTAAGGATTTGAGACTTGCAAAATTTATCGGAATTATGAAATTGTCGGAACGTAAGTGTTGTGGAATGGGAGGGCGACACGTGTCACCCCCTTAGCTATGCCTTCGACGAAATGGCATGGCCATTATGGTCATTTACCATAAGTCTTCTATGACTTAAGTCTTTGAGTTGTGGCTTGACAATCTTGACTAAGTCAAATGGTCAATAAGTCTTGATATTTTGCTAAGAGAATATCCAAGCCAACCATATGGATGCATCTTAACCCTCCATGACCCTATATATAATACTAGTAGCAAGAGAAGACTTAACACTTAGAAATTTTTTGCAAAATTTTGAAGAACTCATAGAGGGGGGTCTCGGGTTCATCACATAGAAAAAGAGAAAAATTGTTTTCTTGTCCATTTGATTCCACACTTTAAACCAAGGGTCTTAGGTGTATTGTGAACACATCTCAATAGAAAAATCTTGGAAAAAGATTGTTTTCGGGTTAGTCGCAAACGAAAACCTAATGGTCTTTCTAGGTTTTGTTTGGAGCTTTGAAGGATAATTGTTGGTATTGTTCTAAGGGTCTCAACAAGCGGATTGAGGTGTCTTGAAGAGGTTCTAAACTACTAAGGAGCGACTTCGGATTGGAGTTGGTTTCATATTCGTGAAGGTATAATCTTGTCTTTGAAAGTGTTACAAGGTTGTATATTTATATTGTTGTCGATAGCTTTGTATGTTGCAATCATGGAATTGTTATCTTGAGGTTATAAGGATTATGGATTGATTATAGCCTTGGAAATCCGAAATGTAATGTAAGCCATGACTAAGTTGAAGTACAATTTAATCGTTGTTAGAACCGTCGCATGTCATTGACTTAAGGATTATGGTTATTATAATCAAATGCGACTTGATATCATGTTATGCTACAAATTTGGATTGAAATGGAAATTGGACTACCTTATATATAATTGTGAGCCAATTGGGGCATTTAGTTAGTCATTTGTATTCGACTACCTTATATATAATTGTGAGCCAATTGGAAATTTAGTTAGTCATTTGTATTGGACTACTGCTATATTGATTGTGAGCCAATTGGGCTGTTTGGTTATTGTATTTCGACCTTGGAAAGGTGGCAAAGTAAGTAAAAACAAAGGAGGTCTTTTCGATTTTCCGTAGAATTTAGAGACTTAACACTTATAATATTCTACGTTTGAAGTAAGGCTTTAATAGGCGTATTGTGAATATTATAGGTTGACATAGTGCAGGCGGGACTTGTACTTGGCAAAGTGGTTTGACCGACAAGGTATGTAGAACTTTTCCTATCTTTGAGCATGACTAGTTTCACAGATATAGTGCAGTAGACATACAAGACTTTGACATCCTTTACTTGTTTTATGAAATGCCAAGTCGGGTGAGTTAGGAGATTTAACTCACTTTGAGAATATTAAAGATGTCTTAAGTCTTGTTAAAGATAAGGGACTTGAAGAATTTTAAAGTATGTAATACTTGTGTCGTTTTAAACGTATAAGTCCCTTGGATAGGAAATTGTACATGACTACGGTATAAAGTGAATATAACGACTTTATGGGGAGTTGGTTATATTGACTTTATGGAAAGATAAATGACTTGATTTAATGGAAGGCAATTCTATTTTAAGGCATTAATTGCCTAAGGTTTTATAAGACACGAGTCACTTGATTTAGAAGCCATATTTATTTCTGAAAGTATTGTGACTTGTCTTGAAAATAAATTGTCACTTGATACTACTACTTATTAGTATCTTGGAAGTTTTATAATGAAATGAGTCATTTTAAAAGCATAGAAGTCGTAGTACTTTGGGTTAAATTCCCGGATTCTTATAAAAGACATGAAAGGGCCATAAGTAACCGAAAATGAGAATGTAGAGGAATAAGACTACGAAGAAGTTAGGGGGATTGCTAACTTGCTTAATTATTGTATGACACGGTTTGAGGTAGGGTAAGAGTATCAATGTGAGGCAAACCCCAAGACGCTATACCACCTTCTTCGTGATAAGAGTATAAACGGCGGGAAGCCCCAAGACGTTATACCACTGCATTACTATCTACAGATAAGAGTATAAATGAGGGCAAACCCCAAGACGTTATACCACCCGCGGGGTAAGAGTATAAATGAGGGTAGACACCCCAAGACGTTATACCACTGCTTTTACGGGTTCGCTACCCATGGTATGATCGAGATCGCTATTGTGATGTTATCGTATTCTCGATGTACTCCATTGTTAGCAAGCCGTATGCGTAATTTTGTTATCATACATGTTTAGGCTTTCTTATAAACTTATGTTGTAATTACGCATTTCCGCTTTACATACTTAGTAGATATTGTACGACCCCTTCCCGGGCCGCGTTCATCTTGCAGAAAGGGTAGCGGTGGCAGATCCACATTCTTAGGATCGCTTATCGACGTGGAAGCTCCATTCTCTGAGGCTTGTCTTTCTTTTGGTACGCCTTGTCCCCGATGTTGTAGATTTTGTACATTCGAGGGTATGGCGGGGCCCCGCCACGCTTGTTATTCCTGAGGTCCTGTATTCACCTTTGTGGTTGGGTAAGAACCGAGTTGTAAGTTGTACTTTGACTTTGTTTATTTTATGGAAGCGGCGCCTTATCGGCCAGCGTGTTGTTATTATTTACACACGTGTTTAGGTTGTGTATGTTCACGCTATTCTCGATGTATACCAACGGGTGCCTGTGTAGGCACCGCCGCGGCCTGGGTCGTGTGATGCTCATGGCGTTATTATATCATAGCCAGCTGGCGAGGAAGGTATTCCACGTGATTGATGTTGTGGGCGTGAGACCCAATATTTATATTTGAGTAATGACTTGGAGGCGTGAGTCCTCGACTTGATATAATTATATGTGTCGTAGTTTGGTTATCATACATGTCTCGCTTTATATAGACTATTATGATTTCATTTACGATTTCTGATTTCACATACTTAGTACTGTTATCGACCTCCTTCGAGGGGCTGCGTCATGCGCGGTAGAAGTACATCGTGTCGATCCTCGCTTTTAGGATCACCTTTCAGCGTATTGAAGCTCCGTTCCTTCTGAGGCTTATCTTTGGTATGTTACCACAGTCCAGAGTTCTTGTACATTCGTGGTATGGCGGCCCCGTCCGTCATAGTTGTTGTAAAAATCTTAGTGCATGTACGATTGTAAGCGAGGTTGTAAGGATTGTAACTGTTCAAATGTCTATATATATATATGTCGAAAGGCAACCGTTTTGGTTAGCCTATTTTCTTTTATCTTGATCCATGTCTATTTAAATGTTTAAGTTTTTATTTCCGCTGGTTTTTCTCTGATGTTGTATCACTAGGGTGCCCGGGGTAAGGCACCAGTCACGGGCCCGGGCTCGGGTCGTGACATGCACAAATATCCACATGAAGTCTATATATACGTCATGCCCCCAAATCTTCAAGGCATGATTTAACTGCCGCCAGCTCTAAATCGTGAGTGGCGTAATTTCCTTTCCTGCTTCCCTAACTACCGAGAAAACATAGGCTCTATCCTTATCGGGTTGCGTCAGCACACAACCTAGCCCAACACCCAACGTGTTATCATAATAACTAACCCTCTAGTCTTTCAGGAGGGGTTAGAACTGTAGTCATGGCCAACTTATCTTCCAAATAACTGGAAACCTTTCTCATTCTTGCGAAATATTCGGGTGTCCTTAATCTCAATTATGGTTCCTGTTTCCTTTTCTCTGTTGCAACCAAACTTGGTCACTAACTTAGATTTGATTCTTTTGCTTGCCTCATGGCTAAGACTTCCAGTCAAACACAATTTAGGGGGGGAGATTTCCTTGATCTCGTCAAGTAGTAACCCGATTATTTTCTCCCAGCTCGTAGAGCTTATAGTCAGGTATTCAACCTCAATTCACTGTATTACATATTCCAATGACTTGTCAAGATTTCTTATCGTTCGAGTGTCCACTCGTCTTTCCTTTATAAGTTATTTCAAGTTGTCCTGGGGTCCCTTACCCCTCCGTATTTTCTTACAATCTTTCTCGTCAGTACCGATGCTACCACATTTCCTCGAGGTGTTCTTACTGCCCATTATTTACTAATGGTCTTACACCAGTCTGGGGTAATCATATCTCGTGCAACTTACATAACCATAGTCGTATTCTCCTTTATCATTCTGGTCATAACCTTACCTTATGCTTATTATTAGCAAAAGTATTTCTATCTTGATTCATAATCGTACAGTTTCATATATGCGTACTACCTGCATTTTTATCCTTACGACACTTCCTCGACCAATTCGTAATGTCGTTCTTAATTACCCCAACACAATACTTTTCCCACGGTTACCTAAAACTGTAACCTATGGCATGACGATACTGAAGACCTTACCAGTCTCATATCCTTCGTCTAACAACATGGGTACACATAACCCCATAATACGTAAAATTGTCCTTACGTGGGGGAGAGAACTTATCTCCATTAAATAAACTTTCCTTGGAGTCACAACCCTAATCACAGGGTCCTCTTGCGGTCGAGAAATATCTAATCATCACGCGCCTTAAAGTCGTGTAGATTTTCAAAACCTACCAAATATGCTCTTCACTTCCCAGCAAGACTCGTATTTACTTTATTCTTGCCTTGCGATTTTCCGAAATTATCCGAAAGCGTCGCCTGCCGCCACACCAAACTCAAGTACCCCAAAGGGAACTTTTACATAACTCCTTCAAGTTCAAGTATTACTCACCTGCGTCAATTTACTTCAAATGAACAAGTCACACAGACTTATTAAAAACAATGATATCAAAGAAGGAAGGATAATTCACTGGTTACTACCACTTCTCTTCCTTTACACCGATAATCGACTTGCGTAAAATCGAATCGAGCCAATCTCTCTCGCGACCAACGCGTTGGCATAACAAGAGGCCAACTAGCGTGCATAATGACCTCAACGTCATTGTCATAACAGTTTGCTAGGTCCGGTAGGTCCAACGACTATATCGTTACCGGTAATTATTATCTACCCGCTCAGCTACCACCCAACACTCACGGGTGTAGTCACCTCGAAAGGTTCTCATAGATTCAGGCTCTATTTCTTTACACTTGGTTGCTCTCTTTCATACTGGTCGTACTCTTCCCCTACTTCCAAACTTATTCTAGCGTACGTACATAGCCTTCATACTGATTCGGGCCTCCAATCTTTGGAGTTACTATTCTAAACAACATAAGGCCATTTCCGGCTCTAAACCTGGTTCCGGTGGAATGCGTCCACGAACCCGTAAAATGATTAACTAGACTTGGGCCTTGCACCCTCGTGACCCTGTCACGTAGCGGGACTACTACCAACTGATCCCATTCCATTTCAAGCTATGGGGCGACCCTTAATAGGTCCTCAACTCGACTCGACGTCGCACTTAACTCTTATCCTTGGCCTGTCTTAACCTTTTACTACCCGAGAAGGCCTTATATACCTAAGGTCTCGGTGGTTATCAACATTCTTAGGCTCGCAATTTCCATGCTCCACGCCTACCTTATCACCCCTGTAGCGGTACAAAACTTATCGTAATACCATAATCGTGTTGTATTGACCACAACAACCATACTTACTCCATACAGATCTCATCCGTACCATTTTCTTAATCATACTACGTAGCTCAATCTATTAACATAGTCTTCCATTAATTCCCTTAATAATAACTTCTTAAGGGTTCATTTCCTTCTCAGACAGCTCATCATCTCCTAATTATCTCAAATTAGTACGTAAAACCTTGATGAGAATTCATTAAACTGTTTCATACCTTCCCAGTATTTATTTAGTCCTTACCAAATCCTGGTAACCTAAAACCATTCTAGGCAACACGCGTCCGACCCTCATACATAAATACGTATAGCTGTATGTCACAATACCAACTATACTACAAACATTACCAACCTGGATACGCAATCCACATAATCTTTCCGGTCATGCCGCTTTTCGTGGCAAACAACATAACTTGTTAGGGAGACGACCACTACTACGACTACATCGCACGATCTCAGAGTGAGAAGAATGGAAACCAATCCTAAATGTCCTGCAGCCTCCTGATTATAGATGTGGTGCACAACACATCGATAATCAAGACTATACTAGACACGGTCTGTAGACACTTTCCGAGGACTAACTGCTCTGATACCACTTTTGTCACGACTCACCGGGCCGGATCGGTGCCCTACTGGGCACCCTTTCTTGTATACATCGAGGAGAATAGCGTGAACATACACAACTCTTAAAATAAAAATCATACTTAGACAAGAGACATCAACCGCTAGCCGATAAGGCGCCAGAACATATACATAATACAAAATTAAACAAGACATCTTTGCTCTTACAAACCCAATCCACAAATGTGACTACAGCACTTAAGAATAACAACTTTGGCGGGACAGGGCCCCGCCATACCCCTGAATGTACAACAACCGACAATACCAGGGATAAGCCTCCGAAATAAAGGAGCTTCTCAACAGCTGAACAGTGATCCTAAGAGTGAGGATCAGCAACCTGTACTCTACCTGCGGCATGAACGCAGCCCCCCGAAGGAGGTCAGTACAACATGTACCAAATATGTGAAACTGAAAGTACTGTAGTGAAATCATAAGTCTAAAATAAAACTGGAGACATGTATGATAACTCATATAACAGTACACTGTGCCTTACTAACAATGAGAGTAAACAAGAGTATACATTACTGCATAAAAATAGGAGGCTCATGATCAAAGCAGGGTCACCCGCCCAAAGATTATCGTAAGCAATCCTACTCCGACTATTTCACCCGCAGTGGTCGTATGGACCAGCATGAGGTATTCCTCGCATGCGTATCCGCCGCATAGGTCATGTAGACCGCATGAGGTATTCCTCGCATAGGATCGCCCGCGTGGGACTATTTCACCGCATAAGCCCTTTCGGACCCGCATGGTATTCTCGCGATAGATCAGATCCGCCCGCATAGTCGTGTAGATCCGCGAGGTATTCTCGCATAGGGCGGTCCGCCCGCACGGGACTATTTCACCCGCATAAGCCCTTTCGCACCGCATGAGGTATTCTCGCATCATGGGTAGCAAATCCACTAATATGCAAATGCCACAAACCCGGAATGACTACGTAATGCACAATATATCACTAGCACAAATTGGCTATCATACATAACATAAGCACTACCGGCTTATCATACATAACATAAGCACTACCGGTTTATCATACATTACATAAGCAAGTTAAGAAATCCCCCTAACTTCTTATTAGTCTTATTCATATACACTCTCATTTTAGTTTACTTAAGGCACTAACATGTCATTATAAAATCCGGGAATTTAACCCAAAGTACTACGTACTTCATTTCTTTTAAAATGACTCTTTTTCATATAAAACTTCCAAGATACTAATAACCGTAGTATCAAGTCATAACTACTTTTCAAGACAAGTCACAATATCTTTTGGAAATACAATTATAGGCTTCTAAATCAAGTGACTTTTTTCTTTTAAAACTTTAAGCAATTTATGCCTTTAAATCAATTTGCCTTTCATTATTACAAGTCATTTATCATACTTAAATTACTTAGAGTAAATCACCCTCTTTAACTTTCCATAAAGCTATTATAACCAACTTCCCATAAAGTCGTTATACTAGCTTTATGCTTTAGAAACTTACATTCTTCTTTATAACCAAGAGACTTAAACTTTCCAACAAAACAAGTATCAAAAATACTTTCAACATACTTAAAGTCTCTTAACTTTTGAAAACCAAGATATCCTTAATATTTAAACAAGTGAGTTAATTCCCTAACTCAACCAACTTGGTCATTCTTAAGATAAACCAAGGATATCAAATGGACTAGATTCGTCAAAATCTTGTACGTCTACCGTACTATACATTTACAACTTAATCATGCTCAAGAGATAAGAAAGTTCCACATACCTCTTCGGTTTAATCCACTTGCTAAGTCCAATACGCCGTACGTAGTATGTCAACCTATAATGACCATAATACGTCTATTAACTTCTAGCTTCAAACGTAGAATATTCCAAGTGCAAAGTCACTAAATTCTACGGAAAATCGGACAGCACTTCCTTTGTTTCTACATACTTTGCCACCTTTTTCAAGGCCGAATTCAATAACCAAACACGCCACATTTAAGGCCCAACAATGTAATTAAAAATAGGGGATTACACGCCTACTAGACGTGTAAAATTCCGCCCCACAATTGATATCAAACTAGTACAAACTACAAGTGTAAATCAACTCTTGGAGGGACAATAATACATAGTCTTTTCCAATTCCTTTTCCATCCAAGTTGTTTAGTATAACATGTTATCTAGCCGCAATTGATTATAACTACTACAATCCTCAAGTAGGTAAACATGCGATGATTCTAATTATCGACCAAATTGTATTTCAATTTCAAATGGCTAACATGTCATTTTCGGATTTGAGCTTCTAAATTTCCATAACACTTATCAACCTTCATAACACATATCACAAGATCATTTCTAACTTATCATAACATGGAATCTTCAATTACAAAAGTAAGACGAAGATTATTACCTCATTTAGCCCAAATATGATCCAAGATTACAAGTCGATCCTTAGCAACTTTAGCTCCTCTTTTCGATGTTCCAATCCACTCCAAGCAACCCTTAGAATCTTATGAAGAACTCCACTTCAAGTTCCAACTTCAAAGTTGAAGAACTCCTTAGGTTTTCGCCTTGCGACTAATACTAAAATGCCACTTTTCCGGGATATTTCTATTGAGATACCCGTACAATACTCTTAGGAACCTTGGTTTAAAGTATGGGGATTATTGGACAACAATTGAATTTTTTTCTCTTCTTGAAAACATCAAAGCCGAGAGCTCCTTAGAGCTTCTTCAAAAAAAAAATTCTTGAAATATGACTAAGTGTGGGAACTAGTCTTGCTACTAGTAAGCTTATATAACACAAGGAAGGGTTAGGATTAAAACAAATAGGTGGCTTGGATGCATTTCACAAGGATCAAGTCCAAGTGGCCTTTGACTTAGTCAATAATATCAAGCTCAATCTTTAGCAAGACTTGGTCATCTTCAATTATGGTCAAATGACCATTTCATCCATGTCAATTTCTTCCAAGACCACTAAGGGGGGTGACACGTGTCGCCCTCCCGTTCGTCGCAATATTTCATTTTCCGACAAATTCCAAAATTCGGATAAATTTTTACTCGTCTCAAATCTTAACATTTTTGAGTTCTTACGTACGTTCTTATAAACATATCCTGGAATTCCGGGGTGTAACA
Source organism: Przewalskia tangutica (assembly GCA_029844215.1). Lineage (NCBI taxonomy): Eukaryota > Viridiplantae > Streptophyta > Magnoliopsida > Solanales > Solanaceae > Przewalskia > Przewalskia tangutica. Next base: position 124,045,306 of record CM056722.1, read on the forward strand.
ACTTTGCACTTAGAATATTCTACGTTTGAAGTAAGAAGTTAATAGACGTATTATGGTCATTATAGGTTGACATACTACGTACGGCACAATGGACTTAGCAAGTGGATTGAACCGAAGAGGTATGTGGAACTTTCTTATCTCTTGAGCATGAGTAGTTGTAAATATATAGTACGGTAGACGTACGAGATTTTGACGAATCTAGTTTCATTTGATATCCTTGACTTGTATTAAGAATGTCCAAGTTGGTTGAGTTAGGAAATTAACTCACTTGTTTAAAAAGATTAAGGATGTCTTAGTTTCTAAAAGTTAAGGGACTTGAAGTATTTTGAAAGTATATTATACTTGTTTCGTTTTGAAAGTATAAGTCTCTTGGATATAAATAAGAATGTAATTGCCTAAAGTATAAAGTTAGTATAACGACTTTATGGGAAGTTGGTTATAATAGCTTTATGGAAAGATGAAAGAGTGGTTTACTCTAGTAATGTAAATAATGATAAATGACTTGAAATAATGAAAGGCAAATTGATTTGAAGGCATCAATTGCTTAAGGTTTTAAAAGAAAGAAGTCACTTGATTTAGAAGCCTATAAATGTATTTCTAAAAGGTATTGTGACTTGTCTTGAAAAGTAGATATGACTTGATACTACGGTTATTAGTATCTTGGAAGTTTTATATGAAAAAAGTCATTTTAAAAGAGTAGAAGTACGTAGTACTTTGGGTTAAATTCCCGGATTTTTATAATGACATGTTAGTGCCTTAAGTAAACTAAAATGAGAGTGTATATGAACAAAACTAATAAGAAGTTAGGGGATTTCTTAACTTGCTTATGTTATGAATGATAAGCCGGTGGTGCTTATGTTATGTATGATAAGCTGATAATTCTTATGTTACGTATGATAGCCGGTTGTGCTAGGTTATGTTATTTATACGGGGTAAACCTCCGGTTTACTAATTATTCCATAGAATTGCTACCCATGATGCGAGTGCGACGTTTGTACTCATTGCGGGCCCACCGGGCCCATGCGGGTGAAATAGTCCCATGCGAGGAGGATGACCTCATTGCGGGTCCACAGGACCTATGCGGATGAAATAATCCCAGGAGTAGGATTGCTTAATGATACTACGGGCGGGTGACCCTACTTTGATCATGAGCCTCCTATTTTTATGCAGTAAAGTATACACTTGGTTACTCTCATTGTTAGTAAGGCACAATGTACTGTAATTTGATTATCATACATGTCTCCAGCTTTATTTTAGACTTATAATGTAAATTGCAGTATTTTCCAGTTTTACATACTTGGTACATATCATCTACCCCTTTCCTTGGGCTGCGTTAAATCTGCAGTAGGGTAAGCAGTGGTGGATCCTCATTCTTAGGATCATCGATCAGTGTCGAAGCTCCATTTCTTGAGGCTTATCTTTTGGTACTGGTTTCACGATGTTGTAGATTTATGTACATTCGGTGTATGGAGGCCCCTGTCCGCCACGCTTGTTATTATTAGAGGTCTGTAGTCATATTTGTGGATTGGGTTGTAAGAACAGAGATGTACTGTTTTATTTTTTGTATTATGTATATGTACGGAAAGTGGCCTATCAGCTAGCCTGTTGATATTTAATGTCTAAGTATTTTTATGAGTTGTGTATGTTCCGCTGCTATTCTCTGATGTATACCTGAAAGGTGCCAGTAGGAGCACCGCGCTTTGGCCTGGTCGTGACAAAAGTGGTATCGAGCGCTTAGTCCTCGGAAAGTGTCTACAAACCGTGTCTAGTAAGTCTTGATTATCGGTGTGTTGTGCACTACATCTATAATCGAGGTCACAGGACATTTAGGATTGACTTCCATTCTTCTCTCTCGAGATCGTGCAGAGAGCTGTCTTATTAGGTTGAATCCTCTCGACCTATTCTTATGTATCGATTATGCCTCCGGAAGGCGACCGGGGCCGAAGGGCAAAGCGGCAGGAGTCGCTAGTGGTACGCAGAGGGTTACTAGGACTCGTGCCCAGTTATGCACGAGGTTGTGGCGGTCGGCGAGTTCACCACGCCGACGACAGAGGAGCAGAGCGGCCGTAGCTCAGAGGTTCCGATACCTGAGCCTCCAGCTCCGCAACCAGGGGCAGAGTATAGAGATTATGGAGAGCAGATCAGGTTATTGACTAGCATAGTGGCGAGCGTGGCAAATGCAGAGCGAGTAGCTAACCTGTGAGCCGACAGTTTGTGGATTCAGGATTTTCTGGGTTGCCATCCACCCGAGTTCTATGGTTCGAGATCTGAGGAGGATCCTCAAGAGTTTATTCGGCAGTTACAGCGGACTATGTAGGTGCTTAGGGCCTCGGAGATAGAGTCAGTTGTGTTTGCCTCTTACCGGTTACGTGATATTGCGTTGAACTGATTTGAGTCATGGGAGTTGTCTAGAGGTGTGAATGCTCTTCCAGCTGTTTGGGATGAGTTCACAGGGGCCTTCCTTGATCACTTTTTGCCTCCTCAGATGAGAAGAGCCCGCGTGGATAGATTCTTGACATTGAGACAAAATGGGAGGAGTATCAGAGAGTACAACCTGGAGTTTGACTCATTGGCCAGGTATGCGCTCACCATTGTGGCTGACATGGAGGACAGAGTTCATAGCTATGTGATGGGGCTAGACCGTCATATGATTACTGCATGCTTGGGAGTGGCCCTTCAGCCAGGTATGGATATTGCCAGGATGCAGGCTTATGCACAAGGGATAGAGGACAGAAAGAGAGAGGATCAGCCAGACTCGAGCGGCCAAGAGGCGGGACGCGGGGTTTCGTGGTGATTTTCGAGGCGCATACCGAGCAAGCAGCCAGTCCACATTTCAGCCGGCACATAGTGCTCCTTCTCGGTTTTCTGACAGGAGATTTGATCGGTCGGATTATTCAGTGGGCCAGTCGGGCCGGGTTCCCGGAACCGGTCCCGGATCGAGATGAGGCCACCTATACCTCGGTGTGGTCGGTATGGTAGTTCCCATCGTGGGGGGTGTCGTATTCCTCCAGGAGCTTGTTACTCTTATGGCCAGCAGGGACATTTGAAGAGAGATTGTCCGACCAGAGGCAGCATGGGTGGTATGGTTTAGCCGGCGGTCGATTCTTTGGGTCTTCTTCTTCTCAGGTTATCGCCCTGAGGCGGGTGTTCACTGCGGGCCGCCGCGCGAGGTCGTGGTGGAGTTCCTAGTTCTGCGGTCCACAGAACCACATATATTCCTTAGCCAGTCGGCAGGATCAGGAGGCTTCCCAGGATGTCTTCACAGGTATATTATTGATTTCATGCTGTGACGTTTATGCTTTGATAGATCCAGGTTCTACCTTGTCCTATGTGTCCCCTCTTATTGTTGGTAGAATCGGGATAAAGCCGGTGTCGATAGAGCCTTTTGAGGTAGCTACGCCAGTGGGTGATTCGGTATTAGCTGAACGGGTATACAAAGATTGTCCGGTGATTATATACAGTCGTCAGACCCTAGAAGACTTGATAGAGTTGGAGATGACAGATTTTGACGTCATTAAGGGTATGGACTGGTTGGCTTCTTGTTATGCCAATGTTGTAGAGAGACAAGTTGGTCCGATTCCGCTCTGGTGAGCCGATTATCGAGTGGAAGGGAAATACAGCTGTCGCGAGGGTAGGTTTATATCTTACCTCAAGGCTAGGAAGATGGTACAGAAAGGGTAAATCTATCATCTGGTTCGGGTATTCGATAAAGAGGCTGAGGTGCCGTTCTTGATCGATTCGTGGTTAGAGAGTTTCCGGATGTATTCCCAGATGATCTCCCAGGTATTCCTCCCGAGAGGGAGATAGAGTTCTGTATTGACACGTTGCCAGACACTCGACCTATATCTATTCCGCCGTACAGGATGGCACCTGCTGAGTTGAGGGAGTTGAAGGACCAACTGAAAGATTTGTTGGGAAAAGGTTTTATCAGACCTAGTGTTTCTCCCTGGGGAGCGCCGGTTTTGTTTGTAAAGAGAAGAAGGATGGGGACAGCTGCGTATGTGTGTTGATTACAGCGGTGAATAAGGTAACCATCAAGAACAGATACCATCCCCGAGATTGATGATTTGTTTGACCATTGCGAAGTGCGAGTGTTTCTCAAGATAGACTGCGGTGCAGTTATCATCAGTGTGAGTTAGAGATCCCAAAGATCGCATTCAGACCCGGTATGGGCACTATGAGTTCGAGGTGATGTCTTTCGGTTTGACCAATGCTCCAATGTATTTATGGATTTGATGAGCCGGTGTTCAAGCCATTTTTGGATACGCTTGTTATAGTATTCATTGATGACATCTGGTTTATTCGCGCAGAGCAGAGCATGCAGATCACTTGAGGCGGTACTTGGGTCCTCGAGCCGCGATTGTTCGCCAAGTTCTCTGTGAGTTTTGGTTGGCCTCGTGGCATTCTTAGGGCACATTATCGGGGTAGCGGTGTTCAGTTGATACAAAGAAAGATTGGCGGTCAAGTCTTGGCGAGACCTACTACTCCGGAGTGCGCATTTCTTAGTGGCGAGTTATTACGTAGGTTTGTGGAGCAGTTTGCTTCGATATCAGCACCATTGACTAGGCTGACTCAAAAAGTAGCTAAGTTCCAGTGGACAGAAGCTTGTGAGAAGGGCTTCCAGTTACTGAAGGAAAAGTTGACGACGGCTCCAGTTCTTACTTTTCCCGAGGGGTTAGAGGGCTACGTGATCTATTGTGATGCCTTGGGTATCGGGCTAGGGTGCGTATTGATGCAGCACGACAAGGTGATAGCCTATGCTTCCCGACAGCTACGGAAGTATGAGAGGAATTACCCTACTCACGACTTAGAGTTGGCCGCAGTTATTCATGCCTTGAAGATTTGGAGACATTATTTATACGGGGTTCATGTGGATATTTATACAGACCACAAGAGCCTCCAGTACATCTTCAGGCAGAGGGAGCTGAACTTGCGACAGCAACGGTGGTTAGAGTTGTTGAAGGATTATGATGTTGATATCCTATACCATCCGAGAAAGGCCAACGTGGTTGCAGATGTCTTGAGTCATAGATCGATGGGGAGTGCAGCCGGAGTGCGGCCGGTAGGCAGTCATGGTCCGTCGGATCCATCACCAGCGAGCCTTGGGGTTCGATTGGTCGATACCGATGATAGTGGGGTACGGGTACGTGAGATTGTCGAGTCTTCCATCGTTGATGAGGTGAAGAGGCGACAGTATGAGGACCCAGTTATGATACGGTATTGGGATACGGTTCTTCGAGATGAGAAGAGTCTATTTGAGGTAGCGCCTGATGGAGTGCTAAGATTCAGGCGGTGTGTGTTCCGATGTTGCAGACTTCGTCGCCAGATTCTCGTGAGGCACACAAAGGCTCGTTACTCTATTCATCCGGGGTCGACTAAGATGTACCATGACCTCAGATGTATGTATTGGTGGGATATCCTGAAGAGGGACGTGGCAGCTTTTGTTGCTCAGTGTCCTAATTGTCAGCAGGTCAAGGTTGAGCACCAGAAGCCCGGTGGGCTATTGCAGACGATTGATATTCTGACATGGAAGTGGGAGGTGATCAATATGGATTTTGTTACAGGGTTACCTCGTACTCAGAGGAAGTGTGATTCTATCTGGGTTATTATAGACATGCTGACGAAATCAGCCGACTTTCTTCCAGTCAGGACTACGTATTCGGCTGAGGATTATGCCAGATTGTATATCAGGGAGATTGTGAGACTACACGGAGTCCCTATATCGATTATATCAGACAGAGGAGCTCAATTTACGGCTAACTTCTGGAGGTATTTCCAGAAGGGGTTAGGGACACAGGTGAGTCTCAGTACCGCGTTTCATCCTCGACGGCCAAGCGAGCGGGCGTACTATCCAGACACTTGAGGATATGCTGCGGGCCTGTGTTATTGATTTCAGGGGTAGCTGGGAGAATCATTTGCCTCTTGTGGAGTTTGCTTATAACATCTACCATTCCAGCATTCAGATGGCGCCATATGAGGCTTTGTATGGGCGGAAGTGTAGTCGATTGGTTGGTTCGGCGTGGCGAGTTGATTGGTTGGACCAGACTTGATTCAGCAGTGTGGATAAGGTGAAGCTTATCCGGGAGACTATCGGCTCGAGTCGCCAAGTCTTATCACGGATAATCGCGTCGACATTTGGAGTTTCAGGTAGACGATTGGGTCTTCTTGAAGGTATCACCCATGAAGGGTGTGATGAGGTTCGGAAAGAAGGGAAAACTTAGCCCAAGGTACATTGGGCCTTACCAGATCATCCATAGAGTAGGCAAGGTTGCCTATGAGTTGGATCTGCCATCAGATTTAGAGGCGGTACATCCGGTCTTCCATATTTCTATGTTACGGAAGTGTATCAGAGATCCATCAAGAGTTTTCCCAGCTAGCGAGGTCCAGGTGACAGAGGGTTTATCGTATGAGGAGAGTCCCATAGCGATACTCGATCGCCAGGTCAGGCGACTGCGGACCAAGGATGTGGCTTCCGTCAAAGTCTTATGGCGGAATGATAATAGGGAGGAGATGACTTGGGAAGCGGAGGAGGACATGTTGAGGAAGTATCCTCACTTATTCTCTACACCTTCAGGTAATTCATTTCCCTTACTCGTCAAGTTTTAATTTAAGTATTTCACTTAAGTGTTATTATGTGGCCACGTGTGGCATTATTGGTATGTAGGAGTTGTAAAAGGAGAATATGTCGTTATCTATAAGTTTGACTCTGAAAGAACATTCGGGGACGAATGTTTCTAAGGGGGGAAGAATGTTACACCCCGTAATTCCAGGACATGTTTATAAGAACATACGTAAGAACTCAAAAATGTTAATATTTGAGACTAGTAAAAATTTGTCGGAATTATGGAATTGTCGGAAAAAGAAATATTGCGACGAATGGGAGGGTAACACATGTCACCCTTTGATTGGTCATGGTCGAATGGACCATGGGTTAAATGGTCATTTGACCATAATAAATATGAACAAGTCTTGCTAGGCTTAGAGCTTGATAATGTTGACTAAGTCCAAGGGCCACTTGGCTTGATCTTTTAAGAAAATGCATCCAAGCCACCCAATTGTTCTAATCTTGACCCTCCATATGGTTATATAAGCTTACTACTAGCAAGACTAGTTCCCATACTTAGAAAAAATTCAAGAAACTTTGAAGTCTCTTAATGTTGCTCTCGGGTTAGGGTTCAAGGAGACAAGAAATTTTTTCATTTGTTGTTCAATAATCTCCACACTTTAAACCAAGGTTCCTAAGGGTTTTGTAAGGGTATCTCAATAGAAAGATCCCGGAAAAGTGTCGTTTTTGTATTAGTCGCAAGGTGAAAACCTAAGTCGCTTTCATAGGTTTGGTTTGGAAATTGAAGGAAAGTTGTTTGTGATCTTCTAAGGGCTTCAAGTGGCGGATTGGAGTGTCAAGGAGAGGCTCTAAGTTGCTAGGGAGAGACTTCGGATCTTGAAGTTGTATTAAGGCTCGTCAAGGTAACAATCTTGTTCTCTTAAGGGTTATTGATCGGTGTATTTTATATACACTTTTTGAGTCGTTTTTAGTTAGTCTTTTGTCCCTTTTTGTACAAATACGTGTCATCTTAGGATATATTTTCTTTCTTTTGAGTCAAATTGGTTAAAATGACTATTTGGCGGAAAAGGAGCTAAAAGAGGGCAAAAGTGGAGGTTCCAGAGCTTAAAAGACGAGAAAGTGGCGAACTGTGCACGGACGCCAGCCGCCGCGCGCCTCGCCATCAGTCCAGCGCCCGGCCCAATATCCATAAGGTCTCGTGGTTGCGGCGCGCGACGCCTCTAGACTGCAGAGTTCACGGCGCGCGGCGCTAGCGCCGGCAGCAGTGAACGCGCCACGCGGGAAAATCGTGTTTTTAGACAATTTACCGCCGGGCTGAAGGGAAAAGTTGAGGCGGTTTTGAGCCTATAAAAAAAGAGAACCCTGACAGTTTCAAGGGTTCCCTTTCTTCACAAACACAAGACTTCTTGGAGTTGAAGATTAGAGACCTTTACTTAGTAATTTTCTTTTCTTTTCTTTACTTTACTTTCAGTTTTTATGTTGGATATTGAATTAGTTCTTGTCATGTCAATGGCTAGGAACTAATTCCATTATAGGGCTTTCCATGTCAAATCACTTGAAACTTATGTTATGAATTGATGCATGTTTATGGTTTTCTTCTTATTGTTGAGATTTACCCAATATTTGCTTTGAATGTTTGGTAATTAATTGATCACTAATTATCATTATTTATATGATTTCTAATCAAACTTCGAAAGGAAGAGGTTGTGACTATGCTGTAAGTTGGGTAGACATAGGTCGGATTGGGGATGAAAATACCTCAATTACTTGTGTAGCGTTAATAAGAGGTTTAAACACCTAATTTCACGCATGGCGCGTGACGATTAACAAGGTTTTTGGTCTTAATCCTCCTATAGAGTCATCCTTATCACCTAAAGGTATAAAGGAGCGCTATTGGGGTTGAGTGTTTATATAGCCTTAACGGGAGTATAAAACGAATTAGTAAACCTTCTAGCTCCAAAAGAAGAAGAACCATAATTTATTGCATTAATAAGTAATATAAGCGGATAGTTTAAGCGACTTGGAAGCCCTATTTCCATCACTACTGAAGTAAACACATAGTTAATTAGTATTTATAATTGTTAGTATAATCAACAAAATCAAATATCGGTTACCAAATAGATAACAAAAGATAGATAATTGGTACTTGAACACTAATCCTTGTGGACGATATTCGGTCTTACCTAGACTATATTACTTGTCACGATAACGTGCACTTGCGTTAAAGTGTGTGCATCTTTTCGCGCATCAAGTTTTTGGCGCCGTAGCCGGGGATTAGGCATAGTTCAATATCAATTTTATCTATTTTTAATTTTTAATTTGGTTTTTAATTTTTTTTATTTTATTTTTACGTTTTAATCGTTATTTCGGTAAAAATCAGGGTGCCGTGATCTGTTTGTCTGCTTTGATCCGCTTTGAAATCGGTTTATGCGAAGGAGAAGAGGCGAAACACTCTTGTTCCCTTCAATCCAGAGATTGAGAAAACTCGACATGTAATGCAGAAAGAACGGCCGGATTGCGGCCTTAATTGAGATGGGCGGCGTCAAAACAACAATGTGATGAGAGAAGGGTTAGGTGAAAATCAACCTAACCGGGAATGCCTCGAGTACCTATGGATGTCAAGGAGAGAGTTCAAGCCCGTGCGAGAAAGAAGCAGGAGACTACGTCTTTGCCGAGGGTGAGCGAACGAGCATGTATTAGGCTCCCAACAATAGGAGCGAATAACTTTGAGATCAAACTGCCGATTCTAAGCATGGTGCAGAGCACAGTGCAATTTGGAGGGTTACCATCAGAGGATCCACATATGCACATAGCTAATTTCTTGGAGCTTTGCAACTTTCGGATATAACGGCGCTCGATGATGCCGTCAGATTGAGGCTCTTTCCCTTCTCACTCAGGGATAGAGCAAAAGTATGGTTAAATTCCCTGCCAGCTGATTCGATTTTTACATGGCAAGAGCTGGCACAGAAATTTTTGGCCAAATTCTTTCCACCGTGCAAGGCAGCGAAATTGAGAGGGGAGCTGAATAATTTCTACCAAGCAGATGGAGAGTCATTATACGAAGCTTGGGAGAGGTTCAAGGATTTGCAGAGAAAGTGCCCACACCACTGTATTGAGTTGTGGAACTTGGTCCACATCTTCTATAACGGGCTGAGCGGAACAACCAGAACAATTATAGATGCAGCAGCAGGTGGGACATTTATGAGGAAAACAGCTCACGAAGCTCACGAATTATTAGAAGATATGGCCACCAACAACCATGTCACAGAAGATAGACCAATGAGTGGTAGGAGAACAGTGGGAGTTCACGAGATAGATGTCATCACTGCCCTGAATGCCCAAGTGGCCCTTTTGACGAAACAGCTGCAGCAACATACAATATCAGTAAATGCAGTGCAGATGCCAAAGAGCTGTGAAATATGTGGTGGCCCACATACATTCGATAGATGTCCTGCAGCTGATCCTAATAATATGCCAATCGAGCAGGCAGAGTGTCAGGCCGTGGGTAACTATCAGAGGCCCCAGAACAACCCATACTCCAACACATATAATCCAGGGTGGAGGAATCACCCAAATTTCTCATGGAGAGGAGACCAGGGGCAGCAGAATCAATATAGAGGCCAGTACCAAAACCAGCAGCACCAGAATCAGCAGCCCTTTACTCAGGCCCCACCCTCTCAACAGTTCAATGCACCTGTTCAGCCAGAAAAGCAAGATGAGCTGAGAGCAGCTTTGTTGGCACTCACCAACGCCCAAACCCAGTTCGTGACAGAAACTAGATCCTCGTTCAGGAACTTGGAAACACAAGTGGGTCAACTAGCAAAGCAATCGAACAAGAGCCACGGTACACGCAAGCAACACAGAGGTGAATCCGAGAGAACAATGCGAGCGATGCAGTTGAGAAGTGGTAAACATTGGAGCGATTCACCTCACCAGTAGTTGAACAAAGAGGCGGTAGAGAAAGAAGGTGGTTGGCTCGCCCGATAGTAGAAAACTCCGGAGAAGGAGTATACTGAGAAGATCTCATTCCCACAGAGATTGCAGCGGAAAGCAGTTGATAAACAATTCTCCAAATTTTTGGAGACGTTCAGAAAGCTGCATATCAACATACCCTTTATAGAGGCATTGGAGCAGATGCCCTCCTATTTCAAATTCATGAAGGAGATTTTGGGGAAGAAGAAGAAACTGGCAGAGTAAGAAATAGTAGCACTAACGGAGGAGTGCAGTGCTATCCTGCAGAAGAAGTTGCCCCCTAAACTAAAAGACCCAGGGAGCTTTACACTACCTTGCACAGTTGGCAGGGTGACATGCAACAAGGCTCATTCATGCAGTAACTTAGCAAAGTCAACTAGACTCCAAATACTTCCTAACGACTCTTACCAACATTCCCCATAAGACTTGGTAAGAACTTAGGATAACTTAGACGTATCTTTTACATAGAGTAAATCAACATACATACATCTTAACTTCTAAGAGTAGAAGGAAACATGAAATAATACCACATGTATATTCCATACATAGAATCATGTCAAAAGAAGGAAGAGGTTCACATACCTCGCGACGATTATCGACAAGTAGCAAAATGCTCCAAAGTACTTCAACCTTGATAGCTATTCCATCCTTTAAGTAGAATACGCTATACTTAGTACTTCAACCTATAATGGCCATAATACGTCCATTAACCTCTAGCTTCAAACGTAGAATATTCTAAGTGCAAAGTCACTAAATTCTACGGAAAATCGGACAACACTTCCTTTGTTTCTACATACTTTTCCACCTTTTTCAAGGCCCGATAATCAATAACCAACATGCCACATTTAACGCTCAATACATCAACCAACAAAGAAGATTACACGCCTTACAATACGTGTAAAATTCTGCCCCACAATTAATACCAACTAAGTCCATAATCAAAGCCATTCTCGGCTAACTTATTCAACAATACAAAGTTCTTTCCAATTCTTTTTCAATCCAAGTTCTTAGGTCTAACATGTTATATACTCATAGACAACTTTAACAACTATAATTCCTTCTTCATATAACATGTGACGACTTAAACTAATAATCAAATTTAATTGTAATCTTAAGGGCTAAACATGCTAGTTTTCGGGTTAGGGTTCCAATAGCCAATACACTTATCAAACTTCATAATATATACCTCATTCTTGCTAATATCCAAAGCTACAACAATAAGTGATCTTAATTACTAAAACGACAAGAATTGTTACCTTTATAAGCCCTTATAATTTCCAAGATTCAAAGTCGCTCATTAGCAATTCTTAGCTCCTTTCCTTATGTTCCAATCCGCTCCAAGCACTCCTTAGAAGCTCACGAAGAACTTCTCTTCAAGTTCCATCTTCAAAGTTGAAGAACACCTTAGGGTTTCGCCTTGCGACTAACGTAAAAACGCCGTTTTTCCGAAATCTTTCTATTGAGATATCCTTACAATACCCTTAGGGACCTTGGGTTAAAGTCTTGTGAATAATGGATCAAAACAACAAAATTTTTGTGTGGATATATCCCTAAAGCCGAGAGCTCTTCCTATGAACAAGAATGTTGTGATTTTTTTCTAAGTGTTGGAAGACCTTGTCTTGCTACTAGTGTGTATATATAACACAATGGACGGTCAAGATATCAACACATGTGTGGCTAGGATGAAGAACACTTGGATAACTAGCCAAGTGGACAAGTTGACAAGTCAACAATCTCAAGCTTGAAGACTTATTCATCTTCAATGGTCAATGGCCATTTTACCCTTGCAATTTTCATCCAAGACCATTGTGGGGGGTGCCACGTGTCGCCCTTCCATTCGTCCATAAAATTCCGTAACCCTCGTGGGTCCCACAAAACGTAAAATTCCTCGGGTGGGCCCCATGTGACAAAATTCGTAAAAATAAATTTCCAAAATGATAATACATTCCATAATCCTCAATTAATGCATTTTGAGAATCCAATTCTCCTCAACGAACATTTTTCCTTTCCGACGTTCGGAAGAATTTCCGTCGGAAAAACAATTCTTCCTTTCGTACCAATTTCAAGTCTTGTGTTCCTTACGTACATTCTCTTAAACATGTCCTGGACTTACGGGGTGTGACATTCTTCCCCCCTTAGAAACATTCGTCCTCGAATGTTCTTTCGGAGTCCAATCTAGTTAGATAGCGACATAGTCTCCTTTACTACACCCTTCATACAAAATATGCCACCTTTGGCCATATAACAATACTTGTACAAAAACGTCAACCTGCACTCCAAGTTCCTCCAAGGCACTTGACATAAAATCCTTCAATAATCGTACGTTCTTATCTCCGTCTCTTAACGTTCAAATTTAAATAAATTATTTCAAGAATAATAAGTCACAAAGACTCCACAATTTCATGTCGAGGAATGAAGGAATAACTTACATATTACTAGCACTTCCTTTCCTTTCCTATCGATAACCGGGAAACCGAAATCGGACCAACCTCTCTCTACCATCAACCTTGGCACCCACGAAGCTGACTAGTCCATACTCATAATGACCTCAAAGTCTGTCGTAATCATATTTACTAGGTCTGCTAGGATATGACGACTGTATCATCACTGGGCAAACCTCAAATACCCGCTCAACTACCACCCCAAACACTCACGGGTGTAGTTACCTCGAAAGGTTCTTATGGATTCAGGCTCTATTTCTTTACACTTTGTTGCTATCTTCCCATCGGTCGCATTTTTTCCGCACTTCCAACTCATACTAGCATACATACATAACCTCCATCCCGATTCTCGCCTCCAACCTTGGAGTCACTTTATTAAACAATATAAGGTCATTTCCGGCTCATGACTGGTTCGGTGGAACACGCCCACGAACCCAGAAACAATTTACTGGACTTGGGCCTTGCACTCGTGACTCGTCACGTGAGGAACTACTACCAACTGATCCCACTCCATTTCAAACTACGAGGCGACCTAATAGGTCCTCAACCACTGGCCGCACTTAACTCTTATCCTTGGTCTGACTTAAATTTTTACTACCCGAGAAGGCCTTATATACCTAAGGTCTCGGCGGTTATCAACATTCTTAGGCTCGCATTTTCCATGCTCCCAGCATACCTTATCAGTCCCCCCGTAAACGGGTACAAAAACTTCTCATAATCTCATAACTAGGTTGTCTTGGAAACAACAATCATTTCTTACTCCATATGGATCTCATCCGTACAATTCTCTTAAGCCTACCCCGTAGCTTAATCTATTAACATGGTATTCCATTAAGTTCCTTAACATGACTTCTTAAGGGTTCAGCACCCTATCAGACAACTCATCATTCCCTAATTATATCAAATTAGTACATAAACCTTGATGAGAATTCATTTAGTGTTTCATACATTCCCGGTATCTATTTAGTCCTTACCAAATCCTGGTAATCTAAAATCATTCTAGGCAACACGCCCGAATTTCATACATAACTCAGTATAGTCAGATGTCCCAATACCAACTATACTACAATAATTACCAACCTGGATACGCAATCCACATAGTCCTTCCTGGGTCACTGCTGCCTTTCTCATAGCTGCAACCAACATAACTCGTTAGGGAGAGACGACCATAACAACACAGATCTATCGCAAGATCTCAGAGTGAGAAGAATGGAAACAAATCCTAAATGTCCTGCAGCCTCCTGATTATAGATGTGGTGCATAACACACCGATAATCAAGACTCTACTAGACACGATCTGTAGATACTTTCCGAGGACTAACTGCTCTGATACCACTTTTGTCACGACCTCGAGCCCGCGACTGGTGCCCTACCTGGGCACCCTTACAGGTATACATCATAGAAGGAGTAGCGGAACATACATACATAAACTTAACAAGAAATAAATAATAGGTTAGCCGATAAGGCTACCTTCCTGGATACATATAAATATGTAAAACCAAAAGCAGTTACCTCCCTTTTGTTTTTCTTACCTAGTGACCCACAAGATATGACTACAGACCTCTAAGAGTTTGGACAAATACTATGACGGGACAAGGCCCCGCCGTACCCCTGAATATACATAACCATGATGACAAGCTCCAGAACATTGGAGCCATCTCAAAATGCTGAACCAGGATCCTAAGCCCGCGGATCCACAACTGTGTACCTAAACCTGCGGACATGAACGCAACCCCCCGAAGGGGGTCAGTACAACAGGTACCAAATATGGAACAAAAATAAGGTACAGTAACAAATTATAACTATACAAAATAATGACAGTGGAAAGTATAAAAAAAAGTAAATACCAGATCTTGCCGTGCCATTACCACTCATGAACTTAATTGTACATCATTATCTTTTCCCATTTTTCAATAAGAGTTATAGTCAAATTCTTACGTACATACTTAGGAGAAATCATTAAGTTCATTACCATATAACTTACTTATCTATCATAACGTAAACCGACCCTTTGTGGAGGGACGCCTATACTGCCCGGCCCAATCTGGGACGCGATAAAGTCACATAAGTCTGCCCATAAAGATATAATTCATAAAAATAGGAAGCTTATGATCAACTTAGGGTCACCTGCCCATAGTATCATTTAGCAATCCTACTCCTGGGACTATTTCACCCGCCAGGGCCGTATAGACCCGCATGAGGTATTCCTCGCATGAGTATCCGCCGCATAGTCGTGTGGACTCAAGATGAGGTATTCTCGCATAGGACTATTTCACTCCGCTTAGGCCTACGGCCCGCAATGAAAGCAAATCGTCATGCTCGCATCATGGGTAGCAAATCCATGGAGAGGTATAATGTCTTGGGGGTTTACCCCGCAATTATACTCAGAATGTGTATAACGTCTTGGGGGTTTACCCCGCATTTATACTCAGGAGGTGTATAACGTCTTGGGGGTTTACCCGGCATTTATACTCATAACACTAACACCAATGGCTATCATACATAACATGAGCACTACCGGCTTATCATACATAACATAAGCGCTACCGACTTATCATACATAACATAAGCACTACCGGCTTATACATAACATAAGCAAGTTAAGAAATCCCCTAACTTCTTATTAACCTTATTTATATACACTCTCATTTTAGTTTACTTAAGGCACTGACATTTCATTATAAAATACGGGAATTTAACCCAAAGTACTACGTACTTCTATTCTTTTAAAACGACTCTTTTTCATATGAAACTTCCAAGATACTAATAACCGTAGTATCAAGTCATATCTACTTTTCAAGACAAGTCACAATACCTTTTAGAAATACATTTATAGGCTTCTAAATCAAGTGACTTCTTTCTTTAAAACCTTAAGCAATTGGTACCCTTAAAACTATTTGCCCTTCTTTTTTTCAAGTCATTTCTTTGCTTACATTACTTGGAGAAAACCATTCTTGTAATCTTTCATAAAGTTGTTATAACCAACTTCCCATAAAGCCGTTATAACTCTTTATGTCTTAGACAAATTCATTCTTTTTATAACCAAGAGACTTATACTTTCAAATCAAATTACATAGCTTTCAAAAAAAATCAAGTGTCTTAACTTTTAAGAAAACAAGTTTCTTAACTTAGAATATCAAGTCTCTTTAACTTAGAGTGTCAAGAAGTCAATACTTTCCAAATCAAGTATTCTATACTTTTAAAATCAAGTCATTTCTTCCTTTAAGAATCAAGTCCCATAACTTGAAAAATAAAGTTGTCACGACCCGACCCCGGGGCCGCGACTGGTGCCCTACCTTGACCTGCTGACAATTCGGACACTGCACCACAAACTCCGCAACATCCCTCTTCAGGCCATCCCACCAATACACACATCTGAGGTCATGGTACATCTTAGTCGACCCCGGATGAATAGAATAATGAGCACCGCCGCTCCCCGACCGACGAAGCCTCGCTACATCGGAAACACACAACCGGCCCTCAAATCTTAGCACCCTATCAGGCGCTACCTCAAATAGACTTTTCTCTTCCTGAAGAGCTGCATCTCGATACCGTACCATAATTGAATCCTCATACTGTCGCCTCTTCACCTCCTCGACGATGGAAGACTCGACAACCTCTCGAACCCGAACTTCATTACTATCAGAACCAATCAAACGAACCCCAAGGCTCGCTAGCTGATGTAACTCGCGGACCATGCCCCTTTTCTCTGGCTGCACACCGATGCACCCATCGACCGCGACTGGCGGCATCTGCAACTACATCGCCTTCCCGGGTGGTATAGGATATCGACATCGTAATCCTTGCGCTCAACCACCGCCTATGCCGCAAGTTCACTCCTATGGTCAAGATATACCGAGACTCTTGTGGTCTGTGTAAATATCCACCTGAACTCCATACAAATCATGGCTCCAGATCTTCAAGGCATGAATCACTGCTGACAACTCTATGTCATGTGGGATAGTTCTTCTCATGCTTCTCGAGCCGCCGAGATGCGTAGCTATAACTTTGTCGGCCGCATCGACGCACTCCAAGCCCAACACCCGACGATCACAATCAACCATATATCCGTCTAAACCTCCGGAAGAGTAAGGATCGCGGTCGCCAATTTCTCCTTCAAGAATCGGAAACTCCTCACAAGCATCCGCCCACCGAACATACCGCTCGAGTCACCTAGTCAAAGGTGCCGAGATGGAAGCAAACTTCTCCACAAATCTCCGATAATAACCCGCAAGGCCCAAAGTTGCGCACTCCGGTGTAGTGGTCTAGGCCAAGTCTTGATCGCCTCAATCTTTGTCAGATCAACTCAATACCATCTACCCATAACATGACCTAAGAAAGCCACTGAAGCCAAACAAAACTCGCATTTCGAGAACTTGACATACAATTGCCGGTCCCGGAGGACTCCCAACACCGCCCTCAAATGATCTGCATGGTCCTGTTTTGTGCACGAATAAACCAGGATATCATCAATGAATACTATAACGAACATATCCAAGAATGGTTTGAACACCCGGTTCATCAAATCCATGAATACCGTTAGCGCTGTCAACCCGAAAGACATCACCACGAACTCATAGTGCCCATACCGGTCCCGAATACGCTGGGATATCTGTCTCTAACTCGCACTGATGATAACCGCATCACAGTCTATCTTGAGAAACATCTTGCACTCAGAATCGTCAAACAAATCACCAATCACAGGAAGGGTATCTGTTTGATAGTTACCTTATTCACCGTCAGAATCGGCACATACGCAGCGCTCATCCTTCTTTCTTTACAAATAACACCGCGCTCCCTGCAGAGAAACACTTGGCCCGATAAAGCCTTTTTCCAGCAAGTCCTTCACCGGTCTTTCAATTCCTCAACTCACAGTGTCATCCTCGTATGGTGGAATAGATATCGGTCGAGTATCCGCGACATATCAATGCAAAACTCAATCTCCTCTCGGAGGGATACCCGGCTCGCCCGGGAATACGCCCAAAACTCTCTAACGACCGAATCGATCAAGGTCCGTATCTCGCCTCGATGTCGAATACCCAACCATATGGTAGATATACCCTTCCGCACCATCTTCCTAGCCTGAGGTAAGAAATAAACCTACCCTGCCGACGCAGCATTCCCTTCCACTCGATAACCGCCACCAGAAACCGAACCGTACAATCTCTCTCATAGCTACATTGGCATAGCAAGATGCTAGCCAATCCATACCCATAATCACATCAAAGTCCGTCATATCCAACTCTATCAAGTCGGCTAGAGTCTGACGACCGTATATAGTCACTGGGCAAGCCTTATATACCCGATCGGCTACCACCGAATCACTCCATCGCGTAGCCACCTCAAAAGGTTTTATGGACTCGGCTCATCCCTATTCTACCAAAGAATACGAGGAGATATATAGGACAAGGTAGAACTGGATCTATCAAAGCATATACATCACAAAGATGAAACCAATAATGTAATCGTGACGACATCCGTGACGCCTCCGGTCCTCGGCCGACATAGCATAAATGCGCGCTCGAGGAGCTACCGAACTGGACCCCACCACGACTTCGCCGCGACCGCCCGCTGAACACCCCGCCTCCGGGCATAACCGTCGAAGACGAAGATCCAAAGAATCGACCGCCGGCTGAACCATAACACTCCCGCCGCCTCTGGTTGGACAATCTCTCTTCAAATGGCCCTGCTGGACACAAGAGTAACAAGCTCTCGGAGGAACACGACACTCGCTTCGAGACCTACCGCATCGAGCACACCAAGACGTGGGTGGTCTTGATCGCGACGGTCCGCCTCCCGAAACCCCTCAAGTCCTGAGCCCACGACTGCCTCGAATGACGCCGATCGGACCTCCCGCCGTAAAAACCGAGAAGGAGCACTCGTGATGGCCAAATGTGGACCTAGTTCTGCCGAGGTTGTCCGCCTCGAAATCGCCTCGAGACCTCGCTGCCCGGCCTCTTGGCCGCTCGAGTCTAGATGATCCTCCTCTCTCGCCCTCATCCTCGCGCATACACTTGCATCCTGGCAATATCCATACCTGGCTGAAGAGCCACCCCCAAGCATGCAGTAATCATATGACGGTGTAGCCCCATCACATAATGATGAACCCTGTCTGCCATGTCAGCTACAATGGTGTGCGCATACCGGGCCAATGAGTCAAACTCCAGGTTGTACACTCTGATAGTCCTCCCATTCTGCCTCAAGGTCAAGAATCTATCCACGCGGGCTCTTCTCATCTCAGGAGGAAAGAAGTGATCCAGGAAGGTGTCACGACCCGACCAAGCTCGCGATCGGTGCCCTACCTGGGCACTGCCTGTATTCCTCGTGAGAATAGCAATGAACATACATGAAACTTATAAAATAAAATAACGAGAAATTAAACCACAAAGTTAGCCGATAAGGCTACCTTCCTGACACATATACATATACATAACAACAAAGCTACATCCCTTTCTTTTACAAACCGACCACCATACGTGACTGCACTCTAAGAGTTTAACATAATAATCGTATGACAGTGGCCCGCCATACCCTCAATGTACATAAGTCTACCACATCGTGAAACCGTACTCCCAAGATAAGCCTCCGAGCAATTGGAGCTTTCTCCCAAAATCGAACCGAGATCCTAAGAGCAAGGATCACCAACTGCACCTAATACCCGCGGCATTTAACGCAGCTCGGGCGGTCGCATAACAAAAATTTAGTATGGAACAAATAAGGTGCAACAATCATATCATAATCGCATAAAAGAATATCATAAAACTCCCAAATCAATCGTATATTAACCGCTCCTTTCCTTCTTTCAATAAGATTTAACAACATGTTCTTACATACATACTTAAGAGTTTAATCAAGTTTTTCCACATAACTTATTTATCTTACTTAACATAATCCGCCCATTTATGGGACACGGTGTCGATTGACGAATCATGTGACATAATCCGCCCGCCTGGGCCTTGCATCAGGAATCATGTAGCATAATCCGCCCGCCTGTGGAGCTTCTGTAGATTACGTAATCTACCATGCAGTAGCTCGAGGTAATATGGCGTAATCCGCCACATGAGCAGGCTCTGTATCTCATAGCATAATCCGCCTATTTGTAGGCTCTGTATTTCATAACGTATCCGCCTATTTGTAGGCTCTGTATCTTATAACGTAATCCGCCTATTTGTAGGCTCCTGTATTTTCCTTACATAACCTTTTACATCGTATAATTATTTTTTTAAGTCGCCATAACAACTTCCCATAAAGTCGTTATAACAACCTTTCATTTTAGAGAACTTAAGACACTTTTATTCTTACAACACTTAGGAAAACGGATCCAAAGATACTACGACATACATACTTAAAAAGAATCGCATCGCTTAAAACTTCATAATCCTTAAAAGACAATCATAGTTATTAGTCTTCAAACTTCATAACATACTTCCTTTAAAGCCCAATTAATTAAACAAAATCATATAAAGTTCCATAACTTCCAAAACCAAGTAATTTATTCCTTAAAATCATATAACTTCAAGTCATTTTCAACATAAAATCCACTTACTTACTTTAAACAAATCAAGACACATAGCCTTTAAATCAAATCTCATAACTTCCTAACCGCTCTACTAACGCCTCCCATAAGACCTAGTAAGGACTTAGGACAATTTAAACATACCCTTAACTTAGATTCAACAATGTAAATACTTCAACTTCTAAGGGTAGAAGGAATCTTGAAGTACTATCACATGGAGATTTCATACGTAGGATCATGCCAAAGAAAGGAGAGGTTCACATACCGCGACGATTGTCGACAAGTAGTAAAATGCTCCAAAGTACTTCAACCTCGAGCTATTCCATTCTTCAAGTAGGATACGCTATACATATTTCTTCAACCTATCATGGTCACAATACGCCCATTAACCTCTTACTTCAAACATAGAATATTCTAAGTGCTAAGTCGCCAAATTCTACGTAAAATCGGACAAAGACCTCCTTTGTTTTTACTTACTTTGCCACCTTTTCAAGGCCGAAATACCATAACCAAACATCCCCAATTGGCTCACAACAATATGAAGGTAGTCCAATACAAATGAATAACTAAATGTCCCAATTGGCTCACAATTTAGAAAGTAATCCAATGCAAATGAATAACAAACTAAAAGTCCAATTTTCGGCCATAATGAATACAACAATACCAATTCTTATCCAATTTCCATTTCAATCCAAATTGTTAGCCTAACATGATATCAAGTCGCAAACGATTACAATTACTATAATCTCCAAGTCAAAAACATGCGACGATTCTAATACGACTAAAATCGTAATCCAACTTACATGGCTTACATTTCATTTCGGATTAAGCTACAAGCAATCCATAATACTTATAAACTTCAACATACCAACTTCATGCTATCAACATGTAAAGCTAACAACAACAATATAAATACATAATCTTGTAACACCCTTAAAAGACAAGATTATACCTTAACGATTCTTAATCCAAATCCAACCAAGTCGCTTCATTAGTAGTTTAGAGCCTCTCCAAGACACTTCAATCCTCTTGTTGAGACCCTTAGAACCACACCAATAACTTTACTTCAACTTCCAATCCAAAACCTAGAAGGCCACTAGGTTTTCACTTTGCGACTAACCCGTAAACCATCTTTTTTCCAAGATTTTTCTATTGAGATACGCTTACAATACACTCAAGAACCTTGGTTTAAAGTGTGGAGCTTATCGACAAGGAACAAAAATTTTCTCTTCTTGAAGCCGAGCTTGGCCGAGCTTCAAGCTTGTGTTCATCCAATTTTTGTGATTTATGGCTAAGTATGGAACTCTCTTGCTACTAGTAATAAATATGGGACACTGAGGGTCAAGATACACACAATCGGGTGGTTAGGATGTGGTCTTACTAAATATCAAGACTTGGTGGGTCCATTGACTTGGTCAAGAAACTCATGCTCACAACTTGGAAGACTTTAGTCATACAAGACTATGGTCAATGACCATCTTAGCCATGCTATTTTTCGTCCAAGGCAACATTAAGGGGTGACACATGTCGCCTCTCATTCACACAATATTACGTTTTTCCGACAATTCCATAATTCCGATAATTTTTACAAGTCTCAAATCTTAACACTTGTGAGCTCTACGCACTACCTTAAAACATGTCTTGTAAAATACTGGTGTAACATTCTTCCCCCCTTAGAAACATTCGTCCCCGAATGTTCTTTCGGAGCTCAATCTATCATTCCTGGCATAGTCTCATAAACTTGCACTTAGCAAAACCTAATTATGCCACATACGGCCCTAATATACCACACTTGCATATTTATCCATCACAAACCAAACGAGAAACAATCCATAGTGTGCATCATCACTATATACTCACATTCAAGGCCTAAAAAGATTATCTTTTCGCATTTCCAACTTACTTCTAGCATGTACATAGTCTCAATACATTGCTCATGAAACTTAAACATACCACAACTTTATCACGCATACAAATTTCTAAAGGGTCGAAGATATACGAAATCATATAGGCGGTTCAAAGGACCGCTAAAATCGGGAACTTCCACCACGACTCGCCTCGCCCCGCCGCTGGATGAACATCCCGCTTAGCCATCAAGGAGACGAACTCGCAATCGACCTTGATCGTGATATCCTCCCGTAGCTCTCCTACTAGGACAATCTCAACATATGGCCCCGACGCCACAGTAAAACAGCACTAAGAGCACGACGACATTCCCACGGTGATGCCGGCCACACTGCGGAACATCGAGGAAGAGGCCCCGATCGTTTGTAACCCATGCGCAGATACGAATCCAAGCCCTCGAGCTCGACCGGCCCCGACTACCCGGCTGATCTAACCTCCGCCGTAAAATCGAAGGAGCACTCGTGTCGGCCGAATCAGACCTAGCTCGCCGCCGAGGCTCTCCGCTCGAATATCACCTCAACCCTCGCTGCCTCGCCTCTTGGCCTGGCCTTGGTCTGGTCGGCCCTCTCTCTCGCCTCAATCCTCGTGCATATGTCTCGCATCTCCGGCAATATCCATTCTGGCCGAAGGGCTACTCCTGTGCAAGCGGTGATCATATAACGGCCTAGTCCCATAACATAGCATGGACTCTATCGCCATGTTAGCCACAATAGTGTGCGATACCTAGCCAACGAGTCAAACTCTGTGGTGTACTTCGATGGTCCTCCCATTCTCGCCTCAATGATAAGAACCTATCAACACGGGCTCTCCTCATCTCGTGAGGCAAAAGTGATTCATGAAGGCCTCAGAACTCATCCCAAACCGCCGGACGAGCATCATCACCTCTCGAAAGCAACCACGACTCAAACCGGGCCAACGCGATATCGCCAGAACCCAGAGGAGGCTAGCGTAATGCACTGCCTCAAGCCCTAAGAACCCGCGTGGTCCGCTATACCGCCGAATGAACTCCCGCGATCCTCATCGACTTCGAACCATAAAACTCGTGTGGATGACATCCTAGAAAATCCCGTATCTCAAATCGCTCGCTTAGGTTAGCCGCCGCTCGCTCCACGCCTCTACCACTATGCTAGTCAAAGCCCGACCGCTTCCATAATCCCTAAACTCGCTCGCCGCGAATCGCTCGCACGAACCTCGAGCTACCGCCGCTCGCCTCTCTAATATCGCCGGCGTGGTGAACTCGCCGACCCGCCTACTACCTCGTGCATAGTCTGTCCGACTTCGTAACTCTTCACACCACCGCGCCTCGCTGCCGCTTTGCCCTTCGGGCCTCGTCGCTCCGTGAGGCATAGCTGATTCACATACATAAGAATACGCCGAGACGGATCAACCTATTAATACAATTTCATCGCACGATCTCGAGTGAGAAGAATGGAAACTAATCCTAAATGTCTCGCACCTCCCGATTATAGATGTGGTGCACAACACACCGATAATCAAGACTCTACTAGACACGGTGCGTAGACACTTTCCGAGGACTATCCGCTTCGATACCACTTTGTCACGACCCACCCTCGCTCACGATCGTGCCCTACTGGGCACTCCTGCTCGTATTCTCGAGAATAGCAAATGAACATACATGAAACTTATAAAATAAAATAACGAGAAATTAAACCACGTGTTAGCCGATAAGGCTACCTTCCCGACACATATACATATACATAACAAAGAAGCTACATCCCTTTCTTTTTACAAACCGACCTACCATACGTGACTACTGCACTTAAGAGTTTAACATAATAATCGTGGCGGGACAGGCTCTCGCCATACCCCGAATGTACATAAGTCTACCACATCGTGAAACCGTACCCAAGATAAGCCTCCGAGCAATTGGAGCTTTCTCCCAAAAGCGAACCGAGATCCTAAGAGCAAGGATCACCAACTGCACCTAATACTGCGGCATTTAACGCAGCTTCCGAAGGGTCGATAACAAATACCGAGTATGGAACAGAAATAAGGTGCAACAATCATATCATAAACCGCATAAAAGAATATCATAAAACTCCTCAAATCAATCGTATATTAACCGTTCCTTTCCTTCTTTCAATAAGATTTAACAACATGTTCTTACATACATACTTAAGAGTTTAATCAAGTTATTCCACATAACTTATTTATCTTAATTAACATAATCCGCCCATTTATGACACTGCATCGACGAATCATGTGACATAATCCGCCCGCCGTGGCCTTGCATCTTGGGAATCATGTAGCATAATCCGCCCGCTGTGGAGCTCGGTAGATGACGTAACCCTACCATGTGTAGCTCGGGTAATATGGCGTAATCCGCCTGAGTAGGCTCGGTGTATCTCATAGCATAATCCGCCTATTTGTAGGCTCCTGTATTTCATAACGTAATCCGGCCTATTTGTAGGCTCGGTGTATCTTATAACGTAATCCGGCCTATTTGTAGGCTCGGTGTATTTTCCTTACATAACCTTTTACATCGTATAATTACTTCTTTTTAAGTCGTCATAACAACTTCCCATAAAGCTGTTATAACAACCTTTCATTTTAGAGAACTTAAGACACTTTTATTCTTACAACACTTAGGAAAACGGGATCCAAAGATACTACGTACATACATACTTAAAAGAATCGTATCGCTTAAAACTTCATAATCCTTAAAAGACAATCATAGTTCTTAGTCTTCAAACTTCATAACATACTTCCTTTAAAGCCCAATTACTTATACAAAATCATATAAAGTTCCATACCTTCCAAAACCAAGTAATTTATTCCCTTAAAATCATATAACTTCAAGTCATTTTCGAACATAAAATCCACTTACTTACTTTAAACAAATCAAGACACATAGCCTTTAAATCAAATCTCATAACTTCCTAACCGTTTACCAACGCCTCCCATAAGACCTAGTAAGGACTTAGGACAATTTAAACATACCCTTAACTTAGATTCAACAATGTAAATACTTCAACTTCTAAGGGTAGAAGGAATCTTGAAATACTATCACATGGAGATTTCATACGTAGGATCATGCCAAAGAAAGAAGAGGTTCACATACCTCGCGACGATTGTCGACAAGTAGTAAAATGCTCCAAAGTACTTCAACCTTGAGCTATTCCATTCTTCAAGTAGGATACGCTATACATATTTCTTCAACCTATCATGGTCACAATACGTCCATTAACCTCTTACTTCAAACATAGAATATTCTAAGTGCTAAGCCGCCAAATTCTACAGAAAATCGGACAGCACCTCCTTTGTTTTTACTTACTTTGCCACCTTTTTCAAGGCCGAAATACCATAACCAAACAGCCCCAATTGGCTCACAACAATATAGAAGGTAGTCCAATACAAATGAATAACTAAACAGCCCCAATTGGCTCACAATTTAGAAAGTAATCCAATGCAAATGAATAACAAACTAAAAGTCCAATTTTCGGCCATAATGAATACAACAATACCAATTCTTATCCAATTTCCATTTCAATCCAAATTGTTAGCCTAACATGATATCAAGTCGCAAACGACACAATTACTATAATCTCCAAGTCAAAAACACGCGACGATTCTAATACGACTAAAATCGTAATCCAACTTACATGGCTTACATTTCATTTCTGGATTAAGCTACAAGCAATCCATAATACTTATAAACTTCAACATACCAACTTCATGCTATCAACATGTAAAGCTAACAACAATATAAATACATAATCTTGTAACACCCTTTAAAAGACAAGATTATACCTTAACGATTCTTAATCCAAATCCAAATCCAAGTCGCTTCCTTAGTAGTTTAGAGCCTCCAAGACACTTCAATCCTCTTGTTGAGACCCTTAGAACCACACCAATAACTTTACTTCAACTTCCAATCCAAAACCTGAAGGCCACTAGGTTTTCACTTTGCGACTAACCCGTAAACCATCTTTTCCAAGATTTTTCTATTGAGATACGCTACAATACACTCAAGAACCTTGGTTTAAAGTGTGGAGCTTATCGACAAGGAACAAAAATTTCTCTTCTTGAAGTGAGCTTGGCCGAGAGCTTCAAGCTTGTGTTCATCCAATTTTTTGTGATTTATGGCTAAGTATGGAACTCTCTTGCTACTAGTAATAAATACGGGACATGGAGGGTCAAGATACACACAATCGGGTGGCTAGGATGTGGTCTTACTAAATATCAAGACTTGGTGGGTCCATTGACTTGGTCAAGAAACTCATGCTCACAACTTGGAAGACTTTAGTCATACAAGACTATGGTCAATGACCATCTTAGCCATGCTATTTTTCGTCCAAGGCAACATTAAGGGGGGTGACACATGTCGCCCTCCCATTCGTCACAATATTACGTTTTTCCGACAATTCCATAATTCCGATAATTTTTTTACAAGTCTCAAATCTTAACACTTGTGAGCTCTTACGTACTACCTTAAAACATGTCTTGTAAAATACGGGGTGTAACAGAAGGCCTTTGTGAACTCCTCCCAAACAGCTGGAAGAGCACCCTCACCTCTAGACAACTCCCATGACTCAAACCAGTTCAACGCATTATCACAGAATCCCAGAAGAGGCTAGCATGACGACTCAAATTCTCCGAGGCCCTAAGCACATGCATAGTCCGTTATGAATCGCCGAACAAACTCCCGAGGATCCTCCTGATCTCGAACCATAGAACTCGGGTGAATGACAACCAGAAATCTCAATCCGTAAATCGCTTCGGCTCTAGGGTTGGCCGTCTCCTGCTGCCGCCGCTCTTATCTGGTCAATAACCGGACCGCTTCCCGTAATCTTATACTCACCGGCCGTGGGACCGAGGCTCAGTACGCGGTCTCGTGAGCCGCCGCTTCCCCGAACTCCGCTGAGGCTGGCGACGTCGTGGAACTCGCCGCCCGAAACATCATCTCAGGTAAAGACTGAGCCTATGTCCTCGTGACCCTCCGGCCCTACTAGCGGCTCCTCACCGCTTTGCCCTTCTCGCGGTTGCCTTGCGTGGAGGCATAACTGATACATAAAAGAAAATATCAGAGGGAGTTCAATCTATAACACAGCTCTATTGCATGATCTTAGAGTGAAAGAATGGAAACCAATCCTAAATATCCTGCAGCCTCCTGATTATAGATGTGGTGCACAACACACCCATAATCAAGACTCTACTAGACACGGTCTGTAGACACTTCCCGAGGACTAATCGCTCGATACCACTTTTTCACGACCGACCCCGGGCGCGACTAGTGCCTACCGGCACCCTGCCTGTATACATCGTGAGAATAGCAATGAACATACATAACACATAAACCTGTAGATAGTAAACATCACTGGCTAGCCGACAAGGCCGCCTTCCATAGAATATACTTAATCAAAAGTAAAACAGTACAACTTGTTCTTACAGCCCAAACCACAAACGTGACTACAGACCTCTAGGAAACAACTGTGGCGGGACAGGGCCCCGCCATACCCCTGAATGTACATAATACCTATAGCGTCAGGGAAACCGGACCAACAAAACAAGCCTCCGAGGAATGGGCTTCGACACTGCATCTGATCCTATGAATGAGGATCCACCACCGCTACCCTTACCGCGGCATGAACGCGGCCCCGAGGAAGGGGGTCGTGACACAATATGTACTAAGTATGCAAAACTGGAAAATACTGAAAATACCTCGTAAGTCTAAAATAACTGGAGACATGTATGATAATCAATTACAGTACACTGTGCCTTACTAATAATAAGAATATCAAGCATATACTATACTGCATGAAAATAGGAAGCTCATGATCAAAGCAAGGTCACCCACCCGCAGTATCATTAAGTAATCTTACTCCTGGGACTATTTCACCCGCATGGGTTGTGTGGACCCGCATGAGGTATTCCTCATAGGTCATGCTACCGCATGGGACTATTTCACCCGCATAAGCCCTACGGACTCGCATGAGGTATTCCTCGCATCATGGGTAGCAAATCCACGGAATATGCAAATGCCACAACCCGGGGAATGACCCCGTAATGAATAATATATCACTAGCACAAACCGGCTATCATACATAATATAAGCAAGTTAAGAAATCCCCTAACTTCTTATTAGTCTTGTTCATATACATTCTCATTTTAGTTTACTTAAGGCACTAACATGTCTTTATGAAATCCGGGAATTTAACCCAAAGTACTACGAACTTCTACTCTTTTAAAACCTTAGGCAATTGATGCCTTAAAATCAATTTGCCTTCCATTAATTCACGTCATTTATCCTTACTTATTTTACTTAGAGTAAATCTCTCTTTTTAACTTTCCATAAGGCTAATATAACCAACTCCCCATAAAGTCGTTATATTAACTTCATACTAAAGTAAATTACATTTTCCTATACCCAAGGGACTTGTGGATTCAAAACGGAACAAGTATCATATACTTAAAAAAAAACACTTCAAGTCTCTTACCTTTGAAAACTTAAGACATCCTTACTACTTTGAAACGAGTGAGTAAATCCCCTAACTCCACCGACTTGGACACTTTTAAAACGAGTAAAGGATGCCAAAGTCTCAGACGCTCACCGTACTATATAGGTAAAACTATTCATGCTCAAGAGATAGGAAAGTTCCACATACCTCTTCGGGTCAATCCACTTGCTAAGTCCAATATACCGCACGTAGTACGTCAACCTATAATGACCATAATACATTTATTAACCTCTAGCTTCAACGTAGAATATTCCAAGTGCAAAGTCACTAAATTTTACGGAAAATTGGACAGCATTTCCTTTGTTTCTACATACTTTGCCACATTTTTCAAGGCCGAATTCAACATCCAAACGCCACTTTTAAGGCCCAACAATCCAATCAATACAAAGGGGATTACACACCTAATCTTGGATGTGTAAAATTCTGCCCCACAATGCATATTAACTAAATCAATAAATTAAAGGTAGTATCTTGGCTATAACATGCTTACATATCATTCTTATCCAATCTTTTCATATCCAAACCATATTTCCTACATGCAATGTATCTAAGAGCAATATTGACAACTACAAGTCTTTTCTTCTTCACATGCAACATAATTTACTAGTAAAAAGAGAAAGGATTGTTACCTTAGAGTTTACCTAAATTAGTCCAACAATTTCACTAGCCTCCTTTCCACAATCACCTCCACAAACCTCCTACAAGCTTGTTAACATGTTTCCTTTTTGCCACCTTTTCAGATTTTTCTCAAGCCTTAATTTCTTCTTGATTTTCTAGAGAGAAGGGAGAGCTTTTAATTTTAGAGAGAGGGGAGAGCTTTAAGAATGACCAAGTCTTCAAGACTTGGTCAATAAATAGGACATGCAAAAATTAGATGGGGGGGGGGGGGGACACTTGTCACCCTCCCATGACCTTTTTTAAAACAAAACAGTTATGATTTTTCCCCCAGCCTCGAAGAACCCGCCTCGGCCCCGCGGCCCTGCAGCCGGCGCCGCGGCGCTGAAACATCCGAGACTCTGCAGTACTTCTGGCGCCGTGGTCCTACTTTCCGGCGCCGCGGGCCTGTGGCTCCTGACCGAAATACTTTTCTGTCCGACTGCGCGCTGAACTTGTAACTTCCATAACTTTCTACTCCGATGTCCTATCGACGAACGGTTGGTTGCGCTGGGAACTAGACTCAACGAACTACGTACTAGGCCTTTGAAACATCTAGGAACTCATAATGCAACTGGACATAAACCGCCTCAAAGTTGACTAACAACCCGTCCGAAACATTCCGTCAACCCATCATCCTAAAATTTAAGTCTAAATTCCTTTCGTATGTTCTCTAAAGCATGACCTGAACTACGGGGTGTAACAAAAGTCACTTAAACTTTTAAGAATTTAAGGTTCATAGTCTTAAAACTTCATACGTAAACTCTTTAAATTAAGTAACATATATTTTTATGCGTGTGAATAGGTTATACTAGTTTATAACGATCTTATTAAAGCAGCCATGATCTAGAAAATGTAATA
Source organism: Przewalskia tangutica (assembly GCA_029844215.1). Lineage (NCBI taxonomy): Eukaryota > Viridiplantae > Streptophyta > Magnoliopsida > Solanales > Solanaceae > Przewalskia > Przewalskia tangutica. The sequence continues at coordinate 124,075,699 of CM056722.1, forward strand.
TAATTTTGTCTTATCTTAGCTTCTATGCAGATGGAGAATTCTACTCATTTTAATTTAATTGATTGTCGATACATTTTCTTTTATTAACGCTGCAGTGGCTTGTTCGATACTTATTCTCATTCGCAAGAACTTAGCAAAGTCAACTTGACTCAAATACTTCCTAACGACTCTACCAACATCCCCATAAGACTTGGTAAGAACTTAGGATAACTTAGACGTATCTTTTACATAGAGTAAATCAACATACATACCTCTTAACTTCTAAGAGTAGAAGGAAACATGAAATAATACCACATGTATATTCCATACATATAATCATGTCAAAAGAAGGAAGAGGTTCACATACCTCGCGACGATTATCGACAAGTAGCAAAATGCTCCACAGTACTTCAACCTTGATAGCTATTCCATCCTTTAAGTAGAATACGCTATACTTACTACTTCAACCTATAATGGCCATAATACGTCCATTAACCTCTAGCTTCAAACGTAGAATATTCTAAGTGCAAAGTCACTAAATTCTACAGAAAATCGGACAGCACTTCCTTTGTTTCTACATACTTTTCAACCTTTTTCAAGGCCTGATAATCAATAACCAACATTCCACATTTAACGCTCAATACATCAACCAACAAAGGGGATTACACGCCTTACAATACGTGTAAAATTCTGCCCCACAATTAATACCAACTAATTCCATAATCAAAGCCATTCTCGGCTAACTTATTCAACAATACAAAGTTCTTTCCAATTCTTTTTCAATCCAAGTTGTTATATAGTCATAGACAACTTTAACAACTATAATTCCTTCTTTATATAACATGTGACGACTTAAACTAATAATCAAATTGAATTATAATGGGCTAAACATGCTAGTTTTCGGGTTAGGGTTCCAATAGCCAATACACTTATCAAACTTCCTAATATATACCTCATGTTTGCTAATATCCAAAGCTACAACAATAAGTAATCTTACTTACTAAAACGACAAGAATTATTACCTTTATAAGCCCTTATAATTTCCAAGATTCAAGTCGCTCCTTAGCAATTCTTAGCTCATTTTCTTATGTTCCAATCTGCTCCAAGCACTACTTAGAAGCTCATGAAGAACTTCTCTTCAAGTTCCATCTTCAAAGTTGAAGAACACCTTAGGGTTTCGCCTTGCGACTAACGTAAAAATGTCTTTTTTTCCGAAATCTTTCTATTGAGATATCCTTACAATACCCTTAGGGACCTTGGATTAAAGTCTTGTGAATAATGGATCAAAACTACAAAAAATTTGTGTGGATATATCCCTAAAGCCGAGAGCTCTTCCTATGAACAAGAATGTTGTGATTTTTTTCTAAGTGTTGGAAGACCTTGTCTTGCTACTAGTGTGTATATATAACACAATGGAGGGTCAAGATATCAACACATGTGTGGCTAGGATGAAGAACACTTGGATAACTAACCAAGTGGACAAGTTGACAAGTCAACCATCTCAAGCTTGAAGACTTATTCATCTTCAATGGTCAATGACCATTTTACCCTTGCAATTTTCGTCCAAGACCATTGTGGGAGTGCCACGTGTCGCCCTCCCATTCGTCCATAAAATTATGTAACCCTCGTGGGTCCCACAAAACGTAAAATTCCTCGGGTGGGCCCCACGGGACCAAATCCGTAAAAATAAATTTCCAAAATGATAATACATTCCATAATCCTCAATTAATGCATTTTGAGAATCCAATTCTCCTCAACGAACATTTTTCCTTTCCGACGTTCGGAAGATTTTCCGTCGGAAAAATAATTCTTCCTTTCGTACCAATTTCAAGTCTTGTGTTCCTTACGTACTTTCTATTAAACATGTCCTGGACTTACGGGGTGTAACAATTATCGCCCCGTGAATGGGCGCAAAGATACCTTTACGGGCGCACTATATGACATTATCGCCCCGTGAACGGGCCGCAAGATACCTTTATGGGAAGACTATATGACATTATTGCTTCGTGAATGGGTCAGCAAGATACCTTTATGGGCGTACTATATGACATTATCGCTCCGTGAATGGGCCGCAAAGATACCTTTACGGGCGAGTATATGACTTTATCGCGTCCCGTAACGGGTCGGGCAAGATACCTTCGTGGAAGACTTTTATGAATCCGCCATGTCCCGCAAATGGGTCGTTACGTTATCACGTATCACGCATGGGTAATCAAAGTAAGCTCCCAAATAAGAAGTCCTCCATAAAGGCCGGATTATGTTATGTAAGATATGTAAGTTATGTGGAAAAACTTGATCGAATTCTTAAGTATGTATGTAAGAATATGATGTTAATTCTTATTGAAAGAAGGAAAAGAATGATTAATGTACTATTGATTTCATGAGTTAAAATGGCACGGTAGGATCTGGTATTTTAATTTTTATACTTCCCCTGTCATTCTTTTGTACAGTTATGAAATTGTTTAATGTACTTTATTTCCGTTCCATACTTAGTACTTGTTGCATCGACCCTTGTGGGCGTTCATGTCCGTAGGTCTAGGTACACAGTTGTGGATCAGCGAGCTTAGGATCCTTGTTCAGCATTTTGAGATGGCTCCAAGTTCCGGAGTTTGTCATTATGGCTAGGTATATTCAGGTACGACGGGCCTTGTCCCCATAGTTGTTGTCACCTTCTTAAAGCGTCCGTATTCATACGTGGGTTGGACCGTGTAAGTTGTATTTACATTGTTGTCACGTAGACCTTTCGTGATTTATATTTATACGGAAGCCTTTCCGGCTTTGCCTTTGTTTAAAAAACAATTAGTGTTATTTATCTTCCGCGGTTTATTTATGTTGTATGGGTAGAAGGGTGCCCAGGTAGGGGCACCAGTCACGGGCCTGGGTTTTGGGGCGTGACAATATATATATCTCCTGCCCGTGGAATCCCCCATCACTGCCAACAACCGTAAGTGTAAAATATAACCATGTGACGCGCCCGTGGCATCCTACCTCACTGTCGGCGTACACATATACAATACATATATATATCTCATGCCTGTGGAATCTTTCATCTCGGGTACATGACTTCATGGAGAGCTAATCCATTGGGTAATAATCGTATATAACATGGCCGTGGAATCCCTCATCTCGGGTACATGTCTTCATGGGGAGCTAGTCCATGGAGTAATAGTCGTATATAACATGCCCGTGGAATCCCTCATCTCGAGTACATGTCTTCATGGGGAGCTAGTCCACGGAGTAATAATCGTATATAACATGGTCGCATGCCCCGGAATCCCTCATCGTATAAGCATGGCCATGGGGTAATAAAACAAATCTGGGAATCTAACCCGCCTCCTGGTCGCATGCCCCGGAATCCCACATCGTATAAACATGTCCAAGGAGTAATAAAAACAATTCGGGAATCTAACCCGCATCCTGGTCGCATGCCCCGGAATCCCACATCGTATAAGCATGTCCAAGGATCAATAACAATGGAAGCATACCCGTGGAAGCCTCTGTCACTGTCGGTACGTCCAAGTAGATTCACAACAAGACAGCTTGTTATACCCCGTATTTCCAGAGTATGTACGTGGGGGACGTACGTAGAAATTTTCGAACTTCTTTAGGCTTGGCCGAATTCTTTTTGTGCACAACACCCGGTTAGAGTCGTTTTTCGACGAAACGTTTTAACAGCTTTAGTAGGGGAATTTACGGCTATGTGATTTATATTTTTTTCGGAATTTTACGAGAGACGAAACAATTTTGACCAACCGGAGGGTGACATGTGTCACCTCACATCGCCTCTGAGGCGGTAATGGTGGACGAAAAAGAGAGCTTTAGTTGGTAGGATATTTTGTGCAAGTTGTGTGGTAGATGGATAAGGTACACATGGTGGAAATCTAGCCCTACACTTGCTATACACTTGGATGCATCTTGGCCATTGGTTGGCCTTTGCTTGACCTATAAATACCCCACCCTTTGGAAGACTTCTTCATCCAAAAATCTTCCTAAGTCTTGAAGTTCTCTTCCTCCTCCTTGTGTAGTCTGGCCCACCACACCCCCTCCCCTTTGAGAGCCCTCGCCGAGAGCCCCCTGCCTAGTGGCTCTGGCCGAGAGCAACCCCCCCCCCCTAGCCTAGTTGTGCTAGTCAAAATACTACCCCCCCTTGGTAGAAATGTATTCTACTAGTATCGTTATAATGCCCAAAATACTTTAGCCAAATACCTTGTAGTACTTTCCAAAGTACCCTTTATACTGGCTTGGAAAATACTATTATACCTTCCTTTAGCCACTAAACGAAACCCTAAGGAAAATCTTCACCCGTAGTTGAAGTATTTAGTAGAAGTTGTGTAGACACTTCTAAGGGTTTCTTGGAGCGTTTTGGAGCGCACGGAGTAGGAGCTAAACCTTGTTCAGGAACGACTTATAACTTGGATAATTTTGGGCTTATTGAGGTAAATATCTTGACCTTCTATTGTAATTGGAAATTACATGTTGTAGGAATATATAGTTGAAGTATACTATATATAGAATCAACATTATAATTGTGCGGCAATGTCTTGCGACTTAAGCTGAATTTAAATAAGAGAAGCGAATCGTAATTACATAGGACTGTATTCTGAGACTTGTATAGCATTCTTTGTGTAGTAGAATTGTACACGCCCGGTCAGACGTGTTAACCCCGTTGGCTTGGTAGCCGGCCTCGATAGAGGAGAGATTTACGCTGTTGCATGGGAGGTCTGCCAATTTTCGTAGAATATTCTACGCCGGGATCTAAAGGTATTAATAAGGCGCCAGTGGCCTCTATAGTTGTAGTCTTTGCGTGGAGTGATCTTCTTGATCGAGAGTGTCGCCGACGGTTTGAGGTACTTGAGCGTTTTGCTATTAGTCGATAATCGTCGCGAGGTATGTGAACCTCTTCCTATCTCTTCTAGCATGATATGTGTGAACTATGTAGTACGGTAGACGGGTACATGTGCTAAATGTATTTGATTGATGTAAAACATAAAGTGTTATAACGACTTTATGGGAAGTTGTTATAATAGCTTTATGTGGATAAGCACATACTTTGTGGTTTTTAAAAGGTAATCGATTTGAATAATAACGGCTTGATATGTGTTAATAAAGAACTTGAAGCATTTCAAAAGATTTATGAATCGCTTTGAAAGAATGAGTATTACTGGTTTTGAAAGCTTAAGAGTTATACTAGCTTTATGGGAAGTTAGGTATAACGGCTTAAGAATGTTTTCTTGATTTCGAAATCGAATGTGTATCGACAAACCATCGCAGCGTTAATAAAAGGAAAATGTATTGACTAAAGAAGTATTATTAAAACCAAGTAGAAACCTCCATCCGCATGAAGCTAAGATGAGACAAAATGATATTACATTTCCTAGATCATGGCTGCTTAATAAGATTGATTATAAACAAGAATAACCTACTCACTTATAAGACATAGGTTTCTCAAAACGTTTAAAGGAGAATTATGTTTTAAAGGACTAAAACTATGAACTACGAAACCTTTTTCTAAAATGAGAAACTTGAGCATTCGAAATTGGGCAAACTTGAACGTTTGGAAAATAAGGGTGTTACTTGGTTTTTACAAAGGAAAGCATTTTGGTTTACTTAACAATGTTAGTCACTCTATTTTTATACTACGGGTATCGGGTGACCTTTGTAAAAGAAATGGATCTTAAAAGGAATTTAACGGACGTAGTACTTTAAGGTTAAAATCCGGACTTTGATATAAAATGAAAGTACCTTGAGTCGTGTGTAACTTGCTTATACTTGTTGTTAAGAAACTTGATCATGTTACGTGTGATAGCCTTGTTGTGTAAGTACTGTGTTCTACTCGACTACCGGTTCATCCGGGAATGTATATCACTTGACTACCGGTTTATCCGGGAATGTATATCACTTGATTACCGGTTCATCCGAATGTATATCACTGAGGACCGGTTCATCCGAATGTATTTCACTTGAGGACCGGTTCATCCGAATGTATTTCACTTGAGGACCGGTTCATCCGAATGTATTTCACTTGAGGACCGGTTCATCCGAATGTATTTCACTTGACTCCGGTTCATCCGGAATGTGTTCCACTCGACTACCGTTCACGGGATGACCGAATGTATTCCACCCTTTTCTATATTGGGTCCATAAGATGGGCGAGACACATTATACGTATCACATGATTTGTACCTAGGCTGGCGGTGAGGAAGGAGTTCCACGGGCATGAGGATGACTTTTAGGCGTGAGTCCCCGACTTGATATGATCGCTTCTATGTTGTGAATCGTAGTTTGGTTATCATACATGTCTCGCTTTATATAGACTATTATGATTTCATTTCTGATGTCTTCTGATTTCACATACTTGGTACTGTTGTCGACCTCCTTGAGCCGCGTTCATCTGCAGTAAAGGTACATCGACCGTCGATCCGCTTATAGGATCACATTCGTGTTGGGAAGCTCCGTTTCTCGGAGGCTTATCTTTTGGTATGTGTTCCCGAGTTGTAGGTTCTTGTACATTCGTGGTATGGCGGGGCCCCTGTCCGTCATAGTTGTTGTAAATCTTAGAGAGTGCAGAAGCTGTTGTGGGCGGGGTTTGTAAAAGGATAACCATTCGGGTATTTATGTATATATATGATGAAGGCATCGCTTTGGTTGGCTTTGTTTATTTATCTTGTCTCTTAATTCATGTTCATGTTTTATTTCCGATTTTCTCGATGTTGTATCACTAGGGTGCCGGGGTAAGGCACGATCACGGGCAGGTTCGGTCGTGACAAAAGTGGTATCGAAGCGATTAGTCCTCGGAAAGTGTCTGCACCGTGTCTAGTAAGTCTTGATTATCGGTGTGTTGTGCACCACATCTATAATCGTGAGGTGCGAGGACATTTAGGATTAGTTTCCATCCTTCTCATTACGAGATCGTGCCTTAGAGCCGTGTGATAAATTCGACCCTCCGGCGTATTCCTTTCCTTTACGATTATGCCTCCGGCGTAAAACAGCGAGCCCGGAATGGGCAAAGCGATCGAGGAGCTGTGGCGAATCTGAGAGTACGAGCGCGAGCGGTCGATGCTGAGCAGTGCTTCCGGCCGGCGGGTTTCGCGACGCCCGGCCAGCGAGTTTAAGCGCGGCGATGGCTGCGAGACTCTGATACTGAGCCTCGATCCGCGGCTGGGCCGATGAGATGGTACAAGAGATGGCGATTCTGGCGAGGTCGTGGCGAATATGAGATAATTTGGATCCGCGATTCCGGCCCAGAGCACCGTAAGTACACCCCGGCGAGCGGTTTGAGGCTACGTGACTACGAGTTGTAGCCCTCCGGTGTTCTATGGATCGAGGCGAGGCGACCGCCGAGTTTATCAAGCGACTCTGGATCGTGAGTGATCGAGCCTCGAGGCGCAGTCGGTGGTATTGGGTTCGCATCACCGCGTGATCTGCGATTGGTGGTTTGATTCGTGAGCTGTCCGGGAAGAGCATGCACTTCCAGCCATTTGGGGCGAGTTCTCGAGCATTTTTTGCACATTTCTTGCCTCGCCAGATGAGAGGGCTCGGCCGACAATTTTTGACGTTGAGCGGGGCGGGCGGGCGGTTAGAAGTACAATGTGGAGTTCGACTCATTAGCTCGGTATGTTCCGCCGTAATGGCGGATATGGAGAGAGTACACCGCCACGTCACGGGCTGGACGATTACTTAGCGAGGCTTATGCAGGTGTAGCTCTTCACCGCATGGACATTGCCGCGTCAGCTCATGCACTAGGATGTGAGGCACGGAGAGGTCGGCGGAATGGCCGAGATCGCGAAGAGGGCGAGAACAGCGAGGTCCTTTGGTAACTTTCGAGGCGGACCGCCTCGATCTAGTTATGTACCTCCACCAAGATCTGGTGGTCCCCTCGATCTTCGGGCGTTGAGTATTCGGAGCTGGTCGAGCTCGGGGCTTAGTTCCGGTATACGTGAGTGCTAGCGGCCGGGATTCATGTCCCCCTCGGTGTGCGATGTGGCAAACATCATCCGGAATGTCGTCTTTTTGGTGCTTGCTTCACTGCGGCCGTCGAGGGCCATGTGACGAAGGCGTGCTTATAGGAGAATGCCGCGGCTTAGCGCGCCTGCCGGATCGATGGCGGGTTCATCGCGCCTACGATTATGCGCCTGCGAGTGGACTTACGATTAGAGTGGGCGGTAGCGGTATATCATAACCATCTAGAGGCTTGTATGTTTTGATGTTATGTTAATGTGTTAAGTGTTATGTTCGGATAGCTTTGTGCTAAAATGTGATTTAGGAACCTAGTTGGGGAAAAAGGGTAAGCCTGAGGGGGTGAGAAAATGATGAACCTTAGAATATTACAGTTGAGACCTTAGATGTAAGGCCGTCTTGAGTACAAGATTTTGCGAGTGATCCTTGTCAGAGTGCATTTTATGCCTAGAAAATATTGTGTGATAAGTCTCTGGGTTGGGTAAATGAAAGTGGTATCTTTCGTGATGTGATTTAGCAAGGTTGTTCCGGATCGAGAAACAAGAGAGTTGGCGTGACGGAGGGTCGGGTTGAGGGCGTGTTGCGTGTCAACCCGTAGCCCGGAATGAGGTGGGGTCAGCTCTGGGTGGTCCCGCCAGGTGGTAGGGTCACCAGGGTGCTAGGCCCAAGTTTTGATGACCATCGTATGAGTTCGTGGATACGTTCGACCAGAAGTAGATCGTGAAGGCTGGGAATAGCCTTAAGGAAGATCGAGGCTAATAGGATGACCAAGTTGGGAGGTAGTGACTCGAGTTTTGGAAACTAAAGTGTGAATGCGTATGCTAAAAGAGTTCAAGAGTTCGAGAAGAGTGCGACGAGTAAGGGTAGAAGCGAGCATGTATTGCGAGCATAGATCTGATCATTTCTTGTAAAGGGAGAAGGTCGAAGGATGTATATTTTAGACCTCGGGAATCGCGTGCGATCGGTACCGTTTGTTGGGTCGCCGGAGTGACACTAGAACCTCGCGGCAAAGTGACAAAAGTTTGTGATGTTAGAGGTGTTTCTCGTGGACTTGGATATAAGTATTTGCGTGCATATGTTGTTTAGTGGCCAGTTGTGGCGTTGGCAACTTATTAGAAGAACTTTACCGTTATCCGTCTTGAGAAGGAACATTCGGGACGAATGTTTCTAAGGAGGGAAGAATGTTATACCCCGTATTTCCGGTATATGCGTGGGGCGTGCGTAGAAATTTTCGAACTTCTTTAGGCGGCGAATTCTTTTGTGCACAACACGGTTAGAGTCGTTTTTAAATGAAGCGTTTTCCACGACTTTCGTAGGGGAATTTCCGGCTATGTCATTTATATTTTTTGCGGAATTTTCCGAGAGACGAAACATTTTGGACCAACGGGAGGGTGACATGTGTCACCTCACATTAACCTCGAGTGAAGCGGTAATGGTGGACGAAAAAGAGCTTTAGTTGGTAGGATATTTTGTGCAAGTTGTGTGGTAGATGGATAAGGTACACATGGTGGAAATCTAGCCCTACACTTGCTATACACTTGGATGCATCTTGGCCATTGGTTGGCCTTTGCTTGACCTATAAATACCCGCGCTGGAAGACTTCTTCATCCAAAAATCTTCCTAAGTCTTGAAGTTCTCTTCCTCCCTCCCTTGTGTAGTTTGTCCACCACACCCCTTTGAGAGCCCTTGGCGAGAGCCCCCCCCTTGCCTCGTGGCTCTGGCAGAGCAACCCCCTAGCCTAGTTGTGCTAGTCAAAATACTACCCACTTGGTAGAAATGTATTCTACTAGTATCGTTATAATGCCCAAAATACTTTAGCCAAATACCTTGTAGTACTTTCCAAAGTACCACTTTATCTGGCTTGGAAAATACTATTATACCTTCCTTTAGCCACTAAACGAAACCCTAAGGAAAAATCTTCACCCGTAGTTGAAGTATTAAGTAGAAGTTGTGTAGACACTTCTAAGGGTTTCTTGGAGCGTTTTGGAGCGCACGGAGTAGGAGCTAAACCTTGTTCAGGAACGACTTATAACTTGGATAATTTTGGGCTTATTGAGGTAAATATCTTGACCTTCTATTGTAATTGGAAATTACATGTTGTAGGAATATATAGTTGAAGTATACTATATATAGAACTGAACATTATAATTGTGCGGCAATGTCTTGCGACTTAAGCCTGAATTTAAATAAGAGGCGAATCAGTAATTACATGGGGCGTATTACATGAGACTTGTGTAGCATTCTTTGTGTAGTAGAATTGTACGTCAGGTCGGGCGTGTTAACCCCCAGTTGGCTTGGTGGCGGCCTCGATAGAGGAGGAGATTTCTGTTGTGCGGGAGAGTCTTCGAATTTTACGTAGAATATTCTACGTCGGGATCTAAAGGTATTAATAGGCGCTTTGTGGCCTCTATAGGTTGTAATCTTTGCGTGTGGGTGATCTTCTTGGTAGAGTGTCGCCCACGGTTTGAGGTACTTGGAGCGTTTTGCTATTAGTCGATAATCGTCGCGAGGTATGTGAACCTCTTCTATCTCTTCTAGCATGATATGTGTGAACTATGTAGTACGGTGAGCGTCATGTGCTAAATGTATTTGATTGATGTAAAACATAAAGTGTTATAACGACTTTATGGGAAGTTGGTTATAATAGCTTTATGTGGATAAGCACATACTTTGTGGTTTTAAAAGGTAAGCGGATTTGAATAATAACTGGCTTGATATGTGTTAATAAAGAACTTGAAGCATTTCAAAAGATTTATGAATCGTTTTGAAAGAATGAGTATTACTTGGGTTTTGAAAGCTTAAGAGTTATACTAGCTTTATGGGAAGTTAGGTATAACGGCTTAAGAATGTTTTACTGATTTAAATCGAATGTGTATCGACAAACCCACTGCGGCGTTAATAAAAGGAAAATGTATTGACTAGAAGTATTATTAAAACCAGTAGAAACCTCCATCTGCATAGAAGCTAAGATGAGACAAAATGATATTACATTTCCTAGATCATGGCTGCTTAATAAGATTGATTATAAACAAGAATAACCTACTCACTTATAAGACATAGGTTTCTCAAAACGTTTAAAGGAGAATTATGTTTTAAAGGACTAAAACTATGAACTACGAAACCTTTTTCTAAAATGAGAAACTTGAGCATTCGAAATTGGGCAAACTTGAACGTTTGGAAAATAAGGGTGTTACTTGGTTTTTACAAAGGAAAGCATTTTGGTTTACTTAACAATGTTAGTCACTCTATTTTTATACTACGGGTATCGGGTGACCTTTGTAAAAGAAATGGATCTTAAAGGAATTTAACGGACGTAGTACTTTAAGGTTAAAATCGGACTTTGATATAAAATGAAAGTACCTTGAGTCGTGTGTAACTTGCTTATACTTGTTGTTAAGAAACTTGATCATGTTACGTGTGATAGCCTTGTTGTGTAAGAAATCGTGTTCTACTCGACTACCGGTTCATCCGAATGTATATCACTTGACTCTAGGTTTATCCGAATGTATATCACTTGATTAGGTTCATCCGGAATGTATATCACTTGAGGACCGGTTCATCCGGAATGTATTTCACTTGAGGACCGGTTCATCCGGAATGTATTTCACTTGAGGACCGGTTCATCCGGAATGTATTTCACTTGAGGACCGGTTCATCAGGAATGTATTTCACTGACTCTGGTTCATCCGGAATGTGTTCCACTCGACTACCAGGTTCATAGGATGAGCAGGAATGTATTCCACCCTTTTCTATATTGGGTCCATAAGATGGGCGAGACACATTATCGTATCACATGATTTGTACCTAGGATGCCGGCGGTGAGGAAGGAGTTCCACGGGCATGAGGATGACTTTTAGGCGTGAGTCCACGACTTGACATATCGCTTCTATGTTGTGAATCGTAGTTTGGTTATCATACATGTCTCCGCTTTATATAGACTATTATGATTTCATTTCTGATATCTTACGATTTCACATACTTGGTACTGTTGTCTTGACCTCGCCCGGGGTGCGTTCATGCCGCAGTAAAAGGTACATCGATCGATCCCGCTTATAGGATCACATTCGACGTGTTGGGAAGCTCCGTTTCTCGGAGGCTTATCTTTTAGTATGTGTTCCCTGAGTTGTAGGTTCTTGTACATTCGGGGTATGGCGGGCCCCCGTCATAGTTGTTGTAAATCTTAGAAGTGCAGAACTGTTGTGGGCGGGGTTTGTAAAGGATAAGCTGTTCGTATTTATGTATATATATGATGAAAGCTGTTTTGGTTGCTTTGTTTATTTATCTTGTCTCTTAATTCATGTTCATGTTTTTATTTCCGCTGATTTTCTCGATGTTGTATCACTAGGGTGCGGGGTAAGGCACGATCACGGGCCGGTTCGGTCGTGACACACCGCCCTCCAACCGAGTCACAAAGAAAACATATAATACTTGCACTCAAGGCTATCACAAGCAAGTATAGGCAAGTTCATAAAATCTTTAGACTTTTATTTTATATACTCAAGGCACTTTCTTATTATATAAAAATCCGGGAATTTAACCCAAAGTTCTACGTACTTCCATTCTTTTCAAAAGACTCATTTTTATACAAAACCCCAAGATACTAGCACCCGTAGTATCAAGGCATGTCTATTTTTCAAATTAAGTTACTAAACCTTTAGAAATTCATTTCAAGACTTTGAAACCAATTAACTTCTAATTTCACAACCTATGCAACTCATGCCTATCAATCAAAATAGACAACTCTCTTAACCTTCCATAAAGCCGTTATAACTAACTTCCCATAAAGCCGTTATAACTCTTTATGGTTTAGACAAATTCATTCTTTTTATAACCAAGAGACTTATTTCAAATCAAGTTGCATAACTTTCAAAATACTTCAAGTCTCTTATCTTTAGAATTTCAAGAAATCAATACTTTCCAAATCAAGTATTCTATACTTTTAAATCAAGTCATTCCTTCCTTTAAGAATCAAGTCCCTTAACTTGAAAAATAAAGTCTCTTAACCTTTTAAGAATTTAAGGTTCATAGTCTTAAAATTTCATAACGTAAACTCTTTAAATTAAGTAACATATACTTTTATGTGTTGTGAGTAGGTTATACTCGTTTATAATGATCTTATTAAAGCAGCCATGATCTAGAAAATGTAATACAATTTTGTCTTATCTTAGCTTCTATGCAGATGGAGAATTCTACTCATTTTTAATATAATTAATTGTCGTTACATATTTTTTTATTAACGCTGCAATGGCTTGTTCGATACTTATTCTTATTCGTGCAGTAAATTAGCCAAGTCAACTCAACTCCAAATACCTCCTAACGACTCTTACCAACATCCCCCATAAGACTTGGAAAGAACCTAGGATAACTTAGACATAACCTTTACATAGAGTAAATCAACATACATACCTCTTAACTTCTAAGAGTGGAAAGAATCATGAAATAACACCACATGTATAATTCGTACATAGAATCATGCCCAAGAAGGAAGAGGTTCACATACCTCGCGACGATTATCGACAAGTAGCAAAATGCTCCAAAGTACTTCAACCTTGATAGCTATTACATCCTTTAAGTGGAATACGCTATATGTAGTACTTCAACCTATAATGGACATAATACGTCTATTAACCTCTAGCTTCAAACGTAGAATATTCTAAGTGAAAAGTCACCAAATTCTACGGAAAATCGGGCAGCACTTCCTTTGTTTCTACATACTTTTCCACCTTTTTCGAGACCCAAATTTAACAAAAAAACATGCCACATTTAAGGCCCAACAATTCAGCTATCCAAAGGGGATTACACGTCTTAACAGGACGCGTAAAATTCTGCCCCACAATAATACCAAACAATCCAATAATTCCATGCCATTCTCGGCTATAATGTATCATACTACAAAGTCTTATCTAATTCCTTATTCAATCCGATTTGTTTAGTCTAACATGTTATATAGCCGCAATTGATTATAACAACTACAATCTTCAATTAGATAACATGTGACGATTCTAACAATCGACCAAATTGTATTTCAATTTCAAATGGCTAACAAGGTCTTTTCGGATCTTAGGCTTCCAATATCCATAGCACTTATAAATCTCCAATACATATCTCATGCTTGTTTATAATCATCACTACAACAATATGAAATCTCATAACACTTAAGAGAATAAGATTATTACCTAGACAAGCCTTAATCCGTCTTCAAGATCCAAAGTCTCTCCTGCAACTTAGCTCCTTTCCTTGACACTCCAATCCGTCACTTGAAGCCCTTAGAAGTTCACAAACAACTTCCCTTCAATTTCCAATCAAAACCTATGAAAGCGACTTAGGTTTTCACCTTGCGACTAATGTAAAAACGATCATTTTCCGGGATCTTTCTATTGAGATATCCTTACAATACCCTTAGGAACCTTGGTTTAAAGTGTTGGGATTATTGAATCACAAACGAAAATTTTAGTCTTGAATATAGGGGCAAACCCGAGAGCAACTTAAGAGATGGACAAGTTTTTCTTGAAATTTTCTAAGTGTGGGAAGCTTGTCTTGCTACTTGTGTGGTTATATAATAACATGGAGGGTCAATATTAGAATAATTGGGTGGCTTGGATGCATTTCTTTAAAAGATCAAGCCAAATGGGCTCTTTGACTTAATCAAATAAATCAAGCTCTTAGCTTGCAAGACTTGGTCATCTATACTTTGGCCAAATGACCATTATACCCATGGTAAATTTCGACCAAGACCAACCAAGGGGGGTGACACGTGTCACCCTCCCATTCGTCGCAATATTTCGTTTCCAGACATTTCCAAAATTCCGATAAATTCTACAAGTCTCAAATCTTAACGTCCCGATTTCATACGTATGTTCTTATATACATGTCCTGGGATTACGGGGTGTAACAGTTTGTTATTGGAAATTGGATTCTCAATTTTGGTATTTGGACTTCTGGGAATATAATAGAATTATGGAATTTTATTTTCAGATTTGGTCATGTGGGGCCCACCCGGGAAATTTTACGTTTTTGTGGGGCCCACAAGGTTTTCGAGTTTTAACCATTTATTGAGATTTTTGGGAGATAAAATATTTTGGACCAATAGGAGGGCGACACATGTCCACCCAAGTGGGCCCATGTTGGGCGTGTAAGGTGTCAAAGTTGACAAGTCTTGTGCAAGATATTTGTGTGGACAAGTGGACTAAGGGACCCACACACACTTGTCCCTAATCTCAAACACACACATGTTTTAATCCTAGCCCTTGGTGGTGTTATATCATCACACTAGTAGGATGAAATCATCTCACACTTAGAATTATTTCAAGACAACAAATACTTCCTCCCTTCCTAGTTGCTCTCGGCAATGGCCAAGATCCTTGACCAAGAGTTGTCCAAAAATTCTTAAACTCTAAAGTGTTCTTCCTTGATGTGTTAGGAAGGTTATTAACCAAGTGTTAGACAAGATTTCACACCCCTAGCCTAAAAATCACCCCTTGGCCGGAACCTACAAGGTTTGGAACCTAAAGTGTTCTTCACTTTTTGAAGTTGGATCTTGAAGAGGAGTTGATTAGGAGCTTCTAAGGTTTCTTGGAGCGGATGGAAACGTAAGGAATATGAGCTAAACTTGCTACAGATCGACTTTTAGTTCTTGGATTATTTTGGGCTTTTTGAGGTAATGAACTTTGTCCTCTTTGTGAAGTTGGATATTATATATGTTGGTAGTATATAAATGAGTATGTGATACATGGAAGGAAGATGGAAAAGATTTGGACCTTGTTAAGTTGCTAAAATCGAGAAATTGGCATGCTAGCCATTAAAATGGTAAAAATGTTACCTATTACTTGTTGACATGAAGAAATCTTGTTGGTAACAAGTTAAAGTAACTTATATAAAGATTGGAATATAAGTTGGAAGATTAAAGAAGTAATTCCGGCATGCTAGCCGAAAATTTGATAAGTTTGATTGTAGTAGTTGGCCAAGAACACCAACTAATGGATTAATGGATTGTATTAGTGGACTAATGGACTATTTTTATTTTGGACAATGGACTGTTTTTACTTTGGACTATGGACTAGTTAGTGGACGGTTTTTGTAGATTAAGGGGCAGAATTTTACATGTTCGGTTAGGCATGTAATCCCTTTAGTATTGTTGTATTATTGCGCCTTAAATGTGGCATGTTGGTTATTGAATTTTGGGCCTTGAAAAAGGTGGAAAAGTACGTAAAACAGGGGAAGTGCTGCCCGATTTTCCGTAGAATAAGAGACCCTATACTTAGAAATATTCTACGAAGAAATCTAGACGTATTTGATTATTATAGGTTGATATTCTACGCGCGGCATATTCGACTTGGCAAGTAGATTAGCCGGGAAGGTATGTGATTCTTCCTATCCTCTTGAGCATGATTGTTGTGAAATATATAGTACGGTAGACGTACGTGTGTTAAATGAATTTGGTTTCATTTTGATGTCCTTGACTTGAATTATGAATGTTAAGAGACTTGAATTGTTCTAAAAATTGTGAAAACTTACTTGAAAGTAATTGATACTTGGTCTTTAAAGAATAAAGTTCTCTTGCTTTTAGAAAGAAGTGTAGTGGTCTTTGGTTGGTTTAAAACATAAAGTATTATAATGGCTTTATGGGAAGTTAGTTATAACGACTTTATGAAGACAAGAGAATGACTTATTTATTTGGTTTAAACTGGTAACTTGATTTTCAAAGTTATGAGATTGGATTTCCTTAAAGGTTATGGGACTTGAGTTTAAAAGTGTACTTGACTTGGTTTTAAAAGTGTAAGCCACTTGGTTTAAAAAAACCAGAAGGTACTTGATTTTGAAAAGCCTTGAAATGATTTTCTGAAGGTGTAGTGAATTGGTTTGAAAAATAGACGTGTCTTGATACTACGGGTATTAGTATCGTGCGGCTTTTACATGAAAAGGGATTTTTTAAAAGAGTTGAAGTACGTAGTACTTTGGGTTTAAGACCTGGATTGTTGACATAAAAATTGAAAGTCTAGAAGTATGGTAACTTGCATATGCTTGCTTGTGATAGCCTTGTTGTGCTAGTGTTGTATTCTTATGCTTCCACTATATCGTTCCTTGTACATACTGACACGTTGGGTGGCCCGCGGGTATGCTTCCACTATATCGTTCCTTTGGACATACTGACACGTTGGATGGTCCACGGGTATGCTTCCACTATATCGTTCCTTGGACATACTGACACGTTGGGTGACCCACGGGTATGCTTCCACTATTATTGATCCATGGACATGCCTGCACCGATGAAGGTTTCGGGGGCATGCGGCCAGGATGCGGATGCAACTCCCGGATTATATTGTTATTCCATGGACTAGATCTCCATGAGGTTTAGTGACACAGGCATGACCTGGTAGTTAGCTTCCGTACTTGCCGATCGATTCTTGCGACGCAGTCGATCCGTAGTTGGCTTTCGTACTTGCCCCGGTCAGTTTATGGCACAGTTTGATACGACAGACTCTGGTAGATGGCTTCCGTACTTGCCCCGGTCAGTTTTATGATGCAGGCTGGATCTGGTAGTTGGCTTTCCTACTTGGCCCTTTCAGTTTTATGACACAGGTGGGACCTGGTGTTCATGTATACATATTGATGTTATATTATATCATGGACTGCCGGCAGTGAGGAAGGAATTCCACGGGCATGATTGATATTGTGGGCATGAGACCCGTGGTTATATTTGAGTAATGACTTTGAGGGCATGCGTCCCTGACTTGACATGACTGCTTATATATTGTGAAATTTATTTCATTACTCTTATTGTTAGCCAGACATTGTGTACTGTATTTTGGTTATCATACATGTCTCCTATTTTTTTTATAGACTGTTATGATTTCATTACAGTACTTTTCAGTTTCACATACTTGGTACCTGTTGTCGACCTCGCCTTCGGTTGCGTTCATGCGCAAGTAGACACGGTTGTTGATCCTCGCCTTAGGGTCACGATTCGCATTTTGGGAAGCTCCGTTTCTCCGGAGGCTTATCTTTTGGTATGGTTTCCTGACACTGTAGGTTCTTGTACATTCAGGGGTATGGCGGGGCCCTGTCCCGTCATAGTTGTTATAAAAACTCTTCGAGGTCTGTAGTACAGTTGTGAGTTGGGCTTGTAAAGGATAACTGTTCGGATTTTATATATATATGCTGAAAGGAGACCTATCGGTTGGCCTGTTTCCTATTTTACATTGTTACATGTTTATGGGTTATTCCGCTGATTTTCTCTGATGTATTATCACTAGGGTGTCAGGGGTAAGGCACCAGTTACGGGCCCGAGGTCGGGTCGTGACACTTAATCATAACTTCTTAAGGGTTCATTACCTTCTCAGAGAGCTCATCATCTTCTAATTTCTCAAATTAGCACGTAAAACTTTGACGAGAATTCATTAAACTGATTTATACATTTCCGGTATCTATTTAGTCCTTATCAATTCTTGGTAATCCAAAATCATTCAAGGCAACACGCACCTGACCCTCATACATAAATCTGTATAGTTGTACGTCATTATACCAACTATACAACAATTATTACCAACCTGGATACGCAATCCACATAATCCTTCCTGGGTCACTGCTGCCTTTCTCATAGTTGCAATCAACATAACTCGTTAGGGAGAGACGACCCTAACAACACAGCTCTATCGCACTATCTCAAAGTGAGAAGAATGGAAACCAATCCTAAATGTACTGCAGCCTCCTGGTTATAGATGTGGTGCACAACACACCGATAACCAAGACTCTATCAGACACGGTCTGTAGACACTTTCCGAGGACTAACTGCTCTGATACCACTTTTATCACGACCCGACCCCGGGCCCGCGACTGGTGCCCTACCTGAGCACCCTTACAGGTACACATCAGAGAAAAATCAGCGGAACATACATAAACTCAATAAGAAATAAATAACAGGCTAGCCGATAAGGCTACCTTCCTGGATATATATGTAAAGTCAAAAGCAGTTACCTCTTTCTTTTTTTTTCTTACAAACCAACCCACAAGATATGACTACAGACCTCTAAGATTTTTGACATAACAACTGTGACGGGACAGGGCCCCGCCATACCCCTGAATGTACAACAACCGACAATACCAGGAATCTGAAACAAATATAAGCCTCCGGAGTAATGGAGCTTCTCAACAGCTGAACAATGATCCTAAGAGTGAGGATCAGCAACCTGTATAACTCTACCTGCGGCATGAACGCAGCCCCCCGAAGGAGGTCAGTACAACAGGTACCAAGTATGTGAAACTGAAAGTACTGTAATGAAATCATATAGTCTAAAATAAAGCTGGAGACATGTATGATGACCAAAATAACAGTACACTGTGCCTTACTATTAATGAGAGTAAACAAGAGTATACTTTACTGCATAAAAATAGGAGGCTCATGATCAAATTAGGGCCACCCGCCCGTAGTATCATTAAGCAATCCTACTCCTGGGACTATTTCACCCGCATAGGTCCTGTGGACCCGCAATGAGGTCATCCGCCTCGCATAGGACTGGTCCGCCCCGCATGGGACTATTTCACCCGCATAGCCCTACGGACTCGCATGAGGTACTCTCGCATCGTGGGGAGCAAATCCACGGAACATGCAAATGCAACAAGCTCGGGGAATGACCCCGTAATGAACAATTTATCACTAGCACAACCGGCTATCATACATAACATAAGCACCACCGGCTTATCATAAATATCATAAGCAAGTTAAGAAATCCCCTAACTTCTTATTAGACTTAATCAGCATGCACTCTCATTTCATTTAACTTAAGGCACTATCATATCATGAAAAAAAAATCGGGATTTTAACCCAAAGTACTACGTACTTTTATTCTTTTAAAATGACCCTTTTTTCATATAAACCCCAAGATACTAATATCTATAGTATCAAGTCATATCTACTTTTCAAGACAAGTCACTATACCTTTAGAAATACATCTTTAGACTTCTAAACCAAGTGACCCTTACTTTAAAACTTTAAGCAATGGATACCTTTAAATCAAATTGTCATTCTTTATTTCAAGTCATTTTCTTTGTTTACTATAGAAAATCATTCCCTTAACCTTCCATAAAGTTGTTATAACCAACTTCTCATAAAGTCGTTATACTAACTTTATGCTTTAGCAACTAAGACATTTTTAACCTTTCATAAAGTCGTTATAACTAGCTTCCCATAAAGCCGTTATAACTCTTTATGTCTTAGACAAATTCATTCTTTTTATAACCGAGAGACTTATACTTTCAAATCAAGTTACATAACTTTCAAAATACTTCAAGTCTCCTAACTTTAGAAATCAAGTTTCTTAACTTTCAAAATACTTCAAGTCTCTTAACTTTATAATAGTTCAAGGAATCAATACTTTCCAAATCAAGTATTCTATACTTTTCAAGTCAAGAAATCTTTCCATGTAGCATCAAGTCACATATCCTTTTCGAAAACAAGGCAAGGATACCAAAATGAAACCGAATTCATTTTTAACCATGTACGTCCACCGTACTATACATTTACAAAACTCATGCTCAAGAAGATAGGGAAAGTTCCACATACCTCTTCGACTTAAACCACTTGCCAAGTTGAATACGCCGCACGTAGAATGTCAACCTATAATGACCATAATACGTCCATCAACTACTAGCTTTCTACGTAGAATATTTCTAAGTATAAGGACTCTTAATTCTACGGAAAATCGGGCAGCACTTCCTTTGTTTCTACGTACTTCTCCACCTTTTTCAAGGCCCGAATTCAATAACCAAAAATGCCACAATTAAAGCTCAACAATGTAGTTAACAAAAGGGGATTACACGCCGCACAGGACGTGTAAAATTCTGCCCCACAATCGATATCCAAATAGTCCAACATTTCAATGCCATTATCGGCTACAATGCAACAACAATGTAAAGTATTTTCCAATTCCTTTTTAATCCAAGTTGTTTAGTCTAACGTGTTATATAGCCGCAATCGATTATAACAACTATAATCTTCTCTTTAGAAAACATGCGACGACTAAACTAGTAACTAAATTGAATTACAATCTTAAAGGCTAAATCATGCTAGTTTCGGATTCTTCTTCCAAATATTCCATAACACTTATCAATCTTCATAATGTAATTCACATGATCATTACCAATCTACTACAACATGTAGAATGTAATTACAAAGAGGACAATATTGTTACCTTGATTAGCCCAACAACAACTCCAAGATTTCAAGTCGCTCCTTAGCAACTTAGCTCCTTACCTTCCCGCTCCAATCCTCTATTTGAAGCCCTTAGAAGTTCATAAACAACTTTCCTTCAATTTCCAAACAAAACCTATGAAAACAACTTAGGTTTTCATCTTGCGACTAATGTAAAAATGTGGTTTTTCCGGGATCTTTCTATTGAGATATCCTTGTAATACCCTTAGGAACCTTGGTTTAAAGTATTGGGATTATTGAACCACAAACGAAAAAATTGTTCTTCCAATTGAGGCTCAAAGCCGAGAGCACCTAGAGCAACAATCAAGTAGTGAGACTTTTTTCTAAGTGTTGAGAATTGGTCTTGCTACTAGTATAATATATAACACATCTAAGGGCCAAGATTAATACACTTGAAGGGCTAGGATTGAGTCAAGAATGTCAAGCCAAGTTTGACCCTTGACTTGTCCAACCAATCGGCCAACAAGCCCATGTGGCGGTGACACGTGTCACTCTAGCATTCGTCCATAATATTTCGTTTCCCGACATTTCCATAATTCCTATAAATTCTAAAAGTCTCAAATAACAAACGTTATCCTTTCCCGA